>JAKSZU010000001.1:258030887-259382122 GCA_026018925.1 Tupaia tana
TGCTCACCAGAGATGGAGACAGAGAGGAGAGAGAGGGAGGAAAATTGAGACACTACCCCCAGGAGGGATGGCCACTTCACAATCTCTCCTCCTCCATTTTCCTCTCGGCTTTTGGGTGCACACGTGCACGTGCACACGCACAGACATGCACCCACTCCTGGAGTGATTTTTTTTTAAGAGAGATTTTTGCTATAGGTCATGTGTGTTTGCCAGAGACACAGACAGACAGAAAGAGAGAAAGTGAGAAACCACCCCTGCGGGGGACAGCCATGCCGTAATCCCTTCTCCATTCTCTTCTCAAGATGTTGGGCATACATGCACCTGGCTTGAGTTTTAAGCCACCGAGTCCAGGACTTGAACTACAGTCAACCATGTGGAAATCCAGTGCCTTAACCACTCTGCCACCTGCTTGGTGTGAGTTTTAAGCCACCATGTCTGGGACTCAAACCACAGTTGGCCATATGGGATCTAGCCACATTAACCTCCACGCCACCTGCTGGCCCCGATTTTTTTTGTTGTTGGTGGTGGTGTTTTTGAGAGAGAGATTTTTGCTATAGGGCGTGTGCACTCACTGGAGAGACATAGAGACAGAGAGACAGAAAGCGAGAAATCATTCCCCAGGGAGAAGGCCGTGTCACAATCCCCTTTCCTCCATTCTCCTCTTGGGATCTTGGGCATGCGTGCGCATGTGCCCGACAAGTTTTAAGCCTCTGGGGTCAGGACTTGAAATGCGGTCAACTACGTGGGAGTCCAGTGACATAACCATTATGCCATCTGCCGGTTCCCAGTTTTCATTGTCTTAAGCCACCCAGTTGTGGTGCTTTCCTACAGCAATCCTAGGAAACAAGTACAGTGGGCAAATCTTCAAAGATAGGAAAGAAGTACAGAAACCATCTCCTTGCCCCGATAACAACAACAAAAAAAAGAGAAATATCCTTTTCTTATACATATTTCAGTAATATTCTGAGATGATAATTCAAGGGCAGGAGTCTCGACTTTCTGCTTTAAAAGCAGTCGACATGAACGGAAGGAATGTAGCAACAGTGTCCCCTGGGAACTCTGGCCTCTGTGGAAGGAATTTGGTATTTTGAGTCTCTGCCTTCTCCTCGGTCTCATCTGATCTAAAGATAACTTTGCCTGGATAGAGTTGCTCAAGACCCCTGGGGGAAAAACAGGTGACTCTTGAAAATGTCTAACTTTCAGAGAACAGGGGGACCGGATATCTAGGTCTGGAACTTGCTGCCTGAGCAAGACCCGAGCTCCACTTCACATTCTTAAGCTTGCTTGCTTTCTCTCTTTCTTTCTCCTTTCTCTCTTCTTTCTTTCTTTCTTTTTCTTTCTTTCTTTCTTTCTTTCTTTCTTTCTTTCTTTCTTTCTTTCTTTTTCATAAAGGAATGGTGTACTATAGTGAAGTGTCTCAAAACCATTCTGGAACTATGTGGGGAAAATAAATGTTTCTCACTTGTTTTTCCCCCCCCGTTTATTATGCGAGAGGGTGCATACATGAGACAGAGAGAGGACTCCAATGGGGCCTGGTTACGCATGGTCCAGTTCTGTGCCCATCAGAATCCTTGCTGTGTGAGCGTGCACCTGGCGTGTCAGTCACTGGGGCCAGCACTCAAACTATGTCGCCATGTGGGATCCAGCTTCCTCTGCAGCAACTTAATTGCTGTGCTGCGGGGCCAGTTCCTTATGTGCTTTCTGAAATTGGAGATTTATCAAATCAATGCTATGGAAAACAGGGAGGAGACTGCTTTAACTAAGAGTCTTCAGAGACAGGGACCAGCAGATGGTATAATGGTTACATAGCTGGGCACCCACTCAGTTGACCACAGTTCGAGTCCCTGACCCTCAGCTTCACACTCACTCCAGACACTTTCTGTCTCTCTGTCTCTTCAGTGAGCACATGAACCCTATAGCAAAAATCTCTTTCAAAACAATACCAAAAACAAAAATTAAAAGGATCTTCAGAGACATAGAACCAGTGTTGTGAGTGGCCCTTATTTGGATCCTGGTTCCCATAAATCAATTGTAAAACAGATATTTTTGAGATAAACAGGAAAATTTGAATACGAACTGGGTATTAGTTAATACCAAGTAAATACTGTGAATTTCGCCAGGTATGATATTGGCATTATAAAAAAAGGTCTTTTTTCCAAAGAATTCGTTTATTTTATTTATTCATTCATTTACTTTTAATTTAACCAGAGGGAGACACAGAGAGAGTGAGAGAGGAAAAGTAAGAAAGCAAGCCACCAGGTCTGGGACTTGAACTGTTTTTGGCCATGTGGGAGTGTCCAGGGCCTTAACCACCATGCCACCTGCTGGTCCCAGAAAAGGTCATATTTTTAAAGAGGTGCAAGAAGTATATAAGGACAAAATGCTGTAATGTTTTTGTTTGCTTGCTTGTTTTTGTTTTGTTTTGCCATAGGGTGAGTGTGCTTGCCAGAGAGAGGGAAAGTAAAGTAAGAAGTCACTTCCCAGATAGGATGGCCATGCTGCAATCTCCTGCATTCTCTTGGGATTCTGAGTGCACACGCAAGCGCATGCACACACACACGTACACAGTTTTTCAGGCCACCAAGTCTGGGATTTGAATTGCATTTGGCATGTGGAATCTAGCGCCTTAACAGCCACGCCACCTGATGACCCAGGATATGCTTTAAAAACACTATAATGGACGACCCAAACTTCAACCATTGCTTTTGGCGAGGGATGCGATTTCTAGTGGCCTATTCGTCCTTAGTATGAGAATATTTTGAAAACAAACATATGCTCTTATTACATAACAAATGGAGGAGGCAGTAAAAATATTCAAAGCCAGTGGAGAGACATTTGGTTAAATATTGTGTGTACTGAGCACACATGCTTATGTCTGTTTGCACCTGAAACTCATCCAAAATGACAGTCAAGGACTGAACCAAGGACAGGCCTACCAGGACGAGGGAAGGTGGAGCGGGGGACAGAAGGGCTGCCAAGGAGCGATGTCGGCATGATAGGGAACACGGACTGATGAAAAAATAGTTCCTACAAAGAGTGCTGCCAACTGAATGACTGTCTCCCCTCACAGAGTTTTCGAAAGGGCCTTAAGGGTACGGGGACATCAGCAGGCACAGTCACACCACGAGACAGAAAACAGCCAGTGCGAGAGATGGAAGAACAGCTCCCAAAGATAGCAAGCCCTGATCCCTGGAATTTATGAATGTTACTTGAACTGGAAAAAGGGTCTTTGCAGATATCATTAAGAGTGGACCAGCAGATGGTGTAATGGCTCCATTGCTGGACTCTCACATGGCCGGTGGCCATTCCCCCTTGGGGGTGATTTCTTGCTTTCTATCTCTCTGTCTCTCTGGTGAATGCAAGTGTCCTACAGCAAAAATCTCTTTAAAAAACTAAAAAGAGTCTTGGGGTGGGGCGATAATCCTAGATTATCTAGATGAGTCCTAAATGTAATTGCAAGTGTCCTCCTAGAGTGAGGCAGAGGGAGATTTGAAGATGGTGGCCCTAAAGATGTGAGTGACAGGGGCACAAGCCAGGGAATTCTGGGAGCCACCAAAGCTGGAAGAGGCAAGGAGTGGAGTCTCCCCTGAAGCCTCTGGAGGAACACAGCACTGCAGATGCCCGGATTTTGGAGACCGAAGCTGATTTGGTACTTCTGGCTTGAAAACCATGGGAGATGACATTTCTGTTGTTCTGGGCTGGATTTATGATAATCTGTTACAGTGGCCACAGGAACCCAATACAGAGAGTTTGTCTGAAGGTCAGAAGTAGGGAGCAGTGACACCCAGAGCCCTGCCCAACCCTGTGCAGCCCCACTCTGGCGGGAAATGGGCACTCAAGTCTCTGGGGAAACTGGACTTGAGCCACAAATGCTCTCAACGCAGTGCAGGGTGCAGGGAAGGCTCCTGACAAAAGTCTGCATTTCTTTTTTCTTCCTTCCTTCCTTTCTTTTCTTCCTTCCTTCCTTTTTCTTTCTTTCTTCTCTTTCTTCCTTAATTTTGCTATAGGGTGAGTGTACTCACCAGAGAGAAACAGAGTGAGAGAGAGAAAGTGTGGAATCAGCCTCCAGAGGGGATGGCCACACAGTTGCTTTTCCTACAGACTCCTCTCAGGATTTGGGGCATGAATCCACATGCACCTAGTATAATTTTCAAGCTGCCAGGTCTGGGACTCGAACTGCTTGGTTAACCATGTGGGATCCAGCATCTTAACCTCCACACCATTCTGCATTTTGAACAGGGAGACCCATGGCCTCTGTTTCCAACCGACTCTTAGAAGTCAGGTCCATACTCTTTGGGAAAGAGAGAAAAAGATTCTTTCCTGTAGAAAGACCTCCAGCTACCAACATCTGGGAGTCCCCTAACCAAGAAGCCACCCTATCATCCTCCAGCTCCACCCATGAAAACAGTGCTTAGATCAACTATTTAGTGGCACATTTTTTTTGGAGAGGTTTTTTTTGTTTTGTTTTTTGTTTTTGTTTTGTTTTTGCCATAGGGCACGTGCACTCCCCAGCCAGCCAGAGAGACAGAGAGACAGAAAGTGAGAAATCACCCCCCAGGGGAGATGGCCACGCCACAATCCCTTCTCCTCCATTCTCCTCTCAGGATCTTGGGCACACGCGCCCGGCGTGAGTTTTAAGCCACCGGGTCCAGAACTTGAACTGCGGTTGACTACGCGGGAGTCCAGCGACATAGCCATTACACTAACTGCTGGTCCTCATTTAGTGCCACATTTTAATGTGAGACCCGACAGCTGAAGATTGTCGTACATTCAAGAACTCACTATACACTTTCTCTGACTCATTTGAGAAAAGTTTACAACATAAAAGAGAGAACAAAACTGTTCAGGAGAAAATGGCGGAAGGGACTTAGTGAGGAGCCATCCCATGTGGGACTCAGGACAGCTGCTACAGGTGCCTTTCCTGAGAGATGGATCTGTTTGGAGGAAAGAATGACAATGTGGGGGATGGTAGAAAACGAAATAAGTAGACTGAAAATTAAACGAACAAAAACCCCTGGAATACGCGGCCTACGCGTGCTAATAAAGGATTACCAGCTGCTGAGCTAGGTAGTGTTTGCTGATTCCACATGTACTCCATTCCATGGTGGGACTGGAGGGGTCGCTGTTCTTGCCTTAAGTCTGGGTAGGGCAGTGGCCTGTGTCTGCCTAGTGAGTACCCAGGGAATGCACTAAGGTGATGCTATGTGACTTTCCAGGCTAGATCATAAGAAAGATTCAGGGCCAGGGCCAGCAAGTGGCATAATGGATAAGGCTGACCATCGTTAAGAGTTTCGGACCTGCTGGCTTGAAAATCATGCTCAGTGCATGTGCATGCATGCCCAAAATCCCAGGAAGAGAAGGGATTGGGGCATGACCATCCCCCCAGGGAGAGAGGTGATTTCTCACTTTCCCTCTCACTGTCTCTCCCCCAGCGAGTACACATGCCCTATGGCAAAAACCTTAAAAAAAAAAAAAAAGATAAAGGGCTGCCCCAAGACATAATGTTTAAAGCAGAAGGATCCCATGTGCTTGACTATGCAGTTTGAATCCTAGACCTGGTGGCTTGAAAAACACCCAAACCAGGGACCAGCAGGTGGCGTGGTGGTTAAGGCACTGGACACTCTCACATGGCCGACCAGGGTTCGAGTCCTGAATCTGGTGGCTTGCTTTCTCACTTCCTCTCTCTCTCACTCTCACCCTCTGTCTCTCTGGTCAAATTAAAAAAATAAAAGAATGAATACATAAAAATAAAATAATTATTTTAAAAAAAGAAAGACACCCAAACCAGAATAGAATAGATAAATGGAGGAGAAGGGATTGTGCATGGTGCAGCCTATGGGGAAATGCTTTCCTGGCAAAGGACCCAGACATCATGCAACCCTCCCCAATAAGCCCTATCTGAATTTCTGACCCAAAGAAACCATGAGAGATAATAAACGACTGTCATCCCTTTAAGCTACTAAGTTTTAAGGTATTTAGGCAGTAAGAGATAAGTAATACAGCCATGGAAGAAAAATAGAAAAGTAATCACAAAGGAATGATCAGACTCAATGAACGAGTGTGAGGAAGGCAGAGCTTTGGCTGAACGTTGAAATCAGCAGAAGGGCTAGAAGAAGTAGCAGAGGAAATCTAGCTAGATCAGATGGACAAGGCTATGCGCCTACCTCGAAGTCCATCCCTGCAGCCAGGAAGAAAGCGATCCTGGTTGCTTAAGCCTGGTTGTCTGCCCACCTCCTGCACTCTGGCTCAGGTTTTCGGGAGCGAATCCTAAAACAAAATTGGGGCTGTTGCTGGAAGCAGGCGAGTGGAGGGGGAAGAATGCGAGTGTCTGCCAGACACCTGCAGGATGTGTACATTCCTTTGGTGGCTCTGGCCTCAGCTAAGCTCAAATAGGGTCTGTCGCTAGCCTGTTTGCAAGCCCCAGGCAGGGCCCTTCTCCTGGTCTGGGACGAAACCCCTCTTGCTAGCTAGGACTGGCACATTCACCATCTACTCCCTACAGAAAAGCTGCTCCGCCCCTGCTTGGCTTAATACATTTAAATTACTAATAAAAACTAAGAAAATAGAGTCAGCCTCTTGTCATTTATCTCTGATGGTTTATTTTGTGTTCTTCATTCAAGACTCTGTAAACATTACACAAGCAGGAAATATTCACTGGAGAAAAGCAGAAACTTTATTAAAAACAAAACAAAAAAGAAATTGCCCATTATTCTACGACCCAAAGATAACTACTGTTCACATGTTGGTGCATACGCTGTTTCCTGCTTTTTTCTCTACACATACATTGATATGAACTTTCCAATACGAAAATAAGATTGCTCCATAAACACTGTAGTCTTCTGCTTTTTTCACTCAGTAGTAAGTTGTAGACCTATACGTGTACCAAAAAATCTTTAGATTGAACCATATGTAATTACCACAGTTTAACTAGCTTTGACCAATCAAAATAGCAACAGCATAAGTTTCAACCCAATACAATTTTTAAAGTAATTATTTAAATTTATTTATTTGCTATAGGGCATGTGTGTTTACCAGAGAGAGAGAGAAAATTACTCGAACCGTGGTTGGCCATGTGGGAGTCCAGTGCCTCAACCACCACACCACCTGCTGACCTCACCCAATATAATTTTTAAAAATATGGGGCTGGTAGGTGGCGTGGTTGTTAAGGGCCCTGGACTCCCACATGCCCAACTGTGGTTCGAGCCCCGGACCTGGTGGCTTGCTTTCTCACGTTCTCTCTTTCTCACTCTGTCCCTCTCTGGTAAAATTAAAATAAATAAAAATAAAGTTAAATAAAATAACTCTTTAAAAAAAAATAACTACAGAGTTCATAGCCCTTTGGACTTGCATAATTTACTCCACTCATCCCTTATTACTGGGCATTTATAGCGTTCCTCATTTTTTCACAACTTGAGAACAATTGCAATAAAAAACTCTTTTAGCCCATTTTTTAAAAAAGTTCATTCATGGGCCAGCCAGTGGTTGAATCCTACAGGCCAACTGAGTGGTTTGAGTACCGACCCGGGGGCTTGAGAAACACTGTGTGCATGCATGTGGGCTCAAAATCTCGAGAGGGGAATGAAGAAGGGATTGTGGTGTGGCCATTCCCCTGCGGCTACTTCCTCTCTCTCTCATTCTCTTTCCAGCAAGCACATGTGCTCTACTGTAAATTAAATAAATAACAAAAAGTTTATTTATGTATTTCTTTCATGAGTGAAAGAGACAGAAAGGGAGGCACAGCACCCCCACAGCATCTTGAACGGCAGTCCGCTCCAGCATCAGCTGGCCCAGGACCACGGGCGCCTATGCACAGCAGACAGGGAGGTCTCTATGCACACCTGGCACCTTCCCGTGTGGGACTACCTCGCAGAGCATCCTGTTTTATCCCTGTGCCACCTTCCAGTCCCCTCTTTTAGCTCTTTCTCTGTTTTTCTTTCTTTTTAATTTACTATATGGAGCACGGGCTCACTAGAAAGAAAGTACCCCCTGGGGAGGTGATGGCCATGCTGCAATCCTTTCTCCTCCATTCTTTTCTCAGGATTTTGGGCGTGCACGCACATGTGCGTGGTGTGATTTTCAAGTCACTGTGTTTGGGACTCCGACAGTGTAGTCGGCCATGTGGGAGTCCAGCCGCCTCAACTGCCACGCCACTAGCTGGCCCTTAGCCCCTTCTTCCTGTGACATCCTTATTTAGTTTCTTGGGATGCAGCTCAGTAAGTGGACTACATTAGATAAAAAGGATGCACTTTCTTTTTTTTTTTTTTTTTTTTTTTTTGAAGAGGTTTTTGCTATAGGGCGCGTGCTCTCACCAGAAAGAGACAGAGAGATAGAAAGCAAGAAATCGCCCCCTCAGGGGGATGGCCACGCCGCAATCTCTTCTCCATTCTCCTCTCAGGATCCTGGGCACACACGCACACGCGCCTGGCATGAGTTTAAGCCACCAGGTCCAGGACTCGAACCGTAGTCGACTACATGGGAGTCCAGCGACATAGCCATTATGCCAACTGCTGGTCCTAAGGATGCACATTTTTAAAAGCTTTTGCTGCATACCGAGGATGCACTTTCTTAGACGCCAGAAGCAGGCTCACACCTCCCACCCCCAGGAGGCATAAAAGGGCAGGGGCCTGTGGGTTATTGTTTCTGCTAGGGGCACTCACAGGGAGGGAGGTGAGATGAGAACAGAACAGCTGGGCATTTACTGCTTGCAGTGGAGATTTAGGAGGCAGTTATGTCTGTGCCCTGAAAAGGTGGATATCTGCTGATTGTAAAACCCGAGACAGCCTGCAGCGGCCTTCAGGTGGGCTGACACACGAAAGAATTCAATTAGTGACGAGCAACATAATGAAGGGTTTGTTTTTTTCTTTTGACCCGGTTCTAAGAGGAATTTTGTCATTTATAGGTAAAATATAAAGTAGAAGTAAGAAAACATGAGCTTTTCTGTGTCTGTAAAAATAGTGAGAGTGGCCACAGTAGCCTCTGGGATGGCCCCAGGGACTCCCACCTCGGGGACTTCACAGGTCGGTGTCATCTCCTGGCCTAGAGTATGGGTTGGACTTACCAGCTTGCTGCTAATGAACAAAAAGGATGTAATATTGGATATTGCTTTTGAAATAAGACTACAAAGACTGTGGCTTCCGCCTGGGTATTCTCTCTCACTCATGTTCTCTCGGATCACTTGTTTCCCCTCGGTAAACCAGCCCACGCCAGAGGCAGCCCCAGGGAGAGGCCATGGGAGGCTCCCCAGGAGGTGGCCTTGGTCCTAGCCAACACCTCTCTGGCAGTGAGAGAGCCAGACCCACCCAGGCGAGTCACTCCCAGGTTCCTGACTGCAGAATGTGCGATCACAGCTGTTAAGCCACTGTTGTCTGCAGCCACTGGGGTTTGGGTTGACTTCTGATGCAGCAGTGGTGAACAAAGACAATAGCTATTTACAGTTCCCTGCGAGGCAGGGCGCAGCACTTCCCATGTTCTAGTTTTCTTGGTCCCCGTAATGGCCCTGTGAGTCAGTACCATTACTGTCCTCATTTTCAGCTGAGGAAACAGAGGCCCAGAAGGGTAAATAGATTTGCCCAAGGTCACAAAGTTGGAAAATGGTGAAGCTGGAATCTGAATCAGGACAATCTGGCACCAGAAACCATGCTCAAATATAGGTAGATTTTAGGCCAGCCTGTGGCCTACCAGTTAAGGGAGCCAGAGCCCATGTGGCTGACTGCACATTTCCAATCTCAGCCACAGTGGCTGGAAAAACATGCTGGGTGCGTGTGCCCTAAATCCTGACAGCATGGGGAAGTGGAGAAGGGACAGCAGCGTGACCGTGCTCTATTGGGGGTGCTTTTTCTCTCACCTCCATTGCTTTGGCTAGTGCACGCATCCACTGGCAATTAAAAAATAAAAAATTTAAAGCAGCTGCTCATATCTAATTGGCTAATTGTGTTTTTTTTACTCATGCCTAAAGCAAGCCATTTGGCAAAGGGTCCCAAAGCGGGGTTTTTTAGAGACATTTTTTCTGTAGGATGTGTGCTCTTGCCAGAGAGACAGAAAGTGAACCATCACCCCACAAGGGGATGGCCACGCCGCTGTCCCTTCTCCTTTTGGGATTTAGGGCACACATGTACAGGCTCAGCATGAGTACAGGTCTAGGACTCAAACCATGGTCGGTCATGTGGGAGTCTAGCGACATAACCACTGTGCTATCTGCTGGTCCCTCCAGATCGTTTTAAACTAACCAGGATATACTGCCCTGACCCCCTACCAGGGCTAGGGAGAGCCTGAGCTTCCCTGGAAATGCACGGTTCTGTAGAGTGGGTGAACAGGTATTAGTCACAGAGGAGAAGGAAGACTGATGGTTTCTGGATGGAAGCTAACAAAGCTGTCCCTTCTGCAGCATAAGCTAGGCTGATTTTTTTTTTTTTTTTTTTTTTTTGTAAGGAGACAGCCAAGAATGGTGATGGGGGAGCATCCTAGTATTATGGTCAGAAACAGGCTCATCAATGAGTACATTCATTTATTCATACCTGCTCTTAAAGCAGGGGTAGTTTGGTTCAGAGCCAAGATAGTCTGCCACGTAGCACAGAGGTTAGGGGACTGGCTCCGGCACCAGACAGAGCTTAGTAGCTTTCTGGCTGTGTGACTCTGGACAAACCACGTTACCTCCTCAAACACCTCATTTGCAATTAGGGCTAGCAATGTATCTACAAGGGTTGTTGGCAGAATTAAATAAGGTAACGCCTGTGTAGCCTTTAGCACCATGCTTGGCACATAGGAAGCACTTCACAATAACAACTATCATGTATATATTAGCTGTGCTTGCTATTGAGAGCTTTAAATTAATTAAGATCTTTAGCGAATCAATAAAATGTAAAAAAAAAAAAAAAAAAAGGCATGGAAAACAACTGTAGATACCAGAGACAGTGTAGGGGAAGGGGGATGTTGGCAGAGGGTGAGAGGTAGAGAACCAAGTGGGGGGAAGCAAATAGAAAATCATTTGTTGATGATAACATGTGTGGTAACATCCTAGATTGAGCCAGTATACCATGTACACTGGATGGAGAATCTCATTTTGTATATTGTATTGATGTGCAGTGAATGATTCCAAATAAATTAATAAATAAATAAACAAAACCCAGCTATTATCATTATTATTTTTTAGAGAGAAATTGTTGCTACAGGGCATATGTGCTCACCAGAGAGAGACAGAGAGAAAGCAAGAAATGACCCCCTGGGAGGGATGGCCACACTGCAATTTCTTCTCCTCCATTGTCCTCTCATGATTCTGGGCATGCACACACACACGCACCCAGGATGAGTTTTAAGCCACTGGGTCCAGGACTTGAACCGCAGTTGACCTTGTGGGAGGAGTCCAGTGTCTTAACCATTACACTAGCTACTGGCCTCAAGTTCTTAGCTTTCTTTCTTTCTTCTTTTAAAATAATTATTTTATCTAACTTTATTTATTTATTTTAATTTGACCAGAGAGGGACAGAGTGAGAGTGAGAGAGTGAGAAAGCAAGCTGCCAGGTCCAGGACTCAAACTGTGGTAGGCCATGTGGGAGCCCAGCACCCTTACCACCACACCACCTGCTAGCCCCAGTTCTTAACTTTCTTAATGTTTGTCACGCAACACTTGTTTCTCTGATGAGTGTGTTTTGAACGTTTTTTTTAAAAATAATTATTTAATTTTATTTATCATCTTCATTATTATTTTTTATATTATTGCATGTATATTATTGCACACGCAATATAACAAAACCTAAAAAAAATAAAGTTAAGAACTTAGGGTCATGGGAGCAGTAGATGGCATAATGGTTGTTGCTGGACTCCCACATGGCCGCGGTTTGAGTCCTGAGCCCAGCGGCTTGAAACTCACTCTGAGTGCATGTGTATGTGTGCCCAAAATCCTGAGAGGAGAATGGAGGAGAAGGGATTGCAGCATGGCCAGCACCCTGGGGTGTGATTTCTCACTTTCTACCTTTGTCTCTCCTTCGAGCACATGTGCCCGATAGCAAAAAAATATATATATATATTTTTTGGAGAGGTTTGTGCTATGGGGCGCATGCGCTTGCCAGAAAGACAGAGAGAGATAGAGAGATAGAAAGCAAGAAATCATCCCCCTGGGGGATGGCCATGCCGCAATCCCTTCTTCTCCATTCTCCTCTTGGGATCTTGGGCACACACACACACATGCCTGGCATGAGTTTAAGACACGGGGTCCGGGACTCGAACCATGGTCGACTACATGGGAGTCCAGCGACATAGCCATTACGCTAATTGCTGGTCCCACAAAAATATCTCTAAAAAAAAAAGAAAAAGAAAAATAATTTAGGGTCAATTTACAGATTAAAGATATACAAGTTTAGATTTTTATAAGAATTCTTTGAGTTGCAGTTTTAAAATTTTTTTTATTTGTTTATTTTACCAGAGGGTGTGTGTGGTTCCTACAGAGAAAAGGAGAGAGGGAGAGAGAAAGTGCTCCCCAGTGGAGCATGGTCACTGCAACCCCTTGTCACCCACTTCTCCATGCCAAAGAGATTTGGGGCACGCACTCGTATGAGCTCAGAGTATGCCAGAGCCAGGATTCAAACCAAGTAGCCATTTGAGATCTGGCTCCTTTAACCACTGGTCATGGGGCTCACCCTGTTTTGCAGGTTTCTTTGTTTGTTCGTTTGTTTGTTTTTGCTTGTATGCTTGCCAGATTAAGAGAGAGAGAATGCACCCCCCAAGTATGGTCATGCAGCAATTCCTTCTCCTCCATTTCTCCATCCTGCCAAGATTCCAGGCACACATACACATGCCTGGCATGTTTCTCCAGCTTCAAGGGCCAAGACCCTAATTGCATGGTCAGCCATGTGTAATCCAGCTCCCTTAACCACTAGGCTATGGGGTCAGCATTGAGTCATGGAGTTTTAGAGCTAAAACAGGCCATGGATTTCGTAAGTAAGCTGGAATCCAAGGGGAAATTAAGCGGCTTACCTCAGCTCACAGAGGAAGACAGAGGCAGGCTCAGATTTCCTTCAGTTCAAGTTGGGTTGTGCTACGACTATGGGTCCTGTGGGTCCTGCTTGACGTTGCTAGGATTACAGGTGCACGCCACTGCACCATGCCCAGTCTTCAGGATGGGCCAGGAACCAAACCCCTGCCGCCTCCCACATGGTCCCAGCCTGCAGAGCAGGTGTCTTAGCAGCGCGCACCACCACAGCTGAAATGCTGTGTGCCCTTGAGCACCTTCTCTGAACTTCATTGCATTACCTACAAAATTCTATTTTTTTAAATTTTTAATCATTTTTACGTCTTTGTCATAGGGTGCATGAGCTTATTGGAAAGATACAGGAAGGGAGAGAGCGGGAAAGTGAGAAATCACTCCCAGAGGGCATGGCCACTCCACAATCCCTTCTCCTCCATTCTCCTCTTGGGATTTTGGGCACGCACGCACATGTGCCCAGTGTGTTTTTCGTCACTGGGTCCAGGAAACTGCACAGTAAACCACACAGACGGCCACGTGGGATTCACATCTTAACTGCCACATCACCTGCTGGCCCTCTATCATTTAAAAAATTATATTTCTTTCATGAAAGAGAATGTGAGTGAGAACTCATGTACACATACATGAGAGACAGAGAGAGCACGAGGAAGAGAGAAGCATCCCTGCCAGGGCCTCCATGCTGCAATCCCCTTCCTCAACCCCTTCAGCTCATCAGGACCTTGGGGACACCCGGTGTGCTTCAGGTTGACCTGGGATCCAAACCCAGTTGGCCACGTGGCTTCCAGCACTGCAGATCACTACCTACTGCTGCGCCACCAGGGCTGGGTCTCTATTACTTTAGACCCTAACCTTCAGACTCTCAGCCCACCTCTCAGGGTAGGGACTTATAAGCCTACTTTATATTTTTATTTATTTATTTTTTAGAGAGAGATTTTTGCTATGGAGCGTGTACATGCATCATAGAGACAGAGAGACAGAAAATGAGAAATCACCACTTGGGGCGGGGTGGGGGGTTGGCCACGCCACAATCCCTTCTCCTCTTGGGATTTTAGACACACACACATACACATGCCCAGCATGAGTTCTAAGCCACTGGGTCCAAAAATCAAACTGCAGTCAACTACCTGGGAGTCAGCGACGTAACCATTACATATCTGCTGGTCCTATGAGTTTACTTTATATGGAATTAATAGGTAATTATTCATGAATGAAGTGTAACAAGTTACACTAATGTATTTAGTAAACTCATTCCGTTTACATAGTAATCCCTGTGTACACATGCGAACTAACACTCTCAAGGCAGAATTAGACTGGCCACGTAGCAGAGGCAGGAGAGTACGTGTAAAACCCACTAGAGCTAAAGAATACTTGAACCTAAATTTAATCTTCGTCGAAATAAAAGAGTTTCCGAAGCGGATTTGATTCCCACTGCCTGGCTGGAAGTGCTATGGCATCACTAACGATGCTCTCACTCAGACTGGGACCAGTCCATTCGCCAAGGCCAGGCCTCTCTGAGAAGCTAATCAGAAGATTCTAGAAATGTCATGGACCCTGAGAGGAACTCTTTGTTCCAGACTGAGTACTTACATAGTTTTCCACTTAAAGCCTTGAGAATTTCCAGTCTTAGAGGTGGAGATGGCAGGTATGACACCCTTTACAAAGAATCCCTTGCCCTGCTGGGGCCTGGCTGGGGCCTCCCCTGGGTGCTCATCGCCACCTAGTGGTGCTTAAATAAATTACAATTAGGAATAAGAAGGCACTTAGTCTCTAAACTGGTTGGCATCTCAGGTCAGCAGTGGGTGCATCTGCATTACACATCTGCATGTACTTCGGTGGATATTTTCTGTTAGAAGTTTCAGACTTACAGAAAAGTTACAAAAACAATTCAAGAATTCCTAATACTCACCTACTTTCCCCTATTGCTAACTAACATCTTACATCATCATGGTACACTGGTCATCTTTAAGAAGCTATTATTGACACATTACTGTTTCTTTTTAACTTTTTTTTTTTTTTTTTGCTATAGGGCTTGCACGAGAGAGAGAGAGAGAGAGAGAGAGAGAGAGAGAGAGACAGAGAGAGACAGAGAGAGAGAGATCACTCCCACATTGGGGGTCGGGGAATGGTCATGCTGCAATCCCTTCTCCTCCATTTACTTCTTGGGATTTTGAGCACACATGCACACACACCTAGAGTGATTTTCAAGCCTCCAGGTATAGAGCTCGAATCACCACCACTATGCCAAAAAAAACTTAAAGTTTTTAAAGTTTATTTCTTCCATGAACGGGATGGGGCAGAGAGTAGCTCGGACAGGGTCTTTATGCCACAATCCCCAGTACAGCTTCAGCCAGCCTCAGACTGTGGGCACCTGTTCAGAAAGGTCTCCAGACACAAACTCAGCATCTTCCCAGGTGGGTCAGCCTCCCAGAGCCTGTGCTACCGCTGCACCGCCTACTGGCCACACATTCTTATTCATGAAACTTCTGGCTATATTTGGATTTCACTTTCTCACTGATATCCTCTAGGTGGAGGAGCACTGCTTCCAGGATACCTCATTGCATTAGGTTACCAAGACCCCTTCATCTCCTCTGGTCTACGGTTTCTCAGTCTTTTTCATAATCATGACAGCTTTGAAAAGTACTGGCCAGGTATTTTGTACAATGACCCTCAAATTGTGGTCTGGTCTTTGTCTCAGTAGACTGGGGTTATGGGTTTTGAGGACTGCCACAGACGTGAACGGCCCTTGGCATCACTTCATAGCAGGGACATGTGCTATCATGACTTGTCACTAATGCTAAGTGTGACCCCTTAACCCTTCATCTAACACAACCAGTTAGTATGTCAGTGCTCTGCCACTTGTGCTTTTGACAAATAGCTATTTAAGGAACATACATACTTTTACTATTTCACATGATTTTTCTTTTTCTTTATTATTATTATTTTTCTTTCTGGCACCAGAGGTGTGTATGTGCACTTGGCAGAAAGAGGAAAAGGGTGAAAGCAACCCCCAGTGGGGCACTGTCATGCCACAACCTTTTCCACTTCATCTTGTTGGGACTGAGGGCACAAACACACATGCTTCTGGCACACTGTCCAGGTCACCAGGACCTGAGCCATGTCTGGCCAAGTCACTTCGGCCAGCTCACCTTAACCAGTAGGCTATGGGGTGACCCATTTCGCATGACTCCATAAACGTCATGACCTTCCCCCTTTATAATTATGTAGTGTTTACCAGACGCACATCAGAACACCTTAAAAAAGGTCTTCGGAATCAACTCTGTGCCCTTTCCCCAGCAGTGAATGTGTCCCAAGCTTCTCAACTATAAATAATAGTATGTCCCTGACAGGTTTCTGTGAGGACTTAACAGGGTAGCATAAAATAGATTTAAGATTGGGACCAACAGATGGTGTAATGGTTATGTCGCTGGACTCCCACGTAGCTGACCATGGTTCAAGTACCAGACTCGGTGACTTAAAACTCACACCTGGCACATGTGTGTGCATGCCCAAAAATCCCAAGAGGAGAATGGAGAAGGGATTGCAGTGTGGCCATCCCCTCTAGGGGGTGATTTCTGTCTGTCTCTCTGGTGAACACACATGCCCTATAGCAAAAATCTCTCTTAAAAAAAAGATTTAAGATCAAGGACTCTGGGGCCAACAAGTGGCATAGTGGTTAAGGTTCTAGATTCTCACATGGCCTGCTGCAGTTCGAGTCCTGGAACTAGTAGCTTGCTTTCTCACTCACTCTCCCTCCCTCTCTCTCTGGTGAGTTGGCATGCTTTGTAGCAAATTTTAAAATAGCAATATATTAATGACTTTTTAAAAAGAATTATTTTATTTAAATTTATTTATTTATTGACCAGAGAGGGACAGAGAGAGCAAGAAAGAGAGAGAGAGAGGGAGGGAGAGAGAGAGAGAAGTAAAGTGAGAAAGCAAGCTGTCAGGTCCAGGACTCGAACCATGGTTGGCCATGTGGGAGTCCAGCGCCCTTAACCACCATGCCACCTGCCAACCCCAATAAATAACTCTTTAAAAAAAAGATGAAGGGAACCAGCAGTTAGCGTAATGGCTATGTCGCTGGACTCCCACGTAGTCGACCGCGGTTCGCGTCCCAGACCCGGTGGCTTAAAACTCACGCCGGGCGCGTGTGCGTGCGTGCGTGCCCAGGATCCCGAGAGGAGAATGGAGGAGAAGGGATTGCGGCGTGACCATCACCCCTGGGGGGTGATTTCTCACTTTCTGTCTCTATGTCTCTCTCTCTCTGTCTGTCTGGCGAGCGCACGCGCCCTATAGCGAAAACCTCTCAAAAAAAAAAAAAAGATGAAGTAGAAATAGACAACTTGAGTATAAATCCTAGTCCTGCCTTTTTATTATTATTTTTACATTTATTTATTGATTGATTGATTGTGATTTTCAAGCCGCCAGCTCCAGGACTCAAACCACAGTTGACCATGTGAGATTCCAGTGCCTTAACCACCTTATCACCTGCTGTCCCCCAGGCCCTGCTACTTGTCAGCTGTAAAATCCTGGGCAAGTTACTTCTCTGTGCCTCGTTCTCATCTGTAAAATGGGTAAATAAAAAGACTTAGCTTGTTTTAGGATCAAATGCGCCCAGGGCATGGCCTGAGCCAATGTGCTCAGTATCAGCTATTACTAGGGACCCCAATAAGACTCCGGGTTTCAGCGCCGAATCACATATGAAAGGTGCACCATTTCTTAACACCCACGTGTGTACACACATCTGCTTCTCAGGAAAACACAGGAAAGGCTGCTTCTCACAACTAAAGTGGCAGAGTGGCAGTGCTAAGTATGCTGTAAAGACCGTGCAAGAAGAAACAAGATCAGGGCTGGCTCTGCAGTGCAGTAGTTAAACACTGCACATTGGGAGCTGGATCCCACACGGCTTTGGTTTGAATCCTGGCCCTGGTGGCTTGAGAAATACACTTGGTGTGTGTATTTGTGTTCACTAAAATCCTGATGAGGTGGAGAAATGGAGGAAGGATTGACATGATCACGCACTATTGGGAGGTGCATGATCTCTCTCTCTGGTGAGTGCATGTGCCCTCTGGCAATGAAAAAAAAATACAGAAATGGGGCAACAGGTGGCATGGGGGTTAAGGTGCTGGATCCCATATAGCTGACTCCATGTTTCGAATCTTGGACCCAGTGGTTGAGGGACATGCCAGGCATGTGTATATGTGTGTGCCCAGAGTCCTAAGGGGAGAATGGAGGAGAGGGGATTGTGCTATGGCCATTCCCCCCAGGAAGTGATTTCTCCCTTTTCCTCTCTTTGTCTCTCTCCAGTGAGGGCATACACCCTATAGCAATACATACATAAATAAATAGGAACCAATAAAATTTTAAAGAGAAAATAGAAACAAGACCAGAATTATTTTAATTTATTCAGAGTCCATATTATTTAGTTTTCCACACTGGAAGAGTGTGTGGAACTCATAGACTGAAATCATGATATTTAGTCATAGCAGAGACATGATACACCGTTGGCTCTGAAACCAAAGGTATATATCCCAAATTTGGTTCATTGGAGTATTTTTATTAAAGAACTTTAAGCAATTTCCAAACTTTCTTTAGGCTGTCTTGTTCATTTTTCCCTTTATTTTTAACTGCCAGAAAGTGTGTGTGCTTGCCATAGAGGGAGAAAGCACAACCCAATGGGACATGGTCCCTTCTCCATTTTGTCATCCTGCCAGGATTTTGGATAGGTACATGCCTGTGTACCAGGGCTGGGATTTGAACTGTGGTCAGCCATGTGGGATCCGGCTTTCTTACCACTAGGCTATGGAGCTGGCCCAACTTGCACTTTTTTAGGGGACTTATTGGGTCATTGGGAAAGTCATGACTTTTTTTTTTAATAACTTAATAACCCCTGCCACGTTGTGGCTGCCCTTAATCTCACAGGTTCTCACAATCCCACTGCTAAGTGCTGAGTTTGCAGTAGAACTCTGATTCAGAACAATGCACTCCACGCCAATGCTTGCAGAGGTACATTCATAAAATGTGGCCCCCGCCCGCCCTGTCTCCCTTGTGAGGCTTTTGGGGTATCGGTACCCTTATGATTGCTTCTTTTTGAGCAGTGGAAAGAATGTGGGCCTTGTAGTAAGACACAAGATAGAATTTCAGTGCCTTGGGACCAGCAGTTGGCATAATGGCTATGACGCTGGATTCCCATGTAGTCAACCGTGGTTTGAGTCCTGGACCCGGCGGCTTAAACTCACGGTGGGTGCGTGTGCGCCCAAGATCCCAAGAGGAGAATGGAGGAGAAAGGACTGCGACACAGCCATCCCCCCTAAGGGGGGGGGATTTCTCACTTTCTGTCTCTCTGTCTCATTCTGGCACATGCCCTATAGCAAAAACCTCTTAAAAAAAAAAAACAAAAAAAGAATTCCAGTGCCTTAACCACCATTACTAGATGTTTCACCTTGGGCAAGTTTTCTTAACCTTTCTGTGTCCATTTCTACAACTGTGAGGCTGAATTTTCCTCTATCAGAATTTTTTTGGTTGTTGTCTTTTGACATAAAGCGTGTGCACTCACTACAGAGAGAGACAGAGAGGGAGAAAGCAACCCCTGAGAGATGATTATATATTCTCTATTCTCCTTTTGGGATTTTGGGCACATGTGCGCGCACATGCACACCCCCACACACTGGCACGTTTTTCAAACCGTCATGCATAGGACTTGAATCACATGGTCGGCCGTGTGGTATCCAGCTGCCTTAACCACCATCCCAGCTGGCCCAACTGTAAGATTTTTTTAAAAGATTATTTGTTCCGGGACCAGCAGGTGGTATGGTGGTTAAGGTGCTGGGCACTCCCACATGGCCAACCATGGTTCGAGTCCCAGGCCTGGTGGCTTGCTTTCTCACTTTCCCTCTCTCTTTCTCTCTCTCTGGTCAAATAAAAAATATGCAAATGAATAAATAAAAATTAAAATGAATAAAGAAAGAATGCCCCCCCCAAAAAAGATTATTTATTCCATGAGAGACAGGCCCCTCCAACAAAGTCGTCACACAGCTACCCATTCCCAGTCTTGTCCAGCACGGATCACAGGCAGACACACCTGGTAAATGGAGATGTTGGGATGAACCTGTGACCTTTTCTTGTGGGTTCGTAATTTCAGAGTATTGCATGAACACTGTGCCACCAGCTGACCATATTGCAGGATTTATTATTTAAAACAAAATTTTGTTATGGGGCATAAGGCATTCATGGCAGGGTGGGAGGGAGGGTGAGGAGGCAACCCCCAGGGGAGATGGCCACACTGGAATCCCTGCTCCTCTGTTCTATTGAGATTTTTCTCCTCCACTCTCCTCCCGGGATTTCGGGCATGTATGCACATGTGCCAGGTGTGTTTATCAAACCTACAGGTCCAGGACTTGAACAGCTAGCCATGTGAGATCTACCCCCTTAACAACCACATCACTGGCTGGTTCCCATTGCAGGATTTTAAAGATCAAATAAGAAAAGTACTTGGAAAAACTGTTCGTCTGGTCACCCAGGCAGAGGTATGCAGAATTCAATCCTTTCCTTTTCTGTCCAAAGTCAATAAATGATGGCCCTGAACCTACCACTTGTGCTTGGTGTCCTGCTTTGCTTCATTTTGTCATTTTATTGCCTCTGTAGATGGTCAGCAATCTCACTTACAAAATGATTACCTACCCCCTAGAAAGAAGCCAAGGAACTAGGTCTGTAAACTTAGGTATTTTCAGATTCACACTCTAGGAACCTTGTAGAACCCTGATATAAACAAGACAGATTAAAGACGTCATTTTGTTCACATTCTTTTATTTTATAAGTTCACACCTATGATTTTATAATAATCAGGAAAATGATGTTGCGAACTAGATGCTCTTTTTTTAGACATATTTTTGCTATAGGGTGTGTGCGCTTGCTGGAAAGAGAGAGACAGAAAACAAGAAATCACCCCCAGGGGAATGGCCACACCACAGTCTCTTCTCTATCTTAAGATTGGGGGCATGCATACACATGCACCCAGCCTGAGTTTCAAGCCACCAGGTTCAGGACTCGAACTGCGGTTGGCCACACGGGAGTCCAACATCTTAACCATTTTGCCACCTGCTGGCTCTAAGAACTAGAAGCTTTTGATGATACATACCAGAAATCAGATTAAACATGGCTGCTGCACTATTATCAACCTCAGCATTTGATTCTGTCATCTGTTTTGACTGCACGGAATCAATATAATTCTGATTCACACAGAAACGAAATATCACAACCACTGTTCATGCTCTCCCTCATAAATGTAAGGCAATATAGACCTAAAATCGACTGATGACACATGTCCCATGTGACATGCTACACTTACACCTGTTACCAAACAAGCTAATGCATCAGGAAGAGCTGGCCAGCACAGGCGCCTGAGCCTAGCCTGGGCTGTAACAGCATTGCTCATGTGTAGTGATAGACCTTCTGGACAATTCTGTAAGATTGACACAAATTAGCAGGGGCAAGTTTATTTATTTATTTACTTATTGAGGGAGAATGTTTTGCTACAGGGTGCGTGCACTTACCAGAGAGACAAAAAGCAAGAAATCACCCCCTGGGGGGATGGCCATGCCACAATCCCTTCTCTTTCATTCTCTTATTGGGATCTTGGGCACACACGCATGAGCCCAGCGTGAGTTTTAAGTCACTGGGTCTGGGACTTTAACCATGCTTGGCCATGTGGGAGTCCAACGACGTAACCACTATGCCCCAGCAGGGGCAAATTTAAATAAATACCAGTACACTACATCCTTCCTAGTCAGTGACACATTTAAATTTTTTTGTTTTTTTTGAGAGGTTTTTGCTATAGGGCATTTGTGCTCACCAGAAAGACAGAGAGAGACAGAGAGATAGAAAGCGAGAAATCACCCCCTGGGGTGGATGGCCATGCCGCAATCCCTTCTTCTCCATTCTCCTCTCAGGATCTTGGGCACACACGCACACGCGCCTGGTGTGAGTTTAAGCCACTGAGTCCGGGACTTGACCCCACGGTCAACTACATAATGGATATGTCCAGCGACATATCCATTATGCCAACTGCTGGTCCCGAGACACATTTAAATATTAAACAGGTACAGAAATGAGAGGGTTTATACTGAGAACTGCACAGGATGAGTTACTTGGCAGCACAAGGCAGGACTGCTTCCTGTCCATCACGGCAGGACTGCTGTATCTTTATGCCCCACTCATTGCCAGATATCCCTTCCTGGCTTCCGAGACTCGGGTACAAGTCCTTCTACTCCTGCCTGGAGAAAGACCTCCTCCTCAGCTGCCTCGGCCTGCTCTATCAGGGCCAGAAACTGCAATAGGCCAGGAGCCGGGCCATCCTCTGGGAGGTCGAGCTGTCTGTGAACTGTGGACTGCCCAGCAGCAGCGTTGCCTAGGCAGACCTGATTCACAGAATCTTTCCCAAATGCTCTTCGCTGTACCAGTTTCTGTAATAAAGGTTCCAGCAGTATAGCCAGTTTTCTTCATCCTTCTGGTAAGTGGTTAGATATCCGACCTCCAACTCCCTAGATTATTGATAACCCCAAGACCTGCTCAAGAGCCTTCGGCATTCAAGGGCCGTAATGAAAGCATTGCTTCTCTAGAGTAACATCCAGTGCTGGGTCTCTGAAACTCTTTAGCAATTGCCTTTTTTGCTGCATCTGTCATCGGCCATGACTTAATCATTGAATAGTACCAAACTCTTCTGGCTCTGGAGGATCTCTGCCTGAGAATACTCTCAGCTTTTTACACAAGTACTGCAGAGCAGGCTGAAGACCCTCATCAAACACATGCACCATCACATGGGCTCACGTTTCTAGAATCATGTCTTTTTTTTTTTTTTTTTTTTTGAGAGAGATTTTCGCTAGAGGGCGCGTGCGCTCGCCAGACAGACAGAGAGAGACATTAGAGACAGAAAGCGAGAAATCACCCCCCAGGGGGGATGGTCACACCGCAATCCCTTCTCCTCCATTCTCCTCTCGGGATCTTGGGCACGCACGCACACGCGCCCGGCGTGAGTTGTAAGTCACTGGGTCCGAGACGCGAACCGTGGTCAACTACGTGGGAGTCCAGCGACATAGCCATTACGCTAACTGCTGGTTCCCGCATGTCTTTTTTTTTGGAGAGGTTTTTGCCATAGGGCATGTGTGCTCACCAGAGAGACAGAGACAGAGAGACAGAAAGTGAGAAATCACCCCCCAGGGGGATGTCCACACTGCAATCCCTTCTTCTCCGTTCTCCTCTTGGGATCTTGGGCACGCACGCACACGAGCCTGGCATGTTTTAAGCCACCAGGTCCGGGACTCGAAACAGGGTCGGCTACGTGGGAGTCCAGCGACATAGCCATTATGCAAATTGCTGGTCCCTAGAATCATGTCTTCATCTGGGTCAAAAGGGTCATTCCCATAACCAAGAGCTCAGGCCACGTCACCTAACTCACTGTCATGCCTCCTCCCTCCAGAAACTCATTTAATCTGTTTAAAAATTCACTATCTGGGTCAGGGGGCTTAAAGACCACTCTCCAGACATCCCCTTACCCGGTGTCTCCTTAGGGACCACAGCACGACTAGTCTCAGTAAGCTCTATTCAGGCTGCGTTCCTGTTCTCCCACTGAAGGTCCGCCATGCAATCTGTACTCCCCCAAGGAGGCGGAACCAGCCAGGAGAACCGCCTCAGTTTTTGCCACACTACAAGTTTGGGGGTTCACATCAACCCTCTACATCCCTCGTCTACGAGCCTCAGCGTTATGGTGCTTCCAAACAGGCTAACGCTCTATTTCACCTGGGGCAGAGATGCCCACCGCAATTCAGTTATCCTCCGCAGTAGCCCAGATCAGTCTCGTCCACGTACCGAGGTCCAGCACCCTGCGGGGACAGAGCGGCCAGGTTAGATAAAGGTGTCACCGCCCAGGACGCACGTTTGGGCCCCCCAGCCCAAGCGGCCAAAGCGCGACGCTCTGTCACAAGGCGCCTCCTTCCCCCGCTCGGGCGCTCCAGCGGCCACTCGCCCTCGCCGTTATCTAACGCTCGGTGCCTGCGTCTGCAGCGGAGGTGCCAGGTCGGCTCCTGACCAGCCACGGAAGGGCAGCTCCTCTCAGCTTATATGGACACACGGGAGGCGCCGAGCACCGGCGACCGAAGCAGGCCGGGCGCCGGCCGTCCCTGCGGTGCTGTCTGCAGGGAGGAGCGATGGGGCGATCAGGGCTGAGTGAGGCATGAGGGGACAAGGACGTGGAGCGCAGAAGCCACTAGGCCCACACGGCCGCCCACCTGAGGGTCCCCGCAGCCTCTGCTCAACTGCCAATCGCGGCGGTCAGGGCCGAGAGCAGGGAAGCCGCGCGGCAGCCAGGGCGCCCTGACATCACAAGGGGCGGGCCTCTCGGGGCGGGGCGCGCGCGCTTCCGGCTCAAGCCGGAAGCCCCGACTGAGGCGGCATCCGGGACGGCAGGCGGGCCACCCGGGACAGGAAGGTGAGGTCGGGATCTGCTCAGCTTTGCAGACAGGCTCAGTGGGCGGCCACAGCGGAGCGCTGGATTCCGGCGCTGCAGGACGGCTAGGCCCAGGCCTCACGCCGCCTGCGCCGCTCTGGTAGCGGCGGGCTGGCGCTGCAGCGCGGCAGGGGGCGGGGTCGCTGCCGGGGAGGCCCGGGTTCTGGGAGCCTCCGGGCCGGGCCAGGTGACCCAGACTGGTGCTCTGGCAGTGGTGGCCGGGGCCGGGCCGCCGCGTGACCGTCCGCAGTCACGCTGTACTTAACCACAGTTAGTTTGTGCTCCAGCCTGGCGGCGCTCACCTTCCTTGCAGCCAGGCGACCCAGGGGATTTATTTTACGGTGGCTTTCTCTGAAATGCCAAAGTCGCCCGATTATTCAGAACCGAGTGACTCTTTAACGCTTGCCGTGGGAACAGGAAGATTTTCGGGACCACTGTAAGTGTTTAAGAGTTACTGTCTTAACTTGGGGTCTCCATCGTTGGTTTGACTTGTAGAAACCATGTTTAAAGCGGTGCTGTTGAGCCAAAAAGTATTTCAACTGTAAGAGTGAAGTGCCCCGGAGGAAACCAATTCCAGTTTCTGATGGAAAGCTGTACTGGACCTGCTTTTAAGCAAGATGGAATGGTTTATTCTGTAGGGTTCACATACACGGCAGAACTCAATGTGTACTGAAACCAATGTTGTTTTTTTTCCTTAAGAATTATTTTATTTAACTTTATTTATTTATTTATTTTAATTTGACCAGAAAGGGACAGAGCGAGAAAGAAAGAGTGAGAGAGAGAGAAAGAAAGTGAGAAAGCAAGCCTCCAGGTCCGGGACTTGAACCGGGGTTGTCTGTGGGAGTCCAGCGCCCTTAACCACCATGCCACCTGCCGTCAGAAAACCAGTGTTTTTTATTTGCCCATACCTGTTACATAAAACAACCCTTGTAAATTGTTTACATTTCTTAATAAATGTGATTTTAATTTAGTTATCTTAAAACTTGAATATGTTGGTAAAGTATTTTAGCACTCTTAGAAGTAAAGCGAGGACATGTGAAATAGTTGCCATGACTGCATTTCTAGACCCTAACTGTGTGCATATGTTTTTTACTGGAAGGCACAGAGCATGGAGAATGATGAACTTCCGTCAGCGGATGGGCTGGATTGGAGTGGGATTGTATCTGTTAGCAAGCGCAGCAGCATTTTACTATGTTTTTGAAATCAACGACACTTACAACAGGCTGGCCTTGGAGCACATTCAACAGCACCCCGAAGAGCCCCTTGAAGGAATCACATGGACACACTCCTTGAAAGCCCGGTTACTCTCCTTACCTTTTTGGTTGTGGACAATTATTTTTCTGATTCCTTACTTACAGATGTTTTTGTTTCTTTATTCTTGTACAAGAGCTGATCCCAAAACAGTGGGCTACTGTATCATCCCCATATGCTTGGCAGTTATTTGCAATCGCCACCAGGCATTTGTCAAGGCTTCTAATCAGATCAGCAGACTACAGCTGATTGACACATAAAATTAGTCACTGGTTTTTCCTTACAATTACAAAACTGCCAGTACCATATGGAGTCTGGTCACAAGACTACAGTTTCTTCACAGATCTCAGGAAGTTGTGGTGGGGCAGAAGCTTTTTAAAAAAATGTGACCGGGGGCTGTTTTATCTGAATAATAATGGATTTTTAGGTAAAGCCTGAGATACAAAATCATACTACAAAATCATGCTGATGACTTCTGACTCCAGATTTTGGAAGTAAAATTGTATCTGTTACTTGCATTCTTTAGAAACGTGAATAAGTATCTGAACTCATATTTCTGTTCTACTGTGCAACATAGTGATGATTCAGACATTTTTCCTTGGGGGAAAAATGAATATGAACATTTCCATTGTGTTATGTGTAAAAAGGTCCAAACATGGTCATAAAATTTAAATTTTATACAGTTATTTGGCTTGCTTTAAAATTCTTCAAATTAAAACACTAATTCATCCTGTTCTAGCTTAGCCAACTGTTAATACATGTTTGCTATCAGCTTAGAAGAGGCTGGTATAAAATACTGGGGTGATAGCTGATTTTCTTTTCTTTCTTTTGCTATAAGGTACACGCACTCACCAGAGAGAGAAAGAGAGAGAGAGAGAAATCAGCCCCTGGGGGAGATAGTCATGGTCCATTCCCTTCTCCTGAACTATCCTCAGGGTGTTAGGCATGTGCCCACATGCACCCTGTGTGTTTATCAAGCCACCAAGTCCGGTACTTGAACCTCCTTAACCATCACACCATTGGCTGGCCATGGGTGATAGCATTTTTCTTTTTTTTAAAGAATTATTTAACTTTATTATTATTTTCCAATTTGACCAGAGAGAGAGAGAGAGAGGGAAAGTGAAAGCAAGCCGCAAGGTCCAGGACTTGAACTGCAGTCAGCCATGTGGGAGTCCAGCACCTTAACCACCATGCTACCTGCAGGCCCTAGTAGCTGTTTTTGATCAGCAGAATTTATTCTTCCTCTTGGTTATGGCTAGCTAAATCATTAATGAAAAACTACTTGGAAAAAGACTGTTTTAACGATAGAAGTAACTTATACACGGAAGATGGAAACAAGGTGTTCAATGAAAATGTCAAGGGAATTCAGTCCATTCCTTACCAGATGCATGATAACCTTCTAGAAGATACTCTCTCAAGTCATCATCCTTTCCATTGTTTATCTGGCCCAAGATCAGGTCTAAAGGCAATAGGTGAATTGCTTGAAGATGTGATCCTTGTACCCCCTCCTTTGCATTAGTACTTGGTGTCTGATGCTAATACAAATAACTAGAAGTGGAAATATTTTTTTTCTGGGTGAGATCAAGATATATTTTTATTCAGTTTCATCATTAGTACTGGGAAACATTTTACACTTTTTTTAAGTTTTTCTATGGGGCATGTGTGCTTACCAGAGGGGGGGGGAGTGAAAAAGCACCACCCCCAGGTAGGATGGTCACACCACACCCCCATCTCTTCCATCCTCTTGGGATTTTGAACACACATGCACACATGCCTAGTGTGTTTTTCAGGCTGCTGGGTCTGGGACTTGAATGCACAGTTGACCACATGAAATCTAATTGCCTTGGGACCAACAGTTGGCGTAATGGCTATGTCGCTGGACTCCCATGTAGTCAGTCATGGTTCGAGTCCTGGACCCAGTGGCTTAAACTCACTCCGGGGGTGTGTGTGTGTGAGTGCCCAAGATGCCAAAAGGAGAATGGAGGAGAAGGGACTGCAGCGTGGCCATCCTCCCTGGGGGGGTGATTTCTCACTTTCTGTCTCTGCCTGTCTTTCTGTTGAGCTCACGCACCCTATAGTAAAAACCTCTCAAAAAAAAAAGAAATCCAACTGCCTCCACCCACCCCCATCTTCTGGCCCCATTTTATATTTAATTTTAATAACAGTCACAACAAGTTTTCATGCTTAACTTTAGTTCTAAGAGCTTTACATGAATTAACTCCCAGCAACCCTATGAGATAGCCATTATTATCCAGATTTTACAGATAAGGAAACTGAGGCAGAGAAGTAACTTGCCCAAGTTCACATAGCTAGTAAGTAGAAGAGCCAGTGTTATAACCACTCATCCTGATTCTTTGTACCTAACCATTGAACTACAGTGCTTACAAATGACAAATATTTTAGCACTGGGTTTTCTCTTCCCAGCTGTCGAAGAATGGGGACAGCAATATTATTAAGAAAAGGTTTTCTCTTGGGGCATGGTGATTAAGGGTGCTGGACTCCCACATGGATTTGAGTCCCAGACCTGATGGCTTCCTTTCTCACTTTCCCTCTCTCTCGCTCCCTCTCTGGTCAAATTAAATAATAAATAAATAAAGATTTAAAAAAAGAGACTGGAAAATGTCTAATTAATTAAAAAAAAAGTTTTCTTAATTCATAAGAGCTACTGAAAATCTGAAAGTTTCCTAGCATCCTGACCTTACACAGAGGAAGGCTTAGCATTTCATAAGCTTTACTTCAAAGATAAAACAGAGACCTTTGTAACTCAGTAGCGCCAGAATCAACCTTTTGTAATTGTCTCATATCTCCCTTACTAACTCCAAAGGCCTGCTTACTGAAATTATATATCTTTTGATAAAGATTAACAAAAATGTCTGTGGGGAAGGGAGTCCACCATATGAAGTATTCCTGAGAGTATCTACTCCATAAAATAATCAAACTAGCGTGTTCATGAGTACTGTTAGTCTTTTATCTAGTGGTGATTTCCTTTTTGATGGACTTAACATTCTCAATCTCCAAAACACCAGCAGAAGAGCTTATCACAATACTGCATGACTCTTTTTTTTTCATCAAATATCTGCCATTGCTTTATAAATCTACCAACCTATGAAGTGCTATATTATTTTGGACCATGATTTAGAGACCTCATGCATTAGTACTGATGTTTGGACCAAGGCAATTAATGTGTCTTGAGATGTGGCTGCACATTAGAATTACCCAGGGGAAAAAAATCAAAAACAAAAGTAGAACTCCTTACCTATGAACAATGCCAGGGTCCGTTCCCAACCAGTTATATCAATTTAAGGGTGGGTGAGTGGGGGGCGAACCCCAAGAAACTGTTTTTTAAAAGCTTTTCAAATGATTCTATTATGGTTGAGTATCACTAGTCTGTGTTTTTATGTACTATTTTGTAAAGGCTCAACTCAGTCATGAGAGCCATGCTTCTCTGGAATAACTATATATTTTATAGTAAGTTCATCCTGGCCATTCTAACGGTAAATCTCTGGAGTTGTCCATATTTCCTATTTCTAGTTTGTTCTGAAGATATTTTGCCTCCTCCTTTACCAAACTGCTCTCCTAAGAGGTTGCCTGTTATTTACTTATAATTAAACTCAGTGGTAGAGACTCAGTGTTACCACTTAGCAGCTTTGACGCTCCCTGTCCTTTCAGTACTTTCTCAATTGGCTCCTGAACCAGCACTGTCCAATAGAACCTCAGCAATGGAAGAAAATGCTGTGGTCCAAATCAGTAACCACTGAGAGGAGCCCTTGAAATGCAGCTAATGTAACTGAGGACCTCAATTTTAAATTTAAATTCCACTGGGGCTAGCCCTAAATTTTAAATTTTAATGAATTTAAGTAGCCACACATAGCAAAGTAGCTATCATGTATTAAATGGTCCAGTTTTAGGTACTTTCCTGGTCTGCCTTCTAGCTGCTGTCTTGGATGGTTCCTCCTTGGCGAGCTGCACAATCTCTGAGTGTTGGCAGGCCCCAGTTCCCTTTTCTATACACACTCCTGGTGATTTCATCTAGGCTCATGGCTTGCTTGCTTTTTTTTTTTTTTTGTAATTTGCCAGAAAGCGCATGTGCTCACCGGGAAAGGGGGTTGGCAGAGTAACCCTTCATGGAGGCTGGTCATGCCATAATCTTCCATTTTTTTTTCAGATTTTAGGCATGTATGCATGTTTGCGCGCACGCGTGCACGCACACACTGTGTTTTTCTTTAAAAAAATTTTTTTACAGGATACATGTGCTTATTAGGGAGAGAGAGAGGAAAGAGGAAATCACCTCCCGGGGGAAAGGCCAGCATCTCTTCTCCCCTTGGGACTTTGGGTATTCACACATACACACCTGGTGTGATTTTTAGGCTACTGGGTCCAGAACCTTAAAGCTGGCCATGTGCGATTCAACTGTTTCAAACCTCCATGCCATCTGCTGTCCCCCACCAGTTTGTTTTTCAAGCCACTGGGCCTGGATTTTGAACTGCACAGTCAGCCATGTGGGATCCAGCCACCTTAACCACCATGCCACGGTTGGCCCAAGGCTCATGGCTTTACTCAAACTTATGCCACCATCTTGGATCTCTCTTGTGAGCTCCAGACTTGAATATCCAAATGCACCTCAATATGTTTACTAAAATGTCTTGGCAGGTGTATGGCAAGGAGTTCGAAACCAATCTGCTACTAGAATTCCCTACAAGTCTATTAACTTCGGGGGAGGGATCCTTTCAAAACATTCCTCTCAAAAATCCTCCTATAGCTTCTCTTTCAGCATAAAAACTAGAGTCCTTCACATGGCATACAAAGTCCTAAATACTATATTACCTCTACAGTTGTCCCTTGGTATCTGTGAGAAATTAGTTCCAGAGCCCTGTGGCTACCAAAAATCCATGGAACACGATACCTGCATATAACCTATGCACATCCATTCCTATACTCTGTATTTTTATGAGCGCACAGGCACAAATGCATGAAGGGAAAAAGTTTTTATTTGGTTGGGTTTTTGGTTATTGCTACAGGGCATGTACAGTCACCGGACAGTGACAAAGTAAGAAATTACCCCCCCCGGGGGGGGGGGGGGGAGGATGGCCACACCACAATCCCTTCTCCTCCATTCTCCTCTCAGGATTTTGGGCATGCATGAACATGTGCCTGATGTGATTTTTAAGCTGCAGGGTCCAGGGCTCGAATGATGGTTGGTCATGTGGGAATCCAGCGCCTTAACCACGAGGCCACCTGCTGGCTCTAAGAGAGGTATTCTGAATGACACACCAGCATGTGGCGATCCTCCTGCTCCAATCTCTGGGTAGCTAAGACCCCAGGTGTGCACCACCCGGCCTAGGCTATTTAGGTTGGGCTGGGAACCACACCTAGACCTTTCAGGGAACCCCTCACAGCAGTGTCCTGCAGCTTGTGCTATTTCTGGACTTATAACAACAATGCAATGTAAATACTTCTATACTGTATTATTTAAAACCAATTTTTTAAAAGAATTATTTAATTCCACTTATTATTTTTTAATTTGACCAGATAGAGACAGAAAGAGAGAAAAAGGGAAAGCGAGAAAGCCAGCCACAAGGATCAGGACTCGAAACATGGTCAGCCATGTGGGAATCCAGCACCCTCAACCACCACACCACTTGCCGGCCCAATACTGTATTGTTTAGAGAACAATGACCAGAAAAGTCTGTGCATGTTCAGACATAACCACTTTTAAAAAGTATTTTCAATCCACACTTGAATTCATGACTGTAGAGCTAGCAGACTCAGGAGGGCTGACTGTACTTCATTTTTTTGGCTATTGGGTACCATGCCCTTACCAGAGACTGAGAGGGAGAGAAAGAAAGCACCCCATATGCTACAGTCTTCTTGGTTCTCCTAGTGGGATTTTGGGCATGTATGCACACACACACAGCGTTTCTCAAGCCACCAGGTCCGGGACTCAAATGCAGTGGGTCAGGTGGGATCCAACTGCTCTACCCGACACGCCTTCTGCTGGCCCTGTGCTTCTTGTTTTACACTACTCTTCACCCCTGACTCCACAAAAGCCACACTTATCTTCGTGATTTTTGAACATGCCAGAAAACCATGATTCAGGGCCTCTGCACTCCGTGTATCTTCTGCCCGAAGAAGTCACCGGCTGGACCCCTCCTCACTCTCTTTATAGTGCCCTACCTCATATTTAGGCCTGATTTCCTAAAATCTCTGGAAGATGCATTCTACTCCCTTCTCTAACAAAGTAGTGGGAGGAAAAATGTGAATTGTTTTGGTTTTGTTTTGATTTTTAAATCTGAATTTTTTTTTTTGCCCTGACTTACTTACATAGCAGTTTTACAAACTGTTAATATGGCTGATTTAAGGCATGACTTAAATTTTTTTTTTTTAATTATTTCTTCCATCCATGAGAGAACCTCCAATAAAGTCTTGCCACAATTGTCTACCCCCAGCTTCAGTCGGCCCCAGGTCATGGGCACATGCCTGCCTGGAGTACCCAGGGGGGGTCTCCAGATGTGAATCTAGAATCTTCCCATTTGGGTTAGACTCCCAGAGCATCAGTTTACTGCTGCATCATCATCCAGCGACTAAAGCATGACTTAAAACTGTTTGAAAGTTTCACAAAAACCTTTTCTGTATCTATGTAGAAAAATACATACCATTTTTAAAAAAATGTAAAAGGGGGGCCGGAAGTTAGTGTGGTGGTTAAGGCACATGGCAAGCGCATGGTTTGAGTCCTGGATCCAGTGGCTTAAAAACATGGCAGATGCATGTGCTTGCATGCCCCAGACCCTGAGGAGAATGGAGAAGGGATTGCAGCATGGCTGTCCCTCTCTTCATGGCAAGTGAACACTTGTCCTATGGCAAAAATCCTAAAAACAAAACAAACAAACAAAAAACAGGGACCAGCAGATGATGTAATGGTTATGTTGTTGGACTCCCATGTAGTTGACCATGATTTGAGTTCTGGACCTGGAGCTTAAAACTCACACTGGGCGCATATGCGTGCATGCCCAAAATCCCTAGAGGAGAATGGAGGAGAAGGGATTGCAGTGTGGCCATCCTTCCTGGTGGGTGATTTCTCACTTTGTCTCTCTGGCAAGAGCCCACGCCCTATAGCAAAAATCTCTTTCTAAAAAGAAAAAAAAAAAAAGAAAAAGAACAAATGATACACAGTGAAAAATCTTTCACTCTTGATTCCTATTCTCTCTTCCCAGAGGCAGCTGGACTATCCTTTGAGGGCTATTGTATGCATATTGAAAGGGTTAAATGTTCGACAAGCACCTTATGGTTGTCAAAGGGTTAACTCGATGTCAACTCTTAGGTGCTTCAGAAATTCTTTCTCTTCTTTTTTCTTTCAAGTCAGTTGGTTCATTCTTGACTTCATTGTAGATGGCTGACCTTGTATTTTCTAAGTTACTGCCTTCAGACATATACAGCAAAACATCAATCAACACTTGGCACCAGAACTAAGGACAGAATACATGGTAGACTACAGCAGCCAGATATGACATCCAGAAATAACGAAACCACCCAAGTACCAACAGATGCCTGGCCCAGGAAACCTTACTTACCCAACCAGAGTCCTCCCTTTCTCTTTTTTGGGGGAGTTTTTTTTTTCTCTTCTTTTTTTCCTGCTATAGGGCTCATATGCTTTCTTGTCCGAGAGACAGAAAGTGAGAAATCACCCCCCTGGTGGGGGTGGGGGGGATGGCCACGCTGTTGAAACCACTGAGTCTAGGACGTGAACCCTGGTCAGCCATGTAGGAGTCTAGTGATGTAACCACTACACCATCTGCTGGCCCCAAAGCCCCCCTTTCCTAATTAAAGCTCCTTGCCCGTACCCTTCAAGACTGAGCTACATTTTAGTCTTTGTTTTGTTTTTCCTATCAGACGAATGCTTTACGAGAGAGAGAGAGAGAGAGAGAGAGAGAGAGAGAGAGAGAGAGATTGATTGATTGAGAGAGGGAGGGAGGGAGGGAGAAAGGGAAAGTGAAAAATCACCCTCCTAAAGGAGATGGCCACACTACAATCCCTCCTTCTCAATTCTCCTCTTGGGACTTTTAGGCAAGCACATACATACACACCCAGCACATTCTTCAAGTTGCTGGATGCAGGACTTGAAACTTGAACTGTGGAGTAAGCCATATGGGATCCAGCTCTCTTAAACACTAGGCTATGGGGCCAGCCTACGTTTAACAAAAAAGTACAGGTTTTCTCAATGAAAAATAACAAAAGGCCTATTAAATAACAAAAGGCCTATTAAAAGTTTTTGTTAAATAACAAAAATGGTCCAAGTCTAGAAAGGTAACTACTTGCAAAAATATAAATCTTCCAACGGTTGAACATCCATTTCTAAACAGGAGGATAAAGAAACTGATTTCTTTTCATACATTTTTCTCAAAATTTTCCCCCAAGTGATTAAAAAAAATTAAATGTCCTAATACTCTAGCAAACAACTATAACCTATCATAATAACAGTTCTTATTCTTGGCCACAGAATTCTATTATGAAAATAAACATTTCTTTTTATGACACAAAAGCACTTACTTTTAGAAAAGACATCTATTAATACCTTGGATAAGTTCCATATGTTTCACATTTTAAAAGATTATTTATTACCCAGTGTCAAGCTTATTTTGAGGTAGACTGTGGGGTTGACTTTCCTGCATAAAGGAGTTTTCTTTTCTTCAAGTTTTTGCTTTTGCTATAGGGCACATGCACTTGCTAGAGACAAAAAAAAAGAGAAAGATATCACCCCTCAGGAGGGATGACCACGCTGCAATCCCTACTCTTCCAGTCTCCTCTTGGGCACACAGTGTTTTTCAAGTCACCAGGTCCAAGATTTGAAACACAGTTGGCATGTGGGATCCAGCCACCTTAACCACCATGCTACCAGCTGGCCCCAAAAGGAACTGTTTTAAAAATTAACTTTGGGGTGGGACCAGCAGTTAGCGTAATGGCTATGCCGCTGGACTCCCACGTAGTCGACCGCGGTTCGAGTCCCGGACCCGGCGGCTTAAACTCACGCCGGGCGCGTGTGCGTGCGTGCCCGAGATCCCGAGAGGAGAATGGAGGAGAAGGGATTGCGGCGTGGCCATCCCCCCTGGGGGGTGATTTCCTGCTTTCTGTCTCTCTGTCTCTCTCTGTCTGTCTGGCGAGCGCACGCGCCCTATAGCAAAAACCTCTCCAAAAAAAAAAAAAAAAAAAAAAAATTAACTTTGGGGCTGGTTCTGTTGCCTAGTGGTTAAGGCAGCCGGATCTCACATGCCCAACTGTGTGGTTCACGTCTCAGACTCAGGAGCTTCAGCATACCACACGTGTGCACTTGTACCCAGAATCCTAAAAGATGGGGATGAAATTGAAGTGTGATCATGCCACATGGGGATGCTTGCTTTTCTCCATCTCTGTCTCTGGCACTCCCTCTAGCAAAAATAAAACAAAGTAACTTGGTTTGCTTGCCTGTGACTAAAGCTTGCACCATCAGAAGGTAGCAGATTGGAAAACTATTTAAGGCATTTCTTCTATACTGGTCTTACAAACTGATCTTTTCTGTCAAACATGGGGCTCACTTAAGACTGCTAGAACTGGAATCAGTATTGGGGGCTGGGTAGTGGCAAAGCAGTAACGCAACTGAACCCACATGGGGAGGACCCGGGGTTCAAGTTTGGAGACCTCCCTAGGCATGGACTGGCTGAGAACTAGGGGTGGATCATAGCTGGATGACAACAGTAACTGTCTCTTTTATCCCCGTCTCTCATGGAGGAAATATGTAAACTCCATTAAAAAGAAAATGGAACAAGTATTTAAATTATGTAGAGGGGCCACCAGATGTTAAATTGCTGGACTCCCACATGGCCAAGGGTTCAAGTCCCTGACCTGGAGGCTTGCATCTTATGCTGAGCACATGTGTGTGCATGCCCAAAATCCTGAGAGGGGAATGGAGGAGAAAGGGTTACAGTGTTGCCATCCGCCCCCTTGGGGCCGGTGTGTGTGTTAGATTTCTCACTTTCTCTTTCTCTATCTCTCTCCATGTCTCCGCAAGTACACATGCCCTAAAGCAAAAGTCTTTCTTTAAAAATAAATAAATATAAAGAAAGTAGAAGACCAATCAAATCCATAACCCAGAACCCTCAAAATACTAGACCACAAGCAAAAATATTGTATTGGCACTTAAAAAAAAATTCTATTTTATCTCTTCCATTTCTCACTCCTTTCAAGATTTTGGACACACAAGCACATGACTTATTTTCAAGCCTCAAGGTCCAGTACTTGAACTTCAGTCAGCCATATGGGATGTAGCTGTCTTAACCACCACAGTACCTCCTGCCCTAAACAACTTCTTTATAAACATATTTACTAAACAAAGAAGAAAACATACAATGTTCAGGAGCAAGGCTCAGTTATCAATTTAACAACATAATTTAAACTATACATTTTTAATTTTTTTTTTTTTATTTTTAGGACTAGCTAAAAACAATAGCATTACAATTTTTATTTTTAGAAGTTTTTGCCGTAGGGCACATGCACTCACTGAATTAGAGACAGTATGAAAGTGAGAAATCACCCTCTTAGGGGAATGGACACGTCGCAATTCCTTTTCTTCCATTTTCCCAGAATCTTGGGACAAGCATGCAAACACACCTGATGTGACTTTCAAGTCACTGGGTCTGAGACTTGAACTGTTGTCAACCATGTGGGAGTCAAGGGACATAACTGCTATACCATCTGCTAGCCCCAGGCAATACTACTATAATTAATATTAGAAACATCATAAACAAGACAATTCTGGCCCTTTATTAACTTTTTGTAGTTGACAGTATTGTGATTACATACGTATACTTAGCAGAGGGCTGATGTAAAAGAATTAAGAACATGAAAGATATATGAATTAAGTTTCCTTAATAGCGTGTACTTTGTAAGCTATACATTTCAGAATGTGTTCCTAAGAAAATACTATAGTAAAATCATTCAAATTATTTCACTATAGGGGGCTGGACAGTGGTGCTGCAGTGGAGCGCTGCGCTCTATGAGGTAATCCCACAGAGGAGGGTTTCAGGTCAGGAGACCTCCCTGAGTGTGCTGGGCACATGTGCCCACAGTCCAGGGCTGGCTGAAGGCTAGGGGTGGACTGTGGCATTGGGACTCTGCTGGGGATGCTGTCTCTCTCATGCTAATGGAAGAAATATAGAAAATTCACAAAAGTTAATTATTTATTTAGCCTTTGATCAGCTTAAAATAAAGCATCTGAAAGCTAATATATGATCCAGTTCTGCCAATGGTTACCTCTGTAACCTGGAATAAACATCTATTCTGAGATGAATTTATCTCTGAAATAAGTAATATATCTCTGAAATAAGTAATATAATTTGTAAGGTTACTTACACATACAAAATTCTGTGACTATATTTCAAGAAGTATAGGCTGCTTGATTTCTTTGTATTTTGGTTATCTAATCAGAAAGGATAAACAGTACATTTTAAAAATGACTTAGTTCTACTGACCAGTAGAAAAGGAATACATACACATACACGTAAATTTTATGAATATATGTATTTAAAAGCATTCAACAGTCCTTTGTTAAGCCCGAAGTATGGCTACAGGAGGAGAAGCAGTATCCAAGTCAGAGTCAACATGACTGTTTATTTAAGGCCTTATGTTTGCACTTATGTACATACATGTAGCACAGCATAAAAACATAACTCACCCGGCTCTCTTAAGATACAAGATAAATCATAAAATTAATACACATTGTTAAGTGGTATATATGGGTATGTATACATTGGATGTAGCTGTGAATTCAAGGTTTTCTTGGGTCTCTCTCAAGGACTTCCCTTTCTCTTTAGTATTTCTGTTCACTTTTTCCCTTCCCTTTAGAAAGAACTGATATTCTGATATGTAATACCCTATTTCATCACTTGCTTTGTCAGTTCTTTGAAACGTTCTTGCCTATAAACCATGACATACACCTTTCATAACAGAAACAAAGGCTAAAAGATGTAGATATGACACAGTTCAATTCAATGGTTATTTTAAAAATAGAATAAAATGATAAAATTCACTTCCCAATTTAGAGAATTTTATATATATTATGAAGTGTTCTATTTTATTCCATAGCCTAAAGCTTATTTCTATCACAAGAAAACAGATTTCACTTCTAAACATTTATCTTCTTTGTTAGAAACCTAAGAAACAGCTTTCACTTTGACAAAAATTGTCCCAGCAGAATAAGACAACCACTTCTCCAAATAGGAGCACAAACTATCCTTCAATGTCAGTTTGTGATAATAAGGATATAGTAGAAGTCTTTTAAATGTCATAAACACTATCGTTAAGATGGCGGTTTGGGCCGTTTTGCAGATGGTCCATCTGAGTTAGGTGTGTTAGCAATGTATTTTTCATCTTCTGCATCATCTTCGTCATCACCTTTCAAAATAAATATTTGTTGTACGATATTACATTCAGTGGTTGAAAGAAATATAGTCAAAACAACAATGTTATCCAGTTAATAACATTTACTTTAGGGATTAATACAGCTATATCCATTTTAGATTAAAAAGATTTTAGGAACTGCAGTCAGTGTTTTAAACTTTTATTATCACTTTTTTTTGAGCTATAATTCACTTATGATAAAATTCACTATATATATATGTATACACACATACACACACACACACACACACACATATATATACACACACACATATATATTTTTATGTATTTTAGGTTTTTGCCAAAGGGCACATGCACTCACCATAGAGAGACAGAGTGAGGGAAAATGAGAAATCAGCCCCTAAAGGAGATGGCCATACTGCAATTCATTCTCCTCCTGGGATTTTGGAGATGCATGCACATGTGCCCAGTGTCATTTTCAAGACACCAGTCTGGGACTCGAACTATAACTGGCCACGTAGAAGTCCAGTGCCATAACCACCATGCCACCTGCTGACAGCTGAAATTCAGTCATTTAAAACACACTATTTCTGGGACCAGCAGTTGGTGTAATGGTTACATTGCTGGGCTCTCACGTAGCCAACCACAGTTCAAGCCCCGAACCTGGTTGCTTAAAACTCACGTCAGGCACCCGTGCCCTAAGCAGCCAAGTGCCTGTACCCAAAATCCCAAGAGGGGACTGACAGAGAAGGGATTGCAGCATGGCCATCCCCCCACGAAGGTGATTTTCTCTCTTTCTCTCAGGTGAGCACACTCCCCTCCCATAGCAAAGAAAACCTCATTGAAAGCACAGACACAATTTCATAGTGTATACCATTACTCTCCAAAAGAAACCCCAAATCCAAGAGCAATTACTTTCCATTCCCTTGAGCTATTGGCAACCATTAATCTACTTTCTATCTTTATAGATCTGCCTATTCATATAAGTATAACCATGTAATATATGGCCTATTGTACCTGACTTGTTCCACTTATGTAACATTTTTAAGGTTCATTCACAGTAGCATGTATCAATACAATCCTTTTTACTGCGAAATTATATTCCAAGGTACGGGCATCCTACATTTTGTTTATGCACTCATCAACTGATGGACATTTGTGTTATTTCCACTCTTTTAGGTAATTGAAAGATGCTGCTATGTTATGAATACACTTTTTGTGTAAAAATGTTTTTTGAGGAACTGCCAAACTTTTTCAAATGGGTACACCATTTTACATATACGCCACCAACGTATGAGGTCTCCAATTTCTTCACATCCTAGCCAACATTTATTCTTTTGATTATAGCCAACATCCACATTATCAAGATGTAAATAAGCTGGGAAGGAAAGCAAGGCACACTTTTAGTTCTGCTAAAGAATAGTTAAGTCCTGACTCCAATATCTAGTTCTTAGGAGTTCCAGCTGAGGGCAGCCAAAATGTACCTATTTTTGTACTTAAAAGTTTAGGAAAAAGAAAAAAGAATAATGCAGTTAAGCTTCACCTTTTTACTTTCTAACTGCACCTACAAAACTGAGATACAGAAAAAGTCCTTGGTAGTTAAAACTTGTAAAACTGAAGTCTGTCCCTATTTTTGCAATTTGTGTAAACTCATAGCACTTTTCCAAGTATGTCTCTAATTTTACACCTGTTAAAACTCCTTTTCATGCTTGAACATCCAGCCCAAGTCACGCCCTCTCTAAAGCCTTCCGGGATTCTTCTCGGTTTCCAACAGTTACAGAGGGCCACAGAGAAATGTCTGCCTGTCTAATCCCCCAGTGTTCCACAAGGGCAAGAACCTAGTCGCATTCACCCCATTCTGCAGAGCTCAGACCAATGCCTAGCATGGAGTAGTAAGCAGCGCGATTTTTAAAAATGACATAAATGAACAGTGCTAAGAGTCATGAAAATGCTTGCGTAGAAGCGGCCCAAATAAGTACAGCAATGAGTGCCAACAACGTTTAGATGCAAAAGTCTGCCACCCTAGGACGTTCCGCCCGCCCTCCGGTCGCTCCAGCACCTTCTCAGAGCTCACCGTCCGAGGCCTCGTCTGGCAGTGCAGCCACCCGGTCCTGCGCTTCCCGCTGTACCAGGGGGTCGAAGAACTCGGTTATCAGATCTTTCATCTGGGCCACGCCCGACAACAGGACTTGGAAAGGGTCAGCGTTACCTGGCGCCTCACAGGGCACGCGCAGCCGCTGCCGCAGCCCGTCTCTTCCGACATACTCTCCCAAGAGCTCCATGGCGACCGCCTAGCTTCAAGAGCGCGCCACAGGGAGGCGCCGCCCGGAAGCGGAAACAGGGTCACGGCCGGCGCAGGCGGGAGAAGGGAGAGGAGTGACTTCCGTTTGTGGGAAGTCGCTCCTCCCCCTTCCTTTGCTTTCTTCCTTTGGGATTGGTTCCTGGGACTCAGTCCCCGCCTCCTCCGGCCACGCCTCTCGCGTCTGCTTTTCCCGCCTCCACCGGGGCCGAGCTTGTTCTGGGTGACAGTTGAGGATGGCCGGAGCTGAGGGCTCCGCTGGGCGGCAGTCGGAGCTGGAGCCCGTGGTATCGCTGGTCGACGTACTTGAGGAGGACGAGGAGTTGGAGAACGAGGCGTGCGCGGTCCTGGGCGGCAGCGACTCGGAGAAATGCTCCTACTCGCAGGTGGGCGCGCGGCCCGGGCCTCGTCTCTCCCAGGCTTCGCGGTACCTCCTTCCCGCCAGGCTCTCTCTAATCCTCCCGCCACACTTGCCTCCCTTGTAGCGGTCCGCGGCCGGTTTGCCCTGGGCCTCCTAGGCCCAGGCCCCGCCACCCTTTAATTCTCAGCCTCTGGGCCCCCTTCCGCAGCCTGCGTCCTGCAGGGGCCTCCCTCCTCGCTCAGTCGTTCCCCCAAGGGCCTCTCCAGTAGCTGCTCTGTCCTTCCTCTGGAGCCTCTTCTTGGTGCCCCTGCTGCTTTCCATGGAACCATCCCCTGATCTCTCAGATCCAGACTTTTTGGTACTTATTTTTGCCCCCCCGCAAAGTATTTATTTATTAGGGACCAAGTGGGAGAGACAAAGTAGATTTAAAGGAAAGAGCTCTGGATTTGAAAATCTCCCCGTGTGGAGTGGGCTCCTTGAGGTTTGCTGCTCAGCAATTTAGTTCGTTAAGTGCTAGCTATAATAATCCTTTTCTTGGGAAATGGAACAAGTACACCCTGTCTATCTGCAGTCTGTCCCTGCCTCCCCCAAATGGACTGAACGAGAACAGCAGGTGGCCCTGGCAAGGGAGGGGAGGAGTGGAGGAAGGGATCTGTTTGGCATTTGGAAGACATGGTGAACAAGGATTCGAGGGGGTGTGATGTAGTGCTGGTGACTCATCTTACATCTCTAGGTACAAAACTGGAGAAGGTGGGTAGGAAGAAAACTAAAAAGAGATGACAATTGGTAGTAGGAAGAAGGTTACCTAGGCAGGTGGGTGGAGGGGAACACTAGGAAATGAGGGGAGATAGTCATTATGTAGTACGGACTGAGATCATAATACTAGTTGTCATCATTGACCAAGTTGTATATTGATTAAGCTTGGTGTACAGAGATAGTCCCAAATGTTGGCTGGTGTTTCAAAACCTTTGGTCACCACTAAAACAACTTATTTCCTGCTCTTTCTTTCTTTCTTTCTTTCTTTCTTTCTTTTGGGGGAGAGTTTTGTTTGTTTGTTTGTTTTGCTCTAGGGTGCATGAGCTCGCCAGAAAGACAGAGAGAGACAGAGAGACAGAAAGCCAGAAATCACCTCCCCAGGGGGGATGGCCACACCGCAATCCCTTCTCCTCCATTCTCCTCTAGGGATCTTGGGCACAGACGCACACATGCTGGGCATGAGTTTTCGCCACTGGATCTGGGACTCGAACATGGGAGTCCAGCAACATAGCCATTATGCCAACTGCTGGTCCCACTCCCGCTTTTCTTAAAAAAATAAAAATAAAAAAAATAAAAACAGGAAATGTAGTTAGTTTAATAAAAAGAACTTCCTTCAATTTCTCTTTAATTATAGTGAAACATATGGAGATCATCCACATTTCATGCACAGATTGGAAAGAAAAGTGAACCCATGCACGTGTGTACCACTCAGATCAGTAGAACGTTACTGACGATCCAGAAGCCTCTCTGTGCATCTCCATCCTTCCTAAAGGGGGATAACTTGTTACCAACATTTCTAAAAGTTTTCCTTTTTTCTTCCAATTTTAAGAATTTGAAACATCTTAAAATTTACAGATAAGTTGTAAGAATACTATTATGAACATCTGTATACCTCTTAGATGTATTCACATTTTGCCACATTTGTTTTATCTTTCTCCTCTCAATAATATACTTTGCTTTTCTGGGGGAAGGAATATTTGAAAATGAACTGCAAACATGACAACACTATAAATATGTCAGCATGCATATCCTAAGAATCAAAGAGATTCTTTTTCATCATTGAATTTCCCTTTGGTAGAATGACATTTTCCAAAATTAAAATGTAATTTTACTTAACATAAATCTGTATGCATTTTCCTACTTTTTTCATATGTTAAATTGATTAAGCAGCCAACCTATTCACAGCTAGTTGACAAATTTAAACTTCCTGACACTTTAAGAAAAATTGTGTGAAAACAAGCACTAGTATAGATATAAAACATGCAAAAGTGGTTTTTTTTTTTTTTTTTTTTTTTAATAGTCTTATGGTTTTTACAGGAAGATGACCACAGATCATCTGATTTCAATTATTTCTCAGGTCATAGTATGGGTATTAGGTAACTGCTATTGTATGGGTTTATTCTCTCTTTTTCCATTTTGGTACTGTCTTTTAGGGGTCAGTAAAGAGACAAGCCCTATATGCCTGTAGTACCTGCACCCCAGAGGGAGAAGAACCAGCAGGGATTTGCCTAGCTTGCAGTTATGAATGTCATGGAAGTCATAAACTATTCGAGCTATACACAAAAAGGTATTGTGCGGTTAGATTGTTGTTGAATGCTTCCTAAATGTTTAGATCATTTCCCAGCTATACCTTTTGTTTTGTTTTGTTTTGTTTTCCCCATTTTCCAGAGGGCTGTGAGTGAGCCAGAGAAAACAGAGGGAGGGAAAGTGAGAAATACCCCCATGGGAAATGGTCAAGTTGTAATCTCTTCTCCATTTCTATATCCTGTCAACATTTTGACCATATGGCATGTCTTTTTCAAGCTGCTAGGTCTGGTACTTGAACCATGGAGTTGACCATGTGGGATTCATCTGCCTTAACCATCAAGCTACAGAGCTGGCCCCCAGCTATATATATATATATTTTTTTTTTTTAGAGAGATCTTTGCTACAGGACATGTACATCACCAGAGAGACAGAAAGCAAGAAATCACCTCCTAGGGGAATGGTCACATCACAATCCATTCTCCATTCTCTCAAGATTTTGGGCATGCTCACACATGCTTCTGGCGTGAGTTTTAAGCCAGAGTCTGGGACATAGTCAACCATGGTTGACTACGCGGGAGTCCCGTGATGTAGTCATGACGCCATCTGCTGTTCTCCCAGATACACTTTTATAATCTTGTTTTTTCATTCAAACTAGTTGAATGTACAAAGTAGTGCCCTAGTGAAATCTAATATAATTGTTTCATATATTCTAATCAGAGAGGATAGTTTTTCCATGAGGCTTTTGTTTTTAGTTTGCATAGGACAGGTGTGCTTACTGGAGAAAGGGAAAATGAGAAAGCACCTTTCCATGGGGATGGCTATACCATAGTCCTTTTTCATCCATTTTCCTCTCCAAATTTTGGGCACTAATGAATATGCACCCATTGTGTTTTTCAGTCTGTTGAGTCCCAGGACTCAAACCATGCAGTTGGCCATGTGGGATTCAGCTGCCTTAACCACCACACCACTGACTGGCCCCATAAGGCCTTTTAAGATATGGTTATGGGGGACCAGCAGTTGGCGTAATGGCTATGTCTCTGGACTCCCATGTAGTCGACTGCGGTTCAAGTCCTGGACCCTGTGACTTAAACTCACGCCATATGTGTGTGCGTGTGTACCCAAGATCTTGAGAGGAGAATAGAGGAGAAGGGATTGTGGCATGGCTATACCCCATGGGGGTTGATTTCTCGCTTTCTGTCTCTCTGTCTCTTATCTTTATGGCAAGTGCACGTGCCTATAGCAAAAACCTCTCCAAAGGAAGAAAGATATGGTTATCTTTTTTAAATAACCATAGATTACAAACTCAAACTAGTCACCTTTTCAGCTGCTATTTTTCTTGTGTGTGTGGTTGTATGCTGTGAATAGTTGTCTTTATGTGTATTTATTTCCAGGATTGCAAAATCTTTGTTATGTGCTTAGAGAAATTCCAAATTGGGTAGGGTACATGTACAATAAGCAAAGACACTTTTTTTAGAATTATTTTTCTTTATCATCATTATTATTATTTTCAATTTACCCAGAGAGAGACAGAGAGAGAGAGGAAGAGAGAGGGAAGGTGAGAAAGTAAACTGCAAGGTCCAGGACTCTAACAGCAGTTGGCCATGTGGAAGTCCAGCACCCCAACCACCATGCCACCTGCTGGCCCCCAAAGACACTTTTTATTTCACTTGCCAGAGAGACAGAGGGAGAGGGAGAAAGCCCCTCACCCCCCATAATGGGATGTAGTCATGCTGCAATCTCTTCATTTCTCCATCCTGTCATGATTTTTTTTTTTTTTTTTTTGAGAGGTTTTTTCGCTATAGGGCGCGTGCACTCGCCAGACAGACAGAGAGAGACATAGAGACAGAAAGCGAGAAATCACCCCCCAGGGGGGATGGTCACGCCGCAATCCCTTCTCCTCCATTCTCCTCTCGAGATCTTGGGCACGCACGCACACGCGCCCGGCGTGAGTTGTAAGCCACCGGGTCCGAGACGCGAACCGCGGTCGACTACATGGGAGTCCAGCGACATAGCCATTACGTTAACTGCTGGTTCCCCATCCTGTCAGGATTTTGAACACATGTGTTTAGTGTAGTTTTTTTTTTTCCTTCTTTTCTTTTCTTTTTTTTTTTTTTTTGAGAGGTTTTTGCTATAGGGTGCGTGCACTCGCCAGACAGAGAGACAGAAAGTGAGAAATCACCCCCCAGAGGGGATGGCCACACCGCAATCCCTTCTCCTCTCGGGATCCTGGGCACGCACGCACATGCGCCTGGCGTGAGTTTTAAGCCACTGGGTCCGGGACGCAAACCGCGGTCGACTACGTGGGAGTCCAGCGACATAGCCATTACGCTAACTGCTGGTCCCCTTCAGTGTGTTTTTGAACTGCCAGATCTGAGACTTCAAACCACATGGTTAGCCATATGTGATCTGGCTTCCTTTACCACCAGGCTACCTCCTGGCCCTAAAGCCACTTTTTAGATCCTGGAAATGAGTTGAAAAGAGAAGAGGCTATGATTTGAGTTTACAGAGTACTTTATTAGATTTAAAAGAAAAGTAAAATGGGTCTTTCTTCTTTCTTAGGAATTTTCGGTGTGATTGTGGAAACAGCAAATTTAAAAATTTGGAATGCAAGTTATTTCCTGTAAGTAAGCACTATAATTATAAATGCAGTTAGAAGAGGTAAGGTTGATATTTTCCACAGTGGGTAAAAACCAGGTATTTTCCAAAAAAGGCAGTTTTTATGCTTATTCTTTGCAGATGGGTTTTTTTTTTTTTTTTCATGTTTTTTACTTTGTTGGAAAAAGTAAATAAGCCCATAATATAGACTATGCTAATTTGAAAGGTTTTTGGAGAAAATATCCTTTTATATTGGTTGTACTCATGTTCTGAAGCTTTTCAAGCAAAGGATATCATTTTAAAAACATAATAAGTAAAACTTGATGATAATGACTGTGGTCTAGATGCACACAGGACTTTTTCATTGCTTTTTGACTAATAAAAGCCACGCTCAAATGATATCATTTAGTGAAATAACAGAAATAAAGGAGAAAGTAAGAAATGTTTCTTTGTTCAATCATGGTTGCCAAAACTTATGCTTTTCCTCTTCTTAGATGGTTAGTTTTAGACAAACTGTTTGTCTCCTGGTAACCTGGGGGTCTTTGCTATCATAGCTGTGCATAAAGTAGTACTTTGAAATTCTAGGCCAATGTCAGTTTACTTAGGTTGATAATTAATAGTTAGGAGTAACTTTTTTTTTTTGGAGAGGTTTTCGCTATAGAGCGCGTGCGCTCGCCAGACTGACAGAGAGAGACATAGAGACAGAAAGTGAGAAATCAACCCCCGGAGTGATGGTCACGCCGTGATCCCTTCTCCTCCATTCTCCTCTCAGGATCTTGGGCACACACGCACACGCACCCGGCGTGAGTTTTAAGCCACCGGGTCCGGGACGCGAACTGCGGTCAACTACGTGGGAGTCCAGCGACATAGCCATTACGCTAACTGCTGGTTCCCTAGTTAGGAGTAACTTGTGTCTCCCTTTTTTTCTTTCTTTTTTTTTAAGAGAGATTTTTGCTGTAAAGCATGAGTGCTCGTCACAGAGACAGACGTAAAGCAAGAAATCACCCTCCAGAGGGGATGGCCACACCACAATTCCTTCTCCTCCATTCTCCTCTGGGGATTTTGGGCATGCACACACACATGCACACATACACGCACGCACATGCACCCAGCATGAGTTTTAAGCCACCAGGTCTGAGACTTGAACCACAGTTGACTATGTGGGAGTCCAGTGATGTAACCATTATGCCATCTGCTGTTCCCAACTTTTATCTCCATCTTATTGAGTGGGTATATGCAGTTTTCTCCAGTTGCTACAAGGACGTGCAAAAAGTAAATTTTATTTTTTCCTTGTGTCCTAGAAAAAGTATCTCTATCCCTTTAGTAAGAATAAATTTTTCTTCTTAATATTTTGAAAATTAAAGCCTACCTTCTGAAAAGAAAAAAAATAACTTCTAGGGGGAATATATTTAATGCATAACTTCTATGATGCATGAAATTATAATTAAAGTTTAAGCCATATTATATACTGAAATTATTATTACTTTTCAGGACAAAACTAAGGTAAATTCTGGCAATAAGTACAATGACAACTTTTTTGGATTATACTGCATTTGCAAGAGACCTTATCCTGATCCTGAAGATGAGGTAAGAGAATTGGAGATTAAATCCTAGAATTGTGTCATTTTTAGCCTTGATTCTTCAGAAGGGATTTTGAGATTGTGAGAAGATGCTAGATTTATCCTTCTTATGAATCTATTGGATTGATGCCCAGTACAGATTTTAGCTGCTCTTCTCCTTACATTATAAGAATGAAATATTGGAGAGGACTTTCCCAAGGCCAGAACTTCTTTCTTTTTCGCCCTCTTTCCTGTCTGCCTGCTCCACCATCAAACATAGTCTAAAAAAGAAATGGGTGTTCAAACTGGGTCCTCTTAAAAATCTCAATTAGAATGGGGCCAGCAGGTGGCATGGTGGTTGAGGTGCTGAACTCTAACATGGCCAACCATGGGTTCAAGTCCTGGACTCTGTGGCCCAAAAATCACAACAAATAAATAAGTAAGTAAGTAAGTAAATAAAAAAAAAATCCTTTAAAAAAAATCTCAATTAGAAGTTTCTGCAGGGGACCAGCAGGTGGCTTGATGGTTAAAGGTGCTGGACTCCCACATGGGTGACTACAGTTTGAGTCCTGGACTTGGCAGCTTGTTTTCTCACTTTCTCTCTCTCTGTCTGTCTCTGGTCAAATTGAAAAATAATGACAGTTATTTTAAAAAATAATTATTTTTAAAAAATAAACTTATGCAGAATTTTGGGCCGGCAGGTTGAATAGTGGCTGAGGTGCTGGACTCCCACATGGCTAATCATGGTTCACGTTCTGGACTTGATGGCTTGCTTTCTCGCTTGCCCTTTCTCTCTCTGTCTTTCCAGTCAAATTAAAAAATAACAACAATAATAAAATGAAATAAATAATTCTTAAAGTTTATGCAGAATTTGAAAAGAATGCTTCCTCAGTCCTGTGCTTCTTATGTCCCAGTCAGAGCCACAGTTAACCCTTTTTGGTGTATATATTTCTAGGTCCTTTTCTGTGTATATAAAAGTGAGCGAATGTGTGTTTCACTGTATAACTCCCCCCCTTTTTTTTCCTTCTTTTAGTTTTTCCTATAGGGTGCATGTGGTTGCTAGAGAGAGAGAGGGAAAATGAGAAATCACCTTCCTGGGGGGTGGGGAGGGGATGACCACACTGTAGTCCCTTTTCCTCCATCCCTCTCTCAGGATCTTGGGCATGCACGCACACGTGCCCAGCTTAATTTTCATGCTGCAGGATCCAGGACTCGACCACACAGTTGTCCATGTGGAATCCATCTGTCTCAGCCTCTGCATCACCTATCGGCCCCTTCTCTACTTTGTAATGGTTTTAGACTATAATTATTAAACCAATTTATATAGAAGAACAAATTAAAGATATCTTTGAGATAAAAATAAAACCTGAAACCAGATATTTTAAGGTATGGGCAAAGTGTTAATTATAACCTGTTTAATCAAAAGACAAAAAAATAAGATGATGTGGGCTGGCCCTGTGGCACAGTGATTATAAGCACTGAGCATTAGGTGCTGGATCACACCTAGCCAGTCCCAGACCCAGCAGCTTGAAAAAACACTCCAGCATGCGTACATGGGTGCCCAAAATCCTGACAGGAAAGAGAAATGGAGGGAAAAAGATTGTGGCATGACCATACTCCACTGGCAGAGGAAGTTCTCGCCCTGTCTCTTTTTCTCTCACTGGTGAGCACATATGTAATCTGGCAGAAAAAAAGAGAAAAAAGAAAAAAGATGATGAATAAATTCCTAAAAGCAGAAAAAAATAAAATTGCTGTGTGTGTATGCTTTTTTCTTCCCTTTAAGAAACCACAGTAGGGGGACCAGTAGTTGGCGTAATGGCTATGTTGCTGGATTCCCATGTAGTCGACTGTGGTTCGAGTCCCAGACCCAGCTTAAACTCTCACCAGGTGCATGTGCATGAGTGCCCAAGATCCCAAGAGGAGAATGGAGGAGAAGAGATTACGGCGTGGCCATTCCTCCGGGGGGTGATTTCTCGCTTTGTGTCTCTCTGTCTCTCTCTGTCTTTCTGGTGAGCACACACACCCTATAGCAAAAACCTCTCCAAAGAAAAAAAAAGAAAGCACAATAGGAAAAGGATAACATTAGGATGTTAATTAGTAGATATGAAAGCCTGGGAATGACATAAAACAATCCCCAAAACAATTTGTGTCCTTTGGTGTATAATTTTCCTAAAGTCAGCATTTAATTATTCATTTTATCCAAATTAGAGAAGTTGTCTATTTTATTGAGAGATTGTAACTTTCCTATTCAGATTACTTGGAAGCATAGTATGGTCAAAGTTCTAGTTGTCATATTCTGTATTGGTCACTTCATATTACTTTCTAGGGCCTGGGTGTATGTGTAACATGGGAATGCCTTACTTATCTATAAAGTTTTGTAAGAATTAGATATTAAATAACTGATATGAAAAAGCTTTGATAATGGCTTGCAAGAATGAATTTCTTTATCCCCTGAGTACTATTGCATGGATAGGGGGTCTCAAAGAGTTGGTAGAGAATTGTCTAATATCTAATTCCGTTGTTTCCCTCCATGTCCTAGAATTTAGTGTAATCATTAACAGCTTTTCTGTGTTAGATTCCAGATGAGATGATCCAGTGTGTAGTCTGTGAAGACTGGTTCCATGGAAGGGTAAGGAAAACCTTTTCTTTCTTTCTCTCTCTCTCTTTCTTTCTTTCCTTAGGTTTTGCCATCAGGTACATGTGCTTGCCAGAGAGAGACACAGAGAGACAGCGAGAGGGAAAGTGAGAAATCATCCCCTGGAGGTATGGCCACACAAAAATCCCATCTGTTCCATTCTGCTCCTGGGATTTTGGGCATGCACACACATGCCTGGCATGATTTTCAAGTGGCCAGGACCAGGACTTTAGCCGCATTCAGCCACATGTGAGTCTAGTGCCGTAACCACCATACCACCTGCTGGTCCCAACTTTTACATTTTAAAGCCATTGTCGCCACCAAAAGATAAAGTATCTTTTCCTTTCGAGTTATTGTATTTTATGTTATAATTACTCTCTTAAAAATAAACTATAAAGAAACAATCTTGTGCAAGTACAATATTTGTTGATAAATCATAGGACAACTTGGAGATCACAGTAATAACACTTGGTTTTCTGTACTGACAGCATCTTGGTGCCATGCCCCCTGAGAGTGGGGATTTCCAAGAGATGGTGTGCCAGGCTTGCATGAAGCGTTGTTCTTTCCTGTGGGCTTATGCTGCACAGCTGGCAGGTAGGTGTCACAAACCTGTGCTTGTAAAATCTGTATGTTTAATCCAGGATTTTTGGTGACTATTTTTTTTTCTTAATGGCTATAGGGCATGTGCTCTCACCAGGGACAGAGAGAGAGGAAGGTGAGAGATTCTCTAGGGGGATGGCGACACTGCAGTCCCTTCTCCATTCTTCTCCTGGGATTTTGAGCATGTACGCACATGTGCCCAACATGTTTTTCAAGCTGCCAGGTCTAGGGCTTGGACCACATAGTCGGCCATTTGGGGTCCAGTGCCTTAGCCATGCACTGGCTGGCAATTATTTGTAATTGGAGTTTAAGGTATAGAAAATAACACAACATGCATATTTCCTTTCTACAAGGTAGCCTATAGATTGGGTGGGAGAATACCAAGAACAAATTTGTACTTTATTGGTGTAGTGCACAGTATAATTGAGACCAGAATTAGAAAAAATGGATGAGGTAGTTTTTGAAAGGGATTTTGAAAGATAAATAGAACTAAAATAAGTTATTAAATATAAAACATACTATGGGTTGGCAGGCCAGCCTGTGGCTTGGTGGTTAAGGCAGCTGGATCCCACATGGCCAGCTGTGCAGTACAAATCCTAGACCTGGGAGCTTGAGAAACACACTGGGTGCATGTGCATGTGTGCACACCCAAATCCCAACAGGAGAAATGGAGACGTGATTGTGGCGTGACCATTTCCCATGGGGGGTGCTTTCTCCCTTTCCCCCTCTTTCTGGCATGTGCATGTACCTTCTGACAAAATTGTGCGCACACATGAGCGCATACACACACCATGCTATGGTTGGGGAAGAGATGGTATCTTTTTATTTTTTTTTGGAGCGGTTTTTGCTATAGGGCGCGTGCGCTGGCCAGAGGGACAGAGAGATAGAAAGCAAGAAATCACCCCCCAGGGGGGATGGCCACGCCACAATCCCTTCTCCTCCATTCTCTTCTCGGGATCTTGGGCATGCACGCATACGCACCCGGCGTGAGTTTAAGCCACCAGGTCCGGGACTCGAACCGTGGTCGGCTACATGGGAGTTCAGCGACATAGCATTACGCTAACTGCTGGTCCCAAGAGATGGCATCTTAATCCATTTGGGTTGCTATAATAAAATTGAGTTATTTAGAAACAATAGAAAAAGTGTTTTTTGAGAGATTTTTGCTATAGGGTCCATGTGCTTGCCAAAGAGACAGAGAAAGCAAGAAATCACCCCCTAGTGGGAAATGGCCATGCTACAATCCCTTCTCTATTCTCCTCTTGGGATTTTGGGCACACACACACACACACACACACACACACATATGAGTTTTTTTAATTCATCGGGTCCAGGGCTCAAACTGTGGTTGACTGTGTGAGAGTCCAGCAAAGTAATGATGGTCCCTGAAACAATAGAAATTTATTGCTCATGGTTCTGAAGGCTGGGAAGTCCAAGATCAAGGTGCCAGCAGTCAGTGTCTGCCGAGGGTCCAGTCCTTGTAGATGGAGATTTTTTTTTGAGAGGCTTTAGCTAGAGAGAGACAGAAAGTGAGAAATCACCCCCTCCCCAAGGGGGATGGTCACACCACAGTCCTTTCTCCTCCATTCTCCTTTCAGAATCTTGGGCACACATGCACACATGCCCAGTGTGAGTTTAAGCCACTGGGTCCAGGACTCGAACTGCGGTCCACTACATGGGAGTCCAGCGACATAGCCATTATGCCAACTTCTGGTCCCGTAGATGGAGATTTCTAAGTGTCCTCACATGGTGAGAGGGCCAAGCAGGCTCTCTCAGGCCTCTGTTTTTTGGTTTTTTTTTTTTTTTTTTTTTTTTTGTTGTTGTTGTTGTTGTTGTTGTTTTCTGCAGGGAGCGTGCGCTTGCCAAAATGACAGAGAGAGATAGAAAGCGAGAAATCACCCCCAGGAGGGATGGCCACACCGCAATCCCTTCTCCTCCATTCTCCTCTTGGGATCTTGGGCATGCACGCACATGCGCCTGGCGTGAGTTTAAGCTACTGGGTCCGGGACTTGAACCACGGTCAACTACATGGGAGTCCAGCATCAGGCCTTTTTTTTATAAAGGTGCTAATCCTATTTATGAGGGCTCTGCCCCACAACCTAATCAAGTTCAAGTGGTCTCATCTCCTAATACTATGGAAATTAGGTTTCAGTCTAATGAACTGGGGGGACACACATTCCAACCATAGCAGGTGTGATACAGTCTGTTAGCTAGTGCTTTTAGTGTACACTATGAAATTGAGCCTGATCAGCAGTGAATGGTCTTGAGGTATTAAATATCTTATTGGTAATGCTATTGTGTTACATGTTTTACGGTGGAGTTACTCATAGAATCTGTTGCTCTGACCTCATGATGGGACTTCAAAAAGTTTGTGGGAAAACGTAATGAGTTCAAGTTTATTTTGGTGCAAAAATTTTGAAATCCATGCAGTTTTTTTCATGAACTTTTATAAAACTCTCATCATTCTTTGCCCTTCTCACCATTAGGAACTACTTGCCCATTCGTCCCCATGCAGCACAACCATACCTAAGAGCTCATCCTACAGCAAGATCTCATCCTATGCTTTCTTTTTCTTTTTTCAGTTTTTGCTATAGAGTGCATATGCTCGTTAGAGAGCAGGGGGGAGAGAGAGAAAGAAATGAAAATGAGAGGTCACTTCCTGGGGGAATGACCATATCACAGTCCCTTCTCCTCCAGTCTTCTCTTAGGTTTTGGACATGTACACACATGTGTGATTTTCTAGCCGCTGGGTCCAAGACTTAAACTGCACAACTGACCATGTGGGATCCAGTGCTTTAACCTCCATGCCACCAGCTGGCCCTCATCCTATACTTTTGATTTGCTTTAAGATCTTTTTTTTTTTTTTAAGTTGCCCAGGTAATGTGTGTTTGCCAGAGAGAGAGAGAGAGAGAGGCATAAGGGTAGGGGGAAGTACTCCTCAAGGGGGCATGATCTCCACAGTCCCTTCTCCATTTCTCCATCCTGTTGAGATTTGTGGCATGTGCACACATGCACCTGATGGGCTTTTCAATCCGCTAGGGCTAGGATTCAAACTGCAGCAGCCAGGACCAGTAGTTGGCGTAATGGCTGTGTTGTTGGACTCCCATGTCCCGGACCCAGTGGCTTAAACTCACACCAGGCACGTGTTCATGTGTGCCCAAGATCTGAGAGTACTCGAGAACGGAGGAGAAGGGATTGCAGCATGGCCATCCAAACTTCAGTAGCCATTTGGCATCTAGCTCCCTTAACCACTAGGCTGTGGGGCCAGCCCTGCCTTAAAATTCTTAAACTTGGTGCTCCCCTTTTCTCTCATATTCTTTCCATAGACCCTGAGCTTATGTGTATGTCTCACTCATTGGATTTTCTTAATTGATCTTCCTCCTCTTCCTAAAGTTTATTCCTTGTCAGCAGATGGTTTCATCTGCTATTAAATTGAAAAGAGGTTTTTTATTTTTAAGAATTATTTTATTTATTTATTTATTTACTTTAATTTGACCAGAGAGGGACAGAGTGAGAGAGGGAGGGAAAGTGTGAAACCAAGCCGCCAGGTCTGGGACTCAAATTGCAGTTGGCCATGTGGGAGTCCAGTGCCCTTAACCACCAAGGCACCTGCTGGCCCCTGCTATTAAATTGAAATGGCACCATTTAACACAGGCTTCCTTACCATTTCTCCTTTTTCTTTCACAGTATTTCTGTCTCTACACCCATTCTTTTTGATATCCTCCTTCTGTATAAAAATAAAAACCTGGTAGTTGTTTCAAACTACCCTTCTGTATTAACAGTTAAATCTCTTCCTACTCTCTCTTGATTCTTGGGTTATTCCATCTCTCTTTTTTTTTTTTTTTTTGGAGAGATTTTTGCGATAGGGCGTGTGCGCTTGCCAGACAGAGAGACAGAAAGCGAGAAATCACCCCCCGGGGGGATGGCCACACCACAATCCCTTCTCCATTCTCCTCTTGGGATCTTGGGCACGCACGCACACGCGCCCGGCGTGAGTTTTAAGCCACTGGGTCCGAGACGCGAACCGCAGTCGACTACATGGGAGCCCAGCGACATAGCCATTACGCTAACTGCTGGTTCCTATTCCATCTCTCTTTAATACCTATAATACTCTCTACTATAAACTGCTTGAGTACTGATTAACATTTTTAAAGTTATTTGAGTTCTTTGGATAGGCAGGTATAACTTAAAGAAGTGTGGTAGTTCCTTTTTCCTTAATATTCCAGAGATTGACTTTTCTCCTTTTTGAGATTCCCAAATATTTTAAAATCAGAATAAGTGATTTATTTGTCAGATAGTTCTGTGAATATGTGTGTTTCTGTGTGTTTTCATTGAATCCACAGTAACCAAAGTATCTGCTGAAGATGATGGGTTGGTGCTGAATGTTGATGGAACAGGTGATCAGGAACTTATCAAACCTGAAAATGGAGATCACCAAGATAGTACCTTCAAAGAGGACATTCCAGAACACGGAAAGGATGCCGCCAGGGAAATTAACGCAGAGCAGAATAATGAGCCATGCACCAGCTCTAGTTCTGAATCTGATCACCAGGTAGTGTATCAAGTATAAGCCATAAAAGGAAGAAATGTAAGCAAAATTAATTCTGTAAGCTCTGTAGCTTTGGATTTTAGTTGTATCCTTTACTGAAATAAATCTCTCTATAAAATCTAAACTATAAAAATTATGATAGTGTAAAGAATACACTTCAAAACTTAATTTTATTTCAGACAGTGTTTAAGAATCAAAGCCTCAACACAGAATCACCATCTGGCTGCAAACTCCAGGAGCTTAAAGCTGGGCAGCTTATGAAGAAAGACACTGCCACCTACTGGCCTGTGAATTGGCGCAGTAAGCTGTGTACCTGCCAAGACTGTATGGTGAGTATCTGACTGGGGCAGTGGACTGTGTGTGCTGTGTACTGATGCTGAAATAAGAACTCCTGAAAAGTGTCTTTATTGAATTGATGGAGAAGTATAGGAGACTTCTTGAGATTTTTATAATAAGCAAATTTTTGAACTAATACTTATAGTCAAATGTTTATGGAAGAAATTAAGAGATTATGCTGTATTCTCATTTACTTATCTTAATTTTAGTGAAAAATAGCAATTTTTTTATATCGTAAGTTGATTGGAAACATAAATTGCCTGAAAATTATAAGTCACTTTTTTAAGAATTACTTAGTTATTTAATTCCATTTGTTATTATTATTATTTTTTAAATTTGACCAGACAAAGAGAGAGAGAAAGGGAAGGCAAGAAAGCGGGCTGCCAGGTCTGGTTCTTGAACCACTGTTGGCCATGTGGGAATCCAGCGCCTTAACCACCACACCACCTGCAGGCCCCAATAAGTCACTGGTTTTTAAATTAAAGTCTCATATACCATACCATATCTATGGGTAAGTTGGGAGCTTTCTGAGAGAGATTTGGGTAAAAAGAATAAATCCTCTGGTCTAGCAGGTTAAGGCAACTGGGTCTGACATGGCTACTTGTGCAGTTCAAGTCCTGAACCTGGAGGCTTGACAAACATGCTGGGCACAAATGTGTGTGTGCCTGAAGTGCCAAGAGGAGAGAGAATTGAGGCATGGCCATCTCCCATGGGAAGTGATTTCTCACTTTCCTCTCCCTTTCTCTGGGGAGTGGACATGCTCTATAGCATACTGGGAAAGAAAAAAAAGAGAGTTCCTTTAAGGAACTTAATTTTGTTCCTTTTGTTTTCCCTATAGGGCTTGTATGCTTGCCGCCAAAAGAGACAGACAGAGAGGAAAAGTGAGAAATCACCCCTAAGGGGATGGTCTTGCCTCAGTCCCTTCTCTTTCATTCTCCTCCTAGGATCTTGGGCACATATACACCCAAACCACCAGGCCTGGGACTAGAACTGCACATTCAGCTGTGTGGGATTCGACATCTTAACCTCTTTGCCACCTGTTGACCCCATAGATGTTACTCTGAAAGAACTAGATTAAGTTCTTAGTGATTCTCATGAAGTTAACTTTCTGAGCATGCCATGCAGTCCTAATGGGGAAACTGGTTTTATTATTTTTTTTTAAAGAAAATGTATGGAGATCTAGATGTCCTGTTCCTGACAGATGAATATGACACAGTCCTGGCCTATGAGAACAAAGGCAAGACTGACCAGGCGGCCGACAGGAGAGACCCTTTAATGGACACCCTGAACAGCATGAATAGGGTCCAACAAGTGGAACTTATTTGTGGTAAGTACAAATTTGTGTGTGAACATTCAGTAAATTTATAAAATATTTTTTGCTATATGAAAGAAAAAGTATAAGAAGACAAACACCTATAGTTAAACATTTTTTAAAAGAATTATTTTATTTTGACTTTATTTATTTATTTATTTTAATTTGATCAGAGAGGGACAGAGTGAGAGCGAGAAAGTGAGAAAGCAAGCTACCAGGTCTGGGACTCGAACCATGGTCGGCCATGTGGGAGTCCAGCACCCTTAACTACCACATCACTTGCTGGCCCCCTATAGTTTAAATTTAATACAAAGAAAATTTAAATTTTGAATTGAGTGGTAGGTCTTTTATTATTTTTTTTTTTAAAGAATTATTGGGACCAGCAGTTAGCATAATGGTTATGTCCCTGAACTCCCATGTGGTCGACTGCAGTTCAAGTCCCGTACCTGGTGGCTTAAACTCACGCCGGGCGTGTGTGCATGTGTGCCCAAGATCCCAAGAGGAGAATGGAGGAGAAGGGATCGTGGCATGACCATCCCCCCTAGGGGGTGATTTCTCACTTTCTGTCTCTCTGTGTCTGTCTGGTGAGCGCACGCACCCTATAGCAAAAAAACTCTCCAAAAGAAAAAAAAAAAAAGAATTATTTAATTTGATTTATTCATTCATTTATTTTTTAAATTTGGCCAGAGAGAGATACAGAGAAAGAGAGAGGGAAAGTTAGAAAGGAAGCCACCAGGTCCAGGACTCGAACTGCGGTCGGCCTTGTGGGAGTGTCCAGCACCTTAACCACCACGCCACCTGCTGCTCAATTTTAATGTTGCCTAGTGTTCAGCTGCTACTAGCATTGAATCTGAGTTATGTGCAAGAATAATTATATGCTTGACATATCACAACATGTGCTGTTTTGATTAAGGGTAGGTGTATGAAAAAGAATATAGAACATTTTTCATTCATTGAAGTAGTTTTCATTGAGCATTGTATGTCATCATTTTGAGCAAAGCATGTCACCTTTTGACAGTTCTTGAGGTTGCATCAGTGGTTCACAGGAAACCACAAGAGGGGAAAATAGGCCCCAACTTGTAATTGTAGGCTTTTATGCTCCCCACCAAGCATGTCAGCTTACTTCAGTGATTTCTGCCCCAGACAGCTTCCACTCAGATGCTACTGCCTCGTGTCCCTTTTGTGTCTTTTATTTATACTGTTTGATTCATTTCCTTTTGCCTTTATTAGACTGAAAGCTTTTGGAGAATAAAGCTGCATCTAAAAGATTTTTGTAGGTGCCTTGTACATAATACAAACTGTTAAGTGACTGAATACATTGTTTTGTTTTTTTAGTTTTGCTATAGGGTGTGTATGTTCACCAGAGAGAGATAGAGAAAGAGAGAGCAAGTGAGAATGCACCTCTCTCAGGAGAGGTAGCCATGGTACAATCCTTCTCTTTCACTCTCCTCTCGGGATTTTTTTGGGCATGCACACACGTGTTCAATGTGTTTTTCAAGCTTCTCAGTACAGGATTCAAACCCCAGAGTAAGTCATGTGGGATACAGAGCCTTTACTGTGTCACTGGCTGGCCCAAATGAATGCTTTTATTTAATTTTTATTTTTAATTTTTGGGGGGAGAGGTTTTGGTATAGGGTGTGTTTGCTTGCCAGAAAGACAGAGAGAGACAGAGAGACAGAAAGTGAGAAATCCCCCCCCCCCCCCCACCAGGGGAGATGGCCATGCCACAGTCCCTTTTCCTCCATCCTCCTCTCGGGATCTTGGGCACGCACACACACATGCCTGGTGTGAGTTTAAGCTACTGGGTCTATGACTCGAACTGCGGTCGACTACATGGGAGTCCAGCAATATAGCCATTATGCCAACTGCTGGTCCCTCAAATGAAAGCTTTTTAAAACTTATGTTTGGGGCTGGCAAGCCATTGGCGTGGTGCTTAGGGTGCTGATTTCCATATGGCCGCCTCTCTGGTTCAAGTCCTAGATCGAGCAGCTAGAAAACTGCTGGGCTTGTGTGTGGATGTGTCCAAAACCCCAAACGAGACTGGAGGAGAAGGGACTGTAGCATGGCCATCACCCCTTGGGGGGGGGGGTGATTTCTCACCTTTCCTTTCTTGCTATGTTTCTCTAGCCATCACATGCACCCTATAGCAAAAATCTATGAAAAGAAAGAAGAAAAACCTTAATGTTTGACAAGTCCAATACTTGAGATTTCAAGTATTAGAACTCTAGAGAAATAAAGAAGATTTTTTAAAAATTCTTACCTCTTTTTCTTAAGTTTACTGACTTATTTCTTCTGAGGGAGAGAGACAGAGGGAAATAGGCACCCCAACAGGGTCCTAACAGAGCAATTTAGCTCATTTAGTCTTCTCAGCCAGCCCAGATCACGGGCCTGTGTGTACACCTGATATACACAGGGAGGTCCCAAGATGTGAACCCAGGACCCATTGGGTTCCTCCCACATGGGCCCATTTGTGGACCTGCCATACCCCCACTTTACCTGTTTTTTATTTATTTTCTTTGATTTACTTTTTAGGTTTTGGCATAGGGTACACAACCTTACCAGAGAGAGACGGAGAGAAAGTGAGAAATCACCTCCAGAGGGATGGCGATGCCACAGTCCCTTCTCCTTCATTCTCCTCTTAGGATTTTGGACACATACTTGCCCAGTATGATTTTTTTTTTTTTTTTTTTTTAAGAGAGACTTTTGCTATAGGGCAAGTGCGCTTGCTAGAGAGGAGACGGAGACAGAGAGATGAAAGTGAGAAATCACCCCCAGGAGGAATGGCCATGCTCAATCCGTTCTCCGCTTTCCTCTCAGGATTTTGGGCACACATGCACATGCGCCTGGCATGATTTTCAAGCCTCCGGGTCCAGAACTTGAATCATGGTGGAACATATGGTAGTCCAGCAACATAGCCATTATGCCATCTGCTTGTTCCCCCAGTGTGATTTTTTTTTTAAGAGTTATTTATTTTACTTTATTGTTATTTATTACTTTTTAAATTAGCTATATATGTGCTCACCAGAGAGAGAGAGAGGCAGAGAGAAAAAGAGAAGGAAAATGAGAAAGCAAGACACCAAGTCCAGGATTTGAACCACCGTCAGCCATGTGGGAGTCCAGTTACCTTAACCACGATGCCACCGACTGGCCCCCACCCCCCAGTGTGATTCTTAAGCCACCAGGTCCAGAAGGACTTTAACGTGGTTGGCCATGTGGTAATCCAGTGCCTTAACCATCATTCTACCTGCTAGCCCTTTTTAAATTTTTTTAAAGAATTAGCTCATTTAATTTTTATTTATTATTATTATTATTATTTTAACTTGACCAGTGAAAGAGAGGGAAAGAAAGAAAGAAAGCCACCAGGTCTGAGACTCTAACCATGGCCAGTCCTGTGAGAATCAAGCATCTTGGGACCAGCAGTTGGCGTAATGGCTGTGTAGTCGACTGCAGTTCGAGTCCCAGACCCAGTGACTTAAACTCATGCCAGGCATGTGTGCGTGCATGCCCAAGACCCTGAGAAGAGAAGGGATTGCGGTGTGGCCATCCCCCCTGAGGGAGGTGATTTCCCGTTTTCTGTCTCTCTGTCTGTCTCTGTCTTTCTGGCGAGCACATGTGCCCTATAGCATAAAACCTCTCGCAGAAAAAAGGAGATTGGAGAATCGAATCAAGCACCTTAACCACCACACCACTTGCTGACCCTTTTTTTTTTCTTTTTTAAAGAAAAGAGGATTCCAGATAACAAAACGAAGTTTGGGAAATTGGGGAGAATATGGGATCAAGTTTCTGTACAAGTTTTACTTAAGAAAAGTTTGTTTTAAACTATTAACATACTCAGTTTTCAATGGCAAAAGAAAAATCTTTTGGTTTTAAAAGCAAATGGCGGGACCAGCAGTTAGCGTAATAGCTATGTCGCTGGACTCCCACGTAGTCGACCGTGGTTCGAGTCCCGGACCCGGCGGCTTAAACTCACGCCGGGCGCGTGTGCGTGCGTGCCCAAGATCCCGAGAGGAGAATGGAGGAGAAGGGATTGCGGCGTGGCCATCCCCCCTGGGGGGTGATTTCCTGCTTTCTATCTTTCTCTGTCTCTCTCTGTCTGTCTGGCGAGCGCACGCGCCCTATAGGAAAAACCTCTCCAAAAAAAGAAAAAAAAAAAGAAAAAAAAAAAAAGCAAATGGCTTGTCTAAACTAAGTTCTTTTGTGGTTTCAATTTAGAATACAATGACTTGAAGACTGAACTTAAAGACTATCTCAAGAGATTTGCTGATGAAGGCACGGTATGTGGAGTTAAAGCATTTTAATTATAGCCACGTAAGTTTTAAAGAATTTGTTTAGTTCCTGTAATGATTATAAAACAAATGGGTGACTTAAATTTAAGAGGTATTTTAGAGTTAAATGCAGAGACTAACTCTAGGGGTATTGGCAAGGTGAGGGAAGTTAGTAAGGGGTGATACAACCCCAAGAGATGGATGTGGTAGGAGTCCCCACATAATGAGGGACATGGACAGTCACACAGGACCTGGAGAGGCTAGCTGGAGTTTAGGAGAAGGCCGCAGGGATAAATCATTTTTTCTTTCTTTCTTTCTTTTTTTTTTTGATTTTTATAGAGTGTTTTGCCAGAACTTGAACCATGGTCAGTCATGTATGAATCCAGCAATGTAACCACTATGCCATTTGCTGGCCCAGGAAGGAATCATTTTCTAATTCTGCTAATTTTTTTTTTTTGGAGAGGTTTTTGTTATAGGCCACGTGTGCTCGCCAGAGAGACAGAAAGCGAGAAATCACCCCCTAGGGGGACGGCTACACCACAACCCCTTCTCCTCCATTCTCCTCTTGGGATCTTGGGTACGCACGCACACGTGCCCCGCGTGAGTTTTAAGCCACTGGGTCCGGGACTCAAACCGTGGTCGACTGCATGGGAATTCAGCGACATAGCCATTATGCCAACTGCTGGTCCCAAAGTGTTTTGCTTTGAGACTTGTGCTTTCTTTTTTATCAACAGTGGAGGATGTTAAAAAAAGGGGGGGACACAAAAAACTTATCCCTTTTCAAGACCCCAAATTAAGAGGTTTGCTGTGTAAACAGAAACAGCTGGGAAAATAAACAATTTTTAGTAAATCCATTTTATGCACTAAAAATGCAAAGCCTATGGGGCTAGCAGGTGGCATGGTGGTTAAGGCACTAAATTTCCACATGGCCGACTGCAGTTCAAGTCCTAGACCTGGTAGCTTGAAAATTGTGCCCAAAGTCCTGAGAGGAAAATGGAGAAGGGATGATAGCATGGCCATCCCCACTACAGAGGGATTTCTCACTTTCCCCCCTCTGCCTCTCTTTTGTGCATGCCCAAGATCCCAAGAGGAGAATGGAGGAAAAGGGATTTCAGCCTGGCCATACCCCCCCCGGGGGGGGGGGGGGGGCGGTTAATTTCTCGTTTTCTATTTCCCCGTCTCTTTCTTCTTTCTGGCAAGCGCATGCGCCCTATAGCAATGTCTCCAAAAAAAAAAAAAGGCAAAACACTTTATTTTCTGTGGGCCTGTCAGCAGGTCTGAAAGACATCAAAAACACAGCCACTGCAGCAGGGCAAGAGCCATGCTCTGAATAGACCTGGGTCTTGGCGGGCACTGCTCTGCTGCTCTTCATTTCAGCTGACATAACTCACATGGGCTGGGCCGTGTCTTACCTCGGGGCTCATCTGATCCTTAAGTGCGCCTGTTGGATAGGTGCTGCTTCCATCTTGTTTTATATGAGGAAACTGAGGCAGCTGATAGGATCGAAGCTTTGAACTATTTTGCTGTGCTGCCTAGCATGCATCTCTATGCAGGTCTGCCTCTGTGAGTCTGGATGGTCTCTTCCTATAAAGTGGAGATAGAGTATAATTAATTGCATATACATACACACACACACACACACACACACACAGACACATAAAAATTATTTTTGTGTGTGTGTATACGTATATACATATGTTTGATAACAAAAGGACTGTGCGTGTGCCCTAGAGACAGGGCAAAAGCACCCCCACTGGGAACTGGTCGTGCCACATTCCTTTTTTTCCAGTTCTTCATTCCATCAAGATCCTAGGCACAGGGGACCAGCAGGTGGCATGGTGGCTAAGATGCTGGACACTCCCACATGGTCGACCATGGTTCAAGTCCCAGACCTGGTGGCTTGCTTTCTCACTTTCTCTCTCTCTCTTTCTCTGGTCAAATTAAAATGAATGAATGAATAAATAATTCTTAAAAAAAAAAAAAAAAGATCCTAGGCACATGCACAACACAGGCTTGGTGTATTTTTCCAGTTGCTGGAGCCAGGACTTGAACCCTGGTCAGCCATGTGGGATCCGACTTACTCTGTGTAGCATTTAACTGCTGTGCTACAGGGCAGGCCCTAAACTCATTCTGATCAGCAAAATGATCCGACTTATTTGGGGAGCTTATGACCTTTTATTGCTGTCTGTAAAGAAATCCCCTTTCCTAACCTTTGCTTTTCATCAACAGGTGGTTAAGAGAGAGGACATTCAGCAGTTCTTTGAAGAATTTCAGTCTAAAAAGAGAAGAAGAGTGGATGGGATGCAGTATTACTGCAGCTAGAGTGGAGCGTGAAGCTTTCTCAGGCAGGCCAGCGGAAATACCACTTACTGTTCCAGGAATAAAAGAGGCCTGTTTCAGTCGGTCCCTTTCTGTCCTCCTCTCTTTGAAGAGGCCTCCTCCGGCCTGAGCTGGCCTGAGCTCCCTTGGTTCTCTTTAACTACAGTAGCCACAGTGTTTATGCTGATTTCACAACCAGCATTCCTCTTATGACTCAGCAAAATGCAACTCATTCCACAGACTTCAGCTCCCTTTCTCCCAAATACCCAGGGTTATTTGCTTCTAAGTTTTAGGAAGTTTGATTTGGTTTTGAGAAAGCAAATTGGTTCCTTTTTTAACAATTTGTTCTTTAACTCCCAACTGTGTGTACTTTGCCACAGAGCTGTTGCCTTCCAGGACCTCTGTGTGGGCATCACAGAAGGTTCTCTTCTGGTCAGCTGGACCCTCTGTAGGCCACCCCACCCCTACAGTCGTGGTGCCTTGGGTCAAAGCTTCTTCAAGCCCAGTCTGCTCTTTCTCCCCCATCCCTGCTCTCTGAGGTTTGGTCATGGCTTAGAAGGGATGGTGGAACTTCTTTTCTCTGGGTCAAACCTCTAGAGTAACCAGAACTGATGATTTTCTGGCCCGGATGTCTGTCATTGTCAGGGAGATTGGCCGATGACAGGGTTGAAGAAGCAAACTTTGCTACCAATTTTACTAATAAATTGAAAGTGAAATTTTCCTTCGTGATTCTCCCGGCACTTGGATGTTAGAATGTCAGTGCTATGGCACTCATCGGGTGGGCTTCCTGGAGAAGGCTTGCCAGTACGCTAGCCCCTCTTTTGCTGCCTCAAAAATATTAATAGACCGGGTATCACCCCTGTGAAATCTTGGTGGTTTACAAAGTCCTCTGGATTTCTTTATATTATCAGGGATATTCATAAGCATATATTAAAAATGGACCTATTTTGATATTGTTCTGTTATAAAAATGTTATCAAAACCCCAATAAATTATTATTTTCCCCCTTGGATCTGTGCTGAGGAGAAAAAGACACTGACAGTGGCAGGGCAGTGACTGTCCTGCTGTGGAAGAGATTCCCAACAAGACCTCGGCGGGTGGTGCGGGTGAGTTTTCTGTATATAGACGTTAATCCCCGCAGCTGGTTTCCCGTGACAGTGAGATCTGAGGTCCTTTCGGAACGCTGTGTGAAACCCTGTGTTTGAGAGGAAGTCTTTTCGGTTAGTATGAAATCTCTTTAAGACCCCTCAGTCTAGGTGAAAACCATAATTACGAGCTCTCGGGTGCTCTCTCTGAAGGAACAGGGTCTTTCCTGACAACAGATGACACACTTTAAAGTATGTCACCAAACACACATGAGGCCCAGGTGCCGCCTGTGTACGTTACTGTTACTTCCCTGTCTAGCAGTCATGTGTGTGAGTGCCCACCACTCCCTGGACAAGATGAACTAGGCCTGCACAAAGTCCAGGTCTCAAAGAAATGGTACACCCATGGTGTTTGGTGGTCTGATCACAGACCCTCGAGAAGAGTGATGCGTGGGGCCAGAACGTCTCATGGTGGCAGAAGGTGCTGGGAGCCCTGTGAAGGGCTCAGTTACAAAGCTTAGGGGTTCAGGGATTGTTTATAGGTCATAGTTTGGGAACTCTTCTGGGTCTGAGGTGGCTGAACCCCTTTGGCAAGGTTGCCTATTGGTGGACCAGTGTGTCCTGAATGTTTCCCGTGTCTGATCTAACTACTCGGACACTGTACTTCCTGGAGGAGGGAGGACCAGTCCTGGAGGCGGTGCGGCACGGCACAGCACAGTAGCACAGGTCATCCGGTGCTGCAGGGCTGGCTTGATGGAAGATCCTATTCCTTTACAGGAGCCAGAAATCCTCTTTTTGTACCTGTTCACAACTAATTTTCTTACTGACTGTATTGGATTGTCTCTTCTTGCAGAGACTGACTTTGGCCAACATGTGGCAGTTGATATTAATGCATGTTTTATGCAAAACAAAAAAAGATAGTTGCTTTTAAGGAATCTGGCATTGTATGTGCATTTTTGTAGAAATTGTTACTGGACTTACGATTACATACTTAACTCCAATCAGGTTTCTGTAAAATTTAAATAAAACCATTCAGAATAGTTGCTTTTCAGGTTGTTTTCAGTCTCCCTCAAGCTCCCACGGCCTTCCTGTGCAGTAGCTGGCAGAGCAGGTGTATAATCCGAGCACTCCCATGACCTGCCGTGTCTGCCCTGGGTGCTGCTCTCAACAGAGGGGTCAGGCCACGATGTCTGCTGGTTTGCGACTCTTCTGCTGTCCTCGGAAATGGGTCCTGGTCTGAGAGCCCTGAGCAGAGCTCCTTCACACTAGGCCCCCCACCCCATACCCTACCCTCCACTGCTGGGAAGTGCTCCGCTGTGGCCAGGGGCCATGCTTCCTATTGGGATCTGAACAACAGAGCAAAGCCGATCACAGTGTGTTCTGGGTCTGCTGTGAGTACAAAGAGAGGGGAGGACCACTCACACGTGAGCTGTCCTTCGGCCTCCCACCTGTGGCCTCACCACCCTCTTGCGTCCTTACAGGTTTGTCAAGCTTCAGTTGACATTTCTGCCAAATTAAACGTAGGTGCACGAAATGCCCCTGAGCCTGGACTGCTCACGGCCAAACCCTCCAGATGTGTAATCCCAACGCCAGGAGCCTTGCAGTGTCCCCAGCTCCCTAAAGGTGGCTAGTGAAGCAGAAGGAAATTGAAAGCCATCCAGGTGAGCACAGCACCAGGAAGCTGGCCTGGCAGACAGAGGCACCACTGAGGCTGCCAGTTGGGTCACCTTGAAGCTGCTGCAAGAGGCAGGCTTTGGTTTGAGGGGGAACCCAGAAGGGCACTGACCCTACTGGAACCTTACTGCCCTGAACCTGTGGGTATTTGCTTGGTGTCCGTTCTCGCCTTTCAGCCACAGGATTTCCGGGTAGGAAAAGACTTGAGAAGTTACCCAAGCTCACCCTGCAGGACCAGAATCTCTCTCTAGATGGTCCTACAGGGGATCTGCACTGGTCTCAGCCACGGCTTTCATGCCTCTGCTCTTGTTGGCAGTGCCCCAGTTTCCAGGTGGGACACTAACCTTCCAGAAAGTCCAGATTTGGTGGTTTGGGCAGAGAGCCACTGGATCAAGCCTTGCCTGAAGCTCATGCAAACTAGTGGACTTGTCCATAGCAGAGAATAGTGTACAGTTCCCTAGCTTCTGCTTTTGAACTCTTCTAGTAGCAGAGTACTCATGATCTCACACAGCACTCATTCTCAGTCCTCCCAGTCCTTGTCTTTTCCTGTGGAAAAAGGCTAAATGCTTTTTCGGGGACTTCTCCATTGGCTTTCCATCCAGAGATCTGATGTGGCTGTCTCCCAGTGTTGTGTCTGGGAGGTGTAGGGGGGTGGGGGCTCCTTCTGGAGTGGGGAGGGTTCTAGCACCTGCCTGCACCCTGCCCCGACTGCCCTACTTGGAGATACCCTGCTGTTTCTCCTCAGCGATCCTTTTCCTCCAACAGGCCCAGGGCTCTTGCTACTCTGTTCCCCCTCCCTCAGGGGCCAGCACCCCGGCTTCCCTCACAGACCTCTGCCCTGGGCCTCATGGCTCCTAGATCCCATGGACCAGTAGTTCCATGAGCCAAGTTGGGAAGATTTAGAACCTACTCATTGTTTGGGTCTCCTTCCACCTCAAGCACTGTTTGTGGAGTAAAGTGGACCCTGTGACTGGGATGAGCAGTGGCCTGTACTCTTTTTTTTTTTTTTTAAATTGTCAGAGGCTACCTGTGCTCACAGGGAGAGGGAGAAAACACTTCCAAGTGGGGCATAGTCACACAATCCCCTGCCCTCCTCTCTCGTCGGGATTTTGGGTACACACATCCACGTGCCTGTGTTTTTCTTATAGGCTGTTCAACCTTGCAGTTGTCACGCCTGGTGAATCAGACGTAGGCACATGAAGTGCCCTTGAGCCTGGACTGCTCACGTAGCCGAACACTCCAGGCGGTAATCCCAATGCCAGGAAACCTGCAGTGTCCCCAGGCTGGAACCACACCACCTGCCACGTGGAATCTGGCTCCCTTAACCACTAGGCCACAGGGCCAGCCCTACTCTGCATAGTCTTGCATCCTTTCTTGCCCTGGGTGCAACTCAGATGGTGCCCACTAAGGTTCACAGTGGTGGGGTGCCCCTCTCAGCTCCCCTCCTCTCCCTGGAAAGCTCACCTTGGCTCTTGGTCTTGGGTTGTTAAAATTACTTAAGACTTCCGTGACAGAACTGGACCCCATCCAGCAGCATCACTGCCAGGAAGGGGTTTTGTTCCTGTCCAAGGAACATGACTCCAGCTCAGCCTTCTGGTAGGCAGTGCTGGGGACAGGAGGTGGCCGGAGGAGGTGGGCCGGAGGAGGGCAGCGCCTGCCTCTGTCTGAAAGCAGCTCAGAACAGGCAGGCAGGGCACAGGCTACAGGTGATGGCAGCAGGGCAAGGTGGGGCAGGGAAGTAGGAAGCAAGGTGTCACTGTCCCCACCTGTCTTAACCTGTGGGGAAAGAGAGCCCCAGCCTTCCTAGGGCATGGGAGGATGTCGGGGGGCACCCAAGTATTGAGGAGTGTCTTAACCTGAGAATGGGAGGAAGACCGATGCTCACCAGGGTGAGCCAGTGGCGCGGGAGTAATGTAGTGCTCGGTGATGCTGGACCAAGGTCTCCCTGTGCACGCCAGGTGTGTGCGCCTGTGACTAGGACTGGCTGAGGCTAGGGAGGATCACAGTGTGGAGACCCTGTCATGGGTTCTTGCCCTGTCTCTCTCTCACAGAAGAAATAAGTAAATGTAAACACCTTTAGCTCAGGGTGACTTGCTCCACAGAGATTAGAGTCTGCAATCAGCTTAGTCAGCTCACGCGCTCTCCATCTTGAAGATGAGGCTCTGCTCTGGGTGGCCCACCAGTACGTGTCAGAGGCAGGTTCTAGATGCAGCCTCACCAAGGCGCTCTCCCTCATCCTGTGGGGTTTCTTTGCCTCTTCATCTTCTCTTCAAAGCCCTACACCAACCAGCAGTGGTCACAAACACACTGGGACACTAGACTATCGATATGGAGTTCCCAAAGCTTAGAGATAAGTCACGATGGCCCCAAATTTGAGACCTGCAAGATGAACTCAAGCCACTGGAGAGATCTTGGAAGAGCATTCTGACCCTGACGCTGATGGGGCACAGGATGGCCTTGAAGGACATGGACACGGATCCATGGGTGTGAGGTGTGTCAACAGAGGGATCCATCTCTTGAGTCATGGAGCTAAAGTCAAGACTGAGGTGAGGCCCGTGGACAATTCCAAAACACTGTCAGTGTCACATATGAAGCCATGCTTGGGGCAAAGGCAGTTGGCACACAGTTGATGATGCAGAGGGCAGAATCATGTAAGATAATCACTTCTACCCTTCCTGTCAGAGAACAGCCTTCGTATTTGGATGAGTCGCGTAAACGTGAAGAAGTGACAATGGGCAAGAAGTTGCTGAGGAGACCTGGGGACCCTCAAGGCCTTGCAGGAACCAGTAGGGAGAACCAGCAGGCTCTGGCAATTTGGACTGATTACCAAAAAGGCACAGAAATGACCTGCATCTCTGATGACCTTCAAACACTAGATCTTTTTTCTTAAAACATTATTTAACTTTTTATTTAATTTTTAAAAATTTATTTTAAATTGACTAGAGAGGGACAGAGAGAGAAAAAGTGAGAAAGCAAACCACCAGGTCTGGAACTTGAACTCCTACGTGGCTGGCCATGTAGGAGTCCAGTGCCCTTAACCACCACGCCACCTGCTGGCCTTCAAACACTGGATTTGAGCAAATATCACGATTCATGTGAACTGGTGAGCGACAGGTGTTTCCTGGGGTATTCTATTAGGTCACAGGAAAGTCATGACATATTTTTCTGTTTTTCTATGCAAAAATGTACACTGACTTTCCCGACAGCCCAATAAAACAAAGCAGCAGCCACTGTGGAGTAACTTCCGAATGCTTGAGTGGAAGCTGAGTGTCCTCAAGGACCAGTGATGCCGAACTGCCCACCTCCTCCATGTGGAGGGGTCAGCTATCTTCCATGGGCCACAAGCCTGTGTGACAGAGTTCTCTCACGACACGTCAGGAGGACCAACAGGTGCAGGCTGGCTACTGACAAGGCCTCTCAGCTTCTATCACCTCTTAGAGTCATCTCCTCACACCTCCCAACTCCTTCAGTTTCCTCAGAAGGCTGTCTACACAGATCATTCCACTTTCTCACCTCCCACTCAGACTTTGGCCTCCCCAGTCCCAGTCCTCTGGGAATCTCTTCCCGTCCTGACACCAAACCACTCTTCCCAGCCCCATGCACCTTCTCCAAGTGGCTACATTCTGCACCTTAGGGACTTGATCTTCTGAAACCTCTGAGATAGCTTTGGGGAGAGCATAGCTGAGCCTGTGTCTTTAATGAACTGGAAAAAGTCACACGTGCATGTCATTTAAACATTCAACCAGTACTGGACTAGCAGGAGGTGTGGTGGTTCAGGCGCTGGATTCCCACATGGCTGTGGTTTGTTCGAGCATCGGAACTGGTGGCCTGCTTTCTCACTTTCTGTCTCTCTCTGGTGAGTGCACATGCCCTATAGCAAATTTAAAATAATAATAAAAAAATAAAAATGAAACAATTCTTAAAAAAAAAAAAAAAAAAAAAAAAAAAAAAAACTCAACCAGTACAAAAGGGATACAATCAAGTTTCCCCACCCCAGACTGCCAGTCCTCCTGTGCAGACAGCCCTGGGACAGTCTTACAGTCCCCTCCCCCTTTTTAAAAGTTTGCTATAGGGGCCAGCAGGTGGCATGGTGGCTAAGGTGCTGGACTCCCACATGGCCAACCACTGTTTGAGTCCCAGACCTAGAGACTTGCTTTCCTTCTTTCCCTTTCTCCCTCGGCCAAATCAAACAAATAATGATGATAATAAATGAAATAAAATAATTCTTAAAAAAAAAAAGTTTGCTATAGGCTATGTATGCTCACCTGAGGCAGAGAGAAAGTCAGAAATTGCTCCCAAGGGGATGGCCATATCCCAGTCTTCTCTTGCAGGCTCCTCTCAAGATTTTGAGTACACACACACACATGGCGTGATTTTCAAGTTGCTGGCTCTGGGACTTGAACCATGGTCAGCCATGTGGGATCCAGCACCTTCAACTCCATACCACCTGTTGGCCCACAGAAATTTGTGTGTACCTGTTTATTATATTTTTCCTTATCTTCTCCACAAATGCATGATTATTTCTTACAGTTTATTTCATGAAAGAGGCTACCTCCAAGGTCTTTGGGCCGTAATCTGTCCCTAGTCTCAGCACAGATCACAGTGATGGGCATGCACATCATCTGTGTGCTCAGGGAGGTCTCAGGATGCGAACCCAGGATCATTCTCATGTGGTCTACTTGTGCTACTGCTGTGCTACCTGGCCCACTATTTTGTACTTGTTTCATTTATCCCGAAGATAAAACAGTCTGGCCTGGCCTTCTGAGGAGCGCCCCCTGCCGCTTTCCTTCCTACCAGTAGCTGCCCTGGCCAGCAACTCCCTCCAGCTGACCTGGAAACTGTGGAGTTCCTCCAAGCTCAGCATAGAGCTCTTTTTCCAACTCCCTTTGAACTTTCCCCCAAAGCACTCTATCTGTCCCAAGTCCAGGTGTCACTGGTCCCTGTGGACACCTCCACCTAGCTCCCCTAGCTTGGCCCTCTTCTGGGCCCCCAGCCTGCACCAAATTGCCTTTCTACAGCTGGCTGTGTAGGGATCATCTCCAAGAGAATCAGGCAGCATCAAACTCGTGGTCTTCTCCTAATCTGATTCCTCCTCTTCCCTGACAGCGAGTCCCTGCGTCATGAAGGGTGTCATCACACCCTGACCTGTCCGCAATCTCTCCTGCTGGCTATTCGCCCCCTCGGCTCCAGATTCCTGAGTCCACGCCTGCTTCTCCTCAATCCACTTCTCACACATTGGCCAGGATGGTTGGGAATACGCTCTTACCACCTCCCTGCTGAAAACCCTGCCAGAGTTGCCACTGGGGTCAAATCAGTACCCGCCGCCTGCCCGCCAGGGCTGATAAGCTCAGCCCCCAAGTCATCTCATCCCACGAACTGCAGTCAGCCCTTCCTGGCCTCTCCCTGGAAGCCCCCCTCCCTCCTCTGGCCCTGGAAGGTCTCCCTCACCCCCAGTCCCTCCTGGAGTCCAGCTGGATCTCCAGCCTCACTCACCTCTGTAATCACTCAGTGTCTTCTTACTGGAACCCTCCAGTGTGAGGGCAGACAGTGACTGTCATTACTGCCACCTCAGTCTCTAGCGGTGCCTGTAAGTCCTGAGTGAATGAATAATTGCTGAACAAATGAACGTGAGGCTCAGATCTACTTCCGGCTCCATGTGCTGGGTCCCCCGCCTGGCCACCATCTTCCTGTGCGGCACAACCTGGAGGCTGGGAAACAGCTCTGGAGCCATACTGCCTGGCTTTGGGTCCCTGCCATATGACCTTGGTCAAGGGGCTCAGTATCTCTGTGCCTCAGTGTGAACTGTTTTAATGATTTTTAGGACAAAGTCATTTCTAGAGTTTCAAGTTTCTGAGAACAGGCCTCCTGTTTAGTCGGCAGTTCCCTATTTCCAGACTCCGGGAAGAGTGGATACAGAAATATTTCCTCATGTCCTGACGAAAGGCAAGGCCTCGGTGGCCAGGAGGGTTGGAGCCTCAGCTCATTTTTCCAGGGATAATTCACAAGTACTGAAATGAAAGTTGATTTATTCAGTTCTTTTTCAGATTTTTAAGAAGCTCACCCACAGAAACCTTCCATTTTATTTTATCTTGGCATTCCACAGTTAAACCTCAGATGGTTTTGAAATATCGTAACTGCCTCGTGAGGATGACAGCAAAATGCTAGCAGAGTGTATCAGTGAATGATTAAAAGAAAAATTTCAAATAAGTCCTATTTTATATAGTAACTTTAAAAAATAAAAATGAGAAAACTTCCATTTCCCACGTTTTTTCCCAGAATCACACTCTAGAATTTTTCAGCATAATTCCATTTTCCTTTTAAACAGAAAAATATCGGTAAGCCTGTGTGTGAAAGGGAAACAAAGCTCAAACTAAGCCAGGCCTGACAGTGAGAGGCCCCTAAAAAATGGTCCTGTCCAGGGTTTGCCCTGCCCACCACCTGGTCCACGCAGTGGATGCTGACCTCTCTCGGGAGACCTCGGTGCAGGTAAGCTTTGCTCAGGTGCTTGTGGGATGGAATCTCTTGGCCATGTCCCAGTGAAATACTAGAAAACAATGAACGTGACGGTTCAGAGTAAAATGTGTGATTACCAGAAAAGCACAACAATCAATGTCTCTGAACTCCCAGAAACAGGGAGGAAGACAATCTATGGGCCGATGGAAAAGTCATGATGCATTTTGCACAGAAAAACAGAAAACTACATCATGACTTTTCTGATGACCTAATAGAAAACCTTCCAATTCTTCCTTTGCGGGGTACAACCACGTCTGTAATTAAAGACTGCATGCTACACTACTAAAACAGACCGTACCCAACTCAGCAGGTTCTACACAAGCCATTTATTGGAAATGCCAACTATATGTAGGATAAAGTCAGTGTTACATGCTTATCAGTAACAGTAGAAAAATAGAACCAGTGAAAACCTCTGTACAACTGTAATGGTACTCAAAAGAGAAATGTATCGTTTTACAATGCTTCACACAGACCAATTCAAGTTTGGAGGTACCTAAATAAAAATACTATATATTTCTTTAAAAAACACTATGTACAATTGAAGCGTAAACAAGTTTTACAAAGTACTGGTTATGCAGGTTGTAGAAAACACTTGCATAGGACATAAAATCAGTTTAAGAAAAATTTCTGAGCCTTTAGCATTGAAGGCACTTGACTTTATACCAGTAACAGCACAAGCACAGAAATGCAGGGTTCTGAGACGCCACCTCTCCCGAGCTCAGATGTGCTACGTGCACAGCAAGTGGAGTTCAGGGACCAGCACCCTTCAGCCACCCACCCGAGAGCAGGACTCTGTACCGCCTGCCCAGGAATCCAGACACACAGTCATGCGTGAGGACACATGGTGAAGTTTCCAGAGCTTATCTGCTCTCTTAGACAGACCCCATATAAATGCACAAACACACGAGATTATCTCCAAGACACATACTCGCAAGTGATCTTCTTACAGAGACGGCACGGCATTATAATATTCATCATATAGAGGACTGACACACAGTCTGAGGGTTTTCCAGAGGAAAACATAAAATCAAAGGACTTACCAAACAACTACGTGACAGCTACTGCAATCTATGGGGCAAAAAGACAACTGAATATTTCATCAAACATTGTTCATACAACCATGTCAATGGAAACCAGTAAAATACCTTTTAGCGGTGTGCACGGTATCTCTTTTAGTAAGATTATCTGTAATGAGGTTTGAAAGTAAATCGCTTAACAGACTAAGTAAACCATTGCAGACCTGGGAATAGCACCCATCACTGCTGCTAAATTTAATAGTAACAAGAGAAAGCTGAGAGTCTACCCAACAGTAAAAGAAAGTCAAAGAAGCATTTCCCTTTGAATTCAGACCTAAGACAAAAAGCATGAATGTCTCATAATTGCAAAACAAGTATCTTACAAGTGTTTTATGAAACACACTTTCCCCTAGAAGGCAAACTCAACATTAGGAAAACACATATTCTGCAGGTAGCTACTGAGAAGTGTTAACTCAACAGCTCTTGAGCATGGCGCATGGAGGTCGGCTTGGAGCCCGGCTCTGCCACGCTGGCCGTTTCCTTTACATTCTGCACCATCACCTGCCTTCGTATGTACATGTGTGTGCCCAAGGCTGGGACCAAACTACATAGCACAAGGAAAACCAATAAAAGATGACAAGTGTCAACAAAAACCTAGAGATTTCTGAGGAAGCAAAAACAAGAATTAGGTTAAGTTTCATACAGAGTGTTCTATCAAAAGACTTAAATATATGGAACTCATGAAAAATCCTTAAAGTCTAACGAATTATTGAAGTGTCAGGCTAGCGTGGGTCTTGGGACAGAAACAAAACTAAAGGGGCATGTGCAAATGGGCACTGTACACAGAAAATCCAAACTATGTTTTGGACCATTTTTACTTCATGCTGCTGGTTTCTGCCTTAAGAGACACAGGTGACTTTGAACTTATTCATCAAAATCTGTAACAATAACTTAAGAAAGTGACCAACAGCATCCATAAGAAACTGGAGTCTTCTACTCCGGTATCTAAAGGTAATTCTCCAACCTCAACACAGCAGGCATCAGAAATGGTGATTGTCCTAACGGCCTGATTGTCCATGGCCTCCAAAGGAAATCCAGTATTATTGTGTTTTGGTTCTCAATACATTTCTACACAAAGAAAAATGCCAGTTCCTGTGGCCTAAATTTTATATTATACACACACCTATTTTTTTCTGAGAGCAACTTACTTAGACTTCACATTTATCTTAGTACGTCATTAAGAAAGATTTAACAGATGGGTTCAAAAGCCAGAGGCACAAAGCTATTCAGCCTACCCTATCAACCAAACATCACGAGATACGTGAGAAGTCCAGTAACACCTACCCTAACACACACAAAACCGTGTCTGTCTACCTTCTCCAAGTCACATCGATCCACAAACCCACAGATGAAAGGAAGTTTCTATACATATATTTTAGCCAGGTAAGCTACTAAATTATTAAAAGCAAACCTAAATAAGACCATGAACAGTGGCCACTTATTTTCATAATTATATCTGAGGGAGATGAAAGAATATGAATTTTCAGAAAAATCAATATATGGGATCAATAGCCCTAGTCTAACATTTTTTTTGGGGGGGACAGCTGGCCAGAAATGATTAAGGCCCCTTCCCCAAATTAGGTTTACTCATCCAAACTGGGTCTACCTATTATTACCTGCATTGCCAGCACAGTACAGTCTGATTCAGAACAGAAATGTAAAACTGTATCAAAACCACTCCTATCAACACATGTGTGTAAATACATATTAAGAAATATGATGGAATTAACTTTTGTTTTGGAAGAAAGACAGCTGAGACTGAGCTGCAAAGACACCATCATCTATTGTGTTAGTTAAACTCCTTAAAAATGAGAACAGAGTCCTATGCTTTTGCATTTGTAAAAAAGAAGCCTTAAAGGCGAGGTGTAGCTGATGGCAGCAGGTGAGTGCTAATTGAGAGCTCAGTATGCGACATCACTGAGCACACACGCATGGGCAGCAGCGAACTAGGCAGGCCGCAGGCCAGCAGTCTGCTGGTATATGCAGAGACGCTGACATCCTCCCCATATTTGAGATTATCTACTGTTAGGAACTTTTAAAATGTCAGATTATTCCTGAGTGTATATCCACAGGGTAAAATAGGAAAAGACTGCAAGAGAAACTATAGTTTTGGGAGAAATCAGAGTTGTTGACACCCAATAGAAACCTATTTACTTCAAAGTGCATGTGATTCGTTATATGGTAGCTTGTAAAGGCTCCCTAGCCCTGCATAGTTTTAGAGTGAATGTGAGTGATTCATAGTCTTATATATATACTTATATATATATACACATACGTACATAGAAAAGAGGTTCTCAAATACCCTTCACAGGAGGGGATGTTCAAGAATTCTCTTTTCTTCTAAGTGCTACGGCTGTGTATGTGTTTGTAAAAATACAAAGTGAATGCTCAAATAATGTTGAAGTGATTTAAAAACTCAAATACTAAGATATTTACATTGGAGAATAACAAAACAAAACAAAACAAGACAAAACAAAACAAAAAAACAGTCCTTAGCTCACACTTTGCCCTTCCAAGGGAGAGGACCTTAAGAGATCCCATGTGCTCAGTGGTTCAGTAAAACCCAAACCAGCATCCCCAATGGAGTTCAAGTAGGACATGTAGTGTTTACTGAAAAGATTGGTGTTTTTGTTTGTTTGTTTTTGGTGACAAAGCATTATGCATTATATAACAACTTTTTATAAGACACCAAAATTCAGACAAACTTTGAAAAACATTTAAAAGAAAACAGAAGCTTACAAACATCAAGAACATCCGTAAGACTGAAGCCCTTTTGTTTCCCATAGAGAGCGCGACGACAGAAGGCAGCGAGCAGTCGTTCCACCCGCCTCAGCTGGAGAGTCGGTGCTCAGAACCAGGAGCCCTTTGTGGCACTTCACTGTCCCCTGGCTGTACAAGCCCAAGGAACCTGGTCTCTTCGCAACCTCATCTGGTGATGCTCTCTGGCTCTGCCAAACCAGAACTGGCAGTGATTCTGGAAGCATGCACACTGCGAATAAAGCAACAGCTTCAGGCTGGGCCCAGAGAGCGTCTCTCCTGCCTGTCTTCTACTGAACCAGAAAGCTTCAGGACTCTGATTGGACTCTCGCTGAAGGAATGAAGACCAGCTTCCAAGACTTATTAAAAAAGAATGACATTAGATTTATGGACACTGAGCAGGAAGATTTCTCAACTAAAACAATTACTGAAAAGAGAGGAGCATTTTGATGTGCTGTTCTTTGGAATTTCTATAATTAAAAAATAAACACAGAACTATTTCATAAGAAAATACATCTTAGTGTGCAATCCGATGCACATGGAAATTGGTAGATGAAAGGTAAAATGCAAAAAAGTATGAAAATACAGTTCTTTAAATGTGGCAACAAAGTCTAACATACAGATATAAAACTAATACAGATAAAGTTAATGTACAAGTGCAAAAAAATTTCATTTGTAAAGAAAGAAAAGTGCCAGCTGCTTGCTCTTAAAAATGCTTCCTGACATAATTATTCAAACACAAAATAGACAAATTCAAATAACCAAAATAGACACCATTCAAAATAACCCTCTTAGCATGCCATGTCTAATAAACACACACACATATATATATACACACACACAACCTAGAATAAAATAATGTGAAACGGAGTTATCAGCTGGCATCGAGACACTGGTAAGTTGTTGGGTTGCATCGTTAAATGGGATGCTTCACATCTCAGGCACAGAAGACTTGGAGGCTGCTCTCAGAGGGCAGACTTTTTGTAGAGGAAGTCTGGCTTGCTTGGTGACCTCCTTCCTCTGCTTACCGAATCCTCCCTCTCCACATCGGTATTCCTCTGAGCTCCCCGGCCCAGGGACTCACTGTCTGTCAGTCTTCTACTGGACCTCTCTTCTGGAGCTTCAGAAGTACATGCAGAATGGGATGGTCTATTAGGAGTCAGCCCAAAAGTTAAATCGGTTTCTACTGTGGTTCGTCCCCTGACATGGGCCGGACCACTACCAGAATTTTCTGGGGCTACCAAAGGGAAGTCTGGCCGCTGGGGAGGCTGCTCGATGACGTCCAAGTGTGTTGGCTCATTCTTCTGTCTGTGCGGATGGCCATCAGGGGAAAGTGGATATTCTCTCCTACCTTCTTCCTGTTTTTTAGGCGAGGTCTGGTTAGGTAGGTAGACTGACTTTAAGCCACTTGGTGACGTCTTACTGTGGCTGTACAAATCAGGACCCAGGTATCCACCTTGTGAAGGGGAAGGGGTGCGCCTGCTAGGAGCAGGAGTAGAGGACCTGCAAGCAGCACTGGAGAAGTCATAGAAATCTGGATATTCCTGCTGATTTTCTCTAGCTTCTGTCTTTTGCTCTAGCGTGTGTTTTTTTCGAGAAGTGTGTGTATGCCTCTGTGGAACGCATGATAGATGCTGGGGAGGCCCTGGTCCGGCTTCAGAAACCGACTGGCTTAATTCCGTGTCTACAGCGAGTTCTGGAAGCCTCCTTTCCTTGAGTGACAGTGTGGACACGCCCATGGCGATATCCGGCATCAGATCATTTAGCACAGGTTGTGTACACTGCAGAGACGAGAAGTGGGGAAGTTAAAAAAACTTCTGAATTCTTCACAAAAATGATATTCACTGTTTCCTTATTATAAAAGGAATACAAGCTTACTTTTAAGAATTATAAAAATACAGAAAGTGATAGAGGACCCCCAAACATTAATATCTCGCCCCAACTTCCCCTACATAGATAACCACTGTTAGCACTTTAAGGTATTTCTCTGTTTCTTCTTTGCATATATATTTATTTTCCCAAAATTCAGTAGATATATAATTTCTGCCACCAAATTTCCTTGACCTCATTATTTAAAATTATTAAACAGCGGAGCCAGCAGGTGGCATGGTGGTTTAGGAGCTGGACTCCCATGTGGTTGACCAAGGTTTGGGACCTGGGCCTGGCGGCTTGCTTTCTCATTTTGCCTATCTTTCTCTCTGATGAGCCCTACAGCAAATTAAAAATAAATAAATAAAATTAAATAATCCTAAAAAAATTAAATTACTAATAGCACCCCACTGTACTGACAAATCATGGCTTGTCATTCTTCTACTGGACACTGAGGTTGTTTCCAAGTTTTCATTATCACAATCAAGACTGCTATGAACATACAAATAAATTACTTAAAAAAAATTATTATTTATTTTTTTAATTCCATTTGTTACTATCATTTTTTAACTTGACCAGAGATAGACACAGAGAGAAAGGAAAAGCAAGAAAGCAAGTCCCCAGGTCTGGGACTCGAACCACGGCAGCCATGTGGGAATCCAGTGCCTTTAACCACCATGCCACCTGCTGGCCCCACAAATAAATTACTTCAAAGGGAAGTTTACTTAAAATGCAAAATGGTTTTGCAGAAAAGGGCAGGACAACAGATTGATGAAATTCGTCTTAGCAAACACAACCAACTTCTGTTATTTTGCAGGGGTTAGGAGTGGCAGGGAGAGTAGTAGGTAGAGGGTCTAAGAAGGTCATGAATGAGCCTATTTTTTTTTTTTTTTGAGAGATTTTTGATATATGGTATGTGTGCTCGCTGGAGAGACAGAGAAAGACAGAAAACAAGAAATCACCCTCCAGTGGGGCGGCCACACTGCAATCCCTTCTCCTACATTCTCCTCTAAGGATTTTGGGCACACATGCACACATGCCCAGTGTGAGTTTCAAGTCGCTGGGTCTAGGACCCAAATCATGGTCGACTACGTGGGAGTCCAGTGACGTAACCATTATGAGTCTAATTTGACTCAGGGTATATGTCTTTAGCTTCCAGTAAGTCATACTTTTTATTTTTTTAAAATTTGCTAGTGTTTGCATGAGTGTACTATAGGGAGACATACAGACAGACAGAGAGAGAGCAGTCCCCACGGAGTATGGTCACACCGTAATCCCCTTTCCTCCATTTCTCCTTTTGGGATTTTGGGCACTCATGCATGTGCGCCTGACCTGTTTTTCAAGCTGCCACATCTGGGACTCAAACAGCACAGTAGACCTTCTGAATCCACCTCCCCCCCAATAAACCATACTTTAATGACATGTTCCTAAACCAACAGATATACTTCCTATTTTTTCTCTGTTGAATGCTATTAACGACATGTGCATGAGTGGAAAAGTTTACCACTACTGTCTTTTTCAAATGTATCATATAAACAGAAGTTCAACCTGGAATGCAGTGCAAAGTCGAGCAGAGTCCTCTCAGCTTACTACACACTGGTCCCAGCTATGTGATTCCAATCACACAAGCACTGCTAAATGAGCTTGCTGTAGGCAGAGGCATACAGGAGGACTGGTTTAATGTCCATTTTCTGAGTGGGAAGGCTTTTTCCACACTGATCTTTTGCACCCCCAACATAATCTTGATGCTGAAATCCACCTCCAGCTTAAGCCTGCCCCAAGTCACAGGTAAATGCATACCCTACGTATGAGGGAGGTCTCCGGTTGTGAACTTGGAACCTTCCCACATGGGTCAGCTTTAGGTACTGCTGTGTTTTTACCTCCGTGCCACCATCCAGCCCCATCAGCACATGCTATACTTAGCTGTAAGGAACCCCCTTCTTGTGCCACAAAAACATTGGTAGGACAGTAGATTCTATAGAATACAACAGAACTTAGGGACAGATGCCAGAAGAGTGCTTTAATAGAACACTTTGAAACTGTTATCACAGCAGTCCTACCGCTTCCTCTTGCCAGCAAATGAACAAGTGACAAGGAGGGGGCGGGTGGTGGTGCAGTGGTATGCGACCAGACCCACATGCAAATGGTACTGGGCCGTCCCTGAGCATGTGGGCTGTGTGCACATGTGCCCATGGTTCTGGCCAGCTGAGACTGGTGGAGAATTGTGGTGTAAGGCTGGACTGGGGGTGCTAGTCTCTCTGTATGTCTGTCATAGAAGAAATACATAAATAAACTTGAAAAAACAAAACAAAACAATAACTTTCCTTCCTTAGAAAAAAACCCTACTCTTCGTCCTATTTTTTCTCATTCATCTACGCTGTTTTTTCTCTTTCCACATTCCTCAAGTCCTTGTTTTCAACTTGTCACTAACACTTTTCAGCACTGCTGAGTCCCATTGGGGCTCTTAGGAATTGCTTCTTAACATCCCCAAACTTTCAGTTTCAGGCAGTTTGCTTTAGTGCTGACTTACCACTTGTTTCTCCGATGCTATTGCTGCCGAGGCAGCCGCCGCCGCCGCCGCCGCTGCTACCGTCTGTCTCCCAAGTCCTGTGGAGTTGGTGCAATCGGGGGGTGCTGCTTTAACACCTGGCAAATAGACTGGGGGAGGGCCAGCCTTAGGAGCTGTTCTGGAGTGAAACAGTGAATGGTTACAAGGGTAAGAAAATGAGCGTGAAGGGTGCTGACTGGGAGGTCTCTGCTTCCAGCCTGCTTTCAGTTGGTTATGGATCGGGGTAGCTGGGGGATGATATGGAGGGGGTGGAGGGGGCAGGGGTGGATGGAAGGCCACGAAAGAGTCCAGGTCTGTAAACATGGTTTCTGCGGTAGGGGTACTGTTGACACGACATCTCCCGGGCTGTCTCATTGTCAAGAGTGGGCTTTCATCCCCAAAACGTTCATCAGGGAAGAACTTGTGAGGATTCTAAAATAAAAAAAGGGGGGGGGGACATTTATTAGCAGACTTTACAGATGGAAATTTACAGGCTGAGAGACTTAAGTACTGAAGGAAACCACGTTCATCAGAGTAAACGGCACAGTATATTTTTCTCAGTCAAAAGCCCAATAAAAAATTACCTTAATAACAGCACAGATAGAGCACAGCCTATGTAGCCCAAGACACAACTCTCAAGAGCTGCCCAGTCGGATCCTCCATCTAGCAGGTCAGTCTGCCCTTGCAAGGCCATGCGGTCATGCAAACACGGGTGATCAATCCTAATTCAAATACATGTCTTTGCTAAGAAAATAAGATTACTATTAAACACCAGTGGAAGAAAAGGCAGACAGTTGAGGATCTTCCTAGAAATTTTCTGACAGAGCCTCTATACATGGGGCATCTGAAACAATTAGAAAATGATTTTTTTGGGACCAGCAGGTGGCATGGCGGTTAAGGTGCTGGACACTCCCATGTGGCCGACCACGGTTCAAGTCCTGAACCTGGTGGCTTGCTTTCCCACTTTCTCTCTCTCTCTATCTCGCTCTGGTCAAATTAAAATGAATGAATGAATAAATTAAAAAAAAAAAAAAAGAAAATGATTTTTTTTCTTTTTGTTGTTTTTTATTAAACCTAGTAGGTTAAAAACCCAAAACTCATGTCCTTACCATTATACACAATTAAAGTTTAACATGTCGATAAACAATACATGGGAATACTTACTTTCATACAATTTAAGATATCAAATTAAGATACAATTAAGAATGCCAAAGAGAAATGATTAGAAAACCAGGCTATTTTAGTGCTAGAAGCCACAGGGAAAAAAAAAGGCAAGAAGCCTAAAAATGGCCTGCTGCTTTACAAAAGAACACCATTATCAAGTTTAGCTTTTTTTTTAATTGCCAGAGGGTGCATGAACTCACCAGAGAGAAACAGAACTCCCAATGGTTATGCTGCAACCCCACCCTCTATTTCTGCATGCCGTCAGGATTCTTGGCTCGCAAGCACATGTGCCCTGAGTGTTCCTCAACCGTGAGGCCATGTGGGACGCAGCTCCCTACACATGGCATTAACTGTGGCGTTATCAGGCCGGTCCCATGTTTAGTGTTTCAAAGGCTAAAGGTTAAAGGAGCTGAAAATCAGTGGCAAAACAATGTATGGATCAGCTGATCAGATGAAATTAAAAATTTTTTAAAGAATTATTTTATTTTAAATTTTATTCATCATCATTGTTATTATTGTAATTTGACCAGAGAGAAACAGAGACAGACACAGAGAGAGGGAAAGCGAGAAAGTTAAGCCACTAGGTCCAGGACTTGAGCCACGGTCTCATGAGGAAATCCTGTACACTTAACCACCATGCCACCTGCTGGCCCCCAGATGAAATTAGTTTTAGTTAAGGCTCTAATTTAGTGGCTGTGATCAGACTACTTTACAATTCGAACTTAATGGCAAAACCTAGGTGTCTGCTTCTGTACCAAATAATTACTAGAAATGAGTTTTGGGTTTTTAACCTGCTAGGTTTAATAAAAAACAACAAAAAGAAAAAAAAAAAACCCCTCATTTCCAATTCTGATGCTTGGATTTGAACTCTCCTGCAAAAAAAATTTCTTTTAAGAGAGCAGAGGGGAGCAGGGAGCATTTGGAAGAACGATAGCGGCTATAGGCCAGGCTGAAACCTATGAGCAAACCAAGGAGAGGGCGGGGCAGGTCCAGGGTTTCCTCCATCCTGTGCCATCTCTGTGGGTACGCACACGGGTCTGTCAGCAGCCACCATGCGAGAGCTTGCTATGTACCAGGTACCTCCTATCTTCACAACAGCGCACTTACTGGTAAGCAAACTGAGGCTCAGAGGGGATAAGCAACTCATCCCAAGTAAACCAGTTCATAAGCGGCAGAGCCAGGATCTAAGCCCTATTCTCACTCAGTCCACTCTACCACACTGTCACTTACCAGGAGGGACTTGCGAATTACCAAAGACACCAGAGGCAGTGAAGGAGCTCGTGCAAAGAAAAAGAAGTGTGCTGAGGCCTCCTAAAATACTGCCTGACTGATAATCAAGCTTCCATTTTATAAAAGTTTATGTCTTTCTTCCGGGGTGGGGGGGTGCCCTCACCAGGGTCCCCACACCATGATCCATCTGCTGCCCGAGCCAGTCCTGACCATGGGCACACACACTCTTCCCATGTGGGTCAGCCTCGAGAGCACTATGTTAGCGTTGCATCCCCACCTAGCCCCCACAGCTCCCTGTTAAGTAGCTGAAGGCCTTTTCTTACCTGCAAGAGCTCTGCAGCAGCGTCCGCAAGACCAAACTCTCTCAGAACGCGTATCTGGATTTCGTAGCTGACCGTGGCACCTTCCCCGCAGTTCAGCGCGTAGGCCCTCTGCACCTGCTCTGTGTGTCGCAGCTCCTGTAGTCGCCTGACCATGTCCTTCATCATGAGGAGACGGGGCACTGGAAGGAGAAAGGTGGTGTGTAGGGAAACTCCTGAGCTGCACAAGCCCACCCATGGAGCACAAGAGACAAGCAGGTGCTTGTATCAGAATCTTCTTACAGATTTCTTTAGACAGTGTTTTCATTTCCTGGTAACATGTTAACCCCTAATTATTTTTCAAGGTTTTAAAAAGTCACTGTGCCCAAAAGGCTCTCGATCATACCAAATAGTTCCTGAGCTCTATTACTTTAGTTCACAGCGTAAATAAAACTTTATTTGTATAATACATATTTTCTTGTGAATATCAGGACTTCATAAATCTTTTAAATAAATTCAGTCTTTTCTTCAAATAATTTGAGCCTTGACTATGTGCCAGGGATTGAACTCAAGTATTAGGTTCACAGAAACACAAGTCCTCAGAAGGGGCTGGCTTTAGTGATGTGACTAAGTAAACAAGGCCAGTACTGGGTACTAAGTGCTCATCGAGAGAAATACGCAAAGGGTGCTGGAGGAAGAGGCACCCAGCCCGGACTGGGGCAGGCAGGCAGGGTTTCCTAGACAAGGTGGACCCGAGCAGGGTCCTGAAGAATGAGAGAAAAATCAGGCAGGTAAGTAAAGTGGGATACAGGCTTTCTGAGCAGAAGAAAAACACGCAGAGGGAAGACAGAATTGCAGAGTATCTGGTGTAGCCAGGAGCCACAGGGGTCTAAGGCATAAACAGGAAGAGGAGAGAGAGAACTGAGGCCAGAAAGATAGGGAGGAGCAGATTGTGGATAAGGATTTTTTTTTTTTTTTAAAGATTTTTGCCAGAAGGCACAAATAACTTGTCGGGGATGGGGAAGCATAGAGAGACAGACAGACAGACTCGTCCCTTCTCCCGTGGGGAATGGCTATGTTGTAATCTCTTCTCTTCCATTTCTCCCTCCTTTCAGGATTTTGGATACATACTCATGTGCCTGTGGCTGGCAAGTGTTTTTCAAACCGCTGGATCTTAGACTCGAACTGCAGTTGGCCATATGGGATCCAGCGGCCTTAACCACCATGTCACAGGTTGTCTTGAATAAGGAATTTAAACTGTATCCCATGTACAGGCAGTCATTTGTGCAGGGGTATGCCGGGACCCGACACACAACTTAGTAAGTGTACTCTGAGCCTAGTGGGAAGGCAAACTGCAGCCCACAGACTAATTCGAGCCTACTGCCTGCTTTTTTTTTTTTTTTATTGAGAGGTTTTTGTTATAGGGCCCATTTGTTATTATTATTATTATTTAATTTTGACCAGACATAGACAGAGAGAGAGAGAAAGGGAAAGCAAGAAAGCAAGTTGCGAGGTCTGGGACATGAACTGTGGTTGGCCATGTGGGAGTTCAGTGGTTTATTCAACATGCCACCTGTCAGCCCCAACTATGATATATATATATTTTAAAAGATTTATTTAAGTTTATTTATTTATTAATTTTTAATTTGAACAGAGAGAGAGACACACACAGAGAGAGAGAAAGTGAGAAAGCAAGCCACCAGGTCCAGGACTTGAACCGTGGTTGGCCATGTGGCAGTGTCCAGCGTCTTAACCACGATGCCACCTGCTGGTCCCCCCCAACTATTATATTTTTTTTAGAAAAATATTTTATTTCTTCTTCTTCTTTTAAAATTTTTTTTTTATTTGACCAGAAGGAGACATAGAGCGAGAAAGTGAGAAAGCAAGTTGCCATGTCTGGGACTTGAACCTTGGTCAGCCAATTAAGAATCCAGTGCCTTAACCACCATGTTGGACCCTGAGAAGTTCTATTTTCAACACTATAGCTTGCTGGATTTTCTTTTAAATCTTGCAATGGCAATCAGCAAGTGCTATAGATTTCTGACTATCATATCACTGCTGTTTTTCTTACCTGAGAAATGATCACCGGAGTCTCCTAATTAAAGTCAAAGCATTAAGTACTGCTTAGATTCTTTGTAGATATTTTTACACCTCTCTATATGGTCAATTCTCTCAAAATTATAAGACATAAGACTGTGCTACAATAAACATCACAGTGCCTATCTTCAGAAAATGGATCGTCAGAAAACAAGGTGATCATGCTTTGGGGGACATACATAGTTAAACCATCCTAAAAAGTCTTATAATGTGAAAAATACTCTGTCGTGATGAAACATCAGAGTTCCTCTAAACTAGTGGTTCTCAACGGGGGGGATACTGTCCCACAGGGCACATTTGGCAAGGTCTAGAAATAGAAAAACATCTCTACAGTGGAAGAGCTGTGCTGATGAGTGTGCACGCGCACACGTGCTGCCGGCCTCTAGCAGTACAAGCCGGGGATAATGCACTAGAGAGAATATTCCAGCCGTGGATGTCAACGGGGCTGTGGGTGAGAAACCAGGCTAAAGTGAAAAACTGTACATACCTATTAATTCAAAAGCAAAATAAAATAAAAATCTTAGCTTGTAAGTATTTATTCTTTAAAAAGAATACATAAAAGGTATTGAAATGTGGGGATAATTAGTATATAAAAAGAAGTTCAAACACCAGTAACAGTATTTACCTAAACATAAACATCTGATAAAAGGCTACTGCCTTACCTGGAATTTCATTGGCAACAACGGAGGGCGGGCTGGACTGGTTACTGCTGATCTGCTGGTGGCTGATCATGTGACAGCACTGAGGCACAGCGTTATTGACCATGTAAAGCGTGTCTGGCACATTGGACATTCTAACCATTCGCAAACGCACAAGATCTGTTTGTTCCACCATCATCTCGTCTAGCACTGACTGAAATAATAATTCGGTATTAACAGATCAGTCAATCCTTTATCTGTGTTAAATCACATTTTTTATGAAGCTTAAAAATAGTGGTGACAGGAGAGAGTATTTAATTTTTAAAGACTCTTTGGAGTATCTTTGAAGATGCAGTAATCTTCTGAAAAATGTGCTTTTAATTAAAGTATTGAAAGTTGAAGGGAGAATATATAACCAGAAATAAATTATGTACAAAATTACTATAAAGAAAACAGTGTGTCCATGTACTAAATATCAGATCTAATAAAAAAAGGTTCTAGCACATAATAATATGAAAGACTGATGTTAAATTTAAGAGACTTATAAATAAACCCAATTTTAAAAATTAGTTACAGATGAATCTCTGTCACCCAACTGCGGAACAGTCACAATGTGATAACATATCAACATTTTCCACATTTACTGAGGGCAAGTACTTCTTTAGCTGTGGGCACAGTCATCTGAGGGGAAGGAAAGGCCTGAGGCAGAGGAAATGGAGGGCAGGCTGTTTCTTTCTTTCTTTTTTTTTTTTAGAGAGGTTTTTGCTATAGGGCGCGTGCGCTCATCAGATAAGACAGAGAGAGAGAGAGAGAAAGCGAGAAATCATCCCCCAGGCGGGGGGGTGGGAGGGGGGGTGGCCATGCCACAATCCCTTCTCCTCCATTCTCCCCTCGGGATTTTGGGCATGCACGCACACGCACCCAGCATGAGTTTTAAGTCACCGGGTCCAGGATGCGAACCACGGTCGACTACATGGGAGTCCAGCGACAGCCATTACGCTAACTGCTGGTCCGGGCAGGCTGTTTCTTACAGACTGCCTTTGGGAAGGCCTCAGACGCCTGAACAAGTTAAATCCTGCACGTAGTTCAGAAAAACCAGACCCAGTCATTCTGTGGTTCTTCCATTATTTTAGAACTACTAAAAATGTCAACTATTCACTATGAGCAAACTAGTCGATAAAACAGACTTCCCAGAAATTCTTTCATATGTCTTAAACTAGGAATTCTGGCAATAAAATTGAGAAAACATTTTAAGGCAAATTTACATTATACTGAAACACACTGTTTTGCCTGTTAAATTTCTTTCTTTCAGACACTGTCAGTTCCTCAAAAAGTCACCAAAATATCATGGCTGAATATATCTAATAAAAATCTGTTTAATTTGCACATTGCTGTCTTTCCTTGGTTAGTTCTTCATGTTACATTACACACACGACCAATTTTTTTATACTATAGGCCTGAAACTCTTAGTTTTATTTTGTGCTCTTATTCTAAAACCAAACACAACTCCCAACTTTCAGCTCTTATAAAAGTATGTTGCAAGAGATCTTGGCATTTTTTAGTTTACAAAGAAGATAAAATGTGTATAATCTTTCAGAAATTTCCCCATCCTCAAGACCACAAAATACTGACGAGTACTTCAGTGAAATGATAACAATCTGCAAAGCAACCAAGACGAAAAGAAATCTAAATGCATTTTAACATGACCCAAGTTTTAAAAGCATGCTTGATAACTGAACATTTCAGAAAACTATTCTGTTGCGTAGCCGAACTAGATTTACTTGTTTTCCCTATTACTAGACATTTGGGCTGTTTGCAAATGTTTAAATACTACCACGATAAACATCTGTGAGTATATGGCTTGTAATCAAGTAATTTCATTACCTTTGCTTCCTCCACGTAGGGAGAGAACAGTCGAGGACGGACATATATGCCAGCGTTTTTTTGCCGCAGCCAGGCATTTGACTTCCCACCTTCAGCTGTAGGCAGCATATCTGATGGAGGAGTACTAATCAAGCCTCTTTTCAGCTTAAAAAAAAAAATTTTTTTTTAGATAAACTAGAGCTCTGTGTAGCACTATAATACTACTAAGATTAAAGTATTTATACCTATATATAGAAATGTACAAACTTGACCATTCTAAAAAAATTAGGAATATATGTGAAACTTACAAATATTTCAAATGTTGGGACCAGCAAATGGTGTAATGGCTGCGTTGCTGGACTCCCATGTAGTTGACTGCGGTTCAAGTCCTGGACTCGGTGGCTTAGACTCACGCCAGGCGCATGTGCACGCGTGCCCAAGATCCCAAGAGGAGAATGGAGAAGGGATTGGAGCATGGCCATCCTCTTTGGGGGGGGGGTTATATCTCACTTTCTGTCTCTCTGGTGAGCGCACGCGCCCTATAGCAAAAAATTCTCCAAAAAAAAAGAAAGAAAAAAGAAAAAAATGGAATACTTCAAATGTTTAATAATATTTAAAGAACCCAGCAATAACAAGGTAGTACAATTTCTCATTTTTCTCTAAAGAGAGGAATGATGTTCTTAAAAACAAGCAATTAAACTGTAGTAACTGATCTACTTTTCAGAACAACTTGTAACTGGTTTCTCTTTCTTTATGCTTCCTTTATTTTTTTAAGAAACTTTTGCTACAAGGTGTGTGTGCTCACCAGAGAAAGAAAGTGAGAAATCACGATGGGAGGTAGGGGGGATGGACATGCCACAATCCCTTCTCCTTCATTCTCCTCTCAGGATTTTGGGCACACACACATGTGCCCGACGTGAGTTTTAAGCAGCCGGGTCTGGGACTTGAGCCCTACGTGGGACCCCAGCAGTGTAACCATTACGCCATCTGCTAGTCCCTTTCCTTACTCTTCTAAGAACTGATTCTATCCCTGTCTCCGTCAAGACAAAACAAGAACATCAACATGGTCCAGTATCTGGATACAAGGTGCAGGCAGTCTTGCATGGTACTTAGCACCAGGTCTCCAGGGGAAGGCCCGTGGCTCAAACCCTGAGTCTTCGCTGTTCAGCTAGTGACTGACCTTGGAGTTCTCCTTTTACCTGGGCTTTACTTTAAGACTCCAGTATGGCCCTGGAGGGGAGGCACTGCACGACTCACTGAATGTAGTGGCATCCTCATTATGCGAGGGCAGTTACAAGGAAAATGAAGGTCAGGGCAGGTCAATGAAGGTAAAAGCGTGTGGCCCAGCACTGAGTACATGCTGAGGGGGCATGAGTCAGTCACTACAAACCACCTTTATTGAACACTTACGGTGTGTTAGGCATGGAATTAAGAGCAGAGATATACATTTTTAAATCAAAAGTTCTAAAATATTTTTCTAAATATGGGGTTCAACTTTTTTTTTGAGAGGTTTTTGCTATATGGCATGTGTACTTGTCAGAAAGACAAGAGAGAGAGAGAGAGACAGAAAGCGAGAAATCACCCCCAGGAGGGATGGCCACGCTGCACCCCCTTCTTCTCCATTCTCCTCTTGGGATCTTAGGCACACATGCACACGTGCCTGGCATGAATTTAAGCCACCGGTTTGGGACTTAAACCACGGTCGACAACATGGGAGTCCAGCGACATAGCCATTACACCAACTGCTGGTCCCAGTTAAACTTATTTTTTATTTTAAAATGTATGCAGGCCAACAGACGGCGTGAAGATTAAGCCCTTCCACATGGTTAAGGTTAAGGGTAGATTCCACATAGCTGACCTTTGCAGTTCAAGTCCCAGACCTAGTGCCTTGAAAATCATGCAGGCATGTGTGCACGAGTGCCCAAAGTCCCAAGAGGAGAAGGGATTGTGGCATGGTCATCCCCCTCAGGGGTGATTTCTCATTCTCTCTCAAGCACACACACCTATAGGAAAAAATGAAAAAAAAGAAAAAAAAAAAGTATTTCAAAGATTACTAGTTTAGTAAGTAAAAAAAGTGACAATTTACTATTTTATTTTGCTTGCTTTGATGTGTACACATGTTTTTGTAATCAAGGATTCCACAAATATTTTTTAGTTTTTCCATTTTAAATTTTTCAATCTAACAGGGATTAATTTTGTGTGTTATGAAGTGACAGTTTAAACAAAATTCCTTCTCCCTTCCTCATCAGTTACTCTAGTACCACACTGAGCTGTGATAGCCCTTTTACTGTATGTTTAACTCTTTTATTAATTAGGACCATCTTCTGTGCTACTCTGTCTTGTCTGTTTTGTTAGCATCACAGATTTTAAGGTGTTTGAAAATATCTTTTACATTCCAGAAGAGTTATTTTTTCTTCATTACGTACTTTTTAGAGAACTTAAACTATTAAAATTTGGTGTTTGTTTGTTTGTTTTTAAACTACAGGGAATGTGTGCTCACTGGAGAGATAGAAAGACGGAGAAGGAAAGTGAGAAATCTCCCCCCAGAGTAGATGGCCATGCTGCAATCCCTTCTTGTCCATTCTCCACCCAGGATTTTGGGCACGCAACCCCACAAGCCTGGCATGATTTTCAAGCCGTCAGATCCAAGAACTTGAACTGTAGTCAGCCATGTGAGAATCCAGCACCTTAACCACCATGCCACCTGGTGGTCCCTATTATGTTAATAAGCATTAAATTTATAAACCAACTTGTGAAGAACTAATATTTATTTATAATATTTATTCTCCCATCCATTAATTCTAGCAACTACTAGTTTAAAACAATTGACTTTATTTTTTGATTTTTAAAGATTTATTTAATTTTATTTATTCATTCACTTATTTTAATTAGACCAGAGAAAGAGGGAAAGTGAGAAAACAAGCCACCAGGTCCAGGACCAGAACCATGGTTGGCCATTTGGGAGTGTCCAGTGCCTTAGCCACCAAGCCACCTGCTGGCCCCACAAATGACTTTAAAAACAATCTATGAATGTACATGATCAGTTCCACTAGTCTGTACCTGGGTCGGAAGTATAATCAGAAGGTCTGTACCTCCTTTTACACTGAGCCCACCTTCCTCCTGCTCTCTGATTTATTGCCGTTCTACCTTTTCCTTATGAATACAGATCTACTTGATCTACACTGATAAATGACTGAACTAGCTTCCCCAGAAACTATGCTCTTGCAAAATTCAATCCCATTACCCCCCTCAACTCTCATCCACTGAAATTTATTTATTCTTTAAGAGAGATTGCGGACACAAGAGTCTACAAAATAGTTATCTCTCTCTGTCCTCACAGAATTTACAGCTTCACAAAACTCTCTTAATAGAAATTAGTTACAATAATAAGAAAAAGATAAGCCAGACTTTTTCCATGAAAGGATAAATGAAGAAAGACACTTACTGCGTCACTTAAGACCTCGCTGTGTATAGGTAAGATGTGTTCAATTCGCACAAAAGGTAGGAGAGGAGAAAGGATCTCTCTCAGCTCTTCCATGTCCAGGTCTCGTCTTTTCACACCTCTTTTATTCACACTATGGGCAGTACCACTCAGTAAGTTTGGCTCTATGAGAAAGAAAAGGAAAAGTCTTCAACCAAATCCAGATTTTCAGAGACAGGCTTCCTCTCTCCTCTAGTACATACTCTCTCGGTAACATTCCACATGCGTCAGTACATCTGCTTTGAAAAGGTGATACGGCAATTGTTTTTCTTTCATAGAAGTTTACTTAAAAGCAATGTTCTTGGACTAAGAGAGAGCATGGTGCCAGCAGTACAATAGCATTCTTCCAATGGTCCTGCACTGAAGAATAAAGAGTCATTTTCCATATACTAACTCAAAGGAGAAGAGATGACAAAACAGTTCGATCAAGGGCTTTTTCTTAAGCTTTTACAGTTTTTGGTATGAGTGCACTGTAGGACACATGTTATTTCTGGCACTGCAGGTTATCATATGCTCTTTAGGTTCTTCAAGTTTAACAGCAGTTTAAAAACATTTCTGACACTTGGTGTCCAAAGGCAGAAAAACCTAGTTTTAAGATTTTTATGAAATTGTCCTATGTTTTCATATATGGGAATGCTATTGCATAAAAGTGGACCTTCTGATCTTTGACATGTAATCTATGTCCACTGCCCAGCGGAGGGTAAAGGTTGAGTGTCACAACAGTGTTCCGCTGTTCCGCTTTCAGCACTGGAGCCGAGCGTAGGCCTGTGTACGGGCACCCAAGATGCTGAAGAGCCGGAGGGCTAGAGAAAAGGGGATCGTGGTGTGATAAGATCCTGTCAAGGGTCCTCGCTCTCCCTCACACGCGCACATACACATTAAAAAAATATATATACACACACATATATGTATATATATACATCTTGAATAAACAATAAATAAACATTTAAAGGACGACATATTTTTTATTCATGAACATAAATGCTACCTTTTCAGAAATATTCCATAGGCAAACTGATGTCTCCCTTAAGTCATATAAGAAATATACATAGAGATATTGTATTTAAAAAATTTTATTTATTATTATTATTTTTAAATGTGCTATAGGGCACATGTGATCACTAAAGCGAGAGAGAGGGGGGGAGAGAAGGGGGGGGGGAGAGAGAGAGAGAAGGAAGGTGAGAAAGCAAGCTGCCAGGTCTGGGACTCGAATTGTAGTTGGCCATATGGAGTCTAACACCTTAATCACCACATAACCTGCTGGCCCAAGAGATATTGTTTTTGAGAAGCTAATTTATCTAGAGTCATTCAAATAAAGTTGTTGTGAACTGGTCCCACAGCACGGTGGGTAAATGCTGTGCAAGGAAGCTGGATTACACATGGCCAACCAGGGTTTCAGTCTTGGCTCCAGTGGCATGAAAAACACACGGTGCATATGTGCCCAGAATCCTAACAGGATAGAGAATGGGAAGAAAATGGATTGCAGTAAGACCGAATCTCACTGGGGGGTGCTTTCTCCCTCCCTTTATCTCTCTCTTGTGCATGTGCAGTCTCTGGCATGAAATAAATTAAAAAAACTGCTGCAAGTGTGTGAAAATAGTTCTTTAAAAAAGAAAAAGAATCTTTTTTTTTTTTTACACACAAAAACACACGCATGGGGTCATCGGAAAAGATATGATGCATTTTTAAAAAATAATTATTTTATTTAACTTTATTTGCTGTCATTATTATTTTATTGAAGTTGACCAGAGAGAGAGAGAGAGCAGAAGAAGGAAAGTGCCAGGTCCAGAAGCAAGCTGCCAGGTCTAGGACTCAAACCTCGGTCAGCCATGTGGGAGTCTAGCCATTCTTACCACCACGCCATCTGCCAGCCACTGTGATGCATTTTTGTATAGAATAATACATCATGACTTTTCCGATGACCAATATATATTTATTTTAATTTTCTATAGGGCATGTGTGCTCACCAGGAGAGAGACAGAGAGAACGAGAGAGTGAGAGGAAAAGAGAGAAAAGCAAGCTGCCAGATCTGGGACTCGAATCACAGCCAGCCATGTGGGAGTCCAGTGCATCAACCACCACACCACAACCCCAGAAACAGGTTTTTTAAAATTCCTTGCTTTGCTATGATTTGGCTTCATACTTATGTAAAGAATTGACTTTTAAATTTTTTTTTTTTTCTTGAAGCAGTGGCTTTCTACTTTCACATGAACTCTTCCATGAGATCCCCAAATACGTGGCAGGCAGAATCCTTCCATATATAGCGAAAACAAAGGTGTGGCATACTTTGCTGCTTCTTATCTCTGCAGAAGACTCTTCCATTCTAACTCAGTCTGGAAACTAGTGTTTTAAGGGACATTTTATCCCTTATGGATGCTTATTTATGTATTTATTTTTTAGAATTATTTATATTTTATTTTATTATCTAGCTAACTAACTAGCTGACTAACCAACCAACCAGACAGGGACAGAGTGAGGGAGAGAGGTAAAGTGAGAAAGCAAGCTGCCAGGTCCGGGACTCAAACTGCCGTCGGCTATGTGGGAGTCCAGCACCCTTAACCACCACGCCACCTGCTGGCCCCCCTTACGGATGCTTATTATCTGCCCAAAATAAATACGGTATTTCACTACTGTACATCATGAATGAATGTACGACCGATAATTACTTGTAACAATATATACAATCAGTTCCCACTATGTGTAATATTTATGTCTATTAATTCAACATGAACAATGACTTGGTGAATAGTAAACCACTGCTCCTACAAGAAACACGGGGTTAGGATCTGCTGAGCCTCTGGGCACATTTTCTCAGCTGATCAAAATATAACCTTGTTTCACGTGTTAAACCAAAAAGCACTGACCTGGGAAAGCCCTAGTCCACGTACACTTGAGTTCTGGTAAACCAACCACAACCTAGCTTCTGAGTCTGTTTCCTTGAACGATCAGCTGGGTCACAATCAGTCACTGTTAAACTGCATCCAGACAGAAAGCTGGCACGCTGGAGCCAACCTGGATGTCTCTCTACCTCAGTTCCCTTTCCTGTATTTCCTGTGCTCACTTTCCTTTTCCTGTCCGTGAGTGTTACTCACCACATGGTAGGGTTCTTGGAACCAGTTTTAGAGGCAGCCTGATTTGTGAAACATTCTTTACCAGCAAAAAAATTACATTTGTCTAAATTAGATTTGTCTAAAGCTTTTCTTCTAACAAAACGTGCCTTATTTAACATATACGTTGACTGAGTAGCACTGAACTCATAGCCAACAGCGCTAGAGCTTACGTCTGAACCAAACTTTTTTTTTTTTTTTTTTTAAGAGAAATTTTTGCTATAGGGTGCATGTGCTCACCAGGGACAGAGAGACAGAAAGCAAGAAATCACCCCCCCCCCCCCCCCCGCCCCAGCTGGGAGGTGATGGCTATGCCACTATCCCTTCTCTTCCATTTTCCTTTTGGGATTTTGGGCATGCACACATATGCACTTGGTGTGAGCTTTTAAGCCACCAGGTCCAGGACTCAAACCACAGTCGACTATGTGGGAGCCCTGCACTGTAAATATTATGCCATCTGGTGTGTTTTTTCGTGTGTTTATTTTATTTACATTAGAAAACTATTATCTATCCAAAATTTTGGTCCATATTCTCCTTTACTTCTACCATTCAAATTTAAATACTTCAGTTTTACTCAAGTAAAAGCCGAATCGCGTAACTGACATAAAAATTAAATATCTCATGTCATTAAGTTAATAGGATTGGTGAGCTTTTGATTATTTCTCAGGAGCAATAAATTCTTTTTTCCTAGGTGTTACTGCCCTTTTATTTATTCGAGTAACTATGTAATGAGAGTCTCTTCCCCTATATTTAGTAATATGAGTGTATATAACTGGTAACATCCGTAACTAGATTCATTATCTAATCTTTAGTTTATGTTCAACCGTCCCTATTATACGGTATATCCGTAATAACTTAGATATTCTAGTCAAACTTATACTTTCATCAACTGTAAAGATAAAGGATGTTAAATTAAAGACATAGTAAAAATTCCAAACTAAACAACGGGGGCTCACTAGTCTGCTGCTGTGAGAAGTCCTTGGGCAGTTACGGTTTCCATTTCAACCTTGGCCTCCTTTGGGCAAAGTGGCAACCTAGTACACCGCTCTTCCAAGAAAACTGCTCTTGAGACCCTTGTCTGTAGATTTCACTGCCAGTACCGAAGTCACGTATGCTGGCCGGCCTAACAGTTGTTTCTACATGTTGGTGAGGCATAGCCTGAAGCTCAGATCCACCCATGTTTGTAGCAGCTTGCTCAGCTACTGCTAGCCCTCCTGGCACTCACTGCCCACTTGAAGGGTTTGTGTCTGGCTGTCCTGAAATGTAAACAGTCCTCCTGACCAACACGGTTTGACTGTAAAAACCAACGGCTCCTGGGGCTTTTGTGGTGCTTATAATTTTTCTGATCAAGGACAGTGTGGCTGATTCTCTCCTGTGGGCCCTGCAGGAGAAGAAGTACCTACACATCTCTGCAGATTGACCTGAATCAAGCTTATCCAACACATTTATTTTCTCTGTAATGCACATCACAGCCACCTTCCCCTTAGAAATGCTAGACAGCACTTCAGCATTATGCTTGGGGCCATGTTAAACAGTGATATTACAGCCTATCCATGATGGCATGTACTATCTGCTGTGCTGGCAGAAACCCCAGGGAAGGCCCAGGTTCGATTCCCGGTCCAATCTAAAGGCAGGGTGTGGAGTCACATGTTTGCAATCCTAGTGACCAGGGAGGCTGAGGCAGGAGGACCACCACATGGTGATCAAAGAAACAAACAGAACGTGAGATCACTAATTAAAAAACATAAAAATGGGGGAACCAGCAGTTAGCATAATGGCTATGTTGCTGGCCTCCCATGTAGTCAACTGTGGTTCGCTTCCCAGACCCGGTGGCTTAAAACTCACGCCGGGCGCGTGTACGTGCGTACCCAAGATCCCGAGAGGAGAATGGAGGAGAAGGGATTGCGGCGTGACCATCCCCCCTGGGGGGTGATTTCTCGCTTTCTGTCTCTATGTCTCATGTCTCTCTCTGTCTGTCTGGCGAGCGCACGCGCCCTATAGCGAAAAAAACCTCTAAAAAAAAAAAAAAAAAAAACCATAAAAATGTGGCATCAAATAGACTATGAAAAGGACACTTGTTTAAAGAAAGTAATAGCTGGGAGCCAGCAGGTGGTATGGTGGTTAAGGTGCTAAACTCCCACAAGTCCCGGACCCAGCAGCTGGCAAATCTTACTGGTCGCGTGTATGCCAGAAAGGAGAACAGAGGAGGAAGGACTGCAGCATGGCCATCCCCCTGAGGGGTGATTTCTCACTTTCCTCCTGTCTCTCTCCAGCTAGCGCATGCATGCACCCTATGGCAAAAACCTAATTAAAAAAAGAAAGTGAAATCTGAAACCAGAAGACAAAATGTCAATGCCTCATTCAACTTCAGAAAGAGTGTGCTTGGTGGGTGACTTGAATTTTCTGTCTGTGCATGGCTGTAAAGCACAGCGAAAATGCCACAAGCACTGATTTTGGGGGTTACAAATACATTTTGGCAAGCAGGTAAATCTGTGAATATATAATCTATGAGTGAGGATAGACATACTAGCAGTTAAAAAACTTTCCAAATTAACTGCAGTAGTTTTTATACTAAAAAAAAAAAAATTAAAACTAAAAACTGTTAAAGGCTTTTGCTGGCCAAAGGAAAGTAAATTAGGAGAAATTAAAGGACTGCTTTTGTTCTCTAGTGCTTGTGTAGTTGCATATTTTAAAGGGACATTATAAGTAAGTTTGATGACAGGTTTAGGACAAATTTTTCATATTTAAAAACATGACAGGACAACTCTAAAAGTACTGAAAACCACTGAGTTGAATACATTAACTAAGTGAATTTCATGGTATGTAATCTACATCTAAATAAAGCCGTTGAAAAATGATAGGAAAGGGAACTCTGTATTTATTTTTTCTAATTAAAATTTTAAAATTTGGGGCCAACAGATGGCATGGTGGTTAAGGTGCTGGACTCCCACATGGCCAATCGCAGTTTTGAGTCCTGGACCTGATGGCTTGCTTTCTCACTCTCCCTCTTCTCTGTCTCTCTCTGGCCCAACTGAATAATAATAATAAATTAAATTAAATTAAAAATTATTTAAAAAATTATTTTTCAACTTGAAACCCAACATACAGAGAAGAACACAACATCTTATGGGGAAGTGGAAAGTCTACCATCCCATGTACAATACTTCCCTTGTTTCTACAGTGACACCAGTTGGAGGTTCTTCAGAAGTATATTTCTCTTCTACTTTTCACATTTAAAATAAACAAATATGCTTTATTTTATCTTTTTGTTCTAGGGCTTATGGACATGCCAGAAGAGATGGCAGGGGGGTGGTGGGTGGAGACAGATGGTGGGTAGTGAAAAAGTATCCCCCCCCAGAGAAATGGCCATACCGCAATCCCTTCTCTTCCATTCTCCTGAGATCTTGGGCTTGTACACTACATGTGCTTGGTGTGTTTTTCATGTCACTGGGTTTGGAACTCAAACTGAATGCACAGTTGGCCATGTGGCATCCAGCTGCCTTAACCATCACACCACTGGCTGGCCCCAAATATGCTTATTTTTTAATTCACATTTTCTTGAGATAAAACTCACAAAACATAAAATTCACCATTTTAACCATTTTAATATTAGAATTCAATGGCTTTTAGTACATTCATATTGCTTTGTTTGTTTTGTTTATAAGCCAGAGGGCATGTATGATCACTAGAGTCAGAGACAGAGAGAGACATGGAGAAAGAGAGAAAGCAGCTCTCAGTGGGATGTGGTCATCCCTTCTTCATTTCTCCATCTTGTTGGGATTTGGGGCATGCATATACATGTGCCTGCTATGTTTTTGAAGCTGTCAGGGTCAGGATTTGAACTATGCGGTCAGCCATGTGGAACCAATAGACCAGAGACTAGCCCACATTCATGCTGTTGTACAATCATCAATACCATCTAATTCCAGAATATTTTCCTTTTTTTTCTTTAAGAGAGATTTTTGCTATAGGGTGCATGCGCTTGCCAGAGAGACAGAAAGCAAGAAATCAACCACAGCAAAGATAGTCACCTGCAATCCCTTCTCCTCCATTTTCCTCTCAGGACTTTGGGCATGCACACACATGCCCGGTGTGTTTTAAGCCACCGGGTATGGTACTTTAACCATGGTTAACTATGTGAGGGTCCAACAAAGTAACCATCACATCATCTGCTGGTCCCTAACTCCAGAATATTTTTATCAGCAATATACTTATGTAATACCTCCATCGTTTTTGAAATTTTTCATTCTTTTTCAAAAATTACTTCTTTATTTAGTTTTACTTATTATTATCTTTTATTATTATTTTTTAATTTTATCAAAGAGATAGAGAGCAAGAAAAGGGGAAAATGAGAAAGCAAACCGCCAGGTCCGGACTCAAACTGTGGTCGGCCATGTGGGAGTCTAGTACCTTAACCACCATGCCACCTGCCAGCCCCGAAATTTTTAATTCTAATACTTCCAGAAATCAATCGATACATATAATTAAGCATACATAAAAACAATAATAAAGTAAACTTTTAAAGTCACAAAATAAAGTTTCCCAATGTATTTACTTTTAAAAACTACCTTTTCCATTAAAGTATTTGACCAATTATAAAACTTGTTCTCCACTAGGCAATAATGTCTGTTTTCAAGACAGAGGTGCAGCATGCATTTTAGTAAGCTTAGGGAATATAGGAACCACTAAAAACCTCTGCAAGTTAATGAGCACAAGCTAATTTTCTGAGCTTACCTCTGTCTGCTATTCTTTTCATCAACTGATGCTCTCCCCATTTGACCAGATATTTAAGGATATCTTGTTCACTTGCCTATAATAAAAAAATGGTTTATGTTTATTTCAGTGAAATCTGATAAATGGTTAATTGCATTAATGACTTATCCTAGGTCATAATGTAAATGTATCATGCAATTTATTTTATTTCACTCTTTACACTAGCTATTGGAAATTTTAGAATTTAATCTGTGGTCCACCAACAGCAAATATGTAAGACTAGATTACATGTATTTTATCTAGGAACTTCATTTTGGCTCCAATTAAATCTTTTTTCTTTTTTTTTTTTTTTTGAGAGAAAGATTTTTGCTATAGTTAGTGTAACCTTACCAGAGAGAGAAAATGTGAGAAACCACCCCCTAAAGGGATGACCACTCCCTGAGGGGGTGGCCACCCCACAGTCCCTTCTCCATTCTCCTCTCTAGATCTTGGGCTCACACGCACATGCATCTGGTGTCAGTTTTAAGCCCCTCGGTCCGGGACTCAAATCGTGGTCTACTACATGGGAGTCGGGCAACGTAACCATTATGCCATCTGCTGGAGGTCCCTTCGATAAAATCTTTTATACTTTATTTTTTCCATAGAGCATCTGTGCTTGTCGGACGGAGAGGGAAAGGAGAGAAATCACTCCCTAGGGGGATGGCTACATTGCAATCCCTTCTCCATTCTTCTCTCAGGATCCTGGCTACACATGCACAAGGTATAATTTTCAAGCTGTTTAGTCTGAGACTTGAACTGTGGTCAGTAATATGGGAATCCAGGGTCTTACCACTCCACCTGCTGGTCTCTGTTTTATTCTAATTTCTAGCATTTTTTCTTTACCCTGTTTTCTTCCTATATTAAATTTGGTTTATCTTACTATATGGTTTCTACACAGCTGCCATTAACTCTTATGGGGCTACAGAGTGACTATCATCTCTGTCACGAACAGGAAAAACAATCATGACTTTGGCAGAAGATACTACAATTTCTGCAAGGTATTTTACAGATTGGTGAAAGACCCTTGAAACACAAATTGTGATATGGCAATCCCCCTCCTTTCTTTGTAGTTTATTTAAAATCTTAAGATAACATCTAGGCTGCTCTCCAAGTTTTGTACATTCTAAGAAGGAGTGTAAAGCTCCTAAAGACGATCATCTGAGAGAACTGACAAGCCCCTAACTCCTATAAATATAAAGCTTCTAGTCTGGATCAGGACAGTGAGACAGGGTTAAAAAGAGACAAGATCCTCCATAAATCAAGCCCAAGAATGGCAACATTTGTACTGCAACCAAAGCAATACGCCAAGGAAAAGCATAGAGACTGAAAGGATTATTTAACTCCTGACTGCATTTCTGGTGGAGACGGAAACATTTTATTAATGTAATTTTTCTTCTAGAACAAATATAAAGAAAAAAGAAGTGGTTAAATGGTTTATGTCTTCATAGCTTTAAAACTTTTGTAGTTTTTAGCATACAATTCATATAGGCAATGCAAAATAAATTAAAATTAAAACATTTTATCTGGGAGCATTTTTTTTTACAGTATTTCAGATCTATTAGTTTAATTTAGCAAATTAGATTAACATACAAGTCAAGAACACAGAATTTACTAAAAAGTACTTCTGCTTAAAAATAGGTCATGGAAAACATCATGTTTAGACAGAATCCAGAAATTGAATGGTATTTTAACTCTGTGCTGTTTAAGCAACAGCTACTCCACTCAGAGTAAGAAACCGTTATAGCCAATCTATATTACTGGAAGCCAAGAAAATCACTGCTGGGATGTCCTAGCTTGCATATTGCCTCAACCTCTTCTATGGTGTGGCTGGTTAGAATCTGGCTGTTCATATGTGGAGTTACAGTAGCCGTGAGCCTGAAGGGCCAGTGAGCCAGCAGGCTCTGGGCCATACAAATATGAAGAGGGCACTCCTGGGTGTTTTGATGACAGCCTGTTTCTCTCCCCTTGCCCTACCCAAGGTGGAAGAGTGACAGAGTACAGATGGGTTTCCTGGTGCACACATGAATGACGATGAATTTGAGAGGTGTATAAATGATTACCTGTAGGTAGTCAGACTGGATAGCAGTAAGCAGATGATCTTTGCTGAGTTCATAAAAAACATCCGAAGTCATGACCTGGGAAAATTCCTCACAGAGGAAATGTAAAGCTTGTCGGTGCACCCATTTAGAGCCATATGGATGAGAGCTCCACTTGAGGATGGCAATTAGGGTATCTAATGAGATGCTCTCAGCAATGATATCCTCACAGCCTAAAAGAGAAGGCAAATACTTCTTGAGATTAATCATAAATATTACTTAATGAACATTAGTGTGCTAGTCACTATACTTAAAAGTAGCAGCAGTAAAAAGGAACTCAAAGATATAAATAAAATCTGATGGAAAGCACCAAGTCTTGGTGGGATGGGGTACAATATCCTATGACATCTACAGGAAATCTTTTGAATCTACAGAAAAAGACAAAGAAGAGAATAAACATTTATGTACAAATTCAACAATATGAATGAGACCACAGAGTGGAAAGCACTGAGCCTAAGGGGAAAGAAAAGCAGTCATAAGAATGAAGCAGCAGCAGGAACTGGCCAGAAGAAGGGTATGGATGACGGGGCCGTCGTACTGAGAAGACAGGTAGGATGCTAACCATGAAGACATTTCTTCTTTGTATGAAAGCTCTATACTTATCTGGGCTTAATTCTGGCAAACTTATGAAAAGGACTAGAATTGTTCAGAAATTGTGGCATTTTAAGAACTCAAAGACAAATAGAAAATCTGAGAGAGAACAACCAACTCTTCTTAGGGAAGAGCTTTCTTTTTTTCCCTTACCAGAGAGCTTATGCATTTGTTGGAGAGAGACAGACGGAGATAAAGGAAAAGGAAGTGGGAGAAAGCATCTCCTGTCCAGGTACAGTCTTGCTATCAATATATTCCCTTCTCCATTTCTTCAACCTGTTGGGATTTTGGACATGCATGCACAAGTGCCCAGCTGCCAGGGCTGGGATTTTGGTCAGCTACATAAGACTTGGCTCCCTTAGCCATCAGGCCTCAGGGCCAATCCATTAGAGAAGATCATTTTAAAATATAAAAATGTAAGTGAAGAGACCAATAGATGGCGAAATGGTTACATTGCTAGACTCTCACATGGCTGACTGTGGTTTGAGTCCTGGATCCTGAGGCTTGAAACTCGTGTCATGTGCATGTGTGCCCAAAGTCAAGAGAATGGAGAAGGGATTGCAGTGTGGCCTTCCCTCCAGGGGATGATTTCTCACTTTTCATCTCTCTCTCTCTTTCTGGTGAGCACACACCCCCTATAACAAAAATCTTAATGGGAAAGGGCCGGGGTTCATATCCCAGGACCTCTCTGAGCACACTGGGCATGTGCCTATGATCCAGGCTAGCTGAGGCGGGGGGAGTGTATCTCCAGGGAAAGACTCTGTTGGGAGTGCTTGTATCTCTCTTTCATGGAAGAAATAAACTTTTAAATAACTTCATAATGTGGAAAAGAAGAGAAGCATTTAAACAATACCACCACCACCACAAAAATATGGCTATAAAGACTGCTCTCTAATGAGCTCAGAGCTTTAAAAGATATAGCCAAAATAAAGGGCATCGCTTAACTCCAAGACGTGTGAAACCATGAACAGTAAAGAGAGAAAGGACAGATCCATGTTCAGGTGCTATAAGACCATTAGTAGCCAATATGGAGTCTGTAAGATGTAATTCCTCGTTCTCTTTTCTGATATGGTACCAGAGGAAGAAAAACAGCATAAATGGCTGTGTTACTTTGACTTCCATAAAGCATTTGACAAGTTACATGATGGTGCTAAGTCTTTAATGTACCTCTTGCACCTTCTTGTACATGGCAAGCTCTAAATAAAACCTACTGAAGTGTACAGATGAGATTTGTGCAGAGAAGATGAAGTGAGAAGATGGTGACAGAACAGGGGTTAGCAGAGCCATTCAAAAGCAGCAATGGTTAACCTAGAGAGGGAGTGGGGAGTCTCTGATTTGCCATATTTATCAAGAATTTGGATGGTGATGTGGAAAATATGCATCATAATCTCCAGATGACCTAAAATTGGAAAACAGAGTTAACATACTGCATAGCGCAATCACAATTGGCTAAAGAGATCAGCCAAAATGAAGCTGAAATATAACTCTGAAAATTTAAGTTCTACACTTAGATTAGAGAAAATCAACTGTCCAGGATGTGATGGGAGAGCTGGCTTAACTACCATTTATGTAAAATAATACCTGGGTATTTCAATGAAATGAATGCAAAATGTGACCTGGCTGCTCACGGAGCTGAAGCAAGCTCAGGCTTTGTGTGTGTGTGTGTGTGTGTGTGTGTGTGTGTGTAATTTTTGCCAGTAAGATAGAGACAGACAGAGATAGAAACTGAGAAATCACCCCCTGGGGGGGATGGCCACACCACAATCCCTTCTCCTCCACTCTCCTCTTGAGATCTTGGGCACGCACACACACGCGCCTGGCGTGAGTTTAAGCCACTGGGTCTGGGACCCGAACCGCGGTCGACTACATGGGAGTCCAGCGACATAGCCATTACACCAACTGCTGGTCCCTTTTTTTTTTTTTTTAAGAGAGATTTTTGCTAAATGGAGCTTAGAGACAGAGACAGAAAGTGAGAAATCATCCACTAGCAGGGATGGTCATGCTGCAATCCCTTCTCCTCCATTCTCCTCTGGGGATCTGGGCATGCGTGCACATGCTCCCAGCGTGAGTTTTAAGCCGCCAAATTCAGGACTTGAACCGTGGGTGACTATGTGGGAGTTCAGCGACATAACCATTACACCATCTGCTGGTCCCACAATCTCAGGCTTTCAAGGTTCAAGCACCGAGTCCTACCGAGAGACTAATACATGAGGGACTATATGAGGGCTGCGTTGTTCTGACCCTCATGTTTTAGATGGGCCACTGACCAAACTGCAGTATTCTCGGAGGCAGCAAGAAAATGGCAGAGAGTTTGAAACGTGTTAGAGATTATTTGGCTTATATAAGAGAAAGCTAAAGAAAGATGTCATAGACGTCTTTAAATGTCTGCTGGGCCCTCATAAGGTAAGAGGAGCGATAACTGAGTTCTTTGTTGTTCCAAGGACACACCCTGGTAAACACTGGGTGCTGGTGCAGTGGTGACACACAAAGCTGCAAGCTAGTTCAGAAAGCTTGAACGACCAGAGTGACCAGAGAGCTCGCTGCATACACCGAACACCCACTTGCTCGGGATCAGGGCTGATGAGGCTGGAGCTAAATTGCAGTGTTAGGATCCTGTTAAGGGTGTTTTTTTTTTTTTCTCTCTAGCTTGCTCATGGAAAAAATAAACATAAAAGGGGAGGATTTTTGACTCAATAAGTAATTTCGAACAAGCAGAATTTCTTCTCATCTCAAAACTAGGATTCCCCCTAGTAAAGCATTTCAGAAAGAGAGGCTGGTTCATCACATTAGGGATGGAGTTCAAAGCACCCTTACACTGGGCAGGTCACTAGGATCAAAAGACATCAAAACTGCCTCTTTTTAAAAATTTAACCATAGGGTGCATGTACTCGCCAGAGACTGACAGATAAAGATAGGAAAAGTGAGAAATCATCCCCCAGGAGGGATGGCCATGAGCTCAATCCCTTCTCCTCCACTCTCTTCTTGGGATTTTGTACAAGCACACACACGGGCCTGGTGTTCTTCAGGCCACCAGGCTTGGTACTCAAACCTGCAGAATTGGCCATGTGGGATCCAGTGCCTTAACCACCACACCAGCTGTTGGCCACCAAAACTGCCTTTTTTTTTTTTTTTAAATCAATAATGACAACTCTCTTTTTAAAAAATAATTATTTAATTTATTACTGTTTTTGCTTTGCTTTGTTTTAAATTTGACCCCCCCACACACACACAGAGAAAGAGAGAGAGAGAGAGAGAGAGAGAGAGCGCGCGCCACCAGGTCCAGGACTTGAACCGTGGTTGGCCATGTGGGAGTCCAGTGCCTCAACCATCACACCACCTGCAAGGCCCACCAAAACTGCTTTCAACCCAAAGATAAAATAAAAACCATTTTAAGAAAAACATTAACCACATAAACAGAATTTTGTTAAAATGACATCCTTATAGAAACACTGAGACTACAAGATCCACATGTAAATGACACTCAGAGGCATGAAGACATGCTGATGACAAGTGGTAGCCTTCCTTATTCTATAGTGAGCCTTGAATGCCAAGCTGAGGACAGACCCCAGCCATCAGCCAGTAGGGGACTGCTGTGCGTCTGCTCTCTTACAGAAGGCACTGGAGTGGGACTGAGTAGGGTGAGTACATCTGACAGGAAAGGGGGTGTCACAGATGTGTTTGGGAATGAAGCAGGGGAAATGAGAGAAAAGGGGGTTACTTAAAAGGATGTGTTATAATCCTACGGAACCAGGATTTTGGCACAGATAAACAGAATGAAAGATAACATGATCACATATTTAAACTTCTGAGGTTTAAAGAAAGATATGGCAGGAAAAAAGATGGTCCTTAAAATCAGACAGGTTGGACTTCAAATCCCAGCTCTACCACTTTTCAGAAAAGTCACTTTAGGCAAAGCACTTAACTCTTTGAGCTTGAAATTTTCTCAACTGGAAAACTGGCTGCATTTCCTAATTCCCAAGGTTGTTGTAAGACTGGAATGCGACTGTACCCACTGTACTCTGCGTTTGTTCTAACATTTGGGAGTGACTACGTGCTGTGTGATATGAATACACAGCTTTTTTACTGCCTGCTTTTTCTTTTCTTTTCTTTTTTTAAGAGGTTTTAGCTATAGGATGCATGCACCCGCCAGAAAGAGAGAGACAGAGAGATAGAAAGTGGGAAATCACCCCCCAGGGGGGATGGCCACGCCACAATCCCTTCTCCATTCTCTTCTCAGGATGTTGGGCGCGCACACACACATGCCTGGCGTGAGTTTAAGTCACCGGGTCCAGGACTCGAACTGCAGTCGACTACATGGGAGTCCAGCAACATAGCCATTACGCTAACTGCTGGTCCCACACCACCTACAATTCTGAGGCTGACAGCTCCACCCAGAGCTCAGCTCCCAGAGACACTCCTTACTTTCACTGGACAGTGCCGTGTGCATGCTGCATAGACATCTTAAATGCAAAAATCAGTTGGTCTCCTCTCCTTTGGGAAAGCTAACCTTTCCTTTCTTAACCCATTTTGGAGAACAATATCATAATCATCCAGTCACCAAAACCAGAGTGAGTACCATTATTGATTCCTTCTCCCAAAGCCCTACCTAAACCATACCAAACACAGTTCATTCTTCTTTTAAATCCATTCCCCACACAGACTCTGCATTGCATCTCTACCACCTGTTTCAGAATCTGATACTTTCCCTCTGCATCATTAAAACAGACTAAAAAATTCCCATCTCCAATCTCTTCCCTTCTAATCTGTTCTCCATATTGTTGCCAGAACAGTCTTTTAAAATTAAATTATATATCTTCTGTAACAAATTATCCAACAGCTTGCGAATGACTTTAAGATAAAATTCAAACTATAGATCTCTGCTCAGATCTATACTAAGTCACACTGCATTGCTTACAGTTTTCTAGAATGTCACCGAACTCTCTCACCTCCAGGGTTTGGCAGCTATTGTTCCATTTTTTCTGGAATGCTCCGGATTCTCCTACCTAACTCCTCCATATCCTCTAAGATTCAGTGTAGGTGTTGCCTCTTTTAAGAGTCTACCTTGACCCTGCTCCCCGGAGTCTTGCTCAGGTGTCCCCCTTACTAAAAATTTCTCTGGTGCCTTGTGTTTCCTTCTCCCCATAACAGCGCTAAACTCTCCTAACACTAGATCTTCCTGACATATTTGTCTGGCTCTTCCACCAAACTGAGAGTTCCTTTGGAGTGGAGGGTGCACTTCATTTTTGCTTCGATAGTGCCTGATACCTAGTAGATAATTATAAGCAAACAATAATAATAGGTAACTTTTTTTTTTTTTTTTTGAAGATTTTCTTGCCATAGGGTGTATACATTCACCAGAGAGAGAGAGACAGTGAAAGGGAAAGTGAGAAATCATCTCCTCCGGGGGGATGGCCATGCAACAATCCCTTCTCCTTCATTCTCCTCCTGGGATCTTGGATATGTGTGATTTTCAAGCTACTGGGTCTGGGACTCAAACCACAGTCAGCCCTATGGGAGTCCAGCGACGTAACCACTATACTACCTGCTGGCCTCAATAGCTAACATTTTTGGAAACTTAACGTACATGTACCAAACTCTCTGCTTCGTGCTTATCTTAGGATATCTAATTCTAGCATTTCTTCTTAGAGGAGGTGGTGTTATTATTATTACAACTATTATTTATAATTTATGAGAAAACCAAGACTCACAAAGACTAAGTAACTTGCCAAAGGTCATACGGGTAGTAGGAAGGTAAGTCATACTAAGACTTATCCTTTCCTTCCCTCCTAAAAGTTCCCCTCCCCTTTTTATGCCTCTAACCTTTGGTGCTCTACTAATCCATGCTCATTAGAACTTACTTAGAACCACTTTCTCATGAACAGAAAAGCATCTAATACATACACCAATCATGTGATATTTAACTCAAAAATCTGAACGAAAGGCCCCCGACTCACATCCCAGGGTCTCCCTGTGCATGCCAGGCATGTGGATGTGTACCCAGGATCTGGGCTAACTGAGGCTGGAAAACGGTATGAGGACTCTGTTGGGGGGTGCATGTCTTTCCCCCTCATGGAAGAAATAAACTTTGTTTTTAGGTTTTGGCCACAGAGTGCATGAGCTTACCATAGAGACACAATGAGAGGGAAAGTCAGAACTCATTCCCTGGGGGGGTGGCCACTGCTGCAACCCCTTCTCCAGTCTTCTCTTGGGATTCTGGGAATGTACACACATGCTCCCGGCATGATTTTCAAGCTGCCAGGTCTGGGACTTGAACTGTGGTTGGTTATGTGGGAGTCCTGAGCCTTAACTACCACACTACTTGCTAGCCCCAAGAAATATACTTTTAAAAAACACATGAAAAACTGTAATTAAGATAAGACTTTAGGTGCAAAAAAAATTTGAAATCCACACATTGTCTTTTCCATAATACACATTTCCCACTAACTTTTAGAAGAGTTCACGCATGTGTTTTGTCAAGGTTATCAATACTAGAACAAAAATGTCAATACAGCAAGACCAAATGTCAAGACCAGCAAGCCGGATACCCACTGTGCCACTTTCCGGGTACATTCTAGACAACCGTGTAGGTCCAAAAACATTATTAGCACACCCAAAGGTGGTCAGGGTCTTGGTGAGAAAGTGACACAACACAAATCCTTCAAGACCGATGCACAGATCAGAACGCCTGTTTACGTATAGTGCAGGTACTCACCTCTTGTGGACAGAATGCCACATATTCCATCTCAACATTTCTCGAACTATTGTGCGTCAAGGGACAGTTCTTTGTTTTTGTTGCTTTCTTATTAATTTTCCAATCTGTCATGGACCAATACTTTAGTAAAATTCAGCAAAGATGCTGCTTGAATACTGTGGCAGTGCCAAATTGCAGAAAAGTTTCTAACTGCTTACTCTTCATTTCTGTACTTCCTGCTCTGAGGCCACACATTGAATAGCACGGCTCTGTCTAGAGTCCCTTCCTCTTTTTGGGAACTGTGCTTGTCCTCTTGCTTTCTGTCATGCCAGGCGACACCACGGCTAGCTGGTTAGTCTCAGGAGTGATCAATCTCCTGCCAACTCACAGTGGCAATCAGAGTGGCTGGTTGACTTGGAAACTCACGAGAAAGAAATGTTCATTGTTACAGACCATTAAAGTTCTCAGGTTGTTTCTTACACAAGGGTCGACCAACAAACCCTGTAATTTTTTGGGTGACCTCAAGAGCTTATAGTAATAAGTGCCTTGTAACAGAAAAACTCTACTTGTAGTCAAAGCAGTTAATGGATAAAAGGCACCAACACATTCTGAGGTTAGCATATAGTATAAAGTCAAACTTTTAGCTGTGTCCCACATGGTCAATTCGGTGGTTCGAGTCCCAGATCCAACAGCCTAAGAAACAAGCCAGTGTGCATGTGCATGCATGCCCAAAATCCTGTGGGGAGAAAGGATTGTAGCATGATCATTCCCCTGGGAGGTGATTTTTCACTTTTTCTTTCTGGCAAACACATATGCCCTGTGGCAAAAAAAAAAAAAAAAAAAAAAAGAAGAAGAAGGAGGAGGAGGAGGAGGAGGAAAAATTCCTGTTCCTTGTGTGATAACCACACTTTACAAATCCACCTCCTGGGGCCAGCAGATGGCATAATGGTTATGTCACTGAATTCCCATGCAGTCGACTGTGGTTTGAGCCCCAGATCAGGTGGCTTGAAACTCACGATGAGCAAGTGTACAAGTGTGCCCAAAATCCTGAGAGGAGAATGGAGAAGGGACTGTGGCATGGCCATCCCTCTTACGGGGGTGATTTCTTGCTTTCTGTCTGTCTCTCCAGTGAGCGCATGTGCTCTATAATAAAAATCTCTCAAAACAAAACAAAGCCAACAATAAAACAATAAAAACCAAAATAAATAAATAAATAGATAAATAGATAAATAAATAAATAAATAAACAAAACATCCAAAACAACAATAAAAAAACACATCTACCTCCTAGTTTAATCTTTTCTATTCTCTTTGGATAGAATATTTTTCTTTCTAATCCTTAAACAAAATGTCTCATAAAAAATTGACATAGATGGGACCAGCAGTTAGTGTGATGGTTATGTCGCTGGACTCCCATGTAGTCGACTGCGGTTCCAGTCCCGGACCCGATGGCTTAAAACTCATGCCAGGCACGTGTGCGTGTGTGCCCAGGATCCCAAGAGGAGAAGCGAGGAGAAGGGATTGCTGCGTGGCCATCCCCTGGGGGGGTGATTTCTCACTTTTGGTCTGTCTGTCTCTCTCTGTCTGTCTAGCGAGCGCACGCGCCCTATAGCAAAAACCTCTCCAAAAAAAAAAAATTGATACATACAATGAATATGAATGAATGATGAAGGCTGAGATATACAGAAGTACAACAGGAGGCTGGCCCCACAGTTTAGATGCATGTGCACGTGTGGCATTCGTGCATGGAGAAATGGAGAAGAAACTGCGGCATGACCATCCCCCACTGAGAAGGGCTTTCTTCTCTTGTCTTTTTGGTAAACACATAATCCCTCTAGCAAAAAGTAAATAAAATAAAATAAAATAGGGACCAGCAGATGGTGTAATAGTTACATCACTGGATTCCCACACGGCCGACTGCAGTTCAAGTCCCGGACCTGGTAGCTTCAAACTCACGCCAGGCATGTGTGGTGCATGCCTCAAATGCTGAGAGGCGATTGCAGCATGGTCACCTCACTGGGGGGTGATTTCTTGCTTTCTGTCTGTCTCTTTCTGTCTCTCTGGTGAGAGAACATGCCCTATAGCAAAAATCTCTCTTAAAAACAAACAAAAAATAAATGAAACAATAGCAAACCAATCTGAAATTTAGTAACATAAATGACTGTTATTGCTGTACTTTAAATAGAATCACTTGGCTTTTATTAATGAAATCTTTGTTTTATTCCTTTTCATGTTCTTCGTAAGCCTCAACCTTGACGGTTCTCCTGAATACACTATGAGGACCTGTCCTCAGTCCTCTCCTGTACTCTTCATTATTCCTAGGTTTGTCCTTCTACTGTCTTTACCAATACCAGTGAGAAAGTATTTCACTAGCTCACATCATTTTTTTGTTTGTTTGTTTTTGAGAGGTTTTTGCTATAGGACGTGTGCACTTGCCAGACAGACGGAGAGACAAAAAGCGAGAAATCACCCCCCAGGGGGATGGCCATGCTACAATCCCTTTTTCTCCATTTTCCTCTTGGGATCTTGGGCACGCGGGCACGCACACGCGCCCCGCGTGTCACGCGCCCCGCGTGTTTAAGCCACCGGGTCCAGGACTGGAATCACGGTCAACTACATGGGAGTCCAGTGACATAGCCATTATGCTAACCGCTGGTCCCTCACTAGCTCACATCTATCAGGAAATGTATAAGTACCTTCCAGATTCTGTCACACACTGGGACTAGGGGTGGAAAAACTAGGAAGCAAACAGGCAAGGGGGAAGGCAGGCAAAAAGTGTGGAGGGAGATGGCAGCTCGCCATGCAATGTAACGTAAAGCAATGTGAGTTTAGAGCAAGGCTGACCTTAGACTGTGTATGGTGACTGACTCTAGTGGCACCAGAGTTAGAAACAGGACTTAAGGGGCAATTCTTTCTTACTGACCTGTAAGTAACTGATTCTGAATCCTGGGAAAAGGGATTCTAAAACGAGGTGAGTGAGGGTGGCAGGAAGTAGTAGGAAGAGAATGGGATTTGAATTTGGACAGCAGATCACTACGCCCTGACTCATTTATCAGGCTGTGCTGGATCAAAACATACTCCATGTGAATCTTACTTCCGCATACGTAGGTGGCTGAGGAAATAGTTTTAGTTCTGAGGATTATGTTGAATGTTAGGCAGCCAATGTATCTATACACAACCCTTTTCCCAGGCTAGAAATCTTAAACTGTGATTGCACCTACCTGCCACCCTTTGATCACGATACGTAATTGTCAATGTGTCCTACTGACTCTTCCCTCAAACTACTGTGCACGGGGCCAGCAGGTAGCATGGTTAAGGCACTGGATTCTACAAGGCTGACTGCACAAGTCTTAGGACCCAGCAGCTTGAATATCATGCTGGGCACATATGCATGCATGCCCAAAATCCCAAGAAGAGACTGGAGGAGAAAGGATTGCAACATGGCCATCTACCCTTCAGGGTTATTTCTCACTTTCCCTCTGGCAAGCGCATGTGCCCTGTAGCAAAAAATAACTAGATAACTAGCTAAATACTATTCACTTCACTTCTATTTTCCATTTCTACTAACCCATTTGTTCAAACCCTCAGCACCTCACAGATCAATTGTGAGGTTTCCAGCTGTCTCCTTGTAGTATTCCAATCCATATGGAGCATGCAGTTGAAACATTTAAGTTTTTAAAACATCAGTATCAGGACCAGCAGGTGGTACAGTGGCTAAGGGAACTAAGTGCCCATGTGGCCAACCACAGTTTGAGTCCTGGACTTAGCAGCTTGAAAACCACGCCAGGTACATGTGCGTGCATGCTCAAAATCCCAGGAGGTGAATGAAGGAGAAGGGACTGGAGCATGGCCATCTTCCCTGGGGGAAGTGATTTCTTACTTTCCCTCTCACTGTCCCTCTCGCTCTCTCTGGCAAATGCACGTGCCCTACTGGAAAACCTAATAATAATACAAAAAAATACACATGCACACACAAAAACAAACTACCAATATCATTACATCTTCCCTACATACTTTTTTTTTTTTGCCATAGGGCATGTGTGCTCGCTGGAGAAAGACAAAGAGAGACAGGGAGAGAAAAAATAAGAAATTACCCACTCTACCCCCCCCCCTCCGGGGGGATGACCACACCACAATCTCTTCTCTTCCATTTTCCTCCTGGGATTTTGGGTACACACACACACATGTGCCTGGCATGATTTTCAAGCCACCAGGTCCGGGACTCAAAACTGTAGTTGGCCATGTTGGAATCCAGTGCTTTAAGAACCACGCCACTTGCCAGCCCATGGTTGCCTTTTTAAATTAGATATGTAGGGGGCCAGCAGATGGTGTGATGGTTAAGGAGCTGGAGTCCCACATGTCTGACCGTGGTTTGAGTCCTGGACCAGGTGGCTTGCTTTCTCACTTTCCTTCTCTTTCTCTGGTGAGGGCACGTGCTCTATAGCCAAATTAAAATAATGATAATAAATGAAATTAAATACATAATTATTATAAAAATTAAAAGTAAATCTAAGAAAAAGACAAGTAGGCCCAGGGTGAAAAATGAGAGTTAGATGTACAGATGAGAAGACCAGTCGGCCTGTGTCTCTGTGCTTTCAACTGCCAGTGCTCAATTCCAACTTCTGAGAGTCCCTGCCTCCTCTGGCTACCACCAAACCAGTAATCAGGATCAGATTTATAGCACAGCCTGAGCAGAGAAATCTGCTATTCTAGGAGAAAAGAGTGTAGACATCCGAAGAACTGTGGAGACCTGGCTACACGTACTGGAGGTACCTGTGGGTGTGGATCTTGAGTGTGCTGGAGTAGGGTGCTAGGTCTGCTGTGGTATAACAAGAGCAGGATGGAGCTCATTTGAAACCCAAGAGACTCACTGGGGCATCTTCTGCTGATTCTTTGCCCAGAGGTAACAGAGACCTGGTAATCTCAGCATCTATACATAAAGAAACTAAGAGCTCAGATACTCGAGAACGAAGATCTGTCTGGGTCACCCCTCTTTGTGGGCTGCCTCGATCTGCAAATGTATTGGCAAAGAGTAATGAAAATCTAGGTTGGGTGAGGGCAGAGGGAGACTGTGCTGGTTTGTACTGTTGCGGCCTGCGAAAGCCCGAACTGTTTCCAGGTTCTCCACATCTGCATGGTTCTAAGGTAGAGACGGTCAAAAGAAACATGTGAGATCTGGAAGACAGAAATGAGGCAGCAGCCATTCCTCTGTACAGGTCACGGTGACCAGATATCATGGCAGGCAGATGTGGAGGTGTGAGTCGGGGTCAGGCTCAGTTCTTGCCATGTGGTCTCATCACACCATCTCACGACACAGTGGCTCACTTCAGAGCTGGCAAGGGGATGTCTCTAGCAGTCTGCTATCAAGACAGGCTGAAACAATATAATCGCAGAATACACCTCATCATCTTTGTCACACCGCACTGGTTAGAGACAAGTCTCAAGTCACACCCACTCTTAAGGAAACTGAATTACACCAGTGTGCAGAGCAGGAGAAGGGGGTCACTAGGGGTCACCTTAGGGTGCACTTGTCACAGTGAGGTTACGAGTACCATAGCAGTACACAGTGGTACTGACAGACTAGACAACTCTAACCACATTAGTCGGCCTTAGTCCACCCATTCCCATCTATTAGGATGGGAGAGGCATGACGTACTTTTTCTGGTTTTCTACACAAAAATGCGTCCCGACTTTCCTGACAGCCCAATACACTTCAACAGTCTTCTCTCAAAACACTTCTCTGAAGGATGGTAAGAATGTACTAATAAAAAATATTAGGAAAAGATGAATCATTGGCAAAAAAAATTTTTTTCAAAACTAGTTGGTGGGCCAGCAGGTGTCATAGAGGTTAAGACACTGGATCCCACATGGTTGACTCAGTGATTCAAGAGTCAGACTAGATGGCTTAAAAAACACTGGGGGGGAGGGGGGGCTGGCAGGTGGCAAAGTGGTTAAGGTGCTGGACTCCCACATGGCTGACCACGGTTCAAGTCCTAGACCTGGTGGCTTGCTTTCTTACTTTCCTTTTCTCTCTCTGGTCAAATTAAAAATAGTAACAGTAATAACAACAAATAAAAATAAATAATCTTTAAACAAACAAACGAAAAAACCATTGGGCTTGTGTGCATGCAAGTCCAAAATCCTGAGATGGGAACGGAGGGATTATGACACAGCCATCCCTGCAGGGGGCGATTTCTCACTTTTCCTGTCTTTCTCTGGCAAGTGTACGAACTCTATGGAAAAAATCAAAATCAAAACAAACATTAAAAAAACCCACTGGAGACCAGCAGATGGCGTGGTGGTTAAGGCGCTGGACACTCCCACATGGCCAACCATGGTTCGAGTCCCAGACCTGGTGGCTTGCTTTCTCACTTTCCCTCTCTCTCTCTTTCTTCTCTCTCTCTCTCTCTCTCTCTCTCTGTGGTCAAATTAAAAAAAAATTGAATGAATAAATAAAATAAATAATTCTTTAAAAAAAAACACACTAAGTTTTCTGGGTTTTATTTCTCACACTCTTGTAGCTGACACTTGGAATCTCATTGTCCTGTCGGGTAAAGAAGCTAAACAGAGGTTTAGGTTAATCTTTAAGTATAACATATTCATCCACACAGAAGTATATCTTCCAAGTTTCTATCCCTCTTAATAGTCTTACAAGATTTTTTTGTAATAGGTAAATGCCAGATAGTATTACTAACAGATCTAATCTAAACATCTTTTTTATGTCCCTTTCAATATATTTTGAAAGTTGTATCCCAAGAGATTGTATCCAGAGGTTTCTGGATTGCTTACCTGGAAGGACATACAAGAAACTGGTGATACTGGCTGCCTCTGTGGAGGGGAACTGAGTGGCTAGGGGACAAAATTGGAAGCGCTAGAAACTCTTCACTGACTGAATACCCTTTTATACCTTTTGAATTCTGTTCCATGTGAATTTATTACCCATTCAGAAATTAATTTAAAGGGCTTCCTTAGTGGCATAGCAGTAATGAGTAATGCGCTGTTCAAGTGATGATGGATCCTTATGGAAGATCCCAGGTTCAGTTCCCCAGTGGGCCTACACACACAAAGCATGCACCAATGATCCTGGCTGGGAATGCTGGTGTGGAGCATGGAGGTGGAGGAAGAGCATGATGAGATCTTGTTTCAGGTGCCTCTCTTATTTTTAAAAAAAGTAAAATAAATAATAGAATTTTAAATGTTGCCAAGAGTTGGTTCCCTTAGTGCTCAGTGTGTGCACGTGTGTGTGGGGAATCAGTGACCATAAAACCCAAGTGAACACTGGGAAGGAAATGAGAAGGTTCTCTACTGACAGAATACTATTCCCTTCTGATGGGAATGAGGCAAACACTGAGATCTATGCTGCCTGTATGTATGTATACTGAGTGCTCGTATTCTTTATTTTACAGCTTCTGCCAAACTATGTGAGAGAAAAGCAGACAGAGGAAGATGGGAAAGAACCCAAAACCTTCTAGGGATTAACTTTAGTAATTTATTAAGAGGCTAAAGCACACAGGTAACAAATGAAACAATTTAAGATTTCTTAGGCTAGCTGTATGGCTCAGTGGTTAAGGGACAAGATCACACATAGCCAACTATGGTCTAAATTCCAGCCCTGGTGCTGAAAACAAGCTGGACCTGTGTGCGGGAGTGCCCCAAATCCCAACAGGATGGAGAAAGTGAGGAGGAGGAATGGTGGTGTGACCATGCCCCATTGAGGGATGCTTTCTCCTTGTGCCTCTCTCTGGTAAATAAAAACAACCAAACAAAAATACTTAAGATTTTTCTTTATGCCATGAAACACAAATACCCACACTATTTGAGTAAGAACACATAAGATACTAAACTGAATACAGTTCGATACTTTGTTCAACGTTCATTTTATAATGCTCTTTAACATGGCATTTATTGTTACCAAAAAAAAAAAAAAAAAAAAAAGTCTATAGGGCATGTGGGCTCACCAAAGACAGAGAAAGTGAGAAAGCACCCTCTCCAGGTCGGGGATGGGGGAGTGGGGAGCAATGCCACAATTCCTTCTCCATTCTCCTCCTGGGATTTTGGGCAGGCATGCACATTTGCCCAGCCTGTTTCTCAAACTTCTGGGTCTGAGACTCAAACCACCTGGTTGGTCAAGTGGATCTAGCCACCCTAACCATAATGCTACTAGCTATTCCCTAACATGGCATTTTTAATGTTTATATTTGAGTATCTTGGGGGATGAGAACAGCAAAATTAAAGGGAAACACATTGATGGGGATCTCAATTCTCTGGACACAGACATACAGATCTAGTGCCTAAAAACCTATAATGAATGTGTTAGATGTAGGCATTTGCTGGAAGAATGGTAGGACACAAACTACTAGAGCTGAACTGACTATGACTAGACTTAATCATAATTCCCTTTAGGTACGTGATGAGTGAAATTTTTGCCTGTTTCTTCATCTGAAAAAAACGTGAATAACACCATCTACCTTGTGGGGCTATTTTAAGGATAAAATAAGAAAATATACACGTGGCACTCAATACATTATTTAACTTACGATAGACACTAAACAAATGGCAGCTAGGATTATAATCGAGTTTCCTCATAAGGGTATTCACTGTATCCCTGTATTCTAATTCAAAAGCAAATACAATACTCAGACCGGATACAAGAGGGTTGGAGCAGTTTCAAGAGATCAGAGGAGGTCAAAAATTTGTAAAGGGGCCCACCAGAATGCCATGACAGTTAAGACAATGCTCCACCAATGCTGAGAACACACAGAAGGGCCTGGGTTTGTTTTAAGGCCTCCCTGCATATGCCAGGTGTGCATAAATATACTTGTGATCCTGGCTGGCTGAAGTGTGTGTGTGAGAGGGTGAATTGTGGCACGAAGACCCGTGGGTGCCTGTGTGTGTGTGTATGATGTGCATGTGTCTTTTTTCTCTCTCATGGAAGAAATAACGTTTAAAAAAGTTTTATGAAAGGAACAGACGCACAGTCACATGCCACTTAACAAGGAATGTTTTGAGAAGTGCATCACTAGGTGATTTTGTCATTGTGCAAATACCACAGAGTGCACTTCCACACACCTAGATGGCACAGCCTCCTGTGCACCTAGACTATATGCATTATAGCTTCTATGCTCCTTATGGGCCCACCATCATATATGCCGTCTGTGACTGACCAAAATTTCATGCTGGGTGTGACTACATAAACGACAATCTAAATCTACTGTACACCTTCCTCTCAATATGTGAACATTTTGGAGGTGTGAACCTATACTTGTTGTACTACAATCCCCTAATGACTAACAATAAGTTGTCCCTAGGGGGAATGACCACACTACAATCCCTTCTCTCCACTCTTTCAGAATTTTGGGTGCTCACACAGCTACATGTTCTTCTAGCTGCTTGGTCTGAGACTCGAACCACACAGCCATGTGGGATCCATGTGGGTTAAGCTGCCTTAACCACCACAGCACCTGGCTGGTCTCGAAATTAATGTATTCTTAAGTACATTATAATAATATGACAATAATTCAAAAATCTAAAGCTTTTAGAGTAGAACCATGCAATTATGCTTTTAAGAAAACTCTTTAATGCCTACTAGTTAGTTACTTCTAACATGTGATCATGTGTTCCCGTAAAACAATGCATCTCACACATGGTTTGTTCTCAGAGATCTTATTCTCTCTTCCTCCAAATGGGAGGGAGTAGCTCTGGAATCAGAAGGACCAGGATTAAAATCATGGCCTTAGCACTTTCTAGCTGCAGCCTAGGGAATATTTTCAAATCTAAATTTAGGTTGGGGAAGGATGGGGTGGAAAGATAAGAGAGGTGTGGCAGGAAATGAATGAGGCTATCCAGGAACATAGGATTGTGAATAGTGACCTTTGTATGCCAGGCTGAGGTGACTGGCTTGAAAAAGAGGTAAGTTTAGGCCTAAACATGGAGATACTATCTGCCATAGAGGGTAATATCACTAAAGTGCTTAACGTAGTGCCTGAAAAGAAGAGGCATTCAATAATTTCTCTTGAATAAATGATCTAGGACTTTTTTTTTTTTTTAAGAAATACTTATTTAACTTTGCTATTATTTTTTAATTTGATGAGAGAGAGAGAGAAAGAGGGAGGGAGGGAGGGAGAGAGGGTGAGAGAGAGAGAGAGAGAAATGCAAAGTGAGAAAGCAAGCCACCAGGTCCACGATTTGAACCATGTTCAGCCAGGTGGGAGTCCAGCACACCACCTGCCGGCCTCAATGATCTAGGATTTTTTTTTTTTGGAGAGGTTTTCACTATAGGGCGCGTGCGCTCGCCAGACAGACAGAGAGAGACATAGAGACAGAAAGCGAGAAATCACCCCCCAGGGGGGATGGTCACGCCACAATCCCTTCTCCTCCATTCTCCTCTCGGGATCTTGGGCACGCATGCACACGCGCCCGGCGTGAGTTTTAAGCCACCGGGTCCCGGACGCGAACCGCGGTCGACTACGTGGGAGTCCAGCGACACAGCCATTACTCTAACTGCTGGTTCCCAATGGTCTAGGATTTTTAAAAGGAATTAGTAATTCTGACTTATAATTTAGAGATTTCTATCTGCTACAGAATGTATTTTTTAAAACCCCACTATTTCTAGAACATGTCTAATGGTCTCTGCATGCTGTAGCCAGCAAGCTTTCATAACACGCAAATGTAATCAGGCCATAAGACTTGCTGCAGTCTGGACAAAGCCAATCGCCTCAGCACGACATATCAAGTCACTATTTACAATCCTGTGTTCGTGGGTAGCCTCATCCATTTACTGCCACACCTCTTATCTTTGCACCCCATTCTTCCCCAACAAAAAGGAGTTAGGTAAAGACCTGCAGGTCTTTCTGCCTGGCATGCTTCCTCTTACCTCTGGTCTTTACCTAACTCCTACTCATTCTCTAGGTCCTGCTTCTCTGGGGAGTGCACAGTAAAGTCCTCCCACACTCACTCTCCACGCTGGGGTATGCTGCTCCTCTGCTTTCTCTGTGGCCCCGAGCATTCCGTGCTATGCTGGATTACTGCACTGACCAACGGACTATGATACTCATGACATAATCCCAGAAAGGGTAAGAGCTCAGTACGTGTTTGCGACATGGAGAAACTAACTATGTAAGTCACAGTGGTAATTTTATACCAAGAGGCCTATTTGAATTGCCAGGCTATCTTTTTTGGCCCCAATAATGTCCCATTTTTTCCTTGATTTGCTTGACAACTCAGGCAGCAGCTATTCTCTCAGGCTTACAAACCTCTTATGGTGATCAAATTTAACAATACTATATTCACCTACTTCTATTTAATCTACTTCTTTTAAAAATTGGCATAAAAACATAGTTTAGAAGAGGTGTTCACACCACTGAAGACATATATATAAATAAATAAATAAAGCCAGAGGGCATGTGTGCTCACCAGAGGGCAAGAGTGAGCAGCACCCAATGGGGTGCAAGCTCTTCTTCAATTCTCCGTCTTGTCAGGATCTGGGGCACACACATGCATGTGCAGCATGTTTTCCAGGCTGCCGAGGTTGGGATGTGAAATGCAGTCAGCCATGTGGGATCCACCCTCTTTAACCACTAGGCCAATCACCCCACAGGGAGTATGGTCACACCGCTATCCCTTTTCCTCCATTTTCTTCCTGGGGTTTTGGGTACACATGCATATGTTTCCTGCATGAATTTCAAGCTGCCAGGTCTAGGACTTGAACCACAGCCAGCTATATGGGAGTCCAGTATATTAAGCACCATGCCACCTGATGGCCCCAGGTACTATTATTTTTATTTGGTTATACTTATTTAAAAAAAACAATTACTTTTCTTGAGCTGCTGATAGGTTCATGTACCTACTATTTGAACAGAATCCCAACCTGTTTCCTGGCTTTAAGTTTTAAGCCAAGTTCCTTAGCAGTTCTTTGATTTATTAAAGCTAAAACTGCTTTTCTTGAAATTAAAAATATACTAAAAAATACCTATTTAATGATCACAGTATGCTATATAGCATCAGCTAGGTGCTACCTTATAGTATATTTATTCCACTCAGAGTTTCACTCCTAAAGTCAGACATGTATTCACAGATATATGTATATCAGCTGAACTTGCTATTGAAAGTAGTTTAGATTATTTAAGAAATTTTGTGAAACAATAAAATATGGGGAAAAAAGGAATGGAAAACAACTGTAGACACCAGAAATAGTGTAGGAGGAGTGTGGGAAATGGTAGAGGGTGAAAAATAGAGGAAAAAATATATATAACATACATACATACATGTATACATATATATGAAACTAGAAATAGAAAATTATTGAAGATAACATATATGAGTAAGCCACTATGCAGTATATTCTGGATGGGAAATCATATTTTGTATGCTGTGACAATGCTCAGTGAATGAATGTAAATTAATTATTAATTAAAAATAAAAAGTAAAAACTACCAATCTGGAGTTTGAGATGAGACCTAAGGAATGAATACAAATTATGTAATCACAAAATTTTTTAAATTTCTGAACCTCTAGTAATTAAATAGAAGCTCAGATGCCAATAGATTTAGAAAAATAATAGGATGCTCAAGTAATTTTGAGAATTACTGCAATGAATCACTTAAAATTCAGCATTGTTCCTTCATGTAAACGTTAATTAGGAAGGCACACTGACAATGCCTAACGTGTGTGTGTGTGTGTGTGTGTGTGTGTATGATAGAGAATGTAAACTTGCACATGAGAGGAGAGAAAAAGCACCTTCCACAGGGTCCTTCCAAACCCAGCGTGTCTTCAGGCTGACTTAAGGGTCTGAGTCCTGAGTTGGTCACATGGTCCCCAGCACCGCAGGGCACCACGTTATCACGGCACCACAGCAGCTGGGTCAGAAACCTAATATTAAAACCAAGCAACTCCAGAAAATGCCTATTATGGCTGAAGGAGAATATAGTTCCAAACAAAGACATTTCAGTGTGTAAATATATTTTCAGTTTTCTGGCACTACTTTCAGGTATATGGATATTTCACTATCAAATGCTAAAAAGACATTAGAGGGGCCAGCAGGTGGCGTGGTGGTTAAGGATGCTGGACACCCACATGGCCGACCGCGGTTCCAGTCTAGGACCTGGTGGCTTGCTTTCTCACTTTCGCGCACTCTCTCTCTCTCTTTCTGTCCCTCTCTGGTCAAATTAAAATAAATAAATAGATAAATAAAGTTAAATAAAATAATTATTTTTAAAAAAGACATTACAATTTTTTTTTGGGGGGGGGGGAAGTTTTTTGCTATAGGGCGTGTGCGCTCGCCAGAAAGACAAGAGACAGACAGAGAGACAGAAGGCAAGAAATCACTCCCCAGGGGGGATGGCCACACCACAATCCCTTCTCCTCCATTCTCCTCTTGGGATCTTGGGCACGCACACACATGCGCCTAAAGTGAGTTTAAGCCACCGGGTCTGGGACTTGAACCGCGGTCGACTTTATGGGAGTCCAGCAACATAGCCATTATGACAACTGCTGGTCCCAACATCAGAATTTTTAATAATTGTGTCAATACTAAATATGGAGTATATAAAAATATTTCAGTGCAAAAAAAAAAAAAAACACAACAGAGATCGAAGTCTTTCATTATTTTTTTCAGGGATTTATCTAATTTATTTATTTATTATTATTGTTATTATTATTATTTGACCAGAGAGAGAGGGAAAGTGAGAAAGCAAGCTGCCAGGTCAGGACTCGAACCTCGGCTGGCTATGTGGGAGTCCAATGCCTTAGCCACCACTCTACCTGCTGGCCTACAAGTCTTTTAATATATCAAAGTTGTCCCCTTTGTGAAGATATATTAAGTAAGGCTAGCTCATGTAAATTTATAATAGAGACTGATATCCCTTTTCACCAAAATATATGAAGAGATGGTGGAAGCCAAGCAGTTTCTGGCCACTTTATTTTCAGCAATTCCATAAATACACTGCAAACTAGGATTCTGTCATTTGGAGATATTTATAAACAGGTTCGTTTTGTTAACAATTGTTATTACTGGAGAGTGAGGTTGACAGGGTTCTTAAAACACTTTTTGTATTATTTGTATATCTAACCATTAATGCATCTATTACTTATATTTTTAGAAAGTAATCTTAAAAACAGACAGTTACGCGAACAGCAAGTGGTGTAGTGGTTACGTCACTAGACTCCCAATGACTGACTGCGGTTTGAGTCCCAGACCCCATGGCTTAAAAATCATGCCAGGCATGTATGCATGTGTGCCAAAGATCCCAGGAGGAGAATGGAGGAGAAGGGACTGTGGAGTGGCCATCCCCTTGGAGGGTGATTTCTCACTTTCCCTCTCACTGTCTCTGCCTCTCTTTCTTTGGGGAGCACACCCCCCCCCCCAAGGCAAAAACATCTATTAAAAAAAAAAAAAACCCAGGTTATTAAAAATAACAAGCCATTATTTTATTAAAATAACCCCATGGCCTAGTTGTTAAGGGTGCTAGATCCCACATGGCCAACCACTCAGTTTGAATTCTGGATCTGGTGGCCTGAAAAACATGCCTGTGTGTGTATGTGTGTGTGTCCCAAACCCCAAAAAGATGGAGAAGGGAATGCAGTGTGACCATGCCCCTCTGGGGAATGCTTTTTCTCTCTTCCTCTCTCTGGCGAGCGCACATGCCCTCTGAAAATTTTTTTAAAATAATAAAGTAATTATATGTACTGGTATGATAGTTTTCCTAAGGTTTATTACGTACGAAAAGGTAGAAGCAAGGTAGGGCTTGGCAGTGGTGAACCAGACCCACATGAGAAATGTCCTAGATTCACAACCCTGGACCACCCTGAGCCAAACGTGTACCCTTGGTTCTGGCTCGCTGAGATGCGGTGGACTGCTGCGATGGACTGCTGTGTGAAGACCCTGGCAGGGATGCTAGTCCTTTTCTCTCTCTCTCATTAAAGAAATCAGTAGAACTGAAGAAACAGAACAGGGGGCTAGCAGGTGGCATGGTGGTTACGGCACCAGATTCTCAGATGGTCCACAGCAATTCAAGTTCCAGACCTGGTGGCTTGAGAATCAAGTCAGGCATATGTACATATGTGCCCAAAATCCTGACAGGAGAATGGAGAAGGACTGCAGTGTGGTCAGCCCTCCTGGGGGTGATTTCTCACTCTCCCTCTCTTTCTCTTTCTGTCTCCAGCAAGTGCACGGGCCCTACAGTGAACTAAAACAAAACAAAACAAGAGTAATCAGTATAGTGTGATGCTATACTGATTTATACCACAGAACAAGGTTTGCATGTGAAACAAACACACAATACATTCATACACACATAATGATTTGTAAGGAGACATATCAAACTGTTCACAGTATGTCCAGGATCAGGAGAAAACAGTGGCAGCAGGTAAAAATACACTTTATGTCAGATTTCTATTACCCTGTCTCTTTTCCCAAATGAACATGAACTGCTTCTGAAATGAATTAATTCAAAATCAAAGTTTTGGTATACAGTTGTTACAGGGGATATACTTATTAATGTTACCAAACATGCTATCTAAAGTCCTTTAAAGTACAAAGTACACAGGAAGCTTGGCTACTGAGTGTACAGTAGGTGTTCAGTAAATTCTCATTTTGAAGACCATCTTTTGATTTGCAGAAGCAGCCTGGAGCAGTAACAATGCAAGAATTTGTTTCCTCATCTCCAAGATGGGAAAAATGACAACAGCTACCACATAGACTACTACAAAGATTAAGTGAGACAGTCCATGAAAGAGCTTGGTCTAATGTTTTTCACAAGCAATAGCTAAATACCATTACTAATCTATCTTAATTCTCGGTATACTTTCTTCCAGCTACCTTTGAGATCAGTAGACACTATGCTTATATCTGGTCAAAGTCCTTCTCTTTTGGATACAAGATAAGAGTTGTGCTTACTTTTAAGGCAGAAATCTCAACTCAAATTTCAGTTTGAAATGCCAGATGACTTGTGCAATGCAGAGGTTCTTCCTTCTGTCATTTTTCTCTCACTAATGCCTGTCCCCGAGCCTGTTTTCCTTAAAAGAAATAACCTGCTTCTTAGACTCCATTAGGTTTTTTTTTTTTTTTTTAATTCCCTTGGTAGTAGGAGATATAAAAATAATCATCAAAATTTAACTATAAGGGGTCAGCAGGTGGCATGGTGGTTAAGGACACTGGACTCCCACATAGCTGACTGCAGTTTGAGTCCCAGACCTGGTGGCATGCTTTCTCACTTTCCCTCTCTCTCTCTCCTTCTCTCTCTCTTACCCTGGTCAAATTAAAATAAATAAATAAAAATAAAGTTAAATAAAATCATTAAAAAAAAAAGAACTATGACAAAGTCAGAAAAATAAATGTAAGTTGGGGCTTAGAAATGCCCACATGGCCAACAGCAGTTGGAGCCCAGGACCTGGAGGCTTGCTTTCCTACTTTCTCTCTCACTCTCTCTCTCCCTAATGAGTGCACATGTCCTATAGCAAATTAAAAAATAAATAAATAAAATTTTAAAAAGTAAAAGAAAATGTCTACTACAGAGTTAATATAATTCAGGTTTTGTTTGTTAGTGTTTAAGTTTTGCCACAGGATGTATATGTTTACCAGGAGTGAAGAAGGGGGGGAAGAGGAGGGGGGAAGGCAGGAGGGAGTGAGGGGGGGAGAGAGTCAGAGAATCTCACGATGAGTGTGGTCATGCCTCAATCCATTCTCTATTTCCCCATTCTGTCAAGATTTTGAAGGGATTTTATGTTTTAAATTTGTCAGCAGGTATGGCAGCAAGTCAGAGATACAGAGTGAAAGTGTGAGACAGAGAGAGATGCTGAAAGCCCCTAATGAGATATGGTCACGCTGCAATCCCTTCCTATTTCATCCTGTCAGGATTTTAGACACACATGTACATATGCCTGACATGTTTTCCAAATCACTGGGGCCAGGATTTGAATCATGCAGTTGGCCTCATGGGACCTGGGTCCCATAACCACCAGGCCATGAGGCCAGCCCAATACAATTGTTTTTTAAAAACTTATTAAGGCTCTCCCGTCTGAGCCAGGTACAGTGCTTAGTGCCTGTGCCTCTAGGAGAGCAGGAAACAAGTTGAAGGTGAGGAGCCCAGACAGCACTTATCTGGTTAGGATGCGGCAGAGCCAGGGCTGGAACACTGATGTAATTCAAAGTTCAGCTCTACCAAATACCATTAACTTGGGGCACTGTTATTTACCTCCAAACCTTTCTGAACAAAAGTGAGGCCCATTCTCCGTGCTTCACAGAGTTGTGAGAACGAAATGAAACACGTGTGAAGTCTCTATCATGACACTAGGTACACAGTGGCATTCACAAACGGTGTTTTCAGCCTCCTCTCTAGTACAGCATCTTGCATAGCAATGGTACTCAATAAATGTTAAGCTGAAATTTTAAAAAATTAGCTTACTCTATGTCTTATTTTAGGGCCAATGACATTAACATTTTTGATCAATTAATGTTAACTAACTAGTCTATTTTGCTTTGGAAGTCATATATGAAAGACATGTGCAAGGTGTAGGTGAAGAACAGACATCTTAGTAATTCAAGAAAAAATGTGACACCGTAAGTTTACAAGTCTTCTGCTATTTCACACTTTCCCTTCACCCATAAATGGAATTTCATTATCACAGAGAAAAGGTTTTGCTTATTGCTAAGAAAAGCTTCTAATTAACATCTGCATAATTTTAAATAAAAATAAATAGAAGGGATTAATAGACTCTGGGTTGGCTGGTGGCACAGTGTTAAGGTGCTGGACTCCCGCATGTTCGACTGCAGCTCGAGGCCTGGACCTGGTGGCTTGCTTTCTTGCTTTCCCTTTCCCTCTCTCTCTGGTCAAATTAATAATAATAGTAATAATAACAACAACAAATAATTCTTTTTAAAAAATCAGAGAGCTAACAGATGCTACTGCAAACAAATTGTATATATTATAGAAATTGAGTATTTTTGCCATGGCTACAAAGCATCTAACATTTACATTTCTCTTTCTTTCCTTTATTAGAGAGATTTTTGCTGTAGGGCCTATATGCTTGCTGGAGAGACAGACAGAGAGAGAGAGAATGAGAAATCACCCCTCGGGGGGATGACAACACCACAATCCCTTCTCCATTCTTCTCTCAGGATCTTGGGCATCCACGCACATGCACCCGACTCGAGTTTCAAACCTCTAGGTCCAGGACTTGAACCATGGTCAGCCATGTGGGAGTCCAGCAACATAACCATTATGCCATCTGCTGGTCCTCATATACTTACATTTAAAAAGTCATATAATAAGCCATAATGTTCATTTATACTCACTGTTTTTTAAGTATATAAATAAGTATAAACATCCCACTTTTGATAAGAAAAAAATAATGGCAACTGCTTACAATGTTATTTTCTCTTAATGTATCAGACAGGATAACTAAGAAAAGATGCTTAATTAAGAGTAAGAATTTCCAAGTTACTTTAACATTCTGAGTTACCTAACTTTTCATGAATGTAAATTATTTTCATTACTACTTTAACTTTTATTATTGACTTTTAGAAGCATAGTTCTTGAAATTATGAGTGAATACAAAAGCTAAGACTATCCTTGGGTTCAGCTTTTTTGGCTTTAAAAGATGAATAGCCTTGATTTGCTTTAAGAATATTTTAGGGCTGGCTCCATTGCACAGTGGTTAAGTGCTGAAGGTCCTACGTGGCTGACCATAATTTGAATTCTGACCAGCAAAAGCTTGAAAAACACGAACGGCTAGGTGTTGAGTGTGTGCCACGAATCCTGACAGGATAAAGAAATGGAGAAAGAACTGCAATGTGACCACATGCCATTGGGGTGTGCTCTCTTTCTCTGTCTCAAGTGCACATGCCCTCTGGCAACAACAACAAAAAGAGAATATTTTAAATTCAACTGACAGTCTATTTTACAATAGACAAGTAAAGAGTTAATAAAACCATTTTAACATTAAGTTTAAAATTGTGATTTAAATGGTAGAAAGTTCTTTGCCAGACTATATCTAAACTTAATTTTATAAGTAATAAAATTTATGTGCCTCCTAGATTGGGATTAAGTGTTTACATTTTATTTGCCACTTCTAGGGTTAAATATTTATTACAATAACCTGTCCAACCTCACCCTTTTAAATAAAAGTTCCTGTTTTCAAAGGTATTAAAGTGAATTCAAAATATGTAACTAAGAATCTCCTAAGAGCAAAGCACTGTGCTAGGTTCTCTGAGTGATTTGAAGATTAGCAAGATTTTGATACTGCTTTCAGGAAGCAAATAATATACTAGGTGATACAGAAAATGAGACAGGTATATAAGTAATTCTAAAACAAGTTAGAAGATGTAAAAAATCTTTTTAAAAAATATTTTAATTATTATTTTATTTAACTTTATTTATTTTTTAATTTGACCAGAGAGGGACAGAGTGAGAGAGAGAGAGGAAGTGAGAAAGCAAGCCTCCAGGTCCAGGACTCAAAACATGGTCAGCCATGTGGGAGTTCAATACCCTTTACCACCACACCACCTGCTGGCCCCAGAAGTTGTAAAAATCTTAAAAAAGAAAAAGAAAGAAAGAAATGTTTCACAAGTTCTGAGGAAGTAAAAAAATACATTTAACCTTAAATGGTTAAGATGAAACGAGAGACTCCATGTGTGATTTTGGGCTTAAACGTTAGGGAAGATTTGGACATTTTGTGATCAAAGGTAAAGATACCATAGACGATAGGAAAGTAATATTGTTGGGGCCAGCAGATGGTGTAGCAGTTACATTGCTGGACTCTCACATGGCCGACCACGGCTAGAGTCCTGGACCCAGTAGCTTGAAACTCACACTGGGCACATGTGTGTGCATGCCCAAGATCCCGGGAGAAGAATGGAGAAGGGATTGCAGAGTGGCTATCCTTCTTAAGAGGTGTTCAATTTGCCTCTCTGCAGCTCTCTGATAAGTACACATGCCCTAAGGCAAAAACTTAAAAAAAAAAAAAAGAAAAGGAAGAAAAAGAAATATTGTTGGTGGGCCTGTAAATTAGTACAGCCACATGGAAAATATTATGGAGGGTCCTCAAAAAGCTGAAAATAGAGGACCATACATGATGCAGCAATCCCACTACTGGGTATATACCCAAAGGAAAGGAAACTGGTATGTTGAAAACATATCTGCATTCATCACCCATCCAAGTTTATCACAGCACTATAATGAAGTATTAGCCATTAGAAAGAATGACATCCTGTCACTTGGGCCTGCATGCACAAGACTGCAGGACATCATGTTAAGTGAAATAACCCAGGCACAAAATGAGAAGTACCATGTTTTCACTCACGTGTGAAATCTAAAAATATCTGGCCTCAGAAGTAGAGAGTATAATAGTGGTTACTAGAGGGTGGGAAGTGTAGGGTGGAGGTGGGAATAGGGAGATACTGGTTAATGGATACAAAATTACAGTTAGAGTAAGTTCTAGCATCCTATAACAGTAGTAGGGTGAGTATAGCAAGCAATATATATTCAAAATAGCTAGAAAGGGGTATTTTGAATGCTCCCAACACACAATAATGATAAATGTATGAGATGGTGGATATGCTAATTACCCGATTTGATCATTATATTGGGGCGCCAAAAAGTCATGACCCATGTTTACATAGAAAAACACATCATGGGAACCAGCAGTTAGCGTAATGGCTATGTCGCTGGACTGCCACGTAGTCGACCGCGGTTCGCGTCTCGGACCCGGTGGCTTACAACTCACGCCGGGCGCGTGTGCGTGCGTGCCCAAGATCCCGAGAGGAGAATAGAGGAGAAGGGATTGCGGCGTGACCATCCCCCCTGGGGGGTGATTTCTCGCTTTCTGTCTCTATGTCTCTCTCTGTCTGTCTGGCGAGCGCACGCGCCCTATAGCGAAAAAAAACCTCTCCAAAAAAAAAAAAAAAACCACATCATGACTTTTCTTTTTTAAAAAATTTTTTTGGAGAGTTTATTTTTTGCTATAGGGTGCATGCGCTCGCCAGAAAGACAGAGAGAGAGAGAGAGAGAGAGAGAGAGAGATAGAGAGAGAGAGAAAGTGAGAAATCACCCCCCGGGGGGGATGGCCATGCCGTAATCCCTTCTCCTTCATTCTCTTCTTGGGATCTTGGGCACACACGCACACGCACCTGGCATGAGTTTAAGCCACCAGGTCCAAGACTCAAACCGTGGTCAACTACATGGGAGTCCAGTGACATAGCCATTACGCTAACTGCTGGTCCCATCATGACTTTTCTGACAACCCAATTCATTTACATATCAAAAGAATTACAATGTAATTACTAAGTGTCAATTAAAGTAAATAAGTAAAAAGGTTGGAGCCAACAATTGGCATGGTGGTTAAGATGCTGGACTCTCACATGACCTGCTGAGGTTCAAGTCCTGGACTGGCAGCTTGAAAATCATATTGGGCTCATATACGTACATGAATGCCCCAAATCCCAGAATAAGAATGGAGGAGAAGGAATTGAGGTGTGGCCATGCCCCCTTGTGGGTGATCCCTCTTTCCCTCTCTCTGGCTCTTCCTCTCCATGCCATATGGTCAAAAAAAAATTTTTTTGTTTTTTTTGGAGAGGTTTTCGCTATAGGGCGCGTGTGCTCGCCAGACAGACAGAGAGAGAGACATAGAGACAGAAAGCGAGGAATCACCCCCCGGGGGGTTGGCCACGCTGCAATCCCTTCTCCTCCATTCTCCTCTCGGGATCTTGGGCACGCACGCACATGCACCCGGCATGAGTTTTAAGCCACCAGGTCTAGGACTTGAACTGTGGTTGACTACATAGGAGTCCAGCGACATAGCCATTACACCAACTGCTGGTTCCTCCCAAAAATCTTAAAAAAAAAAAAAAAAAAAAAAAAAAAAAAAGAAAGAAAGAAAGAAAAGGGAAAAGGGTCAGAAGTGACAATTTGCAGTCATTAAAAATTTTTTGTTTTAGGGACCAGAAGATTACTTAATGGTTACATAGCTGGACTCCCAGGTGGTCAACTGCAGTTCAAATCCCAGACTCAGCAGCTTGAAACTCATGCTGGTGCATGTGTGTACATGCCCAAAATCCCAAGAGCAGAATGGCAGAGAAGGGATTGTGGCATAGACTGACTCTCTGTCTCTTCAGCGAGCACATATGCCCTATAGGAAAAATCTCTCTTAAAAAAAAGAAAAAGTTTGTTTTAAAATAAAATACGCAATTAAATATCATAGTTTAAAAGTCTACTTGTAATTGTGAGCAAAAATTGTTTTAAATGCTAAATTTCATTATGATTTGAGACGGAGGGGCCAGAAGGTGGCATGGTGATTAAGGGTGCTGGACTCCACATAGCCTACTGTGGTTTGAGTCCCAGACCTGGAGGCCAGCCTTCTCCCTCCCCCTCCCCCTCTCTCCCTCTTTCGTCAAAGTAAAATAAATAAAGTTAAATAATACTTTTTTTAAAAAAAGGTTAGAGATATACAACTTTACTGAATTGCCATTCCTGAAACTGAGATTGATTCATCATCCATGTCGTGTACTTAACTGAAATCTGCATTTACTACTCTGATCTGTTGATATGGTCTTTAGCTTAGTTCTATTACTCTCTAGGAAGTACACTCAGAGTAATCTGCTAAAGAGGAAACAATTACAAAAGTAAAATGAACTGTCGGCTCAACTCATCTGAGACAGGAGGAAGAGTGTCAACATGGGAACAATGGAGAAGACATGAAGAGGGGTAAGGGGTGAGTGAGTGGGGACAGAAAGTCTTTGCTCTTCTGTATTTGTTTCAAACCACACACTCTTGGAACTGGAGCAAATTGCTAAGGGAAAAAATTAGGTCATTGCTTTCAGTTGCTTCTCTGTTAGATTTTTAATTCAATCAAACATAATCACATCCATCATGACTTAAAATATGGGCAAATGCATCACAGAGTCCCTTCTGGAACTAAAATTATAAATTTCATGTTCTGAAGACTGAAAAATGCATTTTGATCAAGATGAAAAAAATAAGATCTGCAGTTTAAAGTCTACAGTACAATGTTCTGCACTGAAATATGCATGTAGATGTTGGTGCTAATTCTGAGCTATTTTGTTTGGAGGTCAGTGGTACTTAAGAAAAAGATGGAAGGTTGTTAAGAAAACTTATAGTTCTAATGAGATTTTTTTCCCTCAAGAAGTTATAAATCAAGAATATATTCACACTGTTCTCATCACGTTTTCGGAGCTGTTTACCCAGTGTATGCCATGGTTGAGAAAAGTCAGTAATCAAATGCCTGGTTCTTTTTTCAAGGCTCTTTCAATCTACTCATCTATTTTAGAGCTTTATACACTAGCTCGAAATTGGGTCAGGCGGTGGCACAGTGGTTAGGATGGGTGGATCTCACACGGCCAACTACACAGTTCAAGTCCTAGACCTGGTAGCTTGTGAAACATACCAGACATGCATGAATACATGCCCTCAATCCTGAAAGGAGGGAGATATGCATTGTGGTGGGATCTTCTCCCATGAAGGGAGTGCTCTCTCACTTTCTCTCCCTCTGTTTACCTCCAGCAAGGGCATGTGACCTCTGACTAATATAAAGAAATATATACAGAGAGACATTGGGATCTTCAGGCCTCATATGCTACAACTACAGGAAACAACTCTGGTTGGCTCAAAACAGAAAATTATTTGAAAGAATATTGTTAGGACATGGCATTGCTGAGAAAGCTGGAGACTGGGCTTGCAGTAAAATAAGGCCAAAACAAAGGAAGGCTTCTGAATGAAGATTTCATCACCAGAATGCCCAGTGAGAACCCTGAGTGGCCCTGAGACCCTGGCCACTAGAGTTCCCTCTGTCCCTTGAAGGTGAATGTCATCACTGGCAACAATACTACGGCTTTTCTCCTTTCCGATGAGATGTTGCAGCCCCAACCTGCTTCCAGAAAGAATTTTCTGTAGCTCTGCTTTTCCGTGCAATTAGCTCCCAAGTCATGTGCTAAAGCCCTAACCACAAAGGCATTGAAGAAGCAAGTATCTGACCTTTAACCTTTCCCATTGGGAGGTGGGCCCTGCTTTCTATAAGGACTTACACAATGAGGAGTCCCTCAAACTAGGAAGAAGGCCCTAATGCTAGACAGTCAGAATGTGAAATGACCCATAGGGAAATACTATCAATTAAGAAAGGATGGCCCAAACAACACAAAGCCCTCTGTTCTCTGGCTGAGTGCTCTGAAACAATGTCTGAGTGCTAATTCACCCACGTCCCCACCCCAACTAGCCTCATCCCAAGTGGGTTGGGTTAGCAACCAATCAAGGCTCACAGCAAACACTATTCCAAGTTGGTGCTTCAAGCACTAGTTTGCTGCTGTGGTCTTACTACTGGGTCCAAGCTCGCACTCTCATCCCTGGAAATTGGTTCTCATACTATTCCTTTTCCCACTATGCCCCCATTCCTGGGCTAGAGTCAGGAGAGTTGGTGTGAGTCACTGTAACTTCTTCACTTACAAGTCGCAGAAAAGCTGGTTATTACTTCTGAGCCCCACCACTCTCACAGGCTATCAGGATTACCAAATGAGATAAAGTATTAATAAAAGCCCTCTGTAAACTAAAATTGCAAGCATGATCTCAGCAGTTAATAGTCCTCATAAATGAGATAAATTTCCCAGTTCTTTACAATTAGGTCCTTCTCTAGATCTCCCTGGTTCTAGGCAGTAATGTCCTATCTTGAAATAAATTTAAAAAAAAAATCATTATCATAGAAACACATGCTCAGCTTTTTTCTTAATTTTTTTTTTTTTATTTTTAAATAAGGTTTTTGCTGTAGAGCTCATATGCTTACCAGAGAGAGGGAAAGTGAGAAATTGAACCCCAGAGAGGATGACTACACTGCAATCCCTTCTCCTCCATTCTCCTCCTGGGATCCTGGGCACACATACATATGCGCCCAGTGTGAGCTTCAGGTCATCAGGTCTGGGACTTGAAAAGTGGTTGACCATATGGGAGTCTATTGACGTAACTGCTACACCATCTGCTGGCCCCAAAATACTTTTAGCTTTACACCTGATCAACACTTTGGCTAAACACAGAATATTGTGTTTAAAATATTTTTCCATAAGCTTTTAAGACATTACACCACTGTGTTGTAGTATTCAGTTGTTACTACTGAGAAGTTGAATGTTATCTTTTTCCTTATTCTTTGTTTGGAGCCTAATTCTTTTCTGCGTTGTTTTAGAACTGTCTCTTTTCCCTAACATTCTAAAAAGGAAGGAACTTTTTTATATGGAAATATTTTTAGTTTTGGTAAAATGTCTTATATTACTCTTCACATTTTTCTGATATACATTGAGTCATCAAAAGAGTCATGACCTGTTTTTCATTTTTTAAAAAAGAATAAATAATTTATTTATTTATGTATTTGTTTATTTTCATTTGATCAGAGAGGAACAGAGTGAGAGAGAGAAAGATAGAGGCAAAGTGAGAAAGCAAGCCACCAGGTCCGGGAATCAAACTGTGGTTGGCCATGTGGGAGTCCAGCACCCTTAACCACCATGCCACCTGCTGGCTCTTATTTTTCTTTCTTTGGAGAGTTTTTTGCTCTAGAGCATGTGCGCTTGCCAGAAAGACAGAGAGACAGAAAGCAAGAAATCACCCCCTGGGGAGGTGGCCACGCGGCAATCCCTTCTTCTCCACTCTCCTCTCGGGATCTTGGGCACGCACGCACACATGCCCAGCCTGAGTTTAAGCCACTGGGTCCGGGACTTGAACGGTGGTGGACTACATGGGAGTCCAGCAACATAGCCATTATACCATAGTCCCATGGCCCCTATTTTTCTATGCAAAATTGTGACTTGACTTTTCTGATGAACTAGTCCTTCTTTCTCCTCCTCCTCCACCTCCTCCTCTTTTTTAAAGGTTTCTGCCATAGGGTGCGTACACTTGTCAGAGACAGAAATGAAAAATCACCCCTGAGGGGAGGGACACACCATCCCATTCTCCCTTGGGATTTTGGGCATGCATGCACACATGCCCAGCATGATTCTCAAGTCACCAGGTGCAGGATGGCAACCATGGTTGGCCATGTGGGAATCCAGCACCTTAACCACCATGTCAACTGCTGGCCCCTCTGATAATATATTTCTTTTTTTTTTTTGAGAGATTTTTTTTGCTATAGGGCGCGTGCGCTCGCCAGACAGACAGAGACAGAGAGATAGAAACTGAGAAATCAACCCCCAGAGGGGATGGCCACGCCGCAATCCCTTTTCCTCCATTCTCCTCTCGGGATTTTGGGCACGTACGCACACGCGCCCGGCGTGAGTTTAAGCCACCGGGTCTGGGACCTGAACCGCGGTCGACTATGTGGGAGTCCAGCGACATAGCCATTACGCTAACTGCTGGTCCCGTGATAATATATTTCTAAAATCACCATTTGTTTAGATGCTAGACTTTCTGGATGAAAATAATTTAAAGTTTTTTCTTTTTTTTAATAATTAATTAAATTAAATTAATTAATTTATTTTAATTTGACCAGAGAGAGATGGGAAGTGGGGAGGGGGGAGTGAGAAAACAAGCCTCCAGGTCTGAGACTCGAACTGGCCATGTGGGAGTCCAGTGCCCTCAACCACTATGCCATCTGCTGGCTCCACTTTAGCTTCCTTATGTGTCTCTAGTGTTGTACATTTCTGTTTATTTTCTAGATTTGTTCAACTTTTCCTTCCAGTCTATTACATTTTTCATTTCTGCTACCTTATTTCTAAGAGTTCCTGTTTTACTCTTAGAGCATCCTATTTATGTCTCACTGATTCCATAAAATGTTCTTTTATGTAGGGATATTTTGCTTCTATTGAGTTTTCTTCTATTGCCTTCATTGTCCATTTCCTCCAGTACTTTGTTCTTTCTGTTCTGATCTGTCTCCATTTGGAAGCTTTCCTCAGATGTCCACTGATCCTTGGGTGGGTTTTCATACGCAGGAGCGAGGCAGTACAGCTGTTTAGGAGCGCTGAGGCAGAAATACGTCTGCTGACTATAGTCTTCTCTGTATGACTGGAAGGCATTCTTTTTGAGTGTTTGACTCCTTTTTAAAAAAATTTTTAAAAACTTATTCATTCATTTATTTTAATTTGACCAAAGAGGGACACAGAGAGGGAGAGAGAATGCAAGAAAGCAAGCCACCAGGTCCAGGACTCGAACCATGGTCAGCCATGTGGGAGTATCCAGCACCTTAACCACCACGCCACCTGCTGGTCCCTTTGAGTGTTTAATTCCTGACTATAACTCTACTGTGGAATCCTAAGCCATCAGTATCTATAGGTATATATACTTTTGGGCTTTTCACCATTTTCAGAATTCCAATTTCTTCTTGTATTCAGTCTGCTACTAGAATGGAATAAAGGAAGTAGATGATTTCAACAAAAAGAAGTTTGCAGATTTTCACATAATTCCAGATTTCAACCTTGCACCTCCATCTCTACCCTCCTGTGTAGCTATTTCCAGATCTGGAATTTATCTAGTTAAATTATTTTAGAAAATTCAGGGAAGTTTAGAAAGTCTCAGGTCTCTTGTGTTTGTTCAGGCAGGGGCAGTGGAGACGTGGATTGAGAAGGCAGGACAGAGTTTACCACCTGGCTCATATGCTATTAATGCAAAAACAAACAGACCAAAATGGAGGTTGAGTACCAACCCATGTGTACATGTGAACTGGAAGCGTGGCACAGATCAGGGAGGGAAACTGTTGAATCGAGGGTACTTAGTATAGGCAGAAAAACAAACCACCTCTCTATTTTTTTCTTTTTTTGGAATTTTATTTTTTATTTTATTTATTTTTTTTGCTATCGGGCGTGTGCATGCGCCAAAAAGACAGAGACAGACAGAGAGACAGAAAGTGAGAAATCAACCCCCGGGGGGGATGGCCACGCCACAATCCCTACTCCATTCTCCTCTCGGGATCTTGGGCATGTATGCACATGCACCTGGCGTGAGTTTAAGCCACCGGGTCCAGGACTCGAACTGTAATCGACTACATGGGAGTCCAGAGACATAGCCATTATGCTAACTGTTGGTCCAAAACCACCTCTCTTTATTTTATTTATTGATTGATTGATTGATTGATTGAGAGGTTTTCGCTATAGGGCGCGTGCGCTCACCAGACAGAGACAGAGAGACAGAAAGTGAGAAATCACCCCCCAGGGGGATGGCCACGCTGCAATCCCTTCTCCTCCATTCTCCTCTCGGGATCTTGGGCACGCATGAACACGCACCTGGCTGAGTTTTAAGCCACCGGGTCCGGGACGCAAACCGTGGTTGACTATGTGGGAGTCCAGAGACATAGCCATGACGCTAACTGCTGGTCCCAAACCACCTCTCTTTGTAACACCACATACAAAAGCGAATTCAAGGAAAGGGTCCAATACTCAGGACTCAGACTTCTAATCAAGTCTCTCTTTTCAGTTCTACGCCATATTTATTTCTTCTTTCCAGAGTACTCAGCACCACCCTGCCTAAGCCGTTCCAGAGTTCTGAGGGCTGAGCTGCCTTCCTCCTCCTCAGTGGCCACCGTTACAGGTTCTCCCCCACCTGTGAGGCAAGTCAGCAGTTCTCTACTTTCTACCTTCCAAATGTTTTTTTTTTTTTTTTTTTTTTTAGAGGTTTTTTGCTATAGGGCGCGTGCGCTCGCCAGACAGACAGAGAGAGACATAGAGACAGAAAGCAAGAAATCACCCCCCAGGGGGGATGGTCACGCCGCAATCCCTTCTCCTCTTGGGATCTTGGGCACGCACGCACACGTGCCCGGTGTGAGTTTTAAGCCACCGGGTCCGGGATGGAACCGTGGTCGACTACGTGGGAGTCCAGCGACATAGCCATTATGCTAACTGCTGGTTCCCCCAAATGTTTCAATATCCCTTTTCCCACTGTTCTTTTCTTCTCGGGTATCTTTAAAATTTCATACTTGTCTTAATCCTTTGTTATAATATTAGAGCTTTGGAGGAAACAAAAATAAACAAGTTCAATCTGCTATGTTTAAAAGGAAATCAAGCGGGGGCTAACAGGTGGCATGGTGCTTAAGGCGCTGGACTCTCACATGGCTAACTGTGGTTCAAGCCCTAGACCCAGCAGCTTGAAAATCATGCCAGGCACACATGTGTGCATGCCCAAAATCCTGAGGAGAATGGAAGATAAGGATTATGGTGTGGCCATCTCTCACTGGGGAGGGGAGCAGGGTGATTTCTCATTTTCCCTCTCTCTGGAAAAGCACACAACCTATGGCAAAAACAAAAAACAAACAAACAAACAAACAAAAATTGGTCCTAAAATGCCAGGACTGTAAAATGAGTCTCTATAAGCTATTTCAGGTTATCTACTGCTTGCTTTTGCCTACTGAATAAATGCATTCCCTGGGTAGACCAAGAACCTTCTCTTTTATCTACCAGCCAAACCACTCTGGTTATCTGTCTGTAGTGCCTCTTTTTATAATGACTTTGAAACTTTTTTTTTAAGTTTTTTTTTAAGGGTTTTTTTTTTTTTTTTTTTTTTTTTCGTGAGACACACACAGAAAGAGGAAAAACAGAGACAATTCTGTCAGCTTTTGGTTCACATATATTGAGGCTTATCATTAGATGCATAAACATTTATGACTGGTTCATATTCTTCCTGTACTGGACCTTTCATTAATGCATCATGAACTCTGTTTCTCTCTTTTTAAAAACATATTTGCTACAAGGTGCATGCTCTTGTTGGAGATGAGGTAGACGGTAAGGAGTGGGAAAGCATTTCCCCCAAGAGAGATGGCAATGCCACAATGCATTTTCCATTCCCTTAGGGATTTTAGGAATACACGCATATGTGCCAAGTATGATTTTCAAGTCACTAGATACAAAACTTGAACTGCAGTCAGCCAAGTGGAATCCAGCCAACTTAACTGCCATGCCACCAGCTGGCCCTTGTCTCTTAAAAATTTTTCACACAAAATATGTTTTATAGGGTTGTTAAGGGTGCTAGACTCTCACATGGACGACCATGGTTCGAGTCCTGGGCCTGGTGGCTTGTTTTCTCACTTTCTCTCTCTGTCCCTAAATAAAAAAAGTTAAATAAGAAATAATTATTTTAAAAATGTGTTTTACTTGATATCAACCTGCTCTTTTGGTTACGATTTGCAAGGAATATGGAGCTTTACCTATTTTTAAAAATTATTTTATTTAACTTTTATTTATTTATTTTAACCTGGCTAGCAAGGGACAGAGCAAGAGAGAGAGGGAAAGTGAGAAAGTAAGCCACCAGGTCCAGGACTCGAACCACGGTCAGCCATGTGGAAGTCCAGTGCCCTTAACCACTATGCCATCTGCAGGCCCCACTATTTTATTTTTTAAAATTTTGTTAGCGGGCACGTGTGCTCTATCTTATCTTATCTAGAGAAAGACAGAGAAAGTGAGAAAGCACTCAACATGGGGCACAGTCACATCACGACCTTTTCTCCTCCATTTCTTTCTCCTTTTGGGATTTTGAACATGCATGTGTGTGTGCCCAGCATGTTTTTCAAGTTACCAGGTTTAGGACTTGAACTGCATGGTCAGCCATGTGGATCCAATTGCCTTAAACACAAAAGCCACGGGCTGGCTCTGGGCTTTAACTTTTAAAGTTAAATCCAATTCGGAATAAAAGTTAACAGTCACTGATAGAAAAAACATTTACTGAATTACTACCTATCTCAGGCATTGGGTGAAAAGCGATTTAGAGCAATCATGGTCTTACTCTCAAGTTGCCCAGTAGTTTAGTCTGAAAGCCCTTCTTAACTGGGTGTCTTCAACTGAATGTGCAAAATAACCATTCACTTAATTCTACCAAAAACAGTACAACTAATACCTTACTGGATGCATCAGAGAACTCTCATTCGTTATACACAATAGATGCCTCATTATATTATAGGATTAATCTGCTTTCAGAACTCCTGTTGAGGGACTAGCAGTTAGTGTAATGGCTATGTCACTGGACTCTCATGTAGCCGACCGTGGTTTGAGTCCCAGACCTGGTGGTTTAAACTCACTCCGGGCATGTGTGCATGCGTGCCCAAGATCCGGAGAGGGGAATGGAAGGGAAGGGATTGCAGCATGGCCATCCCTCCTTGGGGGTGATTTCTCAATTTCTAACTCTCTGTCTCTCTCTGTCTTTCTGGCGAGCACACACACCCTATAGCAAAACCTCTCAAAACAAAACAGAACTCCTGCTGAGAAAAGCTGATTACAGACTGACAAAAAGACACTTGGCGATAGAGTAAATGCAATAAAAAGAGGTAAGTATCAACTCACTATAGCAATAAAATTATAAGAAAATCTTAAAATTAATAATCACCTAGCAAAAATCTATAAAATATTAGCTTAGTATTGGATTTAATTAATAAAATTAATTTTAAACTTAAAAGTTATTTTTAAATAAGACAATGGGAGTGGTGATGATTATCATTTAGCTGCTAACATTTACTGAATGCTTACTATATATATCTGATGCTATTCAAATAATTTAACATATATTATTTCTTTTACTCCTCATAGTCCTGCCTTACAAGGTTTATTATTATTATTTTACAAATGAGAAAACAGGGCAGAGAGAAGTTATATGACTTGCTTTATGACAAACAAGTTAAGACATGGTAAAAAGGGAGTCTAGGGCTAACAGGTGGTGTGATGGTTAAAGTGCAGGACTCCAACATGGCTGACTGCAGTTCAAACTCTGGACATGGTGGCTTAAAAATCACATCAGGCTGGGACCAGTTGATGGCTTAATGGCTATGTCACTGAACTCCCATGTAGTCGAATGCAGTTCGAGCCCCGGACCCGGTGGCTTAAACTCACGCCGGGCGCATGTGCGTGCGTGCCCAAGATCCTGAGAGGAGAGAGGAGAGGGGATTACGGCGTGGCCATCCCCCCCGGGGGGTGATTTCTCGCTTTCTGTCTCTCTGTCTCTCTCTGTCTTTCTGGTGAGCGCACGCGCCCTATAGCAAAAACCTCTCAAAAAAAAAAAAAAAAAAAAAAAAAAACCCACCACATCAGGCATATGTGCAGTGACCAAAATCCTGAGAGAAGAATGGAAGAGAAGGGACTGCAGCATAGCCATCCCCCCTGGAGGGTGATTTCTCACTTTCTCCCTCTCTCTTTCTCTCTAGTGAGTGTACACACTCTAGGGCAAAAACCTAACGACAACAACAAAGAATGATTCAAAACCAGTTTGGTTCCAGAACCTGAGCTTTTTTTTTTTTTGAAGAATTATTTTATTTAACTCTATTTATTTTAATTTGACTGGGGGGGGGGGGGGGAGAGAAAGCCGCCAGATCCAGGACTCCAATCACAGTCAGCCACGTGGGAGTCTAGTGCCCTTAACCACTACACCACCTGCCAGCCCCCAGAACCTGAGCTCTTAACCTTTATAGTCTAATAACCATCTCCAGGTAACTAATATTCTTCTTCCCATGGAAATGAGGTAAAAATTATGCTGAAGTTATGTTCTGTTATAAACTCTAATATGAATAGTACCATAGGTATATGAGAAAGACATGTCCCACATGGAGTGCAAAACACAAACAAATAACCCAATCTGTAATTTGGGTAATGAAAGAAAACAGAACAACACACACACATCTAAATTTACGAGAATTTCTGAATATTATTTTTCTGTTTGTTTTAAATAACTAGATTAATTGGGTTGGCCCCATAGCCTAGTGGTCACAGGAGCCATATCTCACATAGCTAATTGAAATTGGCCCTGGTCACTTGAAAAACATGTGTGTGCGCATGCCCAAATTCCAGACTGGATGGAGACATGGGGGAAAAGGGGTGTTTTCTCTCTCTTGCTCTCTCTCTGTCCCTCTCCAGCAAGTGCAAGTGTCTTCTGGCAATTAAAAAACAAACAAAACCAAAAGAGAAAAAAATTGGCTATTGTAAGGAGTTTTATATATTTATATGTACTGAATAAAATATAATTTCTAGCTTATTAAAAAAAAACTCAAGAAGATAAAAAACTATAGACAAAGAATTAAGAATTATCAAAGAATCAAAAGCTAACTCAAAACTTTACTTTTCATTCAAAACTTTAAAAATTACATTAAAATGCGCTTTGTTTTTTTAAGGGGCAAAGTATATATAATACATTTTTTAATTAACACATCAAAAATTAAAAACAACCTGAAAAAACAGATTATTTATTATAACTTCTTGGTAATACTACAAACTTCAAATGTTCTGAAACGTGTCAGAGGCTTTTTTTTTCCCTAAAGAGAGGTTTTTGCTATAGGACATGTGTGCTTGCTAGAAAGACAAAGAGAGATAGAGACAGAAGCTAGAAACCACCCCCCAGGGGAAGTGGTCACGCCTGCACACGCGCCCAGTATGAGTTTAAGCAGCTGGGTCCAGGACTCGAACCACAGTCAATTAATGGGAGTCCAACGATGTAACCGTTACACCATCTGCTGATCCCCGGAAGCATTTTCTGACAAATTTGGTTTTACAGAATAAATAAAAGGTACAAGCTGAATGGTGATTATTTTTTAAAAGAATTTTTAATTAAATTTTACTTATTACTATATTTTTAAAGTTTGTTATGAGATATGTGTGCTCAGCAAAGAGAGAGAGAGAGAGAGACAGAGAAAGTGAGAAAGCAAGACACCAGGTCTAGGACTTAAACCACAGTCGGCCATGTGGGAGTCCAACACATTAACTACCATGCCACCTGCTGGCCCCTAAAACGTTATTTCTGATAACATGATTTTTCCTTTAGTCTGACAACAAATAGGCTACTATTAATGTTTAATAATGTTTTTACTGTAGTATAAAACAAAGCTAGTCTATTACTAAAATGAGAATGGTAAATAACATATTTAAAAAAACCATATATTTTTAAAGACCGTGTCCCAAAACAGCCCCATAGTCTAGTGGTTAAGGGAAACTGGATCCAACATGGCAAACTTCAGTTATAATCCCAGCCCTGGTAGCTTGAGAAACACATTGAGTGTGTGTGCATGCCCTAAATCCTGATGAGATGGGAGAAATGGAGAAGGGACTGCAGTGTAACTGTAACCTCCTGTAGGGTGTTTTCTCCCTCTCCCTCATTCTATCTCTAACAATGAAAGAAAGAAAGAAAGAAAGAAAGAAAGAAAGAAAGAAAGAAAGAAAGAAAGAAAGAAAGGAGGGAGGGAGGGAGGGAGGGAGGGAGGGAGGGAGGGAGGGAGGGAGGGAGGGAGGGAGGGAGGAAGGAGTGAGTGAGTAAATAAATACAGACAGGGTTACACTATGTTGTGATCTGCCTCAGCCCAAGTAATGGTGGTGTCTATTACAAGTGCTTATTACCATGGGCTAGGTTTAAAAATTTTTATGTAAAGAAAAATTTAACTCATGTTTATCAATGACTTCTATATAACTCTTCCCCTTTTATTGCTGACACTGTTATCCAAGGTTTTTATTTTATTTTTTTAATATTTTAAATCCCTATTAATTGGTAGATTTAACCACAGGACACATATTATCTTCAAATATGAAAAATATGCTTTAGCTCTCCTTATTTAAATTCACATTTTACCCAAACCATTCTCTTTTAATTGGCAACTTCTAATGTTTTTTCAGTTACTATGCACCAGCTAAATTAAAATTCTCAAGTATGCTTGTGTCATATAGCTTGTTTTCTTTTAATTTATGCACGGAAAGCTAAGCATTCATTCTGTCAAGAGAGCAAATTCTCTTTCTTCTCCCATAGATCTCTTTCCAGCTCTGAAATGTTAAGGTTCTAACATTTACCAACAAATACATATTTATTTTAATCTCACTTTCATGCATTCATTTGCTTGTAACAAAAAATGTACTGTACTAATTTGAATATTTTAAATTAAATGAAGACACAGGAGTCTAACTCTTACTCACTATGCTTTACATGTTGTAGGCTGTTGCCTGAGGTACAAGTTGAGCCTAAATATAAGACACAAAATATTTTACAATTTATATCATAAGCCTGCTCAATTCTCTGATTCAAATACACTTGTATCAAATTGAACTATCTTAATTTTTGTAATAAATTTTTATTCTTATTCCAAACATTTAAGCATCAACAAGGCAATGAATATGACAATCTAACTTTGAAATCTGGGTAAGCGGGCTAGTTCAAGGCTTGGTAAAGATAAATTGTAGGTGGATAATTATATATTCCCACACCCGTTGTCTTATGTTAAGGAAGAAAGAACCTCAAATCTTATCTCTTAGTCACTATTATTCAATGTTTGACTTTAATATTAAGTGAAGAGCACATTAATACCGATCTTCACTCTCCGATGTCCTTAACTGTAGGTTGAAAAAAACTAACCCTGTCACATCTCAAACATAGTATCACAGAATGTACTAGTTATGTTTACAAGTTGGAAGATAATCCATAATTCTAAAAATCAAATTTAAAATGAGAATTTCATACCTTGTGCAAGCATGTTAAATTCCAAGAACAGCGCTATGTGGTAAAGTTCCATGGCTTCTTCTGCCCTGGTCATGTTTGGCTTCCCTGCAACGAGAGCCTGAACTTCACTGAGACTCCCCACAGAGGGGCTACAGTGCAAAACAGAGAGGTCCACCATGTCAGTATACATACAGTGTAATATCACTTTTGCATATTTTTTTGGTATAATGGACTCATCTAATATAATTCTTGTGGGGGTCCTTAAAGTTCGGTCTGTTATTTCTTCACCAGTCCGTATTCTCCTTTGTAACAAATTTCGAAAAAATGGGGACCGTGCAGAAATGATAGCCTTGTGGGCTTTGAGCTCTTCATCTAAACAGTTCTGATTTCCACCAAAAGCTTCAACCAGTTCAGAGTCTGAAGAAAAACTAAGGACGACATCATAATAACACATGTAATCAAAGAGTCCACGCATATCTACATCAAGGGAATTTGGTGTTCCAAATTCTTCACTAAGCTGAACAAGAATATCGACATTTTGAAACCTTGAGTCCTCCATTCCAAACTCTCCCGTATAAAGGTAGTGTAACAAAGCAGAAAACATGGGCATGTCAATACCAGCTGTATTGATGTCCATTATTATCTCTGCCCCATACTCAGGTGAGGAAGAAAGCAGTGTTTTAAAAAATGGACACCTTGCTGCCAAAATTGCACGATGAACAGGAAAACAAGTTTCTTGAAATATTAAGTCTACATCTGTACAATACTTGTACTCATAAAGATCAGCCATATCTTTCTGCAGTGTCCGGGCTTCTGGTCTAGCCAGGCTGGCTTGTAGAGAAAGCTCCTTTAAGGCTGAAGTTCCCTCGTACTCCTCCACTAATGCATTGACATCTCTCACATCCCACCCAGAGAGGAGTTCTCGCATCTGCTTGGCGTGATCAGCAGACCTATTGGATTTTCGACGCTTAATAAACTTCTTTTTGAGGGTAGCAAGACCAGAGGTTCTCTTTTTTTTGTCTTGTGGTTTCTCATGGCCATGGTCAAGACTATACAATTTTGATTCGCAACCATAGCCTTGCTGAGAATAGGATGATGTCCCTAAGAAGAAAATTAAACATATAAAAATTTGTTTCTTTTCCAACATTCATTTAAAATTTTCCACAGTAAAAAGAAAAAAAATTGCAAGCAGACATTTCTGACTGTCTAAATAAAGTCTAATTTTGTCAAGGAAAAAATAACTAACTTAAAATGAATAACTAATTTTATTAAATAATAAACAGGAACAAAAAAAGCAAATAATTATACATTTTTAAAAATGGTTACCACAGGTCATAATCATAAATTTTTGGAAAATGAGAGCTATGCAGATTTGTAAATTAAGAATATTACTGTGGACTAGTCAGTGGTATGGTATTCAAGGTGACTGGATCCCACATAACTGACTGCACAGTTTGAGTCCTGGACCCACAGGCTTGAAAAATATGCCAGATGCATGTGCATACATACCCAAAATCCTGAGGGGAGAATGGAAAAGGGATTGGGTAGTGGCAAGCCCCCCAGGGGATACTCTCTCGCTTTCTTTTTTTATTTTTTAAAGAATTATTTATTTAATTTTATTTATTCTTTTTTAAAAATTTGATCAGAGAGAGACAGAGATGGAGAGAGAGAAAGAGGGAAAGTGAGAAAGCAAGCCACCAGGTCCAGGACTTGAACAGTGGTCGGCCATGTTGGAGGGTCTAGCTCCGTAATCACCATGTCACCTGCTGGCCCCTCACTGTCTTTCTCATCTTTCTCTTTCCCTCTGGCAAGTACATTTGCCCTATAGTAAATTTAAAAAAAAATTATCACTTGATTGTAAAAACAAATTCTTCCTTCTTTTTAACCATCAGTCGCATCTGTAAGGGCAAAACAAATGGACTGGGACACAAGAAATACATATTTCACTATTTTTACACAATGAAGTTTGCTAAATCGCCTAGGATAATCGATAACTATGGTTAAGACAACCATAGGAAGTATCAATTGTGCTATAAGTAGTTGGTGTAGGATAAAAATTACATAAGCCAGGTTTACATTTTAGGGGTAAAAAAAATCTTGATTCGCAGAATTATTACTTGTAATAATTTTTCAACAGCTCAATTTTTTTTTAAATCCACAAAGACTGCTATAATAATAAATAAACTCTACATATAGTCACAAAAGAAGAAGAAGGTAGTAAGGCTGAAAGTTACCTATAAAAGTCTGTTGGGCCTGTGAATTTCCCCCTACCCTCGGGGAACATGAATGAGGATAGTTAGATGCATTAGCACCCATTTTCTTCAGTCACTCAGGCATTCCGTCTGCTGGTTCTTCGGAGTATAATCCCAGAAGCCTTTATGAACCTTCAACCCTGGATCCAGCAGCCTCTTTTCATCCATTTCTTGATATGAAACAAAAATAATTTAATTCATTTTTTTCAAATTTATCTCAAATTACAGTTTTTTTTAAAAAAGTAAGCTACTGAAAACTGCTTTCATCTGCAAATGACATGCTGTCAAATTCAAATGTAAAATTTTCAGAAAATATAAACATTATCGTTCAGATTAAATCATGAATCTGTGTTAGCTGCAATTCTGAGTCATAAAATATACCTATTACATACTAAGACAGTAAAAAGTAACATTGAAGTATGAATAGTTATATAGGGACTATTCAAAAACACAGGGGAAAGTATTTGTACTAAAAAGAAATGTTTCAACTTTTTAAAGTTTTACTAAATTCTTAGAGGCAGCCACCAGTCATAATCTAACATTCCATTTTTTATAAATACTTAGGAGTCTGATAACAGTACTACATATAAAAGAGCAGCTAGTGATTGCTAGCATGTTGATTTCTGTCTTAAGAACACTTATATTTATACTGAAAAAATTTTAAAATGGGGGTCAGCAAGTGGCGTAGTGGATAAGGCGCTGGACTCCCATATGGCTGACTGTAGGTTCCAGACTCAAACCCAGCGATTTGAAAATCATGCCAAGCACATGTACATGCATGCCCAAAATCCCAAGAAGAGAATGGAGAAAGGACTGCAGTATGGGCATTCCCCACTGGGGAATGATTTCTCACTTTTCCTCTCCTATCTCTCTCTGGTGAGGGCACACACCCTAAGGCGAAAACTTACAAAAAATTTGAAAATTCAGCAGGCAACATAGTAGTCAAGGTGTTGCACTCTCACATGGTCGACTGTGGTTTGAGTCCTGGACCAGACAGTTTGCTTTCACTTCTCCACTCTCTCTTCCTGTCTCTCTCTGGTGAGTGCATGGGCCCCATAGCAAATTAAAATAATAATAATAAAAAATATTAAATCAATAATTACTTTTTTAAAATCCTTTAAAAAAGTACTTAAGGGGCCAACAGTGGTGGAGTGGTGGTTAAGGTGCTGGACTCCCACATGGCTGACTGCAGTCCAAGTCTTGGCCCTGGCAGCTTGCTTTCTCACTTTTTTCTTTTTTCTTTCTCTCTCTGGTGAGTATACGTACCCTATAGCAAACTAGGGTATTGAAAAATAACAATAATAAATACAATTAAATAAATAATTATTTAAAGAAAAATGCTTAAATTGACCTTTAATGTATGTATTGGGGCATTTTACTCAAAGAGGGGAAAGGAAAGGTAAACAATTAAAATTACCTTTAGTCTGCTTGTTCTATAACAAATTGGAGAAAATATAGTGAGACACAAGGAAAAATAATTTTATCTATTCTTCCCATAAAGTCCTAAAATAAAAATGTTTTCTATTTTCTGATATTATGACGTAACATGGACAGGGTGGTAGCAAATAAGAGAGGACTTTACAATTACAGATAACATTCTGAGCCATGGAACCTTACTTAGCTCTCCGAGCTGCTAGCAGGAGACATGCAAAGAGAAGAAATTCTAAGAAAGAACAGGATTAATAGGCATGCTTCTTAATCTTCATACCATCTGGATATGTGAAATTTATCTGACTAGAAGGGATAGAGTTTAAAGGAAACATAATTTAAAAACTTTGATTGGAATTGTTAGGAAACCAATCAGTAGGCATTTAATCCTCATAGTGAAGGATACTGTTCTAACAAGTAAACACACACAGACATAGGTAAATTATCACAAAAGCCTGCTTGCTGGATGCTGCTGTCTGGCAGGCTGAAGTCACATGCGAGGTCTAGTTTTGGTTCCTGGCCCACTCTAAATAGGCAGGTGCTGTGACAAGTACCTATACTCCCAGGGACTTGGGAGCCCGAGGCAGGAGGATCGTGACACAGAGAGGCCCCGTCCAAAGCATGATATGCATGCATGTATGCACACACATACACCCATAACACACACACACATAGACACAATAACAAAAATACCTGCTGGAAAATAGGACTGTGTCAAGATTCTTAGAATTTATTTTCATCTCTGTTTCTGACACCGCATAATCTTAGGAATTTATGTTTAAGAAAACCACTGTTCCGTACATACATGTACAAACATATGCAAAGAATCTACCTACAGTGTTCAGAGTAAGACTGCTAAACTTTCTACTAAATAGATAGTATGAAAAGCAGCAGTAACTCCAGTCAACTGGTAGACTTACATAGGCCAACTTTCCATGGGAAGCGAACTTACCAACCTACAAGAACGCAGACTTCACTTGGGTGCTTACTACTGGAAGGAAGCCTGGGATGCTCTGGGCTGCCAGAGGCACGATAGTGCAGTCTGTAAAAGCTGCACAGCAAAGAACCTAAGGGTTTAATACACTGCCTTGCAAACATTCAATGGCTCCCCAAAAATAACAACAAAAAATGAACCGAAAACCTACCCCTTAGCCAACATTTTTCAGTCTCCTCAAAGTCTGGAAGATGCAGGATTAAACAAAGCCAGATGGGTTATTTTACTGCAGGCTTTTTTAGCACCTTTAAAGTGCTAAGGTGCTTAGTAAGAAGAAAATATTCACTATCCTGTGTCCCACAGAGCACTAGAGGAACGCACTAAAGGAACGCTGGAAAACGCTGATCTTTGACATAAAGACACTTTGTACTGCTTTGTGCAGTGGAGAGCATCCTGGGAGCTATGGTGTATGAGACTTAGCACTCGCTCTGCCACTGACCACATATGTGAGTCAAGTTACATTCGTCTTCTATGAGCCTCGATTTCTGCACCTGTAACACGAGGAAACTAAAACGAGGTTTCTAAAATTCAATAGAGCTGTATGACTTACTGATTTGGGAAATGAGGATGGGGAAGAGAGTTACTTCCATATCAAATGTCAGTTTACAGAGAAAAAAATGGTACCTGCACTTTTTTTTTTTTTTAAGAGAGATTTTTTGCTATAGGAGTCAACAGAGAGAGAGAGAAAGTGAGAAATGGATGGCCACACCACAATCCCTTCTCTTCCATTCTCTCAGGATTTGGGGCATGCATACACACATGCCCAGCGTAGTTTCAAGCCGCCAGGTCCAGGACTTAAACTGCAGTTGGCCATGTGGGAGTCCAGTACCTTAACCACCATGCCACCTGCTGACACCTGGACTTTGGGTTTTAAACATGTTTTCCCCTTAGTCTGATTATTAGAGACAGAAAAGTAGAAATGTAGGACAAATATGTGTTTTATAGTTGCTGTTACATGAAGATAATTGGAAATGAAAGAAAAACTCAAAACCATAGTAATAATTCACTCCTGTCAAATCTAAGGTGACCATATAATGTGTCACTAAAACCAGGATCTTTGGGAATGAAAAGGGATACCAACTAAATGGGATTCCAGGACACACGTAGTCCAGTTCTGACCAGGCAAAGTGGGATGGTCACCCCTTAAGTCAAACTTCACATTTCCAGAAGAGAAATAAAACAAAATTAAAATTAAAAGGAAAGACAAGGGACCAGTAGATGATGTAATGGTTATGTCACTGGACTCCCACATAGTGGGACTGTAGTTCAAGTCCCAGACCTGGCAACTTTAAACTCAAGCTGGGCGCATGTGCATGCATGCCCAAGATCCCAAGAGGAGAATGGAGAAGGGATTGTGATATGGCCATCATCCCTAGAGGTGATTTCTTGCTTTCTGTCTGTCTCTCTGGTGAGCATACATGCCCTATAGCAAAAATCACTCTCTCCCCACCCCCCAAAAAAGAAAGAAAAATAAAAAAAGGACAAAAACCAAAGTTAAAAGAAAATTACTTCCTACACCCTTATCATGCTCCAAACATGTTTTATCTAACTTAAGAACTAACATTTATTTAGAGTTTACTGTATGCCAGATTGCGTTCTTTGAGTTTTCACACGTATGTTTTTTTCTTGAAAGGTTTTTGCCATCGGGCGTGTGCGCTCGCCAGGAAGACAGAAACAGAGACAGAAGGTGAAAAATCACACCCCCCCCGGGGGGGGGGGGGATGGCCACACCGCAATCCCTTCTCCTCAATTCTCTTCTTGGGATTTTAGGCACGCACGCATGACCCGGCATGAGCTTAAGCCACCAGGTCCGGGACTCGAACCGTGCGCCGTTCACTACATGGGGAGTCCAGCGACATAGCCATTACGCCAACTGCTGGTTCTGAGTTTTCACATGTATTACTCATTTAATTATCCCAGTAACATTTTTTTTAAGATTTATTGATTTCCATTTGTTATTATTTTTTAATGTGACTAGACAAGAGACAGAAAGAGAGAAAGGGAATGTGAGAAAGCAAGCAGCCAGGTCTCCGACTCAACCGCCATCAGCAATATGGGAATCCAGAGCCTTTAACCACCAGGTCACCTGCTGGGCCCTCCCAGTAACATTTTTTTTTTTCTTTTTTTTGGAGAGGATTTTTTGATATAGGGTGTGTGCACCCACCAGAAAGACAGAGAGACAGAAAGTGAGAAATCATCCCCCCCCAATGGAGATGGCCATGCCACAATCCCTTCTCTTCCACTTTCCTCCTGGGATCTTGGGCACACATGCACACGTACCCGGTGTGAGTTTAAGCCACTACGTCCGGGACTCAAACCACGGTCGACCACATGGGAGTCCAGCAACATAGCCATTATACCAACTGCTGGTCTCAACATTTTTATTGATAAAGTTGAGAGGTTAGTAACTTGCCCAAGATCATGAAGATAGTAAGTACAAAAACTAGGATTACCTTGTTTCTTTTTCAGTTCTATCCTTGGATAAACTTCAAGACTGACAAGACAAAATGAGATTGGGAACAGGAAGCAGAAGCAGAGCGGGCAGTAAGCTCTCGCCTTTTGAAAGGATCTTCACTGGGATGAGACCACAGGAGGAGTTTAGAAAGCTGAAACCAGGCTAGTATGTCTCTCTGGGGCTGTCTTAACATAAAGGTAGATGACCTACACCCACCTCTGAATACCTAAAAATTTTGATGGCACAGAAATTTACTACTTACAATAGTAGCAACTTAAGGAAAGGTCAAATTATGTTCCAATAGACATATTTATTAAGGCAGAGAAAATCATAAGACCTAGAAAAGGGCCTTCAGACTTACTTTCGTCAGACTCATATAATGAGAAAATATTTTCAACACATGTATCTGGTAAGGAATTAATATCTAGTTTATAGAGAGAGCTTATAAAAAGAAACAACTCAATTTGAAAATGGAAAAAGAACTTAAACGGATATTTCTCAAAAGAAGATCAATGAATGGCCATGTACATGAAAAGATGTTCAATTATCACTAATTAAGGGAAATCCAAATCAAAATCCAACAGAAATTACCAACTCATACCAATTAGGATTGCTACTTTCCAAACAAACAAACAAACCCCAAACCCGAAAAACAGAAAATAACAAGTGTTGGGGGAAGATATAGAGAAATTGTAACTTTGATGCAGATAGTTGGATTGTAAAATGGTACAAGCACTGCAGAAGACAGTATGACAGACTCCCAAAACACAAAAACAGATTTACATATGACTCAACAATTCTACTTCTGAGTATAATACCCAAAAGAACTCAGAGTGGGGTTCTGAAGAGAGATTTGCATACCCATGTTCACAGCAGCACTACTCATAGCAGCAAAAACCTGGAAGTGAAACATGTGGCCATTAACAGATGAACAGATAAGCAAAATAGGATATATGCATATAATGGAATATTACTCAGCCCTAAAATAGGAAGGAGATTCCAACGTGCTATGACTTGGATGAACTTTGAGGACATTATGCTAAGTGAGGTCAATCACAAAAAGAAAAATATTGTTTGATTCCAATTATATGAGGTACCTACAGAAGTAAAATTCATAGAGATGGAAAGTAGAATGATAGTTGCCTGGTGGCTGGGGGAGTTGTTATTTGATGAGTCCCGAGTTTCAGTTTGGGAAGATATGCATATCATGAAAAGAAATAGAGCTTTGCAGCTTTATAGCTATGGTTGAAAATTCACTCATCTAAGGAAATCCCTTGTCCAGATACAGCAAAATAGATTACTTATTACTGTATCATCAAGCATCAAAGAACTCTTTGAAAATTTTAAACAGATAAAAAGCTGTCCAATTCAGAAGTGTTTCATTGTATCAAGCATTAACAAGAAATATACAAATATACAAATATACAAATGTTTCAACATCATATAAAATAGTATTTCACAAGATTATAATCAACAGAATAGTGTAGAATGCTTTGACCAATATCTATTTAGAAAATGCTATTTGTACTGTCTTTTATATTTTGTTTACACTTTTTTTTCTTTTTCTTTTTCTTTCTTTCTTTCTTTCTTTCTTTTTTTTTTTTTTTTTTGCTAGAGGGTATATACATTCACTGGAGAAAGAGAAAATGAGAAAGCACTGGGGAGTGGGGCAGGGAGGTGGGCAGATGGTTACACCTCAATCCCTTCTCCATTCCTCATGCTGGGATTTAGGGCATGCAATCACACCTACCCAGAGTTTTTTTCAAGTCACTAAGTCTGGAACTTAAACAGCACAGTTTGCCATGTGGAATCCAGCCACCTTAACCACCATGCCACAGACTGGCCCTATTTACACATTTCTGATTTTAAACTGTATCCTGAAATATTTCAGGGCTGGTCCTGGGATTTAGGGGTTAAAGAACAGGACCCCACTTAGCTGACCATGCCATTCAAATCTAGCCCTGAAAAACATACCAAATGCACATGCGTGCATGCCCAAATTCCTGACTGGATGGAGAAATGAAAGGAGAGGAATTGTGGTGTGACCTTGTCCCATTAGGGGATGCTTTTTCCCTCTTTTTTGTCTCTGGCAAGTTCATGCTCCTTTTGATTATCAAAATTATTTTGGCTTAGGGACCAGCAGTTAGCATAATGGCTATGTTGTTGGACTCCCACATAGTCGACCGTGGTTCACGTCCTGGACCCAGTGGCTTAAAATTCACGCCGGGCACGTGTGCGTGCGTGCCCAAGATCCCAAGAAGAGAATGAAGGAGAAGGGATTGCGGCGTGGCCATCCCCCCTGGGGGATGATTTCTCGCTTTGTGTCTCTCTGTCTCTCTCTGTCTGTCTGGCGAGCGCACGCAACCTACAGCAAAAACCTCTCCAAAAAAAAAAAAAAAAAATTATTCTGGCTTACATTTAAATGCTTACATCTGATATGTAAACGTTATAGCCAGAGTGTAAATGCTTGTTTTCATCAGCTTCTTACAGAAATAAAAAATAAAAGACTGAAGATACATGTACATTATCATTAAAAGAACAATGTTAATGTCCACCAGTTACTGAATACTGACTGTGCTGGTAATTCCTACGCAGACTACATAAATGAACACCTTTACTACATCCCCACTGCACACAAGGAGAGACTAGGAGGGGAGAATGAGGCATGGAAAGTTTAGGTTCTTACCCAAGGTCATGGAATGGTTAAGTTGCAGAGGGAGGCTTGGCATTCAGGTGCTCCCATCTATTAGAAATGTTACCTTTGCATTTCTTCCTTCTAAATGTTTAAGGAAAAAATGTCCATCGAAAATAAATACGGTTCCGTTTCAGAAAGTGAGAAATGAGTACACACCTGACAGTGTTACTTTTGGTGTTTAAAAGGGTATCTCATATAAAGCAAAAAAATGACTTAACTGAAAGGAAAGCTTATGAAGTCAGAGCACAAGAAAAAAAAAATGCTTTCTTGAGTATTCACAGTGAGACTACATGTTCCTTGATGGCAGGAGGACTTTTTTTCTTGATCATCCATCCATCCATTTACCCAACCATCCACCACCTGGCTTTAAGACTCAATAAAAGAGTATCAAATAAAAATGGAAAGGTCATTCAAGGTTGAAGAAATAAGATACATAAAGAGGAACTGCTGACCCAGTCAGTGTCCCTCTCCTGGTTCTCATAGCCCTAATAGTGTAGCATAATTACATTTCCACTAAATTGTAGATTTCCCAAGAATAGGTACTCCACTTACTCATCTTAGAATCCTTACCATCCACCAAGAACATAAAGTAAGCACACAGTATTTGAGTAAATAAATGTTAGCTATTACATTGAATGCTGATAAATAATATGTCCAGGGGGCCAGAACATGGCGTGGTGGTTAAAGCGCTGGACTTCCACGCTTGGCCAACTGTAATTAGAGTTCCTAACCTGGCAGCTTGCTTTCTCACTTTATCTCCCTCCCTCTGTCTGTCTCTCTCTGGTCAAATTTAAAAATGCAATAACAATAATAAAAATTAAACAATTCTTTAAAAATGTATGTCTAAGGCCTAAGAGAAACATGTGCTGTAAGTATGGGTAGGAGTTAGACCACAAAGCTTCCAATTCCATCTTGAGTACTCTATTCAGAACACTAGAGGAACTGCTGAAGCAAAGTATAAAACAGTTGAAGAAAAACACCATTATATTTGTGTTTCAGAAAGATTACTGGATGGCTTGATACAAGAAGACATATTAGGAGATTCTTACAATAGTCCAAAAAGTGTGATAATGTCCTGACTTTTCTTATCTCTAAAATGGGGATAATACCTCCTACTTTTGTTACATGGTTCTTTTAGGAGTTCAATGAGATAATATGGACTGCCACTGGAAAATAGAAGCAGCAGCCCATCACAAGAGAACCATTTTTGGGAGCTTGGATGAAATTCACCTTAAGGACGTTGGAGTATTCTGAAAAACCAGTTTCCGGACATTCAAACTTGAGGACCAATTCCTGGAAAAGAGGGAGTCAAGGATCTATGTGACTGCACTGTGAAGACACGAATGGCCTTCTCACATTCCGCCACCAAAATCTACTGAACAGTTCATGCTCAAAATGCTCCATCCTGACTTACAACCTCAGAGAAAGACCCTCCTGAAGTAAAGGTGGAAAGTGTGAATAGAAGGCTGAAAAAGCTGCCTCAAGCCAGAAGCTTGCCTCAGCCCAGAGGCCTGGCTTATCCCCAAAGCTGGGTCTCTGGCAGCAGAGGTAACTGAAACCGGGAAGGGCCTGTGGGTCAGAACAATGACTCCCAAAGCAGCCACTGCAGGAGCTGCCTTGGCACAGCCATCCCCCACACCAATACCCTTCTGTGTCTCCTAGCAGCTATTCCCCAAACCTCAGGAAGCACGGAGAGGAATGGGATGTTTTCCCCAAAAAGGTAGAGGGGGAAAAAGCCTATCAATGTGGGTGGAAAATGATTATTAGGCCCTGAACACAGACTGTAGAACATATTCAATCAACTGTCTTGTGTGGTAAGGGCTCCATTTGGAACCTCTGTGTTTACGATAGGAAGACTAGCTACAGCCAGGCATACAATATTTGACTGAATAAATGAAATCATTAATCAAGGACAACTGTTTCTACTGTTGGCTTAGCAATGTACAGAAAAGCAGCTCTGGATGACTTAGAGAAGATAATGAGACATCTGAGCATGGATTTGAGTTTACAGAGGATTTGCAGAAACAGAGCTGTCATCAGACAATACCTTCAAAGCAACTAAATTTAGAGGGGAAAAAACTCACAGTTTCTGATAAAACTCCATCAAGGCCAAAACATTCAGATTTTCTGACACTAATCTCACAGATGTTAAAAATACATAGGTGAGGCACCTTGGCACACACTGCTAAGATGCTTTGTTCTGCAAGATGCACTCACATGAGAGCCAGTTCAATTCCCAGTCCAACTTAGAAGCTGGGTATAGTACATGCCTGTAGGCCCAGGGACTCTGGAAGGTGAGGCAAGAGGGTCACCACCACAAAACCCTGTCTAAAAACAAACAAAAACAGGGCCAGTGAGGTGACACAGTGTTAAGACGGCTGGATCCCATGAGGCTGACTCCATGGTTTGAGACCCAGACCTGACAGCTTGAAAGACATTCCAGGCACCTATGTGTGTACGCCAAAATCCTGTGAGGAGAATGGAAGATAAGAGATTATGGCACGGTCATCTCCTTGGGGGTGCTTTCTTACTTTTCCTCTCTCTGTTTGTCCAGCGAGCTCACATGTCCTATGGCAAATTAAAAAACAAACCAACAAAATACGATGCTGTGTTTCATGTTAAGTTACTATGGATTGCACTGGTGAAGCTGGAGAGATTAAAAAACATGCTATGTAGGGGACCAGCAGGTAGTGTGGTGGTTAGGGCACTGGACACTCCCACGTGGCCAACCATGGTTTAAGTCCTGGACCTGGTGGCTTGCTTTCTTACTCCCCCTCCCCCCAGTTTCTCTCTCTGGTCAAAATTAAAAATATAAATGAATAAATAAAATTAAATAAATAATTCTTTTTAAAAAATGCTAGGTAACCCTAATAGTAAGCCTGACACCATGAATCGCATGGGCAAAGAGGAGCATAAAAGAACAAAACAGATACATGGATACATACATTCAGAGGTGCCCTCATCTGGAACAGTTCTCATTAAGACAGTTCAAATTCCAAACCGTTGGATTATTAAGGGAATAGTCATGTGAATGGTCTCATGAATTATTCTAGTTCTTTTAATGGGAAGATAATAATGGTTTAGGAGCTACAGTTAATTCTATTTTTCTTAGGTTACCAAGACTGAGACAGTCTAAATAAATATGGGAGAGGAAGCATTACTTTAAATTTTCAGTGAGAAGGAACTGAGGGTTATACATAATGGCTTAATAACTGCCACTCACTTCATTCTTATGCACTTCCACCAATCAGGACACCTTACAGGATATTTGTTGGCATGTCAAAGATATGTTCCTAGTAAGTTCATTCTGCAGTTTATTGCACTTAGAAAGACTCTGGTATATAATGATTCTAGTGAAAGAAATACTGGTGGGTTTGATGAAGTTTTTAAAAACTTAGCTATGAAGGACCCTCTCACAGAGATACCAACAAGGCCTCTTAAAAAAGAAAAAATAGAGGGTCCAGCAGTTGGCGTAATGGCTGAACTCCCATGTAGTAGTCTGCGGTTTAAGTCCCAGACCCAGTGGCTTAAACTCACGCTGGGTGTGTGTGCGTGCGTTCCCAAGATCCAGAGAGGAGAATGGAGGAGAAGGGATTGTGGCATGGCCATCCCCCTGGGGGGGTGATTTCTTGCTTTCTGTCTCTCTGTCTCTTTCTGTCTTTCTGGTGAACGCACATGCCCTATAGCAAAAACCTCTCCAAAAAGAAAAAAAAGAAAAAATAGAGGTGCCAGCAGGTGGTGTGGTGGTTAAGGGTGCAGGACTCACAGGTGGTCAACCACTGTTTGAGTCTCGAACCTGGCAGCTTGCTTTCTCCCTTTCTCTTTCTCCCTCACTCTTTCCCTCTCTGGTCAAATTAAAATAAATAAATAAAATGAAAAGAAAAAAAGAATATAATAATTTTTAAAAAAGAAGGAAGTAGGAAACTAGACAAAACTCTTACCCTCATAAAGATTATTATGAATGATGATAATTTTTGGAACTATGGTAATTTTCCTCAACCCCAATGCTCCGTCCTGTGTTCTCCATTTCTTGTAGCTGGAACACTGAGAGAGGATGTTACAGCCCAAATACATCAGATTGGTACAGATACTCTAGCTCTTGTTTATCTACACTATGTACGTATGCATCTTCTTGTTGTTTTTGGTTTTACTTTTGCTTTTACTTTAGAGTTTTCCCATGAAGTGTGTGTACTTGCTGGTAGAGAGGCAGGGATAGAGAAAGTGAGAAATCATTCCCCACAGGGATGACCAGACTGCAATCCCTCCTTCATTCTCCTCTCAGGATTCTGGGCACTCACACACATGCCTGGCGTGTTTCTCAAGCCGCAGGGTCTGGGACTTGAACCACAGAGTTGGCCATGTAGGTTCCGGCATCTTAACCACCATGCCATCTACTGGCCTAACAATGTAAGTCTCCATTTGAAAACACTATTTTGCAATTGTTTAAGAAAACTATAATCTAATAATTAAGAAATACACATTAAGTCCTTATAACACTAATGTATGTTTCCCAAATGAATGAGGGGAGTGGTGGAGAGAACAAAGGGAAGATGACTGAGGTCTGTCTTCCACAGCAAGGTGATCAGCACTGCTGAAGACGAAGAAGAAACACAGGAGAATAAATCTGTGAGTGAACCAGGGTGATGAGAGTAATGGGTTCAAAGTCCCAGAAAGATGCACCAGAAAAGAAACAATGCAAACAGAACGTACATGAACAGGTCTAAAATAAGAATTTCATAACATTAATATTTAATTTCTAGAGGTAATACCCCTTATATTAAAATACAAGCATTCTCTCAAGATCATTCACTTACTTCTGACTGAGGATATTATTTATAAACGCCCTATTGATGTTTGCAAAAATGTGGATGAAGAATCTAAGAAGTGATGGTGTGGCACAGGGGTGATGGCACAAATGAGAAAGCACAGCTATACAATGGCTGAGGCTACCTAAGAGGCCCAGGTTTGGTTTCCAGACCAACTTGCACAGGCCAGGCACAATGGCATGTGCCTGTCGTTCAAACCAATGGGAGGCTGTGTCACAAAGACTGCCAACATGGTAAGAGTCTGTCAAAAATACCTAAAATACCTCTCTCACACTCTCCTTTTCCCTGTTAAATGCTCAGCCCCTCACTGAAAAAAAGTTTCCAGGTAATTAAAAAAATTCCTAGTGGTTAAGGGAGCTGAATCCCACATGGCCGGCTGTGGGATTTTTGAATCACAGACCCAGTGGTTTGAAAAACATGCCAGGCCACTGTGTATGCATGCCCCAAATCCTGAAAGGATGAAGAAATGGAAAAGGGACTGCACTGTAACCATGCATCATTGGGGCACGCTTTCTTTTTTTTCCTCCTTCTCTGTTTGTCTGTCTCTCCGATGAGCACATGGATGCTCTGGTAAATTAAAAAAAAAGGACTGATGGTCATTTCTTGAAGCACAAAGCCACTTCTGGCATCTGTTTACATTAATGCCCAGCCACCGGCAAAACAGATGTGCTCTCCAAGCTCTCTTGAATGTGAGTCTATGTTTTCCACACAATATCTATACTGCTGTCGTATCAGTACAATGTCTTAGCTATTCAAATATTTTATTAACTAAGATTTTTACAGATCATTTCTTGAAACTGATACTCTATCAGCTATCTCACTTTTACGTTCTCTGAACAGAAGACAGCATACCCTTTGGGTTCATTGCACATATCTATCTGCCAGGAATAGAACACCTCAGAGGAAGAGGATGTGTCTTCTATGAGGTAATCATTATTGGAATGCCTTGCCAGCAGTAATATCTTGCCAGCATCTCCTACCCAACAAATGAATACAGTATTTTCTAGAACCATGAACAGAATATACAAATAACTTACCACCAACACAACTACCTGGGGGGAGGCCCTGAAGCACACGGGTTGAGCACTCTGCATGGGGAGCTGGGTTCCACATGACTACATGGTTTAAGTCCTGGTACTAGTGACTTGGAAGACAAGCTGGGTACATATATATGCTTGTCCCAGATCATGATGGATTGGAGAAATGGAGGAAAAAGGAAAAAGGACTGCAGTATGACCATGCTCCACTAGGGGAGAGATTGCGTGTTTTCTCCCTCTCCCTGTCTCTTTCTAGTGAGTGCATGAATCATCTGCCAATTAAGAAAAGAAAAAAAAAAGTAAATTACCTCTTACATTTTCCTATCTTTTTTTCTTTCTGATGAGCTATTTTGGACCATTTGTTCCCTGAGTTGTCTCTTCCTCATGGGACCAGAAGGTGGCATGGAGATTAAGGTGCTGGATCCTACATGGCCAACTCCATAGTTGGAGTTCTGGACCTAGCAGCTTGAAAAACCACATTGGGTAGGCATTTGTGAGTCGGTGTCCGAAATACCAAGGGAAGACTGTAGGAGAAAGGATTGTGGCATGGTCATCCCTCTTAGGGGGTGATTTATTACTTTTTTTTTCTCTCTCTCCTTGGCAAGTACGTGTGCTCTAAAGCAGAAACTTAAAAAAAAAAAAAAAGTATTTTCTGCTCCTACCTCAGGACTATTCCTTTTACCTAGGATACTTTTCCACAAAGTTATCATGCTATTCATGCTCTCATTTTATTAATATTTGAGTCTTTGTTCAAAGATCATCTCTTAGGTCATCCCTAACTATCCTACATAAAATAACATCCCATCCCATCATTCTCCATCCCCTATCATCAGTTTATTTTTCTTTCCAGTACTTTTCACCATTCGAAATGATATTATATACTTGTTTGTGTGTCAACTGTCTCACACACTACAATGTAAATTCCGAAGGCCAGTGGCTCATTTATTCAACACTAAATTCTCCCCACATTCAAAAGTGCCTGCCACTTGGGAGGCATTAAGTTGAAAACTACTAAATGAAATTAGTTTTAAAAAAATAAACATTTAGTAAGGAAAGACTTCTTTATAGTAATTTTTTAAACTTCTCAATCCAAAAACTGTTTCTTGGGATCCATATTCCTTGTCTATAGCCTAAGCCTCTTAGAAGAGTGTGATTAAAAAAGTGCACTGGTACTTGGAGAAAAAAAAATTTTATAAGAAAAAAAGACTCATGGATCACACTGTATATACAGCTCAAGTGTGATTTGTTGAGCTGTCTCAAAACACAAAAATAATAAGGTAATTATTCTCTTTTTAAAAATATTTATTTATCTACTTATTTGTTGTGATTTTTAAGCTGCCAGGTTTAGACCTTGAACCACAGTCAGCCATGTGGGAATCTAGCACTGTGATCACCACACCACCTGCTGGCCCCCATAAAGCCACACTGCTTCTTATAAATTAAACACAGAATTAACATATGATCAAGCAATTCCTCTTGTGGGTATACATTCCAAAAAAGTGAAAATGGGGGACTCAAACATACATATACCCCATGTTCATGGTGACATTATTTTTGTAAGAATTATTTAATTTTATTTATTCTTTCATTTTTATTTTAATTTGATCAGAAAGAGACAGACATAGATAGAGGAAGAGAGAGAGAGAAAAAGTGGGAAAGCAAGCCACCAGGTCCAGGACTCGAACCGTGGTAGACCATATGGGAGTGTCCAGAGCCTTAGCCACCACGCCATCTGTTGGTTCCCCATGGTGACATTATTCACAAGTGCCAAAAGGTAGAAGTAAATCAAGTGTCTATCAAAGAATGAACGGAAAAACAAAAAGCGGTATATACAGAGAATGGAGAGCTATTCAGTCTAGGGAGGAAGGACATTCTTACACACACTGAATATGAATGGACCCTGAAGACAGTATGCTAAGTGAAACAGCCAGTCACAAAAGGACAAATACTGTATGACTCCACTATGTGAAGGACCTAGAGCAGGCAAATCCACAGAAACAGAAAATAAGATGGTTGTTGCTAGGAGCTAGAGAGTAGTATTCAATGAGTACAGAGGTTCAGTTGAGAAAAATAACAAAGTTCTGGAAATGAATGGTGGTGATGGTTGCATAACAGTTTAAGTGTACTTCATGACACAGAACTATACACTTAAAATTGGCTGAAACAGTATAAGTAGTGTTAGGCATTTTAAAATCACAATTGAAATAAAAAAGCAACGACATCTTTGGTTTTTCTTTTATATTCTCCCCATTTTATTCTTCAAATTATTTTTTAATTGCCAGAGAATGTGTGTGCATGCCAGAAAGAGAGAGACACAGAGAGGGGGAAGGAGAAATCTTCCCGATGGGATGTAGCCACATCATAATCCTTTCCTCCATTCTTCCACCCTGTTGGGATTTTGAGAACACATGCTATGCCTGTTTTTCAAGCTACCCCCAGGATTCGAACCATGTGGCTGGTCATATGGGATCCAACTCCTTTAATCACCAAGCCACAAGAATGGCCCAGAATTATTTAAGTTTTTTTTTTTTTTTTTTTTTTTTTTTTTTTTTTAAGGTTCTTACCATAGGGAGCATTGCACTCACTGGAGAGAGAGAGAACGAGACAGTGAGAGGGAATGGGAGAAATTTCCCCCCTGGGATGGATGGCCCACAATCCCTTCTCTTCCATTCTCCTCCTAGGATTCTGAACAAGCACCAGATGCATGTGCACCTGCATAATTTTCAAGACACTAGGCCTGGGATTTGAACTGCCGTAGGTCATGTGGGAGTCTAGTGCCTTAACCACCACAATACTCACTGGCCCCCATTTTTTTTTTTTTTTTAAATCAAGACTGCTTCATATATGGTGGTAGAAACTTTCAAAAGCAGGTACAAAATGTCTACTAAGTTCTCTTTCTTTAATATTAATAATTATGAATACCAACTACTATTTTTCAGTCATTAGAAGTTATGAAATGATGATATTCTTTTTTTGCCCTTTTTTTTTTTTTAAAGAAATTTTTGCTATAGAGCTCATGCTCTCACCAGAGGGACAGGGAGACAGAAAGTGAGAAATCACCCACCTCACCCCGAGGATGGCCATGCCACAGACCCTTCTCTCCTCCATTCTCCTCTCAGGATTTTGGGCACACACACACATGCAACCGGCATGAGTTTCAAGTTACTGGGTCTGGAATTCGAATTGTGGTAGACCATTTCAATCATTTCACCCCCTGCTAACACCCCTACCCCCGTTTTTTAAGATTTTTGCCATATGGCATGTAGGCTTGCAAGAGAGAGAGAGAGAAAGAATTCACCCCCAGGGGGAATGGTCATGCCAGTCTTTTCTCACTCTCCTCTCGGGACTTTGGGCATGCACGTGAGCACGCGCGCATGCGCGTGCACACACATACATATACACACACACCCAAAGTGATTTTCAAGCCACCAGGTCCTGGTTCTAGCCCAGTGGGAGCCAAGTGCTTTAACCACCATGCCACCTGCTGGCCCTGCAAAATGGTGATACTTTCTATTCTTTATTCATTAGCTAGAATAGTTTTGTAAGAGAATTTATCAAATACTTAACGGTCCTGATGCAATTTGTACAGAAGGGGCAGGATAAATGAGTGATTCTTTACTTTTCTTTCTTTTTTTTTTTTTTGGAGAGGTTTTTTGTTTGTTTGTTTGTTTGTTTGTTTGTTTTTGCTATAGGGCGCATGTGCTCGCCAGAGAGACAGAAAGCAAGAAATCACCCCCCCAGGGCAAATGGCCACGCTGCAATCCCTTCTCCTCCGTTCTCCTCTCGGGATCTTGAGGTCCTGAGCCCAATGTGAGTTTAAGCCACCAGGACCGGGACTCGAACTGCGTCGACAACATGGAAGTCCAGCGATGTAGCCATTACACCATCTGCTGGTCCCTCTTTACTTTTCTTACTAATATTTTTTTATGAGGACTTTTTATTTTTTTATTTTTTGCTATAGGAGAGAGACAGAGACAGAGACAGAAAGTGAGAAATCACCCCCAGGGGTGATGGTCACGCCCTAATCACTTCTCCACTTGAAATAGTTCACTGTTTGATTATACACTTTATAAGATATATTTTACTTTCAATTTTTAGTCACTGCATTTTTAACTTTGTTATGTAATTATGTAAATTATATAGATGGATCTATAGTTAACACCACAAAACAAGATATATACAAAGACAACTAGTTGCTATCTGTTTTACTCTACCCTAGTCCCTCCCTCTTCTACAGGTAACTTTATTTATATACATTTTTAAGTTATTATTTTTTTCCATGAGAGAGGAGGGGTGGGAGAGAGGGAGAGTGAGAGAAACAGGCACTCCTTAACAAGATCTTCACGTTGTTAATCCATTACAGTCCCAGCTGGCCAGGATCATGGGCACTGGGAGAGGTCTGGGGATGCAAACCCAAAACCTTTTCCATGTGGAACCATTTGCCACCACCTGGCCCCTACTTACACTTTATAGAATACCCCAAATTCCCTCTTTTTGGGATACTACACATCAATTCTCTACTTTTGTGCAACACTGAAACCAGCTCGTCATTTCTTCCTCCTATCTCTCTCCCTCAGCATCTAATTTAAGCAATATATTTTCTTTCTTCCTTTTCTTTTCTTTTCTTTTCTTTTTTTTTTTTTTTGAGGTATTTTTGCTATAGGGCATGTGCACTTGCCAGAAAGAAAGAGGAGGAGAGACGGAAAGCGAGAAATCACTCCCCAGGGCAGATGGCCACGCTGCAATCCCTTCTCCTCCATTCTCCTCTCGGGATCTTGGGCACGCATGCACACGCACCCAGCGTGAATTAAGCCACTGGATCCAGGACTTAAACCGCGGTCGACTACATGGGAGTCCAGCAACATAGCCATTATGCCAACTGCTGGCCCCAGCAATATATTTTCATTTATAACTGATACCTATAAGCAATTAGTAAGCTTATTCTACTTTTCACATATTCTCACAATTTATTTATATGTGTGTGTGTATGTGTGTGTGTGTGTGTGTATTTTACATTTGACCAGAGAGGGAGAAAGAAAAAGTGAAAAAGCAAGCTACCAGGTCTGGGGCTTGAACTGTAGTCAATCATGTGGGAGTCCAATACCTTAACTGCCATTCCACCTGCTGGCCCCATCTTATATTTTTGATAACTAAACTATGGCTACAGAATTAAACTACAGTGATTACATGCTATCCTGCCTCTTACTTCTACCAGTAAGATGCATATTTAATGTTCACCACCAGTGTAAAGTACCAGTTAGAGTGTGGTTAAAGCCCAGCCTCCATGGTGCAGAAGGTAGTGTGCTGAACTGCAGTGCTGGAAGCCACATGGTCAGTCACAGGATAGATCTCCTGTGTGGTCACCTTGTAACACGCTTGGGCGTGCATAGGTGCACCCATGATCCTGATGAGCCAGAGTGTGGTCTGGTATGACCAGACCTTGCTGAGGGTGCCCCCGACACCTCTTGCACACTCCCATGTAGTCGACCGCGGTTCAAGTCCCAGGCCCGGTAGCTTAAACTTATGCTAGGCGTGTGTGCATGCATGCCCAAGATCACAATCCTATATCATGAATAAAATGAATAAAACTAAAAAAAAAAAAAAAAAAAAAAAAAAAAAAGTCAAGAATACATGTCCATGACCAGTCACAGTGTCACAGGCAGTGGGGATACCGCTGCATGATGCTGGAAGTCAGGGGGGACCCTCTTGAAAGAAAGGGGGGAGGGCAAAGAAACAAAGAAATCTTAACAGCAACAAAAACTGGAGGTTCACAATTCTTTACCAAGTAGAATCTTAAGGAGTCAGAAAGGTCTAAAATTCAGACTTTTTTCATTTTTTTTTAAGTGATACAGTGTATAGAACATTTACTATGTATTGCAGAAACATTGCCAGTGGAGCCAGTCCACTAATCTAATGGTTAAGGGAGTCAGATCCCATATGGCCAACCAGGGTTGGATTCCTGGCCTTGGCAGCTTGAAAAACACACTGGAAACGTTTGTGAATGCCCCAAATCCCAACTGGATAGAGAAATGGAAAACAAACTGCAGTGTGACCATGCCCATATGCTCTTGACAAGAGCAAGTGCATTGGCAATTTAAAAAAATAAAAAATAACCAGTGAATCTGGTAAAGAACCCTGCAATCAAATAAATTAATATTTGCCATAAGATATGTTGAATATTTAGACTAAGCTATATTACTTTATGTTAAGGTTTTGCTACTCAAATGAATTGGGGAAAGGCTAGTGTTTGCAATCAAATGTGTGCTTCCTCCCCCCAATATTTTCAGAAGTTTTGATTTTTAAAATTATAGATGGGCAGGGACAGCAGATAGCATGGTGGTAAAGGTGCTGGGCACTTTTATATAGCCAACCACGGTTCGAGTCCCGGGCCTAGTGGCTTGTTTTCTGACTCTTTCTCTGGTCAAATTAAAATAAATGAATGAGGACCAGCAGTTGGTGTAATGACTATGTTGCTGGACTTCCATGTAGTCAACCACAGTTCAAGTCCCAGACCCGGTGGCTTAAACTCATACTGAGCGCGTGTGCATGCAAGACTGAGATGGTAAGAGGAGAGTAGAGGAGAAGGGATTGCAGCGTAGCGGCCCCCCGCCCCCCGGGGGTAATTTCTCACTTTCTGTCTCTGTCTTTCTGGCAATCAAAACGCCCTATAGCAAAAACCTCTCTCGCAAAAAAAAAAAAAAAAAAAAAAAAAGAATAAATAAAATTAAATAATTCTTTTTTTTGTTATTATTATTAAATTAATTTTATTGTAATTTCTTTTATACATTCCACCACTATACATCACTTAGTTTGTAAAGTGAATTTTCTAACATGAATACATTATTTATTTATTTATTTATTTAAATTTATTTGTTTACGTTCATTCACTGTACATCATTACAGCATACAAAATGAGATTTTCCATCCAGAGTACACTGTATATTATCTCAATCAAGCACATCAACATACATGTTTGTCAACAAATAATTTTCCATTTCTTGTTTCCTGTATGTTTTGCCCCCCCCCCCATCCTTGGTTCCCTATCTCTTACCCTCAGCCATCTCCCACTCTCTTCCCACACTGTCTCTGGTATCTATGTTTATTTTCTATACTGTTTTCTCCCCATTTTTTGTTGAATTACTAAAGATCTTAATTAATCTAAATATTTTCATAGCAAACACAGGTGATATATACATTTCCATGAATACAAATCTAACTTTAGGCATCCTATAAAATAGCACCTAGCTGGGGCTATATATCTTAACTGCAGTCATCGAATGGATTTTTTTTCCTGAAACTTTTCTTTTTTTTGTAACTTAATTTACATTGTTACCCTAAGCATCATCACGGCATACAAAATATGATTTCCCATCCAGAATATACTGCGTAGTGACTTAATCATACGTATTATTATTCAGAATTTTCCATTTATACTTCCTAGAATTTTTTACCCCTCTTTTTCTGACCCTTTGTCTCTGGTTTACAAATGAGTATGAACCTTGGGAACCAGCCTCTTCTGACCCACTGTCTCTGGTGTCTACAAATGAGTATGAACCTGTAGATAACAGCTCAAGATCATATATAATAATCTTTTCGCTTACCCATCCCTCACAAAAAAGTCAAGCCATAAAACATTTTTATATATATTAAGAAGATATCTTTTAAATTGCTATTTTCCCCTATAAAATTCCATTGCTTTACTGCAAATGAAGATTATCTGTTAGAATTTTCTTAGGAGAATCTTATTAAGTGTATGTGGGCTTTTTCTAATATAACCTATTATAATTCAAAACAGCTGTCAGTCCCCTGCTGCTATGTTATTCCCTTATTAAAAATACATTTTAAAAGAATAGAAAAGTACATCACATTACAGTAATCTATGCAATATTTTAAATATAACCATAAGAATTTTTCAAATGAAGAAAAAAAAATGCAGAGAAATGTGGAGTTGAGTCTAGATCTTAGAATTTTGGCTCTGGTGAAGAGATTCATTGTTTAATTTTGGGAAAAGGAGGCATCTGTATTTTTAAAAAATTTTTGCTGTAGGGCCCTGTGCACTTGCCAGAGAGAGAAAAAGTGAGAGGAAGTGAGAAGTTACCCCCTCGGGGGAGATGGCTACACCACAATCCCTTTTCCTTCATTCTCCTCCCAGGAACGTGGGCATGCATACACATGCACCTAGCATGACTTTTTTTAAAAAAAGAATTATTTTATTTAATTTTTATTTATTTATTATTAGTTTTAAATTTGACCAGAGAGGGACACAGAGAGAGAGCAAGAGCGAGAGAAGAGAGAAAGAGAAAGTGAGAAAGCAAACGGACGGGTCCGGGACTTGAATCATGGTCAGCCATGTGGGAGTCCAGCGCCCTTAACCACCACACCACCTGCTGACATGGATCATCAGAGAGACGGAGAGAGACGGAGAGACAGAAAGCGATAAATTATCCCCCAGGGGAATAACCACGCTGCAATACCTTCTCCTCCATTCTCCTCTTGGGATCCTGGGCGAGCCTGCACACACAGGTGCCTGGCATGAGTTAAACCACTGCGTCTGGGACTCGAACCACAGTCAACTACATGGGAGTCCAGTGACATAAATATTACACCACCTATTGGTCCCCCAGTGTGATTTTAAGCTGCCAGATCCAGGACTCAAACTGCACAGTCGGCCATGTGGGATTCAGTGCCTTGACCTCCACGCCACCTGTTAGCTCAGTATCTGAATTTTTGAATGACTTCTTAAATTGAAAGTATACATTTCTTAGTGTTCTTTTAATACTTCTAATAATGAAATGATTCTTAAAAGAAACTATTAGGTCATTGCGAAAGTCATGACGTATTTTTCTTTCTTTTTTTGAGAGAAACTTCTGCTACAGGGTGTGTGCACTCACTGGAGAGACTAGAGAGACAGAAAATGAGAAATCACTCCTCAGGGAGGATAGCCACGCCGCAATCCCTTCACCATTCTCCTCTTGGGATCTCAAGTATGCAAGCACCTGTGCCCAGGGTGAGTTTTTAAGTAGGTGCGTCCCGGACTTGAACTGTGGTTGGCTATGTGGGAGTCCAGCAATGCAACCATTTAAAAAAAGGGGGTTATGACTCTCCCAAAGACCCAATATTTGCTATAAATGGTTATTTAGCATGGTCCAAAATTTGTTAAGGCTTAGCTTTTTAAAAAAATTTTACTAGAGGGTATGTACACTCACCATAGACAGAGAAAGAGAAAGTGACCTCTCCACACCACCTGCTGGCCCGAGTCTTCAAAGAATTTTAAAGATTACAGAACAGATCATAATATGTAAAGAGGATCCTTGCTAAATGTTCTCTTCTCGATTTACCCCAAAATCTTTATTTTTCTCCATTTAAGGGAACAATGCAGGATTTTTTTTTAAAAAGAATTGTTTTATTTTACTTCATGTATCATTATCATTATTAATCTGACCAGAGAGACATAGAGAGAGAAAGTGAGAAAGCAAGCTGCGAGGTCCAGGACTTGAACCATGGTTGGCCTTTAACCAGCATGCCACCTGCTGGCCCCAAGGGAACAACACAGGTTTATTGTTTAATTTTTTTAAAACACACTGGAATATAGACAAACCCAATTCCCTAAAATCTGCCTCTTCCCCCACAAAGATAACTTTTTATAATCTGAATTCTACTTTCCTAGGATTTTTATGTAAATTAACTTCAGTTTTAAAAAGCTACTTTCATAATACATCAGGGTTGTGGAAATAGTCATATACAAAATGTACCTTACCTTTTAAATATCTCTAGTTAGGACAATATTTGAAAAAGCTCTTTTATGCTGTAATCTCCAAATTAGACTATGTGGATAAACACTCTTCAATCAAAGCAGAAAGCCAACATTAGATATTAGGTCATCAGAAAAGTCATGACGTGTTTTTCTGTTTTAATTATTTATTTAATTTTATTTGTTTTTTTAATTTAATCTTTAATTTTATTTATAATTTTTTTTTTTTTTAATTTGACCAAAGAGACAGAGAGAGAGAGAGAGCAAGAGAAGGGGAAGTGAGAAAGCAAGCCTCCAGGTCTGGGACTTGAACTATAGTTGGCCTTATGGGAGTCCAGCACCTTAGCCACCACACCATCTACCAACCCCCATGATGTGTTTTTCTATGCAAAAATGCATCATTTTCCAACAACCCAATAGTTTATAATGTCACTATTGTTTAAGTAATTCAGTGTACTAATTTAAAATTTTTCTTATTAAATCTCAAATATGAAGCTAACTACCTAATGTTGAAGGGAAAGAAAATGGATATACATTTTCCAGATACTGAAAAATGCATTTGGTAGTCACTGAAGTATACAGTATTAGGCTGTCAGACTTGTCTTTCTATTAATTTCTAGAGACTTCTTATAGTTTAATTGGCACAATTTTTTCCTCAGTATTTGTAGAGATTTCTCTTCAGTTGTCTGAGTGGATCTGATATCCAGAGTACTATATTGGCCTTCCCTCCCACTCCCCTCCCCGGCTGGAGAGCACGTGAGTTCTTCTGAGAGAGACAGAGAGAAGAGAAAGCAACCCCCACTGTGGCACAGTCATGCCACAATCCCTTCTTCATCTTTCCCTCCTTTTGGAATTTTGGGTGCACGTACACATGCCTGGTATGTTTTTCAAGCTGCCAGGTCCAAGACTCAAACTGCAAGGTTAGCCATGTGGGATCCAATTGCCTTAACCACAGACTTTCTCAACTGAGCTTCTATTATTGCCTTTCTGTTCTCCGAATGCAATCTAGAAAATTAGTGAAGGTTGCCAAGGGTCAAATGACCAGTGTCAAAACAAGTGAAGAAACCTCAAGAAATAAAATATGTAAGCTTTGTCATAACTATGGCTCTAGGATTCAAGTTTTTTTTTTTTTTTAATTGTTTTTTTTAGTTTGCTATAGGGTGCCTGTGCTTGGTGCCAGGAAGAGGAAGAGAGGGAGAGAGTAAGAGAGGGAGAGAATGAGGAGGAGAGGGAGTGGGGGAGAGTGAGAAATCATTCACACACATACACATCCCATACTACACTCCCTTCTCCTCTATTCTCCTCTCAGGATTTTGAGTATGCACACACATGCACACGCACATGCTCCTGGCAGGATTTTCAAGCTGTCAGGTCCAGGACTCAAACTGAGCAGTCAGCCACGTGAGATCCTGCTGCCTTAAACTCTACAACATCTTCTGGCCCCAGGTCCTTATTTTAATTTGACTTTTAAAGTTTACTTACTCATAATTTTGTGAGTGTTTATGTGAGGTAAGGTTGCTAGTAGTTCAGCAGAAGTTGTGCTTTAAAGGTTTTGAAGCTTCAAATAACTAAAATCTGTAACAATGCAAGTGAGTGCTGGCCTATTAAACAAAATCTAAGATGCTAATCTGGTTCCCAAATACTGATTTTTTTTTTTTAAATTTTTTAGTTTATTAATCCTCTCATGAAAAATCCGCACAATCACCGCAGATAGTCATTGCAGAATCTTTACTCCTTCAACTTTTTGCCAGCACCAACATTGGCCTTTGCAGTCCCCCTGACTTTCTTCATTCTGTTCTTGTGTTCCTTTCACTGTTTTCTTGATGTCTTTTTCTTCTCATAAAGGCCATGTCTTGCAAGTCTATGTTTGGGTTCATTTTTTTTCGCATAATCCAAAGAATCATAAATCATGCCAAAGCCAGTTGTCTTGCCACCACCAAAATGGGTTCTGAACCCAAACACAAAGATGACATCTGGTGTGGTCTTGTACATCTTTGCTAGTTTCTCCCGAACTTCTGTCTTAGGTACTGTTGCCTTCCCGGGGTGAAGGACATCAATGACCATTTGTTTCCTCTGAAGTAGTGGTTGGTCATGAATCTCCTGGTTCGGATAGTTACTGTGTCATTCATGATGGCAGTATATCCTCAAGCAGCCAGGGACGAAAAACCAAATACTGGTAAATTTTAAACACAACTGACAAGTTAGAAGAAGTATACCAAGAGGATTTCTCAACAGCTTCTTTATATTTATAATTTTTATAAAAACATGCCTCACCAAGTTTTGAGTATTAGATGAAAACGTTTTACTTGGCTTTATTCTTAATGCAAACACAAGTTGTTTTAATAGAGTTAAGCAATTTCAATATGAAAGTAAAGCACTATTAAATTTCCTCTGAAAAATGCTTTTCTCAATACAGTCGTCAGCCCCCCTTATTTGCGTTCACTTCCTGTGGTTTTGGTTACCTGAATCAGCTGCTGTCTGAAAATATTAAGTAGAGAAAATTCCAGGAATAAACAATTCTTAAGTCTTAAATTGCACACCATTCTGGGTAGCATGATGAAATCTCAAGCCATCCGCCCCTTCCCTCCCTGTCCCGCTGGGATGTGAATCATCCTTTTGTCCAGAGTGTCCACACTCTATGCACTACCTGCTCGTTAGTCACTGAGTAGCTGTCTCAGTCATCAGGTTGAAAACCGCGGTGTGTACTGGTACTGCGCAGCTCAGCACTATCTGCGGTTCCAGGCATCCAGACAGGTCTTGGAATGTATCCTGTGTAACAAGGGGGATCTACTGTATATAGCCAACTCTTAACTTTCCTGGGATAAAGGAATAGCGCGATCCGAGGAATCCGAGAACTATAAATACAGTATCTAACATTTGGAACACACGCACTCATTTTTTGTAGTAGACAGACTTTCAAAATTCTGTTATGCTTATGTAACATCTCCTGAAGTCACCTCTGACCACTTCCCTCTTTGCTTGCTCTTCTTTAAACACTTTCCTTCTTGCTGTTCTTAAAACATGTCAAGCATTTTCTCACCTCAGCTTTTTAAACTGTCACCCTTCTGGATGGAAAACTCTTTAGCTAGCTATCCAGATAGCTCACTCCATCTCTTCCTTCACATCCTGTCACCTTCTCAGAGGTCATTCTGACAGGCCTATATAAAATGGCAAACCTGACTCCTATTCCAGCATTCTGTACATTGTTCTGGTCTTCTACAGCACAGAAGTATCTGACACATTTATTTTAAGAAATATATATATATAAACTTTTATAATTTATTCTTGCATGTCTGATTTAATAAGCTATCCATTTAACCCAGAGAAGTGACATCACTGTTGATTCCTAAGAAACGTCTGGCATTCTTTTATGCTAGGTTCTGACACTCAGAGTTAATACAGTTCCCCAAGCATTCCTTATTACATTCATGTTTTTCTTAATTTCTCTTGAGAGGAAATGAAATCAAACCTTTGAAAAATTAAGACAATTGAGCTGCTACTAAACTTTCTCTTTTTCAGTTGGCATGATCTCAGATAAACTAAATTTTCCCCACTTCTTTTTTATGATCAAAGAACATAATTTTTACTACTCGATAGTTTTCAATATGTTCACACAGCTTCACAATCAATTTTAGGACATTTTCTTCAGTTCCAAAAAGATGCCCCAAAACCATTACCACTCACTCCTCATTTTTTTCATAATCCCCAACCCTAGGCAATTACTAATCTAATTTCTATCTCTATAGATTTGCCTATTTTGGACATTTCATATAAATGGAACCATATAAGATGTAGCCTCCTGTGGCTGTCTTCTTTTACTTAAGCATTGTTTTCAACGTTCATCCATTACAGCATGGATGAGAAGGGATTGCAGCATGGCCATCCTCCTGTGGGTGACCTCTCACTTTCCCTCTCTTTCTGTCTTTTCTGTCTCTGTCTCTCTCCAGTGAGTATATGCACCTTCTAGCAAATAAAAAAAGAAAAAAGGAATCCTCATTCATTTGGGAAATATGATTTATGATAGCCCTGTTTTGTAGAAATGTTTGAGTGCTGTGTGCCTAGCACTATGCTCAGTGCTGGGAGCTTTAGTGGCTCTTGGTTCTCATGTTGCTTACAGTCAAATTAACAGAAATACACATTTGAACAAATAATTGCATAAACTGAACCAGCTGGGCGGTGTGGCGGTTAAAGTAGCTGGGTCCACGTGGCCAACTGGGCGGTTCAAGTCTCAGACCCAGCAGCTTGAGAAACACACTGGGTATGTGTGAATATGCAACCCAAAATCCCGAGGGAAGAGTGGAGAAGGGACTGTGGCAAGACCATTCCCCAAAGGGGAATGCTTTCTCACTTTCTTTTTCTCTCTCTCTCTCTCTCTTTCCCCCTCTCTGCTCTGGCAAGTGCATATGCCCTATAACAAACTTTTTTTTTTTTTTTTTGGAGAGGTTTTTCATTATAGGGCGCATGCGCTCGCCGGAAAGGCAGGGAGAGACAGAGAGATAGAAAGCGAGAAATCACCTCCCAGGGGGGATGGCCACACCGCAATCCCTTCTCCTCCATCCTCCTCTTGGGATCTTGGGCACGCACGCACACGCGCCCAGCGTGAGTTTAAGCCGCCGGGTCCAGGACTTGAACCGCGGTTGACTACGTGGGAATCTAGCGACATAGCCATTATGCTAACTGCTGGTCCCATCACCCTATAACAAACTTTAAAAATAAATTATATAAATAAAGTTACACACTGGGTCAATAAATACCTAGAATAGCATGGCTGCTTTCCTTGGGAAAGAATGAGTAGAGATGATTTAGTGACAGAAGAGGTAGTGATGCTGGGAAGTTAAGGGAGTGTAAACAATTCAGCAAAATCTAGTAACGGAAAGAAGTCCAAAGTGCCCATTGCAGAGTAAGCAAATGAAGTCGGGGTGGTCGGCTGGGAAATAACGACATGATGTGAAGCAAGACAGGTAGGCAGGAGCCAGGTCATGTATATCCCTGCAAAAGACTCCGTACCTGCAGTTAAGAAATCAGTTCAACTTTGCGTAATTTAGCTTTACTAAACCTTTTTTTTTTTTTTTTTTTTTAATTGCCAGAGGTTATGTAGTTGGTCAGAGAGAAGCAGGGAAGAGAAAAGAGGCGAAATCTCCCCCCAGTAGGGCATGGTCATGCTACAATTCCTTCTTTTCCATTTCTGCTTCCTGTCAGGATTTGGGGCACACACATACATGTGTCCCATATGCCACTGGCACCAGGATTCAAACTGTGATCTGCTATGTAGGATCTGACTCCCTTAACCAGTAGGCTATGGGATTGGCCTCAGCTTTTCCAAACTAAACCATGGAAACCTTTCCAAGAAAAACCAATAAACCATGTACAATGTTTCATGTTATAACTTTCAACCATATTATAGTTGCCAAGGTATAGTGAGGAAGGCTTGCACTGGGCTAATGTTTACATTTTAAAAGAAAATAACATAATGTGAAAATGTATTTATTGATTGATTTTACTTTTGAGTTAAAAAAGAATCAAAAGGTCATGTGGGATATCCAGCACCTTAACCACGATGCCACCTGCTGGCCCCAATTACCAGCTCTTCAGACTAATGTTTACACAGCAGGCCTGAGATTGTCCTCTTTAGAAAGGTGTGCTTACGGCCACAGACGATCTCCAGCAATGTGGATCTGGGTAGTAATCCCAGCATTCCTCGACTATTTGATAAGGGTGATTTAGTGTGCCTAAATGGTACAAACAGTATGGTTTATCTAAACATGGGCTTTCTTTCTGGGGGCCTGCAATTTTGATACAAGCTATGTAGAGGGTGCTATGTGATTAGAACACAATTAAAACGCTGAGCACTGAATCTCTAATGAGCCTTCCTGGTAGACAACACTTTACACAAGTTGGTCCAAGTCTATGTTGAAGGAACTAAGTGAGTCCTCTGTGACTGCACTGGAAGAGGACTCTTGGAAACTTGTGCCTGGTTTTCCCTGGGCTTTGCCCCATGAATAAGCCTTTTCCCTTTGTAATTTTTGCTTTGTATCTGTTTGCTGTAGTAACTCTTAGCTGTGAGTCATACTATATGTCAAGTCCTGTGAATACTCCCAGTGAATCACCAAACCTGGGGGTAGTCTTAGGGCTTCCAAGGCAGGTACAAAATGGGATACCGTGAAATGTCTTCCTCTACTTTGGTACTGCAGCCTCCTTAAATGAAACTGTATTGTTTGTGGGGAAATATCTACTTGGTCTTCAGGTATAAAGTTATTTATAAAAATGTGTGGAAAAAAGTACCATAAAATTCAAAACAGTGGTTGTTATCTTGAAGAGAAGGAGAGTGGTGGTTGTGATTGAGAAGAGACATAAGGGGAACTTTTGGAACATTCACAATGGTTTTTACATGGCCAGCACAGTATCAGCTCTAAAATACAGGTAACTGAGGCCAGCAGGTGGCATGGTGGTTAAGGTGCTGGATTCCCACATGACCAGCTCTGTGGTTCAAGTCCCAAACTTGGTGGCTTGAAAATCACAAGAATAAATAAATAAATGTTAAGAAAAATATGGGTAATTTGTAAGTATAAAAAAATGGCTTAAACTTACATGTGTTTAATACACCTTTTTTTTTTTTTTTAAAGTTTATTTATTTATTTATTTGCCTTAGAGCACACACGATCACTGGAGAGAGTCAGGAGGGGTTGGAGGTAGTGGGAAAGTGTCGAGTAGGGGAATAGCCAGGCTGTATTCCTTTCTTCTCCATTCTCCTCGGGATTTTGGGCATGCATGCACATGCGCCCAACACATTTTTCAAGTAACTGGATCTAGGATTTGAACCACATAGTTGGCCATTTGCCATTCAGCTGCCTTAACCACCACACAACCAGTTGGCCCTAATATACTCTGCATGTGTATTATTTCACAATAAAAAATATGTTTTGTTGTAGCCAGTACAAATTTTAAAATTTCAGGTGGAGCCTTAAAATTAATTTCCTAAACTATAGGATATAGAAGAATGAATGGAAAGCTAAGTGCTAAGCCACAGGAAATGCTGACATTTTGGGGGCAGAACAGGAAGAGGAAAGAGCAAAGTGTGAAAAAAGCCAATCAAAGTGACCAGGCTGCATGTCAGAAGTGACACTTGAATGAAGTGTACTCCAAATTCAGAAACCAAACCCTTCCTCTGTGCTAACACGAGGGTTTTGGATATACCTCAACTTCAGTACTTATCACGCAGTCATTAAGATGTCTATATCTTCAAACAGACTTAAGTTCCTACAATACTAGGACTGTGTCTTATTTCAATTACTATGTACACCAAGGAATTTGAGGTGTGACTGGCTCATAATGGACATTTAGTAAACAAGGTGCTTCAACACAGAGAATGAAATCACAAAAAGACCTCATCACAGAAAAAAAAAAAAAAAAAAAAAAAAAAAAAAGGAAGATATGTAAGAAATCCCATTTCCAATTTTGAATTTTCTTTAGTTTTCCTTTTATTCCCCTACCTGTAGCAACTTCTCAGGTCATCCCTGTTTTCACCAAGTCCTTCAAACTCTATTGCTACTACCTCATTTCTTCTTTAACAACTACCTGAACACCAACTATGTGCAAGATACTCAGCCAAGTATGTGCAAGACACTCACCCAGGTCATGTTAGGAATACAAAAAGGAGCTTACAGTCAAATGTGGGACATATTTCACATAAATAACACAGAGGACAAGGGGGTACAGAGAGAATGAATATGAACATGACATGGAAGTTACAGGGTGATTAGGCTTTCATGGAAAGATGGTATCTGCTCTGGTCCTTGAAGGATGTAAGAATTTATATATGGACAAATGTAGGTAAGTGCATTTCAACAAAGAGAACGGATTAAGAATGAATAGGTATTGGGACCAGCAGGTGGTGTAATGGTTACGTTGCTGGACTCCCATGTAGTTGATAATGGTTCGAGTCCCGGACCTGGTGGTTTAAAATTAACGCCAAATGTGTGTATGTGTGCACCCAGAATCCCAAGAGGAGAGCAGAGGAGAAGGGACAGCAGCACAGCCATACCCCAAGGGGTGATTTCTCGCTTTCTCTCTGTCTCTCCAGTGAGCGCATCCTCTATGGTAAAAGTCTCTCTTAAAAAACAATAAAAAGAATTAATAGGGGACTGGCAGGTGTCATGGTGGTTAAGGCACTAGACTCCCACCTGGCTGACCACGGTTCGAGTCCTGGACCTGGCAGTTTGCTTTCTCACTTTCCTTCTCTCTCCCTGTCTCTCTGGTCAAATTAACAAAATAAATAATAACAACAAATAAAATTAAATACATAATTTTAAAAAATTAATAGGTATCACAATAGCCAAGATGTGGATACAACCTAGAAGTCCATAAAGAGATGAAATGTATGACCAAAGTATGATATATACATATAATGGACTTTTTTTTAAGGGAGAGATTTTTGCTATAGGGTAGGTGCGCTCACCAGAGAGATACAGAGAGAGAGAAAATGAGAACTCACTCGCCCAGGGGGATGGCCATGCCACAATCCCTCCTCTTCCAGTCTCCTTTTGGGATTTTGGGCATGAATACACACACACCCAGCGTGAGTCTTAAGCTGCCGGGTCTGGGACTTGAAGCACGGTGGACCATGTGGGAGTCTAGCAATGAAACTATAACGCCATCTGCTGGTCCCTATAATGGAATATTACTCAGCCTTAAAGAGAAGTAAATATGTGACAACATGAATGAACTTTAAAGACATTATGCTAAGTGAAATATGCCAGTCACACACACACACAAATACTCATGAGTCTTCTTTTATGAAGTATCTGTCACTATCCAAACTAATTTGGACTATATAAAATAGTCAAATTTAGAGAATCAAAGGGTGGAAGGGTGGGTGCTAGGGATCCAGGGTGGAAAGAAATAGGCAGTGATTAATCAACAGGCATAAATTTCAGTTAAGCAAGCTGAATAAGCTTAGAGATCTGCTCTACAACTTCTACCTTTAGTCAACAATAGTACACTTAGATCATTAAGAGGGTATACCTTATGTTGTGTTTGTATCACAATAAAATTATATTTTAAAAAATTAGTAGGTATATGAAAGACAACATAAGAATGGACATCAAAAAGTTCATGAAAAACGGAATTAAATATAAATTTATTGTGCCGGCCCAGTAGTTTAGTAGTTAAAGGAGGTGGATACTACATGCCCAACCACAGTTCAAATCCCAGCCCCAGCAGCTTGAAAACCTCACCAGATTTATTTGTATGCATGCTCAGAATTCTGACAGGATGGTGAAATGGAGAAGAGATTGCAGTATGACTACACCCCAATGAGGGGTGCTTCCCTCCCACATACCCCACTTGTAAGTGCATGCACCCACTAGCAATTAAAAAAAAAAAAAAGCATAAGTCTATTCTGGTGTAAAAATATTGAAGTCTATGTATAGTTTTTTCACAACATCACATAGTTTTCCTTTTTTTTTCCTTAAGATTCCCTTGTATAAGTGTAAGAAAATGAAGCCAAGAAAGGAAGGCTTGAGAGCTGAGTAGATAAAAACAGAGTAAGAAAAAAAGCAAAGATGATGACATTGTCCAACTACGTAGAGACGATAAAAGATACCAAAAGGGAACAACTAGAGAGACAGGGCAAAATGGATCTCATAGAATTCAAGAGAAGAAACGGAACGGTGAGTGAAAACCTGGACAGAGAAGTTTTACAATTCTCTTTCAGAAATATGACTTCAAAAAGTCCAGAGAAATAAAGCAGTGGTACAAGGGGATGCAGAAGCCTCAATGAGGTATGTGAAAGGGAAAGGAAGATATTAAAGCAAATGAGTAAGTGGACAGGAATGCTGTAGTAAAGCTGTAGTTTTCAATTTGGGTGATAATAACTTCTTGGGACATAACTGGAGAGGGAAGAAGAAAGAGAGGGAAGAGTACTACCTGCATCTAGTGGGTAGATGCTATTCTGCCCAAACGTCAATAGTGCAAAGGTTGGGGCTGGCAGGTGGTGTGGTGGTTGAGATGCTGGACTCCCACATGACCAACCACGGTTCAAGTCCCAGACCTGGTGACTTGCTTTCTCACTCTCCCTTTCTCTCTGTCTGTCTCTCTCTAGTCGAAATTGAAGAATAATGATAATAAATATAATTAAAATGAATAAATCTTTAAAAAATAATTTTTAAAAATAGTGTGAAGATTGAGAGGGTATAAGGGATGAAGAAGACAGAAAGTTTAACCAAAAGCAAAACCTCTGGTAAAGCAAGAACATTCATAAAAAAAATGAATGGGACCAGCAGTTGGCATAATAGCTATGTTGCTGGACTCCCAAGTAGTCGACGTCCTGGACCCGGTGGCTTAAATTCACACCGGGCGCATGTGCGTGTGTGCCCAAGATCCCAGGAGGAGAATGGAGGAGAAGAGATAGTGGTGTGGCCATGCCTCGGGGGGTGATTTCTCACTTTTGTCTCTCTGTCTCTGGTGAGCACACACGCCCTATAGCAAAAATCTCTCTCTCAAAAAAAAGAATACTTTTCTGATTATCTATCTAGTGACCTGACTGAGAATTACAGTGTGATGCTGGAAATAGCTTCAAGGCTTTATTTATTTGAAAAGTCAATCACAGTATAGCATCTGACTTCTCCAATTCCACATGAACACTATATATATAATATATATATGTATGTATTATATATATAATACATACATGTATGTAATATATATGTATGTATTATATATACATATATATGTATGTATTTTTATACATATATATTTTATATATATATATATATATTTTTTTTTTTTTTTACATAAAGAAGAGGGGAGTTGTAACTATTTTTGGTGGAATAGTATATTACTATTATTATTTGCAACAGTATGTGTGTGTGCTTGCTGGAGAGACAGAGAGAGAAAGAGAAATCATTCCCTTGTGGTCAAACCACAATCCCTTCTCCTCTTGGGACTCCAAGCACATGCACCACCTGCTGACCCAGTACATTATATTTCAAAACCATATTTTGATCATAAAAATTTCAGTTTGGGGCCAGCAGTGGAATGGAGGTTAAGGCACTGGATCCCACATGGCTTACTGCACTGTTAAATCCCAGCCTTGGCAACTTGAAAAACACACCAGGCTTGTGTGCACGTGCGCACCCAACATCCCAAAAGGATAGAGAAGTGGAGGATATGAAATCGCATAATGACCATGCCCTTTGGGGGGTGCTTTCTCACTTTATCCCCCCCATCTCAATCCCATGAGCACACATGCCCTCTGGCAAAATATTTTAAAAATAAATAATAAAACAAGAAGGTACTATGACAAACGTGTCTTTTCATAATAATATATTATACTACAAATTCCTAAACATATATCCTATTTCTCTTTTCCATGTTTTAAAAATAGCTACATATGACTGTGTTAAAGTCTAATTTATCTGACTAAAGTCAACAAACGGTGAAGCACACAAAGTATGTAAATTTTAACTTTCCTTTTCCACCTCTTCTCTCTTGTCAGATGTTATTGTTGAAGCATGTGACAGAACTATGACTCTGTAATTAAGGCTATAATGAGACTTCTCTGTCATAAGCTATTACTAACATTTGCTACAAACCCCTCTAGTTCTGCCACAAAGCTTTTTGCTTACCAGAAAATTCTCATGTCTAGTCTCAAGCAAGCAAAAAATATTTTGGGAAAGTCTGAAGACAAGAATAATTATGTCTTATGAAGCATATGATAGAATTTTTCCTCTAAAGAATAATTCACAAATGAATCCCAGATAAAACAGACCTAAATATAATTTCAAAACATAGAGAGAAAGACACATATTATATTGAAGTTAGTTCTGACATTTAACTCTCCCATAAAAAAGGAAGGAAATATCACAGTTATAGTACAATTTATTATTTCTCCTTCCATAAGAGACTACTACCAAAGGAGATTGTCACATTTTTTTTTACCTAAGTGAAAATGTCTAGATAATAATGAAGGGCTAGCGAAGAATGATATCTGGTCTAATTGATTTTTTCCACTTTCACTTTAAAGACAATAATATGCCTCATGTGTATTTTAAAATTGCTGACAAAGCACTCTTTTATATTATTATTTCATCCTCACAACTTACTGAATACCTACCTATTATGCATCGAACACTGTGCTACATCCTAGACACCTGGGTTCAAAGCATACAGTCACGTGTAGATAAGTCAGACATACAAGCTAGTGATTATATTATTATATAACAAGAGCTGCAAGAGAAGTCCTCAGTCCAAGGGGGTAGTACATAACTACTGGTAAAGGTACCATTACCAAATCTTGAAAATTGAAGAGAACTATGTCAATCAAGAGATTTTTGATGGCAAGTAACTCCAGAGAATAAGCTTAAATAAGAAATTTACCTGTCATTAAGAGAAGTCCTATGACAGGAAGGCCCCAGAACTAGTACAATATGTGGCTAAGTGACGTTATCGATAGCCCAGATTCCTCTTACCTCTCTGCTCTGCCATCCTCAGAGCAGGGTTCATCCCTTGTGGTCACAAGAGACTTGTCAGTAGCAACAGGCGCCTTGTTTTCTCTTATTCATATACCATACAGGAAGAAATTCTCTCCCCCAGAAACAAAACATCTCCTTTCCTTTAATCTGACTAGAACAAGTAACAGATTAAGAGAAATGCCAAGAGCTGATTGGCTTAGACTAATCAAAATCTGACACGGGAGTTAGTGATGAGTCATCTTCAAATCTCCTGGGTGCATGATCAATGACAGAGTTCTGTCAGTGCCTGATGGTGGACCAACAGTAACACAACTGGTCCCACATGGGAAGGTTCCAAGTTCCCATTCTGGGACTTCCCTGTACATGTTAGGCTGGCTGGGGTGAATCCAGGCTGGCTGGGGGTGAATTATGACATGAAGATCCTACTGGAGAACCTGTCTCTGTGTCTGTTTCTTTCTCTCTAAATAAAAAAATAAACTAAGAACAATAAAATAAAATAGAGGTCAGTCAGTGGCGCTGTGATAAAATGAGACACTCTGGGAGGCAATCCCACATGGGATGGATTCTGATTCATGTACAGAGACTCCCCTGAATATGCCTGGCACACAGACACCCATGATCCAGGCTGATCTCCCTCTCAGCTTTCCAGACGGTCCAATCATAAGCACACCCAGCAACATGTCACATGGATCTGGGATCCAAACCCTGGGACCTTCCCACTGGGCTTCAGCAATGTGCACTGACATCCCAATGTGTGCACCACCACGGCTGAGTCAGTTCTAGCTGAGCTTCTCAGGAATATAACTGTGGTAGTAATAACAGAGGATGGCCAGAGATGGAGAAGAAGAGAACAAGATGGAGAAGAAGAGGAGAAGTGGCAGAGACTTAGCTGATAATAGTCCAGCCTTAAGAAATGCTAACAGAGGGACCAGCAGTTAGCGTAATGGCTGTGTCGCTGGACTCCCACGTAGTCGACCGCGGTTCGAGTCCCGGACCCGGTGGCTTAAACTCACACCGGGCGCGTGTGCGCGTGTGCCCAAGATCCCGAGAGGAGAATGGAGGAGAAGGGACTGCGGCGTGGCCATCCCCCCTGGGGGGTGATTTCCTGCTTTCTGTCTCTCTTTCTCTGTCTGTCTGGCAAGCGCACGCGCCCTATAGCAAAAACTTCTCCAAAAAAAAAAAAAAAAAAAAAAAAAAGAAATGCTAACAGAGATAGAAAGGATGGAATTTTAAAAATACATACAAAGTAGAAATGATGCTAAGCAAGACATTTCTTTTTTTCTTTCTTTCTTTCTTTTTTTTTTTAATTTCCCAGAGGCACATGTGCATGTAGAAGAGAGACATAAAGAGTGGGAAAGCACCCACTTATGGGGCATGGCCCTGCCACAATTCCTTCTCTTCCATCTCTCTCTCTGTGTTCAGGATTTGGAGCATGCATGCACACATACCCAGTGCATTTCTCAAGCCGCCAGGTCTGGAACTCGAATGGAGAGGTCAGCCATGTGGAATCTAGCCACCTCAACCACCATGCTACCTGCTGGTCCCAAAATAGCTCCTGGTTTTTTAAGTCACTTGCCTATTTATTTCTACACTGGAGAAGTTTTGATTTTGCTTTCTTACCATTATACTAAGACTGGGTTAATGGGGATATAAATACTATGCTTTTTAGCTTATTGAGTTAAACCTTAGTTTTCTGCTTCTTGAGTCAATTAGTAACTTCAGTGAGCACCTATAAGCCAGGCACTAGGATAGATTGTAGGAATACAGTTAACAATATTGTACTATGGTTATTGACGCATACATTTACATGAGTATTTGATTAATGTCAGTCTTCCCATTGAATAACTATAGCACCATTTTTCTTCAGACAAATCAGGACCATGAATGTACCAAGATAATGCCTAAAACTTCAACTTGGTGACATTTATCTTGAAGACACTAGAATTTTCTTTCATCAGGCTAGAAAGTTTCTTTTAGCACCCACGAATAATTTTCTTCTTAAAACACACTTGCCAAAACACTCAACTAACCAAGAATATAAAGAAACTATCACAACATAATAAAGGTCATATATGAAAAATTTATGTTAATATCATACTCAATGGTGAAACACTGAAAACTTTTCTTTGAAGATCAGAAATAAGCTAAAGACATCCACTTTCACCACTTTTCTTCAACATAGTACTGGAAGTACTAGCTGAGCAATTAAATAAATAAATGGCATCCAAATTGAAAAGGAAGAATCAAATTATCTCTCTTTGTAGACAACATGATGTCATATGTAGAAACTCAAGACAATTCCACACATATAAAAATGTTAGAATAAATGGGGACCAGCAGATGGTGTAATGGCTACGTCGCTGGAGTCCCATGAAGTTGGCCATGGTTTGAGTCCCAGACTCGATGGCTTAAACTCATGCCAGGCATGTGTGTGCATGTGCCCAAGATTCCAAGAGGAGAATGGAGGAGAAGGGATTGCAGCGTGGCCATCCCCCCGGGGGATGATTTCTCACTTTCTATTTCTCTGTTTCTCTCTGTCTTTCTGATGAGCGCACACGCCCTTTAGCAAAAACCTTTCAAAAAAAAAAAAGTTAGAATAAATGAATTTAGCAAAGTTGCACGACAGAAAATTAATACACAAAAATGAATTATGTTCTTATTCACTACTGATGAACAATCCAGAAGGGAAATTAAGAGAATAATCCTACTTACAATAGCAAAAAAAGAAAAAGGAATAAAATATGTAGGAATAGGGGCCAGCAGTGGCACGGTGCTTAAGGTACTGGATTCCCACACGGCCAACTTCGTGGTTTGAATCCTGTACCCAGTGGCTTGAAAAACATACCAGGTATAGGTGGCGTGTGCCCAAAATCCTAAGAGAAGAATGGAGAAGGGACTGTGGCATGGACATCCCCTTGGAGGGTTATTTCTCACTTTCTTCCTCTCTCTCTCTCTCACTGGTAATCACATACACCCCAAGGCAAAAAAACTAAAAAAAAAAGGAAAAAGAAAAAGAAAAAAGAAAAGCCCTAGGAATAAACTTAACCAAGGTGACAAAAACACTTCTACACTGAAAACTGAAAAACAATGCTCAAAGAAATTAAAGATATAAATAAATGGAAAAACATATTGCGTTCATAAATTGGAAAACTTACTATTATCAATATGTCAATACTACCCAAAGCAACCTATAGATTCAATACAATCCCTAACAAAATCATAAGGGCATTTTCTCATGGAAATAGAAAAATCCATGCTTAAATTCAATAAGGCACCTCAAATGAATCTCAAAAAACCAAAACAATATTGAAAAAGAAGAAAAGAGTGGAGGTCTGCTACTTTTTGTTTGCTTGTTTAAAGAATTATTTATTTATTTTATCATTATTATTTTTTTGATTTGCTAGAGGGCATATGTACTCATGAGAGAGAGAGAGAGAGAGAGAGAGAGAGAGAGAGAGAGAGAGAAAGAAAGCTGCCAGATCTGGGACTTGAACTGTGGTCAGACATATGGGAGTTCAGTGCCTTAACTACTACACCAACTGTTGGGCCCAAGTCTCCCACTTAATTTCAAAATGTACCATAAAGCTACAGTAATCAAAATAGTAAAATAGTAAAGTAATGGCACAAAGACAGAGTTACGGACAAAAAGAACAGAACAGACAGCTCACTTGCACCACTTAGGTAAACCCTTGCTCTTCTTCTTCTTTTTTTTTTTTTTTAATTTTGCTATAGGGCATGTGTACTTGCCAGAGAAAGAGGAGGGAAACTGAGAAATCACTCTTCATGGGGGATGGCCATACGCAATTCCTTCTCCACCATTTCTCCTTTTGTGATTTTGGGTATGCATGCACACACACTTGGCGTGTTTTTCAAGTCACCAGGTCTGGGATGCTAATCAAGCAGCTGGCCATGTGGGATCTAGTTGCCTTAACTGACATGCTACTGACTGGCCCAACCCATGCACTTGTGATGAAATAATTTTCTATAAGAGTGCAAAGATCATTCAACAAGAAATGACTCTTTTCAAAAAATTATATTGGGAAAACTGAATAGTTACACGCAAAGAACTAAATTTAAGAGTTACGACTACGGGCCAATAGGTGATGTGGTGGTTATGGTGCTGGATCCCACATGACTGAGTCTATGGTTCAAGTTCCAGACCTGGCAGTTTGAAAAACACATCAGGCATGGGGCCAGCAGGTGGCGTGGAGGTTAAGGACGCTAGACTCCCACATGGCTGACCATGGTTCAAGTCCCAAACCTAGTGGCTTTCTTTCTCACTCCCTCCCCTGACTCCTTGCTGGTCAAGTAGAAAGAAAGAAAGTTAGTTAGTTAGTTAACTAAAATAATTCTTTAAAAAAGGAAAAACACACCAGGTACATGGGTACATGTACCCAAAACATGGAAAGCAGAATGGATTATGGCATAGCCATCTCCTCTGTGGAGTGATTTCTCACTTTCCCTCTCCATGTCTCTATCCTGCTAGCACACACATCCCATGACAAAAGAGTTACAACTATAAAACTTCTAAAAGAAAACACGGAGTAGATGGGGGCAGCCAGGTGATAAGGTGCTTAAGGTGGCTGGATCCCTCATGGCCAATTGCACAGTTCAGAGTTCCAGACCCAGCAGCTTGAAAAACATGCCAGGCACATGTGGGTTCAAGCCCAAAATCCCTAGAGGAGAATGGAGGAAAAGGGACTGCAGCAAGGTCATCCTTCCTGGGAGGTGCTCACCCACTCCCTATCTCTCTCTAATAAGCACATGTGCCTGATTACAAAATATAAAAACAGAAAACATAGAAGAGCTTCATAAAATTTGATTTGGCAATGATTTCTTGGATATGACACTGAAAGGACAAGCAACAAAGGGACCAGCAATTAGCATAATGGCTATGTCATTGGACTCCCATGTAGTCAAACGTGGTTCACGTCCTGGACCCGGTGGCTTAAACTCACGCTGGGTGCATGTGCATGCGTGCCCAAGATCCCGAGAGGAGAAGGAATTGTGGCATGGCCATCCCCCCTGGGGGGTGATTTCTCGCTTTCTGTCTCTGTCTCTGTCTGGCGAGCGCATGCGCCCTATAGCAAAAACCTCTTCAAAAAAAAAAAGGACAAGCAACAAAAGAAAACCTTTAAGCTATTCTTCGTCAAATTAAAAATTACCCTAGGCTAGTGGTTAAAGGAGCCAGATCCCACATGGCCAACCACAGTCAAGTTCTAGCCCCGGCCCAGTGTCTAAAATCCTGCCAGGATGGAGAAATGAAGAAGAGACTGTAGCATGATCACTCCACTGAGGAATGCTTTCTCCTTTTCTCTCTCTCCCTCCAAAGGGCATGTACCCTCTGGCACTTAAAAAATAAAAATGAAAGCTTTTGTACATAAAGGACTCTATCAACATAGTGAGAAGGTAACCCAGGAAAAGGTGAGAAAAATTTGTAAATCTAAATCACATACTGTTAAAGGATTGCTATCTGTACATAACTCCTTCAACTCAACAACAAAACAACCTAACTAAAAAATGGGCAAAGAACTTGAATAGATATTTCTCCAAAGAAGACATATAAAAGGCCAGTAAGGACAAGAAAGTATGCTCAACATCGCTAATCACTGAGAAAATGCAAATGAAAACCACAATGAGATACTACTTTACACTCATTAGGATGGCTATTATCACAAAAACAGAAAACAAATGTTGGCAAGGATGTGCACTGTTGGTGGGAATGTAAAATTATCTGGGCATATACTCAAAAGAAATGAAAGCAGGGACATAGACATTTTTACACTCACATTCATTGCAGCATTACTCTCAACTGTCAAAAAAACATAAGCAGTTCATGGGGACCAGCAGGTGGCATGGTGGTTAAGGCGCTGGACACTCCCATATGGTTGACCATGGTTTGAGTCCCGGGCCTGGTGGCTTCCTTTCTCATTTTCCTTTTCTCTCTCTCTGTGTCTCTCTCTGGTCAAATTAAAATGAATGAATAAATAAATAATTTTAAAAAAACATAAGCAGTTCAAATGCCCACTGATGAATGGATAAACAAGATGTGGGACATACATACATACAATGGAATATTATTCAGCCTTAAAAAGGAAATTCACATACATGCTTATAACACATATGAACACAATGCTAAGTTAAATCAGCCAGTCACAAAAGACAAATATTATATGATTCCATTTATATATAGAGAGAATGGTGGTTGCCAGGGGCTAGGGGTAAGGGAAATGGGTAGTGTTCAACAGACACAGGGTTTCTGTTTGGGAAAATAAGAATTCTGCAGATAGATGGTGGTGATAGTTACACGACAAAGCGAATGTACTTAATGACACAGAACTTACACTTAAAAATGGTTAACACGGTACATTTTATGTATTATACCACAATAAACACACATATATACAAGCTTCCACACAAATGTACCTGGTATACAGGATCTCATTTCTTCATACCTGGGTAACTACAACAGCTATTGTCCTCTCTGCTTCATTCCATTCTCTCATTAACTCAACCTATAGATCATTGACAGGTTCATCTTGCCAGTTTATCACATTAATCTCTGGCCTCCAAACTTTCAAATACTCCCTATATCTTGCACAAGAGTATAAAAATCCCAATCTCCAAATTCTTCCACAGATATTCTTCCAGTTGTCTAATGTCTCCTAAGGAAAATGTTCTCCAAGTAATGCAGTTGTGAGTTCATTCTATTCTATAGTCTCCCTCTATTACCCTCTCCCAAAGCTAATCTTCTCTTTATAGTCTTGTTTTGTTTCTCACAAAGTAATTGTTCCAACTTCTCTGCTCAAAACTCCCATGGTCAGCTTAAATCCCAAGTGTTCCAGGAAGTTCTTTAGAATCCTGAGGCCTTACTCATCTTCCTCTACCTACAGCATTCTGTGTATTACCTGAACTCACTAAATTGTCCCTTAGAGTCTTATCTTTCCAATAAAAACTTGAGGGCAAAGTCTATGTATAACATTTCTTTCCTTTCTCTCATAGCACTAGTACAACACAAATCTCATAGCACTAGTACAACACAAAACACAAAGCAGATCTTCAATAATCACCCGTGTAATTTGAATGCCTTTCAGGAACTAGGATATGGAAACAGAATCATGTGGCATTATTGTATTTCTGAGGGTTAACCTGTGACACAAAAAAATTTGCTGTGACTCAACAAGATAATACACGAAAACTAAGCAATAGAACCTGGAAAACACAGGTGTGTAAAATCCTAAAATTAGAGTCTGAAACAACGTGTTTAAAGGCTGGTGCTGGGACACAGAACAATATAGTAATTAGGTTTTGTGGGACAGACTATTGACCTATGGGTTTTATTGAATTGGGTGAAAATGTCATGAGCCTATGAAGACTCTGAATGGGAAGTCACTTAGTTTTTGTTAAACTCAGGCTAGGAAAAAAAAAAATCTTCACCAGTTACTTGAAGTAGCTGTCAGAATCAGAGAGAGGCTGTCTTATCTCTGCTTTCAACATTACTGTACAAAGATGTAAGGATGGAGACAGGTAGCCGTGGGGAAGCCCGCAATCTGTGCAGAACTGCTCAGAAGTGTAGGTGAAAAGAGCTTTTCTAAATGGAATGCAGAGGCCTAGAGCCCAGTTTTAGTGGCAGGACAAGTCACTCACCTTTCTGGGCCTAGTTTCCTAGCTCAAATATAAGTCACACCTTTAGATCTCTAAAGTTTCTTTCTGCTTCCAAAATTCCAGGACAAGTCTAATCACAGCTGCTGTTAACGTGCAACTCTATAAAGCAATTTCAAATCTTTCTTCCACATTTCACAAGAAAGCAATTCCTTGCAGCAATCTAAAAGAAATGGATGCTCTTCGGAGAAAAGCATGGAAGTTTCTGTTAGTTGAAAAAGCTAAGTTAATTCTGCAAAAACGCCTATGTCCCCATTACAGTAAGATGTGTTAGTAGAGGAAACAGTGCTCTGGTAAAGATAATAAAGACCGCTTCTGTAAACTAGGCCTTCTCCAGATTACCCTTATCTGCGCTGGTATGTGAAGAAGTGCTATTGCATATTGCAGTTCAAAGCAGAAACACTCCTCGGAGTTTCTCCAAAAACGGTGAGAAAGTTCTCATCCTCAGGGGAAAAGGCTAGTACACAGCTGTAGATAAGACGCTGCAAAATGCACGCTCTGGGCCATTCAAGTATTCCGTGGAGCACGCCGCCCCCTCCTTACCAAACGCTGGGCATTGTCTTGCTCCCAACCTGTCAAAGCTCGATTCCAGTTTCATCCCGAATCCGTAACTTACCCGGACACACTAACTTCTCCCCCTGGGAGTAGCCGTCCACAGGCCTGCTCCCTTCCCCGATCCCCGGCCGGCCGCTCTCACGCCCATCCCGGGACGGTCAGTGCCCCTCACCCAGGTAAACACGCGCCCGGGTCTCGGGAGCGGTCTCCCCGCGCCCTGGGAGCGGCGGGTCCCGCCCCTTGGAACCCGGAGTCCAAAGCCAGCCGGGCCACCTCCGCGGCCACCTCGGGCCGCTGCGCCCGCCCCGAGCGCCACACCTAGTGCCGCTGCTCCCGGGACGGCGGCGCGCTGCCCAGCCCGCCCCTCGGAGCGCACAGGGACCGGCCAGTCCGGCGCCGCCGCGCCTCAGCCCAGACGGACGTCTCCCCCTTCCCCGCCCGGCGCCCAGCGCCTCCCGCGGCAGACGGCCGCAGCCCCGGCGACCGCCCACCCAGACACTGCCCCTTCCTGCCCGGGACACCCCACGCCGCGCGGGTCACAGCCCAGGCTCCACCGCCTTAGAGACACCGGGGGACACTCACCCCGGAGGCTCCTCCCGCCGCTGCTGCTGCTGCCGCCGCTGGGACCGCTGCCGTCGCCCCCGCCGCCGCCGCCACTAGCACCGCCGTCCGCACCGGCGCCAGCACCCCCGGCCATCCTCCTCCTGCCGCCACCGCCGCCCTCTGCTCTCCTGTCAGTGGCTCAGGCTCCGGGACGGCTCCAGGTTCCCCTCGCCGCCATTTTGACTCCTAGAGAGAGCAGGAGGGGCTCGACTCGGCGCGGCGCGGGGCGCCTGCGCGGCGCTGCGGAGCCGGGCCCGGCCCCCACCGCCCCCGCCGTCGCCGCGCCGAGGTCACGTGGCCCGACGTCGGCGCGCACGCCGGGTGGGCCCGGGAGGCGCGTTCGCGGGACGTGGGAGCCGGGTGCGCGCGCATTATTCCTGCTTCTCTCCCGGAGCCGGCGTCCTGTGGCTTGGGGTTCGCATCTTGTAACCCCGTTCAGCTCATTCCAGGGAATTGTGACACGTTATTAAATGTATCAGGATAGAATTGCAACGCGGCACTGGAAGACCAGTGCTGCCGGTTCACGGTGGTGGCCGGCGGTCCCCGAGTGATCGCGCACAATGCCCCATTTCCCCCGAGAGAACTGCCTTCCACGCAGTCCTGTCTGACATCCTGGCGTTTCTTCCCGGCAGCGGGTCTGAAGCTCTGGTCTGCGTGGTACTTTTACAGGCACCCTCTTGATGGCTGCATAGTAGGTTTAAAAAGTCTTGAAGACACCGAAAAAAGTCTTGAAGATTCATAATAAGATCCCCTACGAACAAAGGACAAGAACATGAAAGCACACCTTCACCACGCAGGAGAGCCACTTGCTCTTCTTAGATGCCCCTTTGCAATAATTCCAACAATGCATAACAAAAACACCTTATATGTCTGGAGCACCCTACAGTTTTCAAAGCACTGTTGAACACAGTATTGTATGAACGTTTGAACACCAAAACCTCCCTTTGAGGTAGTCGGGACAGGTGTTATTAGCATGGGTTACAGCCAAGGAAACAGGCTCAGTAATACTAAGTCGTTTGCCCCGGAGGCAGAAACACAGCATTCACAAATAGGCAAGCCAAGACAAGCATGGAGACATTATGGCCGGGTCCATGGGCTCCATTCCACTTCATTGTCCTCTGAAAGGCCAACGCAGTTAACATTTTTTAAAAGTATTTGCATATTCGGGGCCAGCAGGTGGCGTGGTGGTTGAGGCACAGGGCTCACACAAGACCAGCTGCAATTAGCTTTCTCTTACTCGCTCTCTGGTGAACACACATGCCCTACAGCAAATTAGAAATAATAATAATGATAAATAAAATTAAATAAATAATCTTTTTTTAAGTATTTGCTTTTAATCTTTTCCCACTCTTTCAAGAAGCACATTTGAAAATTTAAAACTTATTAGGACCAGCAAATGGCATAATGGTTAAATCGCTGAACTCTCAAATGGCCAACTGTGGTGTGAGGGTTGGTTGGCCTGGAGGCTTGAAACTCACCAGGTGAGTGTGCATGCATGCCCCAAATCCCAAGAGTAGAAAGATGGAGAAGGGATTGTGCTGTGGCCATTCCCCTGGGGAGTGATTTCTTTTTTTCCTGTCTCTCTGTCTCTTCGGTGAGCACATGCCCTATAACAAAAATCTCTCAAAATTTTTTTATTTTATTAAAAAAAGATTTTAAAAATTAATAATTTTTAAAAGTATTTGCATTTCAGTCTCTTCCTACTCTCAACAAGCAAATTTTTATCGTGCCATTAAAATTTTTTTTAATTTATTTTAAAAATTTTCCAGAAGGCATGTGCGCTTGCTAGAGAGACAGAGATACAAAGGGAAACTGAGAAAGCATCCCTACACATACCCTCCCAGCCCACATGGTCAAACCATAATCTGTTCTTCTCCATTTCTCCCTCCTTTTCAAAATTTTGGGCACGCGTGTATGCATGGTAGCATCTGAGCCAGCCTTTTTGTTTATTATTAAGTTTTTCAAGCTTCTAAGTCCAAGACTCTAAACATCCTGTCAGCCATGTGGGATCCAGCAACCTAAACTACCAGACCATAGGCTGGCCTAGCATCTTCTTTTTTTCTTTTTTGGAGAGGTTTTCACCATAGGGCGCGTGCGCTAACCAGACAGACAGAGAGAGTCAGAGAGACAGAAAGTGAAAAATCACCCCCCGGGGGGGATGGTCACGCCGCAATCCCTTCTCCTCCATTCTCCTCTCGGGACCTTGGGCACACACGCACACGCACCCAGTGTGAGTTTTAAGCCACCGGGTCCGGGACGCGAACCGTGGTCGACTACGTAGGAGTCCAGCGACATAGCCATTACGCTAACTGCTGGTTCCCAGCATCTTCTTTTTTTGAGAGATTTTTGCTATAGGGCACATGCACTCACCAGCAACACAGAAACTGAGAAATCACCCTCCAGGGAGGTGACCATGCTGCAATCCTCTCTCCTCTACTCTTCTCTTGGGATTCTAAAAATGCACCCATATGTGCCAGGAGTGAGTTTCAAGCTGCCAAGTCCAGAACTCGAACCACAGTGGGCCACGTGGAAGTCCAGTACCTTAACCACTATGCCACCTACTGGTCCGTCAGTGTCTTCTACAAAATACTAAAGCAGAAGGCAGGCAAAGCTAAACCATTTAGAATATACACATATGACCCTTAATCTATATAGAAGAGCAAGGATGAGTACTGGTGATACAATCTCAAGTATTGAAGATACTAGGAAACATTTTGGAGGTCTCATTGCCAAGGGCACCAGACAATCCCTATTACTTTGGAAGAATCTGTTTCCTCTGTCAAAACTAGATTTGGAATTCACCTCAATTTAATTATTATCCTACCTCAGGGTACAGTCACACATGTTATCAGGGACCTTTACCAATTTCTCACTACTATGGACTGAATGCTTATGTCTCTCCAAAATTTATATAGGATCCCTAAATCCTATATAGCCAAATAAGGCTATATTTGGAGATGGGGCCTCTAAGGAAGTAATTAAAGTTAAATGAGGGGACCAGCAGTTAGTGTAATGGCTATGTTGCTGGACTCCCACATAGTCGACCGCGGTTCACATCTGGACCCGGTGCTTAAAACTCACGCCGGGCGCGTGTGCGTGCGTGCCCAAGATCCCAAGAGGAGAATGGAGGAGAAAGGATTGCGGCGTGACCATCCCCCCTGGGGGGTGATTTCTCGCTTTCTGTCTCTCTGTCTCTCTCTCTGTTTGTCTGGCGAGCGCACACGCCCTATAGCGAAAAACCTCTCCAAAAAAAAAAAAAAAAAGTTAAATGAGGTCATCAGGATGTGGTTCTGATCTGGTATAATTGGCGCCCTTATGAGAGATATCAGAGCACTTTCTTTTTCTCTCCACAGCCACCAAAGACCATGTGAGGACATAATAAAAAGGCAGCTGTTGGGGCTGGCAGGTGGCAGGGTGGTTGAGGCGATGATCTCCCATATGGCTGACTGTAGTTCAAGTCCTGGACCCAGAGGCCTGAAAATCAAAATAAATAAATAAATAAATAACTTTATTTATTTATTAATTTCTTTAAAAGGCACCTCGTCTACAACCTAAAATAAACCCCTCACTAGAAACTGAATTGACCAGAATTTGGATTTTTGCCATAGGACATATGTACTTGCCAGAGAGACAGAGAGAGAGAAATCACCCTCCTGGGGGGATAGCCACACCAAAATCTCTTCTTCCCTATTCTCAGGATTTGGGGCACACACACAAATGAGCCTGTCACATTTATCAAGCTGCTGAGTCTGGAACTTGAACTGCAGGGACAGCCATATGGTATCCAGTGCTTTAGCCACCTGCTGGGCATGATCTAGGAATTTTAACCTCTAGAACCATGGAAAAATAGATCGTTGTTGTTTAGGCTGTCCAGTCTATGGCATTTTGTTATGGGAGCCTAACTTGAGTAATACCTGACCTCTTCCTCAAAAAAAAAAAATTTTTTTTTGGAGAGGTTTTCGCTATAGAGCGCGTGCGCTCGCCAGACAGACAGAGAGAGACAGACAGAAAGCGAGAAATCACCCCCCAGGGGGTATGGCCACGCTGCAATCCCTTCTCCTCCATTCTCCTCTTGGGATCTTGGGCACACACGCACATGCGCCCAGCGTGAGTTTTAAGCCACCGGGTCTGGGACGCGAACCGCAGTCGACTACGTGGGAGTCCAGCGACATAGCCATTATGCTAACTGCTGGTCCCTTCCTCAAAATTTTTTACTTTTCCCAAGCAAGTGGTCTGGGTGGGAGTGATCCAATATTTTATACTCAGTTGCCTGATTGTATTAAGATTTTCAGCAAATGCTATATACCCCTGGCTTCAAAAATTGGTTTAGAGAAGTACATGTAACTTGGTCAAGAGCCAGGATTTGGTGAAATGTCTGTTAGGACTTTTGGAAAATAAAATCTCTTCTGGGCCAGCAAGTGATATGGTTGTATACCATGGCCAACTCGGCGGTTTGAGTCCCAAACTCGGCAACTTGAAAAAAAAAATTCTTCTTCCGCAAAAGGTACTGAAGAGATACTCTTTTCCAGAGAACGTGTCTCAAAAATTATGCAGCCCTAAGAGTTCTTGGCAATCATCTTGCTACCCAAGGGGAGGTTTCCTTAAGGTTAGGTTGACTTAGCAGAAGTCAGAGCAAGAAAACCAAAAGAAAAAAGAGTCTCTGGTGACTATCATTAGAGAGGCTTAATTAAAAGCTTAACCTGAAATCAGCCCTACCTCTGGCCTTTCAATTATGTGAGCCAGTTTGTTTATTATTAATTTTTCTCTTTTCTTCTTTCTTACAGGTTTTTGCCAGAGCATGCGTGCCCTTGCTAAAGACAGAGAAAGAGAGGGAAAGTGAGAAATCACCCCCAATGAGGGATGACCACGCTGAAATCCTTTGTCCTCCATTCTCCTCTTGGGATCTTGGGCATACACACACACACGCAAACACACATACACGTACCTGGCATGATTTTCAAGCTGCTGGGTCCAGGACTGGATCCATGATCACCCACGTGGGAGTCCAGCACCTTAACAACCACACCACATGCTGGCCCTATTATTATTAGGTTTTTTATTACAATCATCCAAAGTAATCTTTTTTTCAGAATTATTTATTTAATGTTATTTGTTATTATTATTATCTTTTTTATTTGCTATAGGACATGTGTGCTCACCAGAGAGAAATACAGAAAGAGAAAAAGGAAATGAGAAAGCAAGCCTCCAGGTCCAGGACTCAAACTTGACTCAAAAGTCTGCTTCGGGGACCAGCAGTTGGCGTAATGGCTATGTTGCTGGATACAGTTCGAGTCCAGGTGCCAGCGGCTTAAACTCACACCAGGTGTGTGTGCGTTTGTGCCCAAGATCCCGAGAGGAAGATGGAGGAGATGGGATTGCGGTGTGGCCATCTCCCCTGGGTGGCGATTTCTTGCTTTCTGTCTCTCTGTCTCTCTCTGTCTTTCTGGTGAATGCACACGGCCTATAGCAAAAACCTCTCAAAAAAAAAAAAAATTAAAAGTCAGCAACATGGGACTCTAGCACCTTAACCACCACGCCACCTGCTGGCCCCTTTAAAAAATATTTTTATTTGTTCATGATCAAATTTTCTCAGCATGAGAGAGAGGGCTCCACAGGGTCTTGTTGAACCACACCTTCTTCCTCTAGTCCTCCAGCTCTTTGGATCCTGGGCACATGCACATGTTCAGTATGTTTCAGGTTGTCTAGGCTGGGGATCTGAGCCACAGTCGTTCTGTGGGATGAGCTTCTCGTGAGCTATGTATTAACTGGTACTTAGTCTAACTCCCTTAATCTCCCTATCCACGTGCTAAGAGAAATATTATACCACACTTATTTTATTTGCTTGAGACCATGCCGCTAGGAAATGATTGGGCTGGCATTCAACCTAAAAAGGGATACTGAGGCAAAGTAAGTAAAAGAAAAGAATTTATTTGAGCCTGGGTTAAGATGCTCATCTAGGCACCACTCTGGAAAAGTGTGCCCAGGTATGATCAGTTTCAGGATGATTTTAAAGGCAAAATGTAAATGAGGGGCAGGAATAACAAGGAGGCTTGCACAGCAGTAATTGGCTACATTCCTGATAACAGGTGCAGGATGACCTGGAGTCACTTTGTTTTACCTCAAACACAGTGTGGAGAAAGTGAATCTGGAAAGCGAAGGAAGGACGTGTTTGGTAATAAAGATGTTCATAAGACAAAAAATGTCCAATAGGTTGGGATGGGATGTTGAGCTATCTCGGGTGCACATTCCTAAGAATGTGCCTATGTTTTCTTTTTTTAAAAAATTTTTTTGGCAGGACCAGTGAATGGCATAATGGTTATGTCACTGGACTCCCATGTAGTCAACCGTGGTTCAAATCCCATACCTGGCAGCTTAAAACACATACCAGTGTGTCTGTGTGCATGCCCAAAATCCTGAGAGGACAATGGAGGAGAAGGGATTGTGGCATAGCCATCCTCCCTGGGGGTGATTTCTTGCGTTCTGTCTCTCTGTCTCTCTGGCAAGTACAGGTGCCCTATAGCAAAAATCTCTCTAAAAAACAAAACAAAACAAAACAAAACCCTGGCTATAGGGCACAGGTGCTCAGCAGAGAGATATACATGGAGAGAACAAATGTGGGAAATCATACCCTGGAGAGAAGGCCGCATTACAATCCCTTCTCCTCCATTTCCCTCTGGGGACTTTAGGCACACACGCACATGCACCCTGTGTGTGCACGTGTGTTGTTTTATTTTTAGAGAGATGTTTGCTATAGAGCACGTGTGCTCACCAGAGAGACAGTGAGACAGAAAATAAGAAATCATCCCCCAGAGGGGATGACCATGCCACAATCCCTTCTCCTCCATTCTCCTCTTGGGGTCTTGGGCATGTGTATGCACATGTGCCCAGTGTGAGTCTCAAGCCACTGGGTCTGGTCCTCAAAACTGTGGTGGACTAAGTGAGAGTCCAGCTACGTAACCATTATTCCATCTGCTGGTCCCCCCGCTCTGTGATTTTCAAGCTGCTGAGTCTGGGACTTAAATCGTGCAGTTGGCCATGTGGGATCCAGCCACTTAACCACCATGACACTGGCTGGCCAGAGTTTTCTTTCTTTCTAGCCCTGACTTAAATAGATTAGAATCTCTTATTTTCAGGAAAAGCAGGCCTATTTTTGGGATCTGTCAGCTTCCTTAGAGTTTCAATTTGATTTTGTAACAGTTTAGCACGAGTGACTCCATTTTGGCCTAGAATATTGGGGCCTAGGGCAGGAACCTAATTCAAAATAATAGCCTCCTGTAATTTTTATTCAACACTGAGATCTGACCTTGGCTCTTCTGGCTCTGACTCCCAACTTCTCTCTCTGTCGCTTTTTTCATAATAAGGACATGTGTGTGCATGCATGTAAGAGAGAGAAAAAGAGAGAAAAAAAAGAGAAGTTCCCCCCACAGGACCTTGTCGTGCTTTGATTGCTCTTCCCCAGCCCTCCAGCTCCTCAGGTTATCTGGTGCCCCTAAGTGGACATGACCAGAGTGTTTTCAGGACTTCCCAGGGATTAGAACTCACAGTCAACATGTGGCTTCCAGCTGCAGTCTAGCATGCTGGGCACTGCACTCTCTAGGCTGGGCTGCCAATCTCTTTTTACTTGAGCAAACAAAAATCAATTGAAGACTCTCTGGATGTAGTTCAGGAGAGGAAGAGGAACATCAAATCTAAAAAAAAAAAAAAGATGGTGTAAGAAAATCGGGGACAGCAGTTGGCGTGGTGGTTAAGGTGCTGGACTCCCACATGGCTGACTGACAGTGGAGCCCTGGGCCCTCCAGTTTGAAGCTCATGCTGGGCAGGTGTGCCCAGAATCCTGAGAGAAAATCCCCCCAGGGTGACTTCTCACTTTTGCTCCGTCTTGTCTCTCTCTCTCTAGTGAGTGCACGTTTCCTATTACAAAAACCTAAAAACAAAAAAACTGGGGCTACCTCCAAGGCCTAGTGGATAAAGGCCAGCCATGTGGTTGGAATCCAGTCCTCGGCTGCTTGAAAACACCAGGTGCATGTGCTTGCCCCCAATCCCTACAGGATTGGAGAAATAGAAGAGAAGGGATTGTGGTGTGACCACGCCCCGTTGGCGGGTACTTCCTCCCTCTGCCTCTCTCTTTTTCTTTCCCTCTCTCAGGCAAGCACACATGCCCTCTGGCACATTTTTTAAAGAAAGAAAATAAAAACTGTTTTCATCATATGTGATTATCTGAAGAAAGAACTTAAAAAGTAATGTTGCACATCGAAGAAAGAACAAACTTGGAACACCATGATTATCTTTTGAATCGCCCAAGGGTATTTCTTTCTCAAGATTCTTTAATAATGGACTACTACCTTTGCTGGGTCTTCTTACATTACCACTGTGCTTGCAATTCAGAAGTGGATTATTGATGTTACCAATTGCATAACTTGAATGTTTTTCCCACCTTTGCGACTCTTCTACTCTTATTGCTTGCTTATCTGAGTTTTCCCTGTCATTGAGGTCATTCCATTTTAAAGACAGACCTAAATAGAAACAAAGAGAGGCACTTTATTCTTCAAAGACCTTTGGTTCTTGAACAGCAATTAAATGTGTTTTTCTAGAGAGGAGGGAATTCAAGATATTTGGGCCTGAGGTAGAGCAGTCTTAATTGGTTATATAATTTCTAGACCCCTAACACCAGTTTACTTAGAGCATGAACATTTATAAAAATCACATTAAAAAGCGGTAAGTGGGCGAGTGTCTTTCTTATCCATTGTGCACATAGAGCTCCGAAAACCTGATCTCGAGGCTGTAGCTTTAATTATGCCCTTTTATATAACTGCAAAAGGAAGGTCTTGCATTGTGGGTCACTAAGAATACATTGAATCTGGGCCCACTAAGCCCTTTATTGAAAATTGTAGACGTTTGAGTTAACGGTGCTGGTCTTTTGTGACACGGAAAAATTACACTGAGAAAGGTTGTTTGTCCCGGTAATTTGAGTAGCTAAAAGAGCTATCCTCCCACCTGGGGTAGGGGTGGGAGGCAGGAAGCTTAGTTGTGTTGGGCTGAATTTGGAGTTGAATTTACTGACACTGTCAAAAGTAATTTAAGGCTTTTGTCCCAGAGCAAGACCTAAAATGCTTGATTTTTGTATCAGCTGCACTCTGTTCTAAAGTTCTCAAGATTAGGATTAATTCAGGCAGGTTTGTCTGATATTGAACTCTTTCTCAGTTGACGTCACTATTTTCATTACCTTTTAAAAATTGAAAACAGGTTTATACCCCAAGGGAAAAAAGACTTGACTAATACAATCTTCATGAACATTCTTGATAGAAATCAGATAGAAATCCAGCTCCACATAGTTTAAGCCAAAAGCAGGATTTATCGTAAGCGATATGTGGCCCAGCCGTGGTAGCGCAGGTGAGAGGGTACTAGTGCACAATTCAGGGGTCACCGGGAAGGCCCTATGTCAAATCCCAGCATGACTCAAACACACCAGGCCCGCCCGTGGTTCTGGCTGGCTGGAAGGCTAGAGACGGGATGGCAGCATGATGAGGCCTTGTGGGTGGGATGTGCCACTCTGTTCCTCTCACATAAAAAAGAAAGAAAGAAACTTGCGGCCAGCAAGTGACATGGGGGTTAAGATGCTAGATCCCTTGATCACCTAATATTTGATCACCTGATATAATAACACTATAAAAATTTATGAAACCATTTCCTTTTTTTTTTTAACATGGCTACCAGAAAGTTTACAATTACATACATCCTTTGCCAGTCACACTGCTAACTCTAATTTTGCCCAAAGACTGCAGTTTAAGTCCTGGACACAGTGGCTTGAAAATCACTCTGGGTGCATGTGAGTGCATGCCCAAAATCCTGAGAGGAGAATGGAGGAGAAGAGATTACATTGTGTGTCCCCCCCCCCCCCCCCGCCCCACACACACACCAGTGGTGGGGAGTATTTATTTATGTTTTTTTTTTTTTTGAGAGATTTTTGCTAGGGCATGTGTGCTTGTCAGAGAGACAGAAAGCAAGAAATCACCCCCCAAAGGGGATGGCCACGCCGCACACAATTCCTTCTCCTCCATTCTGCTTTTGGGATTTTGGGCACTTTCGCACATGCACCCAGAGTGTTTTAAGCCACCAGGTCCAGGACTCGAACTGCAGCCAACCACGTGAGAGTCCAGTGATGTAATCATTACGCCATCTGTTGGTCTCAATTTTTTACTTTCCCTGTCTCCCAGTCTCTCTCTTGCAAGTATATGCATCCTATAGCAGATTAAATACATACATACACACACACATAAATATGTGAAAAACTTAGAAAAAATACATTGTGACTTTTTTGATCACCTATTTTTTTTTTTTTTTTTGTGGGGGAGAGGTTTTTGCTATAGGGCACGTGCGCTCGCCAGACAGGCAGAGAGAGACATAGAGACAGAAAGCAAGAAATCACCCCCCAGAGGGGATGGCCATGCTGCAATCCCTTCTCCTCCATTCTCCTCTCGGGATCTTGGGCATGCACACACACGCACCCGGCGTGAGTTTTAAGCCACCGGGTCCAGGATATGAACCGCGGTCGACTACATGGGAGTCCAACGACACAGCCATTATGCTAACTGCTGGTCCCTTGATCACCTAATATTTGATCACCTGATATAATAACACTATAAAAATTTATGTAACCATTTCTTTTTTTTTTTTTAACATGGCTACCAGAAAGTTTACAATTACATACATCCTTTGCCAGTCACACTGCTAAACTCTAATTTTGCCCAAAGATTCCAAGACACTCATTTGAGACCCTCTGGGCTACATAACGAGTCCTGTAAGAACGGGTTTCATGCCGTATCACCCTGTTTCCTGACCACAGTTAATTGGTCTAAGATGGGGCTCTGGACTCAAATACTATGCCAAAGACCCTTCTCTGGGGCTGGCACACTTGGAACCAGAGGGCTGGAGCCCATTCTCTTTACGGGATAATGGCATAACTTGGGAGATGTGTATTTTCCTGTCCTTGGAGAAAGCCGCTACATGATAAGTTAATAATGATGCCAAGTTAATGAAAGAAGCAGAGAAAAGAACCAGAGGGGCCATTCCAAGCGTGTTCATACCCCTGATTCTCAGTTATAAAGTAAGACTGCTTTCCTGTCATTCTGGGCCTATATCTATCTATATCTATATCTATATCTATATCCATATCTATATCTATATATAGATATATACACACATATATATATGTGTACATATATATAATATATATATTTATATATATAAAATTCCAGAGCAGAGTTGTCCAATAGATGTATAGTAGTATAGTAAACCATGTATGTAATTGTAAACTTTCTGGTAGCCATGTTAAAAAAAAAACAAAAAAGAAATGGTTTCATACATTTTTATAGTGTTATTATATTAGGTGATCAAATACTAGGTGATCGAAAAAGTCATGATGTATTTTTTTCTAAGTTTTTCTTTGCAAAAATGCATCATAACTTTTCTGACAACCAATATATCTAAAATTGTTTCAATATGTATTTGATTAATAAAAATTATAGGAGGCCGTTGTTTGGGACACAGCTCCTTCTCTATGCCACAACAGACCAGGCAAACGTGGGCTCACTCATGTTAAAATATCACATCATCGAACTGAAACTATGAAGTAACTGATCGATTTCCCCAATAGACCAGTTCTTCCTGAAATCAGGAGATTATAGTCCACCTGAGTCAGTGCTATAAAGAAATAGAACTTACACATATTGTTTTTATTAGAAATAAGTACCTGAAATGATTAAAAATATTATCTAGACTCACTGAACCTTTTTGTTTTATGAACATCCTTATTGCTCAAATATATTCCTCCTTTATCTTCCAGACTCATTGTCTCCACACTTCGCTTTTAGCACAGAATTTAACAAATCACTGGCCCGGCAGATGGCGTAGTGGTTACATCTCTGGAGTCCCACATTGCCGACCACGGTTAGTGTTCTGGACCCAGTGGCTTGAAAAATCACACCGGGCACATGTACGTGGGTGCCCAAGATCCCAGGGAGGAAAATGGAGGAAAAGAGATTATGGCGTGTCTATCACCACTCCCCACCCCACATGATTTCTCACATTCCCTCTGTCTCTGTCTCATTCTGTCTAGCGCACTCACCCTAAGGCAAAAAAACTTCTAAGAAAAAAATATGAATTTACCAAATCACTGCTATACGTGTAAGACTCCTTCCTCCACCTCCTCCCAATCACAACTTTTTCCTTTAAGTTTGCCCTAAATTCCGTAAGATCTTGGCATGCATTTCTCTCTCTCTCTCTCTCTCTCTCTCTCTCTCTCTCTCTCTCTCTCTTAGAGATTTTTGCTATAGGGTACGTGCGTTCACTGAGAGTCTGGAACAAGAACCATGGTCAGCCATGTGGGAGTCCAGCAACGTAACTATTATGCCATCTGCTGGTCCCTTGGCATGCATTTTTCTTTTCTTTTTGAGAGATTTTTGCTATAGGGCCTGTGCACTTGCCACAGAAAGAGACAGAGAGACAGAAAATGAGAAATTACTTCCTGTAGGGATGGCCATGCTGCAATTCCTTCTCCTCCATTATCCTCTCAGGATATTGGGCATGCAGGCCCACGTGCCCAGTGTGAGTTTTAAGTCACCAGGACTTGAACAGCGGTTGACTAGCTGGGAATCCAGCAACGTAACCATCACTCCTTCTGCTTATACCGGCTTGTATTTTTCTGCAGCTTGGATTTTGTAGTTCTCAGTTAAAGGTCCTAACTTTGGCCACAACCGTTTGTTTTATTTGCCTCAGCCTTCCTTTTTAAGTTGACATAATCAATACAGAAACTTCATTAATAGACTATTTTTTTCTTTTTTCTTATTAAATCTTTGTCTTTGACAATCACAGTCACATCTCAATTTGGGTGCTAAGTTTTCATCAAAAACATTTGATCCATATTTATATTCCATAAAGTTAATTATTGAAAAAGGTATTCCCTGGGCCAGAAAATAGCATGGTGGTTAAGGCACTGGCTCCCACATGGCCAACGTCACCTTTTCAGTCCGTACCTGGTAGCTTGAAAAACACACCAAGTGCACAATTGTGTAGGCTCAAAATCCAAAGAGGAAAATGGAAGAGTAGGAACTGCAATGTGGCCATCTCCCCTGGGGGGTAATTTCTCATTTTCCCTCTCTATGTCTCTCATGAGCACACACCCTATGGCAAAACAAACAAACAAACAAGAAACTTAAAAAAGAAGGAAAGGAAAAGTATTCTCAAAAAAAATTTCCAGCAGGGGACCAGCAGGTAGCATGGTGGTTAAGGTGCTGGACACGCCCACATGGCTGACTACAGTTTGAGTCCTGGACCTGGTGGTTTGCTTTCTCATTTTCCCTCTCACTCTTTCTGTGTGTGTCTCTCTCTGGCCAAAATAAAATAAATGAATGAATAAACAAAATTAAATAAATAAATAAAATTTTCCAACAGCTGAATTGTGCATGCTTTTAAATTAAATTTTACTTTAAAACATAGCCTAATGGTTAAGGGAGCCAGATCCCACATAACCAAACCCTCCCTCTCCCTCTCTCTCCGGCAAACACATATGCCCTCTGGCAATTAAAAAAATAAGTAAACTTTGGGGACCAGTAGTTAGCATAATGGCTATGTCACTGAACTCCCATGTAGCTGACCGTGGTTCGAGTCCCAGACCTGGTGGCTTAAACTCATGCCGGGCGCGTGTGCGTGTGTGCCCAGGATCCCGAGAGGAGAATGGAGGAGAAGGGATTGCAACGTAGCCTTCCCCCCTGGGGGGTGATTTTTCGCTTTCTATCTCTCTGTCTCTCTCTCTGTCTTTCTGGCGAGCGCACACGCCCTATAGCAAAAACCTCTCCAAAAAAAAGGCAGATGGCTGAAGAAGACTACCTCTTCCCAGCCCCTCCTTCAAAAAAAAAGTAAGTAAACTTTAAGAATACTTCATAAATGACTTATAAAAAATTAAAATAGGCCAGTTGGTGGTGTGGTGGATAAAGCAGCTGGATCTCCCTTGGCCGGCTGCATGGTCCGAGTCTTAGACCCCGTGGCTTATAAAACACACCAGAGGGGCCAGCAGGTGGAATAATGGTTATATCACTGGACTCCCACATGGTCGACCACTGTTCGAGTCCTGGACCTGGTGGCTTCAAACTCAGGTGGCACATGTGCATGCATGCCCAAAATTCCAAGAGGAGACTGGAGGAGAAGGGATTGCAGTATGGCCATCCGCACTGGGGGTAGTGACTTTTCACTTTCTGTCTCTCTGTCTCTCCAGTGAACACACATCCCCATGTAGCAAAAAAATTCCTCTAAAAAAGTAGCACACCAGATATGTGCACGTATGTGCCCAAAATCCCAAGAGAAAGGGGAGGAGAAGGGATTGCAGGTGGCCAGCTCCTCTGGGGGATGACTTCTCACTTTTTGTCCCTCTCTCTGTCTCTGTTTGACTGCAGCAAGCACATGCACCCTGTAGCAAAAAATAAATAAATAAATAAAAACAAAACGAACTTTAAAAAAATTAAATATTTACAAATTGTGGCCAACTACAGTTTTTTAAAAATAATTATTTATTTAATTGTATTTATCATTATTATTATTTCAGGGTGTGTGTACTTACCAAAGACAGAGGGGGAGAGAGAAAGTGAGAAAGCAAGCTGCTGGGTGCAAGCCTCGAACCATGGTCAGTCATGTGGGAATCCAACACCTTAACAACCACACAACCTGCGGGCCCACACATCAATTTTTTAGTGGTGTTTGCCACATCGAGGCTTTGGAAGCCTCATGTAGCTGGTGGGGATTGTGTTGGACATCTCATGTAGCTAATGGGTATCAATTACTGTAGTGACCTCTGGGGCGATTAATTTATGTGTCAATTTGAGTGGACAGTGTGATGTCTAGATTAAACATGGTCTCTGGCTGTGCATGTGATGGTGCTTGCAAAGTGAAATTAACATCTAAATAGTCGGACTCAGTGAAAATACCACTCCTCCGGTGTGTTGGGCATCATTCAATCCACTGAGGCCCTAAGAGAACAAATGGTAGGAGAAGGAGGAATTTCCCCTTTCTCCCCGTCTCGCTGAAATGAGACTGCTCATCTATCTTCTCTTGCCTTCAGACTGGTATTTACATTATTGGTTCCCTGATTCTCAAGCCTTGGGCTTGGACCCAACTACACCACCAGCTTTACCGTCTCTCCAGCTTGCGAGTGGCAGATTGTAGGACTTTTTCACTTCCATAATTATATGGGCCTTCCTCACAATAAATCCCATTTACACACACACACACACACTTTTTTTTTTTTTTTTTTTTAGGTTTTTGCCATAGAATGTGTGCATTTGACAGAGAGAGACAGAGAGGGAAAGTGAGAAATAACCCACTAAGGGGATGGCCATGCCGCTATCCCTTGTCCTCTATTCTCCTCTTGGGATTCTGGGCATGCATGCACACATGCCCAGTGTGATTTTCAAGTCATTGGATCCCGGGCGCAAATTGCAGACAGCCATGGGAGTCCAGCATCTTAGCCACTCTGTCACCTGCTGTGCCCCTCCCACCACACACATTTTAGTGATCCTGTTTCTCAAGTGAACCCTAATATAACCTCTCACCCCATGTTGCTATTCACAGAGCACCCAGTGTGATTATTGAGAAATGGAATTCATATCCTATCATTCCTGCTGAGAGTCCCCAGTACTTTTTCATGATAGTTAGAAAATTCCAGTGATTCAAGTGGAGCGTCTTCTTTGAGGCAGAGGAAGGAGCTCAAGTGTTTACGAATCTCTCTTTCTGAAAACACACCGCAATAAACAAGTACAGGAGGAAAGGAGCCTATGAGTAAAATGAGAAGAGAGGAACAGGGCTACATCGGCCAAAGATTTTGGTGAAATTTCTCTAGTCAGATAGATGAGCTCTAGGGCCAGCAGGTGGTGTGGAGGTTAAGGCACTGATCCCACATGGCCAGCTGCGAGGTTCAAATCTTAGATCTTGCAGCTTAAAAAACATACCAGGTGAATGTGCATGCGGGCATGAGTGGAGAATGGAGGAGCAGGGATTGCAGCATGGCCAGCACCCTGTGGGTGCTCTCTCTCTCTCTCTCTCTCTCTCTCTCTCTCTTTCTCTCTCCTCGCTTTCTCCCAAAGCGCATGTGCCCTATAGGAAAACTGAAACAAAAGGTAAGTTTATTTTTAATTTATTTAGACAAGGTCTCACTATGTTGCCCAGAGTATCCTTGGGTTTATGCTCCTCCTGCCTCAATCTCGAGTTGCTGGGATTATAGGCACACGCGACAAGCACCCAGTCTTTAGGTTGGGTCAGGAGTAAAATTAGCGCTTCGAGAAAATGCTCCTCAGGCACTCAAAGAGATCCAGAAATTTGCCATAAAGGAGATGGGATTCCAGATGTGTGCTTTGATATCAGACTCAGCAAAGCTCTCTGGGCCAAAGGAATAAAGAATGTACTGTATCCATGTGCATTTGTCCAGAAAACACAATGAGGATGAAGATTCACCCATAAAGCTCTACACTCTGGTGGTCTATGTACCTGTTACCATTTTCTACAGACCACTTTCTGTTATCAGATCTACAGGAAGTCAATGTGGGTAAGAACTAACTGCTGATTTTCAAATAAAGTTCTAAGGGGCCAGCAGGTGATATGGTGGTTAAGGCACTGGGCACTCCCACATGGCTGACCACGGTTTGAGTCCCAGGCCTGGTGGCTTCCTTTCTCACTTTCTCTCTCTCTCTCTCTGTGTGTCTTTCTCTGGTCAAATTAAAATAAACGGGGAACCAGCAGTTAGCGTAATGGCCATGTCGCTGGACTCCCACGTAGTCGACCGCGGTTCGCATCCCGGACCCGGTGGCTTAGAACTCAACGCCGGGCACATGTGCGTGTGTGCCCAAGATCCCAAGAGGAGAATGGAGGAGAAGGGATTGTGGCGTGACCATCCCCCCTGGGGGGTGATTTCTCACTTTCTGTCTTTATGTCTCTCTCTGTCTGTCTGGTGAGTGCACGCGCCCTACAGCGAAAACCTCTCAAAAAAAAAAATTAAAATTAATGAATGAATAAATAAAATAAAAATAAATAATCTTTTTAAAAAAGCAAGTGAAGTTATAAAACCCGACCAAAAGAAAGAAAAAAATTATTTTATTTATTTAGTTTTATTTATCAGTATTATTTATTATTATTTTTTAATTTGACCAAAGAGACAGTGAGAGAGAGTGAGAGAAAGGGAAAGTAAGAAAGCAAGCTGCCAGATCTGGGGCCTGAAACAGCTGGCCATGTGGGAGTTCAGCACCTTAACCACCATGCTACCTGCTGGCCCAAAAAAAGAAAAATTAAAAAAAGATCTGAGCCTCCTGTTTTGTCCTAGTCTATGGAGCACAGTATCTTAGCAGTCTGCACTACCATGACTGTAAATGTGTTCTTATTGGTTAGGAAAACAGAGAAGAAAGAGCAACATCTCTGAGGCTGCAGGGGATGAGAGATGCTTTTCAGAGAGCTCTTCTTGGCCACCGAAGCTAACAGTTACAGGCCAGCCCCGCAGCCTAGTACTTAAGGGCTCTCTCATGGCTGGCTACAGTTTGAATCCCTGACCTGTGGCTTAATCCCTTGACTGGGCAGTGGGTCAGCTCTATTTTATTGTAGTTAAGGAGTCTGGATGCACATGGCTGACTGCGTGGTTTGAGTCCTGGACCCAGAAACTTGAAAAACATACTGAGCACATGTGTATGCATGCCCAAAATCCTGGGAGGAAAATGGAGAAAGAATTGTGGCTTGGCCATCTCCCTGAGGGGATGCTTTCTTACTTTCCCTCTTTTTCTGTCTCTCTCCAGTGAGCACACATGCCCTATAGGAAAAAAATTAAAAAACAAAAAATGAACAAAAAAGAAAACCACACTGAGCCAGCCAGTGGTATGGTGGTTAAGGTGACTGGATCCCCACGTGGCTGACTGCACAGTTCAAGTCCTGGACCCAACAGTTTGAGAAATAAGCCTGTCGTGTCTGTAAATGCCCTGTATCCTGAAAAGAGAGACAAATGAGAGCTGTTCCTCCTCTCCTCCTTCAGCTTCTTGGATCTTTTATTTGTCCTAGGCTGAAGCTAGAAAAATTCTACTAAAGAAGCTGATTTATTTCCTGGAAAGGCAGAGCAGCAGTTGGTAAACTTAGAGTAGAACCTTACTCATTCTGCCCCGGGGCATAAAGGAGGATACCTTTCTGCTTGCCAGTTGCATACTCAGTACACAGGCTCAGAACATGTCATCAGTATTTTCTTTTTATAGAGAGATTTTTGCTATAGGGTGTGTGTGCTCGCTGGAGAGACAGAGAGAGAAAATGATAAGAAAGTGAGAAGTCTCCCCCAGGAGGATGGTCACACCATAATCCCTTCTCCATTCTCCTCTCGGGATCTTGGACACACACACACATACACTTTGGGTGTTTTTCAAGCCACTGGGTTTGGGACTTGAACCGTGCAGTTGGCCACCTTAACCAACACGCTTACTGGCCCACAAGTCCCATTTCTTTTTTAAAAATAGAAGCCCCAGAGATCTGCCTCATCCCTCTATCACACTATATGAGAACACAGTGAGAATATAGGTATGAATCAGGAAGCAGGCTCTCAGCCGACACCGAACCTGCTGGCACTTTGAGCTTGGACTTCCTAATCTCTGGAACCATGACAAATAAATTTGTTTTATTATTGGCAACCCTGTCTATAGCATTCTAACAACCTGAATGGATTGAGACAGTGATGGGAAAGAACCCTGATAACTCACCTGATACCTCCTATTTGTGAGCATGAAAGGACTATCAGGACCAGTCAGGTGGTGTGGTAGTTAATGCAGCTAAATCCCACACAGCACACTGCACAGTTTGAGTCCTGGACTCAATGGCTTGAAAAACACACCAAGCACGTGTGCAATGTGTGCCCCCAAATTCCAAGAGGACTATGGAGGAGAAGGGTTGTGGCATGGTCAGTCCTACTGGGAGGTGGTTTCTCACTTTCCCTCTCTCTATCTCTCTCTTTCTCTCTCTACCTCTCTCTGCCTCCAGTGAGCTTACACACCTATAGCAAATTAAAAAATAAATAAATAAAGGACAACCAAGGATCATAAATAAGGTAGTTGAGCAAAACCAGCAGACTAAAATGAATAAACAGAATTCCTCCTAGAAAAATGGATAGTTCATGAGACAGAACTTATTAAATTATATTTAAAAATATAGGGCCTGCTGGTTGTGCAGTGGCTAAGGTGGCTAGATCCCACGTGGCTCACCGCACTGGTTGTGTCTTTTACCTGGCAGCTTGGAAACCATGCTGGGTATGTGTGCATGTGTGCCCAAAATTCTCAGAGGAGAATGGAAGAGATGGGACTGCAGCTCTCTCACCTACCATCTTCATCTCTTTTTTCAGTTAGTGCATGTGCCCTATGGCAAAACTAAAAGAAAAAATATATATATGTATGTGTATATGTATATAATATTCTGAGAGAAATTTATGGCGATAGTGCATTTACCTACCCACTCACAGGTAACTCTAAAAAAAGCAAAAAATAATAATAAGATTTCCCCCCACAATTATTTATTTATTTAATTCCATTTGTTATTATTATTTTAAAATTTGACCAGAGAGAGAGAAAGGGAAAGCGAGAAAGCAAGCTTCCAGGTTCAGGACTTGAACCGCAGTTAACCATGTGACAATCCAGCGCCTTTAACCACCATGCCACCTGCCAGCCCCGATAATAAGCTTTAAAAATACTATTTTAGGGGTAGTTGGTAGCATGGTGTTAAGGCAGCTTGTTCCTACATGACCAGCTGTGTGATTGAATCCCAGACTCGGTGGCTTGAAAAACACACTGGGCACATGTGTGTGTGTGTGCCTGAAATTCTGAGAGGAGAATGGAAGAGAAGGAATCATGGCATAGTCAACCCCCAAGGGGTACTTTCTGACTTTCTTTCTATTCTTCCCTTCCCCTATCCCTGTTAAGTGCAGGCACTCAATAGAAAAATTAAAAACAAACAACAGGCGGTGTGGTGATTAAAGCACCGGACGGACTCCCACATAGACACCCATGGTTTGAGTCCCAGACCTGGAAGCTTGCTTTCTCACTTTTCTTCTCTCTCTCTCTCTCTCTCTCTGGTGAGCGCACACACCCCACAGCAAATTAAATAAATAAATAAATAAATAAATAGTTTTTAGAGGTTTTCCCCTTAGAGCAAGTGTGCTTGCTCAAGAGAGAGAGATAGAGGTTGTGAGAGGGAAAGTGAGAAATCACTCCCTAGGTAGATGGCCACGCTACAATAAATCATTCTTAAAATTTTTTTTAAAACAAACAGGGACCAGCAGTTAGCCTAATGGCTATGTCGCTGGACTCCCACGTAGTCGACCGCGGTTCGAGTCCTGGACCCGGCGGCTTAAACTCACGCCGGGCACGTGTGCGTGCGTGCCCAAGATCCCGAGAGGAGAATGGAGGAGAAGGGATTGCGGCGTGGCCATCCCCCCTGGGGGGTGATTTCCTGCTTTCTATCTCTCTGTCTCTCTCTGTCTGTCTGGCGAGCGCACGCGCCCTATAGCAAAAACCTCTCCAAAAAAAGAAAAAAAAAAACTTTAAAAATTCAGACTATTTAAATTAAATAACATTATTTTTTTAATTAAAAAATATTTTAAAATAAAAATTGAGAGAAGAGCTAAAGAAAAAGTCAAGAAAATCTTCTGGAATGTGAAACAAGGGGGAAAAAAGATGAAAAGTGAGAGAAAATTTGGAAGACATAGATGACCTATCAAGAAGGGCCAACATTTGTCTAATTGGAGTCTCAGATTGAAATCAGAAAAATCAAAGTAATAGAAGTAGGTTGCCCGAAGCTAAAGATATAGTATTTCAGAGACCAGCTGGTGGCATGGTTGTTAAGAGGGTGGACTCCGGGACCAGCAGTTAGCGTAATGGCTATGTCGCTGGACTCCCACATAGTCGACCGCGGTTCGCGTCCCGGACCCGGTGGCTTAAAACTCACGCCGGGTGCGTGTACATGCGTGCCCAAGATCCCGAGAGGAGAATGGAGGAGAAGGGATTGCTGCGTGGCCATCCCCCCTGGGGGGTGATGTCTCACTTTTGGTCTGTCTCTGTCTGTCTGGCAAGCGCACGCGCCCTATAACAAAAATCTCTCCAAAAAAAAAAAAATTGATATATACAATGAATATGAATGAATGATCAAGGCTGAGATATACAGAAGTACAACAGGAGGCTGGCCCCACAGTTTATATGCATGTGCACGTGTGGCATTCATGCATGGAGAAATGGAGAAGAAACTGAGGCATGACCATCCCCCACTGAGAAGGGCTTTTCTTCTCTTTCTTTCTGGTAAACACATATTCCCTCTAGCAAAAAATAAAAAAAATAAAATAAAACAAAATAAAATAAAACAAAATAGGGACCAGCAGATGGTGTAAGGTTACATCACTGGATTCCCACAGGGCCAACTGCGGTTCAAGTCCTGGACCTGGTGGCTTCAAACTCACGCCAGGCATGTGTGGTGCATGCCTTAATAGCAAAAACCTCTCCAAAAAAAAAAAAAAAAAAAAAAGAGGGTGGACTCCCACACAGCCAACTACAGTTTGATTCCTGGAGCCAGCGGCTTGAAAATCAAGACGGGCGTGTGTGTAGGCATGCACAAAATCCTGAGGAGAATGGAGATGGGATTATGGACTGGCCATGCCCCCTAAGGGGGTGACTTCTTTCTCTCTCCCTGTTTCTCTGTGGTGAGCACATGCAGCCTTGTGGCAAAAACCTACTAAAGGAAGGAAGGAAGGAAGGAAGGAAGGAAGGAAGGAAGGAAGGAAGGAAGGAAAGAAGAAAGAGTACTTCAGATTGAAAGGTTTTATCTACTGCTGATCCACATGAATGAAAAAAGACACATATCTACGCCATATGTTGGAGAAATTCCACAAGTTCAAAGATAAATGGGGGGGGGGGGTTGCAAATGGATTGGTGGTTGAGGTGTTGGACTACCACATGAATGACCTGGCAGACCTGGCAGTCCCAGACCTGGCAGCTTGCTTTCCCACTTTCCTTTTCTCTCTCTGTCTCATCCTTTCTGTCTCTTTCTGGTGAGTGTGTATTCTCTGGAACAAATTTTTTAAAAATGGTAATAAAATAAAATTAAATAATTCTTAAAAATAAAAGATAAATAGATAAATGTAAACTCCCAGATGATTGGAAAAGAAAAAATAGAGGAAACATCAAGGGAATGACAACTGTATTGGCATTATGCTTATGACTTTACTGTGTTACCAAATGGGGTCTTTTATTCCCTTTGGCTATCAGACACATGCACTCACCAGAGACAGACACAGAGAAAGTGATAAGTCACTACCTAGGGGGGGATTGCCAGAGCAGTCCCTTCTCCCTCCATCCCTTATGGGATATTGGGCATGCAGGCACACTCACTCAATGTGTTTTCAAACCTCTGGGTCTAGACTAAAATGCGCAGGTGGCCATGAGAGATAAAGGTATCAAGTTGCAGAAACAGGGCAAAGAATTCCTATGATAATCCTTGCGCAGTAGGCCCCTCCAAAATAGAAGAAACTGTATCATCTTAGAGAGTGAATAAAGGTTTATTATAGTATTAAATTTAAAAATAAAAATATATTCTATTTTTCTTTCAAAAGAGATACAAGTTTAGTGACAATTATATCTCCTTCTCTAGTGGGTCCCCCTATTTGATCCTACCACGAATTTTTTTTTTGTATCATCAGCATACTGTAAATACTTGTTTTCGGTTTTCCATGTTAAGTGTTAATCTATAGACAATTTACGGAAGATGTAATTCAGACAGGAGAACAAAGTATAAACGCTATAAACTCCGATCATAAGCAACTCACGGCGGGATGGGCATGCTGAGCCTCTCGCTTTACTCAGCAGAAAATCAAGCGACACTGGGAGTGGGCCTGGGAGTCTGCGCAGGGCAGGCAGGGGTCTGGAGAGTATGAGCAGCTGAGTCCTAGCAGAGCGTCTAGAAGCCTCCAAAGGGGCACGAGGGGCGGGGCTAAAAGGAGGGTGCCGGGCGGAAGGGGCGGGGCCGCGCGGGGCGGGGAGAGCGGGCGCCCCCTCGTGGCACGGGCGCCTGCGCAAACCAGCCGCCGTCTAGCCCCGGAGCTTCCGCCAGCGTCTTCTCGCCTCGCCTCGCCTCGCGTCGTGCTTCTCGCTCGTGCAGTCCCGAGGGCGCGCCATGCCTCGCCAGCCCATGCTCTGCCTGCTGCTCCGCCGTCGCCGTCGCGTGGCCGTGCTTTGCCTGCAGTCTCGCCGCCGCCTCACCCACTCGGAGACCTCGCGCAGGCGTTCCCTGTCGGCCGCGGTGAGTTACGGCCCACCTGCCCAGACGCGCGATGCGCGAGGCCGAGGGCGCGGCCGAGGGGCCCCGACGGGCGGGAGGACGCGGGCCGCGCGTGGGAGCTCCTGCAGCCGGCGTCATTGCAGGAGGCTCAGGGCAGGGGCCCGGTGAGGGCGCCGTCGTGGGCCCGGGAGGGGAAGCCGGGGACCCCAGGCGTGCGCGGGTCCAAAGGGCGGGACCTCGCCGGCCCTTCCCCAGGAGGGCGCGAAGTCCGAGGGCCGAGCCATTGCCTCACCCAGGAATCGTTTCCGGCTTCCGACGCCCTCTCCTCGCCGAGACCTACTGTCCCCCGAAACGGCAGAAATTTGGGCGGCTTCGAGGTTCCAGGGTGCAGTGGTCGGAGCTGAGGAGCCATTAGAAGAACAATGCGTTTTCTTTAAAAGTTCAGCTAGCTGGGGACCCACGGTGGCGAGGCGGTAAAACGTGGCCCTTGAGGCTACCGCGTCGCGCAGGTGCCGAGGTCGTGGCTGGACGTCTCCTAGAGAGAGCTCCGGGCAGCAGCCTGGACGTGGTCAGGCCCAGGCTGGGGCTGGGGGCGGGGGAGTGCAACACAGTGACCCGGTTTCTGCTGGGGCTGCCAGCCTCCCGCTCTTCTGAAGAAAGAAATGAACTTAAAAAAAATATAGCCCCTGTTGTGGTGGGTTAGGTGGCTGGATCCCACATGGCCAAAAGGTGGGGTGAGTTTCAGACTGGAGGGCTTGAGACACGTCGGGCGTGCGGGCCTAGGGTCCGGAGAAGAGAATGGAGGAGAGATTGGGGCGTGACCATCCCCCCTTTCCCCCCCGCGGTGTGCTTTCTCACGTCCTCTCTCTTACGCGCCCATTCTCATTCGCTTTCCCGCCAGTACACGCCTTTTGGGGGGGGGGGGAGGGATTGAGGCGGGTCATCCGTGAATCGAATGCCGGCATTTTAGGTTTCACCAGGCTCCCAGTTTCCAGGACAACTGCCAGGTTCGTCCAGACATTTTAAGCAGTTTTTGTTAGGCAGAGAGTCACTGGTCGGGGAAGGCATACTCATTAACAGCGCTTTTCATCTTCTCTTCCAGGAGATGGCTGTTGGAATTGTGGTGATTTTTACGACCATCCTAACGCCCGGCGCATATGTGCTAAGCAACCTGAACCAGTTCAGAAGACAGTAGATGGAAGATGTCAAGTAGCTGTTAGCACCCAAAAAGCTATCAGAGAAAGCTACAGCTTCTTTAAATGAACAAAAGTATTTAGTTGATGATGCAACCATTGTGGATATTCAGTTTCAAAACCATATGTTTATGGTAAATACTTTGTACGGTTTTATTACTATGCATCATATAGATGTATAGTCAGAAAATTTTGTTCTGCTTAAGTGTTAAATAAAACTGAAACATTTGTGGTTGGAATTATGTGTGATCACAGATTGTTTTTTTTTTTCCATGGTAGCCCATGTGCATGTGCTCATGGCGCCAGAGAGAATTCTCAGGTTTCATGACACTGATTCCCTTTCTGCTGGCCTTCTAGCTCCTCAAGATATTGGGGTCCATGTTGCTCTTGCTCCCCTGGCATCAGGCCTACCAGGGGATCTGAATTCCCCTCGCCCCCAGTTGGCCATATGGCTTCCAGTCTTGCAGTCTACTTATGAACTATGGGAATTTGTCACTAAGTCTGGGCTACAAATTATTTCCTAAACATGAAAGTTGGTGGAAATTTACTGATGAAAAATACAATGGAGGGGCCAGCGGGTGGTGTGGTAGTTAAGGTGCTGGACATCCACATGATGGACCATGGTTTGAATCCTGGACCTGGGAACTTGCTTTGTCTTGCTCTCTCATCTCTGGTGAACACATGTGCCCTATAGGAAATTTAAAATAATAATAAATAAAAATAATTTTAAAAAGTACAACGTAGGGACCAGCAGATGTTGTAATGGTTAATATTGCTGGACTCCCACATGTTCGACTGTGGTTTGGGTCCCACACCTGCTGGGTTAAAACTCATGCCAGGCATATGTGTGTGTGGCCAACATTCTGAGAGGTGACTAGAGGAGAAGGGATTGTGGTGTGGCCGTTCCCCTCCGGGAAATATTTTTTGCTTGCTTTCTCTGTCTCTCTCGTGAGCACATGGGCAAAAAAACAAAACAAAACAAAAAAATCCCTAAAAAAAAAAAAACGGAGACTCTTACTACAGATCAGACCTAGTGGCAGGGAGTGGCAGCAGGTGTTTAATGGAGTGAATGCTTACATGTAATGGCCTCAATCTTAGAAGGTGAATTGTGTGGTTAGTAGTAATAGAGTTTAGCTGCGTAGTTTTTATGTTCTGTTACTACTGTCACTCCATGCTTTACTACTTGGTATGAAAAATAGGACTTTTTCTTAATTGATTTTTGCATCTTTATACATTCTAGGATTTGGTGACTCAGTATATGTGGACTTTATCTGATTCTTCCTAGTTTAATTTTTTTCTTATGCTCTTAGTCATGTTTCATGTTTGAGGAATCATATACCTTTGGTTTTAGCTCACTTTGCCAATTATGCTGTGACTGAATAGCATGGTTCAACTCTGAGCCTCAGTTTTCTTATCTCTGTAATCGGAACTTAAAACTATGTTCTTGATGGGACCAGCAGTTAGTGTAATGGCTATGTTGCTGGACTCCCATGTAGGCGACCGCGGTTCGCATCCCAGACCCGGTGGCTTAAAACTCATGCTGGGTGCGTGTGCGTGCGTGCCCAAGATCCTGAGAGGAGAATGGAGGAGAAGGGATTGCGGCGTGGCCATCCCCCCTGGGGGGTGATTTCTCGCTTTCTGTCTCTTTGTCTCTCTGTCTGGCAGGCGAGCGCACGCGCCCTATGGCAAAAACCTCTAAAAAAAAAAAAAAAAAAAAAAAAAAAACCTGCATTCTTGAAGGACTGTTTTGAAGGACTGTTTTACGGATTAAAACATGAACCAAAGTGGGGCTAGTGGTTGGTGTGGGTAAGGCGCTGGACTCTGATGTGACTGACTGTGGTTTGAGTTGACCCAGCAGCTTGCTTTCTCACTCTCTCCTGAGTGCATGTACCCTATAGCAAATTAAAAATAGTAAAATATTTTTGAGAGATTTTTGCTATAGAATGTGTGCGCTTGATGGAGAGACAGAGACAGAGAGAGAGAAATCACCCCCTAGGGGAGATGGCAATGCAACATTCCCTTTTCCTTCATTCTCAGGATTTGGGGTACACATGCACACATACCTAGAGTGAATTTTAAGCTGGCGGGTCTGGGACATGACCCATGGTTGACTCCATGGGAGTTTAGTGACGTAATCATTTTGCCATCTGCTGGTCCGAATAATTTTTTTTTAAACATTAACCAAAGAGAAAACACTTGCCAGCATAGTGCTTGGAGTCTTGTAATCAATAAACGGGAGTTATCATTAAGAGCAGCATTTCCCAGCTTTCCAGGCACCAGGGACCAGCCTTGTGGAAGACAGTACCTCCACAGACTGGGGCTGGTGGGGTGGTAGGTTGGTTTCAGGATGACCCAAGTGCACCACATCCACTGTGCATCCCATTTCCACCAGTACCACATTGCAAAAACTACAACAGTAGGGTTTATGCTTTCATGAGAATTCAATACCTTCATTAATGTGATAGATGGAGCCTAGGCGGCAGTGGAAGTGATGGGGAGTGGCTGTGAATGAAGGAGGAAGCCTTAGGTTTACCTGCTGTCTTCCATCCCTCCCATTACCCACCCTTCTGCTGTGTGGCCCTTTGAGACTGACACCAGTCCTTGGATCCCAACAGGTCATGGGCCAGCATGGTTTGGGTTGGGGAGCCCAGGTTTAGAGGATATACAATGGGGCCAGAAGGTGTCATGGTGGTTAAGGCTCTAGACTTACACATAGTTGACTGTGGTTTGAGTCCTGGACCTGGTGGCTCAAAATCCCAAGAGGAAAATGGAAGAGAAGAGATAACAGCATGGGCGTCTCTCTGGTGAGTGCACACGCCCTATAGCAAAACATCTCTTTAAAAAAAAAAAAAAAAACAGCTTTGCTAGTGGAAGTTACTGTTTTCAGTTTTTTTTTTTTTTTTTTTTCTTTCTTTTTTTTTTAACGTCCACTCACTGTAGGAAGACAGAGAGGGAAAGTGAGAAATCACCCCCCAGGGGGGCTGGCCACAGTGCAATTCCTTTTCCATTCTCAGGATTTGGGGCACACGTGCACATGCATCTGGCATGATTTTCAAGCCTCTGGGCCCAGGGCTTGAAGTACAGCAGCCTTGTGGGAGTCCAGGGTCTGAGCCACCATGCACCTGGTGAAGATCTACAAGTTGGCAATCATTCGATAAAAATACTGCCCTCCTGTGTATGTCAGATTTTAAGGCTGAGGACAATAAATTAGACATGGACTCCTGCCCTTTTTGGGCTTATAGATCCTACAGGACTTAAAGTTTACCTTAATAATCTTATATTTTTTTTTTATTTTATTTTGTTTCATTTTATTTATTATTATACAATTTGACTAGAAAGAGACAGAGAAAGACAGAGAGAGGGAGGGAGAGTGAGAAAGCAAGCTGCCAGGTCTGGGACTTGAACCATGGTCAACCAAGTGGGAGTCCAGCACCTTAACCACCACGCCACCTGCTAGCCCCAATATTCTTATATTTTTAACACAAAATTTATATTGATGTATTATTCTCTAGAATAATGTTGAGGGGCATTCAAAAAATTTATGGAAAATGCATTATCTTTTAACATTTTTTTTGAGAGGTTTTTGCTATAGGGCGCATGTGCTCGCCAGAAAGACAGAGACAGAGAGATAGAAAGCAAGAAATCACCCCTGAGGGGGGATGGCCATGCCGCAATCCCTTCTCCTCCATTCTCCTCTCAGGATCTTGGGCATGCACGCACACGGCCTGGCGTGAGTTTAAGCCACCGGGTTCGGGACTCTAACCGTGGTTGGGAGACCAGCGACATAGCCATTACGCTAACTGCTGGTCCCAGGAAAATGTGTGTTATCAAAAAACTACATGGATTTCAGTTTTTTGCATCAAAATAAATTTGTACTTCAGTTCTATTTTCAAAAAAGTTTCAATGTGTGTGTGTGTGTGTGTGTGTGTGTGTGTGTGTATACACGTAGACATATATGAAGAGATAGGTTTGGGACAGAAGGTGGTGTGGAGGTTAAGGTGGCTGGATCCCACATGGCTGACTACATGGTTCAGCTCCTAGACCCAGAGGCTTGAAAAACATTGGACGTGTGTGTGCATGCCCAAAATCCCAAGAGGAGACTGGAGAAGGGATTGCAGTGTGGCCATCCATCCTGGGGGGGTGGTTTGTCACTCCCCCGCACCACCATCATCTCTCTCTGGCAAGAGCACACACCCTATAGCAAAAATATAAAAATATTGAGAGAGGTTTATTTCAAGGGATTGGCTCATGTGGTGGAATCTGGCAAGTCCAAACTCTACAGGGTAGGCTGGCAGGCTGCCAACAAGGGAAGAGTTAGAGGTCGACATGAAGGCAGTGTGCTGGCAGAGTTTTCTCTTGGAGAAGGTTAGTCTTTTTCAATTAAGGCCTTCAACTGATTTTACAAGGCCCACCCACTTCATGGAGGGCAATCTGCTTTACTCAAAGCATACTGATTTAAATGTTAATCTTTTTCAAATGTCACAGAAACATCAAGAATATCTGACTAAATGTCTTATTACTGTGGATTAGCCAAGTTGACCCATAACCATCACAATTGGGTAAAATAATTTTTCAGAGGGAGAGCATGAAGAAAGTTGGTGATACTCCTGAAATTTATGACTAGAGTGGCTGTTCAGAGTCCTCCCAATTTGCCAAGATTTACCTTCCTGTCACTGTTAGACTTGCTCTTTATCCCTTTAGATGAACTTTGGCTCGTCAGGACACAGATTCTTTCTTTTTTCTTGCATTCAGCAAGACCTTGCTCCGACTGTCCATTTTGAACTTACTTTCTCCTTTTCTGATTCGGATACCTCCAAGTTTCAACTGCTGAAGCCTGCTTCTGTGTGCTCCAAATAATGGCGAAAGACTGATTTACCTCAGTGTCCCAGCTGGGGATGGTATTGAATGATAGTAGTTCAGTATCAATAGATAAAGTTCCAAAGAACTTTAGTATTTCATTTTCTGAATCATTTATTTGAAATTCAGATTTATTTTTTGAGTATACTCATGCAGTAATACTGTGTATTGGAAGATGGTAGCTCGGTTTAATAAATGAACTTTCGGGGCCAGCAGATGGCGTAATGGCTGTGTCACTGGACTCCCATGTAGTCGACCATGGTTTGAGTCCTGGACCTGGTGGCTTAAATTCACACTGGGTGTCTCTGCATGTGTGCCCAAGATCCTGAGAGGAGAAGGGAGGAGAAGGGATTGCAGCATGACCATCCCCCTAGGGGGTGATTTCTTCCTTTCTGTCTCTTTGTCTTTCTGGCGAGCACATGTACACTATAGCAAAAATCTCTCCCCCCCAAAAAAAACTCTGTTGTTCTGTCTGTTACTCAACTTTTTGTGTATAAAGATGTTACATTAAAAATAGAATTGAGTCTTATTATTTGGAGTAGTTACGTTCTATAAAATTGCTGTGAATACCGAATTAGCAAATATTGAACCATTGCTCCTAGGGGAAATACAAAGTTCCTATGAATCTCAAGTCACAACATTTTTGTTAACACTCAGTGCATGACTTGTTTTATGTATGTTTCTGTTTAAAAATGCCTTATCATACACACACACACACCCACACACACACACATATATATATATATATATATTTGATTTATTAGCATTGAATTTGTGGCCAATAGCACTGTAAATCATGCCTGAATATTCAATTTGTAAGCTAAATAATGTGATTGAATGTAAAAGAGAAAATGAAATTTTAAAAAGTTAAAAAAAAAGCTCACTGAATACACATTTTCTACGTAAGGTACATCACAGCATTTTTGCACTTTGGAACATTAGATAGTGCTTATGCTCTATGGCTGGGGACCATTTTAAACAGTGAAATAGATCATCAAGAAAGAGTATAAAAATCTGGAACTAGCAGGTGACAGTGTTTAAGACGCTGGACTCCCACATGGCCAACCACGGTTCAAGTTTGGGATCCAGTGGCTTGCTTTCTCACTTTCTCACTTTCCCTCTTTCTCCTTTTCTTTGGTCAAATTAACAACAATAATAGTAATTAATAAAATTAAATAATTCTTTAAAAAAAGAAAGTATAAAAAATAAAGAATGAGGCACTAAATAGATCTTGAGGACTTGCTTACAGTATAAAAACAAAAAAGGAGGTAGAAGGGCTAGCAGGTGGTGTGGTGGTTAAAGCGCTGGATTCCCACATGGTTGACTGGTTCGAGTCCTGGACCTTGCTGCTTGCTTTCTCACTTTCTCTCTCTCTCTTTATTTCTCTGGTGAGCACATGTGCTCTATAGCAAATTAAAAAATAATAATAATAAAGTTTTTAAAAAATTATTTTAAAAATGAAGGTAGAACGTTGCCTTGTTTGACCTCAGCTGGGAATGTGTGACTCACCCCCCAGGGACTCTATAATTTTTTGCCACTCTGCATATGTCCTCAAATGACCTTGAAAATGCATTGACTTTGGGGTACAAATAAATTTTAACTAGTAAGTGAATTTGTAAATAGAGAATCTGCCAATGAGGATAGATTATATTTTGGGATTTTAAATTGGTTGTAGTGGTTTTATATTAAAAAGTTCAAATCTGAGAATTTCTAAAGGCTTTTGAAGGCCACAAAGTTTACGAAGAACTAAATTAGAAATAAAATGTAGCTTTGATATTGATCCCAGCATATCCTTTTTTTCTTGATAAGTTTTGACCATGAAAGAAATATTAACAGTTCTAGGGATTACTAGTTGAGGCCTTTAGGCAAAGATTTATAAATCATATATAATATGTTCAATGTGTAAGCATGATGAATGCAATTTTTGCAAGCACAACAATAATTTTGGAAAATGTACAAGAAAAATTGGTAATTGTGAAATAGTTCTATTTGGAAAGATCAGGAGTGATATTTATTTCCTTCTCTTCTGAAGTCCTTCCTCCCTCCCTTCCTTCTTTTTTTCTTTCCTTCCTTCCTTTTTTAATTTACCAGAGGGTGTGTGTGCTCATCAGAGCGAGACAGAGAGGGAGAGAGAAAAGGCACTTCCCAGTGGGGTGTGGTCCCACTGCAATTCCTTTACCTCCATCTCTCCCTCCTTTGGGGGGTTTGGAGCATGCACGCATACATACCCAATGTGGTTTTCAAGCCCCCAGACCAAGGTCTTGAACTGCATGGTTGGCCATGTGGGATCCAGCTCCCTTAACCATCAGGCCCCAGGCAGGCCTTCTTTCTTTCTAATGTTCATATCAGCTTATTCAAAATAGTAGGTCATCAGGAAAGTCATGATGCAAAATAGCTCATAACTTTCCTGATGACCCAATAGCTATAAACTGGGCCGAACTCCTGTGGCACAGCAGTAACTGCTCTACAAGGCTGGAAGCCATATAGCTGACTGCGGGTTTGGAGTCCCCTGGTCAGCATGAAAACATGTTGGAAGTGTGCACCCAGGATCCTGAGGAGCTGGGGGACTTGGAACAGATGGTCATGGCATGATAAGGCCCTATCAAATGCGCCCCTCCCACCTTGTGTTTATCCACATGCCCTCTGTCAGTAAAAAAAAAAAAAAAAAAAAAAAAAGACAAAAACTGGCAAAATGATATCCTTCAACAGGTGAACAGTCTTTTAAAAAAACGAGTAAAGGGGGACCAGCAGTTAGCGTAATGGCTATGTCGCTGGACTCCCACGTAGTCGACCGCGGTTCGAGTCCCGGACCCGGCGGCTTAAACTCACGCCGGGCGCGTGTGCGTGCGTGCCCAAGATCCCGAGAGGAGAATGGAGGAGAAGGGATTGCGGCGTGGCCATCCCCCCTGGGGGGTGATTTCCTGCTTTCTATCTCTCTGTCTCTCTCTGTCTGTCTGGCGAGCGCACGCGCCCTATAGCAAAAACCTCTCAAAAAAAAAAAAAAAAAAAAAAAAAAAAACGAGTAAAGGGACCAGCAGATGGCGTAATGGTTACATCGTTGGACTCCAACGTAGTTGACTGTGTTTAGACTCCTGGACCCAGCAGCTTAAAACTCACATGGGGTGTGTGTGGGTACATGCCCAAAATCCCGAAAGAAGAACGAAGGAGAAGGGATTGTGGTGTGGCTATCCTCCCTTGGTGGGTGTGACTTCTATCTTTCTATCTCTCTGTCTCTCTGGCAAGCATGCATGCCCTATAGCAAAAATCTCTCTCAAAAACAACAACAACAAAAAATGGGTACATCTATGTCATGGAATACCACTCAGCAATAGAAAAAATAAAAACTATTATGTATGCAAAACCTGGAGGACTCTCCAGAGAAAGCTATTTTTCTGTAGATGAAAAACGTTATCTGTGAAGTTTCATTTATTTTTTTATTTATTTTTTTCTTCTTATTATTTTTTTTTGGAGAGGTTTTTTTTGCTATAGGGCGCGTGCGCTCGCCAGACAGACAGAGAGAGACATAGAGACAGAAAGCGAGAAATCATACCCCAGGGGGGATGGTCACGCCGCAATCCCTTCTCCTCCATTCTCCTCTCGGGATCTTGGGCACGCACGCACACGCGCCCGGCGTGAGTTTTAAGCCACCGGGTCCAGGACGCGAACCGCGGTTGACTACGTGGGAGTCCAGCGACATAGCTATTACGCTAACTGCTGGTTCCCGAAGTTTCATTTATTTTTAAAGTTTTAGTTGTTATGGCAAATCACTGAATTTGGGCAAATCACTTGATTCCAGAAGTGTGTTTCCCTTCCTGTAAAATTAACAGGTTGACCTAGATTGGTGATATTTGTTTTTTTGCTTTCTTCAGATCAGTATGTTATCATTGAAAGATTTTGTGGCTGACATGTAAGCTGAATATTTTGAAATTTTTTCAACAGTATCCTGAGACTAGTAAAAATTAAACTTTGTATAGCAAGTACTATTTTAAGTTGAAGCTATTTATAATATACGCACATATGCACACACATACATATATGACGTGACCCTTGGGTAGGTTCATTAGTGGGGAGAACCACTTCTCCAATTTCATATATATGATGTCAACCTCCTATTCACTCAGTTTGCTTTATTTCTCTCTCTCTCTTTTAAATTACCAGAGCATGCCTGCACTCACCACACAGAAACACAGAGAGAGGAACAGGGAGAAAGCATTCCCCAACGGGGCATGATCACATTGCAATCCTTTCTTTTCCACTTCTCCATTCCATTGTTGGGACTTTGGGTGACTTGAACACACCCAGTGTGTTTTCCAAGCCACTGAGGCTGAGACTTGAACCACAGTTGGCCATGAGGGATTCAGCTCCCTTAACCACGTGACCATTGGGCAGGTCTCACTCAGCTTTCTTATTAAATTGTTCCCTCCACACCTTTATGTGGCACTGAGACTTTCGCTCCATTCTTCTCCATCAGAATGCTGCTAGTTTTGTTTTGTTTGTTTGTTTGTTTGTTTTTGCTTATACACACTTTATACCTACATTTCATTTCAGTGTTTGTTGCCAGTACCTTCCACTCCTTTGCCCTTTTATCTTTTTGTTCATGTGTCCACTGAAACAAAATTCCTGATTCAGTCTGTTAGTCCCTCTGTTTGGACTGCAAAGGGAAATCCTAGAACCACGCTATTGGTGTTGTTAGGAATTCATTGTCTTCAGAATCATGAACCCACAGTGCTTCTTGAAATTCTTTGCTCTTTTTCCTTCTCTTTTCACCACCATAAAAAGTGAAGGAAAGGGACCAGCAGTTAGCGTAATGGCTATGTCACTGGACTCCTACGTAGTCGACCGTGGTTCGAGTCCCGGACCCGGTGGCTTAAACTCACGCCAGGCGCGTGTGCGTGCGTGCCCAAGATCCTGGGAGGAGAATGGAGGAGAAGGGATTGCGGCGTGGCCATCCCCCCTGGGGGGTGATTTCTCGCTTTCTATCTCTCTGTCTCTGTCTGTCTGGCGAGCGCACGCGCCCTATAGCAAAAACCTCTCCAAAAAAAGAAAAAAAAAAAAAAAGTGGAGGAAAGTCAACTCTCTCTCCACACCCTCCTGCTTTCCTCTCTGCTCCTGTCAGCCACGTTGTGACATAGGACTAGATGCCAGCCTCGTGTTGTTAGATTTTCCAGTCATCAGAATTCATGCACTTGATCTCCAATCATCAGTCTCTCTTCTGAGTTGGCTCAATCAGTATACAGCTAATCTTCATTAAAATTAAATGTAAACTTTTCTAAGACTGTTTTTATTTTTAAACTTGAGCTTCTGAGTAAAATAAAAAGTAAAACAAAACAAAAAACTCGTGTCTTTTTTTTTTTTTTTCCTTAAGTTTATTCCTGGGACCAGCAGGTGGTGTAGCAGTGAAGTCGCTGGACTCCCACATGGTTGACTGCGGTTCGAATCTTGGGCCTGGTGGTTTGAAACTCATGCTGGGTGCATGTGCATATGTGACCAAGATCCCAGGAGAATGGAAGAGAAGGAATTGTAGCATAGCAATTCCCTGGGGGGAGATGTCTCACTTTCCTTCTCACTGTGTCTGTCTCTCGCTCTCTCTTTCTTTCTCTCTCTGGCAAGTGCACGTGCCCTGAGGCAAAAACGTCTTAAAAAAAAAAGGTTTATCCCTTATGAAGGAAAGAGAGCATGACAGCACCCCTGGTAGGGTCTTGAATCCGCTATCCACTCCCAGTTCCAGCCTGCCCTGGACCATGGGCATAATCCTGTGCTTCTGGTTCATTTTTCCTTCTGGATTGCTGCCTATTGAGGCTTCAACCCAAATCAAAGGAGGTTTCTTCCCTTCCACCTTCTTCCCCAGTTGACCCTGGATTCCAGTTTCTGTCCCTCCAGCCCTGAGAGGCTGTCAAAACACTTCTCAGCCACTTCTTCCAGAACTGACAAAAGCAGTACTTACCTCTCTTGACCTCTGTGTTTCACCAGCTTCTGGCCTGGCAATAGCTTTAATGCTTCAATTACTTCAAGGAGATGTTTCCTATTTGTTCTACTTGTCTAGTTGCTCAGCAGAAATATTGGTCTTACTGACTTGTTCCACTATTACCAGAAGTGGAGACCCACTATATGATCTGATTTTCCAGATTTTTGACATACTTAATAATCGGGTTTTAAAACTATAGTTAAAGTAAATAAATAGCTCTCTCTCTATAAGGTGACTAGAGAATTCAAAATAATCTAAATTCAGCTTTTTAAAAAGGAGCACTTTTTTTTTAACTATTCTCTTATTTATTCGTTTATTATTGCTGGAGGGCATGGTCACTCCCCAGGGAGAGAGAGAGAGAGAGAGAGAGAGAGAGAACTCCCCAGTGGGATATGGTCACACTGTAAGTTTTTCCTCTGTTTCTCCATCCTGTCAGGGTTTAGGGCACAAGTGCACACGTGCTCTTTGTGTTTTTTAGCTGCTGGGGTGGGATTTGAGCCTTGGCTGACCATGTGGGATCTGGCCTCCTATGCACAGTGCTTTAACTGCTGCACTATGGGGCCAGCCTTACATTCAGGGTAAAAACAGAAAGAAAAACAACTCCCCCCACCACCCCGGTTGCCAGGGAAAAACAGAGAAAGAGTGAGAGAGAAAGAGATAAAGTGAGAAATCACTCCCTGGGGAGATGGCCATGCTGCAATCCTTTCTTTTCCAGTCTCCTCTTGGGATTTTGGGCATGTATGCACATGCACCTGGTGTGATTTTCAAGCTGCCAGGTCTGGGACTTAAATGGCACAGTCAGCCATGTGGGATCCAGCACCTTAGCCTCCACACCACCTGCTGACCCAAGGAAAACAACTTTTAACTGAAGTATAACATTCATAAACATGCACAAGTTGTAAGTGTACATCTCAGTGAAGAATTTCACACTTCATACACCCATACGATCAGCTCCTAGAGCAAGAAACAGAACAGGGCCAAGATCCAGGAAGACCTTCTTGTACCCTCTTCCAGTCATAAACCTTCTAAAGATGACTCCAACCTTTCTTCCTTCCTTTTTTAATTTTTTTAGTTTTTGCTATAGGATGCATGTGCTAACTCACCAGAGAGAGACAGAGAGAGAGTGAGAAAGCACCCCTTTCTCCCAGGGGAGATGGCCTTTCTCCTCTATTCTCTCAGGATTTGAGGCATACACACATGCCTGGCATGGTTTTCAAACCATCGGGTCTAGGACTTGAACTGCAGAATCAGCCATGTGGGATCCAGTTGCCTTAACCACTGGCTGCCCTCCCTCTCCATTCTTTTTTCTAACAGCATAGATTAGTTTTTCCTGTTTGAACTTTACCTTATTTCTCTTTCTTATACTTTTTTTTGGAGAGGTTTTTTTTTTTTTTTTTTTTTTTTTTTTTTGCTATAGGGTGTGTGCACTCTCCAGACAGACAGAGAGAGACAGAAAGTGAGAAATCAGCCCCCAGGGGGGATGGCCACGCTGCAATCCCTTCTCCTCCATTCTCCCCTCGGGATCTTGGGCACGCACATGCGCTCAGCGTTAGTTTGAGCCACTGGGTTCGGGACTCGAACCGCAGTTGACTACATGGGAGTTCAGCGACAAAGCCATTACGCTAACTGCTGGTCCCTTCTTTTTTTTTTTTTAAGAGAGGTTTTTGCTATAGGGCACATGTGCTGGCCGGAGAGACAGAAAGCGAAAAATCACCCCCCGGGGGGATGACCATGCCACAATCCCTTCTCCTTTGTTCTCCTCTGAGGATTTGGGGCACACATGCACACACAGCTGGCGTGAGTTTTAAGCCACCGGGTGCAGGACTTGAACCATGGTTGATTATGCGGAAGTCCAGCGACGTAACTATTATATCTGCTGGTCCCAAGCAAGTCACCAGGTCCAGGACTTGAACCATAGTCAACCGTGTAGCAGTCCCATGTGTCAGCCTCTTCTTCCATCAGTTTGTGGCATCACCTTTGAAAAAGTAGTTTTATTGAGATTCACATATCATGTAATTCACTGGCACTGGCTTCTTGACCGAAGTTGTAGTATGGGTGCTGGGAACAAAGAGACTGATTTTCTCCAGGTAGCTGCTACTGACTTCAGGAAGTCACCACTGCCAGAAACTGCATGTCCTGTCGCTCCCCGACCTTTACCAGAGTCGGTCACAGTAAAACAAGCAGCAGCCTCACAGGGGTGGTGCAGGCAGTAGGGAGCCCCTGCCCGAGGCTGGAGTCCCATGGGAAAGCCCAGGGTTTGGATCCAGGTTGACCTGAACATGCCAGACGAGCCTGTGAGCTGAGGAGGAGAGCATGGAGGGAGGACTGCAGCATAACGAGACGCTGACCGGGGTCTCCTCTCTCATGAAGGAAAATTCCAAAACAAAAGCCCCAGAAGCATAGAAATGATCAAGTACAAACGTGATCAGTCTGGGGGTCAGCAGGTGGCACGAAGGTGAAGGCGTTAAACTGCGACATGGTTGTCCGTGGTTCAAGTTCCAGACCTGGCAGCTTGCTTTCTCACGTTCTTTCTCTCCGGTGAGCACATGTGCTCTATAGAAAATTTCAAATAATAATAAATTAAATTAAATGAATAATTTTTTAAAAAGTGACTAGTCTGTCAGCTACACCAAATACTTTAGGAAAATAAATACCATGAGAAAAGAAATACTGGGGCCAGCAGATGGTGTGGTGGTTAAGGGCACTGGACTCCCACATGTCCTGGGCCCTGACTGCGGTTCGAGTCCTGGGCCTTGTGGCTTGCTCTCTCACTAACCTCTCTCTCTGTCCCTTTCTGGTCAAATTAATAAATGGATAAATAAAGTTAAATAATTCTTTAAAAAGAAAGACTTCATTATAAAAAAAGAAAGATATGCCAAATTCAAGAAATAGAAGAACTAATACTGAGAAATCAGTTAATATAGCAAGCAGAGAAAGATTCTAAAACAAATATATTAAAGATTTGCAATGTTGCATTCTTTTTTTTTTTTTTTTTTTTTTTTTTTTTGTAATTTGCCAGAGGCTGTGGGCACTCACTGGAAAGAGAGAGAGAGAGAGAGAGAGAGAGAGAGAGGGGAGAGAGAGAGAGAGAGAGAGAGAGAAAGAATAAGAAAGAAGTCCCAATAGGAAATGGCCACACTGCAGTCCCTTCTCCTCCATTTCCTTCTCCTGTCAGGTTTTTGGGTTTGTATACACTCATGCCTGGCATGTTTTTCAAGCCACCAGGGCTGGGACTCAAACCACACAGTGTGGGGTGTGGGATTCAGCTGCTTTAATCACCACGCTACCAGATGGCCTGCAGTGTTGCTTTCTTGACTGTGAAACAGAAATATTGGGTAAGCCAACCCCATGACCTAGTGGTTAAGAGAGCCAGATCCCACATGGGCAATCATGGTTCAAATCCCAGCCCTGGTGGCTTGAGAAACACACTGGGTATGTATGTGTGCATGTCTAAAATCCCAGTGTAATGGAGAAATGGAAAAGATTGTGGTGTGACCACGCCTCCCTGGGGAGTGCTTTCTCCTTCTCTTTCTCTCTGTCCCTCTGCCTCTATCTGGTGAGCATAGAGGTGAAAAAAAGAAAAGAAATGAAACAGCTATTGGAAGTTAAGAATATGGTTGTTAAGATGAAGAACAAAATTTCTGAGCTGCTTAATAAAACGATAAAGCCAAAGAGCAAATTAGCTGCAAAAGCAAGCTGTGAAATTCTTTAAGAACGTAGAGGAAAGATCAAGGAATTAGAAATGGTGAGAAAAGCCACTGCTGTGGGACAGCATAATGCAATATTCTGTAATGTGGTGCCCTGGGGGAGAGTCTGCAGTTCAGAGCTTGAGGTCTTCCTGTGCACGCTGGGTGTGTGTGTGCCATGATCCTGGCTGGCGGGAGCTGGGGATGGATTGTGGTGTGAAGACCCTGTTGGGGTGCCTGCCTACCCCTCTCTCAAGGAAATAAATAAATAGATAAATTTAAAAGCTAGGAAATGCTGAGTAAAAAAGGCCACATGGAAATAGATTTAGGAATTCAGTATCTGTCTAATAGGAATTCCAGATGGAATGGAAGAAAACAAAAAGGAGAAAAGAAAGGAATTAAAGAAGAACATTTTCTAGAACTGAAAAGATAAAAGGCTGCAGATTGGAATAATCCATCAAGTGCAGGTAGAATAAATTATAAAAGGCCTACCACCTAAATACATTATGGTGACATTTGGGAAGACAAAGGATAGAGAGAAAATTCTAAAAAGCTTTCTGATAGAAAAGAAAAAGAAGTCTACAAAAGAAGTAATGAGACCTTTTATTGTAACGCAGGCTTCAAAGGCAATGCAATAATACTTTCAAAGATAAGAGGGAAATTTTTTTTTTTTTTTTTTTTTTTTTTTTTTAATTGCCAGAAAGCAAATGAGCTAGTCAGACAGGGGTGGAGGGAGAAAGCAGTCCCCAGTGGTTTTGTGGTCATACTAAAGTCCCCTCTCCTCCATTTTCCATCCTGTTGGAATTGGGGGCATGCATGCCCTGGCGTGTTTCTCTAGCCCGTAGGTCCAGGACTCAACCTGTGGTCAGTCAGTGGGATCCAGCTCTCTCAACCGTTAGACCACAGGGCCAGACCAAGTGAAGATGAATTTTAAAGAAAACTTCTACTTATTGGTCTGGCTTCACAGCCTGGTGGTAAAGGCAACTGGACCTGACGTGGCTGACCACACAGTTCAAGTTCTGGACCTGATGACTTGAGAAATATGCCAGGAGTATGTGCATGTGTGCCTAAAATCCTGAAGAGAGGGAGAAGGGACATGGTCATTCCCTGTGGGGGTGCTTTCCCTCTCCTGCTTTCTCTGTCTCTCTCATGAGTGCATGTACCCTCAGGAAAAAAAAAGTTTTATATATTTCAGGGGAGAGAGACAGAGACCCCTGTCAGGGTCTTACTATGTTGCTTTCCTCTCCCCTAGCCTTTCAGCTAGCCAGGATCCTGGGCCTGGACACGTTCAGGTCCACCGAGATGCGAACTCCGACTTCTCCATAGGCTCTGGTGTTGTGTAGCAACACCCTGCCACCTGTGCCACTGTGGCTGGGCTGAATATTATTATTATAATTATTATTATTTTTAGTTTTTGCTTTAGGGCACATGTACTTGCAGAGAGAGAGCTAGGGGAGAGGGAAAATGAGAAATCACCCCCCCCCGGGGGGGATTGCAGATAGTCATTCTCTTGGGATTTGGGGCATGTATACCCACCTGTCTGGTGTGTTTTTTCAAGCTCTTGGGTCTAGGACTCCCACTGTGAAGTTGGCCATGTGAGATTCAACCACCTTATCTGTGCCACCTGTTTGCCCCAAAATTACTTTTTAATTGATTGAAATACTATACCTAGCCCAAGAAATATTTACATGAGAGGGCAAGATGAAAAGAAAAATGTTTTAGACGTACAAGGACTTAAAGTTTACCACTTGAAATATTTCAAGTAGATTGTGGAAAATGATGCTCCTCTTCCTTGCCCAGGCAAAGCTTTAAAACATTCATACACGCTTTTGATTTAAATGAGGACATAAATGTACAAGTGAGGTGGTTGCACAGAGCCCAGATCTTAGTTCATCTTTTCATGGCTCTTTGGTTTTCAGTGGAACGTGCTGGAGGTGATGTCTAGACAGAGCAAGGCCCTGTGGGATGTGGGAAAACACAAACCTTGCTAAGCCTTTGCTTTCTTTTTTCTAAAAATTTGCTATAGGCACATGCGCTCACCAGGCAGAGAGAGAGAGAAAAAAAAGTGGGAGTGTACCCTCCAGGGGAGATGGCCACACCACAATCCCTCAATCCCTCCCTCTCCATGTCTCCTCTTGGGATTTTGGGCATGCACACACATGTGTCCTTGCATGTCTTTCAACACTGTGGGTCTGGGACTTGGACTATGCAGTCAGCCACATCGGATTCAGCTGCCTTAATCACCACACCACCAGCTAGCTCCTCTTGCTTTTTTTTTTTTTTTTTTTTTAAGAGGTTTTTGCTATAGGGCGTGTGCACTCGCCAGAAAGACAGAGAGAGACAGAGAGACAGAAAGCGAGAACTCACCCCCCAGGGGGGATGGCCATGCTACAATTCCTTCTCCTCCATTCTCCTCTCAGGATCTTGGGCACGCATGCACACGCACCCAGTGTGAGTTTAAGCCACCGGGTTCGGGACTTGAACCGCAGTCGACTACATGGGAGTCCAGTGACATAGCTATTACACTAACTGCTGGTCCCCCTCTTGCTTTTTTATACTTATGGTTAAGATAATCTTTCAGAGATAACTTCATCCATGTGTTTCCATTAGTGGGAAGAAATGCTAGACTCCCTTGATTCCTAGCTAAAAAATACTACCAAGGATACATCCTTTGGGAAGAACCATCAACAAGTATGTTTCAGCTTTCAAATAGTTTAAGGCATTGGGAAAATCGTAATCTAGCATCCTAATTTACATTGTTCATTCATTGGAAATTACTAAAAATCAGTAAATGGGCCATGGATAGAAAACAAGCCACTGCACAGCCTGGTGGTGCAGTTAGTGAGCGGAAGTGCAGTGCTGGAAGCCACTAACTGCACCACCAACCATGGGTTTGGATTCCTGGATGGGCCTGAAAACATGCGCGCACACATGTGCCCCAAATCCTGGAGGGTTGTGGGGAGGGGATCATGGTGAGATGAGACCCTGTCAAGGGTCTTTTATCTCTCTCTCCTTTGCTTGCATGCATGCACTCTCTATCATGAATAAAAACTGAAAAAAAAATTAAGTTAAAAAAGAAATAAGCAACAGGATTAGGATTGTCAACCAATTCTGACCCTGCTGTGACTGTTTACTACCATGATTGTGCCCTACAGACAGAAGGGAGTGCCCCGTGATGGTCCTTACCGCAGCGACCTGCAGGGACGAGATAACACTGCTCGGTCTAATCCCACATGGGAAGGCTGGAACAGACTTTCTCAGAGACTTGGATTGCCTTCTTGAGTACTGGCACTTTTACTTTATCATTACGTGATTGTAAGAGTTTTCAACCGAGGAAGAGAACATTGTAAATTTTAACCTTTGGGAGCTTCTTCCTTGGGATTAGAAAATCTGAAGTGAATGATAACATTCTTGTGAGAGGCAGCAGCTTATGCTACTCATGAAGTCAGTGTGATTGGCAGAAGTAAGTTTCTCCTTGCAGTCTAATGTATTTGAAAGGAGAAAACTCCTGAGAGGTGCTGCCCTTGGGCCTTGGGGGCGGTAAACTGAAATCAGAATGGCACGAAAACACGTGATAGGGTATCAGCAAGGAAAGTCATGTGCTAGAAATGTCCCCATGCATGTCCGAGCCACGTCCCCCTTTAATGGAAACTGCCACAGTCGTGGGTGCAGGTGAGAGAGGCATCGCTATGTTTTGTGTCGCATGACCCACTTACCTCCTGGGATATAGATGATTGGACTAAGGGATTATTAAAAGAGGCCAAAGATGAATTAGGCCAATCAGCATCTGTCTCGCTCTCTTTTTCACAGAAATTTGATGACCGAGACATGGGCAGCATTATATAATAAAAGAGTGGGGAGGTGAGACTCAAAAGCTGGAATGTGGAACAGCTGGAGAGGCCCCACAAGAGGCCACAGCGTGAAAGCCAACCTTAGGCAGAGCAGGTGCTATAAGAGAGCAGAGCATGTAGGGAGGGTGAGCAAGAGTGTAGAAGAGTCATGTCAGCAGTGAGGAAAGGGTGAGGATTCATGGATTTCCACTGCTGTTATTGGTCTCTGCTTTACACCTAGAACTACTTCCAGTCCACACCCATACTTGGGTTTGTGTTTGCCGGTCCCTATGGTATTCTTACTACTCCAGGTATAATCTTTACATACAACTTGAACTTGAACTAGGCAAAAGGGGTCTGTGAGTTTCTCAAACAGCCGAATGAAAACAAGTAGATTTATACAGTGGTGAGGGTTGAGAGAGTTTATACAGACAATAGATAGCTAAAAAAGGCATCATCTGGAGTCAGCAGGTGACAGGGTGGTTAAGGCACTAGATTATCACGTCGGACCATGGTTTGAGTCCCAGAACCAGTGGCTTGAAAATTATTCTAGGCGCGTGTGCAATGTGTGCCCCAAATACCAATAGAATGAAGGAGAAGGGTCTGCAGCATGGGGGGGGGGGGTGATTTCTCACTTTCCCTCTTACTGTCTCTCTCTCCAGCGAGCACACACATATTGTAGCAAAAAAAAATCTTAAAAAATGTCATCATCTGTAATTAAGCAGGACTTGGTAAATGGAAACAGGCTAGTAAACTTTTCTGAGGCTGGCAGATCACGGAGATTTCTGCAGTTGACCATAATGTTACTAGTTTCATGACTTTAAGCCCACATCTCATCTTATATCCAGCAGGCATTTATAAATCACCTAATTTGGCATATTTCAGATGTTAATAAAGCTGAAAAATGTTGCCACTGTCACTTCTACCTACTCAGATGTACAACCATTATTTAATACCATCCATTGAACCAATTCGTTGTGGCTACTTGGGATTCTAATTTACAGAGGAGATTTTAGAAGTCTGCATGTAAGGTGTCACACTTCCCATTGGTGACTCAGGGCTTCTCAAATATTGATATTACTTTCCATTTTGAATCTCATGATGCAAGAATGTACACAGACCAGAATTTCAGTCTCAGCTCTGCCACTTCCTAGTATTGTGAGTTTGGGAAAATTACTTCTCTTCTCTCTTCCTCAGTTTAACTTCACAGGGTTACACTGAGGATTAAGATACGACATAGGGGACCAGCAGATGGTGTAATGGTTACATTGCTGGACTCTCACATAGTTGACTCTGGTTTGAGTCCTAGACCCGGCAGCTTAAAATTCATGCCTGGAGCATGTGTTTGCATGCAAAAGGTCCCGAGAATGGAGAAGGGATTGTGTTATGGCCATCCATCCTGGGGGGCCATTTCTTGCTCTCTGTCTCTTTCTGTCTCTCTGGTGAGCACATGTGCCCTCTAGCAAAAAAATCTCTCTAAAAGAAAAAGAAAACTCACACTGGGATCTGTGTATGTGTGCCCAAGGTCCCGAGAGGAAAATGGAGGAGAAGATAACGCAGTATGGCCATCCCCTTGGGGGGGGGGGGGTGATTTCTTTCTTTCTGTCTCTCTGGTGAGCACATGCATCCTATAGCAAAAATTTCTCTCTAAAAAGAATAAGATATGACATAAATAATAAATCTGAAGTATATTAAATACATATGAGGGGACTTCAAAGAGTTTGTGGAAAAATAAGATGAAAGTATGAATGTATTCCATGCATAGTATTCTTCATATACTCACTGTTCATGGACTTTTTTGAAGACTCCTTATATGTTAGATTTGCTTTCCTTATCAGGTGGGATGAGAGAGCAGGGATGACATTTTTCAATTCCTAGGTTCAGGAAAAATTAGAACCAAGATATAATATACAGTTCCAATGTCAAAATAGTTCAACTTTTTTTCCCCCTATGGGTGTATACATTTGCTGAAGACAGAGCACAGAATGAGAAATCACTTCTCATGGGGCATGGCCATCCTGCAGTCCCTTTTTTTTCACTCTCCTCTTGGGATTTCGGGCATGCATGCATATGTGCCTGGAGTGATTTTCAAGCCACCGAGTCTGGGACTTGAACCATGAAGTTGGCCCTGTGGGATCCAGCACCTTAACCTCCACACCACCTGCTGGTCCAAAGTAGTTCAATCTTTTTAAAATTAGAGAGCAGTATGTTAATATCTTTTTGTTATAGAAAATTATGTGTCTAGTAAAAAACAGTGAAGACTGCCCTGTCCATCTCTTATCCCTCTGCACTCCTCAGATTAAAGACAGTTTCAGGGCCTTTTGTTTTTGCTCTTCTCTCTGTTAGGAGGAGTCTTCTCCATTTTCCTCCTCCCCAGGGTGGCTACTGATTATCTTCAGGTCTCAGCCTGGATATCATTTGTTCAGAGAAATTCTCCTTGACCACTCTAAATAGGTTTCCGCTTCCTTCTGTTATTCCCTACCATACACCCTATGCATTTCTTTACCGTATTTGAAACGAACTGTGTAGTATTTTTGCTTGGCTGCTTTCATCCAGTAGACTATAAGCTCCATGAAGTCCTGACTGTGAGTTTTGTTCATTGCTGTACACCAGTACTTAGCACATATGTGGCTCCTAGGAGAGACTCAATAAATATTTGTTGGGAGTCAGCTCCCTAGCCTAGTGGTTAAGGGAGTCAGATCCTTTATGGTTGACTGTGGTTCGAGTCCTAGCCCCAATGGCTTGAAAAACATATTGGGGCCAGCAAATGGCTTGGAGGTTAAGGTACTGGATCCTACATGGCTGACTGTGGGTTTTGTGTCCTGGACCCAGTAGCTTGAAAATCACACCAGAAACATATGTATGTGTGCCTAAAATCCCTAGAGGAGACTGGAAGAAAAAGATTAAGGCATGGCCACCACCACCACCCCACACCCCGAAGGTAATTTCTCACTTTCCTTCTCTTTCCCTCTGTCTCTCTGTGGTGAGCACGTATGTCCTATAGCAAAAACTGAAAGAAAAAAAAAAAAGAAAAGAAGGGAAAAAATAAGAAAAACATGCTGAATCCTTGGGCACTTGTGCCTAAACCTGACAGGAGGGAGAAACAGAGAAGAAGATATTGTGGTGTGACTATGTCCTATCGAGGGGTGCTTTCCTCCTCTTTCTCTTTCTCTTTCTCTTTCTCTTTCTCTTTCTCTTTCTCTTTCTCTTTCTCTTTCTCTTTCTCTTGTCTCTTTCTGGATAAGTGCACGTGCTCTCTGGCAACTGAAAAACATTTGTTGGATTGAATGAAAGATGCTTGTGTAATGTTTCACTTTAGATTATATTTGCTGCATAGATTTTTCTAGTGAATCTCATATCATGTTTTTGTAAAAATTGTAGTGTAGCCATAATGCAGAGATATTCTGGAGAAAATGGAAATAGTATACAAAGTTATAAAATAAATCTAGTTTCTGGAGTTTTGAGATTTAAGGTGTGTGTAGACTTGTATTTTTCAGTCACTTAATAAATATTTATTTAGTGTCTTAGAGACTCAGTGGTAAACAAAACAGATGTCGTCCTAGCCCATTACTCATTGGAATTATATTTCTAATGGTGGAAACATACACATTTTGTAAAAACAAATGTATGTAAAGGAATATTAAAATTGGATTGTTTGTCTCAGTTTTAGCCCAGTCTCCAGGACAAGTGCTAACTAGTTCCAGTTCTAAAGTGAGTTGCAAGAGCTTGAAGCTGGTTTGAAAGGGAAACTGGTTTGGCAACCTTTAGCTGACATACTACTTCTATCCTATTAACTAAATGAGAGAGGCCAAGAGGTATTGTGAAGGGAGTATTTGAAGAAAGATATAGGGGTTATAAGTCTTACCATCCTCTGGGGAAGAGGTGTGAGTGCTTTTCCTTCACTTTAAGATCAGTGAGAGGAGCTTTCGTGGGACCACCCAGAGAGCCACATGTATGCACCATGTATGTGTGGTACAGTTTGGGGCTTATGTTCTTAAGTCATCTAAAGCAGGGACCTGCCTCATCCTGGACCATAGACTGGTACCTGTCTGTGGAATGCTAGGAACTGGGCTGCACAGCAGGAGGCGAGCAGTGGGTGAGCAAGTGAAGCGTCATCTGTGTTTACAGCCGCTCCCCATTGCTGGAGCTGCTGCCTGAGCTCCTCCTCCTGTCAGCTCAGCAGCAACATTAGATTGTCACAGGAGCACGAACCCCTTCGTGAACTGCGTATGTGAGGGATCTACAATGAGTTGTGTGCTCTAGTAAACCATCTACCCCAGCCCCCGTCAGAGGAAAAAATCATCTTCCATGTGACTGGTCCCTGGTGCCTGAAAGGTTGGGGACTGCTGCTCTAAGCACTGACCAGCAGTGCCTGGAGCTGTTGCCTGGGTCTTTCAATGAATGGATGGCCAGGCTTGGATAATGGCAGTAGCATTCTTTTGAGCACTATCTGTCGCTCCAGGAGAGTACAAGTCAATCAGACCATTCACTCTTCAGTCTTTTCAGGCTGGCCCTGCCTCCTCACTTCAGTCTCAGGAGGGCTGAGTGTAACCTAGGAAGTAAGGGGTGGATGAACACATGGACAAGCTAGGCTGGGAACTGAAGAGGCCAGTCATGCTGCCTCTCCGGGGGAAGCAAGAACCTTTAACTTTAAATGAAGTTGAGATATTTTTAAAAATTACCCTGGGCCAGACATATTAATATTAATTTCTGAATCCAGAATTTAGAGTCTATATCTACTTATCTCTGGCTCTTAATAATACCAGGTATGTAATAGATGTTGCTCTGACAAGGGAGTTTATTACTGGCACGTATAACACATATATCCCGAGGGTGGCCTCCCTGCTCCATGCCCTCATTTAGAAAACGAACTTCAGATCAGCTTTGAGAAGAAAAGAATAGTATTTCCCTACTCTGAATGTGTGAGATTGTGTAGACAGAATGATGACACCTTGTTTCCCAGAGATGTCTGGGTCCTAATTCCCAGAACCAGTGAGTGGCAAAAGGACTTTGTTGATGTGAGTAAATGAAGGATCTTGAGGTGGGGAGATTATCCTGGGTTATCCCAGTGGGGATAATCACAAGGGGTTCACGAGAGGGAGGCCAGCAGGTCAAAGGCTGAAGAAGGGGATGTAATGATGGAAGCAGAGGGTGAACAGTGATGGGATGTGAGACCAAGGGCCGAAGAATGAGGAAACCTCTACAACCTGAAAAAGGCAAGAAAACAGATTCTATCCTGGATCTTCCAGGAGCCCGGTCCTGCTGAAACTGGCTGTCGCCTTGTATGTCTCATTTTGTATTTCTGATTTCCAGAACTGTGAGAGTGTAAGTGTGTTTTAAGTCACTATGTTTGCAGTTGTTTATTACAGTAGTCATAGGAGATGAATGAATGGTACTTTAGTGTAGGTAAAAGGGTAGGAGAGGTCTACAGACAATGGCTCAAATGTTTAGTATTAAGCATTTTCAGAGATCCACGCTTACCTTTGGTGAGACTGTAGGAATCTTAGATAACGTTTGAAATTCTACTTACAGGTAAATTATTTAAAAAGCAGGGCCAGCCTGTGGTGTGGTGATTAAGGCAGTTGGATCTCACATGGCTGACTGTGCAGTTTGAGTCCCTGACACGGTTGCTTGAGAAACACATCAGGTGCCTGTGTATGTATACTCAAAATCCTGAATGGAGGGACAGGAAGAGAAGATATTGCTACACGACCTTTCTTCTATTTTTTGGTGAGAGAGAAGGGTTGCATGTGTTCACTGGAGAGAGAGAGAGAGAGAAAAAGAGAGAGAGAAGGAGAGAGGGAGGGAGAGAGAGAGAAAAAGTGAGAAATCCCCCATCCTGGGGGGATGGCCATGATGCAATCCCTTCTACTCCATCATCCTCTTGGGATTTTGGGCAAGCAAGCATGCACACATGTCCGATGTGATTTTTCAAGCCAACTAGTCCGGGATTTGAACTGTAGTTAGCCATGTGGGAACATGTGGGAATCCAGTGTCTTAACCACCACACAACCTGCTGACCCAAACAACATGACCATTCTCATTCTCTCTCTCTCTCTGTCACAGATGTATCATGTCCAAAGGAGAAAAAAAAATTTTTTTAAGGTAAAAGAGGGCTGGGACCAGCAGTTATCGTAATGGCTGTGTCGCTGAACTCCCATGTAGTCGACTGTGGTTTGAGTCCTGGACCCGGTGGCTTATACTCACGCCAGGAGTGTGTGCGTGCATGCCCAAGATCCTGAGAGGAGAATGGAGGAGAAGAGATTGAGACGTGGCCGTCCCCTGGGGGGTGATTTCTCGCTTTCTATCTCTGTCTCTCTGTCTGTCTAGCGAGCGCATGCACCCTATGGGAAAAACCTCTCCAAAAAAAAAAAAAAAAAAAGTTAAAGAGGGCATGGAGGCTAGGTACTGGATCCTGCATGATCCACCTCATGGTCTGAGTCTTGAAATTGGTGGCTTGAAAAATCACCCTTGGGGATCAGCAGATGGCATAATGGTTATGCCACTGGATTCCCACGTAGTTGACTGCAGTTCATGTCCTAGACCTGGCAGCTTAAAACTCACGCCAGGCACATGTGCATGCATGCCCAAAATCCCAAGTGGAGAATGGAGGAGAAGAGATTGCGGCATGGCCATCCCCCTGGGAGGTGATTTCTCGCTTTCTGTCTCTCTGTCTCTCTCTGTCTCTCTGGTGAGCACATATGCCCTATAGCAAAAATAAAGAAAGAAAGAAAAAAGAAAAAAAAATCACACTTGGTGTGTGTATGTGTGCCAAAAATCCCTAGAGGAGACTGGAGGTGAAGGGACTGCAGGAGACCATCCCCCAGGGTGATTTCTCATTTTCCCGCTCTCTCTTTCTGTGTCTCTCTCTCTGATAAGTGGACATGCCCTATAACAAAAACTAAATAAAAGATAAAAGAGGGACTAGCAGGTGGCATAGTGGTTAAGGAGCTGGACTCTTACATGATCAACTGGGATTCGAATCCCAGACCTTGAAACTAAAACCAGGTGCGTGTGCATGCATGCCAAAAATCCCAGGAGGAGAATGGAGGAGAAAAGATTGTGGCATGGCCATCCCCCAGGAGAGGGAGTGATTTCTCACTTCCCTCTCACTGTTTCTCTGTCTCTCTCTTTCATGAGAGTGCATGCACCCTATGACAAAAACGTAAAAAGATAAATAAAGGGACCAGCAGTTAGCGTAATGGCTATGTCGCTGGACTCCCACGTAGTCGACCACGGTTCGCGTCCTGGACCCAGTGGCTTAAAACTCACGCTGGGCGCGTGTGCGTGCGTGCCCAAGATCCTGAGAGGAGACTGGAGGAGAAGGGATTGCAGCATGGCCATCTCCCCGGGGTGTGATTTCTCACTTTCTGTCTCTCTGTCTCTTTGTCTGTCTGGCGAGCGCATGCGCCCTATACCAAAAACCTCTCCAAAAGAAAAAAAAAAAGATAAATAAATAAAAGGTAAAAGAAGCTTCATTATAATTACAAGTCTATGAACTCTAGAAAAGAATGACTACTACCCCTGGAAGATACTGTATGTATGATTTGTGTGTGTGTGTGTGTGTGTGTGTGTGTGTGTGTGTGTGTATGCATACGCCCACACACACATATGGTCATGCATCTCTTAACAGATACATTCTGAGGAGTGCATTGTTAGCTGATTTTATTGTTGAGAGAACATCATAGCGCACACTGACACAAATTTAGATAGGTATAGCTTGTAACAGTTTGTCAAGGTCTGCAAAAGCAAAACCCTTCACTGTGAATTTTTATGGGAGTTCTTTTTTCTTCTCTTGTAGTTTCCTTTTTTCTTGCCTCTTCCCTAGCTATGTGGTTGTTCCAGTTCCAGCAACTTCTCATTAGTCAGCCCCACAGGATCCATGTGCAGGAGTTGCTCAATGTCATCCTATCCACCACCCAGGTTAAAGTCATCTGCCATCTCAGCCTCAGCCTTGTTGATTTCTTCAAACTCCTCATTCCTGGACAATCCTTTAAAATCATGGATAAACCTCTTGAGTGTCTTCTTCCAGACGTCATTAATACATTCCTTGGTGACATTACCCAAAGACCAACTAAGTTTTTTATTTTTTATTTTTATTATTTTTTTTTATTTTGCCATAAGGTATGTGCACTCACCAGATAGGGAGAAACAGAGACAGAAAGGGAAGTGCAAAATCACCTCCTGGGGGGATGGCATGCTGCAACTCCTTCTCCTCCATTCTCCTCTTGGGATTTTGGGCATGCATACATACATGCGAGGTGTGATTTTTAAAGCCGCCAGATCTAGGACTCAAATCATGGTCCACTGTGTGAGAGTCTAGTGCCTTAACCACTACACCACTTCCTGGTCTCATCCAAGCAAGGTTCTTTTTTTTTTTTTTTTTTTTTTTTTTGAGAGGTTTTTGCTATAGGGCATGTGCACTCACCAGAAAGACAGAGAGAGACAGAGAGACAGAAAGCAGAGAGAAATCACTGCCTGCCTCCCCAGGGGGATGGTCACGCCACAATCCCTTCTCCTCCATTCTCTTCTCGGGATCTTGGGCATGCACGCACATGCGCCTGGCATGAGTTTAAGCCACCGGGTCTGGGACTCCAACTGCGGCCGACTATATGGGATCCAGTAACATAGCCATTAGGCCATCTGCTGGTCCCACAAGCAAGGTTCTTGATGCAGTCATAGATATTGTAGTCCTTCCAGAACTGCATCAGTATCTTCCTTCCTTGCAGCAATAGCCTGGGTAAAGGTCCTCCTCACATTTTTGGCCTTAAAAGCTGCTGTAACTTTTTTGATCTGTTGGTTGTATTAAAGAGGTGGAGTTTGGGCCAGCTGGTGGTGTGGTTAAGGCAACTGGATCCCACATGACCGAATGCATGGTTAAAGTCCCAGACCTGATTGCTTGAAAAACATGCCAGGCATGCGTATGTGCATGCCCAAAATCTCAAGAGAAGAATGGAAAGGGGATTGCGGTGTGGTCATCCCTCCTGAGGGAGTGCTTTCTCAGTTTCCTTCTCTTCCCCTGTGTCTCTGTAGTGAGTGTATGTGCCCTATGGCAAAGCAAACAAACTTAACTAACTAATGAAAGGAGGATGAGCAGGAACATTATCAGCAACAAGCACCTTCTTAAAAGGTATGTTATTCTTGAAATGGTACTTCTCCACTTTGCTGGCATGGCAATTCAGGAGGGCATCTTGGAACAGGACTGCGCCATCTGTGACTTGTTTCTTCTGTAGAACACTGACCGTGTGCTTATTGATGTGCTTGAAAGTTCTGGGGTTCTCACTGTGCCAGATCACAAAAGGTTGCAGTTTGTAGCCTGCAACGTTGCCCCCCACGCAAGACAGTTATCTTATTCTTAAAGCCTGGAAACCTGGCATTGACGTGGCCTCTTTATGGATGAAAGTCCTTTCAGGTTTTTGTTTCTAGAATTGGGAGGTTTCATCCATAGCGAAGATTTGCTCTGGCAAATAATTTTTGTCCATAATCAGCTTATCTGGAGTTTCCAAAATTCCTTCAGCTGCCTTCACATCAGCATTTGCAGGCTCATAACTCACTTTCACATTATGTAATAAGCGATGATTGTTGAATTGTTTTAACCACTCAGAGCTAGCAGTTAAGTCAGGTCCAGCCTTTTCTTTCAACATTACAAACTTTTTGCTTTAACCATGGTTGTCATGGTGCTGAGAGAGAGATGCGTCTAGGACTGCTCTCCAATCTGGGTCATTAAGATGTTTCTCCCCATCTGATAGAGGCTTTTCTTCAATTTTTGTTTGTCTCATTGTCTTCAATGCTGCCGATTGAGTACATAATTTTTATCTCATTTATGATACAGAGTGTGCATATATGTGTGTGTTCTTGACAGTGTCTTGTCGCTCTGTGATTTCTTTTTCCCAGCCCACTGGTTCCTCAGGATCTTGGGCACTTGTGTGTTCTCCTGGCATCATTTCAGGCTGACCTGGGGATCTGAACCTGCAGTCAGTCATGTGGCTTCCAGTACTGCAGTCTAGTGTGCTAGGAGTGGTGCCACCTAGGTTAGGCCTGAAACAGAGGCTATAATATCTTTGGTTGCTTTGTTCTTCTTTAAGACCATAGCAATGGTGGGATGGGACATGCCTGACTACTAAACAGTAACTGTCACTGATTTTCTCCATTAACAGTTCTCAATCTGTCTTCCTTCCTTTCTCCCTTCCTTTCTTCCTTCTCTTTCTCTCCCTTCCTCCCTCCCTTCCTCTCTCCTTTCCTTTGCTTATTTAATTATTTATTTTTAAGGCTTTTGCCATAGGGTGCATGAGCTCACCAGCACGAGACAGAGAGAGGGAAAGTGAGAAATCACTCTTTGCGGGGGGCGGGGGATAGTTATGCCGTAATTCTTTCTCCCCCATTCTCCTCTCAGGATTTTGGACACATATGAACACACCCCTGGAGTGATTTTTCTAGTTGCCAGGTCTGGGGCTTGAACTGCAGTAGGCCATGTGGGAATCCAGCGCCTTAACCACCACATCACCTGATCCTCTGACTAGTAAACTTAAGAGAATTTTCTCTTTTTTGAATATCACTCTTGTATAAGGAGACCTCATAGAGGCAATGACACCTAAAGTCAGGTCATTATTAACCTTTGGAGATGAGGAGGGAATTCTAATTGTGAAGGGCAAATTGGAGGGTTTTGTAGTATTGGCTGTATCCTATTACTGGGGTGGTGGTCACATGGATGTTTGCTTATAAAATAATTTATTGAGTTCATATTTATATTTAAAATACTTCGGTGTATTTGCTATATTTTATAATATGAATGGTCTTAAAGAACCTGAGAAAAAAGAATTGCAATTTTTGTCTTTTATAAGTACCATCTTTTGTTTCTATTCTTTTCTATTTTTGGAGCGGTCTTTGCTATAGGGTGTGTGCACTCGCCAGAAAGACAGAGACAGACAGAAAATGAGAAATCACCCCCCCAAGTGGGGATGGCCATGTCGCAATCCTTTCTCCTTCATTCTCCTCTTGGGATATTGGGCACGCACGCACACTTTCCTGGCATGAGTTTAAGCAGCCAGGTCCGGGACTCAAAAATGCGGTCGACTACATGGGAGTCTAGCAACATAGCCATTATGCCAACTGCTGCTCCCTCTTTTTCTTTTTTTTTAGTGAGTTTGGGAGAGTGGAAGAGAGGGAGGTAGGGTTTTGTTTTTTTTTTGGGGGGGGGAGAGGTTTCTGCTATAGGGCGTGTGTGCTCACCAGAAAGACAGAGTCAGAGAGACAGAAAGTGAGGAATCACCCCCCAGGGGGCATGGCCACACCGCAATTCCTTCTCCATTCTCCTCTTGGGATCTTGGGCATGCATGCACATGAGCCTGGCATGAGTTTAAGCCACCAGGTCCAGGACTCAAACCACGGTTGCTACATGGGAGTCTGGCAACATAGCCATTACACCATCTTCTGGTCCAGAGAGGTAGGTATTTTTACAGGGTCTTGTTAAGTCATGATCCATCTGCCCCAGCCTCCAGCTGTGATTACAGGCAAGTTATTACTGTGCCTGGACTACTTTGGGTTGGGCCAGGAACTGAACCCAGGCTTCCCATGTGGCTCCAGTCTTACATAGTGGCAAGTTCTCACAGGGCCTGCTGGAATCTTTTTGGAGAAAACAAAACATTGGGATGTTTCTTTAGACCTTTGACAAATTAGAATTGGTTTCACTGGAATAAGAGGATTGGATTAAGCAGTAACATGTTGGTTTTCTTGAAATAAGAGCATACTTTGAAGAAAAAGAGCTAATACGCAGCGTGTTGGCTTGCGTTTCAGTATGTACCGATGAACAGCATAGGGTGGCAGAGAGAAACTAGTGTTCCAGGGAATGGGGAGCAGACTCTATTGCACATAGTAGGATTCAGGAAATGTTGCTTGAATTAATCTAGGACTTGGTCATTAAATAGGGCTCTGTTCAGAAACTGATCCTTACATTTGATGACTTCTATGAATATTTTATTGAGAATAAAGGTTACAGTTCTCCATAATGAACATAGGAAATAGGATTTCCTTCTTTATCAAACTGAGCCAAATGACAAAGGCTTATTTCCAAAATTTTCAGCTGTCAAGGGTAATTTAGAGATAAAGACATTAAAGTATTACTTAAGCATTCTTGCCATTTTTCTAGGTAAAATTACATCCCAGGAGCACAGTCAAGTGAAGAATATCTGTGTAAACTCTTTCAGGTAGACTGGATAAAATCTTTTATTTTAGTACTTTCTTTAGATTATTCTTTTTATAGGAACAATTACATTGAAACACTTTAAAAGACACATAGCTATTAGAAATTTAGATTCTTTTTCTTCTGGTTGTGTGACTGGGTGTTTTTCCCTAGGAAAATATTTATGCTTTTGCTGGCTTTTCCCCAATACTTCTGTTTTCTTTGAAGTCTCAATCCTTGGTCCTCTGCTATTCTCTATGTAAGCTGTTTTATTTAGGGAATTTCTATTGTCCTTTTACTTTATCACTTGTAATTGTAACTTCCAGGTTCTAACTTCCATTCAAACTCCAATCCAGTTTTGTCAGATTTCTTTAGGACATCTGGACGTTGTGCGATACATTCAAGCTAAGTGTCTTGACAGAGAATTCCTAGGACTTGTAACTAACCTCTCGCAGCTCCCAGTTCTTGCCAATAGTCCTACCTCATTCAAGGTGGAAACACAGGTCATTTGGCTGTGACTTATAGTATCCTAGTGATCATCAGGTTTGATTTACCTTATTTAGCTAAGTGTTTATTCCCACCAATGTGTTTATTCACATTACAATATAAAAATGATACATAACATCATTAAATACTTACAATGTGCCAGGTACTTAACTTATTTTAGCCTCACATCAACAAGATTTTCAATTTTTTGCTTTATGTATTTTTAAAAAATCATATAGGAAGGAAAAAAATACAGAAAAAAGAAGGAAACAAAACCACATTTTTTTCTTATTTTTTAAAGTTTATTTCTTTCTAGATAGAGGAAGAGAGTGCAAAAGAGAGAGTGGCAACCCCTGACAGGATCTTTGTGCTGCAATCTGCTCCCAGCCTCAGTCAGTCTGGATCATAGGTGCACATGTGAATGCTCCCAGCATGTACAAGGAGGTCCCAGGAAAGGAACCAGGGACCTTCTTAGGTGGGCCCAGTTGCATTACCATTGTGCCACCATCTGTCCCCTTTTCTGTCTTTTATATTTATCTATGTAATTACCTTTTTTTTTTAAAAAAAGTTTTTGCCATAGAATACATGAGCTTGCTAGAAAGAGAGAGGAAAAGTGAGAAATCAGCCCCCCAGGGAAGATAGTCATGCTGTAATCCCTTCTTCATTTTCCTCTTAGGATTTTTTTGGCACACACACACACACACACACACATGCACCTACCTCGTGTGACTTTCAAGCTACTGGGTCTGAGACTCGAACTGGAGTTGGCCATGTGGCAGTCCAGCACCTTAATCACCATATCACCATCTGGCCCCATGTAATTACCCTTTTCTTTGCTCTGTGCTCTTTATTTCTTCTTGAGGATTTGAGTTACTTCCCAGGGCTCTTCCACTTAATTCTAAAGAACTCCCTTTAACATTTCTTTCAGGATAATCTGCTAGTGAGGAATGCTTTACATTTTTGTTTATCTGGAAATGTCTTAATTTTGCCTTCATTTTTGAAGATAGTTAGCTGGATATAGAATTCTTGGTTGACAGTTTTGTCTTAGTTATTACTTCTTACAAAAGCTACTCTAAGAGCTTATGGTCTTCTCATGTTTTTCTCAGTTTTTTCTAGTATGTAGTTACCTTTGAATATGATCACAGACCAACATATGTACATGGTCTTCTAGATTCCAAAGACTATACTGGAACTTTTCGAAGACTTCAGGACATCTCAGTCCCCATTTTTTCTCTTTAAGCTTTTTGGTTAGTCTATTGTTTGACCCAGTTGCTATCTACCCCCTCAGGCAGCTATGAAAGTAAATGGTTGCCTTAATTTTTGTTTTTAATTTGCTAGAGAGTGGATGTGCTCATAAATTGAGTGAGATATAGAGAGAAAGTGTTAAAGCACCACCTCTCCTCCTCAATGGGGAATGGTTATGCCACAGTCCCTTCTTTGTTTCTCCCTCATTTGGGGATGTTGGGCATGTATATATGCTCACTTAGTGTGTTTCTCAAGCTAACAGGTCTAGGACTCAAACCACAGGGTCAGCTGAGTACGATCCAGTTACTTTAATATCACATATGGGCTGGCCAGCCTTATTTTAAGCAAGTGTCTTAGGAAAAACTTTGAATTTGCACTTAGGCAAGCTCCAAATCAGGTAAAATATAGACAAGGCTGTAAGTGGGATCTGCCAGGGAATAACCAAGCAGATCAGATACTGACGGTCCTTTAAGAACAGGGTTTTGAACAAGCCCAACCTGATTCTGCCCCCTCCGGTTGTGGTTAGCTGCCAGTTTTCATTGTGAATGCAGTCTGTTAGTTTTCAAGGCTGCTGTAGATCTGGAGATTGGCGGATAGAGCCGGGGAAAATTAAAACACCCCAAAACTCGATTCTTACTAAGATTCAGGTAGTTTTCTTTGGTAAATGCCTCTTGGTTTGTTACAAGCTTTTGATTAATTCCCAGAGTTCTGAAACAGTTGATTCTGACAATTTTTGCCAGAATTTTGTTCTTTTTATTTTGATGGAGGAACATTTTCAGAGGTCCTTATTCCCATTTTCACTGATATCTTCTCAGTAACTAGTAAGAGCTTAGCTGCTCTATTTTACATGATATGAGGATATAAAAACATATTGTTTTATGTGTGCATGCCAGAGACTATTGTGATTTTTCTACTACCCACAGGATAGGAATAAGCAAGCCAGGTGATACATTGCCCTGGGCCTAAGACTGAGTGTGACCAAGAAGATGAATCAAGGAAATTTGAAGTAAAGCATCAATCAAAGAAGCAGCAGCATTGTAGAAAAGAGGCAAGGTTAGAGTCCACACTACAGTGTTATGCATAAATTTGGAAGAGCATGGGCCAGCAGGTGATGTGATGGTTAAGGCACTGTATTCCCACATGGGTGACTACAGTTTGAGTCCTGAACCCTTTCACTTGACAATCATACCAGGTGTGTGTACATGCAAGCCAAAACCCAAGAGGAGAATGGAGGAGAGGGGATTACAGAGTGACCATTCCTCCTGTGAAGTCAATTCTCATTTTCCCTCTTTCTGTCTCTCTCTGGTGAGCACATTCAGACTATGACAAAAACCTAAAAAGAAAAAAAAAAATTGAAAAGACACAATGTGAGCAGAAATAGAAAGATGTGTAGAAGAATGGATAGAGTATAATCACATAGATGGGCCCAGGTGATTGACGCATGACTGAGACTATGGGAAGCAAACGGGACCAGATCATTCTATTTACGTAATGTCCTGGAGTAGTGTGGGGTAGGTGCTGTGTCTCATAAGACTTGCATGAAGTTAACCATTTAGAGTTTGATTGTCAAGGCACACACCATCATGAAACAATGAATCATGCTAGACAGCTTAGACTTTTTCTGGTTTTTGTAGTTTCTAAATATCAGTAACAGTAGCAATAGTCAGGAAGGTATTCACATTGGAGGGAAATCTGCTCTTTGCATAACAGATTCATAAAAGGTTAAAGGATTCCTGTGTGTACCCACAAAGGTGAGTGTAGAAATGAATATGAAATGGAAAGGTGGGTCTTAGGGTAAACATAAGAAATCATTTTGGGTCACATTAGATTTCTTGATGAAATCATATTTAAGAATAAGAAAAAATTAAAATAGGAACTTGTCCGAAGCAGTATGATGTAAGGCCACTAGAGTATTTTTTTTTCAGGTCTTTGTCTTGGGGTACATGCACTTGCCAGAGAGAGAGATAGAGAGACAGAGACAGAGACAGAGAGACAGAAAGTGAGAAATCACCCCCCTTCCGGGGGGGGGGGGGAATGGCCACTGCGCAATCCCTTCTCTTGCATTCTCCTTCCAGGATCTTGGGCATGCACACACATGCACCCAGAGTGATTTTGCAGCCACCAGGTCTGGGACTCGAATAGTGGTCGGCCATGTGGGAGTCCAGCAACGTAACTGCTACACTATCTGCTGGCCCAGGCCACTAGAGAATTTAAAAATAAGTAAAATAGTTGTTGGACACTATTCAGGATAGACAGCAGAATTTATATTGGGTCAGTTCTGAATAGTAACTTTTCTTCACTTATGTTTCTTCTTTTCCTCTCGTTATTTCTGAAGAAATATGAGGCTTGCCAGCTGATGGTATGGTGGTTAATGTGGTTGGATCATACATGCCTGACTGCATGGTTTGAGTCTTGGACCAGGTGGCTTGAAAAAACATGCTGGGTGAGTGTGCATGCTTGCCTAAAATCCTGAAAGGAGAGAGAAATGAAGGAGGGGATTGCAACATGACCATTTTTTAAGGGGAGAGGTGCTTTCTCATTTCTTCCCACCCTGTCTCTCTCTGGTGAGTGCACATACAAAAAAAAATGAGGCCTATTATTATTAGAACCTTAATATGTGCCAGGTACCGTAAGTACTTTATGTGTGGATTTCATTTATTTCTCACATATGATTTATGGGAATAATCAAAGTTAACCCCACTTTATAGATTAAAGAGATTTAATATTTTAGCTGTGTCTTTTTGTTATCTTGGAACTAAAACCCACAAGTAATGGAAGGTTTATGGTAATAGCAATCTAGATGTTAGTTGGAGTCTTCTTCAGCATTGCAGATCTTTTATGTGTAGATTTCCTACACACACACACACACACACACACACACACACAGAAAACAGAAATCTTAGTTAAGCAGCTATCTTTAATGGTTATTTGGGAAAAGCTGAATTACTAGGCCTTAGGAAGACAGGGTACCATGACAGGCTGAGACAGAGCCCAGACTGGGAAAGTCATTCATAGTCCTGGGATTTTCAGGACCCTAGAAGCAGGTTGTGGATCTTGGTTGGTGGCCTGTTACTGGTCCAACTCAGGTGTCCTTATTTGCCCTTTTTGTATATGTGCTCTTCAGTTAACTGGCTGATTCTTTTTTTGTTTATGTCTGTGAGAAAGAATTTTTCTTTTTGAAGAAGTGCTTTATGATACTTCAGCAAATGCTATTTTGGAATAATTTACCTGAGAAAGAGCTGAGAGAGTATCTGGCACAATATTTGACAGGTTTAATAACTAGAGAAATTTAGTATGTACAAAGTCAATCAATAGCAGAGTCAGAATTTTAATGAGTTTATCTCAAAGGTTGTAGTCTTTTTACTGTTCTTGTAGGCATGACTTTAAGCTTGATGTGGGTATGTAAATGACCCCTGTCCCCAAGGAGATGGCAGTAAGTAGATAAATACAGTATAAGTTAGCCGATAAGTGCCACATGGATGGTTTAAGCAGAGCATTCTACGGAGAAATTTCTCCTGAGTGAACTGATTAGAGAAGGATTCATGGATGAAGTAGCAATTATGCAGAAGAAAGGTAGACTTTTAAGGTATTAATGTAGGGAGTGGAATGACAAGATTTAAGACTTATAAATAAGGATGGCACAAGGATAAACTTGACTATGGCACAGGGTACTGGAATCTATGGTGCATATTTCTTCAGGCTGATTAATCTACATCATGCAGAGAGGAGCATGAAGAATAGATTAGGATGGTGTGAGTACAGAGTCATGGGAACTACCAATTTCAATAATGCACATGTGGGATCAAAAAGAAATGAATTAATATTATGGGAAAAAAGTGTGGGATCAGGGATGATTCTGAAACAGAAATAACAGGACTTAAAACCTGACTAGATCAGATGTATGAGGCATAGGGGAGGATAAAAAACGTAGATATTTCAAGTCTGGGTAATAGTGACAGTTAGAATGATAACCTTGCTATGAGAATAAAATCAGAAATATGAGTTGGTGAGGCAGAAAAATAATGCATGGTTTATGTATGCTGAATTTAAGGGACTAATGAAGAAGCCACATATAAGCATCTATCAGACAGTTAAAAAATGTTAGGTTGGGGAACCAGCAGTTAGCGTAATGGCTATGTCGCTGGACTTCCACGTAGTCGACCGCGGTTCGCGTCTCGGACCCGGTGGCTTACAACTCACGCCGGGCGCGTGTGCGTGCGTGCCCAGGATCCCGAGAGGAGAATGGAGGAGAAGGGATTGCGGCGTGACCATCCTCCCTGGGAGGTGATTTCTCGCTTTCTGTCTCTCTGTCTCTCTCTGTCTGTCCGGCGAGCGCACGCGCCCTATAGCGAAAAACCTCTCCAAAAAAAAAAAAAAAAAAGTTAGGTTGAATCTTGACAATATGGTTGAGACAAAAACATTTATTTAAGATTTGAGAATCAGGGGGACCAGTAGTTAGGGTAATGACTATGTTGCTGGACTCCCATGTAGTCAACCGCGGTTCCAGTCCTGGACCCGGTGGCTTAAAAGTCACGCTGGGCATGTGTGCGTGCGTGCCCAGGATCCCGAGAGGAGAATGTAAGAGAAGGGATTGCGGCGTGACCACCCACCCTGGGGGGTGTTTTCTCGCTTTCTGTCTCTGTCTGTCTGGTGAGCACATGCGCCGTATAGCAAAAACCTCTCCAAAAAAAAAAAAAAAAAAAAAAAAGAATCAGGGACTAGCAGTTGGTGTAATGACTATGTTGCTGGACTTTCATGTAGTCGATCGCGGTTCAAGTCCTGGACCCAGTGGCTTAAACTCCCGCCGGGCGCGTGCACATGTGTGTCCAAGATCCTGAGAGGAGAATGGAGGAGAAGGGATGACGGCATGGCCATCTATGGTGATTTCTCATTTTCTGTCTCTCTGTCTCTCTCTGTCTTTCTGGTGAGTGACATGCCCTATAGCAAAAACCTCTAAAAAAAAAAAAGATTTGAGAATCTTTAACATGTAAGCTGCAGCTGAACAGAAGAGTAGATAAGATAGCCAAAGAAGAGACAGATCTCAGTGAAATGATAAAAATTTCAAGGGCAGGGCCAGCTCAGTGGTGCAGTGGTAACATGCTGCTCAAGTGATGCTGTATTCTCCTGGAAAATTGTGAGTTTAGCACCCTAGTAAAGTTATAAACACCTGGAGTGGATACCCGTGATCCTGGAGGCTGGGGTGGATGGAGGGGGTGGGGGTGTCACACCATGAGATCCTGTCCAGGTTGCTTGTCTGTCTCTCTCATGGAAGAAATAAATACACTTAAAAAGAAGAGAAATGAGTCTGAAAAATAATTGATATGAGATGGCTCTAGACTAGATGTCCAGGGAGTTAGTAGAACTAGACAAACTACAAACAGCTAGATAGGGAAGGGCGAGCACAGAGGAATAGGAGAGAGATAAAATAAAAATAAAAGCCTTTTAGGTCAGCAGGTGGCATGGTTGTTAAGGTGAGGGACTCCCACATAGCTAACTGTGGTTAGAGTCCAAAATTTGGTGGCTTGAAAATAATGCTGGGCACATGTGCATGTGTGCCCAAAATCCTGAGAGGAGACTGGAGGAGGAGGGATTGAAACATGGCTATTCTCCCAGAGGTGATTCCTCACTTTCCCTCTCTCTGTCTTTCTCTGGCAAGCACATATTCTCTATGGGAAAAATCTACCAAAGAGAGAGGGAGAGAGAGAGAGAGAGAGAGACTTTCATACAAGATATATCCAATCAAGTTTCTGCAAATCAATCTAATGTTAAGAAACACAGTGAAGGAAAAACTATATATGAGACTGTGAATTTAGTATAAATATTTTTAAATGGTGTAAGCTGTTAAAGACCTTAAAACAACATGTTTGGTATTGAATGAAGGAATAAAACCCATAAAAGGGAACAAAAAGTATAAGTGAAAATGAAACAGATATGAAATAAGAACAGGTGGATGTGAAAAATTACAATTAGTCATGTGAAAATGAAATATACGCATCAGTGAAATAAAAAAAATAAATAAGATACACACTAGATTGGATACAAAGAAAATCCATGAGTTAAAAAATAATTTTGAGGAGTTCACTCAAAATACACCACGAGAGACAAAAAAAGATAGGAATGTGGACAAGTAGTTAAGAAATATGGATATGATGGGTCAGCCCTGAAGCCTATTGATTAAGGGAGCCAGGTCCCACATGGCTGGCCATGGTTCAAATCCTAGCTACTGCAGTTTGGAAAACACACTGGATGTGTATGCATGTGTGCCCCAAATCATGACAGGATGAAGAAATGGAGTAGAAGGGATTGCAATATGACAATGCCCCATTGAGAACGCTTTCTCTCCCTCATTCCTGTCTCTCTTTGATGAGTGTATATGCCTTCTGGCAAGAAAAAGGTAAAAAAAAGGAAGAATATGGATGTGGTGATTTGATTTTTTAGTTTGTCAAGGAATCGCCATATAGTTTCCCATAATGCACATGATAATTTTTAAAATAATGTTTTGCTAGAGGGCGTGTGCACTCACTGGAGAGAGATGGGGGATAGAGGATTGAGAATCCTCCCCTCATTGGGGAACAGCCACACCGCAATCCCTTCTCCTCTGTCTTTTCTTTCAGGATTTTGGGCATGCATGCATGCATGCATGTGTCTGGTGTGTTTCTCAAGCTGCCAGGTCTGGGACTCAAACTGTGCTGTTGGCCATGTGGGATCTAGCTAGTCCAACCACCATACTACCAGCTGGCTCTGGCTGTGCTAATTTACATTCCCATGAACGACACACAAGAGCTCCCTTTTCTCTACATTCTTGCCAACACATGTTATCTTTTGTCTTTTTGATAATAACCATCTGATAGATGGGAGATGATATCTCATTGTGGTTTTAATTTGCATTTCTCTAATGATTGGCAGTGTGGAGCATTTTTTTTTTTCATTTATCTGTTGATCATTTGTATACTTTCTTTTGAGAAATGTCTACTCAGATTCGTTTCCCATTTAAATTAAATTAAATTATTATTGTTATTATTATTTTGCTATAGAACATGTGTGCTCACTGGAGAGGGACAGAGAGGGACAGAAGGTGAGTAATCGCTCCCATCTGCCCCTCTGGGGATGGCTACACTGTAATCTTGTCTTCTTCATTCTCCTCTTGAGATTTTGGGTATACTTGTGCGCATATCTGGCTTGTTTTTCAAACCATGGGGTCCAGGACTTGAACCACAGAGTTGGCCATTTGGGATCTAGTATCTTAACCACCATGCCACCTGCTGGCCGGGTCCTTTGCCAATTAAAAAAAGATTTGTTTCCCTATTGAGTTACTTGAGCACCTTATATATTTTGCATGTTAACCCCTTATTTGATGTATGCTTTGCAAATGTTTTCTCCCAATCCATAGATTGTCTCTGTACACTGTTAATTGTTTTCTTGGCTGTGCAGAAGATTCTTAGTTTGATGTAATCCCATCTGTCTGTTTTTGATTTTTGCTTTTTGTTGCCTGTGCTTTTGGGCCTGAATCCAAACTATTGCCCAGACTAATGTTGTGCATTTTCCCCCTATGATTTATAGTTTTTGCTTTATATTTATAAGCCTCTAATCCACCTGTTCCTTTCTTTTTATGATAGAAAATATATTTATGCGTGAGAAAGAAGGAAAGAAAGTACCCTTGACAGGGTCTCATGATGCTGTGATCCCTTCTCCCCATTCCTCCAGCTCTTTAGTATCCTGGGTGCCCATGTGTGTGCCTGGTATGTTTTTCAGGCTCATCCGGGATCCAAACTGCTGTTGCCACATGGCATCTAGCACTGCAGAGCACTAGAATGACCACTATGCCACAGCAGTTGGGCCTTTAATCCATTTTGAATTGATTTTTGGATATGGTATGAGATAAGGATCCAGATTTATTCTTCTGCATGTGGATTTATAAATAATTGGTCTTTTTCTCATTGCATATTTGTGACACCTTTGTCAAAAATCAATTGATCACACATTGGTGGTATAGTGGTGAGCATGGCTGCCTTCCAAAAATCAATTGATCGTAATGTGTGGGTTCGTTTCAGAGCTTTCTATTGTTTCTTGGTCAACCTGTCTTTTTATTTATTTTTGCCAGTTGCATGCTGCTTTAATTATTTTAACTTTGTAGTATAGCTTGAGGCTTGAAATCAGGTAGTGCAATACTTCCAGCATTGCTTTTTTTGCTTATATTGCCTTTGCTTTTTTTTTATTTCATATAAATTTTAGTATTGCTTTTTCTGCATCTATAAGAAAAATAGCATTGGCATTTTTATGGGGCTTGTATTGAATTTGTAGTTAGCTTGTGTAATAGTATGGTCATTTTAACAGCACTAATTCTTTCAATCATGAACTTGGGATTATCTTTCCATTTATTTGTGTCTTCTTCAATTTCTTTAATTAACACTTTTTAGTTTTCAGTATACAAATCTTTAACCTTCTTGGTTAAATTTTTTTTGTACTTATTGTAAATGGAATGATCCCTTCCCGTCCCACCCCCCCCCTTTTTTTTTTTTATAGTTTGAAAAGGCAAAGCAAGCATCAGAAAAGGCAAAGCAAACATCAGAAAAAGAAAAAACGATTTATTTTTTTAGCTAGTCTGACAGACAAAGCAAGCAGGAATATCAGATTCAATTGTGGCAGGCATTTTGGGGTGAATAGGCTGGGCATTTAACATAATTAAACTGGTAATATACTGAGGGCTTTAATGGAAGAAAAATGAACTAGGTAAAAGAACAAATGAGTAATATTGGGTTGTTGAAAAAGTCATGACATATTTTTCTATGCAAAAGTGTGCACTACTTTTCCGACAATCCAATAGAAGCAGAGAGCTGGAAATTCTGAAATAATCAAACAGAAATACTAGAAATGAAAAATGCTGTAACAGAAATGAACACTCATCTCTAGAATTGTACCATTCAATCATTGAAACCTAAAGTGAACTATGAATTTTGGTTACTTATCTAAATATTTATTCATCAATTGTAATAAATGTACCACATGAATGCAAGATGTTAATAATAGGAAAAACTGTGTGTGTGTGTGTGTGTAAGGATGTAGGGGAACTCTCTACCATCTGTTCAAAATCTTTAGAAAAGAATCTCATATAAATATATGTAATTAAAATTTCTTACTTAAATATGATAGAAAGAAACCTCATCTTCTTCAAGCATATCTATAAAAATGTCCTACAATAAACAGCAAATTTAGTAGTGAAGTTTTGAAACTTTATCAGTAAAATTAGGAATAAAATAAGGATACACTGTATTGCTTTTATTTGACATTGTTCTGGGGACTCATTCCACTGTAGTAAGATTAAAAAACAATGATAATAATTGAGAATTGTGAGTCAAAAACATTGACTATTTGTAGATTCTAAGTTTGCGTATATAGAATGGTTTGGAGAATCGGCAAAGTATCCGAACTGATGAGAGAGGTAAACATGGTTGCTGGATATAAGACAGATGTAAAAATAAACATTCTTTCTATATTCCAATAATAACTAATTAGAAAATGTAATAAGAGGGCCAGCCAGGTGGCATGGTGGTTACGACAGCTGGATCTTAAATGGCTGGCTGCGCGGTTTGAGTACCAGATACAGTGGCTTGAGAAACATGCCGGGTGCATGTGTGTGAGTGCCCACATTCCTGAGAGAAGAATGGAGCAGAACGGGCTGTGGAATGGTCATCCCCCCTGGGAGGTGCTTTCTCACTTTCTCTCTTTCTCCCTCCCTCTCTTTCTCTTTCTCTAGGTCTCTCTCTAGTGAGTGCACACACTCCCTATATAGCGAAAGAAAAAAAATGTGATATGAGGGGCCAGCAGTTGGCATAATGGCTGTGTCTCTGTGTAGTCAACCATGGTTCGAATCTCAGACCCGGTGGCTTAAACTCACACCAGGCACATGTGCATGCGTGCCCAAGATCCCAAGAAGAGAATGGAGAAGGGATTGTGGTGTGGCCATCCCCCTGGGGGGTGATTTCTCACTTTCTGTCTCTCTGTCTCTCTGTCTTTCTGGTGAGCACATGCGCCCTTATAGCAAAAACCTCTCCAAAAACAAAACAAAAAAAGGAATTAAAAAAAAAAAGAAAATGTGATATGGAACAATTATTTTTCCAAAATAACACTTGAAATTATAAGGTATGAAGAAATGAATCTAACAAAAGATGTAGTTTCTCCACTCTTATGGAGAAAAGTACAACCTTAAATTATTATTATTATTATTATTTTGCCAGAGGGCATGTGCATTCACTAGAGAGAGACAGAAATACTGAGAGAGGGAGAAAGCACCGCCCTGCCCCCCCACCCAGTGGGCATGGTCATACTACAACCTCTTCTCTTCTATTTCTCCATCCTGTTGGGATTTTGGGCACACACACATACATGCACACCTGGCATGTTTTTCAAGCCACCAGGGCTGGGAATCAGACTGCAGTGAGCCATGTGGGATCTGGCTCTCTTAACCACTAGGCTACAGCTAGGGAAGAATTTAATAAATGGTTTAAGATGTTACTTGTCCATAGGGTAAAAGAAAAAATAGACTCCACAACATTCACAAAAAAATATATTTAAGTTGGAAAAAGACTTAAATGTGAAAAGTAAAACTTCAAAAACTTTTAGAATGAAATAACATTTATAACATGTGGCATAGGAATTTCTTCAAATATAAAAAAACACAAACTGGATAAAGTTGGCTAGATTTACATTTTTCTTTTCCTCCCTCCCTCCCTCCCTCCCTCTTTCTCTCTTTCTCTCTCTCTTTCTTTCTTTCTTTCTTTCTTTCTTTCTTTCTTTCTTTCTTTCTTTCTTTCTTTCTAGGTTTTTGTCATAGGGAGTGTACACTCATCAGAGAAAGACAGAGAGGGAAAGTGAGAAGTCAGTCCCCTGGGGAAGGCCTTGAGAAACCAGCCCCCAGGGATGGGCTTGCCCACAATCCTGTCTCTTCCATTCTCCTCTTGGGATTTTCGGGATGCACGCACATGTACCAGGTATAATTTTTAAGCCACTGGGTCTGGGACTCGAACTATGGTTGACCATGTCAGAATCCAGCACTTTAATCACCATGCCACCTTCTGGCCCTGCCTATATTTACATTTTAAAACTTATCTTCAGAAGTCAGCCTGTGGTGTGGTGATTAGAGCAGTTGCTTCCTCTGTGGCTGTCTGGTTAGAGTCCTAGACCCCCTAGCTTGAGAAACATGGTGGACACATGTGTGTGCCTGTCCAAAATATTGAAAAAAGGGAGAAATAGAGAAGGGATTGCAACTTGACTATTCCTCATAGAGGTAATGTTTTTGCTCTCTCCCCTTCCCTCTCTTCAATGAGCACATGGACTCTCTGGCAAAATTAAAACAAAAGCAAAGGGGCCAGCAGGTTATGTGGTGGTTAAGGTGCTGGACTACTACCTGGCTGACCTTGGTTTGAGTCCCAGAACCTGGCTGCTTCCTTTCTCATATTCTCTCTCTCTCAAGCTGGTGAGTGTATGTGCCCTGTAGCTAATTGAAAAATATAATAATGGTAAATAAAATTGAAGAAATAATTCTTTAAAAAACAAAAAACTGGGCCAGCAGGTGGCATGCTGGACTCCCACATGGTTGACCACAGTTCGAGTCCTGGACCTGGTGGGTTGCTTTTTTACCCCACCCCTTCTCTCTTGCTCTGACCCTTTCTAGTCAAATAAAAACAAGGAAATAAATAAATATAATAAATGAAGTTAAACGAATTCTTTTTTAAAAAACTTATTTATTTTTATTTGTTCATTCATTTATTTTAATTTGACTAGAGAGAGAAAGAGAGAGATGGAAAGTGAGAAAGCAAGCCATCAGGTCCAGGACTTGAACCATGGTTGGCCATGTGGGAGTGTCCAGTGCCTTAGCCACCACACCACCTACTGGTCCCAAATAAAATAATTCTTAAAAAAAAACAAACAAACAAACAAACAAAAAAAAAACAAAAAAAAAAACCAACTTCTAGGGGAACCAGCAGGTGGCAAGGTGGTTAAGGCACCAAACACTCCCACATGATTGACCACGGTTTAGTCCTGGACCTGGCGGCTTGCTTTCTTATTTTCCCTCTCTCTCTCTGTCTGTCTCTCTCTGGTCAAATTAAAATAAACGAATGAATAAATAAAATTAAATAAATAATTCTTAAAAAAAAAAAACTTCTGGGGACCAGCAGGTGGCATGGTGGTTAAGGCACTGGACACTCCCACGTGGCCGACCACGGTTTGAGTCCCAGACCTGGTGGCTTGCTTTCTCACTTTCTCTCTCTCTCTCTGGTCAAATTAAAATAAATGAATGAATAAATAAAACTAAAATAAAACTTTATAAATAAAAAAATAAAACTTCTATTCAGTAAAAGACTCCATAAACAAAGTAAAAAAAACAATGAACTGGGAGAAGATATACGTTTTCCTAGTATTATTTTCTTTCAGCCTAAAGAGCTTCCTGTATTATTTCTTGTAGTGCAAGCCTGTTGGTGACACATTCTCTTAGTTTTCTTTGATCTGAAAATAACTACTCTGTCTTCATTCTGAAGGACATTTTTGGCAGGAATGAACTATGGCACTGGCGGTTTTATTTTTCCTTTTAGCACGTTGGAGATGTTGGGTCATTATTTTAGATTTCAAGGCTGTGAGTATGTGGTAGGAGTCTTTAGCCACTATATGTGGCATTCCTTAGGCCAAAAGCCATAAGGAATGAAAACTCATTCTAAACCATTCCCTTCCTCCAACTGGGGGTGGTTCTTCAGAATCTAACCAATTCCTTCAGGTGGTGTTTCTGTTTTTCCTTTAGCCAGAGTTTATCATTTTGCCTTTGGAAGGGGAGGTCTAATAGTCATGTATTTGGTCATATGGGACATGGAACCATGAGAGAGCCTAAATTGGTCCAACCGTTTTCAGTGAGGAATTTGACAGTGTGTAGTAAAAACTGAAGTTGAAGGTATCTTTGCACATGTACCTAAACACACGTGTGTACCAATGTTCATTGCAACTTTTCTTGTAATAGCAAAAAACTGGAAATGACCTACATTTCAAGCCTTTTAATGCAAACTCTTCCCCTTAGTTGAATACTTTTCTTTTTAATACTTATCAGTACCTAATGTACTATGTATTTTATGTAACTTTTCCCCTCTAGGATATTAGCTCTTTGAAGCTGAGCCCTTTTTCTTCTTTTCTACAACAGTATCCCTAGTGCCTAGAACAGTGTTTGGCACATAATAGGTGCTCAAGAAGTAGTTGTTGAAAAAATTAATGAACAATATAAAACATAAGGACATGCATGGATCCAGCAGGTGGTATTGTGGTTGGATTCCCACTTGGCCAACTGTGGCTTAAGTCTCAGACCCAGCAGCTTGAAAATTCCAGTAAATAAATAAATAAATAAATAAATAAATAAATAATTACAAAATAATAAGACATAAGGAAAAAGTTAACTGCAACTTCAAAATAACTTGTAGAGGACTTTTAGTGTTTCCAAAATATTTTATTTCTGAAAAGTAAAATATCTAATGCAATATGACAAAATACAAGTTCCAATAGGGTTGGATAGTGGTAAATTAGTGTTCATGATATTGTATTTTATATTAGTATATTTTAAGAAACAATAATAATATTAAAACAAGAGAATGAAAAAAGTTTGTAGACAATTTTGAAAAGCATTGTATTGTTTAACACAAGAGAAGAGGCAATTTCAAACAGGAATGTGGGAGGTGGGCAGCAGGTGGTGTAGAGGTTAAGGCACTGGATTTTCATATGGCCAACCATGGTTTGAGTCCCGGACCTGGCAGCTTCTCACTCTCTCTGTTTCTCTCTGGTGAGTGCACATGCCCTGTAGCAAAATGAAAAATGATAATAAAAATGATAAATAAAACATTAAATAAATAACTATTTTGAAATTACCCAAATGCCTTAAAAAAATTTTTTTTTAAGTTGCAAGAAGACACATGCACTTGCCAGAGAAACAGAAACAGAGATAGAGGCAGAGAGAGAGGGAGAAAGCACCCTCAAATGAGGATGTAATGGTCACAATCCTTTCTCTTCCATTTTTCTCCTCTATCCCCTCTGGATTTGGAGTGCACACCCACACCCATCCAGAGTGCTTTCCCTGCCTCAGGGCCAGGATTCAAACTACATTTGCCATGTGGGCTCTAATGCCCTTAACCGCTAGGCTACTGGACTGGACTTTCTTTCCTTCCTTCCTTCCTCCCTCCCTCCCTCCCTCCCTCCCTCCCTCCCTCCCTCCTTCCTTCCTTCTTTCTCTTTCTCTTTCTTTCTTTCTTTCTTTCTTTCTTTCTTTCTTTCTTTCTTTTTCTTTCTTTTAAATTTATTTAAAGTTTATTTCCTTTGCCAACACCTCAACCTTTCCACAGATTTCTGAATAAGTCACTGAGCTTTCTTTTCATCATCAGAATATTTGTGATCTTCCCAGAAATGTTCCTCATATTCATGTTTTCTTCAGAATGATTTCAGTTTATTTTTACTCAAGATCAACTCTTCAGCTTCATTCTTCACATAATCATTTATCTTTGACTAAAGAAGGGAACTTCTCTTTTGACGTATGGTTTTGGGAATGAACAATGATATAGGATGGTAGCAAAGTCAGCCAGACCAACCTGCCAATCAGTGAGGTGACAGCGTCCAGTCATATGTACATCTGAAAAAGCCAGTTCACTAACCCTTCATGGACATTTTTCTATTGTATGCATCTTTTTAAAAAAAGAATTATTTGACTTAGCTTTATGTATGTATGTATGTATTTATTTATTTTAATTTGACCAGAGAGGGACAGAGAGGGAAAGAGAAAGTGAGAAAGCAAGCTGCCAGGTCCAGGACTTGAACCACAAATAGCCACTTGGGAGTCCAGCACCCTTCACCACACCACCTGCCGGCCCCAATTGTATGTATTCTAAGGGGTAACTTTCCTATTATTCTAGACTTGTTTTTCTTTTGGCTACTTGGAAATATCTTTTCTTCTTGATAATTTTTCATAATATTTTTTCTTAATTGTCAAAAATGTCATCTGGATAGTTCATACATATCACACAGAGTTTAACCCTCCCCCCATTCATTCTTTTTTGGTGAGATGGAAATACATGTAATCACCATAATTATTAGCATTGAGAACCACTGTCAACACTTACAGTTCTGTTCCCATAGCTTCTACTAAATCAGCCTGCTGGGATCACTGCCCCTCAGCTCTCAGGACTGAACTATGTGAATGAAGCGTGATTATGATGCTTGATGATTGTACACTGTACAGTACTTCAACTTTAAAAGGACTTCTACATCCAGCTTTCTATTGATCCACCCAATAACTCTTCAGGTGACAGGGCAGGTTTTATTACGCCCATTTTACAGATAAGAACCCGAGGCACAGGGTTCTGGAGTAGGTGGTGGAACCGGGTCTTGAATCTGGTTCTTCAGACTCCAAGAAGCCCCGGCTCACAATGCCTCTCCAGTCTGCGGTTGACTCTTCAGGCATCGTCCGGTTACCACGCCGGATGCCCTTTCCTATTGCTTCCTTTCCCACCGGCTTCGCCTTCCCAGCAGAGGGGCTTTCTAACGTGCGGGCGCCCAGCCTGGATGGTTGCAGAGGGCACACCTGGGTTCTTCCTGTCTCCAGGCTTTCATCTTTCTTTTCCGTGGCCCTCCCAGCTTCCCGATCCGTGGAAATAGTCTCCTCCCTCTAGCCCAACTTCCCAGGTCTCCTCGCAGCCCCTCAGCATTGGGACCTCCCACCCCCAGCCACCCGCAGAAGAGCCCATCGGCGCGGGGAGGCAGAGGGCAGCAAGCGCAGCAGGCCGGGAAGCCATGCTGAGGGTTCCTCCTGCACTTCCTTCCTCGCGGTCCTCGGGAGCGTCCTCGTCGCCCTCCGGCCTTTGCTTTCTGCAGCCCGCCCCGGATCCGCCTCCCTCTCCTTCCTCCCCGAGGCTGAGACGAAGCGTGGGACGCACCTGTGTCCCTCTCGGGTCATCCGGTTGAGGCACTGGGGGCTGCTCGGCGCGCAGGATTTACAGGCCGGGAGAACGCCAATGGGAGATCCAAATGGTCGGGGACTCCGGCACTTTAAGAGGCTTTTCTCTGGGAAACACCCGTCCCCTCCGTGCGCCTTATGAATGGAAATACTCCTCCCCCGGTCGAGCCCATTTTCCCATTTCACCAGGAGCCGCAGCTAGCTCTCTCCTTTCGGTCTCCCCGCCCACAGCAACGCGGGCAGCTCCAGGAGGGGACGGACAGGAAGCCTTTGGCCGCCTATTAAATCCCACCCATTTCTCCGGGGGCGATTTCCTAACCTTCCGGGACCGAATTCTGCAATTTGATGTGCGTTTTGTCCGAATGGTAGCGACACGGGCCTAAGGGAGGGGGAAAGCGAGGGGGTGGGGGGTGGGGGGTATGCGCTCTTTTCCTCGCAACATCGCTGGCGGAGCGAGGGAGCTCACACGACACAGATTTTGGGGCAAAGCCTTTCCATCTGGACAGCACCATGTCCACCAAAGCGGAGCAGTGTAAGTAGCAGCCGGCCCGGCATTCCGGCCCGGCCCCCGGCTGGGAGCTATTGCAGTTGCGGCGTTTGCGGCTGCTGGGAGACCTTGGCATTGTGCTGGTGCGGGGGTGGGGGCTGAGGTCGGGGCGGGTGGGGGGTGGGGGCGAAGCGAAGGTGGGGGAGGGGGGACGGGAAAGGCAACGCGGCGCTGTCCCCGGTGCTGAAAAATAATGCGGTCTTGCTCGGGCTGGCGGTGGGGTTTCGCAAGACTGAAAGACCCTGAGAAATGAAATTAAAATGGGGTCATTCTCGGGAAAAAGAAGCCCCGTATCTTTCAGATAAACATTTCAGTATCTCTTGTTGGAGTGGGGGAAGGGGGGCAGCGGCAAATCAGGGGCGGGGAACTGTCAGTTGCAACCACAGCCTGCCTGGCCTTCTGAGCATGCCCAGTTCTTGGTGCTGGAGCCATAGGGGAGTTTGAGTCTGCAGTTTCCACTTCGGGTGGAAGAGGCAAGAAGGAGAAGGGGGGAGGCAGCAGACAGCCAGGCAGAATTCTGGATTGAGCATGAGGAAATCGACTCCCGGATACCAGCACCACTGCTGAAACTAGCCACAGCCACGCGGTGCTTTCAAGAAAGTGAAAGGGGCTCTGGGAAATGATCTAATTATTTTTCTAAAGAGCAGGCTTCCTTTGTAGGGCAGCTCACACCAACTATAACAAATAGCCCAGGAGTATTTTGGTTGTCCCAGTAATGATAGGCTGTGTGCTTGGCTGGGAGCAACCTGCTAACTCCTGTGGGCAGGGGAAGTTTCTAAGATGGTCCCCCAGTCTCCTCTTGCAGTGCTGGCTAGTAGGCCTTCTGCATGGACTTGGTAGCTCTATTGATGTGCAACCTTTTCCCAGGCGCCCCTGAGGGATTGAGGAGCTTAACTTCTGATTGTAAACAAAAGACATTTTTGATGAGCAGAGTTCAAAATTTTTAAAAAATATACCAGAACTTACTCCTGTAACTCTTGTTTTTCAAAGCAGCACACACTTAGGTTGATCATGCTGTTACTACTTAAAAGTCTTCATAATTCTTCTCAGAATGGCTATTGAAGCCATTTCTTGGGACACATAAAACAGTAGTCTCATTAGCTGGGGGGAGTTATCTTGTATATGATAAAATGTAGCACGTCACTTATTCAGTAGGCCAAAAAAAAAAAATCACCTAGAATTCCCAGTTCGATGGTTCATTCGTGATCGTGTATGGCCCCTATCATCCGCTGCTTGTACCTCCTAACAATGTTTTTTGGTATCTAGAAGATCTGAGTTGAGTCCTAGTTTTGCCAGTATTTGACCTTGGGTAATATATTGCCCTGTCTGAACTTTCCTTCCTCATCTGTAAACCTGGGGTGATCATGCTGGTGGGGTTGTCGTGATTATAAATGAGAGAATACACAGGGAAGGTTTAGCTGTGAGCCTAGCACATAGCATGTACTCAATAAATAATAGCAATGGTACTGACAAGTCTTTCCCGCTTAAATAGTTCATCTCTTCTAAATAGTTAAGAGGTGGTGTGAGTGTGTGTGTGTGTGTGTGTGTTTCCAAAAGTTAAAATCTACCCTCAACATTTAATTTTGCTTCTACTAAGGATTTTAAAGAATATATATGCATTCTGTTTGGAGTAACAGTAATATAGCTGGAATCAGTGTAGAACTTCCCACTTGAGGAATATCACACCCTTGAAGGTTTCATTCCAATATGGTTGTTAAAAAAACGCCACCTGTCATTGGATTTTAGAGTTACATATTACATAAGTCATTTTAGGTTAAAGCGTGTTACTGTCCTCTGCCTGTGTTCTCTCTGACTCCTTAGATTTTGAGATACACTGAATGCTTTGTCTTGTCTCTTTCCTGGGCAGTGAATGACAGAATAAATAAAACCTAGATGTGTATTTGATTGTGTGGTGCAATTAGCGACCTCAAGTAGCTATTTTAGCCTTGTTTTAAAACAGATTTTTTTCCTCTGTAGAGGATCATATTTACAACTCGAAATGTGTGGATTTGAGTTTGGCATGCTCTCCTGATTAACAGTGGGCAATTAGCTTAATAGTTTTGTGCCTCCGAGTTTCCATTTATAAAGTTAAAAAAAGTAGCTGTAGCAGTCTTGGCTTAATCCTAAAGGTTTTGGAGAGCAAAGGGGGTAAATGGAGGTAGGTTGTGAAAAGGATAAGGATGCTTTGGGTGTTCTGGGGGCTCTTTATATAGAGGGGGGATAAGGTAGGACTCCTTTCTTTCTTTGTATATGCACTAACAGGAGTGGATTGTGTCCATCATGCACCTGGAAAGAGGGACAGCAGGAAAGCCTGTATAGTTGGTGATTATGAACGCTAGATACTTTTTAATAAAGAGAAGTTGCAGATTGGTGATTTTTTTTTTTTTTTTATCCTTGGACATGGGAGGGGTATGTCTAGGGAGGAGGGAAAAGAGAAGGAGGGTCACAAGATTTTTTTCTTCGACTGAGTGTGAAACCACCAGAGAAGAGAACAAGAAAGTTCATTTCTCCTGTGCATTCAGGAATGTGCACAGCATTGCTTTCTTAAGGACTGGGGGAGGACAGAATTAGGCTTAATATAATGTCACCACATTATTTCTGCGACTCTTTCTTGGAGCCTCTTGAGAGAGGTAAAGGCTTCACTGGTACAGGAAACTGATATAGTTTGGTTGAAGCAGCAAGAGGAAGTATTTGCATTTCAACCCAAACAGATTACGTGACTTACCTCTAAAGAGTAATCTATCACAGAAATATAAAATATGGCTTTTGTCTTTATGTAGTGGCATTTTATTTTATGAGTTAAGTAATAGTAAAGAAAGAGAGGTTAGTTTTTACAAAGATATAATTTGGAATTTGTTCTGAAATATTTAGTCTGTTTCCTGAGCTTGCTGCAGAGCCTTGTAACAGAAGGGGAAAGCTTCCTAGCAGTTTCTCAGGCGATTGCACAAGAGTTAACCTTGCTTTTCCCCTTTAAATGCTTTTTTCTTATGGTCAGAGTTCACTCTAGTGACAGTGTTTTTGTAGCTGATAGAGAATTGGGAATGACAAACATACGAGTTTATAGTTTATTTTATTTGGGATTCTAAAGAGGAGTCCAACATCCTCACCTCTCCCCTCAAACGTTCTCTGTTAAAATAGACCAATCTGGAGGACTTAGGGTGTGTTCTTTCAAAATAAATTATGCATTTTGTCAATATTAATAGCAGAAATTAAGAAATGGGGGTCTTAGACTCTGACCGCTACCTGTGTTTGAATCCTGGCTCTGCCTCCTGTAAGCTCATGACCTTGGACAAGTTAACTTCTCTAAGCTCTGATGACATCATCTATACAATGGGGATACTAACAGTTGTGAGGATTTGATGATCCAAGAACAGTGTTAAACACAGGGAGTCTTGACACATGGTGGCGAGTTAATAAATGTTAGCTATTATCATCATCATCATCATCATCACCAGGTATAAAATCTTGTGCTTGCTGCCAAAATAGGGAAAGTTATACAGGTTGGAGGTAGCATCTCAGAGTGCAGCAGAAAAAAAAATGTAGACATGATATCATGTAAATGGGATCTGGGCTTGTGGACCGTTTTTTATTCTCCTTTCCTTGTCTCTCACCCTTCTCTATGGCAGTCAGCCTAAGCCATTTTGAGTGGGAGAGGATCGCTGCATGGCAACTCCTTGACTTGACTTGACGTGTGTAGGGAGCACTGGTTGATCACCTGAGGCGGGAACTACCTATCCATCACCTTTTGTGTTATGATGACTCCGTAGCAACTGCTGAACATAAATCTCTTTAATACTATCCATCAAAATGGTTGTCAGATTTGGAAATTAACCTGCTGGTAATTTGGGTATAAGCTCAACATAGCTAATTATAGAAATGTGAGCACATACAGTTTTTAATGTATTCATTCAACTCATCATCTTAATCTTAAAAATGAAACATCTTTTTGATTACATATAAGACAAACACTTTAAGAGTCTAACTAATTGGCACTGTGATTTGAAGTTGAACGGCTCCTCTCCCATGCATATTTAAGGGCCATGCTTGCAAAAATCAATAGTTTTCTCTATTTTTAAAGCATTATATGGTAATATGACTAAAATAGCTAAGTTCTTCTCCTTTGAATAGTACTGAAATCTAGAGTCATTTATAAATCTTTGCACAACACTGCTAACTTCTTATAGAGGTGGGTTTTTTTGTATACCCAAATACTAGAGTATGGATATTAACCTGTCTGTGTTTGCAAAGAGAAGAGTGGTTTCTACCTTTGTCTTCCTTGATTACTCTGTATCATTTGACTCTAGTTGTTGCGTTCCTCATTTAAATTCTCTTTTTCTTATTTTCTGGCTATTTCTACTTGGATATTTTCCTTAGGACCATCTTCTTCCTGCCCTTTAAAAATTGGGTTTACTTGGATTCTATTACTAATCCTCTTTTTTTTTTTTTAAAATCCCACAGACTCTAGACTGTATTCACTTGCATAATATCAGTTATCACTTCTAGTGGATGATTCTCAAATATAATTTTCTAGTCCAACTATGTTTCTGGAACCATGGCCTCTATCTGTACCCAGGCGTCTTACATGTACCACAACCCAAACACATTGACTTCTATCCTAAACTTGTACTTTTCGTATTACTCATTTCAATTGGGCTACAACTTAGCCACACCAAAAAGTTGTGAGTCTTCCTCAGCCGCTTCTAACTCTCTGCTATAACTATTTAGCCAGACACCAAGGCCTGTTGATTCTAGTCCATCCAACACAATCTCTGATCTCCCTCTTTAATATAGTTGCAATGGGCTATTTCTTCATTTCCTCCAGGGCACCATGTTCTTTTTGCCTGAAATGCTTTCTTCCCCTTGATGGTCCCCTTCTCTGCCTGTCTGTTGCTTACCTCTCTCTCAGTATTTAGCATGGAAGCCCTGCCTGACTGCCGGCTTTCCCCCATATGCCCTCGTAGTATGCTCACACTGTTATTTCAGGTATTATTCTTGTTACCCTGGTTTACTTTGTGTATAGATTGTATTGTGTTCCTTTCTGTAACTCGTGTGCAACACACTGTCTAGCGAAGAGTGTTTGCACAAAAATTTTCCTGAATAAGTAACAATGATTGAGGGTGAATGAATGTCTCTTATAAGGAAGAATTACAGAAACATGTTTTAGGATTTTTTCAATTTGAAGATTTTACATTTTTTTGTGAATGTGAAGTTCTGCACTCTTAAAATGCTTACTTTTTAAGTGAATTTACAGGTAAATAAAATCACACTGGCCAAAAATACAGGTTGGGAGTCAGCTTGTGGTGTAGTGGTTAAGATGGCTGGATCTCGCATGACTGACCGCGTTTTGAGTCCCAGCCTAGCGGCTTGGGAGATGCACTGGGCATGTGTGTGGGTGCTCGGCCAGAATCCTGAGAGGAGAATGGAAGAGGACAGGTTGTAGTGTGGCCATCTCCCCTGGGAAATGTTTTCTCACTTTCCCTCTCTCTCTGTCTGTCCCTCTCTGGCAAGCACATGTGTCCTGTAGCAAATTTAAAAAAAAAAAAAAAAAAAAAAAAGGATGTCAAATGCTTAGGACCAGAAGAGTTTAAGATTTTGGATTTTTTTAAATTTTGGAATATTTGCATATGCATAATGAGATATCTTGGGGATGTGATCCAAGTGTAATTACAATATTCATTTATCTTTCATATGCACTTTGTACCTATAGCCTGAAGGTAATTTAATACAATACTTTTGTATTGCAGCGTTTTGACTTTGACCTCTCACATGAGTCGGGTATGGAATTTTCCACTTGTGGTGTCATGTTAACACTCAAAAAGTTTCAGATTTTGGAGCATTTTGGATTTCTGATTTTTGCACCAGAAATACTCAACCTGTACTTAAAATGTATTTGTTAAATCAAATGTTTTAGTACTTATGTATAGCGAGTTATCCTTTTCCTGAATATTCATTATGGTTTTGGATCTTTCTGATTACTTAAATTTTCCTTTCACTGATTCAGCATAATAATTATGATTCCTAATTGATAGGCAATCTTAGCACACAGTCAACCATTCTTCTTACGATAAAGTGGCGATATGTCTGAAGGCAAGGGCTCATCAGGCTTTGATTTTACTTGGATTCTATTCAAGTTTTAAGTATTGATTACTTGACCGAAAAATACACTTTAAGTTAGGATGGTCATTTTTCAGAAACGACAATCAGAACTTCATATGCATTTATTTCTTATATTGTGGAAAGATATGGGTAACTCTGCATAAATGAACACATCTATTAGCTTGGATATGAAAGTTTACTACATCAAAAAGTACATTAAGCAAAAATTTATTCTTATCAATAAACTAGCTTTCTGTAGAGTGGAATGCTCAACCGTTAGATTTAGAATTTTTAGCTTCTTTCAACTGATACATTCTATTTCTGTTGGACCTTTTAAGAACAGTGTTCTCAAACAGCACATAGTTTACTTGTGAATCTCATTTCTTTCTATGGGACTAAACTTAAAGGAGTATACAGCATTTCATGGTATCTTTTATTCTGTTGGGCCTCAGAGACTTTGTGAGGTTCAAGTCTCAGACCCTGTGGCTTGAAAGGCTTGCTGTGTGCATGTCTGTATGTGTGCAAAAATCACAAAAGGAGAAATAAAGAAGAAACTATAAGCATGACTATCCCCTATGGGGGATGCTTTCTCACTTTCTCTTTCTCTCTCTGAGCACATGTACCCTCTAGCAAAAATTTAAAAAGAACAAAAAGAAAAAGAACGTGTGTGTGTGCTTGCATGCACACGAGATAAAAGCACCCTTGACATGGTCTTGTCTTGCCAACCCCTGTCCTTTGCCTTCCAATTTGTTAGGATCTAGGGCACTCTTGTATACATCCTAGGGTATTTTTCTTTCTTTCTTTTTAAAAAAAATAATTATTTATTTAATTTTATTTATTTGCTATAGGGCATGCGTGCTCACGAGAGAGAAAAAAGAGAGAGGAGAGAGAGAGAGAGAGAGAGAGAGAGAGAGACCGAGAAAGCAAGCGGCCAGATCCTGGACTTGAACTGTGGTCAGCCATGTGGGAGTCCAGTGCCTTAATCACCACACACCTGCTGGCTCCACCCAGAGTATTTTTCAAGATGACTGAGGGATCCGAACCTGCTGCCAATCACGCGGCTTCTAGCACCCCAGTTCAGTTTGCTACTGGCTGTGCCTCCAAGCTGGGCCATTGCTTTAGCTCTTTGTGTAATAGTATCACGCTGCTGGCTTGCTAAAACTGCCATCTTTTCCATAGCACTAGCTGTTGAGTTTGTTTTCCTTCATCCTCTCTCTGCTGAGGGAAAAAGGTGAAAGATGTAGTGCTCTGTTCATCCCTGTCGAGATGCTCCTCAGCGTACAATGGGATCGTACCCTGATAAGCCTATCGTCGTGAACTGTTAATGTCTTGAGTTGAACGTGCATTTAATGCACCTAACCTACCAAATGTTGCAGCTTAGCTCAGCTTACTTTAAATGTGCTCAGAACACTATAGTTGGGCAAAATCATCTAACACCAAGTCTGTTTTATAATAAAGTGTTGAATACTGTACACAGATGGGCATTTGTAGACATGATGGGATGTGAAAATATAAAACACATTTTCCAAAAGGCACTGTCAACACAGTACACTGGAGTGCATTTGCTGTTCACCTTGTGGTTGTATGGCTGAGTGGGAGCTGTGGTTTATTGATGCCCCTAGGCATCGCGATAACATAGGTAGTGATGCAATTGCACAGGAAGAGATCAAAACTCCAAATTTTTTGAAGTATAGTTTTTACTGAATGCAAAGTTGAAAAGTAGGTGAAACTATCCTGTCAGAGACCATCTATGTTAGTTTCCTAGGGTTGCTGTAATAAACTATCACAAACTAGATGGCTTAAAACTGCAGAAATTTAGGGGCCAGCATGTGGTGTGATGGTTAAGGCACTGGACTCCCACATGGTCGATCACGGTTTGAGTCTTGGACCCGGAGGCTTGAAAATCATGCCGGGCATGTGTGTGCGTGTGCCCAGAATCCCGAGAAAAGAATCAAGGAGGAGGATTTTCGGAGTATGGAGAAGGGATTGCAGAATCGTCATCCACCTGGAGGGGGTGATTTTTCACTTTCCCTCTCTCTGTTTCTCTCTGGCAAGCACATGCGCCCCTTGGCACATAAAATAAACTTAAAAGAAAAACAAAACAAAAAAAATTAAATTTAGAAGACAAGGATTGCATTGTGACCATGCCCTACTGGGGATGCTTTCTCCCTCTACCTCTCTCTCTCTCTCTCTCTCTCTCTCTCTCTGTCTCTCTCTGGTGAGTGTATGTGCCCTCTGGAAAAATTAAACAACCCCAACAACCACAACTGCAAAAGTTTATTCCCTCACAGCTCTGGAAGCTAGAAGGCTGAAATCAAGCAGACAGCAGGGTCCTCGGCAGGTTTTAGGGGAGAATTCTTGCTTGCCTGTCTCCTGATTTTTGGTGGTTGTTGACATTCGTTGGCTGGTAGCTGTATTACTCCAGTCTTTGCCTCCATCTATAAATGACCTGTGTCTCTTGATCCAAACTGTCCTCTCCTTTCTATTGTAAACACGGCAATCATTTGATTAGAGCACATCTTAATCTAGTATGACTTTGTCTTTGCTTTATTACATTTGCTAAGGCCCTATTTCCAAATAAGGTCACGTTCACCAGTACGGGAGTGAGAATGTCACTTTATCTTTTGGGGGGACACAGCTTAACTCATTACAAACCTTAGTAAGTTATATCTTTTTTTTTTTTTTCTTTTTTTGGAGAGGTTTTTGTTATAGGGCACATGCGCTCGCCAGACAGAGAGAGACAGAGAGACAGAAAGTGAGAAATCACCCCCCAGGGGGGATGGCCACGCCGCAATCCCTTCTCCTCCATTCTCTTGGGATCTTGGGCACACATGCACACACACCTCGCATGAGTTTAAGTCACCGGATCTGGGACACAAACCGCGGTCGACTGCATGGTAGTCCAGCAACATAGCCATTATGCCAACTGCTGGTCCAGTAAGTTATATCTTATTAATGTCATTTCGTGTTTATGTCTGAGTCTGTCACTCGACGTATTAACCACTTTCCATTACTTTTGCATCAGCTACCAAAAAGATATGCATTCCTATGTGATGACTACACATTAAAATGTTGCTGAGGAGAAAAGAAGCATCAGATTTGTGTGACATGGCATTACATAACTTGTTTTAAGTTGGCTTTGTGTCACTGAGCAACACATATAATACATAGATGTGTCATTTTCAGTAATTACAAATCCATCTTATTATGGTACCACTCAGTTTATATATATATTGGGTTGTTGGAAAAGTCATGACTTTTTAATGTTTTTTTAAGTGTTTTTCTATGCAAAAATATGTCATGCCCTTTTTTAAAAAGAATTATTTATTTATTTAACTCCATTTGTTATTATTATTTTCTTTTTAAATTTGATCAGAGAGAGACAGAAAGAGAAAAGGAAAGGGAGAAAGCAAGCAGCCAGGTCTGGCACTCAAACCGTAGTCGGCCATGATGGAATTCAATGCTTTTAACCACCATGCCACCTGCTGGCCCCTCTATCATGACTTTTTTGATGACCCAATATATGTATATATAATATGTGTGTGTGTGTGTGTCTGATGAAATAGTTGGAAATCTATATTCCTGTGGAAACACATTCTCTTCCATGATAGTGCTAAAATCCAAATGGAAATTTGTGATCAACCTGGAGTTGCCAGTGAGAGATACAGAGACAGACAGAGGGAAAATGAGAAATCACTACCCACAGGGAATAGCCATGCCACAGTCCCTTCTCCTCTATTCTCCTCTTGGGATTTTGGGCACACATGCACACATGCATGATTTTTAAGCTGCCAGGTCTGGGACTCTGAACTGCACAGTCAGCTATGTGGGATCCAGTTGCCTTAACTTCCACGCCACCTGCTGACCCATTGCCGAACCATACTTTAACAACTTGACCATTCACTTACGCAACTCATGTTTATTGAGCACCTATGATGTGTCAGGCACTGTACTAGGCACTAGAAGTGAGTCTTCCAGGGCATCTTTCTTTGCTGAGATGAAAGCTCTCTTAAGCTTTGCTTCAATATCCTCTATAGATCCCTAACAAAATAGAAAATTGAGATGAACTTGGCATTTCTCATTCATGGAGAGCCAACAATGGCTCCTTGTGATCATTATTGCTCTTTTTTTTTTTTTTTTAAAGTTTTTGCCATAGGGCACATGTGCTTACTGGAGAGAGAGAGAGAGAGAGAGAGAGAGAGAGAGAGAGAGAGAGAAGGAAACGAGAAGTCACCCCTTGGGTGGATGGCCATGCCTCAATCCCTTCTTCTCTAGTCTCTTCTTGGGATTTTACGCATGCATGCATACGTGCCTGTCATGAGTTTCAAGCCATCATGTGTAGAATTCAAACCAGGGTTGGCCATGTGGGAGTCCAGTGCCTTAACCATCACATCATCTCCTGGCCCTTATTATTACTCTTCTTAAACTAGAGGCTAAAATTTTCATAGATCACTTTGTTAAACTCTCCCTTCTCATTCAATATTGGTCTTATTTTTATTTTTTCTAACTTCCTTTTTCATTCTTCCAAATTAATTTTATAATCAAGCTGCATAGCTTCAGAACAAAGCCTGATGATTTTTTTTTTTTTTTGAGTATCACATTAAATTTACAAAGAATTGACATCTTTATTCATTTTAAAACAATTTGCTAGAGGGCACATACGCTTGCTAAAGAAAGAGAGAAGGAAGTGAGAAAGTGTCCTCCGCCCTTGGCGGGGTGGGGTGGGGGGGGGGGAATTCCACACTGTAATCTCTTCTCCTTCATTTCTTCTTTTAGGATTTCGGGCACACAGACATATGTGCCTGGCATGTCTTTCAAGCTGCTGGGTCTGAGACTTGAACTGTGCAGTTGACCATATGGGATCTAGCCACCTTAGCCCACATGCCACTGGCTGGCCCTACTCGCTTATTTTTTAAAGTTTATAGATTTCTTCTATGAACAAGAAACAGGTATCCACAGCAGGGTCTTTATGCCATAATCCATCCCCACTCTTAGCCAACCTAAAGGTCCCCGGACATGAACCTAGGACCTTTACCAGTTGGGTCCAATTTTATTACCACTGTGTCACTGCCTGGCCCAGAGCTAACGTTATGAAGTTGAATCTTATCTAAGAACGTGGTTGTTTTGTTTTGTTAGATTTGCCAGAGGATTCATGTACTTGCTGGAGAGAGACAGAGAGAAGGAGAGAGGGAGGGAGAAAGAGAAAGAGAGAGAGAGAGAGAGAGAGACAGAGACAGAGACAGAGAGAAGGAGAGAGGGAGGGAGAAAGAGAAAGAGAGAGAGACAGAGACAGAGAGAAGTGAGAAAGCAACCCTATGATAGATGGTCATGCTGCAACCCCTGTCCTCCATTTCTCCCTTTTGAGACTTTGAATATATGCACGCATGTGCCCAGCATGGTTTTCAAGTCACTGAGCTGGGACTTGAATTGCATAATCGGTCATATTGGATCCAGCTGTCTTAGCCACTGTGCCACTGACTGGCCCCATGATATGTCTGTTTGTTCAAGTTTGTGTCTTTCTAGAGATACTTTATAGTTTTTCTCATGTAGATTTTGGAATATTTTTGTTGAACTTATGCTTAGTTGCTAAGTATTTTCTTCTGCTTATTTTTTTAAATTTTAATAATTGAGGTGTCTTTTATCTTTTTGTTTATGAAAGCATTGATTTTATACCCTAATTTCATTATCTTATTTTACTAATTTTTGTAGCCATTTTCTCCTCTATTTTGGCTTTTCAAGGTATATATGCTTTACAAAAGAAAATAATTTTATTTTTTCTATTAGATTTGTTTTCTTAACAGAGATTTTTGCTAGAGGGTGCGTGCATTTACCAGAGAGACAGAGAGACAGAAAGTGAGAAACCACTGCCCTGGGGGGATGACCACGTTGCAATCCCTTCTCCTTTCGGAATTTTGGGCATGCATGCACATGCACCCAGCATGAGTTTTAAGCCGCTGGGTCTGGGGTTCAAACCACAGTTGACTACGAGGGAGTCCAGCGACATAACCATTATGCCATCTGCTGGTTCCTGTATTCAATTTTTTATGCCTCTCATTTATTTCTCTCTCTCTCTCTTAATAGATTTTTGCTTTAGGGCTCATGTGCTTACCAGAGAGACAGAGAGAGAAACAGAGAGAGAGACAGAGAGACAGAAAATGAGAAATCATCCCCCAAGAGGGATAGCCACACCGCAATCCCTTCTCCTCCATTCCCCTCTTTGGATTATGGGAACACATGCACATGTGCCCAGTGTGGGTTTTAAGCTGCTGGGTCCAGGACTAGAACCGCGATCAACTATGTGGGAGTCCAGCAACATAACCATTATGCCATCTGCTGGTCCTGACTTCTCTTTTCTAATTGCTTTGGAATACATCTCTAACACAATGTTAAATACAGCAGAGAGCGTAGATTTCTTGTTTTAACTTTAGTAGAAAAACCTCTAGTATTTCTCTATTCAGTCAGATATTCTTTTGGGCAGAGATAATGTAGTAAGGAAGTATCCACCAATTCCTATTTTATTACTTAAAAAAAAAAAAAACCTGAAAGAGCATTGAATCGAGTTTATTTTCTTTGTGTATGGAGACCGTATCACCTCTTCTCTTACCTTCATTGTGATGATTGGATTTTGTCCTATTTTCGCTTAATAATTTTTATATTAATAATCAGTATTAATTACTAGATTGATTTGTAGGTTTTTTTGGGTGGGTATGATGGAGACTAATTTTACTCAAGATCTGAACAATGTTACACTCATTACATAAAGTGAATTTGGAAGTTTTCTTCTTTTTTTCTGTGCTTTGGAATAACTCTAGTAGCATTGGGGTTATCTGATCTTTAAGTTTGTTAGAGTACCCCTGTGAAACCTTCTGACCCAGTGCCTTTTTTTTTCCCCCTGTATTTATTCTATGATACTTATTCTATTTAGATTTTCTGTCTCTACTGGGGTCAATTTTGTTAAGTTTTATTTCTCCAAAAATTATGCATTTCATCTAAGTTTTCACATTTGTTTGCATAGAATTATGCAAAGAAGTCTCTTAAAACTTTTAAAATTCCTCATTTGCTGTTTTTTCTTATCATTTCTAATGTTTTGTATTCGATGTTATGTATTTGTGTTGCCCTTCTCTTTTTTTTTTTTTTTTTTTTTTTTTGGAGAGGTTTTTCGCTATAGGGTGCGTGCGCTCGCCAGACAGACAGAGAGAGACATAGAGACAGAAAGCGAGAAATCACCCCCCAGGGGGGATGGTCACGCCGCAATCCCTTCTCCTCCATTCTCCTCTCGGGATCTTGGGCACGCACGCACACGCGCCCGGCGTGAGTTGTAAGCCACCGGGTCCGAGACGCGAACCACGGTCGACTACGTGGGAGTCCAGTGACATAGCCATTACGCTAACTGCTGGTTCCCGCCCTTCTCTTTTTTTAAAAATTGAATTAGTTAGTGATTTGTCTATTTTATTGATTCTTTTCCAAGGAATCAGTTTTGGATATGTTTAATTCTACTGTCTTTTGGAGGTTTCTAAATTAATTTCAGTTTTTATTATTAAGTCTTTTTTCCCCCTGGTTTCTTTGCTTTATTTTGGTGGTTCTTTTCCTAGCTTTTTGCAGTGACTGTGAATTTATTTATTTAAATTTTTATTGACATCGGCATTTCATGTAGAATCTTATTTTTTGACACTTCCTTTAATTATAGCCTACAGATTCGAATAGCAAGCTTTAATAATCATTATTTTCAAGAAGTTCTGCAGTTAAGCTTGTATTCTGGCATTGAGCAAAGATTTGTTTAAAAGGGCATAAATTTCCATGTAGGAGGGCATTTTTGTTTTGTTATTGACTTTTAGTTTTGTTACATTACTAAGAATGCTATTTTTATTATTTCTCTATAACTTTGATGTTTTTCCTGTGTCCTAAGGTTTATTAAGTTTTTATGAATGTTCCATGTGTACTTGAAAAGAAGTTGCAATTTTTGTTATTGATACAATAATATCAGAGATTGATCTCTTTAAAATCTACCTTATTTATGTTGTTTAGGTCTTCTATACTTTTATTAATTTTTAGTCTACTTTATCTTGGATTAAGATAAGAGGTATGTTAAAGTCTCCTATTATTGGTGTGCTTTTGTCTATTTCTCCTTGCATCTTCTGTAGGGTGCTGCTTAGTGGAACTTATTGCTGTGTTATTGGATGTGTAAATATGAATAATATCTTCACTGAATTGTAGCCTTAAGTATTATAAAGTGTACTTCTTTATCCATTTTTAAGGCTTTTTGGTCTGAATTTCACCTTGTTAGATATCAAGATTATGATCCTCGTTTTCTTTTTGTTTGTGTTTGCCTGATATACTTTTCTTCATCCTTTTATTTTTAACTCTTTTGAATCTCTTTGTTTTAGGTGTGTCTCTTGTATTCTGCATAGTGTTGGATTTTGCTTTATTAGACAATCTGAAAGTCCTTTTCTTTCAATAGGTGAGTTAAGCCCATTTACATCTATTGATATGATTAATATGTTTGGCCTCAGTTCTATCATATTGTTTTATTTTTATGTCTTTTATATTTAAGCTCTTTCATTATACAGTGGGTTTTATTTGTTCATTGTTCTGTTGGTTAACTTTATACTAATACTTTATATAGTACCATTAGTCCACTTTTTTGGGGCTAATTGATTTCCTACTTTGAACAGTGTTGAAATTAGCATGTCACTCTTCTTTCTCTTCCCCTTCTCTTCTCTTCTTCTCGCCCAGTACCTGATAAGAAGTAATATCATTTTATTTATTTTATTAGACAATTGTAATATACTCTTATTCCCCAAACTCTCAGTTTTGATACTTACACTGTGTCTCTGGTCTCTCCCTCATAATAATGGTTTACTTTTGTTCTCCAGGTACTTTATATTTAATACCACTTGCACTGATATCTCTCAATCTTTTTGCTTTTCTGAATCTCCTTTTCTGATAGATTTCTCAGGATAGGTTTAGAGGATCAGTATTCCTTGAGTATTGACAAGCTTATAATAGTTTACATCCTTGTACTTGAAGGTCAATTTGAATAGATTTAGAATCCTCGACTTATATTTTCCTTGAGTATCTTCTTTTTAAAAATTTTTTGAGAGAGTTTTGCACGAAGGTATGTATGTTCTTCAGAGACAGGCCTAGAGACAGAAAATGAGAAATCAACCCCCCCCAGGGTGGATGGCCACACTGCAATCCTTTTCCTTCCATTCTCTTCTTGGGATCTTGGGCATGCACGTACACATATCTGGTGTGAGTTTTAAGCTGCTGGGTCTAAGACTCAACTACATGAGAGTCCAGCAATGTTAACCATTACATCATCTGCTGGTCCCTTCCTTGAGTATTTTAAATTTGCTATATCTTTTTTATTTTTTGGCATTAAGAATTGATGAGAAGTATGATAACTTTCTTGTTTTCTTTCTCTTGTTAGTGGCTTAGTCTTTTTGCCTGGTTGCTCAAATGATTTTCTTTTTTCAAAGTAGCTTTAACTTAGAACCAGCAGTTGGCATAATGGCTATGTCACTGGACTCCCATGTGGTTGACTGTGGTTTGAGTCCTGGACCTGGTGGCTTAAACTCATGCCGGGCACGTGTGCATGCATGCCCAAGATCTCAAGAGGAGAATGGAGGAGAAGGGATTGCAGCGTGGCCATCCCCACTGGGGGGTGATTTCTCGCTTTCTGTCTCTCTGTCTCTGTCCATCCTGAAATGATTGTAGTGTGTCCTTTCAATATATAATTTCAAGATATTTTGTATTTTAGAAAAGTGTCCTGAAAATATAACTTTATTATCTGTTTTGTTCCATTGTTTGGCATTCTTCCTTGTGATCCCTATCATATTGGGTCGTCAGAAAAGTCATGACATATTTTTGTATGTTTTTTAATGCAAAAATGCTTCATGACTTTTTTAACAACCCAATACATGCTTTGCGTCATTTTTCTTCATCTTCTGTATGGATCACTTTCAACTGAAAGTTCTTAAAATGTCTTTCTTAATTTCTTTCAGAAATTTTTAGAGCTTCTCATACACTATACCTATACTAGTCTATGTGTGAGCTAGCTTGTTCATGGTGATTCTTGTATATAGAAATATATTTATTTAGCCTGTAACTTAAAATGTTAGGGCTGGTTTCACAGAGCAGCAAAAATATAGTGCTCAAGAGAAGCTGAATCCCACATGGCGACCACAGTCTGAATCCTCTTCTCAGCCCTCCTGAGACATGCTGGGCAAGCGTCTAAGTCCCCAGGCTCCAACTGGGAGGACCGGAGGAAGGGAACTGTGATATGAACAGACCCTGTGGAGTGTGCCCACCTCCCTCTCTATCATCACCCTGTCATGTGTGTACATGTGGTCTATCATTAACAAAGGGAAAAAATTAAATATATATTGCTTATAGGGCCAGCCAGGTGGTGTGGTGGTTAAGGCACTGGATCCCACATGGCCAACTTCATGCTCCAACTCCTGGCCCCAGTAGCTTGGAAAATACCCTGCACACGTGTGTGTGTGTGTGTATGTGTGTGTGTGCCCAAAATGCCAAGAGGAGAATGGAGGAAAGGAATTGTCATATGGCCATCTCCCCTGGAGGAGGATTTCTCACTTTCCTCTCTCTGTCTCTCTCTGTCTCTTTCCAATGAATGCACACACCCAACGGCAGAAACCTAAAACGAAAAAGGATTTTTGTATTTGTACAAGTTCCTGAGCCATATTACACTACAGTTTTTCTTTTTTCTTGTGATATCTTTATCCAATTTTGAAATCAGGGTAAAATTGGCCTCATTAAATGAGTTGGGGCTGGCCCTGTAGTCTAGTGGGTAAGTGATACATCTCTATAGTCTGGTGGTTATGGCAAATCATGGTTTGAATCCTGACTCCAGTGGCTTGAAAAACATGCTGGGATATGTGCATGCACGCCCAAATTCCTCGTATGAGAAAAGGAAAGGAAGAGATTGTGGCATGACCACACCCCATGAGTGGTGCCTTCTGCCTTCCTCTCTGTAGTCTCTCTGTGGTGAATGTGTGTGCTCTCTGAAAGTTAAAAAATAAGTTGGTGGGGCCAGCAGGTGGCGTGGTGACTAAGGCTCCCACTTGGCCAATCTTGGTTTGAGCCCTGGACTTTGTGGCTTGAGGATCATGTCAGGTATGTGTGCATACCCAAAATCCTGAGAGGAGAATGGAGGAGAAGGGATTATGGCATGACCATCCTCTTTGGGGAGTGACTTCTCACTTTCCCTATCACTGTCTCTCTTTATCTCTCTCTGGTGAGTATACATGCCCTATGGCAACACTTAAAAAAAAAATTGTTGGTGTTTTTTCCCAAATTTTCTGAAAGTTTTTTTATAGAATTGATATGGACTTTTCCTTAAAATATTCTTACTTTTTTAATTCATGAAAGTATGTGTGCATGGATGAGAGAAAAGCACCCTTGCCAAGGTCTGTTCATGTTGTGATCCTTTTCTCCCAGCACTTCTAGCTGACCTGGATCTTGGGCATGTGCACGTGTACTGGATTGTTTCAGGCTGATCAGGCCAGGGACCCAAGCCATATGGCTTCCAGCACTGCCGTTCAATATTCTACGAACTATGCTATCAAGACTGGACCCTCAGTTTTCCTTATTATTGATAAAATTTACTACTAAAGCCATCAGAGCCTGAAGTTTTTTTTTTTTTCTTCTTTTATGTGGGAAGGTTTTAAATTTGAAATCTGATTTCTTTTGTTGATGTAATACTATTTAAAGTTTCTTTTTTTGTTTGTTTTAATTTCTTCTTGGGTCAGTTATGGTTATTTGGGGCTTTCATGGAATTTATCCCTTTTTTTTTTGGAGAGGTTTTCACTATAGGGCGTGTGCGCTCACCAGACAGACAGAGACATAGAGACAGAAAGCGAGAAATCACCTCCCAGGGGGGATGGTCACGCCGCAATCCCTTCTCCTCCATTCTCCTCTCGGGATCTTGGGCACGCACGCACACGCACCCGGCGTGAGTTTTAAGCCACCAGGTCCGGGACGCGAACCGCAGTCGACTACGTGGGAGTCCAGCGACATAGCCATTATGCTAACTGCTGGTTCCCAAGGAATTTATTCCTTTAACAAACTTGTCCATTCACTGACATTACATTGTTCTTAATAATTACTCACTACCCTTTTTATATGTGTAGAATCTTTTGATATGTCCCACCCACTTTTATTTCTAATATTGGCAAGTGATGTCTTTTTTTTTATCAATTTGTCTGGTAGGAGGTTTATACATTTTATCAATCTTCTCAAAGAACCAATGTTTGGTTTTTGATACTATTTCTCTTTTCTTCTTTTTTAAGAATCACTTTATTTAATTTTATTCATCGTTGTTATTATTATTATCATTACTTAAATTTGACCAAAGAGAGACAGAGAGAGAGGGAAAGTGAGAAGGCAAGCCACCAGGCCCAGGACTTGAACCGTGTTCAGCCATATGGGAGTCCAGCGCCTTAACCACTATGCCACCTGCCAACCCAGTTTTTCTATTTTATTGATTTCTGCACTTCTCTAAAGATTTGTTCCTTTGCTTTGGTTTTATTTTTTTCTGTTCCTCTATGAGAGAGAGAATAAAAGAAAGAGAAAGGGAGAGAGAGAGAGAAAGAGAAAGGAATAGAGATAGGTTTTATGACAGCGTCTTGCTGTGCCATGATCCTCTTGTCTCCGCCTCCCAATTAGCTAGGATTGCAGGTATGTACAACTGGGCCTGGTGTGTTCGGATGACCCAGAACCAAACCTTGACCTCCTAACGTAGCTTCCAGCCTCCCAAGTGGTGGTGCTATCTGTGGGCCACCATGGTTGTGCTCTGCTTTGGATTTAATTTGCCCTTCCAGTTTCTTTAAGCAAAAGCATGTATTTTTTATTTTGAGATCTTTCTTCTTTTCCAATACAGGCATTGTAAAACCATAATTATTTTTATAAGCCTTGCTTTACAGTCATTCTACAACTTTTTTTGTGGGGACCAGCTCATGGCATGGGGGTTAGTGTGGGTGAATATCACATGGTTGACTGCATGGTTTGAGTCCTAGACGTGGTGACTTGAGAAAGATGCTGGGCACATGTGTGTGATGCCTGCCTAAAATCCCAAAAGGAGGGAGAAATGGAGACGAGATTGTGGTGAGACCATTCCCCATGGGGGTTCTTTCTTCCTCACTCCTGTCTTTCTCTGGCAAATTATTATTATTATTACATCGTTTATAAGCCCATGATATAATGTAATAGCTTTAATTTTAAAGTTACATGGTTAATAAAGAAATTAAGAGAAAAAAGAAAATATGGTGTTTTTCATTTACCAAGATATACAATAACCATTTTTTTAAAAAGAGATTTTTGGCTTAGGGCGCTTGCACTGGCTGGAGAGAGAGACGGGCAGAGATAGTGAGAAAGAGAGTGAGAAATCACTCAATGCCTGGGGGGATGGCCACTCCACAATCCCTTCTCTTCCATCCTCCTCCTGGGATTTTGGGCATCCATGCACCTGTACCTGGCATGAGTTTTAAGCCACTGGGTATGGGACTTGAACTGCAGTTGGCCATGTGAGAGTCCAGTGGCCATTTGAGAGTCCAGCCATTGGCTGGCCCCAACCATAACCAACTTTTCAAAAAAATTGTTTTGGACCAGCAGGTGCCATGGTGGTTGGAGTGCTGGATTCCCATATGACCAACCATGATTTGTGTCCCGGACCGGGCAGCTTGAAAATCATGACAAATAAATACAAAAATAAATGTTTACATTTTAAAAAATTTTAAAATTTATTTAATTTTACTGTTATTAAAGTTTGATATAGGGCACATGCACTCACCAGAGAGAAACAGAAAGAGAGGGAAGCAAGCTGTCAGATCCAGGACTCAAACTGTGGTCAGCTATGTGGGAGTCCAGTACCTTAACCACTATGCGACCTGCTGGCCTTCCATTACAGATTTATAAAACACTATATTTATTTCTTCCATGAGAGAGAGAAAGAAAAAGACACAGACAAGGATAGAGAGGCACCCCCCCCCCCCCCCAAGAGGCCCTTAGCCCCATCATCCACCCCAGTCTCAGCTGGCCTGTATCACAGAATGCATGTGTGTGCCCAGTCTGTACAAGGAGGTCCCAGGATGCCAGCCCAAGACATTCTCATGTGGGTTCAGCTGCATTACCACTGCACCAGTGCCTGGCCTTTCCTTCCTGTTTCTGGTGCTCATTATTTTATTTTATTTTGTTGGAGGATTCAAGTTTCTCTCTGGAGTTTCTTCTTTTCAACCTTTTCTTAATTTGTAGTAGAGCTTTGCTTTTGACCACATTTCTTATCTTTCTGTATTTTGAAAATACCTTTATTTTGCTAAATATATAATTCTGCTTTGAATGTTTTTTTTTTTTCTTCCTGCCTTGACAGAGGGTCTGTGTGTTAGCCAGAGAGAGAGAGAGAGAGAGAGAGAGAGAGAGAGAGAGAGAGAGAGAGAATGAGAAAGCACTGTACCCCCCCCCCCCCCCATGGGGTGTGATCATGCTGACAATCACTTCTCTATTGCTCCTGCCTTTTGATATTTTGAGCACACGTGTACACATGCCTGGTGTGTTTCTCAAGTCATCAGATCTGGGACTTGAACTGCGTGATCAGCCATGTGGGATCAAGCCCTCTTAACCACCATGCTGCTGACTGGCCTGACAGGTTTTTTTTTTTTTTTTTTTTTTTTTTTTTCCTTTTGTTACTTTAAAGGTGTTATCCTATCTGGCCTTCCTGGTTTCAGAGAGGAATTCAGCCACTGATTTTCATCCATTCATAAATGTATGCAAATTGCTCTTTATCTCTTGCTGCTTTCAAGATACTCTGTTTTTGAACAGTTTGAGAATCAAGTAGGCTTCTATTGGTATGGGTGTCTGGGTGTTATTTCTGCTCGGTGTTTGTTTATCATATTGTGTCTGAAAATTTCTGCCTTTTATCAAATCTGTGAAATCTTTGGTAATTATTTCTTCTCAGTCTCTTTTCTGTTCTAGTCTTCCTATCCTTTCCTTCTAGCCTGCACGTTACATTTACCTTTTATACTGTGATATCATAGAACAGGCCTCTGAAGCGCTGATCTTTTTCTTTTTTCTTCTTCAACTCAAATCCTTTCTGTTGATGTATTTTCAAGTTCATGTACTTTTCCCCCTGTCGTGCCTGTTGGGTTGATAAGCCCATATAGTAGATTTTTTATTTTAGAAATGATGTTTTTCAGTTCTAGAATTTCCATCTTGTACTTTCTTTATTATTTTAATTTCTTTCCATTTCTCCAATGAGAGTTTCATGCATTGAAAACAGGTTTTGTCTTACCTCATTGAGCATAGTCATAGCAATTGCATTAAAATCCTTGTGTGTTAGTTCCAACATCTGTTTCATTTCAGGCTCAGATGACACTGATTAGTCTTCTGAGAATGTGTTTCATTTTCTTGGTTCTTGGCATGTTGGGTACTTTGGAATTGGATCCTGGACATCCTGAATGTTAAATTGTGGAGATGGTGGATTTTGTTATTTCCCGCTGATGAGTATTGTATCTTCCATTTCAGTAGCTCCCTAGCTTGGCCAGGATTGAGCTGCCAACTTTATTGCTTTGCAGAGCTCCTTACTCCGTTCCGCTCGCTTGCCTCTAGCTTGGCAGCTCTGAATCTGTTCTGTTCTGTAGTTCAGGGGTCATTCAGAGATGTGCACAGTCAGAGCTTGGGAGTCCTGTTTGTTTTTTCCTGTGTGGGATCCCTCCTCCTGCTTCAGAAAGGTAGCCTTTGGTTTGCTAGTCTGCTCTGTCGCTATAGATCCTATCTTCAGGAGAACTTCCTCCTTACTTTGACGGCTGCTTTTTTTTTTTTTTTTTTTTTTTCCCTTTCTTTTTTTGGAGAGGTTTTTGCTATAGGGTGCGTGTGCTCAACAGACAGAGAGAAACAGAAAGTGAGACATCACCCCCCAGGGGGGATGGCCACGCCGCAATCCCTTCTCCTTCATTCTCCTCTCGGGATCTTGAGCACGCACGCACACGCGCCCGGCGTGAGTTTAAGCCACCGGGTCCCGGACTCCAACTGTGGTCAACTACGTGGGAGTCCAGCGACATAGCCATTACGTTAACTGCTGGTCCCTGAGGGCTGCTTTTAGACTGGGCTACTGTAGTTTCTAGTGAGTACCTGTTGATGATTTGGGAGATCTTTTTCGTAGAAGCATCAGAAACCCAAATGCCTTCCTTTTGTGTCTTCTGCATGGATGCTGTTATGATGGCGTTCGGCTGCCAGCAGTTTGTCTCTAGCTTTCATATTTGGTCATGGGGGTATCTCGGTACCTAGTTCTATTGTACCTATTGTAGTGGGTCTTCTGTCTTGTTATCCTCATTGGTCTGTCTGTTTTTTTTTTTTTTTTTTTTTTTTTTTTTTTGTAGAGGTTTTTGCCTTAGGGTACATGTGCTGGGTGGAGAGAGAGAAAGAGAGAGAGAGAGAGAGAAAGAGAGAGAGAGAGAGAGAGAGAGAGAGAGAGAGATGGTGAGAGGGAAGGTGAGAAATCACCCTCTGGGAGGATGGCCACGCCGCAGTCCCTTCTCTTTCACTCTCCTTCCAGATCTTGGGCATGCACGCACACGTGCATGGCCTGAGTTTCAAGCCACCAGGTCTTGGACTCGAACTGTGGTATGCCATATGGGAGTCTAACATAACTGCTATACCACCTGCCGGCCCCTGTTCTATCTGTTTTAATGGAGAATCTTTGAGTTGACTCAGAACCGTACTGCTCCTACTATCCTCTTCTCAGAACTCTCCTCTTTTTAATATATTTAAGTAGACTGTTTGCCTAAGCCCTGTTTTCTGATATTTAAGATTTCTTTCTTGAGTAGTTGACTGCTCCCTTTAATACCAGACTTGTGATACAGGAGCCTTCTCAACACTGGCAATAATACGTTTTCCTTGTACCTCTGGGTTTATGCTTGGAAGCATAATTTTATGAAGTTAAATAAGGTAGTGTTTGGGTACTGCATAGTCAGGGATGAAACCATAAAGAACAGCAAGGGAATGATGAACAGGAAATTTAGAAAAGCGTTATGGTGAGCGAGGAGCTTGAAATCAGAGACGGGTACAGATAAGAGGCAGGAAATGTTCTATCTTCTAATCTGGATGGGGTCAATGGGTGTACATTTATTATTATTTTAAAAAGTGAATACCCTCTTTCATATCATGACAATATGCTAAGCAGTTTCTGGGACACAGTCTGAATTCAGCTTCTTAGGGAATGCCTCTGGAAGTCACTTCGCAAGGTCAGGACTAAGTCCTAGGAAAAGAAGGTGCACTGGGTAGTGGGTTTGGCAATGTTGTCGTGTGGATGCTGTTACCGTGTGGGTGTGTAGCTGCCTGCAGTTTGTCCCAGCCAGGGCACCTCTGACAAAATATGGTCTGGGAGAACTCTGCTTAAACTCAGCATGCCCTGTCTCAACCTCTTAGAAGGGTGTCAACGCCAAACACCTCTGTGGGAGTAAAATGAGTGTCCTTAGCTGTTTGAGGATATTGTGGAAGACAGTAGCAACTTCACTGGCTCAAGAATAAATAAGAATGTGGGCCACACTCATCCAGGCATTCTGCCTTGGGTTCAAAACAGTATTTTGGGTGTTGTGCTTTTGGTGGAAACAACTTTCAACAGTTTGTCCCTTGAGCCAGACCGCTCTGGTCTTGACTGGCTGCCATCTCTGCCTGATGCAGAGGAGTCTTCACCCTCCTGGGAGAAAGCATGCATCCGTGAATGTCTAAACATGCCTTTATTTTTGATTTGTAGTTTGCCTGAACATGGAATTCTACTTTGGGAATAATTTTTTTTTTCAGGGTTTTGAAGTCATTGTTTCATCATTGTCTTGCTTCCAGTGTTGCTTTTGAGAAGTGCAAAGTCTTTTTGATTTTTGATCTTTGTAAATGATGTAAAATTTTAAAAAATCTGGGGAAGAATGTAGAATCAGTCCTTTGTCCCAGGTTCAGACATTTTGTAATGATGTACGTTGTCCTGTGTCTTTTCTTATTCATTGTGGTGGGCTCTTTCAATCTGCCATTATCTAAAATGTTCTTAACCAATTTGTTAATTAAAAATGTTTTTTCTTTATTTTTGATAGAGCATGTGTGCACACACGCATGAGGATGAGAGAGAGAGAGAGAGAGAGAGACCACCCACAGGGTCTGGTCATGCTGCAATCCACTTCATCCAGTCCCTTAGCCCAGGGGTTCCCAACCCCTGGGCTGTGGACCAGTGCTTGTCTCTGGATTGTTGGGTGCTGGCCATGTACTGGTGCTGGTCTTTTGGGCTGTGCAATTGGAGGTGGGCAGAGGGCAAGTGGGTGAGGCTCTGACTGTGTTTGCAGCCGCTCTCTGTCACTCACAGTGCTGCCTGGGCTCTGCCTCCTATTGACCAGTGGCAGTATTGGATTCTCACGGGAGGCAAGCCCTATTGTGTGTGATAGTGTCATTGTATATTGCAAGGTGGTAGAGGTGGAAAGAGGGTGCCCAGTAAATGTGTGGTTGAGTTATCCCAGGACCAACCCTCATAGCCTCCCAAATCCCACTGTCCTTCCCCCCATTGTCTTCCAGGAGGCTGGTCCCTGGTATGGGAATGTCGGAGACTGCTGCCCCAGCCCACTGGACCCTGAGCACTTGTGGGTGTGACTGGTGTGTTTTAGGCTGACTGGGCTGGGGATTTGAACCTCTGTTGCCAAGTAGGATCCTCTACTCTTGAGTAGCACATTATCGCTGCACCATGGGGCTGGCCCTTGTTAATATTTTTTTTTCCAAAAGAATGATTTTATTTAACTTTATTTATTTACTTACTTTTAAAATTTGAATGGGATGGAGAGAGAGAGAGAGAGAGAGAGTGAGAAAGCAAGCTGCCAGGTCTGGGACTTGAACTGCAGTCAGCTATGTGGAAGTCCAGCATTCTTAACCACCATTCCACTTGCCAGCCCCCCTTGTTAATGATTTTAATGTTGTTGATTTGCTACTGCCTTTTTCTGGAATGTGTCATATTCTGGTATTAGATTTCCTTAATTGATAATTTCTCTGTTATTTTGTCTCTTGTCTTTCTGCTATACTCTGGGGAAATTTCCTCAACTATATCTTTTAGTCCTTCAGTTGATGATTTCTTGACTTTTCTTAATATGCTTGTACTCTCTGTTGTTTTTCTTTGTTTTGTTTTGTTTATTTGTTTGTTTAGTTTTTTGCCATAGTGTGTGTGTGCTCACTGGAGAGAGACAGAGAGAGGGATAGTGAGAAATCACAACCCAGGGGGGATGACCACGCTGCAATCCCTTCTTCTCCATTCTCCTCTCAGGATTTTGGGCACACGTGTGTATGCACACGCGCGCGCACATACACACACACACACACACGTCTGCCTAGCATTATTTTCAAGCCACGGGTCTGAGACTCGAACTGTGGTCAGCCATGTGGGAATCCAGTGCCTTAACCACACATACCGCTGGCTGCCCCCATATGTTATTTTTAATAGCCATAGCAACATTTACTCATGGGTAGAGTATCCTATTTTCATGATAGTGATAACAGTTCTAAGTTTATTTATCAGAGAGAGATATTGATTTCACCAGGGTCTCATCGTGTTGGAATTTGGCATATTTGGGTGGGCCAGGAACTCAACCTAGGCCCCCTACATGGCCTCAGTGTTTTAGCAGTATGCTCTACCATGGCAGTTTTTCCTCAATAACAGATTTTGAAAAAGGTGCTCTTCTTCTACACACATTCTTTTTCTCCAAGTTGATTTTCTGTTCCTTCTGCTTTGTCTTATGTGTTTGAGGCTTTCTTCAGAGGGTTGGCCAGCCTTGCTGTCTACTCATGACTTAGGTGTGGAACTAAAAAGCCAACATGAGCCTGCTGGGCCATTTATTAGGGGAATTTTTTTTTTTTTTTTTTTTTTAAAGAGATTTTTGCTACAGAGCCTGTGCGCTCACCCGAGAGACAGAGGGAGACAGAGAGACAGAAAGCGAGAAATACCTCCCCAGGTATTTCTGGCCACATTGCAATCCCTTCTCTTCCATTCTCCTCTTGGGACCTTGGGCATGTACACACATGCACCCAGTGAAAGTTCTAAGCCGCCGGGCCTGGGACTCCAACGCAGTTGACTATGTGGGAGTTCATCGAAGTAACCGTTATGCCATCTGCTGGTCCCTGTTAGGGGAACTCTTGAGGTCACTGTCTTCAGGTCTTTCCTCTCTTACCAATTAGACTCACAGAGGAAGGAGAAAACAAGAGGCTTCCTATCTCTAGCCTGAAGGGCGAGGGTCTGGCTGCTCGGCGCTGTGGGGCAGGAGTTGGCGCATCTCTGTATTCACCGTTCTCACTTCCTGTAGCTGTAAAATAACCTGTGTGGTTACTCCTGTCCTCCGCGGTTTTTGGTCTCCTCAGTTCCAGGGACCTTCTATACGTATTCTCCCTGTCTCCCAAGGTGGGCTTAGGTGCTCTCTCAGGGCTGTGAGGCATACTTGCAGCCCAGATGCCACGGGGCACATTGCTTAAGTGCTGTGCTCCACAGGCTAGGGACACATGGGAAGGCCAGTTCAGTTCTTGGTCCTACCTGGAGGTGCAGGCCTGTGATCCCAATATGGCAAGACCCTGATTTTTGTTTTGTTTTGTTTCTTTATTGTTTTTAACATTAAGCCTAGGAGTCACTCTCAGTGGGAGGGGAGGTGCTTGAAAATTGGGCTCCATGGGGGCCAGCAGGTGGTGTGGTAGATTCCCACATTGCTGACCATGGTTCAAGTCCTGGACTCTATGGCTTGAAAATCATGCTGGGTGCATGTGTGTGCATGCCCAAAATCCCAAAAGGAGAATTCACACATGTCCTAAATCCCAAAAGGAGAATAGAGAAGGGATTATGACATGGCCCTTCTCCCTGAGGGAGTGATTTCTCACTTTCCCTCTCTCTTTCTCCAGTGAGTTCTCACATCTGATGGCAAAAAAACAGACTCTTAGATTCTTTCATTTCAAACTTTTGACCTGAGGCTGCTGCTCAATAAGCTTCTAGCTGGGTGCACTGGCATGAGCCTGTAAACCCAGACACTCAGGAGGCAGAAGCAGTAGGCGAGAAAGCTCAGTGCTGGTCTGGGCAATCGTGTCTCTAGAGAAAACAAGCTTCTGGGGCCAGCAGATGGCGAAGTGGTTAAGGTGTTATACTCCTACATGGCTGGCCATGGCTTGAGTCCTGATCTGGTGCTTGAAACCCAAGGTGTGAGTGCCCAAAATCCTGAGAGGCGAACGGAGAAGGGATTGTGGTGTGGCCATCGCCCCTAACCCCGGGGGGCTGATTTCTCACTTTCTCTCTCTCTTGCAAATGCATGCTCCCTATAGCAAAAATCTCTCTAAATCCCCCCCCCCCCCAAAAAAAAAACCCACACAAAACAAGCTTCTATAACCTAACCCAATAGACTCAATGTAGAATAGATTTCCGTATTCCATTTCAAATTATGACCTGTATCCAATAAACACTCAGAGAATTCACCGCCTTCATCACTTTCTCCATCGCACCGTGGATCCGATGCTCACGTTCCAAGCACCAGCTCTTTTCACTGAGGGTGCTTTGGGACCTGGACCAGCAGCCTTCTCTCTTGATCCGAGTAAATTGTGTTCTCCCTTTTCTTTGTTGCAAATGCCCCATTTCTGGCAAAAGTTAATTTTTCTAATTGGCAAGTGGGGGCCGGCAGGTGGCGTGGTGGTTAAGGTACTATATTCCCATGTGGCCACCCACAGTTCGAGTCTTGGACCTAGCAGCTTGCTCTCTTGCTTTCCTTCCCTGCTTCTTTCTCTGTCTCTCTCTGGTCAAGTTAAAAAAAGAGATTTTGCAAATTCATGTGTGAAAACTAATTATGTGTGTGTGTGTATATATATATATGTATATTAATTTATTTATATGTATATATGTATATATGTGCTAAAGACATGCAGTGGGCCACAACTCTTTCAAATGTTTCTTTTATAGGTGACATAACAGAAAGTGGCTCTATCATTTACCTTCCAGGCGACCTTAGGCAAGGTACTTAACTTCTGTCAGCCTAAAGTTTTCTTATTGTTAATATGGACATTATGAAAATACTATTATTTTACGTTTACAGTAAACACTCAGAATATAGAATTATCACGATTATTGTGCCTTTTAGAGGATGGGGTAGCATCTCCTTCACTGCTGATTTATAGGCCCAAAAAAGTGCCTGGGACCAGCAGTTAGCATAATGGCTATGTTGCTGAACTGCCATGTAGCTGACCATGGTTCAAGTCCCGGACCCGGTGGCTTAAACTCACCTGGGTGCGTGTGCGTGCATGCCCAAGGTCCCGAGAAGAGAATGGAGGAGAAGGGATTGCGGCGTGGCCATCCCCCCTGGGGGGGGTGATTTCTTGCTTTCTGTCCCTCTGTCTCTCTCTGTCTTTCTGGTGAGTGCACGTGCCCTATAGCAAAAACCTCTCAAAAAAAAAAAAAAACAAAACAAAAAAACCAAAAAACAAACAAAAAAAAAAAAACCACACAAAACCCCGCAAAAAAACAAAAGAACAAAGTGCCTGTTCACTCAGTATCTGATGAATGAATAAGAACACTTAGGATCTTTCCTGTCACTCGTGCTGCTTAACTTGTTGCCAGTGTCCAAAATTCCCTAGAACTTCTCTGACATGTTGCTTTTCACAGGCGAAATGCTTGAAATCTTTCTTAAATAACGTATGTGAAAGTACTTTGAAAAATGTAAATGGCTATACCAGTGGAATGTATGATGATGATGGTCATGGGGTTGATGATGATGATGATGATGATAGTGTTGGAGTCACTTGCCAAAGGATGGGAGTGTTCTTTGTTGACCTCTTCTCTTTGCTGAAAGTGCCAGGGGAACTTTTCCATCTGGAACTAAAACTGACTTATGTATGTAAGTATAGAAATATTTGGAAGAGCTTAATACTACACAGTTTGTGACATCTGACACACTTTGGATATCTGCCTATGTGTATCGTTTTCCATATCCTCCATGCGAATCTTTCATGAGGTTTTGCTTTTAGTTGGAGAGGATCACTTTCCTTAAAGGAGGAGTATCATTCTTCGATCAATTTCACAAAGATCTCTTCTTTGCTACAACTCCCCAAACAATGCATTGGGGCTTCGTTCTTCCCACACCTCCATTTATGAATACCTTAACTATTAGCTGCATTTGCATTTTTTTCTTAAGAAACATGATTCTCTGAATATAGCACCAGGTTTTATTATCAAATTCAGTAGGAGAGAGAGAGAGAGAATGCTTGACTTTATTAGTGCAAGATCACTGTTGAGTCTCCCTTACTCCACAAGTTTTCCTTTTTTTTTTTTTTTTTTTTTTTTTAGAATAACTTTATTTTATTTATTTGACCAGAGAGGGACAGTGTGTGTGTGTGTGTGTGTGTAAGTGAGCTGCCAGGCCTGGGGCTTGAACCACGGTCAGCCATGTGGGAGTCCAGCGCCTTTAACCACCATGCCACCTGCCGGCCCCCAAGTTTTCCATTTTAAGGGATGGAATATTGGACTGGGAAAGGGGAACGAGAGTAACTCACATGTCATGGCTAATTCAGGTAATTTCTTATCTGCTCTGTGCCAGTCATCGTGCTAAGTAGGTTATGTGTACAATATACTAAAATCCTCATAGGAAACGTGTGAGATATAATAGATATCATTATCCCCATTTTGTAGGTTTGCAAACTGAGGCTCAGAGAAGTTCATTATTTTGCCTAAGTTTTTATAGCTAATAAGTAGAAGAGCCAGAATTCAAATGATACCTAGGTTCTAGTTTTGGGTGTGACTCTATTTTCTATATTACTTGGATTCTTGGTTTCTCCCTTTTTCCATCTGTAAAATGGATTTTGTATGTGTGTGTTAAAAGTTCTAATTGCTGAGAGGGGTGAGGGATCGGGTTGAGATGACTCTTCTAGTAATTACAGAAAATTACAAATGTGTAGTGAAGTAAATGATGAAAGGTTTGAATAAGCTGAAATATAGGGCTGGAAATGAAAATGAAGAAACTACAAGGCCCAGATTCTCCATGTTCTCATGGCCTTCTTTAGGAATATGTTGAGTATGAGTTATAGTCATGACTCAGAGAAAAAGGAAAGGATGGATATGGCATTTGGAAAATATCCCTTACAGATCTTGTTTGGCTCCTTATATTATGAGATTTGTTAATTTTGTTGGGTGTGATGGACTATGTATGTGGTTATGTTATAAACATCTTTATTAGTCAGATATACTAAAATATTTATAATTGAAATAATATGATGAGTAGAATTTGTTTTAAAATTTTATTTATTTTGAGAGAGAGAGAGAGAAAGAGAAAGAGAGAGCGAGCTACAGTGCCCCTACAGGGTCCTGACCCACAGTCCATCCCAGCCTCTTCCAGCCTAGATTATATTTCCAACATACCCAGGGAGGTCTCTGGATGTGAACAGGGAACCTTCCTATGGGGGTCTACCTTGCGGAGCATTGCATCCTACGTCTTTGCCACTGTTTGGCCTCAGATCATGGCTCCTGAAGCTATGTGATGGGCGTCCTCCAGTGGGTAGCTTGGGCACCTTCTGTCCTCAGGAGTTCTTTCCATGGTCCTTCTCCAGGGAAGCCTAATTCATTCTGTAGGATAGAGTCAATTTTAGCTGTATTAAGCTCTGTGACTTTTCTACTTTTTCTATGTCTGTTTTTTCCAAAAAGTTTTCCATAGGGGTTGTATGTCTGTGAAGGATGTTTCCTTTCCCTGTACCTAGAGGTACAGAGCTCTACTTCTCAATCAAGACTGACCCAGAGTATGATGACGAGGTATGTGTTTCTGTTCTGACTGTTCTCTGAGCTGGTCAAGGTGAGAGTGGGTTACTTATGCAACATCTTCAAAAAGTTTGTGGAAAAATGTGTATAATGAAAAGATTATGCATGGATTTCAAAATTTTTTGCACCAATTTTACTTTAATTCCATTTTTCTAGGAATTTTCTGAATTCTTCTCATATCATTCTTTGACTATAGACCATGCCTTCTTTCTCACCTAGTTTAGTAGGGCTCTCTGTTTGCCTCTCTGACTCTTGGAAGAGGTATTCTTTGCTATCATCTGATACGTGCAGATACAGTTTCATCCTCATCCCTTATGTCAGCTTTGAGCCAGATCAGTTCCACACACCAAATGAATGAAGTGGAATTGGGGGATTTTGGAAGAAAGTGATACAAGTAGTTCTTGCAATATAAACTGTTTGCTGTGAGTGTAAGAAGAGGAGGTAGAGGTAACTTTAGTGTCATATCCAAGATCCAGAACTAGCTTATGAAAAGCAATATACATTTTAAGCTGTTTTATTGTACGAAGAGCCATGCGACATGTTCATTCATTTAATAAACAGTTATTGAGGACCAGACACCTATTAAGTGCTAGGTATGCAAAAATAAAAGAGACAGTTTCTGATCTCAAGGTTCTTGTAGCCTGGTGGAGGTGACAGCCATTGAGTTAATAATTATAGCATGTCCTGCTAAGTGCTATGACAGAGGGCAGCGCTGGGTGCTGTGAAAGTACTGAGGAGATGCATCTGATGCAGCTTGTGGTTGGGAGGGTGTGTTATCAACAGGGAAGTGGGTACAGCTGAGATCTGAAGAATTCTTGGCAGTATGGATCACATTCCTGTAGTGGAGAATGTGTACCAAACCATGAAAGATTAAGAGCATCTTGAGTTGGAGTTTTTGCAAGTCAGTATGACTGGGAATGTGGTTCAAGAGGAAAAGAGGCAGCAGGTGAAGCGTAACAGATGAGGAGGAGCTGTTCTCACTTGCCTTGATATGCTAAGATAGTTGTTGGGATTCCAACCAGCAGAAAGGGAGAAAGACTTGAATTTTAGAAAGATTGCTCTAGAGTTCATGTGGAAAATAAACCAAGGGAATCCATTTGGATATCACTACAATTAATCTAGGAAAGAGATTGCACACACTTGAAGTGAAGTGATGTTAGTGTGGATGGAGAGGAGAGGATTTCTAGATGGAGCTAATAGGACTAGGAAGTAGAATCTATTGGACACAATGGATACAAAATCATGAGTAAAGACAGGTATGCCTTGACAGTTGAGGAAAATGTCTGATTCCTTTCTGATTCTCAATTTTTTTTTTTTTTTGAGAGGTTTTCGCTATAGGGCGTGTGCGCTCGCCAGACAGACAGAGAGAGACAGAGAGACAGAAAGCGAGAAATCACCCCCCAGGGGGGATGGCCGTGCCGCAATCCATTCTCCTCCATTCTCCTCTCGGGATCCTGGGCACGCACACACACGCGCCCGGCGTGAGTTTTAAGCCACCGGGTCAGGGACAGGAACCGCGGTCGACTACGTGGGAGTCCAGAGACATAGCCATTACACTAACTATTGGTTCCCCTGATTTCTCAAATTTTGAGAAGAAATAAAAAAAAAGGAATAGAATGCATAATTTTTCTTTTTAAATTTATTTGAAAATTATTATTGTGAATTTAAATTATTATTCATACATTTAATCGCTATACATCATTTAGATTGTAAAGAGACTTTACCCAGCATGATAAACACCTCAGTCCAGCCCAGTTCAGAATACTATACACGTCCTCATCAGCAAATAATAAACCATATCTGTGTCCCACAAATGTCTAACCTCTCTCTTTTTTTTGGAGAGATTTGCGCTATAGGGCGCGTGCGCTCGCCAGACAGACAGAGAGAGACAGAGAGACAGAAAGCGAGAAATCACCCCCCCCAGGTGGGATGGTCATGCTGCAATCCCTTCTCCTCCATTCTCCTCTCGAGATCTTGGGCACGCACGCACATGCGCCCGGCGTGAGTTTTAAGCCACTGGGTCCGGGACGTGAACTGCTGTTGACTACGTGGGAGTCCAGCGACATAGCCATTATGCTAACTGCTGGTTCCCTAACCTCTCTATTTTTTACCCCAAATTTCCTTTCCTACACTCTTCCCCTCCCACACTTTCTACTTTGTCTCTAGTGTCCATAACAATTTTTAGTGCTTGTACCTCCTCCAATCTTTCAGTGTCTAGCACAGAGTGCGGACAGTCAGTATATGTTAAGTGGAGACATAGAGTGTCTCTCTTTCATAGTCTGACTTGCTTCACTTAGCAACAAATCTTCCATATTCGTCCATTTTCTATCAAACTCCAGGACCTTGTTGGTTTTTATGGCTGAGTAGTATTCCATGGAATATATGTGCCATACTTTTTCAATCCATTCATCCATTTGTGGACATTTGGGTTGGTTCCATGTCTTAGCAATCTTGAATAAGGCTGCAATGAATATAGCTGTGCAAGCACTTTTCCAATTGAGCATTCTCCTGTCCTTTGGGTAGATACCCAGGAGTGGAATTGCTGGATCATATGGTAATTCTATTTAAAGGTCTTTGAGGAACCTCCATACTGTTCTCCACAGTGGCTGGACTAATTTACATTCCCACCAACAGTGTAGGAGTGTTCCCCTTTCACCACATCCCCTCCAGCACTTACAAATTTTTTTTTTTTTAATCTTTGCCATTCTTACTGGAGTTAGGTGGTATCTCATTGTGGTTTTGATCTGCATCTCCGTTATGATGAGAGGTGCTGAGCAATTCTTCATATGGTTTTTGGCTGTTTGTATGTCTTCCTTAGAGAGTTGTTTATTCAGCTCATTTTCTCATCTTTTAATTGGGTTAATCTTTTTTTCCAGGTAAGCTGCTTGAGTTCCCTGTGTATTCTGGTTATCAGTCCCTTATCTGAGGCAGTTAACAAAAATTCTCTCCCATTCCGTGTTGTCAATTCACACTAATTATGGTGTCATTTGCTGTGCAGAAACGTCATATTCTGATATAATCTCACTTGTCTATTTTGGGGATTATAGCCTGTGCTTTGGGGGTCTTACTTAAGAAGTCTTTGCCTATCCCAATGTCTCCCAGAGCTTCCTCACTGTTTTCTCCCAGTACTTTTTTTTTTTTTTTTTGAGAGGTTTTTGCTATTGGGTGCGTGCACTCGCCAGAAAGACAGAGAGAGATAGAAAGTGAGAAATCACGCCCCAGGGGGATGGCCATGCCACAGTCCCTTCTTCATTCTCCTTTCGGGATCTTGGACATGCACTTACACGTGCCTGGTGTGAGTTTAAACCATGAGTCCAGTACTCAAACCACAGTCGGCTACATGGGAGTCCAGCAACATAGCCATTACGCCAACTGCTGGTCCTACCACCAGTAGTTTTATAGTTTGCAGTCTTAGGTTTAGATCTTTGATCCAATTTAAGTTGTATTTTTTTAATGGTGACAGATAGGGGTTCAGATTCATCTTTGTGCAGGTGGATACCCAATTTTTCCAGCACCATTTGCTAAAAAGGTTTTCTTTTCCCCGCTGGATTGACTAGTACCCTTTATCAAAGATGATTTGGCTGTATGTTTTGGGGTTTATTTCTAGGGTCTCTACTCTGTTCCATTGGTCCTCATGTCTGTTTTTGTGCCAATACCATGCTGTTTTGATTATCACAGCTTTGTAATATATTTTGGGCTCAGGCAGTGAGATGCCCCCTACTCCACTCCTCTTGTGCAGAATGGCTTTGGCAATACAGGGTCTTTTATGATTCCAGACAAATTCTACGACTGACTTTTCTAGATCTGTGAAGAATGTTCCTTGTAATTTTATAGGGATTGCATTAAATATGTAGATTAATTTGGGTAGGATTGCCATTTTGATTATATTAATTCTGCCAATCCAGGAACATGGGATGTCCTTCCACTTTTTTGTGTCTTTTTCGATTTCCTTTTTAAGGTTTTTATAGTTTTTCTTATAGAAGTCTTTGACTTCCTTGGTTAGTTTTATTTCTAAGTATCTTATACTTCTTGTGGCTATGGTAAATGCGATTACTTTCTTCAGTTCTGTCTCTGTCTGCTTGTTGTTTGTATATAGAAATGCTAGAGATTTTTGTAAGTTTATTTTGTATCTTGCTACTTTACTGTATGCATTTATTACTTCGAGGAGTTTTTTCATGGATACCATTGAATTTCCTTTGTAAACAATCATGTCATCTGCAAACAGAGATAATTTCAGTTTTTCTTTCACTGTTGGAATGCCTTTTATTTCCTTCTCTTGTCTGATTGCATTGGCTAGGACTTCCAATACTATATTAAATAGGAGCGGAGAAGGTGGGCAGCCTTGTCTTATACCAGATTTTAGTGGGAAAGCTTTCAGCTTTTCCCCATTTAGTGTAATGTTAGCTATAGGTTTTTCATAGATGACTTTTATTATGCTGAGAAATGATCCTTCTATCCCAGTTTTACTGAGCATCTTAATCATGAAAGGATGTTGTATTTTGTTGAATGCTTTTTCTGCATCAATTGAAATGATCATATGGTTTTTATCTTTCTTTCTGTTAATATGGTGTATTACATTTATGGTTTTGCATATGTTGAACCACCCTTGCATCCCTGGAATAAAGCCCACCTGGTCGTGATGAATATTTTTAATATGATGTTGAATATGATTAGCAAGTATCTTGTTGAGAATTTTTGCATCTATATTCATCAGAGATATAGGTCTAAAGTTTTCCTTTTTGGTTATATCCTTATCTGTTTTGGTAATGAGGGTAATGGAGGCTTCACAGAATGAGTTTGGAAGGGTTCCTTCCTTTTTGATCTCTAGAAACAGTGTGAATAGGATGGGGTTACCTCTTCTTTAAAAGTTTTGTAAAATTCAGCAGTGAAGCCATTGGGACCTGGACTTTTCTTTGTTGGGAGGTTATTTATTACTGATTCAATCTATTCCTTGTTATAGATCTATTCAGGCTTTCAATGTCCTCTTGAGTCAATCTTGGTAGATTATACATCTCCAGATATTTGTCCATCTCATCCATGTTTTCTTGTTTGTTGGCGTATAGTCACTCATAGTATCCTCTAATGATGTTTTGTATTTTTGTTATGTCAGTAGTAATGTTGCCTGATTCATTGCGAATTTGATGTATCTAGTTCCTTTCTCTCTTCTCTTTAATTAGTCTAGCTAATAGTGTGTCAATCTTGTTTATCTTTCCAAAGAACCAGCTTTTGCTTTCATTTATTTTCTGAATCATTTGCTTATTTTCTATTTCATTTATTTCTGCTCGAATCTTTATTATTTCTTTTCTCCTGGCATTTTTTTTTTGTTATTTTTTTCCCAATTCCCTGAGGCATGATGTTAGGTTGTCCTTTTGCCACCTTTCCATCTTTTTCTTGTGTGCACTAATTGCTACGAACTTCTCTCTTATTACTGCTTTTGCCATGTCCCATAAATTATGGAAACTTATCCACGAATCTTTTGATTTCAGTCTTAATCCCTTCAGTAGTCATGAAGTAATTTAGAAGCAGGTTACTTAGTTTCTATGTATTTGTGTATTTTTGAGTTTTTTTTCCCGAGATTAATGCCAAGTTTAATTCCATTATGACCAGAGAAGATGCTATATATAGTTTTTATGCTTTTGAATCTGTAAAGGCTGGCTTTGTGCCCTATCATGAAAGTACCATGTGGAGCTGAGAAAAATGGATATTTCGTGTTTTTTTAGGTGGAAAGTTCTATAGATGTCTATCAAGTCCATCTGATTTATGGTATCATTTAGGTCCTGGATCTCTTTGCTTATTTTTTGTTTAGTTGACCTGTCTAAAGGAGATAATGGGGTGTTGAGATCTCCAACAATGATTGTGTTACAGCCTATCTCTCCTTTTAGATCTCACAGTCTTTCCTTTACATATTTGGGTGCTCCTAAGGTCAGTGCATAGATATTTATAAGCGTTATATCTTCTTAGTAAATTGGCCCTTTTACTACAATATAATGCCCTTCTTTGTCTCTTCTTACGGCTTTTGTCTTAAAGTCTATTTTGTTCGAAATCAGTATAGTGATCCAGCTCTTTTCTGGTTTCCATTTGCATGGAATAGATTTTTGTAGCCCTTTACTTTTAGTGCATGTATGTCTTTATCCATGAGATGGGTTTCATGTAGGCAGCAGACGGAGGGTTTCTGATTTTTAATTCAGTCCGCCAGTCTGTGTCTCTTGGTAGGAGAATTTAATCCATTAACATTCAATGTTATTATCAATATTTCCAGACTTGTCCCTAATATTAAGTTGGCCATATTCTTGGTTGTTTTTGTTCTTTTGCTGCTATCTCTTTAGTTTTCTTGGTATAGTACTCCTTTGAGAATTTCTTTTTTAAAATTATTTTTTATTTTAATTTTTTAATATACATTCAATCATATTATTTAGCTTACAAAGTGAATATTTCAATATGTGAACATTTCTCCCCAGTCCAGTTGATCAAAATATCTTCCACTAATAACACCACACTTCCTCATCCTGTCAATGCTCTGTCTCCATATCCCTCCTCCAAATGGCCTTCCTTAGGTCCCGCTTCTCCACACACACCACTTCTGGCACTAACCCCCATCTCTTGTGTTTGTACAACCTTAGGTTAATCAGTTTCAGTCATAGAGTACAGACACTCAGTATATATTAAGTGGGGACATACAATGTCTCTCCTTCATAGCCTGACTTGCTTCACTCAGCAGTAAATCTTTCATATTCGTCCACTTTCTGTCAAAAGCCAGGGTTTTGATGGTTTTTATGGCTGAATAGTATTCCATAGAATACATGTGCCACAGTTTTTCAATACATTTATCTTGAAGAGCTGGTCTGGAGTTGGTAAATTCTTTCAGGTTTTGTTTATCTGAGAACATTTTTCTTTTCTTTTCCCATGTGAAGGATAATCTTGCCGAGTAAAGTATTCTTGGTTGAAATTGTTTTTCATTTAACACTTTGAATCTATTTCCCCATTCTTTCCTTGCTTGGATTGTATACAACTAGAAATCCAGTGTTAGCCTGGTGGGATAGCATTTATAGGTGATTTGACATTTCTCTTTTACCAATCTAAGTATCTTGTCTTTGTCTGTCGTTTTGGTCAATCTAGCTATAATGTACCATGGAGAGGATCTTTTTGGATTGATTCTACCTGGGGTTCTTTGTATTTCTTGGGTCTGGACATGCATAATTTTTCTTAAACCATTGTGGTGAATAGTTATAGCAATCCAAATTGGTGAAATATGTCCAGCTCTTCTTTTCTTATATCTACCATTTCTCAGTGAAAGACTGGGCTGAAAAGAAGATGAATAGTTTAAAAGCAGGGAATGACAACAAAGCAGACTTTATGTAGTGCAAAAAGAAATCGATCTAAAATAAGATAGAATTAGGACATACACTGTCAAGTCAACATTCATAACCAAGATTTGCAAGAATGTGGGGGAAGCATTACTTTAATTTTTGTATTTGGCAGAACAGAACAGAACAACAACAAAACACACACAAACAAGAACCCCTGAGGCTCAGAGTTATTAAATGATTTGCGTGAGGTCACACATAGCAGTAGGTGGGAGCTCGCACTCCGTCCTACTGCCCTCTGCAGGACACCAGGATATTTTATGACACTCAGCCAGCATGTTCAGGGTCTAAGTCATGAAAGATAAAGTCACAGTGGCCAATTTGAAGGAAAAAGAATGAGTACTGGAAGTAATAACAACGAATATATATAAATTTGGAATATATATCAAGTGAAATAATGCTTTTGGAATTCTGTTGGAATGAGAGCTGAGAAAAAACATGCTAAAAATGAGTACTGTGTTGTTTGCATGTTATGCAAGCAAATTTCATTTAAAAATGACTTATTTTTCTAAATATAATATTAGAATTTTAAAGAATTTATTTAGTGAATATCAATAGGGTAGAAAGTTATCGAAATTAAGCTATCCATTCATGTCAACCACTATGCTGACCACCTGCTATGTACCTAGACACATTCTAAAGGAGGTAGAAATAGAATGAGATAGTTCTAACTGCTTAGATTTTAAACTGTTGTTAGGGAAACTGGATTTACAAGCATGTAACTGACTAAGAACCATCCAGAATAGTTCATAATTAGTGACAAATTTATATAACAAAGCTACAGAACTTTGGAGGCAGATAAGTACCCTGGGTAGTTAACAAAGGGAGAAATTGATAATGTCGAGAGTCAAATACAGGGCTTCATGGACAATGTGACTCTTAAGATGGGCCTTAAAGAATGAAAGGAATTTGATTTTTTAAGACGAAAAGGCAGGACTAGTGAAGTAAAGTTTTTTTTTTTTTTTTCTTTTTAGTTTTGTTATAGGGCATGTACACTCACCACAGAGAGAGAGAGAGCGAGAGAGAAAGAGAAAGTGAAAAATTACCCTCTGGAGGAATGGCTATGCTACAGTCCCTTCTCTTCCAGTCTTCTCTTGAGATTTTGGGTACATACTCACGTGCGTCTGGTGTGATTTTTAAGCTGCCTAGTCCAGGATTTGAATAGTACAGTATGTGGGAGCCAGCCACCCTAACCTCTATGCCACCTGCTGGTCCAATGGCGTAAAATGATTATTCCAAGGGCCAGCAGGTGGCATGGTGGTTAAGGCACTGGACCTTCACAGGACTGACCACTGTTTGAGTTCTGGGCCTGGTGGCTTGAAAATCATGCCGGGCATGTGTGTGTATGTGCTCAAAATCCCAGGAAGAGAATGGAGAAGAAGGGATTGTGGTGTGACCATCCCCTCTGGTGGGTGATTTCTCACTTTCCATCTCTCTCTCTGTTTGACTCTGGTGAACACAGGTGCCCTTTGTTTTAAAAAAAAATAAAATTAGTATTTCCAGTCTGGAAAAAAAATAGTATTTCCAGTCTGACTCAGTAATTCCACAGCTAAAAATTTATTCTAAGAAAATAATTAAGGGGCCAGCAGGTGGTGTGGTGGTTAAAGGTGCTGGATTCCTACATAGCCGACCATGGTTCAAGTCTGCACCTTGAAGCTTGCTCTCTCACTTTCCTTCTCTCTCTCTCACTCTGTTCCTCTCTGATCAAATTAAAAATGAATAAATAAAGTTAAATAAAATAATTAAAGAAGAAAGGAAATAATTAAAATGTGCACTCATCTTTAAAAGGATAATCTTTGCAGCATTGAATAGAATTGTAAAAAATAACCTCAAATATTATAAATAGATGATTGGTAAAACAAATTATGACTGACTCCCATAAAGTAAATTACAAAGCCATTAAAATGATAATGTAGAAATGTATTTCTAATAACAGAAAATGAGGAAAATTGATTCTAAGACTATACTCAGTTTAATCTCACTTAAAAATGTATATTTATATAGAGAAAATTTTCTAGAAGAATAACACACCAAAGTATTAACTATAGTTAATACTATAGTGGGCCTTTAGGTAATTTTTATGTTCTTCAATGTGCTCATCTGAATTTTTTGCTTTCATGATAATGAGCATAGATAATTAAACATTTAAAAAGGATTCACTGTTAAAAATAGTTACCAAAAAATGCCAAGATTTAAAGGAAAAAGATTTAAAACTTTATATGATCCCAATGTTAAATATTTTTGTATCTATGACTGAATTTTGCTTTTGTGTCTTTCTTTCAAAATATAGCAAAGCTTCCAATAAATGGAGATAAAATGGATAGTAAAATTACAGAGAGCAGAGATTAGATTTGTGTATGCAAAAAAAAGGTCACTTGTTATTGATGGATAAAAGTGATTACTTCCATAGACCCTTTTATGTTTTCATTTACATCATATCTTTAATAATTGGCTTACTTGGCCATTTTGATAAAGAAACAATGTTTAACCAATGCAAAAAGCTGCTCTCCCCCGAACGTCTTTTTCTTTCATCCTTACTAGGGGTTCAGCGGATTCAGTCCTTCCTGAGTACTGCAGATACTCAGTGAACAAGAGACACAGTTCTTGGAGCACACTGTCCATTTGGGAGAGATAGTAAACAGTCACCCAAATAAATGTAATGACACATTGTGCAGCCTACTGTTGAAAAGAAGAAAAAGAAGAAGAGGTTATTATGACAGAGAGAAGTGGGGACGGGGTTCAGGGAATCAGTTCAGATAGGGAAGTCAGCGAAGACCTCCATGAGGAAGTGACATTTAAAGTCACCTTTGAAGTAAGAGTAGGAGTTAGACAAAATGTACACATAAAGGTTTTCTTAAGTACACATAAAGGTTTTCAGGCAGAGACTAGCTCTCTGTGTTAGCACACACACACACACACAAAAGCAACTGGGCAAGAGTGAATGTCTCTAGTTTCTGTGCTATGTTTTTAGGTTGGAAGGTAGGCGGGGACCTTATATTCGTTCTCTGTTAAGGATTTATTTTGAGGGCAGTGGGCAGCCACTGAAGGGTTTTAAGTAGGAGGTTACGTGACTCAGTTTATAACCTGAAAAGATCTCTTTGGCTGTTCTCTGGAGAAAGAACTGAAGAGAGACAAGAGAGAATCCAGATGAGTTAGAATGCTTTAGAATTGCTCGGGAGATGATGGTGTAATGCCAGTGAAGATAAAGAACAGAGAACATGTGGAGATGTCTTTTGGTGGTAGCATGGATAGGTTTAGTGATTGATCAGACTTAGTGGTGGAATGAATTAATGGGAGTGGGGGGAAAGAATAGAACTGTCAAGGATGGTTTTCAGAATACTTTACTTGAGTGACTTGGTGGACTACGTAGATAGTGGTTTCTTTTTTGGGGTAGGAGAGGGACAGCATTTCATTATTGGTCATATTTACTTTGAGATATCTGTAAGGTTCCCAAGTGGGGCGATTAAATAGATAAGGTTTGTTATTCAAAAGTGATATACCCATCTGGGACAGAGACACACATTTAAGAGTTGTTGGCCCGTGGGTGGTACTAGCTTCCCTAGGGACGGATGGAATTGCCTACAGAGAGACTATTGAGAGAGAGCAAAGAGAGTCTGAGGCTGAGCCCTGGTGAATTCCAACATTTAAATATCAAGTAATGGGGGAGGTGCGAAAACATTTTGGGAAAGATACATCCCAGAGGAGGAAGACTCGGGGCATGTGGTGTCTGGGACTCCCAGGGGAGAGTGTGAAGAAGGAGAGATTGACCATCAGAATGTGTTGAGGGGTCAGGAAAGTGCTGACTGGAAAGTGCTTGTTGGGTTTGGCAATCTGGGGGCTCTAGATGATCACGGACAAGGCAGATTCAGTGCAGTGGCAGAGGTGATGGAGAGGAGGACGTGTGCACTGCTCTTAGTAATCTGGGCTCTGAAAGCAAAGGCCACTGGCTTGAGAGGGACAGAAAGGCAAGGGAAAGACTGTTTGTTTGCCTTTGACTAGGGAGATTCTGCAGTTGGTTTGAATGCTGGTGGGAATGATTGGTAGAGAGATTAGTGATGACTGATGGAGGACCCTAGCCGTGGAGTTGGTGTTTTATAGGAAATAGAAAGAGTGAGATGCAAGTAGGTCTTTGATATCTATGATAAATAGAATATGTACTGGGCACTATGCTGAGGGATTTGTGCAATAACAGATTCACTATTTGCAATAGCCCTATGAAGTTGATTTGATTATCCCTATTTTACAGATGGGGAAACTGGGGTTAAGTAGAGCCAAGTTCTTAATTCAGAACTGTTTGATTTTAAAACTCATACTCAGGATCAGCAGGTGGCATAGTGGTTTAGGTGCTGGACTCCCACATGGCCAACCACGGTTTGAGTCCTGGACCCGGTGGCTTGTTTTCTCACTTTCCCTCTTTGTTTCTCTCTGCCTCTCTCTGGTGAATTAAAAATAATAATAATAATAATAAATAAAATTAAATAAATAATTCTTTAAGAAACCCTCATACTCTTACCTCTTGCTTACAGAATTTTCTCTATGATGATAGAAGAGTGTGCTTGGGCTGCCATGAAAGTATCACAGACTCTGTGACTTAAATAGCAAAAATTAATTTTTTTCCCAGTTGTGGAAGCTTAAAGTCCAAGATCAAGATGTTGGCAGATTTTGTTCGCAGATGGCTACTTTCTCTCTTCTCTCTTGTCCTCACATGGCCTTTTCTTCACATTCCTGGTACTTCTTATGTGTCCTAATCTTATATAAGGATACCAGCCCAACTGGATTAGGATCCACATCGTAATAGCCTCATTCTAGCTTTCTCACCTCTTTGTAGGGCTTATTTCCAAGTATAGTCATATTTGAGACTAGTGTTTGAACATGTTAGTTTTGGGGGGACACAACTCAGTCTGTAACACATGCCTTCTTCAAGTCTAGGGAAATGGGTGGGCATGAGGATAGTTTCGAAGAGTGTGTAACTGTAATTGAAGCGAGTAGGAGGCACGTACTGGGGAAGTGTGGCTGTTAGGTCGCTGAGATTGGAGAGCATTTGTTTCTACCCATTTGTGTCTGTGCGTCTGCAGCAGTTGTCAGCATATGTGCATGGAGTAAACAACGAGAACTTGGTACTTTGATGAGGCTGGGCTTATGTGGCTTATTCGACCATTCTGTATACAAGGTCGAAATGCAAAGGAATTCTGTCCACATTCTCAGCACAATTATGAATTACTATTTTCAGGGACCTTCCTGGTGATTATCAAATCGTTTAAAATGTGGAAGTTCATTCAGTCACTGCTAAAGTTTTGTTACATTCATCAGTGCACAAAGTAGGTAGAACACTTTTTCCAATCTGTTCTATAAATTCTCTCATGATTACTCACTACTTTATTATTATTTTCTCCCTCCCCTTTCTTCCTTTTTTTATATGTTCATTCATGGATAATTTACTAAGTATTTATTAGGTGTTTGGGTGTAGAGATAAAAAGTCTACAATGTCTAAGTAGATATGTATGTGCATAGTGTCCATACATTCGTGCAGATCTTTACATGTATCAAAAAAAGTGCTGTTATGAAAGTATTGATTCGTTTGCTCATTTAATCCTAAGACTACATCAAGTACCCTGTAAGAGCCACACATTGTGTTAGGCTTGCTGTAGAGACACCACTAAGATATGGTTCTTGCCGTCAACGAGTTTACAACATGGTACAGAAAAATAAACAGGTAAGTAGAAAAAACAATACGGTGTGACTTTCGTAAAATAGTAAACGATCTCAAGGAAAGAAGTGACTCCTGTGTTTGCTTCCCCATGTGTGTTTGGGAATCCATTCAAAGAAGCTAGTGCTGCATTTTAATGAAAGGAGCTGACAGGAACATCCATTCATTTCGTAAACTGTTTCGAATGCCTGCGATTGTTGTGTAGTGACGGCTTTATAGCTCCTGAATTATGAGCAAGTCACGGAGTTGGGGGAAATCTATGACTTTTCTCCTCATTTGAGGTTACGGTCCACACTCTGCATTATCATCAACTCCTTTTTTTAGGTGGTGGAATGATTAATGATATTCCTGAAATACTCTACTGAAACTTGCTGAATATTAAACTTGAGAAAAATCACAGTAACAGTAACAAAGCATTACCGTGATGGCGGGTGAGCAGAAAATGTATGATGCCCTAGCTTGTATCTCAGATATTTGGAACTTGGAAGTATGTATTAATGGGCGAGTTTCTTGTAATGTGGTTTTTAAACAAATATGATGAACAGTAGCAAAAAAAAGAAAAAAAAGAGAGAGAGAGAGAGAGAGAGAGAAAATGGATTTTTGTAGATTATGTAATGGAAGTATTTTCAAGAATCACCCACTAATATCTTATTCAGGAAAAAAGGTTATTTACAGACAAACACAAGGATTAACTGAGACAATGGAAATACAGTTGTTGCTTTCTTTAGAGCTAATGTGCTATACACACTCAAGGTATTATTTAGACATTGCTGTGGGGCAATGCTAAATGTATCATAGGAATATGGGATCTTTGGGAACGTCATGATGTGTTTTTGCATAGAAAAATATGTCATGACTTTTCTGATGACCCCACAGTTCTGGTAGTAGAAGGGAGAAATGGCAGACCTGCTAATTAATGTATGTAGGATTTAGAATCAATGATTAACCTACTAACTGCTGGAAATCACTCTGATGCCATGCAATGAGCATTTGCTCTGTGCGTGTTGACTTCATTTGAGAATCGTATTCTAGAGCACGTCATAGTGGAAAGAGCAGTGGGACGCTAAGTGCTGCTTTTGCTCTGCCTACTCATGGGCCTCCTTTCCCCTATCTCTAAAATGAAGTGGTTATGAGAAAAGGTCTATAGGGGTTTTCCAGTTCCAGTGTGTTATCATTCTGTGATTCTACGTCTTGCACCTGTCAAAAGCATTTTGACCTTTTTAAAGTTGCTGAAGGCAGCATTTCAGTTAGACTGCATGCAGGAGCTTATTTCCACGGGCTGTTGGGAACAGCAAAGCCTTGCTTCTCCGGGACTTGATATGTCTTCTGTTAACTGCTGACAGTGAGCCATGCCACCGCAGAGGCTCCCTTGGTAGCCTTAAAGATTGAAAGGACAAATGGACAGTATTGAGAACTCTGTGGAAGAGGAGACCAGAGACACGTTGATCACCATGGCTCCTTGGGATTTGCAAAGAGGATTGACTAGGACTGAGCCATTCACTACAGCCAGGTCAAAAGGTCAGGTCAGGAATGTGGACAATGCTGGTGACTCCAGGTAGGTCTAGGAGGGTAAATACACCTATTTAGTTCATCCTGAATCTTGAGAAGATCTGGGCGGCCAAGCTCAGAAAACAATTAGGACGTCTCCTAATTTCTGAAATTCTTTGGAAGAAAAATGGGACATTTAGTTTTTATATTTTTATTACTACATAAGCATTGTATTCTACTTAATACTCATCAAGTAAATCCACTCTTAACGTATTCTCATAGTTCAAGCATTAACTAAACACACTTTCAAGACCACTTACTCAATTAAAAACCTGATTTCAATTGATGCCATTGTGCAGTGGACTTCCTATTTTTTAGGATTTTTAGAGTGTTGTTAAAAGACCTTTCAGTTTTCTTCTACCATTTTAGTTAAGCAATATTTAAATACAATTCTCCGGTGGTAGAGATTTATATCTATGATTATTTTGCTAGTAATAAGCTAACCTGGGGGTGATTAGAAAATTATTAGGAGTACTGCTTTTCTTAGTGATTAAAAAAAAGTAATGAATAATTTGTGAATAGCATATCAAACCAGATAACTAAAAATTTTGTGTGCTGGATACAATTAGAAGAAATTAAAAAGTCTTTTGTAATTGTTTCTATTATGGAATTCTAGTAAAAATTTTACATATAGTCCTGAAAATACTGATTGAATTTCTGTATGTAATCATTTTTTTAAAGTAATTGTATGCCGAATACATATTACAAGATTCTTCTTCTTCTCTTTTTCTTTTTTGTTTTTGTTTTGCTTTTATCTAGTTGCTTCCAAGATCCGGTACTTGCAGGAATATCATAACCGGGTTCTTCACAACATTTATCCTGTACCATCAGGAACAGACATTGCAAACACCCTGAAATACTTTTCTCAGACCTTGTTAAGGTAAGCTTTAATATATCCACTCCTTTGACAGAATTAGTAGGTAGTACTGTTGAGTTTATCGGGACCTAAATTTTTTTATTGAATTGAAAGTTTTGAAGGGCCTTCAGTTTATAGTGCTCTGCCAGAAGAGTCTAGACTCAAGCTCTCTGGGTGTATATAGCAGTCAAATCCCACGCCTCACTGAAAACAATAGAGAGCACGGCTACTGCCTTTTCCCAGTTGGACCATCTTTTCAGGATATCTATAAAATGATAGCAGTTCTATGTTTGGCACTAATATAGGGTGGGATTCAAAGGCGAGTCTATGCTGCTTACAATTAAGAATAGGAACCATCTACAATGTTTTTAAAACATCTAAAAATCAAAATAAGTGGCATTTCAGATTCATCACTAGTTATTTCCTATTTTCCTAACTGTAATACAAAAGGACTACAAAAAGTTCATGGAAAAGTGGAATTAAATTATGAGTTTATTTTGATGAAAAAAATTGTGACATACGCATGATGTTCCTTTAATACACATTTCTAAGAACTTTTTGAGGACCCTTTGTATATGGTCATAGCAGTTATTTTTAATCACTCTAACACTTCAGTTGTTCAACGTGCCTTACAGTTGTTCTTATCTGTGGAGTACAAGAAAACGAAAATAAGGGAGTTCTTTTATACTGCTGACTTTTACCATAAGGTAGAGACAGGAGGGACCTATCTGCTTCACATGTCTCATCAAGAAAGATGAGCAAAGGTGTACCTTGCAAGTAAAGGCTCAGTCATTTTGAGAGATCACATTGAAGAAGTGAAAAGAACATCTTACTTTCCATTAAATTCCAAATACCTTTGATCATCTTCCCTTTAAATTCGATGTTGGAAACATATACATTGATTTGCTGTTTCTTTTAGCTGTAAAAGTTTTGTAGGATAAGTATTAGAAGATGAACACAAATTCAGAATGACTGTAGTGACACTGGAGTTTCCAGCAGGCTAAGGCTTTGCCATTGTAATCTGAGTGCTTTATAGAGAGAAGCTTCATGTGATCATGTGACCCAGTCAGTGACCAATCTTCTGCATTCCCTTCCTTCTCTGTGCTCCTCATTCTTTGGAATATCTTTTCTTGTTTAGAATTCTTAGTGTCTCTGTTCTGTATCGAAGGGGTTCTGTTTATCAGTTCATAGTTTTCATACTTGGATAGTAAATTTAGGACCTTGTTAGAGGATATTTCCCTTCTTTTCAAATTGCAGTGAGATAATTAGACCAATTTTCATAGTAATAATGAGATGAATTTATGAACCAAGGCATCTGATTCTGTTCTCTTGAATTTTCCTTCGGTCTTTGAGGGCAGCACTCTCAGTAGGAAACACTTTCCTTTATTATAAATTCTGAAAGTTCTTAAAATGAGAGACACTTTCCAGTAGGAAGTATTCCGAATGGAATTTGCAAAGAAATTGTAACATCCTGGATTGCTGCTTAGGTCTTGGAAATTGTGCCAAAAAGCTAAGACAAATTGTGCCAAAAAGCTAAGATCCTGAAGTCTTGTTTGCAAGACATAAAGATTCCATTTTTTAGCAATGGATCATTAGAATATGATCATGCTTGTTAACATTTTAGTGGTGAAACTGCTTAAGGTAGTTTGATCAAGTGGCCTGTCAGAGAAGATTCTATGTAATTGAACTGAGTCTATTTTCAAAGGGAGGCTACATCAAAACCTACTGCTAAAGGTACTTGTAACAAGAAACTCTCATTGTCATAGCAATTTTCTATTACAATGATAGTGATTATATTTGTTAAGCACTGTTCTAAGCACTTTGAAAGTGTCATTTCCTTTAATCCCTCATAGTAATTCAAATATATTGTTATTCCCATTTTACAGATAATGAAACCAAGGCACAGAGCGGTTAAATAAGTTGCTCAAAATTCCTTATCTAATAAGTGTTAGAACTGGGATTTGTCCCTGGTGGTTGTAATGTAGGAACGTACTTTCAGCAATTATGCTATACTGCTTCTCTTAGTACTGTTTATCATGTGGAAGGGGCACTTCTTTCAGCGAAATCTTGGTTTGGCCTTTTGGGAATGCCAGTGCCCACTGGCCCATTAGGAGCTGGTAGAACAGTTTGGACTCCCTTAGATATGGAGGGAAGGAAAGGCATACTGAGCACAAAGATTGGCCATCCTTTCTGACATTAAATTGAGCTGTACCTGAAATGAGGACAGTGTTTCAATTCCCAAATATTTTCACTCTGTCTTCCACTTAGTGATTAGTTGTAGATACTGTGTCTGAGCAGAGCTGATAGATCATAGTGAGAGGAGGACACACCCATGTGCGCACACACACACAAAATAGGGTAAGAAAGAAAACACTGAGGAATGCAACAGGTCATGAGTTGGACTTTAATATCTATAGGTTCAATTCTTGGGCTAAACCTCAAGTTATGATCTCTTTCACCGTTGATACACACACACATAATATCTATAAAAAAATATATATTTGAACTTCCTTCCTCCAGATCTCTCTACCAGTGCTGTTCAATCTGCTAGCATTAAAAATCTTTTTTTTTTTTTTAAAAGGTCATTACATTTGAGGAAAACTGCTTCAGAAATTTTAATATGTTTTAAAAATAAATTCTAATCTCAGTCCAATAATTTTAATTGAATCGTAATTTCTAATCATTGGGAAAAATATGTATGTATATATGTAAATATATATATATATATACATATATATATACACACACACATTTTTACGTGTGTGTGTGTGTGTGTATGTATGTGTGTATATATATATGTATATATATATCCTTCAAGGATTTGAAGGCTGTGAAGTAGCTTTAGATTATAGCAAATGAATCAAATAAATTTGTTTAGTTCATAGATTCAACTCAAGTGTCAAAACTAATCACGCTATAGTAAGTTTGTTTGACATATTAATTTTCTGTGCTATAAATACCTCAGGGCAACTTCTCATCTTTCCCCACATCCACAGAGGACTTCTCTTGCCTTATCTTGATGATGGAAGTCAGCGCTTGATAAAGCGATCTCAGAAGGGAAAGGAAAGGTGAAAAGTTGACTGCTGGGTCAAACTCTTCTGAGCAGGGCATTCTTAATATTATTTTTGGTTGGGTCTACAGACCTCTGGGAAAGAGTTTCAGACGGGGAAAAATGGTTTTGTCATTCCCAAATTAGACAATTTGGTTGGGGAAATCAATTTATTATTTTTTTCTGAATAAACTTCACAAAACATCATAAAATCACAATGCATTGTACATTTATTCATGAGCCCTTCTTAAGTTTTACCACAAATGAAAACATTTCCTTACATTGAGACATGAATGGTATTTTAAAACTGGTTTCATGGAGTACTCATTTTCAGCCATTTTTTTCTCAACCTCACCTAATGATTAAATCTAAAATCAGAAAGAGAGAACTTTTACTGTTTCAACTCTGACATTCTTCCCTCCCTGCATGTATGAAGCCGTTGTTGTTATCATTTGGGAATCCGACATATACAGGAAGGGAAAAATATCAAAGGCAGTGTCTCTAAAGCGGATTCGACTAGTGTTTGTTAAATTTTATCAAACTTTGGAAAAATACTAATGCATACTTAAGAAAATAATGTGTGATATTTCCCCCACCAAGGAGAAGTTTGATCAGAGCATTTTAAAGGATAGCATTAATTTATGATATTCAGCTGTTTTTGTCTGCAAGGTGAAGTGTTGTGCTTATGCCACTTCTGTAAGATCCACATCTTGTAATTTTAAAAAGATCCTGGTAATAGGCTAATTTAAGGCTGAAGTTTGGGAAATATTGTATTTTGATTAATATCCATTGTGATTCTAAAGGAATTTTTAGTGGGGAAGAGTCCTGAAGGATTAAAACAGATTTTTGGTTACTGGGCTTATCAAGAATAATATTTAAAGGTGGTACTCTTCGGAGTAATTGAGTTATATGAGAAAAGTATAAAGTCTGATGGAAAATTTGATGGCATTTATAATAAACATAGGCAGACAGGGGTAACTGGAATGGATATTATCCCCTTGTAGTTTAAGCTTATAAAGTAAAATACATTACACACAAAAAAAGGTAAACTAATCCCTTTAAAAATAAAAACAAAAATCACACCAAATCTTAAGTTATTTATTGCTAAGAAGTATTACATAACTATTCTGAAATGATTTTTATTATTATCAATTGTTTTTCCCGGGACATTGGGTAACAGAAGACAAAGGAAATCGAGGTAAATTAGGCACATGGAAAATAAAAAGCATGTAGTCATTTTTCTTACATTTTTCTTAACATATTTTGCACTAAGAGCGAATAAAAATAGATGTAAACTTGATATAGCAAGCATGCTTGACACTAACCAAATCTTCACATCACTGTAAAATCGTAATTGCAATATTATTAACTAAGAACTTGGTAATGTTTGATGCAGATAGACTAAGTATAAAACAAGCTTATTTTTATGTAATGAAACATTTATAAACTGTCATCTATTTCGACTAACATTTAAGTGTACTATATAAAAGCACTTTGTAAGTGCAACTGATGTCATCAGTATAAGGTACAATTATGTCTTTAATAATAAATAGTATAACCTAATTTTAAAAACCTCAACATTTGGCTAAGCAGTAATTTCTTCTATTTGAAATGAACAGTTTTTCTGCTTTATTGCTTTTCTAAAAGGTTTTTACTTTAAAATTAAGGCTAAAAGAAAACCAATTTATTTTTAGAATTTATTTTTATTCCCATTAAAATTTTTTAACTTTCTAAATTATCTTTCCTTTAGTTTTTAGTGAGTTTTGTTGAATAATAACGTAAGTAGCAGTAGTGATATATGAGACCTTATTGTATGATGTACAGCTATGACAGATACTGCTTGCTTAGTCTTTAGAATTTTGAAGGTAACTATTTAATAAGCCACTGTTTGTATTCATAAAATAAAATGTTTCCTCCCCGACATGCAAAATTTAAAAAACACACATAAATAACCATTATCATTATAGTTCACAAACATATGCTATGGACCATCTACTATATATTATTTTATAGCTTTTCCAATGTAGTTTAGCTAACATTTTAGAAATATGTATTATTTCTAAATTCATATGCCTGTTTAAACTTCATTATCTCAAATGATACTGACAGAATGTCATGAAACAGTATCATAATATACATATAGACATTATTTTGATGCAATAAACATGTGATTTTTAAGACTTTCTTAATAAACACACATGTTTATTCTTTGCTAAAACATGTTTCTGCAAGTGCCATACCTATATTTTGCAGGTTTCTATTTGCCTGATTAAGACAGTCTTGCTGAAAACTTCTTTGCTTTGGAAAGCTCCTTGTACTTAGAAATAAAAGCCCTGACTCATTAGACAAAGCCGTTGTTTTTCCTTCTAGGAAACCTCTCCTTCACCAAATTGATAAACTGTAAAACATGGGTTTGGCACTGAAACATGCATTTTTATATTTTTGCTCCTTACTAGCCAGATAACACATGAGATGCAAAGAAGCTTCCACAAAGTAAACCTTGTGTTATTGGTATCTTTGAGCACGAAGCTATGTGGCCAGTACTAGATTGGTGGACGCTGCTGGTGTGGCAATTGCATCTTATGTGGGATGTATCTGGTGTTTTATTATTTGTTTTAGAGTGTCATTTCAATGTAATGTGCTGTTCTTTGTGTCTTTGTTGTCTCTTTTTTTTCTTTGTCCCCCCAACAGCATTTTGTCCCGCACAGGGAAGAAGGAAAACCAAGATGCCTCCAATTTGACAGTGCCCATGACCATGTGTCTTTTTCCTGTGCCATTCCCACTCACCCCATCTCTAAGACCGCAGGTCAGTTCCATCAACCCTACTGTTACTCGCTCCCTCCTTTACAGCGTCCTGCGAGATGCTCCCTCAGAACGTGGCCCGCAAAGTCGTGATGCTCAGTTGTCAGACTACCCTTCTTTGGACTACCAAGGCCTCTACGTGACTTTGGTGACTCTCCTGGATCTAGTTCCTTTACTACAGCATGGCCAACATGGTGAGCATTTAATCAAAGCCTTTGGAAATGTACATGTGTTATTTATGATTATGTATGATGCTGAGCAAAGTGCTTAGAGCCTGTTGTTACTGTAATAAATAGCCTGGAAGGGCTTTGTGTGGCTAAAGCTTTTCTCACACTGAAACTGAGTTATGGTGTTTCCGTATTCTATTATTTCACCTTGTTTTACTGCCAGCGGGATGTTGTCCGCCTGGGCTTGTATTGGGGGAAAACGAGCTGGAGAAAGGAGGGAGGATATCACAAGAAATGCTGTTTTTTCTTCCTGCTCGGCATGGGGACTCCTTTTGAATTTAGGATTTTGGAGCTGAGAGTGTAAAGTTTGCTCCTAGACAATGTAAAGACATGGAGCTTGAAGAAGAGGCTCTCATCCACTGAATGATTTGGTAATTTCCCCCCCCCCCCAAATCACAGAAGTTTTCTGGGACCCATTTTTCCTGTCTTTAAAGGAGATTACATAAGAAGAAATCTCTAAGAACGCTTTCAAATTTAACTAATGATTGATAATTATGTACCAGAATGTTGGTGCAGCATGTAATGGCATGTATTGGAGACAGTATAGAATACAGTATGAGTAGTGCTTTTAACGCTTGCCCTTTTCTGTGATGTGGTCTTTACTCAGTTTCATTATCTTGCTTGCTTACCAAATTCTTCTAACCCATGAAAAGGAATACAGTAATATCTGTTGTTTATCCAATGTATATATGTGGGGACTTTAAAAAGTTAGTGAGAAGATGGAATTAAAGTATGAGTTTATTTTGGTTCAAATTAAAAAAAATACATGCATAATTTTTTCATAATATGGGTTTTCATGAACTTTTTGAAGACCCCTGACATTTGAAAGAATCAAATGGGAAAATCAGACAGTAAGAAAAGGGATTTTTGCAGAAAATGCACTTTGCAGCACTAATTGTTTTAACTTCAAAGCACTGATAATTTGGTCTCTAGAGGCATGATAACAAAGTTTCACTGTACAGAAAAATTGGGATTTGGGGAAATGAATGGGTGGTGGGGGTTATTTTACCTTTACGTTATGGGTAACTCTCCTAAGAGAATGCTTAATGGTTTATTTAGTGTGATGTGTTCCTAGCTTTTAAAAGGCTACATTTATCAGAATGATGAAATACTGATTGTTGAGTTTGTTCTTCTTACATTTACAATTCTGTATTATAGTGAATATGAAAAACATAGAAATTTGTCAAGTCGCTAATTGTGTACTGCTGTAATTGTCTGAAGCCTAGCTACTTTCACTGTTCCCCTCACAGCTGAGCAGTTAAATGAGATGAATCTAAACCTAGGACTGGCAGAGCTTATGATGGTGGTCAGTGGCTCTCTGGGCCAGTCCTGAATTCACTGTGGACCTCCCTGGTCTTGGGATGGTGCACTGGGTTAGAGCAACTATCCTTTAGCTTCAAAGCCCTTTGATTAAGATAAAGGCATTCAGTTTGGCAAATCACAATCTCTATAATGGCAATTAATGTGTGAATTGTGACAATTTCAGGGGAGATGACTTAACATTTTGCTCTGATACTCACAGGTGTATTGTGACTTTACTCTTGTTTGTTCTCTATTTATTCTGTGCTAGTTCTGCCATAATGAAGCTTAGAAGATAGAAATAGAACTCAGTAGCCGTTCCTAGTGAATAGTTTAGAGCAATAGCCCAGCACTGTTTCTCCTAGTGCCATCTGAACGACGTCAGAATCATCTAGGTGGTTTGGAATATGGAACTCTGGGTCCCATCCTGGGACTTGTGAATAAGCATCACTAAGGGTGGGTCTTGAGGATCTGAATTTTTAGCAAGCTTCTGTGGACACTGCTTTTGCTCACTGGGTTTGAGAACTGCTGTGCCTCAGCTGCAGGCTCTGTCCTCACATGGGTCCAGAGCTGGAAAGGGAAGAGCACTGGTCACAGTTCAGGGGCTCTTGGGCAATCACTTTCTCCAGGCCTTTTCCATAGATGAAAAATACTCCAGCTGGGCTCTCAGGCCTTTATCCATGTGAATGTCCTGTAGTTAGGCTAAAAGTCTCTGTGAAAGCAGCTGGGGTGTTTTTTGTGCACAGCCTCAGTTAATTGTTAGTAAAACACCTGTGAAGTTTCCATTTCATTGACTTGTACCCAAGGTTGACTGATCCTGGCTCCCCAGTGTGCGATGTGGCCACATCCTTTCTGTTATCAGTTCATGTGCCTGTTGAGATGCGTACTGATTCTAATGACAATCTGGGGGTAACACTAGGAATGAAAATAATATTAAGAAGGTAAATCTGCTGCAAAACAGAGTCTAATACATTTATATGATAATAAATAAGAAAATGATCAGTCTTCATTTTAGTGTCTTGGCTAGTGGTCTATATTTTCCAGAGATCTGGAAATATTGAGATGTACATATAGCATAATGAGATTTGGTTTACATGATTTAAAAGCTAAATAGTTGTGTGTTTTCTTTCTTTTTTTTTTTTTTTTTGAATGTCCTCTATTTTTACTCGTTATGCAGGTAATCATAATAGTAACTCTTAATATTAATAATAATGGCTAATATTGGTGGACCCACAGTATGTGCTGCACTAAGCACTTCACATTTCTCTTATTTAAATCTCCTAATGATCCTTCTAATGAAGTGAGGTAGGTATTATGACAATCCCTGTTTAAAAACATTGAGAGAAAGATGATCACGAGGTGGCCCTTCCTTCGATGACAGTTGATGACAAATGCACAGGGTCACACAGCAGCAGCTTGCAGCTTCCTTCCTTTGGTGCCTGCTGCATGTTCCGCTCTTTTGGAGATTGCAATTCCCTCATTGCCCTCCAGGTGGAAGACCATTGTGGTTTGGTTGATGGAGCAGCATTAACCTGTGACTTTTCTAAAATCTTTTTTTTTTTTTTTTTTTTTTTTTTGGTCACGCCGCAAATTTTCTCAATTTTTTTGTAAGCCATTTTTAGTCCTGCCCTTGACTTTTCTAAAATCTTTACCGGGCAGATAACCCAACATCTTTGTGTCTCCATTATATTGTGTACAATGTACTGGAGGTGAGAATGCTGGACAGATTTTAGGATTCATCTTCACATGGAATTTAGGAGATCAGGGAGTCATAGGAGAACCACGTATTATGGAAGATTAAAAAAGTGTTGAGGAAAAGCACATGTAATAGGTATTTATATTTCTTAACATATTTATTCATCAGACCAAATACTATGTACATAGGATCCAATACTAAGCAGTATGTTTCAGAACTCTCCATAGGAAGGGAGCAGTAGCTGCTTGACTACATATAACCACCTCATTAAAACGTAAAATGCAGGGGGCAGCAGGTGGAGTGGTGGTTTAGGTGCTGGACTCCCATGGGGCCAACCGAGATTTGAGTCACAGACCTTGTGGCTAGGAAATCATGCCAGTCATGTGTGTATGCATGCCCAAAATCCCAAGAAGAGAATGGAGGAGAAGGGATTGCAGTGTAGCCACCCCCCCACCCCCCGGGGCAGTGCTTTCTCACTTTCCCTCTCTCTCTCTGTCTCTCTCTGGCGTGCGCATGCACCCTGTAGCAAAAACAACAAACAAAACCAGAAAAACTTCAAATGTAAAATTAGCATATCTTCTTAATGACAAACTATTCAGTGACTGATGACTCAATTTTGTTTTTTAGATCTTGGACAGTCGATATTTTATACAACTACATGTTTGCTACCCTTTCTCAACGATGATATTCTGAGCACTTTGCCCTACACGATGATATCAACGTTAGCTACCTTTCCTCCATTTCTGCACAAGGATATTATTGAATATCTTAGCACATCTTTTCTACCAATGGCTATCTGTAAGTTAAAAGTTACCTCATACTAGATTATCTTTATGTGTCGTACAAATGGAAATTGCTTTTGCTGTTACAGGCTCTAGATTTTCAAGATTATAATGCAATCATTTGCTATATACATGTGCTGTGATTTAAATCCAGTCATTTCAGCATGGATATTACGGTTGAAAATCAAAGAAATGGAAGACAATTGTACTTCAGAATTGTGTTATCCCTAGAGTCTGATCTTATAAATCAGGAAAAAAGAACATTTCAAGGGACACCTCATGTTTCTTATATAGAAATGACAGTTATCTCTGCCCTCCAGAAGAAAGTGGAGGGACTGCTGCCTCAGATGCAGAAATTCTTGTCTTTTGCATCTGAAAGTCTTAGGTTGTGATAGAAAGTCAGGAGGCATTGGTTCTGGTCCCAGCTCTGTTGCTAACTTGCTGTGTGATGCTGAGCAGCTCGCAGAGTTGAAACCTCATCTAGAGAATGATGATCGCATCGGCTTTCCCTTGCAGGGGTATTGTGATAATAAAGTGAGTCAAAATTTATGAAAACACTTTGAAAAAGCTAAAGCCTGCAACTCATGTGCAAGGAACAGTTATAAAGAGAAGTGATTTGAATTCTATGTCACTTAAAAAAAATTGACAGAGGGTGCTGTGTGTGCTAGTAGGGGGGGCGGAGAGAGAGAAGGAGAAAGAGAATGTCCCTCTCTCACACAGGGGCATAGTCACACCTCAATCCCTTCTCCATTCAGTTGAGATTTCGGGTGTGCATACATGTGCATCCAGCATATTTTTCAAGCTGCTAAGGCCAGGATTTGAACCACAGTCAGCCATGGGAGATCTGCTTTCCTTAATGTCTAAGCTGTAGGACCCACCCCTATTTCATTTTTATAGACTTAATTCTGTAGGCTCTTTACATATGATAGCAAAGAAAAGCTGTGTTGTAGTTTTTGTGATTAAAATCCTTATGAAATATTATTTTATTTAGGTTTTTGCCATAGGGCACATGTGCTCGTTGGAGAGACAGAGAGATACAGAGAGAGGGAAACTGAAAAGTTGCCTCCTGGGGCGATGACCACATTTCAATCCTTTCTCCTCCAGGGATTTTGGGCATGCATGCACATGTGCCCAGCGTGATTTGCAAGCTACTGGGCCTGGGACTCAGACTGTGGTCAGCCATATGGGAGTCCAGTGCCTTAACCATCATGCCACCTACTGGCCCTCTGTGAAGTATTCTTTAAAGAAGCTGATTATAGGCCAGGCCATGGTGGTTCATCCTGCTAAGATGCTGTACTCTGCAGGCTAGGACCACATGGGAGGTCCAGATCCAGTTCCTGGCTTGACCTAGAGACTTGGTGGAGTGGTGTGTGTGCCTGTAATCCCTATGTCTTGGAAGGCTGAGGCAGGAGGATCGTGAGCTCCAGGTTGGCCTGAGCAACATAGTGAGACCCTGTTTGAAAAAGAGCCATGTGTGGCAGAGTGTGTCTGTAGTCCCAGCTGGGAGGCTGAGGCGGGAGGATCGCAATAGCGAGATCCTATGAAAAAGGAAAGAAAAGGGTTGTGGATTCATTTATGTTTCAGTGGATAATCTGAAAAGATTGCTGAAGTCAAACAGATCTAGATTCAAATCACACTCCTTCACCATCCACTAGCTGTGTGACCTTAGGCACGTTACTTAAACTTTCTATTTCTTACCTGTAAAATGAGAATAATAATAGCAGCTGTCTTATGGAGCTGTTGTGGTAATGAAACTGAGTAACCCAGAATATTGGTGAAGTGCTAGCACGATGTGTACAGTGTGTTAGTTTACTTCTCTCCTTCCCTCAATGCTCGTCCCATGAAATACCTTTACTGGTTACATTCAACTCATACCAATCACTGTTCACCATTTTGATTTTATGTACTTATGAGCTTATTAAAGTTGTGGCTTTGTAATAACAATTGGTAAACACATTCCCCTCACCCCCCCTTTTTAAGGAGATTTCTGCTATAGTGTGTGTATGCTCGCTAGACAGAGACATAGAAACAGAAAGCAAGAAATCAACCCACAGGGGGAATGGCCACACTGCAATTCCCTCTCCTTCAGTCTCCTCTTGGGATTTTGGGCATGCATGCACTCACGCATGGTGTGAGTTTTAAGCTGGCAGGTCTGGGACTCGGATTGCAGTTGGCTACATGGGAGTCCAACGTAACCATTACATAATCTTCTGATCCCAACACATTCAGTTTGGGGCTACATTTACTTACTTTGCAATTTTAATTCTAGCTACGGATTTTATTTTTTTTAAGAGGTTTTTGGTATAGGGCACGTGCGCTCGCCAGAGAGACAGAGAGACAGAGAGACAGAAAGCGAGAAATCACCCCCCGGGGGGATGGCCATGCTGCAATCCCTTCTTCTCCATTCTCCTCTTGAGATCTTGGGCATGCACGCACACGTGCCTGGCGTGAGTTTAAGCCACTAGGTCCAGGACTTGAACCGCAGTCGACTACATGGGAGTTTAGCGACATAGCCATTACACTTAACTGCTGGTCCCTAGCTATGGAATTTTAATTTTCATGTCTTTCAGCAAAGAGGCTGACTTCTGCCCAAGTTATACAGTGATTCAAAGAAATTAGCAGATTGATCATACCATTTAAATAATAGAATATTTAACCATATTCTATTTTGCTTCTGTGTCACCTTACTGACAAGTACTTGTTTATGAATAGAGTCTTCGAATTGTCTAGTCATATTTTTAAAATAAGTAAATATTAAGTGTTGAACTTAAGCATATAAATTCTTATTTTTATTTTGAAGAACAGCAAGTAAGACTATATCTTCCTAATAATCTAATTTACTGTGTCTCAACGTCTTGGAATAAATTAATAGTTTGGGGAGAGGCACTGAATAATCTCTGATGTTATGCTTAAGTTTGATCAAGTATTATGACAGCTACAATTTGTTTTTTCATAGTTGATTTTTTTTTTTTTTTTTTTTTGGAGAGGTTTTTCGCTATAGGGCGTGTGCGCTCGCCAGACAGACAGAGAGAGACATAGAGACAGAAAGCGAGAAATCACCCCCCAGGGGGGATGGCCACGCCGCAATCCCTTCTCCTCCATTCTCCTCTCGGGATCCTGGGCACGCACGCACACGCGCCCGGCGTGAGTTGTAAGCCACCGGGTCCGAGACGCAAACCGCGGTCGACTACGTGGGAGTCCAGCGACACAGCCATTACGCTAACTGCTGGTTCCCTTCATAGTTGATTATTAATTACTACTTAATTAGAAACCCAGACCCCAATGCATGGCTTGTAGGCATCCTGACTTATATAATGTGTGAACCTTGGCAACTAACTGTTACAAAATCTGTCTTTATTATTGGAGTAAGTTGATGTTCATTTATAGTTATGAATATGTCATTTCATGTCCCTGGGACTCCATTTCCTTTTTCAAATATAAAGGAAGGTTTTGGAAAAAAATGTTCACTCTCTAAGGTTATTTCAGGCTTAAAAATTGTAGGTTAAGTAATGTCATTTTTATATTGTGTAAAAAGAACATACCTTCTTCTAACCTTCTTCTAACCTATTGTTGACCTGGTCCATGAGCTTGTTTTGCACTCGTCTAGTCCTTGGTTTTTTGTTTTTTTTTTGTTTTTGTTTTTGTTTTTTTTTTTGGAGAGGTTTTTGCGATAGGGCGTGTGCACTCGTCAGACAGACAGAGAGAGACAGAGAGATAGAAAGCGAGAAATCACCCCCCAGGGGGGATGGCCACGCTGCAATCCCTTCTCCTCCATTCTCCTCTCGGGATCTTGGGCACGCACACACACGCGCCTGGCGTGAGTTTAAGCCACCGGGTCCGGGACGCGAACCATGGTCGACTACGTGGGAGTCTAGCGACATAGCCATTACGCTAACTGCTGGTCCCCTAGTCCTTGGTTTTGACTTAACATTTTTGGTCACTATTCCTGTGGCTCAATGGTAACCAATCATTGTCTTCTTTAAATCTTGGAAAATAGACTGTCATACCAACCTCTACAGCCACAATCTACTACACAGTTTCGGTGCTTATTTTGTACTTGTTCTTTCACGAGGTAGGTTGGAAGGCGTAGACCCAAAGATACCACACAAGAGCTCTAGTTGCAGATTCATCAGGTTAAAATGAGAATGTGTGTCTGTTTTTTGTATCCACATTGCCTCTATTTCTGGTAGTTGTTTCAGCGTTTAGAAATTCTGACTATTCCAAGACAGGAGCATTCAACTTCTTCAAGAATTTTTTTATTTCAGGACAGGTTAGTGGGGAGGATGTGGCATTTTCTGAGTACTCCATAAAGTATTTAAGACAAAAAAGCTTTTATTTCTTTAGCGTGGTGTTCTTTAGGTCACATAGAAAACAGAGCTTTTTAGATATTAAATGATTATGTTATTAAGGACTAGAAGATGAAGTTCTGAGCTTTAAAGTGGACCTAATGAGGTATTGCAGCTCCTTCAGATTAAGAGTCCTGCAGGTGTATCAGATATGACCTTCATGCCATCTTTGTCCATCAACCATGTGCTGTACTTTTATTTTTAAATAACTCCTTTTGAGGTTTGCAGGGCAAACTTTAATTTATTTGTTATAAAACTTTCTTTTGACATAACCCTTTTAACTCCTTCCATAAATAAAATATACTTCTGCCTATTCTAAATGTGTGCAATATGCTTTGTTTATGAAAAATATATCAAAGAAGTTACTAAGAATTGAAAAAGTCATTTGCATGTCACCATGGAAACCTTTCTATTTTATAATAGAGAATCTGTGATTTATAGACCAAATTGAAATAGGGATGTTTCGAAGATGATGCTTTGATAGAGAAGAGGAAAAACAGATCCCAAATGCACATTAATTAATGTAGGCTATATTAGTTTTTAAATTTAAATTTTAATTTTTTGAGGGATTTTTGCTGTGGGGTGCATGCACTCTCCAGAGAGACAGAGAGACAGAGAATGAGAATTCACCCCTCAAGGGGATAGCCACACTGCAATCTCTTCTCCTCCATTCTCCTCTTGGGATTTCGGGCCCTTGTACAGGCGTCCGGTGTGAATTTCAAGCCACTGGGTCTGAGACTTGAATTGCAGTCGGCCATATGGGAGTCCAGTGACATAACCATTCCACCATCTGCTGGTTTCTAAGGCTATGTTATTTTTAAAAGGATAATAAAACTGAATAATGATATTAGTCCAAAATGCTTCTTGTGTATCCTGGCCTGTGCAGTCTCATTTAGTTTCTTTTTCCAATTTAAATTTCCTCAGAAAGTCACTTTCCCTCAGAAAAAATAAAGATTCCTTCATCAGTCGCTTGATTTCATTGAATATGTGATTCTAGACCATTGGCCTTGTATCTTTTTCGCTCTGTTGCTACTACGGAGGATATGTTTCTGTAATCTTCCAGAGACTAACAATATTTAGGAAAAAGATGACCAAAAACCCAATACAGGGGAACAGACGGTACAAATCGGATTTTTAATTTATCTTAATTTTAAATTTAAATATCCACATGTGGTGAGTGGTCCCATATCAGATAACACAGCACTAGCCTCTAAGAGCTAGAAGGACAAAGGCTTCTCTATATTCTTTACCACTGTGTATCCCCCAGGGCCTAGAACAACACCTGAGGTCCTGAAAAAAATACTCATTGAATAAGTGACTAGAGAATTTGCTATGAAGCCGCATTAACTTGGACTGTAGTCCTAATAATTAGGTTGGTGCTCTCAGGCAAATAATCTGATCTCTCTTTTATAAACTAGTTTTTCCTATGTCATGCTTACTTTTTTGGGGGTGACCATTTTGTGGGAGCTGTACATGATAGTACATAAGGAACTATAGAATGTGGGAAGGTAGCGATACCGTTCATGGTGGTGCCGAGAGGATAGGGATGGGACGGAAAACGTTTTCTTTTTTAAAAATTTGCTAGAGACATCTGCACTCGTGGGAGAGAGACAGAGAGAAGAGAGAGAGGGAAGATGAGTAAGCAGCCCCTATGGGGAATGGTCATGGAGCAATACCTTCTCTTTCGTTTCTCCTTTTGGATTGTGGGTGTGCACGCATGCGCACCCACTGTGTTTTTCAAGCCTCTGAGTCTAGGCCTTGAACCTCAGAGCAGGCCAAGTGGGATCCTCCTGCCTTAACCACTATGCCACCAGCTAGCCCAGCACTGAACACTTTTAATTGTATATCCTGGGGGCCGGCAGGTGGTGTGGTGGTTGACTGGATTCCCACATGGCCGACCACAGTTCAAGTCCCGGACCTGACAGCTTGCTTGCTTGCTTTCCCTTTCTCCCTCTCTCTCTCTCTGTTCAAATTAAACAACAACAACAACAACAATAACCACCACCAATGGAATTAAATAAGTAAATAATTCTTTTAAAAAATTATATATCCTAAACACAATATTATGTCAAATTTTCTTATTTTGATTAATTACCTTCTCTTTTCTATTGTTTTGGCTCTTTATACTCTCCTAGGGACAAGCTGCACATCTGTTGACATCATGCCGTTTTAACAAGATTCAATAAATGATGTGTGCCTGTGCATGTTTATTAAATTAGAACTGCAGAGATTTTATTCAGCCTGTTAGAAGCCTAAGAAATTGCAAGGCACCGTCTGTTTATATAACCGCTGGAGCCAATTTCCTAGGGCTGGAGCCAGGGGAACACTTTCAGTTTTATGCTGGCCCTACTTGAGGAGAGCATGGCTTTGGAGGGCTAGCAGGGACATCCAAAGGTTGCTTAGCCATCTGGGCCATTCTCCAGATAGACTTCACCTAAATCATCCAAGGTATTTGGGCATCTTGCCCATTTTTAAAGGTCTCCAGGCACGGTGACTCTCAGCCTCCCTTAATAGTAGTTTTCGTTGTTGAGAAATGCTTATTATTAAAAAGTTTGAGATGAATTTAAGTGAAGGTGAAAACACTTGTCCCCCCAAGGAATGGATGTATATATTCTTTTATTCTCGAATATGTATGAGACTAGACATTCTTTCATTTTTTATTTTTTAACAAAGGGCACAGAGTAATATAGTTCTTCCTCCCAGCCCTGGACACCTTACTGGGGATATCCTTCCTTCTTTTAAATCCGAATTGCCAGAGGGCACACGTGCTTGCCAGAGAGAGCCAGAGAGAGCCAGAGAGAGCCAGAGAGACAGAGAGAACAGAGAGATAGAGAACACACTGCTCCAGGGGGATGTGGTCATGCTGCAATCCTTTCTCCTGCATTTCTCCATCCTGTCAGGATTTTAGGTATGCACACACGTGTGTTCAGCATGTCTTCAAGCTTCCAGGGCCAGGATTTGAACCATGGTCAGCCTGTGGTATCAGACTCCCCTAACTGCCAAACTATAGGGCTGGCCTCCCTTCCTATTTCTCATCCTTATAATAATACTTCTCAAACAGAGGTCCAAGGCCAGCTTGCATTTAGAATCACATTATGTGCATATTAATTGAACATGTAGTTTCCTGTTTTCCAAATGAAGTTAGACTCTCTAGTCAAGAGTCTTCAAGAAGATGGATTTGAATACGCTTCCTAGCTAACATTTGAGAACAACCACATTCTGTTCTTGAGAGTTTGGCTTAAAAATTTTTCCTTGGTTAATCGTATTTGATTAGTCAACATTGCCCTGGGCTAGCAGTGAACTGACCTCCACATCTTTATCTGATTATTAGTACTTACTTAAACGTTGTATAGCCACACGGATTTATATTCCTGAATTATCACCTTTTGAGTGGGTTAGCAGCAGTCCAGCTCCAAGTGGTTAATAAAAGCAGACTTAGGTAAATGAAAATTAATTATAGATCTATTTTATTTGTTTTTGTGAAGTTGTTGATGTAACGGCCACTGTTCATTCTTATGATACCCTCAGTCCTTTGTGTAAGGAAAAGATAGAATCATGTTCAATTTTCTTCATCTTCACTTTATTTTATGACAGCTGTTTAATAGTGGTTCTATTATACACGTGTTTATTGTAAGTTGTCTTATCCTTTCTGGATGTACGTGAGATATGATCCCCACATAATGTAGTTTCATATGAAGTAAAATAAAGCAGAATTGAGATTATCTGCCTTTTTTTAGAGTTTTTTTTTTTCCCCCCCTATGGCGTATGTTCTCACCAGAGAGTGAGACAGAGACAGTGAAAGGGAAAGTGAGAAATTATCCCCTGGGGACGATGGCCATGCTGTAATCTCTTCTCCTCTATTCTCCTCCTGGGATCTTGGGCACACACACACACACACACACACACACACATGCGCCTGGTATGAGTTTCAGGTCACTGAGTCTGTGACTCCAATAGTGGTTGGCCATGTGAGAGTCCAATGATGTAACCATTACGTCGTCTGTTGGCCCCGAGGTTATCTGCTCTTTGGTGGTTGTCTATCAATGGTCTGAATTGTGTGTAGAAAATCGAGCGTGGGCTTTTCCAGGGGTTTAAACTCTCCATACATTATTCTGTTCAAGCTTACCAGTTGGCCACACAAGCGCAAGTAAAAAGAGAGGCTTCTTCTCCTCCTGCAGTTATGCCCGAGGAAAAAAGGAATTAATTTTATACTTGAAAACTAATAAAGTTTTTACTTTTATGGACCTCTCAATTATTGGTGATTGGGATAATTAAGTAATCTTTGGAGACAACATATAACTTCCCCAAATGGCTTCCACATTCTAGTTCTGAATATTTAAATGAGATTACCTGATAAACTCTGTAAAACAAGAGAGACAAAAAATTAATAAGGTGTTTGATGCCATTGTAAACAAGCCACTTAAAGATGTCTTAAAAGCAGTATGTAAGTGGAGATCAGGAGAATACAGCAATAACATGGAGTTTTGAAGAAACCAACTTGCTTTGTGATTGAGTACTGTTGGCATGGGATAAAATGACCTGCAACAGCATTATTCAGAAATTCACAAAGTGCTGTCTTCCAGACAACTCAGATGGATATGAAGATGGTAAGCTATAGAAGCTATAAAAGTGGATCTCATGGTAATGAAGATACTATTGATGAAGTTACATGGGAAGGTTTGAATAAAATTGTTTAATGATATGTGAGAGTTGAAAATAATTTTTACATTAATAAATATATTAGTTCCTATATTACACAATTTGTATAAGTAGCTATTTTAGTAAGTACAAATGATAAACAATTATTTTCATCTGTATTTCTAAAAGTTAATACAATTCAATTTGGGATTAAAGACTTTTTATTTTTACTTTCTTATTGGTATAACCTGCCATGTGTCTTTGCTTTTGGGCATTTGGGGGATTCTGCTTTTTCTTTCTAGATATAAACAACTTGCGAGTAGAGATTACAGCTAAATAGAGCTCTGATAAAGTCATCCCATCTCATTCTGGCAGTGTTCCTTCTTACGGATTCTCACTAAATGTTTGCTTTGGATGCTACAACTTTAGCGGTTGTATGACAGGACACATTTGTTGGTTATTTGTGCCCAACTTCCATTGGTTTGTTTGAAATCTTTTTTTTTTTTTTTAAAGTTCTTAGCTCTCATACTCTATGCAGATTAACTATATATAGATTGAATTGTGTCTAATCAAAAAATTTTTGCTTTCAGTGGGCTCAAGGAGAGAAGGTGTTCCCGCCCATGTTAATCTCTCTGCATCATCCATGCTAATGATTGCAATGCAGTACACATCAAATCCAGGTAAGCAGATGTCTGAGAGGGTTGACTAATTCCAAAACCAATAATTAAACAAGACATCAAATAAGCAGCTAGAAGTCTCTCATGAGCACTTCTCTTGGTGGAATAGACAATTGGAGGTGTCAGAAAAAAAAGACTTGAATTGAAATAAACTTTTTTTCCCCCTTTTGCTGTTAACAGTGAACTTGCTAGCTAGTGATATTTCTAAAATGTTTTAGGACACAGTTTTAGAACATTGAATGGAAATTGATTAAATATATACATATAAACTATATATAACTATATGTATGTATACATATATACAAATACATATATGTGTGTGTATATATATGTGTGTGTGTGTGTGTGTATATATATATATATATATATATATATATATATATATATATATATAGTTAAGTATAAAATCACCTACAATTCTAACAACTAAAGATATTTACTATTAATATTTTGGTAAATTTGTTATTCCAATGCTATGCAAATGTCTTTGAGCATAAACCTTTTAGTACATTCCTATTTACTTTCTTAGAACAGATTAATAAAGAAAGATCAACAGGTTAAATGGCTTGAAAATATATTTTTTTCCTTTTTTGAAAATATTTCTCTTTTTTTAATTGTCAGGAAGGTGTGCACTCACCAGAGAAAGATAGAGAAATGGGGAAAAAAAACCCTAATGGGGCATGGTCATGCTGCAGTCCCTTTTCTCCCATTTTCTGCACCCTGTCAGAATTTTACATGCATGCACACATGCCTGGTGTGTTTCTCAAGCTGCTGGGGCCGGGATTCAGACTGCGTAGTCAACCAGGTGGGATCTGGCTCCCTTAACCACCAGGTCATGAGCTGGCCCTTGAAAAATTTTCAGCATTTCCACTAGTGTTACATGAAAGTATTTGTTTCACTGTGACCTGTCATTGACTATTATAAAATTTTTTGTGTTGTATAGACGGATAATATCACATTTTGGTTTGTATTTCTTTAGTTACTAGTGTTGTTGGATGGGTTTTCATATGACTTACTCCGTTGGATTTTCATTCATCAGTATAACTACAGATGAACTTCTGGAAAGTAAATGAATAAAGAGATTGACTGTTGGGAGTCAAATGCTGAGATATGTACTCAGTTTTAATTTTCATTTAATGTTTATTTGGGAAGTGAACACATTTGGTGACAGTTTTTTTAAAAAATGATTTTTAAAATTTAATTCCATTTGTTGTAATTATTTTAAAATTTGACCAGAGAGAGACAGAAAGGGAAAGCTAGAAAACAAGCCACCAGATCCGGGACTTGAAATACAATTGGCCATGTGGGAGTCCAGTGCCTTAACCACCATGCCACCTGCTGGCCCCTGGTGGTGTTGTATTTAACCTTGCTGCTGAAGTAACTGAGGAGTGAGGTATCAGGGTGTAGGAACTGAGCCTATAGGGTGAGGCAGTGCCAGGTGCCACGCTCTAACTCTCACAAGTATGAGCGGCCCCTCCTTTGAAACCATTCTGTGCCTGGAGCCTTCGCCCTCTGGGCCTGTGATGGGAGGGGCAGCTCTGATGCTTACTGAATTGTCTTCTTGGTCTTTCTTCCCTTGTCTTGAATAATAGATAGCTCTTGGTTTCTGTTGAAATGGCTGACTGCTATCCTTATTAAACAGTTGCTGGGCTACACCCTTAGTATTCTCTCTGTCTTTGGCTTTTTTGTCCTTTTAATATAGTCTGAGAATTTTCCAAATCTTTTAGTTATGCTTCCTCTTTGGTGAGCAATTCTGTCTTTAGATTATTTTCCTCTTTCATGGCATTTTACTATAAGCAATCCAAAGAAACCAGACCACTCTTTTAATACTTTTCTAAGAAATTTCCTCTGCCAAATATCTAATTTTATCACTCACAAGTTCTACCTTCTGTAAAATACTAGGACATGAACATGATTCAGCCAAGTACTCTGCCACTTTATAAAACTGGCCTTTTCTCCAGTTTCCAGTTATTTATTCCTAACTTCCATCTGAGATTTCATCAGAGTTGCCTTCACTGTCCATATGTCAGCCAACATTCCATTCAGGACCATTTAGGTACTCTCAGTGAAAACCAAGACTTTCTTTATAGTTCTCATCTTTCTGAGCCCTCCTCATAATTTACTTTAAAGGTCTATTCATGGCAATGTAGGCATTTTCTAGCATATACTTCAAAATTCTTCCAGTCTCTATCTATTACTCAGTTCCAAAGCCACTTTTACATTTTTAGGTATTTGTTACAGCAGTATTCCACTTTTTGGTACCGATATTCTGTCTTACTTCTTTTGGGATGCTATAACAAAATACTTTAAGCTGGGTAGCTTATAAGCAATAGTCATCTATTTCTCACAGTTCTGGAGGTTGGGAAGTCCAGAATCGAGGTGCTGGTAAGTATAATGGTCTGGTGAGGCCCTGCTTCTTGGTATAAATGCCCATATTTGCACCATGTCCTCATATGACAGAAATGGTGAGGGAGTTTGCTGGGCACTAGAGAACTAATAGCATTATAACGGAACTAATCCTTTTCAGGAGAGCTCTGCTCTTATGATCTAATTGAGGCCGACTCTGGCTAAGTAGAATAAGTAACAGAAGGGGAGCCATGATGGAACACTGAGAGGGAGAAAAAGACTGTATAATCAGTCAACCTACTTTAACCTAATGGAAGTCACATTCCTCCCTGCCTATTGTCCCTCCAACCAAAACTAGCATTACATGCCACTAAGTGAAACAATAATCAGGGACCCCAGACTGGACATCTCCTAAGTTTGAAATTTAAAGTGTCTGGACCTAATGGAAATTATAGGATGGTAAGCGTAAAGACATAAAAAATTACACCCCAAAATACATGGGAGAATGGCTGGTAGCAGCATGCCACTGTTAGGGCCAAGGGGCACCCTTCCCATGAGCCTTAATGCTGTAAGAATTCTTATGATCATTGACCACTACCTCTTTGTAAAAGCCTTATGAAAACTCATGTTAGTAGGAGATAGGAACCCTATGAATATAGTTAGGGTATAGGCCCGAAATGGAATCACAAAATGAACAAGTTTTGGACCAGCAGTTAGTGTAATGGCTATGTCGCTAGACTCCATGTAGTCGACCGTGGTTCGAGTCCTGGACCTGGTGGCTTAAACTCATGCCGGGCGTGTGTCCATTTGTGCCCAAGATCCCGAGAAGAGAATGGGGGAGAAGGGATTGCGGCATGGCCATCCCCCCTGGGGGGTGATTTCTCGCTTTCTGTCTCTCTGTCTCTCTTTGTCTTTTTTGCTTTCTGTCTCTCTGTCTCTCTCTGTCTTTCTGGTGAGCGCACGTGCCCTATAGCTAAAAACCTCTCCAAAAAAACACAAAAAGCAATGAACAAGTTTTAAGATGCAGACCCAATAGCTTGGCCTCACTGAACTGTTCACTCACAGAAATAGCTTGCAGTGGTGACTCGATGAGCAGGTCCCATCACATTCCAGGAAGAGATGGTAATGGTCTTTTATGGCCCAAAGCTTTCAGGCAAAGAGAGTCTCCTGACCTTCATACCTGCTCCAAAATTACGAAAAAATAACTGGACCCATCTAACATGTGACCCACCATGAGGGAAGGGCATGTACACGTCTTACCTGGGAACAAGCACAAAGTCCTTCTAGCCCAGATAAAGAACCCCTTTCCTCAGTTCCTCTTTGGCAACCCCTTCAGGACAAGCTCTCTGCTTGGGAACTCTGTTCTTCCTTCCCTGCCTTAAAAAACTCTGCTTGCTTACCTACGTCTGTGTCCCTAATTCTTTGTGAGCTGTGGACAATAACTCAGGTTCTGCTGCAGGTGCTGGGTCTGAGCACCCCTGCTCCCCCATATCCCCACATCATAATCACCTGCCAATGAATTGACAACCTGATAGTCACCTTAGGGATTAGGATTTAGCACAACGAATTTTGAGTGGGCACAAACACTAAGCCTATAACATCATTTAAATAGGATATCCCTTATGATTATCATCTGAATTTAGTAAAAATGTGTATTTTTGGGAAAGTTGTATTTCATGTCTCACTTTCTAGCTTAAAAGACCATCAGATGTCATTTATATTGATTATACATTACATTTTGGAAAACAAAAGCCCTTCATTTAGAATCTAGTTAATTAAAGTCTTGTCATGAGGCTTTGGTCCTAATTTCCTAGTTAGGAGGTGGTAAAGCAAAGTGGGCAAAATTGTGTGCTTTGTGGTTAGATGTATGTGGATTCACAATCACATCTGACCTTACCTGCAAATTGCTAGTTGGTGTAACCTTAAACAGGTTCTTTTTTTTTTTTTTAAGAATTATCTTTTATTATTTTTATATTTGCTATAGGGCATATGAGCTCATGCACATGTGTGTGCACACGAGAGAGAGAGAGAGAGAGAGAGAGAGAGAGAGAGAGAGAGAGAGAGAGAAAGAGAGAGAGAGAGGAGGAGAGAGAGAGAGAAAGTGAGAAAGCAAGCTGCTAGGTCCAAAACCCAAACCGATGTCAGTCAGTCATGTGGGAGTCTAGCGCCTTAACCACCACCCCACCTTCTGGTTCTGAGCAGGTTCTTAACCTCCCTCAGATCAAGTTTTCTCATCAATAAAATCAGAATAATTTTCCCTGAAGTGCTTTAAAGCATTATAATGAGTTAAGTATACGTAAAGTGCTTACTCAGCATGTGACTGGCACATTGTAAATGTTCAATAAAGAGCAATGCTCATCTGTACAATGTACCACTTTCTTTTGGTTGAATGTTTTGCTGGGAAACTAAAATGATCAGATGGAGTTACCGCTGTTATCTCCAAATCTGTTAGCGCCTGTGTTCATTGCAGAATGTTTAGAATCAGGTATTCAATAGTATGAATTGCTTTTGGAACTCCAGCCTGGTCTCAAGATACAGTAAATAAGGTGTGATACAGTATCCACTGGGAGTTCTCTGGTACCAAGTGGTACCATTTTACTTTGTTTGAATTTTTATTGGGAGAAGCAAGTGACAGCTTGGTTTTCGAAGCTGATTTTATATCCAGGAAAGAGCAGTCATCGCGTAAGTAATGGGCATTCATTGAATAACTTCTATATGCAGGGCTTTGTGTCATCATGAAAACCATATCTTACATTTTTGTACCATATGGTGCTTGTTATTAAACATATTTCTAATTGGGAAGATCAAGTATATTCACATATATCATTAATAATGTAAAATAGTATGTGAAAAATACCAAATAAATACTATAGACAGGGCTAACTCATTAGACAAAAGAGAGAGCTCTACCGATTGAAACGAACAGAAAAGAGACCCTCTTAGGTCTGTTTCTGGGGCAGTCTGTGCACTCCTCTGGGCAAGGTTCTCATCGCAGACCCTGGAGAACAGCAGATGCTGTGTGAGAGCAAGTGTCCCAGAACGTCTGCACTTGAGAACTCATGAGGCTTATGAATGAAGTTCCAGTTCTAGAATGACTGTTCGACAAATAATCCCTGAGATCGACTAGGTGCCAGACACTGGGGAAACCATGGTTATCAAAACAGGGCTGACTCCTATCCTCATCTCATGAAGCTTATCATATGGTTGCGGGTGGATAGGGAGAAGACATTAAATACTTCTAAAATCAAGTGTAAACTTTCACTGTGACAAGTGCTTAGAATGTGTGTGCTATGAAAGTGATGAAAGTGGGTTTTGCTTTCATTGAGGAGGTCAGAGAGGGCTTCTCTGAGGCAGCAAACTTTGGTCTGAGAACGGGAGGGTGAAAAGTATTAACCTGGCTTACAAGGGGTCTGGTTGAGGCAGAAGAATCTCATGTGCAAGGAGGGGGCCTGGCTAGCAGGTGGGACTGAAGAGTCAGTGTAGCTGGAATGCTGAGTGAGTGCTACCTGGTGTGACATGAGATTTAGAGTTCTATGGGCCAGAACATGCAGGATGCTGTGGCCTCTGTTAGAGCATCCAGTGTTTATCCCTAGTTAATGGAAGGCTACTGAAGGGCTTTGAGTGGATGTGCGTGTGTCGCCTTGATTGTGGTTGAGAACAGATTGAAAAGGAACCAGATAGGATATAGATTGACCAATAAGGAGGTGTCTAGGTATGTCAAAGGCAGGTACCATTGAAATCAAGGGAGGTGTATCTATCTGAGAACTATTAGAAGTGAAGTTGATAGGCCTTAGTGACATATTAGGTGCAGAGGGTTTCCGACCTGTTTATCTGGATGCATGGTGGTTCTAATTACTGATAAACGAGGAGCTGAAAGAGGAATATCAGGATTCTGAGGAAAGATCATGAGACCTATTGTGTTCAAGGTGTGTTTGAGCCATGGAAGAGGAGTGGTAGTTAGGTGTTTGTATTATGGATATGGAGCTCAGAACAGAGCTTTGATCTAGAAGTAATGAACTTTGCACCCCTACCTAAGTGTCCATGACCTTCTTTGAATTGCTCATAGATGGTTACTGAAATTGTGTATGAGTGTGGGGTTACTTAGGAGTGAGCATAGCATGAAAAGTCCAGTGGTTCTATGACCAGGCCTTTAGGAACTCCAATAGATAATGGTCCGGTGGAAGAGGAGGAGCTTGCCACGGAGACAGACATTTTATCTGTTAGGATGTCTGTTTGCCATTTACTTAATAGGAAGCTCGAAGAGAGCTCCACAACTCAGGGGGATGAGATGGGATCTTTGTGTTTTTCTTGGACTTCCCTTCATGCTTGCAAGATGGCTGCCACTGTGGAGGTTATTATATCCTCACACAGTAACTAACAAAAACAGGTAATAGGACTAGTGAGGGTCATAAGAGAAAGGCCTCCCAGTTTATGTACCTCTTTCCTTTAATCACAGAGAAAAAAATGTCTCAGAACCTCCTCAGCAGATTGCTTTTTGGGTCCTACTGCATAGAACTGAGTCCTGTGGCCCTCCCTAGCTGTAAGTTGCGAGGGGGTCTGGGAAAGTGTCTTATTTTTGTAGTCTGTGTTTAGGCAGATGGACAAGGATAAAGGATTGTGGCTAGCAATAACTGAGCCTACCACAGAAGATGGGAGAGGGCTGTGTTGTGTCATGAAGTCAAGGGAAGAGAGTGTTTTAAAGAGGAGACTTGATCAGTGGTACAGAACATTGCTGAAAAGTCAAGTAGGATGCACACTGAAAAATGTCCACTGACTGAATGGCACAGAGGTCACTGGTGACTTAAGTGAGACCTACTTCAGTGTCATCATAGGAATAGAGGGTGTATTAGGGAAGGTATCAAACAGGCATCTAAAGAGGGTGGAAATATATTATTTCCCTAAGTGAAGTCGACATATGAAGGAAGCTTGCTGCGATTTCACTTTTTTTTTTTTGAGAGGTTTTTGCTACAGGGCGTGTGCACTCGCCAGAAAGACAGAGAGAGACAGAGAGAGACAGAGAGACAGAAAGCGAGAAATCACCCCCCAGGGGAGATGGCCACGCCACAATCCCTTCTCCATTCTCCTCTTGGGATCTTGGGCATTCACGCACATGCTGGCGTGAGTTTAAGCCACTGGGTCCGGGATTTGAACCACGGTTGACTACATGGGAGTCCAGTGACATAGCCATTACACCAATTGCTGGCCCGCTGTTATTTCACTTTTAAATATTTTTCTATTAGTACAAGATGGAATGGATGATCAAATGGTAAAACTCCAATTCTTTCTTTTTTCTTCTGTTTTTGGAAAGGTTTTTTTGCTATAGAGCACGAGTACTCACCAGAAAGACAGAGACAGAAAGCAAGAAATCACCCTGCAGTGGGGATGGCCATGCTGCAATCCCTTCTCCTCCATTCTCCTCTCGGGATCTTGGGAATGCACGCACATGCACCCGACATGAGTTTAAGCCACCAGGTCTGGGACTCGAACCGCGGTCGACTACATGAGAGTCCAGAGACATAGCCATTACACTAACTGCTGGTCCCAACTCCAATTCTTTTTTAAACTATTTTTATTTTGCCAGAGGGCACTTGAGAAGAAAAGGGAAGTGAGAAAACACTCCCTGTAGGGGATGGTCATGCCACAGTCCCTTGTCCATTTCTCCTTTTGGGATTTTGGGCATGCAAGCATATGTGCCTGGTATTTTTTTTTTTAAAGAATTATTTTATTTAATTTTATTTATCATTATCATCATTATTATTTTCCAGTTTGATCAGAGAGAGAGAGAGAGAGAGGAAGTGAGAAAGCAAGCCATCAGGTCTGAGACTTGAACCGTGGTCGGCCATGTGGGAGTCCAGCACCTTTAACCACCATGCCACTTGCCGGCCCCCAATGTGCCTGGTGTTTTTCAAGCTGCCGGGTCCAGGACTCAAACTAGCAGTTAGCCATGTGAGACTCAGTCTTAACTACCACCTGACTGGCTGACCCAGTAAAACTCTCATTCTAATCCATTTGTCTGCTGCTTGCTGTCTGTCCATCCTTGGGCATAATAGGAAACTAAGCATCAGTTTCCTGTTTGCAACATGGTGGGTGTGAGAGAAGCACAAAGTGCTTAGTGCAGAATCTGGCATATAGTGTATGCCCAGTAACTAGGAGCTTTTATTATGATCCTTTCAGTCTAGTTTTTTTTTTTTTTTTCTCTTTAGCTTTCCATTTAATGGATAGAAGTTTATGTTATATAAGTATGATTACTCAGAACTTTTCTTAATATTTTCTTTGTTAATGTGATCTATGAAATCGTTCTCAAGGCTCTTGGAATAAAGCTTATAGATAACAGTCAAGGCTTACATGATTTTTGAAAAGTATAAATATGTGGAGATGAGACATTTCTAATTTAATGACTGGAATGAAAAGTCATACGAAAGTAGCTCATTTTATCTCAGAGAACGTTTTGCCTGGTATTTCCATTTCATGTACAAATTACATTTTCTTCCTTACAGTGTATCATTGTCAATTACTGGAATGCCTCATGAAATATAAACAAGAAGTCTGGAAAGTAAGTTTTAGATCAAATTTAACCCATACTCGCAAACCTAATTTATATAAGATAATAAATATTGCTTGCATATTAAAACTGCTGCTTAAGTCAAAGTTATCGATGTGCCATTATATTGATGTGACAGAACCTGTAATTCTTTTTTTACTGGCTAATTACTTATCGTTTGGAGTAGAAATGATACTTTAAGACCAGAGTGTCTTGACAGATAGAGTAATTGGTTGTATCTTACAGTAGTAAACAAATATCACTGTATGACAAATATTATTGTGTGACAAATAATTTTATTTAATTTGAAAGATTGCTTGAGAATCTGTCTTCTTTCAAATAGGAGGAATGAATTGCCAAGAAATGTGATTAGAAAAATTTGTTTGTTTGTTTGTTTTAGCTGTAGGATGTGTGCACTTCTCCATAGAGAGACAGAGAAAGAAAAAGAGAGTAAGTGAGAAGTCCTCTCCTCCCCCCGGGGGGGATGGCCACGCTGCAATCCCTTCTCCTCTCAAGATTTTGGCACGCATGCACATACGCCCAGCATTTTTTTAAGTGGCCGGGTCTGAGACTTGAACTACACAGTCAGCCATGTGGGAGCCAGCCAACTTAACCACCGTGCCACCAGCTGGCCCAGGAAAATGTTTTTTAAATGGAGATTTTGGCAAACTGGCTTATACTGTTTGAAAATGGTTGTTTAATCTGAATAGAGAAGAATTTGTTAAAAGATAGTGTATTTTGAACTCTACAGGTTCGTGTGTGCAGGAGTGTTCATTTACCAAAAGACCAGTAAATAAATAACTACTGAGAAATAATGTTTTTACTGTGAACTGATCTGCAAAGCAGGCCTGGATGATGAGATTCCAGGGAAATTACCCACCTCAACCCCTCTATTGGAATTTTCACTGCTTTGGAAATGTGAAAGGACTACTTTTATTTTTATTTGATGGTGCTAAGTCAAAATACGTTTTCTGTTCTCTTTAGGATCTTTTGTATGTGATTGCCTATGGGCCTTCCCAAGTGAAACCTCCAGCTGTGCAAATGCTTTTCCACTATTGGCCCAATTTAAAACCTCCTGGGGCAATAAGCGAGTACAGGGGTTTGCAGTACACAGGTAAGAGGAGAAGAGCTCTGTGAAGCCCCACCTTTATTTCTCCTGTGCCACATTTGTCTCTCTCTCTTTTTTAAAATCTTGCTGGACTACGTTTACTGTGCTTTTAGACATTGTCAGAAATTCTTTCTGAAACTAGATGGTTTAAAATAAGTTAATTAAAATCAGTTTCAAAAACATTCACGACACTATAGCAAGTGGCCTAATTCCCACCCTGGTTTGCAACACAGCTGGACTAGTAGGTTTATCTGTCACCAGCATTAATCCCTACAAAGGCTCGAGTGGTGAGTATAATGCTGCAGGTTTGCTCATCATTTGGCAGAACCCCAACTGGCTAATTCTGCTGTGATAAGAAGATTTGCAGCATTTTCAACACGGGAGCAGCTCATGCAAATAAAAACTAAATGATCCCAATAGCCTAATTGGCCAGGAAGAGTCAGCAATTAATGAACCGTGCTGTAATTAAGCACGGGGAGTAAACAATAACTTCAAATACAATGACAGATATCTACCAAAAAGCCCTGCAAAACAAACAGATAAACAAAACTCCGGTCCTGGGTTGCCCTTTATGTTCATACGTCATAAAATTGAAGAAGAAACCTGTAGCTAATGGAACTTCTAATGTCCCTGCCTACCTTCTTCTCCTCCTTCCTGTATACATATTTTTCTGAAAATAGGAGGGGTGGATATTTTTACCTGGTTAACCTTTACTCAAGTTATTGTGGGATTGTACATGGATGTTCAGAGAATCCACTCATTTGTTGGCATCGCTTGTCTTTACACAGGTGATTTGAGGTGTTCCTGGGGGATTTAACTTAATTCAGGTGACTGGTATATGTGCCTAATAAAAGATTTAGCTACTTATTATCTTATCGATTGGCTTGTTCAAAAAGTTGTGATGCATTTTTGCATAGAAAAACATAGAAAAATATTGATTTTTCTGGTGATCCAATAGTATTTTTACCTTTTCCTAATTGAACACAATTTATGAACCAAGTTTTTTTTTTTTCTTTAGGTTTTTGTCATAGAGTATATTAGTTTGCCAGAGAGAGATACAGAGAGATGGGAGAGGGAAAGTGAGAAATCACCCTGGGGGGGGGGGGGTGGTGGAATTGGCTATGTTGCAGTCCCTTCTCCTCCAGCATCTTCCCAGGATTTTGAGCATGCACACATGCATGCATGCATGCCTGGTGTGATTTTCCAAGCTGGTGAGTCTGTTACTCAAGCTGTAGTTGACCATGTGGGAGTCCAGTGCCTTAACCACCACACCACCTGCTGGCCCCATCACACCAAGTTTTATAGATATTTTCCTAATGAATGCTCACAGAATCTTGGGAAGTACATTTATTTATTTATTTATTTATTTATTTATTTTTGCTATAGGGAGGTGTAATTGCTGGGGGTGGGCAGAGATAGAAAAATAGAGAGAAAGAAAGAGAGAGAAGGCAACCTCCAGGGAGAATGGCCATGCCACAATCCCATTTCCTCTTCTCTTAGGATTTTGGGCAAACACGCATATGCACCTGCTGTATTTTTCAAGCCACTGAGTCTGGGACTCAGACCATACATCTGGCCATGTAGGATCCAGCTGTCTTAACCCCCATGCCATCAACTGACCTGAGAAAGAGATTTTTTAATTTGAATTCTACTTTCTTGTTTTTTTTTTTTTTTTTTTAAGTTTGTCAGTTTAATTTTTAAGGTTTATTTAAAAGCTTATTTCTCCCATGAGTGAGATAGAGTACAAGGGCGCCTCGCACAGGCCTTGATGCCTTGATCACCCCCAGCCTTAGACGGCCCTGGATCTTGAGCACACCTATGCCCTACGTATTCAGAGAGGTCCCCACACACAAACCCAGAACTCCCTCATTGAGTCAGCTTTATGGAGCATTGTGTTTTATTGCTGCACCACTGTCCAACCTCAATTTTACTTTTGAGTTGAGGGGCATGGAATTTAAGTAACTGCCTAAGTCACAGATAATAAGAGATACAGCTTGAATTTGAACCCTACCTTTTCTATTCTACTAACGTGCCATTGTTTTGTCAATTTAGTGCCTTAATCAAGTTTTCACTAGGGCTTTAGCGTTTTTCTATAATGCTTGTTGAGATGAAAGATGTACCAAAGGGTATCATCAGTATTTAGGTGGCACTTGGGAAGTAGGTGGCAGATGTTTTTGATAGTAAAAATTAAAAATATTAAAAATTATATAGAGACAGGATTTCATAGGCATGGAAGTTTGAGGAGGATATGCTTTCTTAGCCAGTGAGTTTTGTATGTTTTTCCAGTAATTTATTTACTCTTTTAAAATAACTTTTTTTTAATGAAAGGAATTTTTTAATAGAAAAGTTACAGCAATATTTGAGGAGAAAAAAAAATACCAGTACCCAGAAATGACCATTGTTAACATTTCAATATATTTTTCTCCAGTCTCTTTTCTCTCCAGTGTTTTAAAGATAAAATTAAGATCATATTGTTTGTAATTATATGTAGTTTCTCTCCTAGGGAGGAATTGCTGGATCAGAGGATGTGTATATGTCCAACTTCAGTGAATAATAGTGAACAGCTTTTCCGAATTAGTTGTATTACTCTCATTAGCAGTGTATGAGGGTTGTTTTTTTTCCCCCCTTATGTTCCATCATGTGGGCAATACTTTGGTTAATTTAAAAAAATGTAGTCATTTTCAGGGGTGTCTAATTTGTATATTTATTGACTATTTAAATATCCTCTAAATGTAATCTTTGTCCATTTTTTATGCTGAAAATATTTTTTTTACTCTCTAAATGATATCTTTTGATCAACTGAAGTTAATTGCATGTAATCAAATTAACAGTATTTGTTTTGTTTAGTTTTATGTCCTAATAAAGTCTTTCCTACTCTAAAACGTGAAGTATCTTGTATTACCTTCTATAATTTTTTTTTTATTTTTTTATTTTTTACCTTTTAGATGTAGCTGGAATTAATTTGTCTGTCTGGTGGGAGGTATCAATCAGTTTTTTTTTTCTCTTATGGATAGCCTTTATTTTCCCATTCTTATTGTTCTATAGCACCATTTATTTATTTAGTTAGTTATTTACTTTTTAAGTATTTGGCATAGGGCATGTGTGCTCGTTGTAGAGAGAAAGAAAGAGACAGTGAGAGGGAAAGTGAGAAATCGTCCTTCAGGGGGATGGCCACATCATAATCCCTCTGTTTCATTTGTTTTTTGTTTTTTGAGAGGTGTCGGACCTGCCGACAGCGAACAGTTTTTGAGTTGGGGGGTGAGGATTAAAGCAAAGACAAGAAGACAGGGTAGAAATGGGAGGCCTGCCGGTCAATACTGGTCAGCACCAAATGTACTTTATTGCTAGTATTTATACACACTCTAGAGACTTTTGTGATGTAAAGTTTTAAGTCTTTACTGAATTTATCAGGTCATTACAACAATACTTTGGAACATTCAGTTCAAAACAGTCCCAAGACATTTTGCTCAAAACAATCTAGCCACCCAAGGCCATGTCCGGATAAAGACCCTGGTCTTATTCTGATGGTCACATCCTGCACATTCCACACATCTCCTCTTTGGCGCCCCACAGAGAGGTTTTTGGTATAGGGTGGGTGCACTTGCCCCAGAGACAGAGAGAGACAGAAGGTGAGAAATCACCCCCCAGGGGGAATGGCCACTCTGCAATCCCTTCTCCTTCATTCTCCTCTTGGGATCTTGGGCACGTATGCACAAATGTCAGTTTAAGCCACCAGGTCCAGGACTCAAATTGTGATTGACTACATGGGAGTCCAGAAACGTAGCCATTACATCATCTGCTGGTCCTTCACCCAGCATAGTTTTTAGGCCATCAGTTCTGGGACTTAAACCACAGTTGACCTTAACCACTATACCACCTGATGGCCCCAATAGCACTATTTTAAAAAAATCAAATCAGGAGCTGGCAGATTGCATAGTGGTTAAGGGCACTGGACTCCCAAATGACCAACTGCGGTTTGAGTCTTGGACTTACTTTTGCTCTCTGTCTCTCTTGGTCTCTCTCTGGCGCATGTACATGCCCTATAGCAAATTAAAATAATAATAAATAAAATTAAATAAATAATTTTTTAAAATAAAAGATGTTTTGTCTCTGAATCCTTCATGTAGTTTGATTAGTGTATTTTTCCTTTTGTCAGTACTACACAGTCTTAATTACTATGAGCTTAATAAGTCCTCCCACCTTATTGTTATTCTCTTCCTCTTCCTCATCTTCACTCATTCTCCTTTTTCTGTTTTTTCTTCTCCTTCATGTTTTCCCCATCTTTCAAGAATATCTTGTCTCTTGCTTTTTGCTAAGTTACAAGGTTTGTCAAGTTCAATATACACAAATGCCCAAACTGCTAGGATTTTGATTGAGATTGCCCAGAATCTTTGTTGGCATAATCTTGATTAATTTGGGAAACTGACATACTTTTAGAATATTAAATATTATAATATATGAACATGATATATATCTATATGTAGACTTTCTTTAATTTCTTTTTATGCTATTTTATAATTTTCTGTGTAGATGTATTGCATATATCTCATATAGCTTATGTCTAGGCATTTATTTTTTGATGTTATTATCAATAATATACTTTTAAAAATTACATTGTCTAACCCTTTGTTGCTAGTATGTTCACATTCAGTTAATTTTTGTATATTTATCTTGTATCTAGTCATCTTGCTAAATCACTATTAATTCTGATAATTTATTGTGGTAGTTTTGTTTAAAACGTTTTAAAAAATGTACACAAATATATTATTGTTGAACTGAAATAAACTTAATGTCTTCTTTTCAATGCACAAGGTTTTATATTGTCTTGCCTTGCACAGACTAAAACCTGTGCTATACTGATTCCTAACTTTTGTCATGGTTTTTCCTTAGACCCATGGGTTTTTTAGTAGGATAATTTATCGCTCGATTCCTCTGTAGTCAGATATTTTGTATTATTTCATTCTGTTGGCATTTTTTTATACTTTCTTTCTGGTTGAGCATTTGGTCACTTTTATAAATATCCCTGTGTTCCTAAAAGGAGCTTGTATTTGGCAGTTGTTATCTATAGCATTCTATATATGTCAGCTAAATCAAGTATGTTAACTGTGTAGTTCAAATCTTTTATATTTTTATTGCATTTCTGTCTAGTTCTTCTATCAGTTACCAAGAGCAGAGCATTAAAATTTCTTGTTCTGATAATGGGTTTTTTCATTTTTTCTTGTCCATAACTGTATTTATGATATTATTTCTATTCATCTTCTTGGAGGGGTCATAGAATTTCTTGATCTGTGGCTTGATGTCTTTTCTAACAAAAGACAGCTTTGGTAATCTGTCAGGCATTATTTCTCCTTTGTTAGTGATAACAGTACTGTACTAAGGTATGTTTTATTAATATAGTTAGATCCACAAGTATCAAGTATACAGCTGAATCAGTTATGTGAAATGTATAATGCACATGTCATCATCATCCTGACAAAGATAATGGAGTGTTTCCATCACTCCATAAATAGTGGTATGCCTTTTCTAATCAGCACCCCTCTTTCACTCTGAGGAAATATTGCTCTGGTTTCTATATAATTCATATATTATCTAATTCAGGTATTGGTATAAATGGAGGTCAGATAGTATGTATTTTTTCATGTCTGCCTTCATTCAGTCAGCATGATGTTAGTGAGATTAATTCATGTTGTTAAGGATTTTAGTAGTTTATTTTAATGCTGATTAAGTATTCCAGTGCATGAGTATGCCTCAGTTTGTTGGTCAACCCTCATATTGATATATAATTGGCTGTTTCTAGTTTTTGACTAATATACAGGAAGCATGAACATCTTATACAAATCTTGTGGACATATACATTTACTTCTTTTAAGCATGTGTATGCTAGTGGAACTGCTGGATAATAGGGTCCATAAAAAAATTCTAAACAGTTCTGTGAAGTATTTATGCCAGTTTATGTTCCTTCAACAATATATGAGCATGTTAGTTGCTATAAACTCTTGCTAACCTTTGCAATTGTCAGTGTTTTTAATTTTAGCCATTCTGGTGGATGTGTATCTCATTTAGGTTTTAATTTATATTTCCCTAATAACTGATGAGAACATTTTTATGTATTTATTGCTCAGTCAGATACCTTATTTTGTGAAGTACTGTAAAAAGCACTTTGCATGTTATTAATTTTTTTTGTTATTGTTGATATGTAGTTGTTCTTCATGTAGTCTTGTATGAGTCATTTTTAAAGTTTGTGTATCACAGATATTTTCTTCCAGTCTGGGGATTGCTGTTGTACTCTACTCCCACTGTCTTATACTCACAAGCATGAGTTTTTAATTTTGATAAACTCAAACTTTTCATTTGTTCTTTTCTGGTTATCATTTACTATCCTGTATAAGAAACCTTTGCCTTTTCCAAGGTTGTGAAGATAGTCTTCCAGAAGCTTTATAGTTTTATCTTCACATTTAGGTCTATGATCTATCTTAAGTTTAAATTTTTGATATGATGGTGATGTTTCCTTTATTTTCTTATGGATGTTTTTTAGCACCCTTTGTTGAAAAGTTTATCCTTTCCCCCATTTGAATTGTCTTGGCCCTTAGGTAATATATATATTATATATTTCTGGACTCTATTCTGTTTCATCGACCTGTACATTTAACTGTGTATCAATAACACTGTCTTAAATACTTTTGCTTTATAGTCTTGAAATCAGATGTTTTGACTCTCTAATTTTTTTTTCTTTGATCATCTTGGGTGTTTTGGGTCCTTTACATTGCCATAAAAATTTAACTATCATCTTTCAATTTCTGCCAAAAATAATCTTCCTGGGATTTTGCTTTGGATTGTGCTAAATCTGTGGCTCTATTTGGAAAGAATTGACATTTAAACAATATTGCATTTTCTAGTCTACGAATGCAATGTATCCATTATTTAGGTCTCATAAAATTTTTTTAGCAGTGTTCTATACTTTTTCAAATTCTATACTTGTCAGTATAGACTTTTTTTTGCATTTCTTTTGTTAATTTCTATTTGATATTTTGGATGCTGCAATGCCTTCTCCTCCATTTCTCTATCCTGTTGGGACTTTTGGTATCCATGCACATGTGTTCAGTGTGTTTTTCATACCACTGGAGCTGAGATTCAAATGGCATGGTTGGCAGTGTGGGATCTGATTCCCTTAAGATTTCAGGGCTGTAGGACCAGCAGTTAGCGTAATGGCTATGTCGCTGGACTCCCATGTAGTTGACCATGGTTTGAGTCTTGGACCCGGTGACTTAAACTCACGCTGGCGCATGTGCATGTGTGCCCAAGATCCCAAGAGGAGAATGGAGGAGAAGGGATTGCGGTGTGGCCATACCCCATGGAGGGTGATTTCTCGCTTTCTGTCTCTCTGTCTCTTTCTGGCGAGCACACGTGCTTTATGGCAAAAACCTCTCAAAAAAAGAAAAAAAAAGATTTCAGGGCTGGCCTCTACCCCCCCTTTTTTTTTTCTCTTCCTAATCTGAGACTTCAGAAAACATTTATTATTCATGAGTTCTCAGATATTCCATTACCTTTTTGAAAAAAGGAATTTATAGTTTGGATTTGTATGGATCTGTCTTCTAGTTGACTATCCCTTTCTTTTGTTGTGTCCAATGTTTTTTTTTTTTTTTTTTTTTTGGAGAGGTTTTTCGCTATAGGGCGCGTGCGCTCGCCAGACAGACAGAGAGAGACATAGAGACAGAAAGCGAGAAATCACCCACCAGGGGGGATGGTCACGCCGCAATCCCTTCTCCTCCATTCTCCTCTCGGGATCTTGGGCACGCACGCACACGCGCCCGGCGTGAGTTGTAAGCCACCGGGTCCGAGACACGAACCGCGGTCGACTACGTGGGAGTCCATCGACATAGCCATTACGCTAACTGCTGGTTCCCATTGTTGTGTCCAATGTTTTTAAAAAAGTTCTTTCAATGAGTTATTAATTTTATACATTCTATTTTGAGATTCTAGAACTTATTATTAGTATTTTTAAAGATATTTTTGTTTCTTCATTGTAATTCTTACCATTTAAATAAACTATTTTTTAATATTCTCTAATAAATTTAAAGTACTTAATTAAAATACTTATTTCTAATACCAAGTAGGGTTGGCCCCATAGTGCAGTGGTTAAGTGCTGTGTTTAGAAAGCAAAATCCCATATGGCTTACTGTGGTTCCAATCCTGGTTCTGGTGGCTTGTAAAACATACTAAGCTTGTGTGCGTGTATACCAAAAATACCGGCAGGAATGAAAAATGGAGGAAAAAGATTGCAGCATTACCATGCTTCATTGAGGGGTACTTTCTCTTCCCTCTACTCACTTCTAGTGAGCACACATGTTATCTGTCAGTTAAAACAAAAACAAATAAATGTCTGTTATGTCATCTGTGTGTCTACTTCTTTTGGCTCTTTTTCTCTTGATTATGGGTCACATTTTCTAGCCTTTCACATTTTGTAAATTTTTTATTGTATGATGGGCATTGTAAATAATATGTTGTGGAGATTCTGGACTATTTTGTGTATAAATGTATAGAGTGTTATATATATATATACACACACAGACATATATGTATATATATACACATATATATTTTATATACATATATATATTTATATACATATATGTATTTTGCTGGAATCAAATTACTGGTATATTATCTTCAGCCAAGACTTAATTTTACAATTTGTTAAGCCAGATATATTTTGCTTTTAATCCTAAAGCACAGCTATTATTTCTCTAGAATTACCTTCAAAATCTATAGTATGTAGTGAAAGCAGTGCTTAGAGGAAAATTACAGTATTTAAGATGACTTAGAAAGAAGGAAGATCTGGGCCAGCCTATGGCCTGGTTATTATGGTGGCTGGATCCCATGTGGCCAGCCACTTGGTTTGAGTCCTAAACCCAGTAGGTTGAGGGACACATGGGGTGCATGTGCATGTGTACCCAAAATTCAAAAGGAGAGAGAACTAGAGAAGGGATTACAGCATGACCATACCCCATGGGAGGTGCTTTCTTGCTTTCTCTCTCACTCTCAGTCTCTAGAAAGTACACATGCCCCCTGGCAAATTAAAAAAAAAATAAGGAAAGAAGGAAGATTTAAAATTAATATTATAACCTTTCCTAGGAAACTAGAGAAATGAAAACAATTTTAGCCTAAAGCAAGCATAATAAAAGAAATAATAAAAATCAGAAAAGAATTCAGTGAAATTTAAAATAGGAAAACAACAAAAAAATTGGAAAAGTCTTGCTTTTATAATAATTTTTACTATAATTCCTAATTTACATTAAATAGTTGTATATCTTTGTGGATTAAAGTGTGGTTTTACAAAGCATGTATAGAATATGTAGTAATCAAATATAAGAAATAAATATAGCCACCATCTCCCAACATTTATTACTACTTATTGTTGTGTAAGTTTAAAATTTGCTCTACTGGTTATTTGGGGAGAAATATTAAATTGTCACTAACTTTGTTTGCTCTATCGTACGATAATATTCTATATCCCATTCCACTTATTTATATGTACTCTATTATCTGCTATCCAAGTTGCCCCCATTTGTTTCCCCTTTTCACCTTCTAGTGTCCACCATTGCACTCTCTACTTTCATGCAATCAAGACTTTTAGCTGTCACCTAAGAGTGAGGCCATACAATGTTAAGTGAGGACATATGATATGTATCTTTCAGAACCTGGCTTATTTCACTTAGTATTATTTCTTCTGCATTCATCCATTTTGCCTGAAATGAAAGGAATCTATCCTTTTTAGTGGCTGAGTAGTATTCATTATTATATGCACCACATTTTCTTTATCCTTTCATTAGTTATTGGGCACTTAGATTGATTCCATATCTTAGCTGTTGTGAATAGTGCTGCAGTGAACACCGAAGTGCAGTTATCTCTTTGATAGATTGGATATATACCCAATAGTGGGATTACTAAACTGTAAGACTGTGTACACTCATCAAAGAGAGTGAAAGAGAAAGAGAGAGAGAGAGAGAGACAGACTCCTAATGAAGTGTGATTTCACTGCAATTCCTTTTCTCCATTTCTCCATCCTATGTGCATTTTGGGAATGCACATACATATGCCTGGCATGTTTTTCAAGCCACTGGGGCCTGAATTTGAACCATGATCAATCATGTGAGACCTAGATTTCCTTTTTTCTTTCTTTCTTTCTTTCTTTTTTTCCCCCAGAGATATTTTTGCTATAAGGTCTGTGCACTCACCAGAGAAACAGAAACACAAAGCGAGAAATCAGCCCCCCAAAGGGGGTATCTATACTGCAATTCTTTCTCCTCCATTTTTCACTAGGGATTTTTGAGCATGCACACACATGTACTGTCTGAGTTTCAAGCCCCTGAGTCCAGGACTTGAATGTGGTTGACCATTTGGGAGTCCAATGCCTTACCCACCATGCCACCTGCTGGCCCTGAGACCTAGCTTTTGTAGGCACTGCACTACAGAACCTGCCGTCTCAGCACCGTTTACCGAAGAGACCATTTTTTCCCCACTGAACTATATTGGGACCTTATCAAAAAGCAGTTGGCTAGAGTCAGAGGGGGGTCACTTCCCAGCAAGGCTACCGCAGTCTCCGGAGCATACAGCAAGTGGCCTTGCCAACATGCTGAGTCGACCCAAGCTTTGCTCATAGGTGTGTGTGGGGGGCGTACAGCAGCGGCCTTGCCAATGTGCTGAGCCAACCAAGGCTGTGCTCAAAGGTCGAAGGCTCAAACAGATCCTGGGGCCCTGCCGGGTCGGACTCCTCTAGGCTAATGTCAGTAGTTGACATGGAAGTTAAGGTGCTGGATCCCACATAACTGATCTGTGGTTCGAGACCTGGCAGCTTGAAAAGCATGCAGGGAATGTGTGTGTGTGTGTGTGTGTGTGTGTGTGTGTGTGTGTGTGTGTGCCCAAAATTCTGAGAGGAGATGGGAGGAGAAAGGATTGTTTTCTTCTTAAAATCATCCCTCTGGGGGGTGATTTCCCATTTTATCTCTCTCTCTGTTATATGATCAGTCTTAGGGAACGTGTGCTGCTTAGAAGAATATGCATTTTGTGACTGTTAGGTGAAGTGTTTGTTTTGGAGAGATTTTTTTGCTATAGGCATGTGTGCTCAGCAGAAAGTCAGATACAGAAAGGGAGAAATCACCCCCCAGAGGGATGGCCACACCACAATCCATTGTCCTCCTGGGATCTTGGGCATGCACATACACGTGCCGGTGTAAGTTTGAAGCCACCGGGTCCAGGACTCAAACTGTGGTTAGCCATGTGGGAATCCAGCAACACAACCTCTTTGCCATCTGCTGGCCCTGAGTGAAGTGTTCTATAAATGTCTATCAGGTTCATTTGATCTCTGGTGTCATTTCACTGCAATTTTTAAAATTTATTGTTTGTTTAGATGAGTTAACTAAAGCTGAGAGTGGGGAGTTGAAATCCCAAATAGTTACCATTGAGAGTCTCCTTTTAGGTCTAGCAGTATTTTTTTTTTTTAATATGGGTACTCTGGTATTGAGTGCATATGTATTTACAATTGCTATATCCTCTTGGTGAATTGATCCTATAAAACCATATAATAAGCCTCTTTGTCTTTTTTTAGAAATTTTTATTTGAAGTTTATATTGTCTGACATTAGAATTGCTACTTCCACTTGCTTTAGATTTACATTTGCATGTAATGTGTTTTTCTATCCTTTGTTCTCACTTTACATATGTGTTTATAGATGAACTGAGTTTCTTGAAGTGAACTTTGTTTACTCTATTTACTGTATTTTTTGATTGGAGAGCTTAATCCATTTACATTTAAGATTATTATTAATAGGTATGGATTTACTCCTGTCATTTTGTTGGTCATGTTCTGATAGTTTTGTCTTTCCTTTTTTTCTTTCTTCGGTTGTTGTTTATCTTTGCTCTTTGGCAGTTTCCCATGGTGGTAGGATTTGAATCTTGTCTCTTCCAATCTGTGTGACTGTTCTACTAGTCATTTATATACCTTTGTTTGTTTTGGGTTTTGAAACTATCAGTAAAACTGATGAACTTTTAGCCAGGCTAACCAAGAAAACAGGAAAAAAGATAATCCTAATTCCTAGAAAGGACGTAAAGGCTCTCATTAATTAATTGGGAGGATAACAAAACAATACTATGAAGTTTGTGTGCTCAAATTTGACGACTTAGGTCTAGATTATGGTCTCATGCTCACATAACATGATCTATCAGTTTTTTTTTTTTTTCTGCATTCCTGGTGTATTCTTCAGTTTCTCACTTTTTCTCCCCTTAGTTCAGAGAGATTGTTGAAATCTGATCATCTTGGCAGATAGAGAGCTAGGCAAAAGAGGAGCCTCTTCTATCGCTCAAAATTGCCTCCTTTTTTTTGGATTATAGCTCTGTAATTCTTCCATAATGCTCTCCATGGTTTTTCTTGTTTGTTTGTTTTGTTTTGTTTGTTCGTTTTGTTTTGTTTTCTACCTTGTCCAGTTTTTTTGTCTGAAGTTGTCAGTGAAGTTTTCTGCCCCATTTTAAAATTGAGGTGCTTATTTTTTTACCTTATATGTTCAAAATATAAGACTTTTGTCAATATATTCTGAATATGTTCTTTCAGTTAGGGACTTTATAAGTATTTTAGCAAAAGTTTTTTGAGGCCAGCAGTTGGCATAATGGCTGTGTCTCTGAACTCTCATGTAGCTGACCACAGTTTGAGTCCCGGACCTGGTGGCTTAAACTCACGCTGGGCGTGTGTGCATGCGTGCCCAAGATCCCAAGAGGAGAATAGAGGAGAAGGGACTGCGGCATGGCCATCCCCCCGGGGGGTGATTTCTTGCTTTCTATCTCTCTGTCTCTCTCTGTCTTTCTGGTGAGCGCATGCGCCCTATAGCAAAAACTTCTCCAAAAAAAAAAAAAAAAAAAGGAGGAGGAGGAAGGGGGAGGGGGAGGAGGAGGAGAAGAAGAAAAAGAAGAAGGAAAAAAACCATCTATGAAGAGATGACAGTGAAAGTGAGGGCTGACAGGTGGCATGGCAGTTGGGATACAAGACTTCCACATATCCAATCATGGTTCAAGTCCTGGACCTGGCAACTTGCTTTCTCACTTTCTCTCTATCTCTGTCTCTCTCTGGTCAAATTAAAAGATAATAATAGAATTAAATTAAATTAAATAATTCTTTTAAAAAAACAAATAGCAAAAGTTTTCAATTGAATTGAAATATATCAGCTTTCCTCTTAGGACTTTTGTCTCTCTTAAGGGTATAACAAAATTCTGTGCTTCTAGGTGTTTTATAGTTTAAAATTTTACATTTAAGCATACACTCCACTTGGAATTATTTTTGTAGATGGAGAACAGTAAGGATTGAATTATTTTTCCTATATCCAGTTGTTTCAGTTTAACTTGTAGAAAAGATTATCCTTTCCAAATTGAATTACCTTGTGTTTTCTCTTGAAAAATAATTGACATCATACTTGTGTTTCTATTTCTAGACTCTATTTTATCCCATTGTCTATCTGTACACCAATATTACATGATGGTTATTGTAGCTTTGTAGTATATCTTGAAATCATGTGGTGTAATTCTTTTAGATTTTTTTTTTCAAAATTTTTTTGGCTATTTCAGTACCATTGCATCTTTACATAATATTTATTATTGTCTTGTTATTTCTACATAACAATCTTATTGGATTTTGAATGGGAGTACATTGAATATATAGTTTAATTTGGTGAAAATGGACAGTTTAATATTGAATATTATGATCTATGAGCATTCTCTATTGTTTATTTTGATCTTAAATTTTTTTCAGCGATATTTGCAAGGTTTTAGTGTATAGATCTTGTACATATTTTGTTAAACATACTACTAAGTATTTTATAGTTTTGGATGCTATTTATAAGTATCACCTAAAAATTTAAATATTCTAATTTATTGCTACTATTAGAAATATGATTGGTTTATATGTATCTACTTTGTATCTTACAACCTTGCTAAATTCATGTATTAGTTTTTGTTGCTGTTTTTCGGTGAGAGTCTTAAGATTTTTATGCTTTCTGCAAATAATTTTTAAATTCTTCTTTTCTAGTTTGTATACCTCCCTTTCTTCATTCTTTTCTTCCCTCCCACTCTCTCCCTTCTTCTTTACTTTCTCTCTTTTCTTTCATTGAATTACTTTATATATCCAGTTCAGTGTTGAAAGAAGTGTTTAGAGTGAAAATTCTTGATTTTTTTCTACCGATCTGTAGGGAAGAGTATTTAGGCTTTCACCATTAAATATGATGTCTGCTGTAAGTTTGTCTTAGAAGCTTCTTTATTAGACTAAGGAAGTTCCTGTCTGTTTGCTGAGAGTTTTAACCATGAATGAATGTCAGTTTGGGTCAAATACATTTTTCTTTCTTTCTTTCTTTCTTTCTTTCTTTCTTTCTTTCTTTCTTTCTTTCATTTTTTTAGAGAGAGATTTTTGCTATGGGGTGTGTATGCTTGCCAAAGAAATGCAGAGACAGAAAGTAAGAAATCACCCCTTGGGGGGGGAATGCATGCCACAATCCCTTCTCCTTCAATCTCCTCTTGGGATTTTGGGCATGGACACACACACATACGTCTGGTGTAAGTTTTAAGCCACCGGGTCTGGGACTCTAACCATGGTCGACTACATGGGAGTCCAACAGCATAACCATTATGCCATCTGCTAGTCCCTGCATTTTCTATTTTTATTGAGATGGCCATATGATTTTCTCTTTATTCTGTTAATATGGTATATCACATTGATTTAATTGGAAGTGTTAAGCCAACCTTGCATTCCTGGAATGAACTCCGTGTGATTATTTGTTGCCAGCTTTATTCTTTCATGCTTTTAATAAGTGTTCGTGTTCTTACATTTATGAGGGATATTTATCTAGTTCTCTCTCTCTCTCTTTCTCCTTTTGCCATAGAGTAGGTGTGCCCACCAGAGAGAGAGAGAGAGACAGACAGAGACAGAGAGAGGAAAAGTGAGAAATCATCCCCTATAGAGGATGGCCACACCATAATCCCTTCTCATTCTTTCTCTTCTTAGGACTTTGGGCACACATGCACATGTGCCTGGTGTGAGTTTCAAGCCACTAGGTCCAGGACTCAATCTGTAGTTGCCATGTGGGAGTCCATTGCCTTAACCACCACACCGCCTGCTGCCCCAATCTAGTTTATTTTAATATATAGTCTTCAGCTGGTTTAATTTACAGAGTAATGATAACATCATATAATCGGTTTAGAATATTTTTCCTCCTCTTCTGTTTTCTAAGAGTTTATGTAGGATTTGTGTTATTTATTCCTTAAGTGGTTAATTCACGAATGAAAGCCATTGGAAATTGGGAATTTTCTTTATAGATTGGTTTTAGTGTCTTGAATTGTATGCTATAGATTTACAAATTTTATATTATGAATTATAAGTGAATTTAAATTATTTTATTAATTTTATTATTAATTTTATTTATTTAATAGATATGAAGCTATTATTTCTACTTTTTATTAAGGTATATTTTGTGATTTGTGTTTTTTGAGGAATGTGAACATTTTATGTATTGGCATTTCTGTATGGTTTGTAGTGATAGCCTATCTTTCATTCCTGACATTGGTAATTTGTGTTTTAGTTCTATTTTTTTCTTCATCATACTGGCTAAGGGTCTTATTAACTGTTTCAGCCTTTCCAAAGAATCTCTTTTGATTTTATTGACTTTCCTTATTGATTTTTGTTTTTAATTTCATTGGTTTCTGCTTCAATTTTTATTATCTTCTTCTTCCTGCTAGCATTGAATTTAGATTGTTCTTTTTTTTTTTAAAGAGATTTTTTTTGCTACAGGGCATGAGAGAGAGAGAGAGAGAGAGAGAGAGAGAGAGAGAGAGAGAGAGAGAAACAGGAAGTGAGAAGTCGCCCCCCAGGGAGGATAACCATGCAGCAATTCCTTTTCCTCCATTCTTCTCTTGGGATTCTGAGCATGCAGGCACATGCACCTGGTGGGTTTTAAGCCACTGGGTCCAGGACTTGAACCATGGTTCACTACATGGGAATTCAGCAATGTAACCACTACACTATCTGCTGCTCCCAAATAGTTTTTTCTATATTCTTAAGGCAGACATAAATAATTTATTTTAAACCATTTGTATTTTATAATATAAAAGTTAAAAGACATAAATTTCTCTGTAGGCATTCTTTAATTACATCCCACAAGTTTGTTTTGTCTGTTACGTTTTCATCTAAACTTTTGAGATTTCTTTTATGGGCTAGAATATTGTCTAACTTAGGAAGTATTGCACATGTATTTGAAAGCAGTGTTTGTTCCCATGATTGGATAGAGATTTCTATTATCAGTTTGGTTAAGTTTGAGAGTCTTATTCAAGTCTTATATCTTTACTGATATCCTGCCTACTTGTTTTTATCAACTACTGAGAGAAGATTGTTGAAATTTATAAATCTGGTTATGGACTTATTTCTCCTTTTAGTTCTACCAGCTTAATAGATGTACACATTTATGATGTTTGCTTTCTTGTTGAGTTGATCTTTTCATCATTGTGAAGTTTACTTCATTTCTGGTAATATTCTTTGTTCTGGAGTCTATTTCTCTCATATTTCTATAGACCTCCAGCTTTCTTATGATTACTATTGGCATAATATAACTTTAACTTATCCATTTAGATTTCTTCTCTGATTCTCACAGGTAGCACATAATTGGATCATGATTTTTAATAAATATTTAAATCCTATTGGACAATTTTTGTCTTTTAGGCCATTTTCATTAATGTAATTATTTTTCGAACCATTTGCATTCAATGTAATTAAATGTTGTTGGGCTGTGGTCTATCATTTTATACTTGTTTTCTGTTTGTCCCATCTATTATTATTTTTTTTATATCCTGCCTTCTTTTATATTCGTTTTTTTGGAGAGGTTTTTGCTATAGGGCATGTATGCTCGCCAGAAAGACAGAGAGAGACAGAGAGACAGAAAGTGAGAAATCACCCCCCAGGGGAGATGGCCATGCCACAATCCCTTCTTCTCCATTCTTCTCATGGGTCTTGGGCACACACACATATGCGCCTGGCGTGAGTTTTTTGAGGAATGTGAACATTTTATGTATTGGTATTTCTGTACAATCTGTAGTGATGACCTATTTTTCATTCCTGACATTGGTAAATTGTGTTTCATTCACAATAGAAATTTTTTTTTTAGATATGAAAATTCTTTTTATTCCTATTTTTTGGCTTTAAATAATCAATTGTCGTTTTGCAACACGTTAATGTGAGTACAAAAGACTTGTAGTTATCTACAGTATTTACCATGTCCAGCACTCTTTATTCTTTGGTGTAGGTCTGAGCTTCTATCTGGTATCATTTTCCTTCAGCCTGAAGAACTTCCTTTAACATTTCTTGTAGTGGAGCTTAGCTGGCAACAAATTTTCTTATCTCATGTTTGTCTTCAAATAGTCTTTATTTCATAATCATTTTTGAAGGATATTTTTACTGGGTATAGAATTGTAGGTTGACAGTTTTTTTCTTTCAGCCTATTAAAGATGTCGTTCCATTGTCTTCTGGCTTGCATTGTTTCTGACGAGAAATCAGCGATCATTCTTATCTTTGTTTCCCTGTAAGTAATGTGTCTTTTTTTTTTTTTTTTTCATGGCTGCTTTTTAAGATTTTCTCCTTATCATTGATTTTCATCAATTTGATTACAATGATTATCTTTGTTTTTAATCTTGCCTAGGATTCATTGAGTTTCTTGGATCTGTGGGTTGATAGTTTTCATCAAACTTGAAAAATTTTGGTCTTTATTCCTTCAACTACTTCCCCTTCTGCTCCTTTTGTACTTTTAATCACATGTATTTTATACTGCCTGAAACTTTCCCACAGCTCAATGAAGCTCAGTTCATTTTTCTTTCAATATTTCAGTTTTCCTAGTTTCTATTTTGTCTCTTAATTCACTGATGTTTTCTTCTGCATTATCTTACCTGCAATTAAGTCTATTCAGTGAATTTTTAATTTCAGATATTGTAGTTTTAATTTTTAGAAATCCCATTTCATTATTTTCTTTTATGAGGGGGTCTTCAAAAGGTTCATGGGAAAATGTATATTATAAAGGAACTACACATGGATTTAAATTTCTTTGGTACTAAAACAAACTTTTACTTTAATTCCATCTTTCCACAAACTTTCCGAAATCCCCTTATATCTTTCATTTCTAATTTCATTATATTTTCCTTTGAATATGTTTATAATAGTTGCTTTAAAGTCTTTATTTGCTAACTACCTCATCTCTGTAATTTCTGAGTTTGTTTATATTGATCACCCCCCCCTCAGTTATGAGTAACATTTTTTCCCTTTTCAAATCTTAAGTAATTTTTGAAGTTGTTGTTGTATTTCATTAATATTACATTATCGAGTGTCTGGATTTTTTTTTCCTTCAATTATAGTTTGTCAAAGTTAGTTTGTTACTTATGGGTCAGCTTGACACTTTGATAGGCTTTGTTAGGGTGAACCTAGAGTACCTTTTTCCTATTGTTAGTTTGGCTTCATTACTAAGATCTGATTGTCCTAGGGTCTCTACTGATTGTCCTAGATGTCCATTGAGTTCCTTCTGTTTGGATAGTTGGAACTGAAATGTCTCCCGGCCCTTTATGAGCTTTAGGGATTGTATAGCTTTACAGATGCTTCACAGTTTTTCTCTGTACAGCCTTATGGAGTTTTACTTTACACTTATTCAGCTTAGTATAAAGCCAAGACTCAAAAAGACTCCTGTTCAGTTTTCTGGAGCTCTTTCTTTGCAAATCTTCTTTTTTCCCCCAGCAAATTACCTTGCCTTTCCAAACTCCAATTTCCATCCCCATAACTCAACTAATCCATTCTTCTCTACTTATCTTTCCCCTTTTGGGACCAAGGACAGAAATTGCTTCCAGGAAGAATGACAGGCTAATTGGGGGACTCAATGCATTGTTTCTCTTCTCTCATGAATTACTGTCCTGTACTACCTGTAGTCTAATTTGTTAAATAAACTAGCTGTGTCATATATGTTTTTTAGTTTTCTACCTGTTCACAGTAGAAGTCTATTCCATCATGGTTGCAAGCAGAATTCTGGTCTGCTGTGTTTCTATTCTTTATTTTTTGTTATTTTTGAAAGCATATCTATCATTACTATATTTGCCACAAGATAAGGTATATTGATTGCCTTTATATAAAAATCTGTCATAGTGCTTTTCCAAGTTAAAAATACCTATGATATTCTCAGAAATTTTGATTCTGTATCTCTAACATGAGTTCCAGACATCATATTTTTAAAACCTTACAAGTAATTTTTGGTACCTAGCAAAAGCCAAAAAATGCTGTTGTAGTTACCTTAAATCTAGTGTTGCTTGAATGAACTTAAATAAAATGTCCTACAGTCTGTTCTTAACTCAGTGACACTCAGTAAAAAATGGAATCAAACGTTACGGGAGATGGACTTACTGAATGTGTCCACCCACCTGCATAAAAAGCATTAATTTCTGGTAGAGAAGGAGTTTTTAGAGCCCTGCCCCAGTGCGATAGCTGATGCAGCTTCTTATTTGTTTGTACCTTCACCATAAGACTTACATATTTTGAATATTACTCCTGTCTATAAGTGTAAAGAGCTTAATACTTACAGGGAAATCTGCAAATATTTCTACAATATACTTATTTAGAGACGGATAGCAGATTTTTTCTTGTATGCCAACTCTGGTTTGATTAGTGGTGACTGCTTGGAGTTTAGTAGTAAGAAGAATCCTAAGGCCAGTTTTAGACTCAGAAGAGAGGATTGCTGTAATGGATTAGTTATGGCTCTTATGAGTTTGGGATTAGAAAAATGAGACAGACGGTCCATGTAGTTGAAATTAATATATTGGTTAGAGACCATCTTTTTCTCTAAGTTTCTCTAATTGCATAAGAAAACTTATTGCCATTTTTTATATTCATCTTAATTTTACTATGCAAGTGAAATAAATCTTATAGTCATAAAATGCCTATTTCTGAATTATTTCTTCATTAGTTTATTCATTTACTTATTCATTTCTTATTTCTCTCAAAATATAATCAATATGCTATGTATGTTTAGGGTAGTGGTTTCTGGGCTGTACTTCTGGTCTTTGTAAATAAATAGATCTCTTGCATATTTTTAAGGGTTTAATGACTCTTTTATCCTTATATTTCTGAATCTCCAGCTAGACACATAGCCTTTTAGCTGGTGTAGCAAGAGGATAGATGTGAAGTTTGGATACTCCAAGATAAAATAATTTTATAAAATAGAACATAAATTAGCTCTGGATTACTAGTAATAAACATTTTTGTATTATAATTGGATGTGTAATTAAGGAAGAATAGTCTTTCATCTTCAAATTCTTATATATTAGGTCAGTCCTTTTGTTTAGAACATGACACTTCAGCAAAATGTCCTCCTTTCAGTCCTATAAGCCTATTACTTTTTAATGATGACATATTGTTAGTTAAGTGCTTTGAGTTAAAGCATAATCTGGATGATAATTACTAGTGTGATTCTTATCCTAAGTCACTTGGTTCTTGTTTTTATTCTATGCATATACTGAGTTGAGTTGGGTAATATCCAACTAGCAGAGGTTTAGTATATGGATCATGTTTGAGAGAGAGAGATGCAGATGCACTTCATTTGGGCAAAAACCTCATCTTTTCAGTCTCCACATTTGATGGGAATGATTTAGTAGACAGAATTGTGGCAGATGCCAAATTTCAGTTACAAGCAATTTGAAATGCTTCTTGGTGCTCAAAAGCTAGGCTATTTATCACAGTATATTATTGTGAAAAGAGCAGAGTGTTGAGATCCAAGAAAGTCTATTCCCAGTTTGTTATTTACCTACTCTGTGACCATATCAAGTTACTTTGATATTTTAGTTTTAATTTATATGAAAAGAGATTGCCAGTCTTCTGTATCTACCCTACAGAGTTGTTGGGAAATCAAGTGAAACCATAGTTGTAAAACTTATTAATAGTATACCATCGTGAGATAATATGACACTAAGTGCACCACCTTACTTTGGCTTGTCTCTCCATGTGGGAAAATGGATAGAGCTGTGATAGCTTTGCTATATTTAAAATTTTCCATAGATTAAAAACTGGCTCTGTTAGGAAGTCTTCTGATGATGGTTTTATGCAGGAAAAAGAAGACTAGTGAAGTATACTAGAGCATGAAAAACTTCAGTTGAGAAGTATTCATCAACTGTGCTTTGTTTTACAGCTTGGAATCCCATCCACTGCCAGCATATTGAATGCCACAATGCAATTAACAAACCAGCCGTGAAGGTACTGTGTGTTCTTAGATCTGGTGCCATATTATATTGTCTGTAGTCTAATTATCAGGAGCAAATTGCTGAGTGAAATGGACTTGATTGCAAAAGACCTGTGCTCTGTAGTAATCCCAAGTATTTCTATGTTTAATCTGATTGTACATTGGCAGATTGGATCAAACAGAACAATGAATGATGGTATCATCAGGTTTGGACTGTGAGTTCAAGCTTAGTGTTGTGTAGTACTTAGCTGATAATCAGAAAAATACTGGTGAAACATTCACATAGTCCTTAAATGACTGCTATCTGAGCTGACTAATGAACTCAGGAAAATGGACTTTTCACCTGTTTTCCTGTGTGTTCTACAAATCAGGGGTATCCAGTGTATGAATATGCAAATTTAAGAGTTATAGGACAAAGACAGATTAAATTAGTCTTAGTTCTGTTTATAGATATGACTTAGTTAAAATGACTGAGAAGTGTTTGGACAGCATACACATGAAAATTACATTAGAGGTTAGCAAATAGTGGTTTAGGAGGATTAAGTTACTACCCTAAGATCACACAACCAGTTAGTGTCAGAACTGAAGACAGAACCAGGTACTCTGCCTCTCAATCTCATTCTCTTCTAACCACATGAAATTAGTTCTGTTCTGTTATAACTTTGAATCTTGGAAGTTGAAGGTTAAGAAAAATAATCATATCTTTTGACAAAATTGTTTATGCATATTTGTTGGCTATAAAACACTTGGCTGGATAGAGCTGTGTCTGAGTTTATAAGAGTTAATTTTTATATTATGAAGAGTGGGAGGTAGCTGAAGTTATCAGAGTCCAGAGGTCTGGTGTCAGGAGAGTTTACCTCCTTTGTTCTAAAGATAGATAGACTGTATAGATTACCAAATAATATAAAATTAATACTATTACTTCCTGGAAACAAAGTAGATGAGGTAAAATGTGATCTACCAAATAAAAAAGCAACCTAAATATGCTTTATATACCAAAAGTGACAGAGGAATGTCAATAATAACATGGTTATCTAGATATTGTTAAATTAAACTATTTTGGTCTAAAAGGGCCATTGTACTCCCACACTTAGATTCCAATAAATAAGCTGAAATCATACATGTTAAGCTGTTTTTCTAAGCTGGTTGCTAAATTATAGCCAATCACAGCATCTAGGCCTCAGTCAATCACAGGTATCCCACATTTTAAGCTGTGTTATTACAGACAAATTTCAAAATGTAACCAGCCTAAATTTTTTCCTTACCTCATTCCTTCATTTTCATTTTTGTATGTCATGCATGTGTCACTTTCCTTTTCCAGAACTTAAATACCAAGTTGGCCAAAAGACTAGCCAGATTTGTCTGGAAGTCCGAGGAAAACTGCCCAATTTAAATCATGTTAAGATTTGCTCAATTAAAACGCTACTCTATTAAATTAGTTTATTTTTCTTTTAACAGTTTGGTGTCAGAAGTGGGAGCTAAAGCAGTGCTTCCAGTGATCCCCCAAGAGCAGCAGGTAACCAAGTGAGGTACCTGTGGGATCCTTTGTTGTCTATTGCTCTCTTACAGCTACCGAGGATTATGAATAAGTTCTCTCTCAAATTTGAGCTCTGCAGATTTGTGTTTAGAGCTCTCTGAGTTTTATATGAGCAAATTTTAGTCCAAACCAGCTTTAGAGTTGCAATAAAACTGGACTGGGTCCAGAATTACATTAGATTAGATAATTAACTGGATTGGATCCACTTGTCTGACTGGGACAGGAAAAAAATAGCAAAAAGTAGCTATTACCATGGTGGATGCAACAAAATTTTAGGTTAAAAAGGTTTTATTCTCACAAAACTTTTTAGTTTCTGTTCTTTTATTTATTTTTATTTTTTAATTTTTTTACATAATTAAAAAAGATCATTGGCTAAATTGGTCAAGGAAAGCTCAGCACTAATGCCAAAATAAATTATTTCCTACTTAAGTTTTTCTTAGCTTATAGAGACTCAAAATTTACATAAAAATAGAATTCCTAATTCTAATTTTATCAAAGTACTTTCTGAAAGAGCCAATTTTCACAAAAATGATTATATGTATATATATATATATATATATATATATATATATATATGAATGAGGTTTTGGCTATAGGGCACGTGCACTTGGCAGAAAGACAGAGAGAGACAGAGAGACAGAAAGCAAGAAATCACCCCCCAGAGGGGAAGGCCATGTCACAATCCTTTCTCCTCCACTCTCATCTCAGAACCTTGTGCATGCATGCACACGTACCTGGTGTGAGTTTAAGCCACCGGGTCCAGGACTCGAACCGCAGTCAACTATATGGGAGTCCAGTGACATAGCCATTACACCAACTGCTGGTCCCCCAAAATGATAAAATCTTAATAATGTAATTTAAAGTTACTGTGGCCATTATAAAAAACATTCTATATAAACAAAGTCACTTTTTAAAAAGCATCATTAAAATTATGGATTCCCAATTTAAGTCCACCCCAAAATGCCCATTAATATGCAAAAACTTTCAGAAAATTTAATTCAATTTTATCTCTTTTAAGACTCTAGGGAACCAGCAGTTAGCGTAATGGCTATGTCGCTGGACTCCCACGTAGTCGACCGCGGTTTGCGTCTCGGACCCGGTGGCTTACAACTCACGCCGGGCGCGTGTGCGTGCGTGCCCAAGATCCCGAGAGGAGAATGAAGGAGAAGGGATTGCGGCGTGACCATCCCCCCTGGGGGGTGATTTCTCGCTTTCTGTCTCTATGTCTCTCTCTGTCTGTCTGGCGAGCGCACGCGCCCTATAGCGAAAAACCTCTCCAAAAAAAAAAATAATAATAATAAGCTTAAGTGACATAAAAAAAAACATCTGCCAAAGGTTTTGCTTTGTTACTAGCCTGCTAAAAACAACAACAACAATATTATTAAAACAGTTTGAAATACACCTACAAAATCAGACTGGATTCTTTCTTGTTCAGCAATATCCACACTGAATTCCAAGCATTAAAAATGCTTTCATTTGCCTTCAATAATGGGCTCCACCTTAAATTCAGTAATTAATTTTAAAATGTGCTGAGTATTAAAGACCACTTATCAATGAAATTAGTCTTCAAAAATACAACTTTTTGACAAATTAGTGGTCTATTTAAAAATCTTAATGCCTCCAAACCTCCACTATTAAAAATCAAAGAAAGACAAATTGCTATGTGACCCATTCCCATTGAGAACACTTGTCCTTCCTAGTCTAACAAAAACATCTGCCCTCTGAAAATTATTTACAAAACCATGCTCAATTTTAACCATCCTATATTCTATTATATGCCTTTAAAATATAAACTTTCTACCTTGTTTAACCTATAAATTGTACCTATTAAATAAATGTTTAAGTTTAGAACAATGAATGGCAAAATTAACAATTAAACAGTAGTGCTAAAATATTTATTATTAAATGTATATACAAAAGTAAAAGCCAGTTATTCATTGTTTTAATAAACTCTAAAAATATTTAATTACCTCAAGAATCAGTCACATCATTAAGCAGTTTCTATTCTAGACAAGTGAAAAAAGAATGACCCTTTTCAGTTCTTTACAAGGGGGGGTTAAAAAATAATTAACATAGTTACAAAACCCAGGGTAGAGCTAATCAAGACACTTTTAGATCCTCAGTTTAAAAAAAGTACCTGTAAAGACTCAGCATGGCTAATATATAAAGCATTCTCATTTTTTTTGGGTGGGAGCATAAAAAGCTTTTCAAAAAACTAAAATCTTTTATTTGCGTGTGTGTTTATATACATACATGTTATGTAGTATGTTGTATATCTATATAATAAAAAATCCATTCAATTTATAAAAAGAGTACTCATACAAATTAAATACTTTCCAAGTTCATGTGACTTAAAATCTTTGACAAATAAGCTGGGTTCAAATATAGTAAAAATAAATTGAATAGGTAAGACTCTTCAAAATACAAGTTTCCAACATATATTTTGTTCAGAAATGTATTAATGAAACAATAAAATATTTGTTTTAGTATAATTGGTTTAATAAAATGGTTAATATTTATATGCTATGTTACATGGTAAATATCTGACCAACAAAATTTAAATTAATGACTAGCCTTCTCTAATATTTTGTTTCTCACCAATAATCGAGACAAACTAGTTAAAAAAAGTTTTAAGTCCTGTTAAATAAGACTAATTTTCCTAAATTTCAATTTTTTAGTTCTCTTATAGTTCAGTTACAAGCTAATGACTAAAAGTAGTGAAAACTAAATCTTAAAAAAAGTTTTTATATGTAACCCATATGTTGGTCTTTAAGTTGTTTGTTGGTATCTCTGGATGTCATATCTGGCTGCTATAGTCTGCCTTGTATTCTATTTTTAATTTTAGTGTCAGTAGACACTAAGTTAGCCCTTTTTCATTTGACTAAATCACTGAAAAAACATTAGACGTTCATTTTCTGCTGACAATTAAGTCAAATATGTACACTTTTTGCTATATTTGACAAAGTTTCTCCAAAATCAAATTCTAAATTAAATTCTTTTACCCCAAAATAACTTTTGAATGTTTATAGAGGGCCTCTAAAACATCCAAAAAAGAGATATTAAAATAATCAAACTTATTTTAATATGTTAAATAGTATAGAAAACTTTGTCAAATTAAATAATTTAAATTTTCTTTACATTATATTTAAATTATATGTATGAATATGTGTATATGTGTATTTATATATGTGTATATTTATACATACACTGTATTCTAAAATAAATTAAAATTTCCAAAAATCTATAGTGAAATATTTATCAGTATAAGTTATTATGTTAATATATGTCACAAATAAAGCCAAATTTCTTTTTCAGTTATAAACTCTTGTCAGATCTTTAACTATAATTAGTTCAAGTCTTATTGACCATAGTTAATTGCTTTGCTTAATGCTTTTCTAAAAAGCTTTTTTTCAAATGACTATAAACTTTAAAAATTATTTTATTTAACTTTATTTATTTACTTATTTTTATTTTATCAGAGAGGGACAGCGTGAGCAAGTGAAAGAGAGAGAGGGAAAGTGAGAAAGCAAGCCACCAGGTCTGTACTCGAACTGTGGTTGGCCATGTGAGAGTCCAATGCCATCACCACCATGCCACCTGCTGACTCCTAAATGACTATCATCTTAAAGTATTATATATTTTTAAAAAATTCATTAAAAATTTACTCTTGTATGTATAAGTTTCTACCAATCTAATCATTACACTGAGTAAAAATTTCCAGCTTCTATAAAAAACTAATTAGTTTTCTAAACTACTAAGTTAACCATTATACAAAATCAAAATTAATCAAAAACAGAAAAAATAGTTTGACACAATTATGTGCTAAGTCAGCCAATACCAAACTTGTTGAACTATATATCACTTCCTGGCCTGCTGTATGAAATCAAGTATAAATTGTTCAAGTTTGTCATTTAAATATTTCAACAACATTAATCTAAGTCAAATTACATATGGCAATCTATTTAAGAAACAATACTATACATCTAAATTAAAAAGAAAAAATTAATATAAAAATATAAATCTAATAGTAAACATGAATGGCCAACTAGTTCCTCCTGAGTTCTCCTTATAGCTTATTATTTAAATCCTCTGTACTCTGTGACTGACAAAATAAAAAAAAAATCCAAATTAAAAAAATAATATTTTGTACAGTAACATTAACATAGTGACTACTCTAAAATTGCTAACATGTCTTATAGCCAATATTTAGTCTGTTAACTTAACAAAGAAAGTAAAAACTACAAGTGCATTTCTACTATCTAATATGCCATTTAAATATTATAAAAAAATCACTCACTGTCATTTTCATTACATATTTATTTGTACAGAGACTTTCCCATTTAAAAAAATAATGCTATATCAGTAGTCAAAAAATTATTTAAAATTGTGTTTCTCATATTAGACATTTCTCAAAAAAATCTAAAGTGACTAAACTTTGCCAGGCTTTAATACACTATGCCAAAGTATTTTTCACCAGATTAAAAATGCTGTTTGTAATTCACTGACTAAAGACAAGACCTTCATGGTCCAGAGTAGCTAAAAATGATAGCCAAAAAAAAAAGACTGCCTATGAGCCCTGTTAAAAAACATCATACCAAATTCTTCTCACCACTCACAGTACAGTAAAACTGCAAAAACAAATTCTAAATTCACAACTCAAAAAAACTACTTTAAATTTTAAAAATTGTGCACCTGTTAGGGACTTTAAGATAAAACAGACCAAAAAAACTCTTCATTCAAGACAAATCTTGAACAGCTAGACAGCTATGCCCAAATATCACAAATCAAAACTTCTCTGCCATCATAAAAACTTTTTTTAATCTCAATTCCTATTGTCTTAATTCTTTCCTCTTCTCTACCAAAAAATCCATGAGACCATAATCAATAGATAACTTTAATTTAAACTTATGTCCTAACACAAAGCCAAAACAATTGTTGAATTTATGGACTAATACAAAAAAAATTTCAGTAAAGTTTCTAAAAATTTATTTTTGGCAGTAATAAAATACCAATTATATTTAAAGGTTATCCATATGCCCCCCCAAAAATTTCAAAATTTATAGCCAATAATATACCTCCTAAAATTTCAGGTGGGTAAAACCCACCCTCCAAAAAATAAATAATTAACACACAAGTTTAACAACAAAAAAAAAAACTTAATGAAATATCATCCAGCTTTAAGTCTCCTTTTTGTTCAAGTTAGAGGCTTGTATTTAATACCTAACTCAGTCAAATTAAAAAACAATAATGTATTTACTAAAATAACTGATAGTTGGTTTACAATAACCCTAAATAGTAAATACTGGGATCAGCAGGTGGTGTGGTGGTTAAGTGCGCTGGACTCCCACATGGCTGGCTATGGTTTGAGTCCCAGACCTGGCAGCTTTCTTTCTCTCTCTCTCTTTCTCTTGCTCTCTCACTCTGTCCCTCTCTAGTCAAATTAAAATAAACAAGCAAGTTAAGTAACTCTTTAAAAAATAGTAAATATAGGGACCAGCAGTTAGCGTAATGGCTATGTCACTGGACTCCCACGTAGTCGACCGTGGTTTGAGTCCCGGACCCAGTGGCTTAAACTCACGCTAGGCGCGTGTGCGTGTGTGCCCAAGATCCCGAGAGGAGAATGGAGAAGGGATTGCGGCATGGCCATCCCCCCTGGGGGGTGATTTCCTGCTTTCTGTCTCTCTGTCTCTCTCTGTCTGTCTGGCGAGTGCACGCACCCTATAGCAAAAAAACCTCTCCAAAAAAAAAAAAAAAAAAAAAAATAGTAAATATAAAAGATTTAAATGTTTCAAAAATTTTAATATTTTATTTCTTCTAATAGCCCTCTATTATGACTTGTATTAACAAAATAATGACAAAAATAAATACCTTTTTACATCAGGCCATTTTACAAAAAGCTATAGTCTTCAATCATCATCATGCTCCAAACAATAATAATAAACTACTAGACTCCATACTATTAAATGCCTATGTTGCCTAAACCTTAACCTATTTAATTCAGTTCAACTTGTTTCATAAAAACTTTCATTAAAAAGTTACAAGTTAATCATCCATTAGTCCTCCTAGTGTACTCTATCCTCTCAAATTCTAAATACTTTGTGTGCAACCATCCATCAAATACTAAATAGCCTTATTTCAGCCAAATCAGTAAAAGCACAAAAAAGACCTGTTTAACCTATAAGACATCATGTTCAACTTATGTAATATTGTGACTTGTAAGACCCAAAAAAACCTTATGGTTTCTACTCTAAACACACAAAAAAAGTCATTTATAATAGTGAGAAAAAGTGACAAAAATGCCCTAAGTTTTAGTCACTCAAACATTTAAGAGGCTGACCAAAAGGGGGGGGGGGGTTGTTATTTTGGCCTAAAAAGGCTGTTGTACTCGCACATTTAGATTCATATGAATAAGCTGAAATAGCACATGTTAAGCTGTTTTTCTGAGCTGGTTGCTAAGTTACAACCAATCACAGCAGCTAGGCTTCAATCAGTTATAGACATTCTGCCTTTTATACTGTGTTCATACAGACAAGCTTCAAAATGTAACCAACCCAAATTGTTTCCCTACCTCATTCCTTCACTTTTTTTTTGGGGGGGGGGGAGAGGTTTTTTCGCTATAGGGCGCGTGCGCTCGCCAGACAGAGAGAGACATAGAGACAGAAAGCGAGAAATCACCCCCCAGGGGGGATGGTCACACCGCAATCCCTTCTCCTCCATTCTCTTCTCGGGATCTTGGGCACGCACGCACACGCACCCGGCATGAGTTTTAAGCCACCGGGTCCGGGACGCGAACCGCGGTCAACTGCGTGGGAGTCCAGCGACATAGCCATTACTCTAACTGCTGGTTCCCCTTCACGTTTGTTTTTTTATGTCACATTCTGTTCCCTACATATCTTTCCTTTTCCAAAACTTAAATATCAACTTGACCAGAAGGCTAGCCAGAGTTGTCCAAAAGTCCAAAGACAACTGCCCAGTTTAAATCATGTTAAAATGTACTCAATTACAACTCTACTAAGTTATTTTTCTTTTAACAATATAATCTACTGGGAACCAGCAGTTAGCGTAATGGCTATGTTGCTGGACTCCCACGTAGTCGACCGCGGTTCGCGTCTCGGACCCGGTGGCTTAGAACTCATGCCGGGCACATGTGGCGTGCGTGCCCAAGATCCCGAGAAGAGAATGGAGGAGAAGGGATTGCGGCGTGACCAACCCCTCTGGGGGGTGATTTCTCACTTTCTGTTTCTATGTCTCTCTCTGTCTGTCTGGTGAGCACACGTGCCCTATAGCAAAAAAAAAAAAAAAATCTCTCAAAAAAACCAAAAAACAATATAATCTACTAACAAAGACCATCCAGATGCTATTATATTTAATCTCTGCTTCTGATGAAGACAGGTGGAATAAATTTATGCTGAGAAAGATGTCCGGAATGGAAGCATAGGCCTCTCTCATTCTACTCTGTGCACCCCTATTGAACTTCAGTGGACATTTGAGGTTCAAAGGTCCTTCCTTTTGTTTTGGGTGAGGATTTTTTGATATATTGGGAGTTCACTTATTATTCATGGAATTTGGCTCTTGTCTTCATTGTGATGTAACCTTCATGGTTCCCTTACATTTTTTTCTTCATTCAATTTTTATTTTATTTTTAATATATTTTTAATTTCAATTTCTTTTATATGTTCAATCACATATGTCACTTAGCTTGAAAAGTGAATATTCCAACATGTATACATTTCTCACCAGTCCAGTTGATCCTGCAGAAAGATGAATCTGATCCCCTATCTCTCACCATTGACAAACATCAACTCAAAGTGGATCAACAATCTAAACCTAAGACCTCAAGCTATAAAACTACTGCCAGAAAACACTGGAGAAACTCTGGGAGACATTAGGGCAGGCAGACTTCTGAAATAAGACCCCCCCAAGCAAAGGCAATAATCCCAAAAATAGACAAGTGGGATTACATCAAATAAAGAAGTTTCTGCATGGCAAAAGACACAGTAATTAGTGTGAATCGACAGCCCTCAGAATGGGAAAATATTTTTGTAAACTATGCATCAGATAAGGGACTGATAACCAGAATACACAGGTAACTCAAGCAGCTTTCCCTTACTTTTTTTTCTATAGTCTTCCTTTTTTCCTCCCTCCCTTAGTTACAGCTTCCTCTTTTGGTTCACCCAAGTAAGAAGGATGCCCTTTCTGCCTGGTTTCTCCAGTTACTTTTTCCTTCATTTTATGTCAGACTGCATTCTCCTGATTAATAATACTTTCTGGCCTCCTATTTAAAAAATCATTGTGAATTAGATTTTTCTCCTTCTCTTCTAGTCAAACAGCCCAGTCCACATCTGCATTGGTTTTGCATTTCTCCTGATAGCCAGTCCTCAGGATAGGCCAACTCATGCTACTTTCTTCCATTTTTTAGAATAATTAAGGTGACATTTACATAACATAAAATTAATAATTTTACAGTTAACAATTCAGTGACGTTTAGTACATTCACCACCTCCATCTAGTTCCAAGACATTTCATCACCCTTACAAACTTACTTTCTGAACTCCCCTTTTCTTCAAGAGCTTCCTTTTCTGATTTTGCTCTACACATTCCAGGAAGGTGGCATTCTTGTTAATGTTTCCTGTTCAGGGGCAATTTTTGTGTAACAGCCCGTCTGGCTCAGCAGCGTTCTTTCCTTACAGAGGGAAAATTCCCAAACCTACACCATCCTCTACACAACAAGGGCACCCAACCTCCAGATGCTTACATAATCATGTTAAGTGAAAAGGAAAGCTATGAAATTGTATGGTATGATGCCAACTTAGTTTTAAAATGATGTATATGTATGTATATTCATATTCATAGTGAAAAAAAAAACAGTACCAGGGATTACATCAAGATAGAAGGTTAATGAGTTAGATGAATTTTCTTCTTTTCCTTTTTCCATTTTCCTAAGCCTCTACACTGGGGATATGTTATATTTATAAATAGGAAAATAATAATTTAAAATGCAGCAACCAGATATTAGCACATTAGTATGGGTATAAACTGACCTGTTCAGAGGTCAACTAGCTACAAACTCCATGGGTCCTGTTAATTAAGACATTTAATAGGTTATAGGTCAACTAGATTATTTCTAATGACTCTTTATAGTTCTTATGTCGCAAGGAGTTTCACCTTTTTGTGTGGAATGAAAAAATTGCCTTTACCTGGCAGAGGTTATCAGTGACTCATTAGACAAGAGTACGGTACTGATAGTCAAGAGCAGGTCTACATGCGGTGTAGGGAAAAGGCAATATCTCCATAATATTGAATTCTACCTCGAGGCACTAATGATTTTGCCAAATAGAAAAGATTTTTTTTATCACTTTTTGTTTCAATGGGCTGTAAAAAAGTACATTTTAGATAAGAACCAACACTTGTGATGAAAGTATTTTGGAACTTAAAGCTTATTATAATCACACTCTGCTTTTGGTTTTGCTTGGTTCTATTTGAAGTCCACCTGGTAAAATACTTGGAAGCCCAGTTAATTCTCTAAGGCAGGGGATTGGCAAACTAAGGCCCGTAACTAAAGCTGGCCCTTCGTCTGTTTTTGTAAATAAAGTTTTATTGGAACACAGCTATGCTAATTTGCCTACATATTACCTATGACTACTTTCATGCCACAACAGCAAAGCTGAGTAGTTGTGACAGAAACTGAATGGCCCACAAAGCCTACAGTATTATTCTCTGGTTATTTACAGCACCAGTTTATCAATTTTTGACTTACACCAAAAGACAGTTACTTTTTGCAACTAAGAAAGCATGATGTTAATATAAAGAAAACTTTCACACTGGGCCCTTAGCATCAGGGAATATGTAAATTACAAGTTTTGATGATATAATGATTTAAATTGGCAATTCTAACTTTTGTTTTTCCCACATTTGAAAACCCTCAGGGTTACAATTTTGAATTACGGTGTTATGGAGTTTTAAATTTGAGTAATTTTCCCCCTTCAAATTAGTGAAAACAACCAGAGAAAAGACAAAGTGAAGTTTCAGAAGAATTTGTGCATTAGGCGTATTAGCTACACACTGATTATTTCCTGAAAGTCAGAAACAGAATTTAAAATAATTCTGATAAAACATAGAAATTAAAAATAATGCAAAGTTTAAAATAAAGTTAGTAATCTGAATGTTTTATTTGCTTGATTTAAAATGTCCAGGTATTTGAAATATCCTGATGAGCAACTGTGAAATGAACATTTTTTAAATTTTTTGGGGAGAGGTTTTTGCTATAGGGCGCATGCACTTACCAGAAAGACAGAGACAGACAGAGAGATAGAAAGCGAGAAATCACCCCCCAGGGGAGATGGACACACCGCAATCCCCTCTCCTCCAATCTCCTCTTGGGATCTTGGGCACACACGCACATGCATCCGGCATGAGTTTAAGCCACTGGGTCGGGGACTTAAACTGTGGTCGGCTACATGGGAGTTCAGCGACATAGCCATTATGCTAACTGCTGGTCCCAAAATGAACACTTTTCATCTGTGTATGTAGGTTGGTGAAAACCCAGGGTTAACCACAAGGCATAGGAAGGGTAAATGAATTATAGGTCATGTACAGAAAAAAAAATGTGAAAATGAAATGTTAGATGATTGATTATTGAAATAGAATCAAGAATCAAAGTAAGAAAAGTGAACCACTCAATGTTAGATTTTCTTTCTTTTTTAAAATTTTGCTGGCAGGCACGTGCACTCAACAGAGAAAGAAAGTGAGAAAGCATCCCTTGTGGGGGATGGTCATGCCATCATCCCTTCTTCTCCATTGTTTCTTCTTTTGGGGGTTTTGGGTACACAGTATGTGTATGTGCCTAGCATATTTCTGAAACCAACTGGTCTGGGATTCAAACTGCATAGTCAGCCATGTGGAATCCAGCCACCTTAACCACTATGCCATACTCTGGCCCTAGATTTAATTTTCTACTCCAGAATTTTGGTATCAGTTATGATTCTGAAATCTTTTTAATATATTTTGCTTTCTCTAAAGAGAGATTATTGTGTTTACCACTTTCTAGAAGGAAATATTACACGTTATAGATAGCCAATTTGGGCAGCCATTAAACAAGACGATGTTTTTAATCTGTGTGGAATGAGGGTGATTTTCCTCACACTGTTTGTTACTTGAATTTCAACTAACAGGAGAAATGAAAAACCACAGAAGCCCCATTTAAATCCCCAGTGTGGATTCATCAGCCAGTGTAGGAAAAACAGTTATAGGCTGAAAAGATTTCACAAAAATATTTATTCTACTTAGCTTTTGAAAATCTGTGATCACTGAAGTGTTTGTGCTCAGAATGGAAGGTATGTGACAGATGGGAACAGGAGAGCTCATTCTCGCTTTTCATGTGTTTCAGATGTGTATAGACCCTTCCCTGTCAGTAGCTTTGGGTGATAAGCCACCCCCGTTGTATCTCTGTGAAGAATGCGGCGAGAGGATTGCAGGGTAGGTATAAGAGTCTTGGAAGAAAAGGAAACAGGGCAACCGTGAGAAGATAAGAAAAATCATTTGGACTTCAGTTGGTTACATTACCCACTAGCCTCTCTGTGATTCTTGCAAGTTAGTGTTTCTGATGTTTAATGTATAGCAAACTTGCATGTGAAACACTTTAGCTTTGAGGGGTTGCCGTATATCTCCCCAGGTGACATGAGAAAGCAATCCCATATAATAAAACAGCTCCACTTTGAAGTAATCTTGTTAAAAAGGCCACAGTGAAAAATAGATGTAAAAGAAAACTGGTTTCCAAACATGACACACACATCGTGTGGGTTCTCTTTGGTTGTTAGTCTCCCAGAATTGCACTCGGCTTTGTACAGAGCATGTGGTATTTGGGTTGGCTTAATTAGCATCTGGAAAGTATCATTTAAAGATAACTGAATATGATGAAATGCCTATAATTTATAATTTAGCTGGAATACATTAGACACTTAAAAAGTTTATTATGATAGTGCGCTTAATTACACTTCCTTTCTATTAAAAGCCTTTCAGCAATAGTGTGCAACTTATAAACATTCATGTTGGAGGGTAGTATTTCAATGAAGCTCAAAAATGAATTTTGTTTTTCTTTGTAGGGACCACAGTGAGTGGTTGATTGATGTTCTTCTGCCACAAGGTATGGTTTACTTAGGAAAGGATGAATAATGAGTAATCATGACTAATGACGTGGTTGATTTATCCCCTTTTGTCCTATTTTATTTTACAAAGACAGTAACCAAAGTATTATATTCTATGACTATTCATTGATATGAAGCACTATATCAATGTCTTGCTTATAAAATACCCACATATTTAATAATAAGGGAAACGGTATCATCTCTATCAAAATTAAGGATGAATGTTGGAATTATAATTCAGTATGACTAAAGCCCCAATGAATTATGTCTTAAAGGGTTTTCTGTATATAGAAACCAGGTATTGCCAGTGACATGTTACTGTGCCAGATCAGAAATGGAATTAGGAACACCAGCTGGAAGAGAATAGAGTAATGGACCTTTTTCTTGTCACCAGGTCTACATTTTGTGGGGAAAATCATTTAAGGGCTCTGAGACTCAGTCTCCTCATTGGTAAAATGGAGATAAATTAGGAAGGCACTTCAAGTAGTTCATGGACAATGGGATTAAAATAGTGAATTTATTTTGGTGTAAAAAAATTAAAATCCATGCATAGTTTTTTTCGTAATAAGCATTTTCCATGAACATTTTGAAGACCCCTTGTGTATCTAACCCATCTCAATGGAAAGACGAGATTGGAGGGCTCCATGAAGTGTTAGAATTCTGATGACTGTCCCCTGTGAGGGGCGAACATTCCTCTACACGTGGGAGAAGCAGGTAGTGCAGCCACTGATTGGAGGCTGAAATGATAAGGCAAAGTACTAAGGAAAGCCGAGGGAAGATGGAAGGTAGGAAAAGCTAAGAGCATTTGAGTACATGTCAGAGACACAGGAAGAATTTGATGGCTGATTTCAGTTGTAGATAATGAAAGGCTCATTACAAAGGCAATGTAAAGCCTATGTGAACTAAATTCTATAAACACTTTGTTTTTCTACACAAGGTATTTCCTTGATGATACACTATATTTTTGTAGTCTAACTTCTATTATTAGGTCCTCTCAACCTTAAGATAGAAATTAAGCAAGTACTCTCCAACTGTAAAATGAATCAATACTATCATTGTCTATACCCTCCAAAGGGACAACTTGAAAAGTTACATAAGAAAACTGTAAAAAGATTCTGGCTTTTATAGGTAAGGTGACCTTTTTCCCTGTTTAAATCAGGCCACTTTATTAGTGCTATGAGGTCAAATTCTAAAATACATTTTAAATATCAGATATGTTGCTGAATTCTGATAATTTCAAGATCCAAATTTTCATTTCTAGAAGAAAATTTTCATTATTTATCTAGAGATAGGTACTGACCTCAGAGTTTAAGATAAACTCTAGAATATCTCACTATTAAATAACCATTCATTTTAAAAATTGAATTGTAAATTTCATTAATTTTACACCCTTTAATTCACTACTTCTAGGTAGGGATTAGTAGACATTTGCCTTTAATCTTTTAAGTTAATTGTAACGTAGGCTGTAGTATAAATAGGGTATTAGTTCTTTTTTTTAAACACAACATTTTAGGGAAAATATTAACGGAGTCTTAAATTTTTTTTTTTTTCAAGTAGCCTCATGCATCAGTTTTCCTGGAAATAGCTGATGTACTCGCTAACAAGAGTTATTATCAATTTATGAAAGCCAGTCTAGAAAGTAGACAGTAGCTTGACAGTCTTGTTCCAACTGGTCTACCAACAGGTCTACCCTCATTGTTCTCTTAAATAACATACAGCTGGTTTTATATTAGTTATGACTGATATAAACTGATCATTCAAGTCTAAGTAGTACCAGGTACCTACAATTTTGATATAGCAAACCAATCATGTTGGTGCTCTATTAAATATATCCCTCAACCCAGTGTCATAGTATAATGGCAAGAGCAGCAAACAGGGACTCTCGAGATTTAGCTCTGGCCTGTGCCTTTACCATTGATACTTGTGTGATCTTGAAGACCTCATCCAACCACAGTGGCCCTCAGTTTTGTCCTTTATAAAATGAGGAGGTGAGATTAAAGTTGTTTGACTTTAATAAGATCTTATTTCTTATCAGATCTGAAAAGGCTGAGTTACTTGAGAATAGGTAAAATATTTGTAGCATGTGGGTGTTTTTAACCCCATTAAACAAAACTCTGAAGTCACTACCAGATGAAAAAGAGATATATTTCATGGTTTCTGAGGAAAATAGAGCCTGTAATAATAGATGATAGTTTATGAGACAAGTCAAAAGCTGTTGTGGCCAAGACCAGGGTTGTGTTACTAAGATTTTAAAAAATTACCCTTCCTGGCTGCCCTTGTTTTAAATGGGCTCTCTTTCTTTGTTGATATTTTGTGTACCTTCCCCTTACAGCTGAAATATCTGCTATATGTCAGAAAAAGGTAAGAGCAAACCATCTGTGTGGTGGGGCATGATTTGCTGTGTTTGTATGTAAATTCATTCATTGACACCTGCCTCATTTCTGCACCGTGGTTTCCTAGTATGTACATGTCACTGTATTTGTGAAGGGGGAAAGGAAATGATTTAGCATGCCAGATTGCTCTGTCCAAATGGTTTCTATTTCCATTTCTGCTTTTGCTCACCCATCTTATGCACAATGTTTTTGTTAAGTATTTGGAAATAAAAGCATATGTGTAATCTTGGGATAGGAGTTTGATTACAAAGAAGTTTGAATGATAGTGCAATATCCTATATGTCAAAAATCTTCATTGTTTCAAAGTGGGATATAAACAGTCTAATTTATACATGTCAAAATTAGACCTAGACCTAGAATATATGGGAATATTTATTTATTTATATGTAATTTGAATGATATATCTAGTTAAAGATTCCTTCTTTAAAATTTGCTTCAACCAATTTTCATTAGTTTCTTTAAGCCACTTCCATCTTCTCTGAGTGAAGGTGTTATAGTATGGAGTTATTTAAAGAGCTTAGACTAGTTGGTCAAGATACTGGGGTCTGGCCAGCTCTATTCCCCTTTATCTGATTGGACCTTGTAAAGTCATTTATGCTTTTGGGGAAGTTGGTCATGAGTGCTTACATTTGGAGGGCTGTCCCACTTATCTGCTGCTTTGTACCAAACCATCCTAAAATGTAGTGGCTAGTAACAACCACCAATTATTTGATCACAGTTCTATAGATTGGCAATTTGGCTTCCGCCCAGTGGGACAGTTCTTCTGATAAGCTATAATAGGTTCCCTCATGTATTTGCAGTGAGTTGATAGGCTGGGGATTGGCTGCTTCCAATGGTTTTACTCCAGTATTTGGGGCCTCAGATGGAATACCTGGAATGCTGGGATAAGTGAAGTATCTGGGCCTCCCTCTTTCCATGAGGTGCCTCATCCTCCAGCATGCTAGGCTGGATTGTCCACAAGGTGTCAGTCAGTGTTCTGAGAATGTGAGTGAGGAGGTTGCAAAGTCCCTTGAGACAGAAGCTTGGAAGCTCAGAAGTCACACAGCATCACTTACATTCCATGGTCAAAACAAGTTCCAAAGTTGGCTCGGTTTCAAGGAGTGGAGAAACAGGATTCTTCGAGTTTGTAAGAGTGGCAAGAATTCTGTGTTCACATTTAATCTAGCACAATCCAGCCTTTGCACGTAACTATATACATTCTTTCTGTATGCAAACTATGCTCACCACTTTAAAAGACTAAAAAGTTTTGTCCATTTATACCTTGTAATCTGATATAGTCACCAATGAAAAACTCCCTGGGTACAAATTCTCTTGATTCAGAGACCTGTGAAATGAAAAAGAAAGTTAACTGTACCCTCATACCCTCACAATGTAAGATAGGGACAGGATAATAGCAGTAGGCCTCTGTTTGAGAAGACGAAGAGGAGGCAGTTAGTAGTCACTGGTCTGTAGTGGCTTCTGCCTTGGACACATCAACAGTGTCTTTGTCTCTAGGGATAGTGAATATGCCTTGACTGTTTTTTTCTTTTTTAATTTCTGGAGGGTATGTGCACTCTCCAGAGAGGGGTAGGGAGGGAGGAAAAACAAACAAGCAAACAAGCAAAAAAAAAACACCTCCTAATGGGATGTGGTCACACTGCAATTCTCTTTCCTCTATGTCTCCCTCTTGTCAAGATTTGGGGCATGCATAGGTGCCCAGTGTGTTTTTCAGATGGGATTCAAATGCAGTCAGTAGCCGTGTGGGATCTGGATTTCTGTGCACAGAGCCTAACTGCTGTGCTATGGGGCCACCCCAGTGAGTATGCCTTCCTTAGGATTTGGTTTTGTTTCCTAAGAGCGGTTCTCTAATACATTATCGTCTACCTGAACTGTTGGCTCTGTTCTCTGAGCTATCTTTTGTTTTCAGTAATAAAGATTCATGCAATACTGAGGAACTCTCTCAATCTGCTTCCTGCATGCAAAAGTTGGGGTCCCACAGACCTCTTTTTTTGGAACGATTTCTGTCTACCTTAGTTTTAGCTGGTAGTGCTTTTTGCTGATAAGACTTTTCAAAAAGAAATTTGTGTATATTTAGTGAATTTCATTGGGCTTCTGTGCCCTCAAAGTCACATTTATAATGATTATTGAGACAATCTTTTCTGTACTTTGAGCATTTCAGTCTGCTCTTAAAATGATTAGAAGCTTTGTTCTGGCAGAGAGGCTTGCTAGGCAGGACTTTATATTTTGGAAGTCTTAACAAAATGATCTTATAGTCATAAAGCATCCTCTTGATTTGGGCTTTATCCTGAGGCCATTTCTTTTTTTTCTTTCTTTCTTTTTTTTTTTTGAATTATTTATGTTATTATTATTTACTTTTTACTTTGACCAGAGAGAGACATAGAGAGAGAAAGGGAAAGTGAGAAAACAAGTCACCAGGTCTGAGACTCAAACCATGGACGGCCATGTGGAGTCCAGCACCCTAACCACCACACCACCTGATGGTCTGAAGTCCATTTCTTACTCCGAGAATCTTTTTTTTTTTTTAGCACATTTATTTATCTATTTATTTATTTGTTGTAATTTCCAAGTTGCCAGATCTGAGACTCGAACCACAGTTCACCAAATGGGAATCCACCACCTTAACCACCTGGTGGGCCAGGAATTTTTCTTTTAAGTTTATTTATTTATTTAATGAGAGCTAAAGAGAGACAGAGAAGGGCAGGTGGGGATAAAGAGAAAGACAAGCACTCCTGACAGGGTCTCACACTGTGATCCCCTACCCTTCCCCTTTCAGTTAGCCAGGCTTATAGGCACAGGCCTGCATACCTGACATGTGCAGGGTGACCCACAAAACTGAACCCTGATCTTCCCTATGGCTTCCAGTGTAGTAGAGTATTGCACTACCACTACATACTGTGCCTGGGCCACTTTGAGAATATTTTGAAAGCTTGAGACCATAGACAGGTATCAGTTTTGTTTTCTAAACCAGCACATGCTTGCTCTGGTGGGTTCCTAATATATTTGACACCCTGAGTAAATTATGTTCAAGACTTTCCTTCTTTATAGGACATTATGTTTAGTAATAAACTTCAAATGAGCACATTTTTATTGACTGTCCTTTAATAAATAGTGAATTTTACAGGAAAGCTAGTCTGGAGAACTTTCATTAAGTTCCTAACAGTTCAGAATAGCTTGAACTTGCTCTGGACACAGTTTGTACCCTTTCTCTCTTGGTACTACTCATCTCTACGTTTGAACAGCTGGTTAAAATAAGCAATGATAGCATTATGATTGAAAAGATAGAGGCAGACCTGGACTTAGTTGAATTCTTTCATTCTATGAAAATACTTGGAGTATTTATTTGTGTTTATAATTCTGAGCTGTGAAACAGAAATGGCTGGAGTGGACATTGGAAAACCATGCCCAAGTGAGTTCAAATCCAAAGGAAATATCTATAGTTGAGTTTGGAAAGGGATGTGTATAGCTGGGTCCATGAATTGAAGATGCATTGTTACCATTTAGTAAGAAGCACAGTGATTGCTTAGAATTTGGACCAACCTAAGATTATCTTGGGAAAAGTATTCTAGGGCTGATACTGTTTAGTACTGAGGACATGTGGTGATAAAGTGTGTTGACTTTTAGTTGATATCCAGATACTATTATACATATATATCCAGATACTGCATGAGAAATTACTCAAAATGCAGCAGCATCAAATGATAGCCATTTTATTGTGTTCATGGATTCCGTGGATCAGGGATTTGGACAGGACCCAGTGGAGATAACTTGTCTCTGCCTAATGAAGGTAGGGACCTCACCTAGGAAGACCTGAGTAGTTTGGGGCTGAAATGATCTAGAGGCTTCCAGATCGTATGTTTGGGCTCTGGTGTAGGGTGATGTGAAGGGTAAGCTTCGCTGTACTTTGACTAGATATTTAGACGAGGCCTCTCCATTTGGCTTGGCCTTCGCATGGCATCGTGATAGAGTTCTAGGATGAGTATCCTGATGAGGAAGCTCTTAATGAGCGAACATTTTAAGACAGCCAGGTGGCAGCTGCATGTCCTGGAATAACCTGCCTTGGGAGTCACATAAGCATCACTTTCACTGTATTCTTTGGGCTGAAGCAGGCACAAGCTCATCCAGATTTAAGGGGGAACTAAACCCCACTTTTGATCAAAGTAGTCTGAGGGACATTCCTCCACTCACGAATTATTTATGTTCTTCCTACATGCTAAATCTTGGCCAGAGATCCAAGGTATTCTTGTCTAGATTAGATCCAGATCTGGATGAGGTTCTTTGAGGCTTCTTAAGTATGCTTCCTCCTGCTGTGAATACTGTGAATGAAAGAGATCTTCTCTGCCTCCTACACAGCAGGCTTAGTGACAATACAGGAACAATCACACTGCAGCAGACACTCCTGTGTAAGAGGTTGGGGAGTGAGAGTTAGGGGAGTGACGTAGGTAGGTCTCCTACATCATTGGTTCACAGAAATTCTGAGATTCAGCAGGGCATGTGTCTCCTGTTTCTTTAGTCCTACTTCCTGGGAGTTGATCTCTTTGGTTTTTGGCTCCACCTTTTGGGAGATTCCCATCTTTTCATTCCCATAAAAAGTAACCTGATGTTTTACGTTTAAGTATTTTTATCTACTGTGTTCATCAAGTTTGTATTTTGTTCTTGAAGTATGGAAGTTCTGAACATCTCTTTGGGCTATCTCTGTCACTTTTAATTTGATATAATTCTATTTAAAATATTATGGGCTTTTATGTGTCAATGTAAATCTACTTCATTAATCACAAGTCAAATGAACAAGTCTTTTTGAGAAATCCTATGCCTTGGTCTCTCTGTGAGGCTGCTGATAATAATGCCTTTAAGATTCTTAGAAGATGTTTGTCTAAAAGTATCTATGGTGTACCTTATCAAGTTCTACTTTTTTTTTTTTTTTTTGTAATTGAAATTTACTAGTTGCATCGAGGATTAGTAGAGACATTTCAATTTGTACCTAATTCTTAACATACATACCAAAAATTTAAAAAGCCAAGTATAGTGATTCCTTTTAAGTTATTCCAGTGACATTCCAGCTTCAAATTGTAGGCAAATTTTCCTTAAGAGGATATCAAGAACCACTGTCGTCAAATGTTGAAAGCTGTTACATAAGTCCCACCAAATTACAATTTAGTATCATACACACTACATACTCACATTTCCAATCTTTCACAGCACATTAACAAAATTATTAGGAAAACTGGACTACCACGACCAATTGCACACAATTCTGACAGGGAGAGCAACAATCAAAGAGTGGTTTTCTTTAGGAAACAATACTACTAAAAAACATAATAGAAATAATTAAAAATATTCAAGACACATTAAATGCATGACTGTGACTCCAAACTGCCATTTAGTATGCTTTGTATTTAGGATGTAAAAACTACCCACCTGCCCCCACCTATGGAATGTTAAGCTGAAATGCAAGAGAGTGAAAGTCTCCTGTAAGTCAATATCCCACTAATTTCTGGTTATACTGAAAAATAAACAACCAGTAAATTATTTCACCTCTTAAAAAAAGCATTTACACTTAAAAAATGGGATGAGGTGGAATTCTCTCCTTCTTAAAAAATGTTTCTAGAGCTACTAAAAAACTTGCATTTACAAAATAGTTGACAAAAATATTCCTCTGGATTGTATAAGAAGGGAGACCGGGACCACTGATAAGACATGGGATATGACATTACTTGGACTTGACTTCTTTCTCACCTGCTTCATCAGAGGGTGGACTCTCCTCATTTTTAGTTTCTCCATTTTCTGCAGGTAAATCTTCTTTAGTGTCTCGATTTAGTGGTTGGCCACTTCAGCCTGTTTCCTCTTTACTCCCCTTTTCCCTTTTGTTTGCACTCTTTTGTCTGAAGATTTATCCTTTCCTGCTGTTTGGCTTCCTCTCCACTTTTGCAGGAGCAGGTTTAGCCAACAACCTCGCCCATTTCCTCTTGGGCTTTTCCTTGGCTGCCCCCTCAGCTGAGATGACCTTCTTGGGTATCTTGGCTGTGGACAGGGTGCATGGTTGGTGCCTGAAGGGCACTGGTGCGCCCAGAGCCTTTGCAGAGTCGATCAAGTTCTAAGGTTTTAATGTTTTATTTTATTTTCAAGCTCTTGTCATTCTCCTCCTCTCCCCACCTCCAAGACCACATTTTCCTGATAGGGTCCTGGATTTAATGTTTGGCCTGAAACTTTTTCTTCTCTTGAGAACCCTATGTTGAATGAAAAATGACCTCAATATTTTCCCTTTAAATTCTAGTTTAAAACAGAGTAATTTGTTCTTTTATTCATTTCTCTCCTGACAGCTAGAAAGAGCCAGGTAGGACCTTCATCATGGCCTGAAAATTTCCCTGGCTAGATGTAGAGTTCATGAGGGACATTTTCTATCTTTCACTTCTGGGCAGCACTCCACCAGAACTTTCTCCTACTGCATAGTATGCATCCCCTTTCTTCCAATCACATTTCTCTTGAAGTTGCCTTGAACCTCAGCTGATTTCCACTCACCAGCTCCTCAAGGCCTTTCCAGCTTCTGCCTATTTCCTGGTCCCAAAGCCAATGACTCATGTTTTAGGATTTTTTTTAGAGCAGCACCAAACTTTCAGGTACTAAAATCTGCCCCCCCCCCCAGCCTTGGTGGGTGCTTTCTTGTTTTTCCTCTCTCTCTTTCTCTCTCTCTGTCTCTTTCTGGTGAACACATGCAACCTCTGGCAAATTTACATAGGTACATGTAAATAAATTCTGTTCCAAATCCTCTGTAATAGTCCACTCTACAGTTTGTGACAGAGAGGCTTTTACTATGGTCATGGATCTTGTGGGTCGGGGTTCAAATAGGGCCTGGTAAAGATGACTCATCTTTATTCCATGAGGTCTAGAGGAGTCATCACAATGAGACTTTCAGAGTTCTTGGGAGGGAGAAAGTGCGTTTTTCTTGGGGAATGAATATAAGTAAGTTGTGACCAGACAGTAGACTGAGGAAGTTACTTGATTTTCTTCCCATTGAGAGGTAGAGTCTGTCTCTTCTCCCCTGAGATCTGGATGAGCTTATGACTGGTTTAACCAATAAAAAATGGCTGAAGAGATTTTGTGTAACTTACGCTGGGTCATAAAATGTCACACACTTTCCCCCTGATTCTCTCTCTCTTTTGTTTAACTTTTGCTATAGGGTACATATGCTAACTAGAGGGAGACAGAGAGTGGCTGGAGTGAGAAATCACTCTCCAGGTCTGTGGCCACGCCACAGTTCCCTCTCTTCCATTCTTTCCTTGATCATGGGCATACAAACACATGTGCTTGGCATGTTTTTCAAGCTGTAAGGTCCAGACTTGAACACTGCAGTTGGGCCATGTGGGATCCAGCTACCTTAAGCTCTACACCACCTGTTGGCACCTATTTCTTTCAAAAAAATTTTTTTTCTTTATTCTTGATAGAGCAAAGAGAAAGAGGGGTAGAGAGAGAAGTACCCTTCACAGGGTCCGGTCATGCCATGATCCTCCCTTCCAGTCTGTCGGATCTTGAGTACTCCTGCATGTTCCCGATGTTTCAGGCTGATCTGACCAGGAATGTGAACCATGGTTGCCCTGTGTAATCTGGCTTTTTTTTGTGCATTACTTTGTACAGAGCTGCCCATTCCCTCACCTCTGCCAGTTCTCTTGAAAATACATAGATTCAGGGCTAGCAGGTGGCATGGTGGTTAGGGGTGCTGGACTCCCACATGGCCAACTGTGGTTTGAGTCCTGGGTCTGGAAGCTTGCTTTCTTGTTTTCTCTCTCTCTCTCACTCACCCTGTCCCACTCTGGTGAAATTAAAGTAAATAAATAATTAGATAAATAAAGTTAAATAAAAAATAATTATTTAAAAGAATTTATTAAAAATGCAAAAAAGAAGTATGTAGTTTCAGAGTTTCCTGTAAGAACCCAACTACTGTGCTGTGAGAACCCTAATCACATAGAGAAGCCAGGTGCAGATGCTGTAGTCAGAGGGCTGGGCTGAGCCCATTGGTCAGCTCTTTTAGCTTAGACACCAGAAATGTGAATGAAAAATTCATTTCTGAAGTGGATTTCCAGTACTAGCTTTTCTAGTTCCCAGAAGGTTGAGTCATCCAAGTCATCCCAGTTGAAGTCTCAGCTGCCACAAAGCAGAGAAAGCCATCCATCTTATGTCTGATCTGAAGTTCTGACCCATGGAATTCATGCACATAATAAAATGGCTTTGTTTTATATTGGGTCGTTGGAAAGTAATGATGCATGTTTGTGTAGAAAAGCATGTCATGACTCTTCTGATGACCTGGTAGTTCTAGAGTGGTTTGATATGCAGAAGTAGTAACTGAAAAGTCAATTTTATTATTATTTTAAAATTCTCTGAGCCAGCAGATGTCATGGAGGTTGGGGCAGCTAGCTCTTACATGACTGACTTTATGGTTGAGTCCCTGACCTGGTGGCTTGAGAAACGAGGCAGGTGCATGTGCGTATATGCCCAACATCCGGAGAGGAGAATGAACAAAAAGAGATTGCAGCGTGGCCATTCCCTTGTAGGGGATGCTTTCTCACTTTTCCTCACCCTCTCTCTGTCTCTGTCTGGTGAGCTCACACTTCCTATAAAAAAATTTTTTTCCCCCAGGAATAATGTACCTTTTTACTATCTTCATCTAGTTTGGACTGTACCCTCTACCTTATCCCTTGTATAGCATAATTTGTTTCTTTTATATTTCCTCTAACTTTTGCTTTCCAACCCTTAGTTATCTCATTAGCTTATCTCTCTCCTCCTATGCCTTATTAAATACAGTTAAGGGGCCAGCAGGCAGCATGGTGGTTAAGGCACTGGATTCCCACATGGCTGACCGTGGTTCAAGTCCCAGACTTGGTGGCTTGAAAATCACAACAAATAAGTAGATTTTTTTTTTTTGAGAGTTTTTTTGCTGTAGGGTGTGTGCGCTCGCCAGAAAGATAGAGAGAGACAGAGAGACAGAAAGTGAGAAATCACCCCCCCAGGGGGGATGGCCATGCCACAATCCCTTCTCCTCCATTCTCCTCTCAGGATCCTGGGCACACATGCACACGCACCTGGTGTGAGTTCAAGCCACCGGGTCCGGGACTCAAACCGTGGTCGACTACATGGGAGTGGAGTGACATAGCCATTACGCCAACTGCTGGTCCCAGATAAATAAGTATTTTTTAAAATGCAGTTAACAGAAACTAGTTGGCCTTTTCAACATTTTGCCTGGAAATCTCCTTAGTCACTTTCCTATAAGGTACCTCTTCTGTCTTCTAGGTTATTTCAGGCAGCAGTTTTGCCAGTTGTTTCACTATGACAAAATATAGGTCACCTTTTTCCTAGCTTCCAAAAACAGTTTCCTTATTGCCTCTTTCAGTCTCCAATGTCAGTTTGGTATTCGTCCAGTTTCACCATTTAGTCTTTTGCTGATTTTCTAGGTTTTACCTGCTGCCTGGTCCGAACATCTGTACCACATGTTTTAGACTTCGGTTATCAACCCCACACTGCTGGAGTTGATTCCTGCCTCCATATGTCCTAACGAAACATAGCATCTTATTACAAGAGCCACTTATTTGTTCACAGGTCTGTGGACTATAAGTTTGCTTGGGATTAACTGGGCAATTCTGGTCTTGCCTCTTACTCATGCAGATATATTGGGTCATCGGAAAGGTCATGATGTATTTTTTGTTTTTCTATGCAAAAATGTGTCATGCTTTTTCCAACTACCCAGTAGTTAGTCAAGGGCAGGCCAGGGGTTGGTCCATCCCAGATGTTTTTACTCCCCATCTGGGGCCTTAGCTCAGATGGTTGGAATGTCTGGGATGACTGAGGCATCTTGACACCCCGTTCCATGAGGTCTCTCATCCTCCAGGAGTCTAGCCTGGCCTTGCTCATGAAGCAGCAGTTTTCTGAGAGAGCAAGAATGGAAGTTGCAAGACCTCTTGAGACAACAGCTCAGAATTCACACAAAGTGACTTCTATTGCATTTTGTTGGTCAAAAGCTTGTCCCAAGGCCATCTTAGATACAAGAGGAGGGGAAGTGATCTTCACCTATTTTTTTTAAAGGTTTCTTTCTTCCTTTCTTTCTTTCTTTCTTTCTTTCTTCCTTTCTTCTTTTTCTTTCTTTCATGAGAGAGAGAAAGAGAAGCATTTCAACAAGGTCTTATGCTGTGGTCCACCCCCTAGCCCCCCCCCCCCCAGCAGTCCGCCCAGCCAACCAGGATCATGGAACACATCTCTAGCTTGCACAGATCTATGGAGAACTGAATCTACAATCTTCCAAAGGGATCCATCCTCCTGGAGGAGGGAGTTACCACTGGACCCACAGGATGGCCAAAACTCTACCTATCGATGAAATTCTGGGCAGGCCACTGGAGAACAGGGACTGGACGCAGGCATGATCCATGCATCATTACTTGCCTGGGTTTGAATGCTGTGAACACAATCAGGGGAACAAAGGGACAAAGCAGATAGGTAACAGTGAGCAGCAATAGGCCCCCACAGAGCACTTGTCTGAGGACTTAGAGTTGTGCCAGGTGTGTGCAGTGGACATTTCATAAATCCTGTTGTTGCTTTCACAACAAGAACCTATTAGATTTCTTTCTAATGTAATTAATGTCTACATTATTATACAGCTTAATCTTTTGGAAAGATTATGGGCTTTTTTCCCTTTCTCTGTTTTTCTAAACTGCTTTCTACATAAACCATAGAAAAATATTACACTGAACATCCATAGATAATTATGATAAAAGAAGTTCCCTTGTACATAATGGACCAAGGAGTCATCAAATTTGAAAATAGTACTAGAATGTAAGCATTATTGTGGCACCAAAGAAGAGTAGGAAATAGCAGACCCTGGCCTTCGTGACAGAGTGGGGAACAGCAGGCCTGTTACAGGAATTATTAGCTAGCTAAGCTTTAGGACTCTCTTATAGCTAATAACTGCACACTGAACCCATATTCATATTCTATTGTTTAAGCAACAGTGGGAATTGCAAAGTAATAAAGGCTCACTGTGACTTTCACGGTCCATTCAAGCTGCGACAACATACTGTGGACTGAATAGCTTACAAACAACAAGCATTTCTTTCTCAGTTCTGGAGGCTGGGAAGTCAGGGTCAAGGTGTGAGTGTGAGCAGATTCCATGTCTGGTGGGGGCCTGCTCCTCCCATGGTGCCTTCCTGCTGCATTCTCATATGGTGGAAGGGACTAGCTTATTCTCTGGCACCTCTATTACAAGGGCATGAATCCCAGGCTGACTCTGGTGGTTAAAGGAGCTGGCTCTCTTTGGGACCAGCAGTTAGCATAATGGGTATGTCTCTGGAGTCCCATGTAGTCGACCGTGGTTCGCATCCTGGACTCGGTGGCTTAAAACTCATGCCGGGCGTGTGTGCATGCGTGCCCAAGATCCCGAGAGGAGAACGGAGGAGAAGGGATTGTGGCGTGGCCACCCCCTTGGGGAGTGATTTCTCGCTTTCTGTCTCTCTGTCTCTGTCTGTCTGGCAAGCGCACATGCCCTATAGCAAAAACCTCTCAAACAAACAAATAAATAAATAAATAAATAAATAAATAAATAAATAAATAAATGAGCTGGCTCTCACACGGCCAATTGCATGGCTCGAATCCCAGCTTGAAAACCATGCTGGGTTCATGTGTGTAAAAGGGTGGACAAATGGAGAAGGGATTATGGCAGGACCATGCACCCATTGAAAGGTGCTTTCTCCCTCTGTCTCTGTCTTTCTCTGGTGAGCACACATGCCCTCTGGCAAATTGAAAATATATAAAAGCACTAATTTCACTCATAAGGACCCTGTTCTCATTATCTAGTCACCTCCCTAACACCATCACCTTGGAGGTTAGGATTTTTTTTCTTTTTAAAGGGATTTTTTTCTATAGAGTGCATGTGCTTGCCGGAGAGACAGAGAGAGACAGAGATAGAAAGTGAGAAATCACTTCCCAGAGCGGGATGGCCACACTGTAGTCCTTTCTCCTCCACCCTCCTCTTGGGATTTTAGACACACATGCACACGTGCCCAGCATGTTTCAAGCCACCTGGTCTGGGATCAAAATGTGATCAACCACAGGGGAGTCCAGCACCATAACTGCTATACCACCTGCTGGTGCTGGAGGTTAGGATTTAACTTGTGAATTTGGTGTATGTGTCGGGGTGGTACATAAACATTTAGATGAAAGAAATAACCAAAACGAAGAAATTAGTAGCAGGACTGTGTCCCGATACATACTGCACTGGTGGTAGAGTGGAACTGGTTTGGTGGGTGAGCAGGAGAAGCCCTAGACTATTAAGGAATCTAATGTTTCCAGAATGAAACTCAGTATATGAAGGAGAAAGAAAGGCCACAGGCAGAGAAACCCTGGGAGATGTCAGGGCTTAGTGAGATGCCAAAGAGGACAAGGGTTTAGTTGCAAAAGAAACACACTGTATTCAAACAAATATGAAAAATTTTCAAAGTAAATAAATTAAAAAAAAAACAACAGTACTAGCCTGTAGCCCAGTAGTTAGGGAGCCAGATCCCACATGGCCAACTGTGTGGTTTGAGTACTGATCCTGGCTGCTTGAGAGACATGCTGTGTGCTTGTGTGTGGGCATCCTCAAAGGAGGGAGAGATGAGGGGAAGGGATTGTGACATGACCATCTCCATGGGGGTGATGGTGCTTTTTCCCTCTCTCTCTCTCTCTCTCTCTCTCTCTCTTTCTCTCTCTGGCAAGTGCATATGCACTCTGGAAACTAAAACATTATAAAAATTTTAAACTCTTAAGACAATGAACAGCTCTTTGATGGAGAGATGGCTATTTGGGAAGATACAATGGCCTGTGTCTGTGTCTTCCTTTTATAATTTGGTGGCCCAAGTCTTGCCGAGAAAATGAGATTTTCCAGCGCAGTGTCAGAGTCATCAACCTCGTGTTAAAGTCAGAGTGGAACCAGCTTGTTTTGAAACAGTCATTCTCACCAATGACTCCGTACACTGTTGACGTTTGGATGGAGGATTTGTGCTTGCTTTCCTTCAGTCCCTGTCCCTCAGATATCTGGTGGGGGAGGCTCTTAAATTTTTGCCAGGCGCTTAGTTCCTAAAGGCTTAGGGTTTCACATGCCTTTTGCAGGGTTCACATCTTCTTTTTTTAGATTTTTTTTTTTTTTTTGCCATAGGGCACATGTTCTTGCTGGAGAGAGGCAGAGAGAGGGAAAGTGAGAAATCACCCCCTAGGGGGAAGAGCCACACTGCAACCCCTTCTCCTCCTTTCTCCTCTCAGGATTTTGGGCATGCACACACATGTGCCGGTGTGTTTTTAAGGCCACCGAGTCTGGGACTCGAGTCGCGGAGTTGGCCATGTGGGTCCAGCACCTTAACCACCATGCCACCTGCTGGTCCCAGGCAGTTCACATCTTTACAAGCACTATTGAAGACGGAAGCCTCTCTGGGCACAAAGACACCGAATATGTGGTTGTGGCCTCTCGTGGGCTAGGGTGCATCTTTTTTGGGGACATGATCCTGACAGCTGCCAACTGCTTCTGCGGATGCTGCCTCACTTCTCTGTTCTGAGTCCGGGCAGCTCTGACAACGGCCCCCTTGAACGTCAGACACCCTCATGCTGCACCTGCTCTTGTTTCCCTTACCTGGTCTCTTGACTCCTTTCAGTCGACATCAAGGGCTGATCCTGTGAGTGGCTCTGGCTGTGTCTTGGTGTGTCTGGTTGTCCGTAGATGCATCCTTTAGGTATTCGTGGAGAAGTGCTGGTGGCCGTGGGAAGGCCAGCCTAGGCCTTCAGCTCGGCACAGCACAATCCCTACCTGTCCTTGAACGCAGCGAGGACAGATGAGCTGCAGCGGAAATATGCTCTTTGAGTGATGGTTGAAATAATTGTGAAAGAGCTTATTCCGGGAGTTAAATTTATTCCTTTCCTACTCTGATGTGCTCTCTCTGGACCATGGTTCTAATCTTTTTTCTTTATACTTCTGCTGAAAAACTCTTGAAACATTAACTCAAAGTGATCTGGAATGCATCCCCCCACTCAGGCCCCCAACCTCCCATGGCCCAGATAACTCTACAGACCACCTCCCAACACGGTTCCACGGCCCTTTAGAACGGTCCTCCCTCTCACACTAATAGAAAACACTTTTCACCTTTATTTTTAACGGTGACTGAAGTCTAACTGGTTAGAGACTGGCTTGTATTTTGGAAACTAGTGGCACTTGAGAAATGTCTTGTCACTTCCGGTGGCTCCTCAAGTATCTGTTTGTTCCAGTTCTTGGCCAAGTGTCCCTCGGTCATCCATTTTAACTGAATTCGCTTTTCTTCCTTCTAGAATTGCAGTTCCCACGTTAGAAGAGCAGTTGTCACCTGCTTTTCAGCAGGGTGCTGTGGTCGTCACGGAAACAGACCTGTTCGCTACTGCAAAAGATGTCACTCGAATCATCACAGCAACGAGGTGGGGGCCTCCGCAGAGACCCACCTCTACCAGACCTCCCCCCCACCCATCAACACGCGGGAATGTGGTGCCGAGGAGCTGGTCTGCGCCGTGGAGGCCGTGATTAGGTAACTCGCAGATTCTTAGCTGCTTCCTTGGAAAACACCACCCTCCCCTTGAGCTTCGCACAGCTAGATGTGTAAATGTCGTCCAGCTTCAGATGCACTCGGCCTAGCTGCTCTTCTTCCCATGGTGTGCGGGGATGATATTCTAATAATTTATTTTTTTGTCTTTTTTGCTATAGGGCACATGCGCTCGCCAGAGAGAGACAGAGGGCAGAGAGAGACAGAGAGAGGAAAAGTGAGAAATAACCCCCCAGAGGGGAGGGCCAAGCCATAATCCCTTCTTTTCCTCCCCACTTGGGATTTTGGGCATGCACGCACATCTGCCCAGTGTGATTTTCAAGCTGCTGGGTCTGGGACTTGGATGACAGAGTTGGCCATGTAGATCCAGCTGCCTTAACCTATGTGCCACTTGCTGGCCCTGATGATATTTTAATTCATGGTTTTGATAATTATTGTCATCAAATGCTATGTAGTTATGAGTCAGGCATTGTGCTGAACACTTGGGAGACAGAAGGGAAGAAATGTAGTCTCTGCCCCGAAGTTACTCATATGTGAACTAGAAAAACACAAGCATGAATTCGGGGTCTTGTTTGAGGAGCACAGTTACAGCACTTGAGGGTCGGGGGGGGAGAGCAGATAGGGAGGTGAATTGGAGGCACCAGTCAGTTTTAGTGTCGGGATAGGAGTGGCTGGCTTGACTGACAGTGAGTTAGCTGGTCAGAAGTGGGAGAGAGCTCATGAACTAAAAGAGGAATAAAAGGTGTGGGAGAATTCCAGGTAAGTGGGTGCTGAGGTAAACCACAGAGCTGTGGAGCAGACAGGGCACCACTGCTGCTGGGATGTTTGTCTTCTATCTCCTGACATCTAGCGCTTGGATGATAACCTCTAGACTTGCATTCTTTCTGCATAATATTCATTGAGGGAAGAATTTAATTTTTTTAATTTTAATTTTTAAAAAAATTATTAATTTAATTTATTGTTATTTTTAAATTTTGCTATAAGGCACGTGTGCTTACCAGAGAGAGACAGAGAGAGAGATAGAGGGAAACTGAGAAAGCAAGCAGCCAAGTCTGGGACTTGAACTGCGGTCATCCATGTTGGAGCCCAGTTCCTCAACCACCATGCTACTTGCTGGCCACAAGTTTAATTTTAAAATTAATTTATTTATCCCATGAATGAGAGAGACAGAGAGAGACAGCATCCTCAACTGGGTCTCAATGCTATAATCTACCCCAGGCTCAGCCAGCTTTGGATCATGGGCACTTGCATGCCTGGAGTACTCAGAGAGGGATTCAGACATGAACCCAGAACCTTCCCGTATGGATCAACTTTGCAGAATGTTGTACTCTACCACTGCTCCATTGCCCGGCCTCCTATTTTAAGTTTAAAAAAGTATATATTTATTTACTTCTTTCATAAGAGAGAGAAAGAGCTAGAGAGAGAGAAACCCTCAATAGAATCCTCACATGACCCACCCCTGGCTGCAGACAGCCAGGATCCTTGGCACACACACCTACCCAGTGTATATAGGGAGACCTCAGGACTCCAACCTCGGACCTTCCCAAGTGGATCAGCCTTGCAGAGTGTTACCTTACTGCTGCCCCACTGTGGCTGGTCCAAGGGAAGATTTTCTTTTATTAAGTTTATTTTATTTCTTTCATGAGAGAGAATGTGAGAGGAAGCGTATGTGTGCAAGCACATGAGAGGAGGGGGGAGAGAGAGAGACTCTTGGCAGGGTTGCATCGTGTGACAATACCTTCCCCCAGCCCTCCAGCTAGTCATAATCTTGGGTATGCATGTGCCCCAAACATAAGCCAGCTGGGGATGCAAGCCCGTGGCTGCTGTGTGCTTCCAGCACCGCAGATCAGTATGCTAGCTACTGTGCCACTGAGACTAGGCCTGAGTGAAGATATTTTTTAAAAGAATTATTCATTTAATTTTATTTGTTATTATTATTTTAATTTGGTATAGGGCAAGTGTGTTTATGGGGCGGGGGGGGGGGGAGGGTGGGTGGAGAGAAAGAGAAAATGGGAAGGCAAGCTGCCAGGTCTAGGACCTGAATGGTGGTTGGCCACATGAGAGTTCAGTGCCTTAATCACCACACCACTTGCTGGCCCCTGAGGGAAGATTTTTAAAAATTAAAAACATATATTAGAAAGTAAGTTTTTAAGAATATGGACAGGGTTGGCTCCTTAACCATGGCTCCATGGTTAAGGCACCCAGATCCCACATGGCTGACCCTATGGGTTGAGTTCCACATGGCTTACCCTGTGGTTGGAGTCCTGGACCTGGCAACTCGAGAAACATGCCAGGCCTGTGTATGTGCATGCCCCGGATCTCAACAGCATGGAGAGATGGAGGGGAGGGGATTGCAGAATTGCACCCATAGGGGGGTGATTTCTCCCTCTCCCTTTCTGTCTGTTTCTCTCTCTCTGGCTAACCCATGTGCTCTCTGGAAAAAACTTTTTTAAAAAAGAAAAGAATAGGACTAAAGTCTTTTGTGTTTCTCTTATCTCAGTGGCTGACACATGGTAGAAATGCAATAAATGTTTGGCAAATCAAACATTATGGAAAATTTGGAGATAAAAAAAATCAGCCATACTACTATCATCATCACTTTTATACACTTTCTAGTTTTTTAAAATTCATGTTTTATTTATGTAGCTGTAATCACAGTGTATCCACAGTTCTTTTTGATAAGCCATTATACTATTAGCTCTTTTCATCTTGTGTCATTTCCATGTTTATCATTTTTAGTAGCTATATACTATTCGTCTAGATATAGCATGTTTTTTCCACTCTTAGATATTTAGATTAGTTCCAATTTTTTACATGGATAAACTTTATGATAAATATTTTTGTGCATAGTGCTGTTTCACAGTGCTGTTTTTTTTTTTTTTGAGAGGTTTTTGCCCTAGGGCACGTGCGCTCTCCAGACAGAGAGAGACAGAGAGACAGAAAGCGAGACATCACCCCTCCAGGGAGGATGGCCATGCTACAATCCCTTCTCCTCCAGTCTCCTCTTGGAATCTTGGGCACGCACACACATGCGCCTGGTGTGAGTTTTTAAGCCACCAGGTCCAGGACTTGAACCATGGTCGACTACATGGGAGTCCAGTGACATAGCCATTACACTAATTGCTGGTCCCCCACAGTGCTGTTTTGTATTTTCTTAGGGCAGATTATCAGATGTGGGCCGACTGGTTTCAAGGGTATGAGTGTCTCGGTGGTTCTTGATACATTACCAAATTGCTTTTCAAGGTGGATATATGATTCTACAATGCCAATAGGGTGTGTGAAGCTGCTACATTTTGCTGTACCTTTGCTAATAGAAGGCATTATTTCCTAAAATTATTGCTTCTTTACCAAATTGGAAAAGAAGCTTCATTGCTTTACTTTCAGGTCTTTGGATATTGGATGCAGAATACTTTCCCAGTGGGGTACAAGCTCCCCAATCTCTCCTTGTATCCTACATTTGCTGTCCACATAACTTCATGGTAGACTGGGGGAGCATTGATGTGTAGTGGGGTGGATGGTGAACCGGAAGTTGGAAGCATCAGTTCTGCTGGATTCTAGTTGATTGTAGGAAGCAGCCTCTCTGTGCCTTCGTTTATTTATCTTTGAAATGGGAGTGGAGTATAAAATAGTAAGGAAATGAAATTAGGCTTCCTGAAGAACTCCCACCACTTTAAAGGGGAGCAATCTGTGATGCTTGCATACTCAGGAAGTGACCACTCTGCCAGGTCCTGGGCTAGAATGTGCTGTCTGGTGGGCTAACATGCAGTTGCTCCTCTTTGGCAGCTTGTTGAAAGAAGCCGAGTTTCACGCCGAGCAGCGGGAATACGAGCTGAATCGCCGGCGGCAGCTGGGCCTCTCCTCTTCCCACCATTCCCTGGATAACGCCGACTTTGACAACAAGGACGACGATAAACATGACCAGAGGCTGCTCAGTCAATTTGGAATATGGTTCTTAGTAAGAGAAAGATGTTAACCGTATTCTGCTTTCTCTTTTCTCATTCCATTGTTGCATCCATGAGAATTATTTATTTAATTCCATTTGTTATTATTATATTTTAATTTGACCAGAGAAAGAGAGAGCGAGGAAGCGAGAAAGCAAGTTGCCAGGTCTGGGACTTGAACTGCGGTCAACTGTGTGGGAGTCCGGCACCTTTAACCATCACGCCACCTTCTGGCTCCTCTCCTGTTCTTTTTACAGGAGTAAATAGTGAAAAATTAGCCTTGGCAATAGGGCTCTATGCTCTAGGGCAGTATTTCTCAACCCTGGGTCCTACATTAGATTTACCCAGGAGAACAAGCAAGCTATTTATTTATTTAGAATTATTTTATTAAATCAGAAATGTAAATCAGCTTTAAGTCTATACACACACTTAAATGGTTTAAAGAAAAAACATTATGTCTTATTACACCAAGATCCTGGCTAATAGCTTTTCTAAACTTTTCCAAAGTTTGAGAAAAATCTTTAAAAAGATTTCACATGTCACCTGAAATTTACAAATTTAATACCATCAAAGAAGGAATGTTTCTACACTCTTAAGAAGGCCACTAGAAAGAACCAACAATTAAAAAGCTAAGAAACTGTCTCAAAGGTTTTATTTGTTTGTTTGTTTTCCTGTCTTACAGTCCTTCTTCCACAGTAAGGTAATGTTATTAAATAATCCAATCCATGTACAACATGGCACTCTGTGTCTACCCTGGTACCTTCTGCCATATTACTACAAATTTATGCATGGCTGAGATAAGTTTCCTTCACATAGTTATTTTGATAACTTGAAGCTTCTCTGTTACCCCGGGCTCTCACTTTCTCCTATTTATACAGTGAAGCCCATGGCAGATAGGAAGAAGCTCAATTTTGCTCCCCCCACCAGAACCCTACTTCCTCCACTGCTTCCTAGACCATAATATCCTTCACCATATGGTCAACCCGTGTTCCTGCCACCATCAAAGTTTCCACTCTTCATTGGGCCATAGTTAGAAAGTTGCTGGTTATAGTTTCCATAGTCGTTATAATTTCCATTTCCCTCATTTCCTCCTCCATAGTTGTCATAACCACCTCCGTGGCCCCTAGCCAATTGCTGTGTCCAGGTCCTCCACCACCCCACCATATCCTCCTTTCCTCCTCTGTAATCAGGGCTACCTCCACAATTACCACTCCAGGTCTCCTCGATACTCTTTATAGCCATGCCCAAGTCCACATCCACTTCCATACCCATCAGATCCTCCTCTAAAGTCATTTCCTGGTCTTGGTCCAAAATTTCCACTGCAGCCATGTGAATCTCCAGAACTGAAGTTGCCTCCTTTTCCACTCCTAGAACTTCAGACTTCCTGCCTTTTGTCTAGACCAAGCCTTCCTTCCTTCTGCATTATGTCCATTGATGGATGGCATTTCTGCAATACAGTTTATTCCAAGGGTCATGGTCATCGAAAGTAACAAAGACAAAGCCTCTTCTCTTTCTAGATTGTCTATCAGTAGTTATCTAATGGTATCAACTTTTCCATATTCCTTGAAGTAATCTCTAAGGTGATGTTCTTCAGTTTCTTCTTTAATTCTGTCGACAAACAGATTCTTCACAGTTAAATGAACCTCCAGTTTTTCTAGACTCTTAACTGCAGCGTGCTTGGGCTCAGCCATTCTCCCATCAATTGGATGAGGTTTTGCAGCCATGGTAGCATCAGGCCTAGCCATGGATGAGAAAGTTACAGACCAAATTCTCTTCATCTTCTGCTTGCAGGTCCCCTCATTTCCACAAGGTCTAAATTTCCTCCATTGTTCGTTGTAGTTTCTCAAACTTCCTTCTGTGGCTTTAAAGCTTAACCCACCAATAAAGAGTTTGTGGAACTCTTCTTTTCTGTCTTTTTCCTTTGGAAAGGGGTAGTTTCTAAAGTTTTCTTCTCTTAAACTGCATCATCAATCCCTGTCCTTATGAAAGTTTTTAAAAAACTAACAGGGTCCACATCCACATCCACTCTAGAATCTTGGGGGAAAATAAAACAAAAACAAAAACAAAAGCAAACTAAAAATAAGACAAACTCCCCAGTATTAAAACCAAAACCAGCAGGTGGCCCTAGTAGGTAGTTAAGGTGCTGGACTCCCACATCACTGACCTCTGTGTCCCAGATCTGGCGGCTTGCTTCCCCACTTTTCCTCTCTCTCTCTCTGTCTCTGCTGAGCATGTGTGCCCTATAGCAAACTAAAATATAATAAAATAAAATAAAATTAAATAAATAATTAAAAATAATAGTGCCAGGGCCTAGACTGAAATATGCATTCTTTTTTTTTTTTTTTTTTGAGAGGTTTTTGCTATAGGGCGCGTGCGCTCGCCAGACAGAGAGAGACAGAGAGACAGAAAGCAAGAAATCACCCCCCAGGGGGGATGGCCACACCGCAATCCCTTCTCCTCCATTCTCCTCTTGGGATCTTGGGCACACACGCACATGCGTCTGGCGTGAGTTTTAAGCCACCGGGTCCGGGACGCGAACCGCGGTCGACTACATGGGAGTCCAGCGACATAGCCATTACGCTAACTGCTGGTCCTGAAATACACATTCTTGACAGGAAACAAGAACTAAGTACTAGTGTACTTAAAATAAGTACTTGGAATAAGTATGTAGTGCACGTTGTCAAATACTAGATTCAGTGTAATTTACAGATAACTCACATCCTGCCATCTCTACACATACAACATTTCTCGAAAATTGAGTTTCTGTGGAACTCTTTGTGTATTTGAGGCAGGACTGCATACACTGGAGAAATGATAGCCAAACTGATGCAAGGAATGTGATTGCTACTGACCGATTTGACAGCAATGTTCATTCAGTCGAGATCAAATGTGCAGACCCAGAGTTCCAGGCAAGATGAATTTACCAGGTTTGCAGAGAAGCAGGCGTTTGTTTTTGCCCGTTGCAGTCATGGATTACGTCTCCATAGTAATATACTCTTGGGTTTGCACGAAAGTCCCTGAAAAAGTCTTAACCAAATTGGGATTTAATGTTGATCTCGCACGACTTGTTTCCTGGAACTTATCTCATGATACAATGGGGACTACTGTGAACTCCTTGGAGGAAGGGACAGGGTTTTATTTTGTGTATGTGTACATTCCTGCTACAGGATCTAATAAAAAAATTACTCTAGAATTAATGAATGCTATTTTAAAAAGTCTTTTTGTAATGTGGTGAATTAGGGTGCACCAAGGTACCAGAATTATTACTTCTGCAAGATTCTTACCTAAATTTGATCATTTTAGAACTGAAATGTGTATATATATATATATATATGTATAGTTATACTCTGAAGATATTGATAAAACATCACTTTGTAGATAAAAATTTTTTTTTTTGGAGAGGTTTTTGCTATAGGACGCGTGTGCTTGCCAGACAGACAGAGAGAGACATAGAGACAGAAAGCGAGAAATCACCCCCCAGGGGGGATGGTCACGCTGCAATCCCTTCTCCTCCATTCTCCTCTCGGGATCTTGGGCACGCACGCACACACGCCCGGCGTGAGTTTTAAGCCACCGGGTCCGGGATGCGAACCGCGGTCGACTACATGGGAGTCCAGCGACATAGCCATTACACTAACTGCTGGTTCCCTAGATATAATGTTTTTAAAGCAGTGAACTGGTGCAGATTATGTAATAAATTTCTTGTGGGATAAATGCTTATTTCTAGAAAGGTGAAATCTTGAGGGGCAGTTATTTTTGCAATCCATCTATCCCTGTAGAAAGGACCACAAATGACCCTCCATCACTTACAAAACTGTCTATTTCAAATGGATTATCTGGGGGATCTATCTATCTATCTATCTATCTATATCTTGCCTTTAAAGTACATGTAAGAATTATGTACAGATAAATGGAGGCTGACCACGGCTCTCATGTGCCTGCTTCCAGGTGAGCCTCTGCACGCCCAGTGAGAACACGCCTACGGAAAGCTTGGCCAGGCTGGTAGCTATGGTGTTTCAGTGGTTCCACTCCACGGCCTATATGATGGATGATGAAGTTGGAAGCTTGGTGGAAAAGCTGAAACCTCAGTTTGTCACGAAGTGGTTGAAGACCGTATGCGATGTTCGCTTTGATGTCATGGTCATGTGCCTTCTTCCCAAACCCATGGAATTTGCCAGGGTAAGTGGTACCCCACAGCTTGGACCTTGTAGGAGGGGAAGACTTGGAGAGAAGTGCTGCTTTAGCCATTAGAGCATTACTGGTATCTGTAGAATATAAACGTCTCTCTTGATTTTATTCGATACAGTCGTGTACCGCAGAGCAAGCGTGTGGTCAGTAGACTCCATATGTAATGGTGGTCCCAGGAGGTTATACCACATAGCCTAAGTGTGTAATAGGTTAGACCATCTAGGTTTGTGTATTATGCTTTTTGTTGTTTGAACAGCTACAGAATTGCCTCACAGTGCGTTTCTCAAAGCATGCATTTCTCAATGCATCCGCATCACTTTACAGGACTGTAGGGCTCAATTACTTGAGTGACTGTATTTTGGGTATATGCTGCTTTGATGTTGGTTTGGGATGGGAAAGAATGGCAGGATAAATTTGTGAGATATGTTTAAGAATTTAAGGGAGGTCCAGGTCCAGCCCCATAGTGTAGTAGTTGAAGGAGTCAGATCCCACAAGGCTGACTGTGGTTTGAATCCCAGCCCTGGTAGCTTGTAAACATGCTAGATGTATGTGTGTTGGGGGGGGGGGGGTGGGGTGGCCAAAATCCTGGTGGGAAGGAGAATGGAGGAAAAAGGATTGCAGCATGACCACACCTTATTGGGTGGTGTTTTGTGTGTCTGTCTGTCTCTCTCTTTGTCTCTCTCTGGCAAATGTATACACCTTCTGGTGAATTTAAAAAAACAAAATAATTTAAAGGAATACTCTTCGATATTGCTAAATACTTTGGCAAAGAAGCAAATAAAAAATCGGAAAAAGTCTTTCTATGAGGTTTCTAGAGCTCATTACTTTCCTGGCTTTCAGTGTATGGAAAGGCTGCCATTCACCAGGGGGAGATTTCTGTAGTTTCACATAGATTTCTAGAGATGAATGATTGACATCCCTGTCCTGCCATTTGAAATGCCAAAAAGTTTCAGAGACTGCCCAGATGTTCCTGTTCCCCTGGTTTCTAGGACAAATCTCTCTGTGCTTATCTTCTTGCTCTGCCTCAGTGGATAACAGGCTTTGGTGGAGAAGACCCAGTATTTGTTGACTACAACGTAATCTGAGTCTAACCCAGAAAGGTGAATTTCCAGAATCAGATTCTGGCATAAAATTACATAAATCTTTTTATGAAAGTACTTTCTAAGTTTTATATCTGTCTGTGACTTTTTGGTTTTCTTTCAAAGAGGTCTTGAGGCATTTTTCAGTTTAACACTGTGCCAAGACAGGACATTGAAGGATAAAACAGAATACGGATCATCTCAAGGAGTTTTTAGAGCTTTTATTAAATTTTCAGGACTCAGAGTGGACTGTGTATTTCTCAAGACACACTTCTTTCTTCTTTGGTGCCACCTACTGACTCATTATAAAATAGAATGGAATGGAATTTTTGAATAATGGAAAGTTCCCATTTTCTCACATTCTTTGACTGTGTTGATTTTTTCATTATTATTTCTCTTGGAATTGTGAAGGGTTGATGTTACCTGATTCTGGAAGATGAGAAGAAATGATTAATTGAGAGGAAAACTTCCTCTTCCAATTCATGTTCAGTGTTTTGGGGCCTGCAAATTACCTAGTAATAGATTGAACAGGAGAGAAGACAGGGTTTATTTAAGAGAACACATGGGAGTACTCATGATAAATAACTCCCTGAATAGCCAGAGATAAACATTTTTATATTCCAAGCTTAACAAAGGTTTTGTTTTATTTATTTATTTAAAAAACATTGCTATAGGGTGTATGTGCTTGCTGGAGAGAGAGAGAGAGAGAGAGAGAGAGAGAGAGAGAGAGAGAGAGAAAGCACTCCCCAAGGGGGATGACCACCCACAGTCCCTTCTCCTCCATTCTTCTCTTGGGAATTTGGGGCCTGAACATACGTCCAGCATGTTTTTCAAGCCACTGGTTCAGGACTCAAACCATGCAGTCAGCCATGTGGGAATCCTGACACTATATGCAACCTGGCTGGCCCAACAAAAACAATTTTTTTTTTTTTTTTTAGGTTTTTGACATAGGGAATGTGCCTTTGCCTTTGGGGGGAGAGAGAGAGAGAGAGTGAGAAATCATCCCCCAGGGTGGATGACCACACAGGAATCCACTTGGGATTTTGGGCACACACCCACACATGCCCAGTGTGAGTTTGAAGCCAAAGGGTCTGGGACTCAAACTATGCTTGACTGTGTGGCTTAAGGCATGGGAATCCAGTGCCTTAACCACCATACCACCTGCAGGCCCCAACAGAGGTTTTTTTTTAAGAGCTTCAGTGCTAATGTATGCAAGGTTTTTTTTGAGAGAGATTTTTTCGTAGAGGGCATGTGCGCAGGTAGGATGGCCACACCACAGTCCTTTTTCTTCCATTCTTCTCTTGGGATTTTGGACACACATGCACACACACCAGTGTGAGTTTTAAGCTGCTGAGTCTGGGACTCAAACCGTGGTTAACTATGTGGGAGTCCAGTGACGTAACCATTACACCATCTGCCGGTCCCTAATGTATAGGAAGTTCTATTGGGCTTTTTGATGCTAACGGAGCTGGGTAGGAACTGGACTGGGTCCTGGCAGCTGAATTAACAGGAAACCCCCTTTAGGGGTGTGTTAAATACAGATGTTTTCTGAGAGTCTCTGCTTTAGTGAGATAATGGGAGTATACAGAAGACTTCCTTCTGCATGTTCTTTGGCTCTGATGTTTTCACTGTAGAATAATCTTGCTCCCTGCCTTTTTCCTGTCTGAAATATCCCTATACGTTTCACACACACAAAGGAAGCTTTGCGGAGAGATTTAGGTTAGAAATTGTTAAGGAGCAGAGTCAAAGGAGAAAGACTGTAGGTCAGAGGGAGGAAACAGGAGAAAAACAAACATTCATGGTTGGGTACATTATAAACCTAATATGTGAGTCCAGAGGAAGCAGGTGAGAAGATTTTGTCAACCTAGAAAAGGTAAATCAAGTCGAAGCAAAAGATAAACTAAGTCAAAGCAAAGGAGTTTATTTGGACGTGAGTACTGTGTGATATGTTTTTTTACTCCACTCAGCGTGTAGCCCAGGTTGCTCCACACTTGCTCACTGAGGTCTTATCACTCTCAAGCGAGTTTTAAATGCAAAAACTAAAAGTGAAAAGGTACGGAGAGGAGAAGAAAACCTATATGTAAAAGCATTCATTAGAGCCTTTTCTATGAGAAGAAAATTTGGCACTGTGGATGACATACTTAAAAGAGACATGTCTGGAGAGATCACTGAGTGGTCAGCATGTCACCTAAGGCCCCCAGTTAGGTGTCAAAAACGTTAACCTAAAAAAGGTAAAGCTGAGTAAATAGGGTACTAGAACTGCAGTAGTAGCCATGTGGAATCTAGCACCTTAACCTCCGTGCCATCTGCTAGCCCAAGTCAAAGTATTTAAAGCAAGTTTCTTTGGGCATATGATGAAGGCCGCTTGGCATGCAGCCCAGGTAAGTGTCTTGTGGTTGCTCCAAACGTGCTCACCGAGGTCTTATGATCTTCAAGCAGGTTTTTTTTTCCCTCCATTTAGAAAACTTTTATGGTTATTACCATGCACATAATTTTCAATAGAGAACTTTACATTTTCTCAAGCAGGCTTTTTAAAGGCAAAACCACAGGAGAGAGGAGAGCGGGGAGAAAAGATTATACACAGCTACTCCTCACTTAATGACCCACCTGTTTAATGACTGCTCCTGATTACAATCTGGTCTCCAGCCTGGGGAATCCCCTTTCTAGGTCTGTGTGAGTCTCTGGCATCACCGTTTGTGGTGTTTGTCTCATTCCTGAAGTTGGTAGTCTTCACAGCATGAAGTGTTTGCAATCACACGAGATACATGTTTCATTTATAAATTTTTTTAAAAAATAGGGTTTTTTTTTTTTCCCCAAGATTTTGCCTTAGGGTATGTGTACTCACCGAGAGAGACAGAGAGAGGGAAAGTAAGAAATCACCTCCAAGGGGCGATGGCCACACTACACTCTTCTCCATCCCTCTGAGATTTTTGGCACACATGCACATGTGCCTAGAGTGATTTTCAAGCCACCATATCCAGCACTTGAACCTTGGTTGGCCATGTGGGAGTCCCTGCCTTAGTCACAATGCTACCTGCTGGTCCTACATTTATAAAGTTATACTTCACTGTCCACCTGCATTCAGAATAAATAAAAACAATTATATTGAAATTATAGTATTGTGTTGTGGTGTTTCTTGTTACTTCGGGGCACTTATCTAATGTATGCCTTTTGTGTGGCTAAAATGACATTATTCTGGTGTGGTAGCATGTGATTGCTGTTGCTAAATACGTACCCTGTGGTGCCACAGCACACCGCAAGACATCTGCATTTAAGCTCCTTGCTTATTGACCAGTTTGCTTAATGACTAGTCCTAGGAACGGAACTTGGTTGTTAAGTGAGGAGTGTCAGTAGTTGTTTTGGGAGAATTATCCTTGGCTACCAGGATCAGTAAGTAACAAGGGTGATATCAGTCCAAGATTGGACAGGCAGTCTCTGGGCAGGTGTCCTTGGGTCAGGTTGCAAAGGTCTTTGTGCAGTGTTGTGGTTCTGACAGAGTTTTTAAAATAATGGTTTTTGTTATCAGGCAGACTAGCATGAGAAGACACCTCCCCCAATGGCTCAGTCTAGTAAAGATTTAGCACAGGTTGACACTGATGACTCCATTTTGATTTTGAGAACTTTTCATAATTTCTAGACGTTGGTTTGAAGCATCTTTGGAAGGTGGAGTGAGAACTTCAGTTTTTTTTTCCCAGAGCAGAGCATGGACGATGCGAGTGTTGGTGGACTTCCTGAGGGGCCCAACTGTTGTCATAATGTCCTTTGAAGTTTATTTTAAGTTGGTTAGCCTCAGCTTGTGGAGCTTTGGGACAAGACAACCTAGTGTCTTTATAAGGATCTGGGCCATTAGGTGTTAGTTCTCAGTTACACAATACCAGGAGGGCAGGAGAGAAATTGGAGACATTTATAGCTGACAAAATGTGCAAGGTCCAATTTACAAAGAGGTGGAAATAGCTCAAAGCTAATGAACAGGACTAGCATCTGATAACCTACAAGGATGGGTTATCATTTTCTATCAAAACATATTATTTCTCTCTGTAGTCACCCATATTTTGATGAAAGATAATCAAAGTAAGATTACTCTTGTTTACAAAATAAGTCTACTTTTATTAAATTTGGTTTGGTCACTTATAAGTGCAGCAGGAATGGAGTTTTTATAAGGCATTTCAGATGGATTTTTTTTCTCTTTTTCTTTTTCTTGGAGAGAGTTTTGCTATAGGGTGTGTGTGCTCGCCAGAGAGACAAAGCAAGAAATCACTACCCAGAGGGGATGGCCATGTCTCATCCCCTTCCCCTCCAGTCTCCACTTGGAATCTTGGGAATGCCTACACACGTGCTCTGGGCGAGTCTAAGCCCCTGGGTCTAGGACTCAGATCTTGGTTGACTATGCTGGATGCCCGAGTCCAGTGATGTAACCATTATGCCATCTACTGGTCCCCAGATGGACTCTTTTTTTAAAAAAAAAAAAAAAAAAAAAACAGAAGGAGACGGGGGGATGGGGGGAATGAGAAGCAAACCACCAGGTCTGGGACTTGAACCTCAGTTGGCCAGGTGGGAATCCAGTGCCTTAACCACTGTTTCCCAGATTGAGCTTTTAAAAGTCTCTTGATTGAGCCAGCTGGTGGTGGGGTAGTTAAAGTGGCTGGATCCCACATAGCCAACAATACGATTCAAGTCCTGGACCCAGATGCGCGCGTGTGTGTGTGTGTGCCCAAAATCTCAGACGGAGGGTGAGATGCAGGAGAAGGGCTTGTGGTGTGATCATTTCCCATGAGTGGTGCTCTCTTTCTTGCTCTCTCTTTCTCTCTGTTATGTGCATGTGCCCTCTGGCAAATTAAAAAAAAAAAAGAATCTCTGAAGCTAGAAGCTAAGCCAAGAACTTATCATCAGATTTCATCTGTAATACCTATAGATTTGGGTGAGCTCCTTTTTTCTTCAAGCCTCAGAAATAGTCTAAGTTTCCAAGATCTGCCAGGAATGGACCTTCCTTACTCACCTGCGAGGGTAGACTCCTGTAAGGCAGGTACTAGGTTTGTTTGTCAAGAGAGCATTGTAAAAACTAGTGCTATAAAATCAACCTTAGATCAGTAAAACTGGTCCTATCTGACTTTATGTAAATTATCACAGAAGTTCGGTATTACAACCAATTTTTTCCAATTATATCCTGTTACAAGGAGAACAGATTCTTACTGAACTTATGCAAATAACCACAAAGCTATGAAAATAATAATATTCAATAAAAATTTCCATATTCTGGAGGGATCAGGTAGGAAGAAAGAGATAAATGTTTCCTTTCTTTTATTTAGAGAGATTTTTGCCATATGGTGCATGCGCTCGCCGTTGAGACAGAGAGAGAGATAGAAAGTGAGAAATCACCTCCTGGGGGGTGGCCATGCCACAATTCTCCTCTTAGGATTTTGAGCATGCATGCGTACATGCCTGGCATGAGTTTCAAGCTGTTGGGTCTGGGACTCAAACCGCAGTTGGCCACGTGGGAGTCCAGTGCCTTACCACTATGCCAGCTGTTGGCCCCTGTTTCATTTCTTATTAACAAAGGTCTAATATACCAAATTGTTGAGAGTTATAGATAGCTTAGAAGAAAGGAGAAAGGGGTTTCTTAACTTCATAAAATAGAGCATTGAAAACCAGTAATGTTTCATACAAATATATATATATATATATATATATATATATATATATATATATATATATATATATAAAATGATAATCATTTCTCAATAGTTCACTCAGGCCCACGTAATTCAGTCTCGTTCTGTTGGTTCTTTGGTTAGCAGTTTTGTGAATGAACCTGTTAGTGATCCTTTCTCCACTGTGCGACCTCCAAGTTACTGGAGCAATGCCATCAGACGCCTGCAACCCAGAGCTCCTGCCGTGAGCTCCTCCGTGTGCCTCAGAGACCGGCCTTTCTGTCGAAGATGAAGTATGTGGCTAGTAGCTGATTGCAAGAGCTCTCAGTTAGTTCATCATCAGAGTAAAACAGTAACTGTCTAAATGACACAAAGGCTTACAATTGCCATGAAGATCTGATGAAATGCCATCTGATAACTGTAACATTTTGTCATGTTGTCTGCTCTCAAGCATAGGGACATTTCGTGACAGCAAGGGCATTGGCAAATTCCTAGGAACTTTACATAATTCTTGAAATACTTACATTAATAACATTTACCCATGTGAATGTAACCTAAGGAAGATTAAGCATTTCTTATTTGCCAATGCTATCCGTGCAATTAAACATATAAACAAATCTAATTAGTCGAACATATCTTTTTACAGCATGAGAGCAAAGCCTTTCGAGGAGATCTCTGGGAAGTCTCAAAGTCAGTTTGAGACCATGATTTTATTTACGATTTGATTTTAGAAAGGCCAAATAACATAAGTTATCATCAACGTGTTTATCAACAAACCCAAATATCTGCAGTCTCTTTGTGAAAAGTAAGAAGCCAAAAGTAGAGAAGTGTATGTTCAGCAATTAATGTTTTAACATTTTCTTACTTGGAAATGAACTAAATTTAATTTAATTTAGCATATCCTTAAGTTTTCAAGTCACCAAAAAGCTTTTGGAATCTATTTCTAAGCAGACATAATATATAACATAAGTACTATTTAAAGTTTGTCAGGATAATGAATCGATTTGATTAAAATGAAATCTGGAAGTTTTATAATATTAGACATCTAGTAAATATATTAGTTTATTTGATTAGTAAACCCCCAGTGAAATCAAAATGTAATCTGGGGAACCAGCAGTTAGCGTAATGGCTATGTCGCTGGACTCCCACGTAGTCGACCGCGGTTCGCGTCTCGGACCCGGTGGCTTACAACTCACGCCGGGCGCGTGTGCGTGCGTGCCCAAGATCCCGAGAGGAGAATGGAGGAGAAGGGATTGCGGCGTGACCATCCCCCCTGGGGGGTGATTTCTCGCTTTCTGTCTCTCTGTCTCTCTCTGTCTGTCCGGCGAGCGCACACGCCCTATAGCGAAAAACCTCTCAAAAAAAAAAAAAATGTAATCTGGTATCACACGCAGTGCTGATAACTACGTAACTAAGCATAGTTGTTTTTATTCAACAATGTTAAACTCTTCTGATTTACCATAGATGTACTCAAATCATATGACTATGAAGAACATTTGTGTTAATTCTTGTTAATAGACGGGAAAGCTAGTCTGCGTTCTGTGAAATACTAGGTTCTTTGGTTTCAGGCCTCAAGTTTAGAGACCTGCCCTGAGATGAAAACATGAATAAAGTAGGAAATGAGAAATTTTTAATAGAAAAGTAAAAATTTAGTCAGAAAAATACACCCTATGTCAGAAAGGCAGGGGCAGCTGCACTGGGCGTGGGGTTTGGGGTTACTTTAATGTGGGGCCTTGTGCATATTTAGGGTGGGAGGTCCGGAGCTGGCTCTTTTGTTTGATCTCAGGGACTTTGGTTGAGCCGTGTACCTCTCCTGGAAGGGAGTCTTATTACCTGGTTGGGGAGTCACGCACCTGCCAGTGTGGACTTGGAAGGAGGAACATGAACACGGGGATGAGGCTGCCCGTGTCCGTGGGAAGTGGGTGCTGACCACGTGTTCGGAGAATTCCTGTGTGCCTATGTGGGTGGCGGAGGGAAGTGACCAACCTTCCCTAGGTCCTTTAATGACAGTTTCAGCAATGAAAATAGATAACCTCTCCTCTCTTGGCTCCCGGGGTCTAGCTGCCATCCCTGGTGACAGTGGGGGGTGTGTCAGATGTCCCCTTTGTTTGTTGGCATACTGGGACATGCTGCTCAAAACTACCTACCTATAATAATTCCTATATTTCTGAGAAATATTTAGTTTATATAAGTGTTTTTTTAATGCTAATTTAGACTAGAATTCTTTTAAGGGTTTTTGTTTTTTTTTTGAGAGGTTTTGTTTTGTTTTGTTTTGGTTTGGTTTTTATTTTACTTTTTTTGCTATAGGACAGAAAGTGATAGAGAGACAGAAGAGAGAAATCACCCCCCAGGGGGGATGGCCACACCGCAATCCCTTCTCTTCCATTCTCCTCTCAGGATCTTAGGCACGCATGCACACACGCCTGATGTGAGTCTAAGCCACTGGGTCCAGGACTCGAACTCCAGTTGACTTCATGGGAGTCCAGTGACATAGCCATTACGCTAACTGCTGGTCCCTCTTTTTTATTTTTGGAGAGGTTTTTGCTATAGGGCGCATGCGCTCGCCAGAGAGAGACAGAGAGATAGAAAGCGAGAAATCACCCCCCAGGGGGGATGGTCACGCTGCAATCCCTTCTCCTCCATTCTCCTCTCGGGATCTTGGGCACGCACGCACACGCGCCCGGCGTGAGTTTAAGCCACCGGGTCCGGGACTCAAACTGCGATCGACTACGTGGGAGTCCAGCGACATAGCCATTACACTAACTGCTGGTCCCTGCTGGTCCCTCTTTTAAGGGATTTTATAAAATAATTTGGTAATAGCATCAAGAGCTAAGATACCTCATATACATATGCATATACATAGACATATGGAAATATGCAGAAAGACACCAAGATCTTAAACTTTCATAATAATACAAAGCTCACTAGCTTATATAGCTGGTTCTCATTTTTACTCTCCTTTTATTTGAATCGCATTTCTGGCAGATGGAATAAATTGTTACCTATTCATCTGTTCAGTATAAGAGCTTAAGCTTTTTATTGGTATTTGTTGGGGAAACCTTTAAGATTTTTGTTTGTTTGTTCGTTTTTGTGGTTTTTTTTTTTTTTTTTTTTTTTTTTTTTTTTGCTATAGGGTGCGTGCACTTGCCAGAAAGACAGAGGGAGACAGAGAGAGAGAAAGCGAGAAATCACACCCTGGGGGGATGTCCACACCGCAATCCCTTTTGCTCCATTCTCCTCTCGGGATCTTGAGCGGGCATGCACACACACGAGTGTGGCGTGAGTTTAAGCCACCGGGTTCAGCACTCGAACCGTGGTCAACTACATGGAAGTCCAGCAACATAGCCATTACTCTAACTGCTGGCCCCTTCCCTGATGTAATCTCATGGTGACTGTGGTTTAGCTTCAGAGAGTTGTTCTAATCCACTAAGTACTTCCTTTTATTCTTTTTCTTTTTAAATGAGAGAGAATGAGAGCAAGGGCCAGTGCATTGTGAAGCTCAGTGCATGAGGAGCTGCATCCCACATGATTGACCATGGTTCAAATCCTGGTCCTGGAGCTTGGGAAACTCCATGCCCAGTGCATGTGTATGCATGCCCCAAATCCTGATGGGATGAAGAAATGAAGGAAAAAGGATTGTGGCATAATTGAGCCTCATTGGGGGGTATTCTCTTGTTCTCTAGCAAGCACATGAGCCCTCTGGCAATTAAAGAAAAATAAGTAAATAAATGAGAGAGTGAGAAAGAGAGTGCAGGAGGGAGAGAAAGTGACAGGTATTTTTGACAGGTGCAACTACAGGCACATGCCACCATGGCTAGGCTGTTGAGTTGGGCCAGAACCAAACCTAGCTCTCGCACAGCCTCAGTGTTGCACAGTGACTGAGTCAGGGAGAAGTTACTTTTAAAAGCCTGTGATGAAGGACCAGCAGATGGCGTAATGGTTAGGTCACTGGACTCTCATGTAATGACCGGAGTCCCGGACCTGGCAGCTTTAAACTCACGCCCTGCACGTGTGTGTGCATGCCCCAAATCCCAAGAGGAAAATAGAGGAGAAGGGATTGCAGCGTGGCCACCGCCTCCCACCCCCCTCGGGGTGGGGGGTGACTTCTCTCTTTCTGTCTCTCGGTCAGTCTTTGTCTCTCCAGTGAGCGTTCACATCTTATAGCAAAAATCTCTCTTAAAAAAAAAAAGTCTGCGATGAGCCAAGGGAAAAGGCTTTGGAGTTTTGTTCAGTGGGGGTTGGTAGGTGGTTGGGTGTGTTAATTGGTGCTTATCAGGGGGAGAAATGACACGAGGCAGTCAAAGGAAGGAGCCCAGTCCTGGTGCTGAAAGTCGGTTGTTTACTTGGATGTCTGCACTTTAAAGAGACATCTCTCTGGATGTTGAAAGATAGTTCTGGATGGTAGGTTTACATATCAAAGGGGAGAGAAAGGATGCAGATTTTTTTTTTTCTTTAACATTTGCTATTAGGACACATGTGCGCCAGAGACAGAGAGAAGGAAATGAGAAAGCATCCCTCCCCAGGAGGTGGCTACGCCATAATCCCTTCTCCTCCATTCTCCTCTTGAGACCCTGGGCCTGCATGTGCACAGGGGAGTGATTTTTCAAGCCTTCAGGCCCGGAACTTGAACCTCACTGTCAGCCATGTGGGATCCAACTGCCTTAACATGCTGGTCCAGGACACAGATTTTCAAAGTAACTGCTAATCTAAGAGAGTTTTCTGGGGCACATTTGCCTATTATCAGAATTTGTCTGGGCCGAACAGTGAATTCTCCTGGCACTGTTAAGCTTCTACCAGCAGGTGTTTTAGGGAGTAGGGTGGAGATAGTAGTGGTTAGTGGGGAGGTGGGTAGATGATCTATTGAGTTGTCTGAAAAGTCATGATGCATTTTTTTGTTTTGTTTTGTTTTGTTTTGAGAGGTTTTTGCTATAAGATACATGTGCTGTCCAGAAAGACAGAGAGAGACAGAGAGGCAGAAAGCAAGAAATCACCCCCCAGGGGGTAATGGCCATGCTGCAGTCCCTTTCCATTCTCCTCTCGGGATCTTGGGCATGCATGCACATGTGCCTGGCATGAGTTTAAGCCACCGGGTCTGGGACTCGCACTGCAATCGACTACATGTGAGTACAGTGATATAGCTATTACACCATCTGCTGGTCCCTGTAAAAGTTATTTTTTAAAAGGGATTTTGTTGGTCTCAAAAGCTTGTATCAAATAAGGGTCAGACCCACCAGCACCACGGCCAGATGGATATGACAGCACAACTGCTGACCCTGGAAAGGTTAGGCTCTTGTACTAGCAAAGGGTTACAGTACAGTTAAGTGAGAAAGCATTTATTTACATTAGACAGATAACAGCAGAGGGTTTCTGGAAATAAAGAGACAAGACGGAGTGGAAGGCATTGGCAGCAGCTGTCTGAAGTAGCTACTGCAGTGTGGTGTCCGTGCGGCAGGATGCATGAAGGGAGGATGCAAACCTGGACTCATTTTGAGAAAGAGTGTTTTGTAAAAGTCAGTCATGGGGTCAACAGAGAATAACTTTGACAGAAATAACCAACTCTGCAGAAATATTAGTTAATACAGTTTATTACGAAGCACTGAGATTAGTTAATGCAGTTTATTATAAAGCACCGAGATTGAGTGACCGATTCCCAGCGGTGTTGTATCTTTTGTACCGGTCTGGGAGCAGGAGGGTTGTCAATCAGCGTGAGGAGCCCTTTTCATTGGCCTGGCCCCAAAAGGTGGGACATCTGAAAGCAGAGTCTTGCAGGCTATAGGTGAGTTTGAAATTCTTAGGTTAGTAAATGGTTAAAGGAAAACAAAAGTTCCTGTAAGAAATCAGCTAAAAAATGTCTGTGCTTGACTCTAAGAGATAAGGCTTACCGTCCATCAGGAAACACTATGCCTGGGACAGGAAGTCGCACCCCACTATCAAAGGACCAGAGTGGTCTGCGAATGTTTGTAGACTTCGGTTAACGTTTGTAGGTGTGACTCTCCCAGGCCCCCTGGGAGCAATTTTGGAATAGGAAAAGGTAGTCAGAATTCTGTCTTCATTGGCAAGCAGTCAGACATCCCCCTCTTCTTAGTTCTCTGGACTTTATTATTATTATTGTGATTTTTGTATGACAATTTCTTTTCTAGTTAAATTTTTTTCTTCATGAATTCTAGGCATCATAATTAAATATTTAAATTTGGATTTATTTAACATAAGTTTCCTGGACCAGGAGGTGGCATGGTGGTTAAGGTGCTGGACTCCCACATGAACGACCATGGTTTGAGTTCCAGATTTGGCAGCTTGAAAATCATGCCAGGAGCTTGTGTGTGCATGCCCAAAATCCCAAGAGGAGAATGAAAGAGAAAGGATTGTGGCGTGGACATCCCCCTGAGGGATGATTTCTCACCTTGCCTCTTTCTGTTTCCAGCAAGTATATGCGCCCTATGGCAAAAACCTAACAACAACCACAACAAAAAGTTTCCCATAAACTATGTGTTGCACGGTAAAGACTCTGATGCTTAAATAAGAATATAGGATCTTTATTTGATATCAGGATTATAAACAAACTAACCTGATAAATTCATGATTTTAACTTTTTCCTGCTCTAATAAACTATCTTAATTAGGAAAAAATGCCAGTCTCTTTTATTCATGGATTTAACCAGCCTTCAAACATTCTTAAGAAAAATATTGGGGCAGAATAAGCAGTCTAGGGAAGCATAACCCTGTGTGTCCGTGTATTTTCTGCAGTGAAAAATCTGCAATACAAAGTGCATAGTAAGAAAAAACGGTGTTCCTCTGAACACAGAGGAAGCTAGGCACATTGTAATGGGTTTATTAAACTTTGGAAATAGCAGTGCTCCAGTAGTATGCTTATCTCATTAGGAGTGCATCTTTGGGATTTTTTGTGTTTGTGTTTGTTTCACTTTCCGCTATAGATATGCATACTTGCCAGAGAGAGAGGGGGGAAGTGAGAAATCAGCCCCCAGGGGGGATGGCCACGCTGCAGTCCCTTCTCCTCCAGTTTCCTCTCAGGATTTTGAGCAAGTATGTACACATGTCTGGTGTGTTTTCAAATCACCGGTTCTGGGACTTGAACTGCATGGTCAGCCATGTGGGATCCAGAACCTTAACCTCCACACCATCTGCTGGCCCTCTTTGGAATTTTATTTCGTGGGTGATTTGGGAAAATTTGAGTAATTCCAACTCAGTCTGTGATCAATATTTGGACTTATTTCTAACAGAAGGATCCTGGTGCTTTATAAATTTTTACAAATCTCACTCTAACGGTATTCTTGGCTTTTTTTTTTTTCCATGGTTTTTCTTGGTATCCATTTCCTTTAGGAAGTGCTTGAGTATAATTGTAACAAGTGTGTTTTGTTTTTTTCCTCTGTGGCTACGGACACCCTGTAGGTCGGTGGCTATTGGGACAAGTCCTGCAGCACAGTGACTCAGCTGAAGGAAGGTCTCAACCGAATCCTCTGCCTGATCCCCTACAATGTGATCAACCAGTCTGTGTGGGAGTGCATTATGCCAGAATGGCTGGAAGCCATCAGGACAGAAGTCCCAGATAACCAGTTAAAGGAATTCAGGGAAGTATTAAGGTGGGTAAGTAGTTTAATGAAGTCACTGTAATTATAATGATATCTAACAATTATTGAGCACGTACCGTGTGCCAAGCACTCTGCTAATAAGCATTTAATATAATTTCATTTGCTTTTTAACAATGCCATGGAGAAATTTGAAGCTCCAGAATGAAATAACTGCTATAAATCTCACTAAGATGATTTGCAGTTGTTTAGAAAAGATTTTATTCTAGTTGAATAATAAATAGATATAGCATATTGGTTGCTTTTTTTTTCAAAAATAATTATTAATGGTACATGGTGGCCAAGTGCAAAGGGACACATGTTTTAGGGAAGCAACTCTAAGTCCTTAAAAATGCAATTTCTTTTGTTAAATCTACCATGTGTATGAACAATAATGTTGCTAGTGATCGTAAGAGTTACTTATCAGACATTTGTTCTAATGCCATAAACTGTTCTCTGACAGTAAAATGAGACAAGTTAGTAACAGTTTGGACTTCAAACTAATTCAAAGGGTTTGGTTTGATAGGATGCCTATCCAGCAGGGTATAGCTGGCATACTCTGGAGCGGTAGTCGACCAGATCTTTGCCCACCCGTCATTTACTTTTGTTGCTCTGCTTTCCAGCAAAATGTTTGACATAGAGCTCTGCCCTCTGCCGTTTTCCATGGAAGAGATGTTTGGCTTTATCAGTTGTCGGTTTACAGGATACCCCTCCTCTGTGCAGGAGCAAGCTTTACTGTGGCTTCATGTAAGTGAATGGTACTTTTGATCATTTAGGGCCTTAGATCCCTGGATAGAGGTGCTGAGCATTATTGCAAAGAGTCCTTAAATCCATATGATTGTCAAGAACCTTCTAGACTAATACCTCATATGCACAGATAAGTGACTGCATTTCAAATATATGTAGCTCTAGTTGTGGCTGGTAAAATACAAATGTTTACGAGAGTATTACTGAATTCATAGTTGCCTTAGGTCCATAATTATTTTCTCATGAGTGGGCACTAAACGTGTAGTAGTTGTCCTGTGGGATTCTGAGAAATCTTTGATACTAAACAGGCCCTTTACATGAAAAAGTTGGAAACTACTTATTTAGGGCGTGGTTCATACTGTTGCCTGAACCTAGAATACTTTCTCTCCTGTATTTATGTGTGGACTCCAACTTATCCTTTAAAATCCAAGTTAAAAATGATGTCCATGGGACCAGCAGTTAGAGTAATGGCTATGTTGCTGGACTCCCTTGTAGTCAACCATGGTTCGCGTCCTGGACCTGGTGGCTTAAAACTCACGCCGGGCACGTGTGCGTGCATGCCCAAGATCCCGAGAGGAGAACGGAGGAGAAGGGATTGCGGTGTGGCCATCCCCCCGGGGGTTGATTTCTCGCTTTCTGTCTCTCTGTCTCTCTCTGTCTGTCTGGTGAGCGCATGCGCCCTATAGCAAAAACCTCTCCAAAAAAAAAAAAAAAAAAATGATGTCCATGTGGGACCAGCAGATGGCGTGGTGATTAAGGTCACTGGATTCCCCCATGACTGACCTTGGTTTGAGTCCGGACCTGGTGGCTTGCTTTCTCACTTTCTCTATCACTCTCACTCTGTCTCTCTCTGCTGAAATGAAAATAAATAAATAAATAAATAAAGTTAAATAAAATAATTCTTTAAAAAAATATCCTTGCAAGCTGGCTTTATGGCCTGGTGGTTAAGGGAGCCAGATCCCACATGGTTGTGTGGCTCAAATTATAGAGTGGCTTGAAAAACACTCTGGACATGTATTTGTGGATACCCCAAGTCCCAACAGGATAGAGAAATGGAGAGGAGGTTGTGGTGTGGCTGCATCCTGTTGGGGTGTTTTCTCCCGCTCCTTCTCTCTGTCTCACTGTATCTCTTTGGCCAGTTCACGTACCTCTGGAAACAAAACAAAAACAAAGAAAAACACTCCTCTGTGAAGTGTCCTGCTACTTCGCACCTGTATCCTCCCATCAGAATTCATTATCATGTCCCCAGTGTTCTCCTAGGTTCTCTGTGTGATTCTGTTCTATTTCCATTGTACAGCTAGTTTTGGTCTCTTTCTCTCTCTGATTACAGACTTCTTGAGTGCAGGAACCATGTCATATTTGTTTATGAATTTACAACCCTCTTCATCCTTTCCTCTGAGCAATTCTTTGGCACATTCTTTGTATGTAGAGGATGTTCAGGAGTTAAACATCTGTTATAAAGCTTGGGCAGCACATGAGGACAGGATCAGTGTTTAGATCAAGTATGAATAAGGATACATTTCTGTGTCACACAAGGATATGATCCCATAAGCTCTCTAAGTCATGCACATACCTTTCTGAGTTCTAAACTAGGGAATAATATTATAATATTTTTCACAATTGACAAAAAGTAAAGGATCTCTCTCTCTCTCTCTCTCTCCCTCTCCCTCTCTCTCTCTCTCTCTCTCTCTTTTAGGTTTTTGCCATAGGACATTTGTGCTTATGGAGAGCTACAGAGACCCACAGAGAGAAAAAGTGAGAAATCACCCCCCAAGGGGATGACCATGCCACAATCCCCCGTCACCCATTCTCCCTTCAGGATTTTGGGCACACATGCACACATTCCTGGTGTGATTTTCAAGCGGCTGGGTCCGGGACTCGAACCATGGTTGGCCATGTGGGAGTCCAGTGCCTTAAACATAACAACATCTGCTGGCCCAGGAATCATTTAAAAAAAAAAAATCACCTTTGGGATCCAGAATTTTAATTTTTTTATCTATAAACAGATCATGATAAGATAATGTCTCATTTTAGGAAAGTCAGACTTTCTACAGGTATCTAGATGCTGTCACAGTTCCACACTCCATAAACTGTGCCCCCTCAGGGTGAGCAGACCTCTGTCTCTACGTGACTAGAACAATTACAGTATACATGTTTTATGGTCCAAGCTTTGATATAACTTTCCTTTGAAAACGGAGTGCTGCAGTTGAAGGAGGTTATTAAAGCCCTGATCTAGCCATTTGGGGGATGAGGTGGACAGTAGTGGTTACAGCTACTCACTTATTAATTAATTGTAGAAATATTTACAGAGCCTTTATGGACCAGGCACTGTAATAGGCATTGGGGTAAAACTGGGATAAGAAATGACCTTTTCCTCACACATTCTTTCCTCAAGCCACTTACATTGGAAGGGATAGTATTAGATAATTAAATATAACAAAGAGTGATCAATGCTCTAATAAAGTTATACGTAAAGTTCTAAGAAAGCAGAGAAGAGAGTTGGATTAACTCTAGCTGAAGAGAGTAGGCATCTATTTCCAGAAAGTTCATTACAGATCAGGTGACTTGTCCCAGCAGCTTGTTCCAGAGAGCAGGATCTGATGGGGCCTTTGGACCATTGAGGTGGAGTGGGGAAGACTGCCTGCAGATTATGCTAGTCCAGAAGTTGGTGAACTGACTCTAGCCATGGGTCTAGAAAGGAGAGGAAAGTGTCCAGGGAAGTGTAGACATTTTATGGGAAGAACATGGTGACTTCCTGGGTGTTGGGTGGGAAAAAGGGAAGTTCAGTGATAATTTCAACTTTCTTAGTATGAAATTTTGAGGATGATAGTGCTGATAGTCAGAACATGTGTTAGGCCCATGTCCTCATATTCAATAGTTTGTTTTAGAAAAAAAGGTTAAGTGTAGTTTTTCTGAGTTTGAAAGCTTACATGCTGTTTTTTTTTTTTTTTTTTTTTTGGTGGGGATATGTGCCTTTTTTCTCCAGGTATTGTCAGAATTAGATATCATGGTTCCACTTCAACTATTAATAAGTATGTTTTCTGATGGAGTTAATTCTGTCAAAGAACTGGCAAATCAAAGGAAATCAAGAGTCAGTGAACTGGCGGGGAACCTTGCAGCTCGAAGGGTAATTATTACCACAACTGTTCTTGCTTTACTTGTTAAGATTTTGAAACCTTTGTCAGCAGCATCAAAAAGAAAAAAGTATCAAAAGAAAGACCCTTTTTTCATCCCATATCTCTCTGTTAATCTTTTAGTCATATTAAATTAGAGAAATAAGAAAATGTTTAAGATTTGTTTGGTATATTATGTAATCAATAGTATGTTTTGTTTTTTTTTTTCTTCTTAATTTTAACTCTCTCTCACCCTTGATGAAAGGAAAAAGAATAGCTTTTTGGGTAATGTTCTACTTTTTTGTTTCCTGGTGAATAAGAATGACTTGCCAGCTACCTGGCAGATCAGTGCCTCAACTTTGGATGAGGCATTTGGCTGATATATTTTTTTTTTCATTGTGTTTTTGGTATAACACTGTCAGCCAGTGGTGAGTGCGAGTGTTGTCATTATGAACCAATCAAGCTATTTTATTGGCCCCTTTGCTACTTTATGGGTGAGAAAAGTCAACATAATCTAGTCTGAAGTGAAAAACTGTTGGGAGTCTTTTATAATCTATGAGGACCTGATAGAATTTCTGCTGGTGCACGGACGTTTTCAAGACCTTGGTCAGGCTTGATTCTTGTCTCATGGCTGGCAAGGACATTGTTCTCAATTCTCTGTCAATCTTCTCTGCAAATTCTCCCCACTCTATACCACAGGCCTCCGGCCATTCCCCCTGATATGTAGGGGTTAGAAAATGTGAGAGATCTTGGAGCATCAAAATCAACTTGTACTTTGATTCTGTTTTTCCATGAACATTTTGAAGGCTCCCCATGGAAGGTGGTCATGAAAACATAGTTTGTATTTGATGTTTTTAAAAAGAAATCATCACTTTTTTATTCATCTTCCTGATAGGAACCTGCTGCCAACCATTTATGTTTTCTTTCTTTCTCCTATGGCCTTTAAGATGACATTACTTTTTTCTGTGCATTGCATTCACAATGAATAGTCTCACAGACTTATGTGAGGCAGAGAACTCATTATCCTCATTTTACAAGTCCCTCACCTGACGTCCAGTGAAGTGACTTCCCACAGATAACACTATCACTATCCGGATACTCAGAGTTTCACGCTTCCTCTTTGCCTTAAAAATGGTGTTTGAGGAGCTGTTTACTAGAAAGATCTTCAGGAAAGAAAATGTGATTTGAGAGGGAAGTACAGGTATGTCAGTCATGGTCCTGATACTTGGTGGAGATGAAGACACTTTAATGAGGATGATGTGTGTAGAGTTATGAGATAAACTAAAGGAGCAATAAGGGTTGACATGGCACCTAGGGTTGAGCAACAGTCCAGCAGGTAGTCTTTATACCCCTATGACTGAAGGAATAGGAAAAGAGTTCCCAGAGCTATTTGGGAGCAGAAACTGTAAGACAGGCTGGCTAGAGAAGTGGTAGAGTGATGGAAATAATTCCTGAGATACAGCCCCAGAGCAGACCTGGGTGGAGAGAAATACTCCTACCTCTCTCTCCTTCAGCTTCAGGTCTTTTGCCAGTGTCTCCTATCAACTGAACCAGCTGGCAGCCAGATGGCAAAGATGCCAGGGAAGATTCAATACACAGTACCCTTGGGCGTAGAGTGGGACAGAGGTGGATAGTGAGGATCTGGGACTTTGGGAGGCAAATGGAGAATAAGTAATTCGTTTGACATACATTGTTTTCCCATGATAATTTAATAATTGTATTGCCCAGAGGCCATATTCTTGAGTAGTCCTGTCAACCGGACATTCTACTCTTTTGGTTCTAAAAATTATCTTGGCATATTTTACTTTTGTAAATTCTCATTTTTTAGGTTATGGTTTTCAGTAGATTCAGGCAATCAAGTTTAATTGGAAATGTTTGATGGGATGAAAAATATTTTGGAAACAATGCCTTCATTTTTCAGGGTGTTGGTTTTCATGCCTAACAATCAGCCAGGAAGTTTGTATGGTTTTAGTTCTTATTTTTGTATTTTGAGAGGATCTCAGGTATTGGCAGTACTAATACCATTGACTAAGAAAGGAAATCAGTGTGATGGCTGGAAACACCTGCCGTACAGCCCCCAAGTATTTCCTGCAGCCATGTGAGTGTCTGTGAGTTCATTTATATGTGTTGACATTCTCTTTTGTAGGTGAGTGTCGCTTCTGACCCCGGTCGACGAGTTCAGCACAACATGCTGAGTCCGTTTCATAGTCCTTTCCAGAGTCCATTTCGGAGTCCTATGCGTAGCCCATTTCGTAGCCCTTTCAAGAATTTTGGACACCCAGGAGGAAGGACTATTGACTTTGATTGCGAAGATGATGAAATGAATCTAAATTGTTTCATCCTCATGTTTGATCTTCTCCTGAAGCAGGTAGCTGAAGCATGAGCTTCCTTTAGTTCAGAGGTGAAGAATGAGGGGAAGCACTGTATAGTGATTCTGTGTGTTGGGCATCTTCGCACTTACTGAAATGATGCAGCATCACTCAAGACATTTTGCAAACTCCTTTGGGGATTTCCTAAAGAGTCTGAAAACTACTTGTGTGAATACCTGCAATGATGTACCGTGTGAGAATGGATTTGAATTTTAGAGTCACCCTAGCATCATTAGAATTGATTCTGTTGAATAAATTGAATGAACAAACTGGATAATACTGTTCTTGGGAAGAGCAAGGTACAACTCTATAGTGATGGGACTAATTTTAATGTGTTATATAAATTGAACTTTGAGGGTAATTTTTAGAGAACTTAAAAAGGTTTTAATCAGGTAAATATTTCTTCCTATTTATTTTGAAATGGTTTCAGATTTCCAGAAAAGTTACAAGAATAGTACAAAAAAATTTTTTTCCAAATACTGCTTTTGCAAATTCTCTAGACATTAACAGTTGCCATATTTACTTCTCTTCTCCTCTTCTCTATGTGTTTGCATAATTTTTTTAATGAATCATTTTAGATTAAGATGCAAACATGATTTCCCCTTTATTCCTAAGCACTTCAAGTATATTTTCTAAAAAGTAAGGACATTCCCTTACATAACCACAATATAGTTACCAAAACTGGAAATCAATATTGCTATAATAGTGTTATCTAACTTGTAGAAAATATTTATTACTTAAGTTGATTATAGTAATATAGACATTTTAGCAAAAGAAAAAGAAAACCCTTATTTTGATCCAGGAATAATTCAGGATCACTCATTATAATTATTTGTCCTTCTCTTTAGTCTTTAACCCAGGCTAGTTTCTTATTTCAAGTTCTTGATATTTTTGAAGAAGACTGTACAATTATTTTGTAGAATGTCCCTCAATTTGAGTTTGTCTGCTATTTCTTCATGAATTAATTTGGGTCATGCATTTTTGGCAGGAAGACCACAGATGTGATATTATGTCTTTTGTAGTGCATCGTATCAGGAGGCACATGATATACTATTACCCCATTACTGTCATCTGTAACTTTGGTCACTGAGTTAAGGTGCTTTTGCTAGGTTCCTCTACTATAAAGTCACTGTTTTCCCTTTTATAACTTAATAAACATCTTGTGGAAAAATACTTCAAAATGATGAGATATCCTGTTTCTAATCAGACTTTCATCCACTAGACTTAGTACCCATGGATGATTGAGTCAGTTATTACTATGATGGATGCCAAATGATAGTTTTCTAGTTTTTTCCTTTCTTCTAAGTGTATTAACTGGCATTCTGCTGATGGAATAGTTTTCCTTTCTTTTCTATTTATGTATTTATTTTTTTTATTTATCTACTTATTATTGCATATACCCATGGATTTTTATTACATTTAGTGGATTATAATATGTTACTATGACTATTTTGATGCGCATATTCTTCCTTATTTGGCCTGTGGGAGTTCCGTCTAGCTGGCTCCTGTGTTCTTTTTTTTAAAATTTTTTTATACATTTTTTTCATTTCATTTTCTTCCATACATTCAATCACATTATTATTTGTCTTACAAAATGGATTTTTCAACAGGTGAACATTCCTCCCTAGTACTGTTGATAAAACTACGAAATATCTTCAACAGATAATACCACACCTCTTTGTGCCATTAATGCTTTGCCTCCCTGTCCCTCCCCCAAATGTCTTTTTTCAGACCCTCCTCTTTCACACACACTATATCTGGTATTTACATCTATATACTGTGTTTCTATATCCTTTAGACAATTAGTTTCAGTCCTGTGTTCTTTTGACGTTTGACATATCTGCATCATTCTTCGAACACTTTCTTAACTTCTGGCATGGCGAGATGTTCCAGACCCATTTTGTATTTCCTAGCCCCAGCCCTGAAATCAGACATTTAGTGGATAATGGTACTAAAAAACCAAGATCTGAACACTTGGTGAAGATCAGCATTTTTAAAATGTGGTATATCTCACAAAGTGATGAGTTTTTTAGAAGGGTGTTTTTAATATCCTACCATGCCTTTTAAAATAATTCCCATTATTTCATTCTTTTTAGAAAACAGTGTACATTCATTGTTTTGAAACCTATATTGCCTTTAAATAATTTATTATTGCTGTCAGTTAGTGGAAATTATCTCCAAGTGGTGTGCCAATGGAATATTAGACAAAAGGACCAAACTTCTTCTCTTCTCTCTCTCTCTCTTTTTTTTGTCCTTTTTTTGGGTCTCTTTCAGATGGAGCTACAAGATGATGGAATCACCATGGGTTTAGAACACAGCTTGTCAAAGGACATCATTTCTATTATAAACAATGTCTTCCAAGCTCCCTGGGGGGGCTCCCACACCTGCCAGAAGGGTGAAAAAGCGATTGAGTGTAACTTATGTCAGTCTAGTATTCTCTGCTATCAGCTTGCCTGTGAACTGCTGGAGAGACTAGCTCCCAAAGAAGAAAGCCGGCTGGTGGTAAGCAATTAAAGACACGAGGTGACCCTTTTGTAACAGTAATAAAATAGGGGCCAGAAGGTAGTATGGTGGTTAAGATGCTGGATTCCTATATGGCTTACTGCCGTTCGAGCCCCAAGCCCGGCAGCTTGCTTTCCTACTCCCCCCACCCCCTCTCTCTTCATGTCACTCTGGTTAGTGCATGTACCCTGTAGCAAATTAAAAATGATAATAATAATGATGACAAATAACAATTAAATAATTCTTAAAACATGCACAGTCATAAAGATAGCAGTAACGGTATCGTGACACCTTCCTCCAGGATTAATGTGTGCGCCATGCTGCCTATATGTGAAAGAGTGTTAAAGGCAAGTTTTCCTTGCCTCTCCCGACTTAGGCTCCTGAAAGGGGTATAGGATGGAGCCTCACTGTGCGGACTTCCATGAAGTGTCTTGCATTAGGGTTGTAGCACCTCCATTTCTATGTTTTTTTTTATATTACTTTTTTTTTGGAGAGGTTTTTGCTATAGGGCGCGTGTGCTCGCCAGAGAGAGACAGAGAGACAGAAAGTGAGAAATCACCTCCCAGGGGAGATGGCCACGCTGCAATCCCTTGTCCTCCGTTCTCCTCTCGGGATCCTGGGCACGCATGCACATGCGCCCGGCATGAGTTTAAGTCACTGGGTCTGGGACTTGAACCGTGGTCGACTACATGGGAGTTCAGCAACATAGCCATTACGCCAACTGCTGGTCCCATTCCTACGGTTTCCGTGAATACAAAGCGTTACTGTATTCTCAGAAGAGCTTTTAGTACAGAGTTCTATGATAAAGTTTAAATCACAATGAACACTATAGCACCTACACATCAAATAGTAAGTACATCGTACATGGGCACTGAGAATTCCCAAGTAAACGTGGTTTGTAAAAGCATGATGACTTCATCAGCAATCAGTAAAACCTTTATTCCTTTTTTTGGTTACTTGCATTTTCTGCTTCCCAAGAAAAGTGTCTAGAGAGGAAACAGCTTAAGACATGCCATCTATATCTATATCTATATCTGTATCTGTATCTATCTGTCTATCTATCTATACGTATAGATAGATAAATAAATAAATATACATATATATAAATATATAGAAAAGAAATATATAGAAAAAGAAATATATAAAAAAAGAAATATATAGAAATATATCTGTATATCTCTATATATCTATATATAGAAATATAGGAATATCTATCTATCTATATAGAAATATATAGATAGATATATATTTATTTATTTATTTATTTATTTATTTTTTGAGAGGCTTTTGCTAATAGGGCACGTGCACTCGCTGGAAAGACAGAGAGAGACAGAGAGACAGAAAGCAAGAAATCACCCCCCAGGGGGGATGGCCATTCCACAATCCCTTATCTTCTATTCTCCTCTTGGGATCTTGGGCACGCACACACACACGCACGCCCTGCATGAGTTTAAGCCACCAGGTCTCAAACCGTGGTAGACTACATGGGAGTCCAGCAACATAGCCATTATGCCAGCTATTGTTCCCAAACATGCCATATTTTAGTGACACCACACAAAAGCTCCTCTCTGTTTAAGCCTAAAAGATACCTAGGAAAGGTCAGAAGGCAATGAACACTTGGAGTCGAGCCTGTATTGTGGTAGGATGTGGGAAGTGAGAAGGGAACAGAGCTAAGGTTGGAATTCTGGGAAGTACTAACTCCTGAGATGGAAAAAAGGGGATGAGATCACCAGAAATAAATTAAGAAGAGGTCCGAGACACTAAAGGAAAACTGAGGGAGAGCAGTAACTCAGAAACCAAGTAGTGGACAGTCGTTGAATACGTGGTCGCCACTGTGTCCCCTGGCCACTTTAGATGTTTTGTTCTCCTCCTGGATGATTAGAGGACAGCAGGATGGGGTGGAGACATGCAGAGTGGGCTAGTAGGAGGCTCAGGCTTGTTTGCAAACAGGTAAACACCAGTCCCTGCCACCTCGGAGGACAATACCAGCAACATGTAGAGGAGTCCCCAGATGGCAGGCAACTTTACCCATTAAATTGCATGAAACTCAGTTTATAATCTGGCGGGGTGTCTTGTTCATGGCGGACCACCACAGGGCCAGCCCATAAAATTGTGAAATTGGAAAAAGAATTTTTCAGAGCCCATCCCAGGGACTGTGCTGTAGCCCGTCCTGTAACCATGACTCTTGGTCTCCTTTTTACTGTGAGCTGGCTTTCAAATAATTCTTGAAAAAATGCTCACTGGTTAAAGTGTGAGTGAAAAGAGAATTTTAAAAGAAGATATTTGCAGATGGAACCTGAAAGAAAGGAAAAAGGTAAAATATGAGAATAACTAGAGGTGTATTTTAAATGATAGTCATAACCTTGCTGTCTGTTTTAGAAACTACCTTTGTTTCCCCCATTTTTGTAGCTTGTCTTATAACTATAATACGTATCATGTATAAATATATGGTATTAAGTATGAGGAATAGTTAGAAAAATTCGTGGAAAGGGCGTATTTTGAAAAAAATATGCATGAATTTCAACCTTTTTGGTACCAAAGATAAACTTGTACTTCAGTTCAATTTTCAATTTACTTTCTGAAGTCTCCTTCTGTATTCACACTGTTGTGCAGCCAATCCCTAGAACTTTGTCATCTTGCAAAACTGAAGCTCTACCTCCCTTAAACACTCCCCATTGTCCTCTCCCCAAGCTCTTGACAGTCTCTATGCCACTTTCTGTTTCTGTAAGTCTGACTACTTAGATGCCTCATGTAAGTGAAATATTACAGTTTTTATCCTCTGTGCCTGGCTTATTTCACTTAGCCTAATGTTCTGAGTTCTCCATGTTGTAGCATGTATCAGAATCTCCTCCCCCCCCCCTTTTTTTTTTGGAGAGGTTTTTGCTATAGTGCACATACATTTGCCAGAAAGACAGAGAGAGACAGAGACAGAAAGCGAGAAACCATCCCCCAGGGGGGATGGCCATGCCACAATCCCTTTTCCTCCATTTTCCTCTCGGGATCTTAGGCACGCACGCACATGCACCCAGCATGAGTTTAAGTCACCCCGTCTGGGACTTGAACCGCGGTCTACTACATGGGAGTCCAGCAACATAGCCGTTACACCAACTGCAGGTCCCGGAATCTCCTTCCTTTTTAAGGCTGAGTAATATTGTATGGCTGCCCCACATTTTACCCATGTTTCTGTCCATGGATCCTTGAGTTGCCAAATCTTGTTCTCTTTAACTCATATGTTTTAGTATGTGGTTGTTCCTAAAAATTTGACTTCTCTGGACAACCAGTATTTGCATCTTAATCTAAATCTGTGAACCCCTTCTCCTGGCCTCCCAGTTAAGTTCTGTTACTGAACAAAACATGTGTGAGTGGGAGCCACTTGGTGGGTGGAAGCCACTTGGTGGGTGGGACATGGATCTTGGAGATGAAAACGGGTGGGAAAGCAGGCCTAGAAGATTTGACAATGTTTTTGATATTTTCCCACATTTATTTCAAGTGAAAGAAACCTTTCAGCAATAGCTGGTAGATTTCCGTTTATTGCTACAGAAATAAGCTTGAAGCTCTTCTGATGCATGCTGCTGTTGGCCTCCTGGGCTCAGCACAGGGCCTGGGCACAGCAGGCAGCCAGTCTGTCTTTGTTGAACTTAGCCAAAACATTCCTCACATCTCTCAAGGGCTGCTCATCTGGCTCTTGTTGAATTTGTTTCAGGAGCCCACAGACAGCCTTGAAGATAGCCTCCTTTCTTCCAGACCAGAGTTTATTATAGGCCCTGAAGGAGAGGAGGAAGAGAACCCAGCCAACAAGCTTGGGGAGAACCCTGGCAATCGCACTGAGCCCACAGAACATGCTGGTAAGTGGACTTGGCCTGCAGGAGAGCTTGCAGCAAACACATCCCAGTTTGCACAAGTCTTCATGATTGGAACGTGGTTGCTTAGATTCGTATCAGCTTAGCCTTGAGTAGATTTGTGCATATGAGCCATTTTCCACCAGATTATGAAGTGAACAGAGCTGTCATGGTTCTAGTACAAACACAGTTTACTGAGCATCTTCCTGACAGCAGGAGCTTAGTATCAATGAAAACCCAATGTGGTAGTGTAGAAAACATTGTCTCCACACACACTTCCCTTCCTCCCCCCCTACTAATGCATTGTGTTCTCTGTGGAGAAGTAGCTGGGACCAAGGCAGAGCAGCCTAAGTGGTGAGTGCAGGCAGTGTTGATGGTCACCCGGGGTACCTGCCAAAGCAAAGTGTTTCTAATACAGGCTGCAAGACTTCACCCATGTGTCTTCTGAGCTAGGGATGGTCCAGACCCTTGGAAAGGCATACCGTGCATAGTTGTGCAGATTGTGCTGTAAGACTGGTTGACTCAGTTCCTAGCTGGGAGGAAGGATAGCCTCTTCTGATTTGCGTAAAGGCTCTGTATGGGTAGACTGAGGACAGCAAGATGGCAGGCAAGCCCAGGAGTCACACATTAACCCTTCACATACTGAACAAGTTTAAGGAGTTCAGGATGTAACCCCACATGCCTCTGGGAAAACTTTATTTCTTGATCTGGATGGTGGTCTTCTGAGAATCTGTACAGGATGGGGGCAAAATTAGGAAGTTATTATTTTTAATCTTCCTGCTTTCATTATTCTAAACTGTTAGAATAGCTTTCCCTGGAAGACCCACTATGGAATTGGGAGCATGGACTTTACATCATTCCTTTAGTGAAAAGCAAGCATTGTTAGGGGACTCTTTCATAGAGTTCATTTCCCTGCTGGGGTATCCTATTCAGGCTAAGATAACTTTATCATTACTACAGAACTCTTGGTCAGAACTGTTCCTGTGGGTCATATAAATGGTCAACTCAGTATGAATGTCTCAGCTCACACTACCTCAGAGCACCAGAACTCTCAATTTGAAGGGATGTCTGACATCATCTACTTCATTGGTTTTCAACCAATGTTGAAGTTTTTGAAGTTGTAAAGACACTGTGTTATGTGCTTTGGAATTTTCTTAATTGGGGTGACAGCTACTGGGCAGAAGAGGGCAAAGGATGAATATCAGGCTCCCCACCCTCCTGCTACCAGAGTGCTTTGACCTGCTCTATTTCAGGTTGGAGTTCTAAGGAAGGTTTTCTTCAAACAAGTATTCTGCAAAAATGAAGCTTGAAATATGCTAGTCTGGTTTATCACTTTGCAGATCAGGAAAATAAATCTCAGATGGGCAAAATGACCTGCTCATGGTTATGTAGCTCATATTAGTCAACCCACAATTTATACTTTCTACATAAATGCTTCCAGAATTGCAGTGGAGCATCACATTCATCTGAGGGGCTGAAACACAAACGAAGTAAACGAGCTCCACTCTCCATCCACCCATTCTGAGTATCTCTGGACTGGGCAATTGGAAATTAGAAATCTACATGCTGTACAACCAGTTAAAAGCAGTATTGGGACTAGCACCAAGGTCTCACTTTACCTAGAATTAACTAACTTGATTTAGGGGCTGTAGCTGCTGAGGCCAGGCTAGGGGTTTGTTCCTATCAGGCATTGATGCCTGAGGGAAGAAAGATTTCATTTATTATCCAATAACCTGTACTCTTTTTATGAAAATATATTATTTTATACCTGAGATAGCATCGTGATCAATAAACTATTACTTTTATTTGTATGTGACATTTTATTTGAATTGTGGTTTAAATTAAGCAATTTCTTTTTGTAAATGACTTCTTTCCTTGTTATAAACTCCACTTATTTCAACATTTGCTCTGTTCTCCCCAAACACGCCTTCGGGCTCCTGTCACAGCTGCTGTCCTGTTATCTTCCCCTTGCTCTCTGTTGTCTAGCAGGGCACAGTTATTATATAACGAGGCTCCTTAGAGAAGTCCCTGTTATTCTAACAGGGGAGGGATGCCCTCAGGCGCTGATCTTGAGTTTCTCCATTCCAGAACTGAAGGGTGCTTCTTTGACACAGGCTGAGTGAGTTCCCCTTCTTTCCAGAGTATTTCCTCTTTCTGCATTTTGCTACTCATTGCTTTAGCAGTCAGATTTGTCCACCACTAAAAATACTTAAAATTTTCACATAAACAAAACAGAGTTGAGTGCTGATGACAAGCATGGAAGATCCCCAATAAACTGGTCAATAGGCCAATGGGATTTGACTGCCATTCTCTCTGATCGTAGGAATTGACACAACTTACAATGGTGATTTTCACACATTTTACACTAGTTTTTCCACTGATTAACCTGTAAATATTTTATTTAGCATCCCTTATGTGCCATATACTGCTGCCCTTCATCATGGTGGGAGGAGAATCTTTTTAAAATATGAGTAGTTCTCATCCAAATATGCTCAGTTTCCTCAGAACACCCTTTGATGGCTTGCATCTGTGGGATAAACCCGTCCTCGGGTGTACCTCTCTTAAATCCCTGCTTCTCTCCCTTTTGAGTAGGAAGACATGCCCAGCCAGACCCCAGGACCCTCCAGAGAGCAGCGGAACTAACAGTGTACAGGAGCATACAGCTGCCCAGGCAGCACCAGGGAACCAAATGTGTCTGAAAACAGGATGGTCTATGCACTGGGAAATAGAAGCTGAAGATTCTAAGTTTAGGATGTGCCTACATTTGCATCATAGAAGGGATGATGGAGCAATTTGGGAGCAAATACAAACTGTACACAAGTGGTTTTTAATACATTCTACATGTTTTACTCCTCTTGGTTTTATGTTCTTGACCAACTGAGTGGTGGATGAGAGGAATAAGGCTAACCTTCGCATACTTTTTTCTTCACAGCAATAAAGAATGACACCGAAAGAAAATTTTGCTACCAACAGCTTCCAGTAACGTTGAGGCTAATATATACCATTTTCCAGGTATGTTTTCTATGATCTTTGAATATCTGTTTGGTAGCATTACTGTTTCGAATAACTCAGTGATCGTGTGGTTCTTTGATAGGAAATGGCTAAATTTGAAGAGCCAGACATTCTTTTTAACATGCTCAATTGCCTGAAGATTCTCTGTCTGCATGGAGAGTGTTTATATATTGCTAGAAAAGATCATCCTCAATTTTTAGCCTACATTCAGGATCATATGTTGATTGCAAGGTGAGTCTTCCTAATGGGTTATTTTGCTTGTTTATATTTTAGGGTTTAGTTGTGAAAATTAAAGTTAGAATAAGACTTATTAACTTGCTTGAATTTTTTTCTGACCAGGAGAGCTTAATTGTCTATGGGGCAATCTTTCCTTTCTTCTTTCCTTCCTTCCCTCTCTTCTTTCCTTCCTTCCTTCCTTTTTGGCTAATTTTTTTTTTGAGAGTTTTTTTTTTTTTTTTTTTTTTTTTTTTTGCTGTAGGGTGAGTGTGCTCACCAGAGAGACAGAAAGACATAGAAAGACAGAAAGCAAGAAATCACCCCCCAGGGGGGATGGCCATGCTGCAATCCCTTCTCCTCCATTCTCCTCTTGGGATTTTGGGCACACAAGCACATACACCCGGCATGAGTTTTAGGCTGCCATGTCTGAGTCTCAAACTCAAGTCGACTACATGGAAGTCCAGTGACATAAGCGTTATGCCATCTGCTGGTCCCACTTTTTGATTAATTTTAAGTATGTCAGTATGAGGAATATTCATTTACATTTGCAAGATACTACAGAAATAGAACTAAGGTGAAATAAAGATTATTTTATGCCTTTAACTTTTAAATACCTTAGGAATATAGAAAATATAGAAACATGTTAACAGACAATAAGTTAATGTTTACCTAATCTAATTTAATAAGGACTTACCCACTTTCTTAGATGCTAGTAAACATCTAAATTCTCTCCATACATTGTCTGATAAGTTATTTTTAGAGATTGCTGAGGCATTTTGAGATTAATAATAAAATATTATCCTAGATTCACAGTGTTTTTCTTCCTGAGAATTTGCAGTCTTTCTGGAAGTAAGTCATAAAGGTATCTTTATTATATATGGAAGAGAATGAGTTGATAAAAGATTGGTTCAAATTAACTTGGTGACAGAACAGGTTTGAGGCTCTGTCTTCATTCACTTTATTCATTTATTTATTCATTCATTTAACCAATATTTGAGAACTTACTATATATATTATTATTCTAGATACTCAGGGAATTTGCAATTCTAGTTGGAAAGGGAGTGAGTACTATATATACAATAAGTGACCACACAATTTATTATTCAAATTGGTCTACATTTGAGAGTGAAGAGGGGGTAGTCGTAGAAACCCCTGAATAATATTGTAACAGTCTTAGATAAACTTAGATACATGCTTACCCTATGCGTGCATATATAACTCACTCTCAAGTCAAAGGAATGTGATAAATGATAGTTTTGTACAGTTAAAAGGTGGAAGAGATCATTTCTGGATGAGTAATTAGGAAAGGGCTCAGGAGCAGATACCATTTGAATGGGCATTAAAATAATCATAGAGTTTTATTTTTTAAAGTTTTTTTTTGCCTTAGGGTGTGTGTGATTGCCAGAGAGAGAGAGACAGAGACAGTGAGAGGGAAAGTGAGAAGTCACTCCCCAGGGGAATGGCCACACTGCAGTCCTTTGTCCTCCATTCTCCTCCTGGTAACTTAGCAGGCACGCACATGCACCCGGTGTGTTTTTCAAGCTACTGGGTCCAGGACTTAAACTGCTGTTGGCCACGTGAGAGTCCAGCGATGCAACTGCTATGCCATTTGCTGACCCAAAATAATCATAGAATTTTGATTAGTAGTAATTTGAGATGGGTAGAGCATATTGTGGAAAGCAGGACTGTCAAAAACAAACAGATGGCAGAGTTGGAAAGAAGGGACAAGAAATGACCAGGGTATACTTAGCTGATACCAGAGTTTTGTTTTTTTGCTGCATGGTATGGTTTTAGAGCATAATGGAGAACAAGGCTGGAGAAGTAAGCTGGGACCCATGTGTGAAGGGCCTTGAAGACAGGGACTTCAGTGATGTTTGGAAATCCATGGATGATCTTAAAAGAGTGAAGAGAGTCAGAATTGGATTTTAGTAGAATGGTCATGGAGAAAAGAGAGCTCCGTGAAGGCCACCCACATGTAAGAGAGTGCAAAGAGCGTGTTGTAAGGGCTTAAGGAATGTGAAGATAAGATGTGGAACTTTCTTCTGAAAAGTTAGAAAAACAAGAGAAACACCAGATACTTAGAATGGGAAAGGGAGTGGGCTTAAAGGATTTTCAGGATAATAAAAATATGAACATATTTATGGTCAGTGGAAAGAGCCAGGAAAAGGGAATAGTCATTGGAGCTAATTTCTGAAAGGTAAGAGAGTGTGCAGTCAAGAATGAAGGGTGAGGTAGGGTTATTTGGTTGTTATTTGCTTTGAAAGGAAATACATTTTGAGGAAAAGAAAGGTATTCAGGCAATTTAAACCTTAAGGATGATAGATGTTTATGTCTTCTGGGAGGGAAAAGGATAGAGATTGGGATGGGAGTTTATGGAACATGGAAAGAGTATGGAACAGCCCACATGAGGAAAGCAATAGAGGGTCCACAAGAAATAACCAACCAGCAATAAGACCTCACTGAAGTGAGCTAGCATTAGTTTGCAGTGGACCAAGGTAGTAAGAGTTTGGATAGGGGACTTATTCTGGATTAGGGACTAGTGATTTGATTATAATTGAAGGTCAAAGGGATGAGATATTCTGGAATAATGAAATCATTGACTCTGGGATCCTGCCTACATTTGGAAGCAAATGAAACCAGAGAACAGATGTTTGGTAGAAGAGTCTAGAAGTGAGGGCAAAAGAGTTTCGGTCTTGGGACCAGGTCTGAGACTTTTTAAAGGGCATTCTCTCAGCACAGCAGTAACACCACTAAACGCACACGGGAACGGTCTTGGGTTCTTGTCCCGGATCTCCTTGCGCACCAGGCAGTCATGTGTATGCCCATGACCATGACCTGGGCTGGTTGAGATGGAGTGGATCACAGCATGAGGACCCTGTTGGCAATGCTGTCTCTCTCTTGTTGAAGAAATACATAAATAAACTTAAACAAAAATAAGCCTGTTCTCTGGTAGAATCTGAATTGGACTTAGCTTAAACCTGCTAAGTTACTTGGTGTTATTCGGGATCTCTCCCTCTCTCTCTCTCTGTTTTCCTCTTCCCCTCTTCCCCTTCCTCCCCATCACTTTCCCCAGTTCCCTCTTCACTTCTTAGATGTACCGTGCTGGCTTCTTCCCAGGCAGGCAGCCCCGGTGAGGTGGGAAAGAAGGTCACTGCAGCCCTAGAACAGCACTGTGTTTTATTCCTCAGATTTCAGGACGAGAGAGATCCTCTTTCTCCCAGGGCCCATAGCAGTCCCTGAATAAAGGATTCTGGCATTCACATAATCACTCTCTTGAGTGTGTTGAAATGCTTTGATCGGCCTGTTTTATGTCCACCCTTATGATAGGGAAGGTGGGGAGCTTCAGTGACAAACCTGCCAGCTCCTGGAAAGGCTGCTGTTAACAGGAAAGAGTTGTTCTTTGCCATAACAAGAGGAAAGGGCTTTTGGCTCAGCAAAACTACAAAAATTCCCAGATGTTCAATATCAGAATATAAAAAAATCAATCTCTTATCACCCCATAATCTTTCTTTTTAAAGAATTATTCATTCATTCATTCATTCATTCATTCATTTTAATTTATCCAGAGAGAGACACAGAGATATATAGAGAGGAAAGTGAGAAAGCAAGCCACCAGGTCTGGGACTTGAACTATGGTCGGCCTTGTGAGAGTGTCCAGCACCTTACCACCATGCCACCTACTGGTCCCCCATAATCTTTTTTTTAGAGAGATTTTTGCCATAGGATGCGTGTGCTCACTGGAGAGACAGAAAGTGATAAATCACACCTGGGGGAATGGCCACACAATCCCTTCTCTTCCATTCTCCCTTCAGAATTTTGGGCACGTACTCACATGCACCGGCATGAATTTTAACCTGCTGGGTCCAGGACTTGAACTGCAGTTGACCACATGGGAGTCCAGTGATGTAACCATTATGCCATATGCTGGCCCCTATCACCCCATAATCTTAACTAATATCAATTTTATACATTATTTAGTAGTCACTGCTCACTTATATACCTGTGTTTATATTGTGTAACTTAAAATTTTTATGTTAAAAATGTAATGTTAGGGGCCAGCAGGTGGCATGGTGGTTAAGGTACTGGACTCCCACATGGCCAACTATGGTTTGAGTCCCAGACATGGTAACTTGCTTCCTTTTTCTCTCTCTGGTCAAATAAATAAAATAAAATTAAATTAAAAAATAAAATAAAATTAAAATTAAAAAAATATATAATGTTAAATGGTGTTTTTCTGTATTGTTACATAAAAGTAATTCCATTAAATAGCATTAACAGGACCAGCCTGTGGACTGATGGTTAAAGTCGCTGAATCCCATATAACAATCACACGGTTCAAGTCTTGGACCCAGTGGCTTGAGAGACATGTTGGGCACATGTGTGTGTGTGTGTGCCCAGAATCCCAACAGGAGGGAGAAATGGGGAAGAGATTGTGGTGTAATTATTCCCCATGGGAGGTGATTAGGTGATTTCTCACCTCCTCCCCCTGCCCCCATCATCCTGTGTCTCTCTCTGGTGAATGTATGTGACCTCTTGCCAAAAAAAAAAAAAAAAAAAAAAAAGAAAGAAAGAAAGAAAGAAAAGAAAGTGAACAGACAGAACAGAGCATAGGAAAAATTTAGCAAAGTATTGGAATTTTGTGGATGAGTGTAATTTCACCAGAAGCATCCTACCAGGCACCTGTTAACTACAGTTCCCATGGGGTAAGATAACAGGATTTTCTTCTGGAAAGGTTATTACAGTTGTAACCACTTCCCTTCTTCTTGATTCCCCAGCCTATGGAGAGTGGTCAAATCCGAGTTTTCCCAGCTGTCCTCACTGGCAGTCCCTCTCCTTCTCCATGCGCTGTCACTTCCTCATGGTGCTGACATCTTCTGGACAATCATAAACAGCAATTTCAACAGCAAAGACTGGAAGATGAGGTTTGAAGCAGGTACCTCTGTATTAGCTTACAAGTTCTCCCTGGGTCAAGGGTAGACCAGATATATCCAGTCATGACATTTATTTTTGGCCCTTTTTTCTCTTCCCTCCTTTTGAAAGGGCATTCTTTTGCTTTCTGGTATTCTTTTTAGGTGAGCTTCCTCTAAAACAACATTTTGCAGAGTGTTCTTAGGTAGAGGTACCTTACCCGGGCTTGCCTGGGTAGTCCCAGTTTATGCCTGCTATCCAGGTGTAATTATTAATTGCACCCTTATTTACTCCCAACTAACTGGGGTCCTGACTTGGATGATTAATAATGTGGTCAACCTATTAGGTAACTTGTATCGGAGTTATTGGGAATGTTTGTTAAAAATGCAGACGACTGGGCCTCAGCTTACATCGACTGCATCAGAATCGCGGGAGAAGGGGGTTGGCTGTGGGGAAATGTGAGGCCAGGGATCTAGGCTTTTAACAAGTTCTCCAGATAATTTGATGAGATTTGAGAATGTCCGCCTTGTATCCTGGCCAGTGAGGCCTCAGGGACCAAGTCTGGTGTGGTGATGGGTATAATTTCTTGATACATATTAGTAGACAAGTTCTCAGAGTCACGTGGTAGGGGAGACACCTGGATGTATCCTCTTAGCCTCCTGGCAGCTGGCTCACTGTCGCCCAGTCTGCCTGTACTCCATCCTCGGGGCAGCAGCCAGGGAGCGTGTCGTCATGTAGCTTATCAGAACAGTTTCATGTATTTAGTGTCTCAGAAGTTTGGCGCAGAAGTGGAAGTTCCATCACTTGAGTTGATTCTTCTACCTTAGAGTTTCATCTGATCACTTTAAAAGAGTTCTTGCTTTTTACTGCCCATGTGAATTCCAGCGGCTAGTTTATTTGTATGAAAGCACCTGATGTTGCAGGGAATCACATTAGAGTAAAATTTTTAGCACAAATCTGCCTGGTTCGCAACATTTTATAGGTATTTGAATACAAATAAAGCAGAGATTTACTTCTTTCAATCCAATTGAAGAATTAAATCCTTGCCAGCTTGGTCATCTGAATCACAGCTTTGATTAGGTTACTTTTTTACTCAAGACCTTTTAATGGGCTTTCAGTGGCTACAGAACGGAGGTCAGACTCCTTACACTGGCACTCCAGCTGCCATAGTCATGCCACAAGTGTTTGCTGCTCACTTGCCTCTCCTCTGTCCAGGCCATTGCTGTTTCCCAGGGCTTCCTGCTTCCCGTCATCCACGTCCGGCTGTTCTGTGCCCTGTCTAGCCTTACTCAGTGCCACCACCATTTAATCCACCCTCAAATGGCGCCACTGAGTTCCACCTTCTCGGTCTCTTTGGTGGAAAGTGGTTTCTGTATCCCTGATAGCATTTTATCTGTATCTTGCTAGAGGCGTCCACAGCTTTTCCTGTTGCTTCGGTTACAGTTGTGCGTGGGTATAGTCTTTTTTAGTCGGCTTGACTCTGGAGTCAAGACCTGTGAGTGATTCATCTTCGCGTTTACTTCCATCTCTCTGTGCCTCCCCAAGTGCCCTGGACTGTTGCATTTTGAATAGTTGGCAATGTAGCTGAAAGTTAAACAAAGTGAAAGGTCATTTCAAAATAGGAAAGACAACCCAGAGCTATATCAAGATTGCCTGGCAGAAAAGTACTACCCTGAGTAGAGACAGCCTCAGCTGTGAAGACGGGGTGGGCCACTTGAGAAGGTGGCATTGGATTTCCTATTGGTATTTAAAATCACCGCAGTGAGGGGGCATAGTTAGCTGTTGTTCTGTGGAGTCAGTTCTGAAACTGCCTAAATGTGTACACACACAGGCACACATATTTTTTTCTTCTGTATTTTCTATTGCAGTGGAAAAAGTGGCTGTAATTTGTAGATTTCTGGATATTCATTCAGTGACCAAAAACCACCTGCTGAAGTACTCCCTGGCACATGCCTTCTGCTGCTTCCTGACAGCTGTGGAAGACGTCAACCCGGCAGTGGCTACCAGGGCTGGCCTCCTGCTGGACACCATAAAGAGGCCAGCATTGCAGGTGACGTGCGATGGGGGTATCTGCTCTGCAGATGGTCTGTGTCAGCACTGCTAAGTCACTGAGTTGTTTGTCACATGCCTTAGACTGTTTGGGATGCTATAATGAAATACCATAAACTGGTGGCTAACAGCAGAAATGTATTTTTCACAATTCTGGATGCTGGGAAGTCCAATATCAAGGCACCGGCAGATTTGGTTTCTGGTGAGGGGATGCTGTCTGGTTGACCATTTGCTGTGTCTGGGGTCTCTTTTATAAGGGCACTAATTCCATTGATGAGGGCTCCACCCATAAGACTTAATCAACTCTCAAAGGTCTCACCTCCCAATATTAATAACATTGGTGACTAGGTTTCAAAACATGAATTTCAGGAGTGGGGGGACATAAAAAGTCAGACCATAATAGCATCAGATAAACACAAATAATATCAATTACAACGGTAAGGGTGGAACATTTCAAATTTTGGAAGAGACATCCCAGAACCACACATTATTAAAAGATCCCTTATTTTTTATTCATCGATACTTTGTTTTATCTTTCTTTCTTTCTTTTTCTTTTTCTTTTAAGATTTTTGCTATAGGGCACATGTGGTCACCAGAGAGATAGAAATTGAAAAATCACCCCCAGGAGGTCTAATACTTCTCCATTCTCTTGAGATTTTGGGCATGCATGCACATGTGCCCGGCATGAGATTTAAGCTGCCATGTCTGGGACCCAAACCACAGTTGACAATGTGGGAGTCCAGCAATGTAACCATTATGCTATCTACTGGTTCCGATTGATACTTTCTTCTCAATCTTTGTCCGTCTGCTGATAGCACATTTGGACAGATGTAATTTTGGTATAACATTTGTGTATGTGTGTGTGGGGGGGCAGATTTTTAAACTTGGCTGGTTTATCTTATACCATTTAGCTAGCTCTCTGTATACAGATATCTCTCTGAGACAGATAGAGACAGTGAGAGGGAAAGCAAAAAATCACCCCTCCAGGGAGGATAGCAATGCTGCAAGCCTGTCATTACAGGCTATATGCTAAAAGAAATCAAGTGTATTTTGATAGTAATCAATGTATAGTATGCCATGGTAAATATTCTAGCAAAACAAGACATCATAAGTGAAAGCTAAAGAGATGTGAAATATGAGACACTTGGAGAGAGTTGTATATTTATCTTTTTTTTTTTTTTTTTTTGGGAGAGGTTTTTGCTAGAGGGCTCGTGAGCTTGCCAGAAAGACAGAGAGAGACAGAGAGACAGAAAGCGAGAAATCACCCCCCAGGGGGGATGGCCACGCCGCAATCCCTTATCCTCCATTCTCCTCTCGGGATCTTGGGCACGCATGCACATGTGCCCAGCATGAGTTTAAGCCACTGGGTCTGGGACTTGAACTGTGGTCAGCTACATGGGAGTTCAGCGACATAGCCATTCCGCTAACTGCTGGTCCCGAGAGTTGTATATTTATCTTTATTGACACCTTTATTTTATGGTTGAGAAACCAAATCTCAGAGAGATAACATGACTTATCAAAGGACACAAAGTAAATTAGTGGAAGAACCAAGACTAGAACCTCTGAAGTCCTGTACTTTTTTCATATTGCTACCTGATTTTTAAATTTTATTGTCAATATTAAAACTAATAATAATGGCAAGAACTAACATTTGTCAAACAGGTACTGTGTACTGGGACAGTGTATTAAAGTGACCCATCGGGGTCAGCAGGTGGCAAAATGCTTAAGGTACTGGACTTCCACATGGTGGACTGTGATTTGAGTCCTAGACCTGGCAGCTTGAAAAATCATGCTGTGGGCATGTATGTATGTAGCCAAAATTCCAGGCAAAGAATGGAGGAGAAAGGACTGCAGTGTGGCCATTCCCCCCCAGGGTGTTTTCTCTCTTTCCCTCTGTCTTTCTCTCTCCAGGGAGCACATGTGACCTATGGCAAAAACCTTAAAAAAAAAAAAAAGTGACCCATCACGCATTATCTCATTAATCCTCAAAATACAAAATACAAAATAACCTATGTGGATCTCCTTTTTACAGAAAGAGAGGCTAAGGGTTAGGAAGGTTAAGTAACTTCCAGTCATTTAGTTAGTAAGTGGCAGAGCACACTTAAGACTGATTTAGAATAAAGTCCATGTTCTTAACTCTGTGAGTGCATACACACTGCCTCCCAAGCCACAGTAAGGGCTCTTCTTGTATTTTATCACCAAGAACCAAGTGCGAGTGCAGGGTCTGATTAATTACAGGATGCTGCTGCTCGTGGCACACCCTTTCCTATAGAATCCCCAGCTGACCCTCAGATACACCTCTCTTTCAGATTTATTAGGTTGTTACATGTTCTACCTTAGCTTTGGGCTAGGAACAGACGAGGCACTCACTAGGTGGTGGCTGTATAAATGCATGGGATGGTTGAAAGAATTACAGTTTTAAAATCTCATTCAGTCAGGACCAGTAGATGATGTAAGGCTTACATTGCTGGACTCCACATGGTTGACCGTGGTTTGAGTCCTGGACCTGAGGAGAATGGAGGAGAAGGGATTGTGGGTGTGGCCGTACCTCCTAGGAGGAGATTTATCACTTTCTGTCTCTCCGGTGAGCGCATGTACCCTATAGCAAAAATCTCTCTCTAAAGAAAAAAAAAATCTCATTCAGTTATAAAGAGGGAGAATGATAGACTCACATACTAGAAAAGTAGGTGCACAATTCATTCCAGCTTAGATTTTTTTAAAGGTTTTTGCCATACAGTTCGTGTGCTCCCCAGAGAGACAGATAGAGACAGTGAGAGGGAAAGCAAAACATCACCCCTCCAGGGAGGATAGCGATGCTGCAATCCCTTCTCCTCCATTTTCCTCTTGGGATTTTGGGCACATATGTACATGTACCTGGCATGATTTTCAAGCTGCCAGGTCAGGGACTTGAACTGTGATCAGCGATATGGGAGTCTAGTGCCTTAACCGCTATACCACCTACTGGCCTCCCAACTTACATTTTTTTAACATTCTGCGTTCTACTCACATTCCAAGATGACAGGGTGACTTTACTTTCTTTTAGAATCATGAAATTTAGGATTGAAAGGGACTTTTAAAAACGGGGAACTTTATGATCTGATAATTGGAAAAAAATATCATGTTTATCATAAAAAATAATTAGAATAATAATAATGATTGGGGGAAACATAGGAAAGATATTGAATGTTGAAGCGGGGAGATTAATGTCTCTGTACTGACTGACATGCATGGCATTCCCTTTTGAAAAAGCAATGTAATACACTGTAAAGTTATATGTAATTCAATGTAATAAAAAAATAGATTAATAAAAAAAAAAAAACAAAAAAAAACCATCTTCTTATGTATTCCAAAATGTAGCTTTGAAAGCATGCTTCTCTTGATGACAACTACAGATATTAAAATGAGATACACTGGTTTGAGGGCATTTGGAGTAAGTGATTATTATTTAATACATTAGCAGATCAGTAACATACATTTAGTTCAGATTTCTGAGTCACAATTCAGGAGATAGTTTCCAACTAGGAGAAGCTCCTTTTATGCCCCAACTCCTTTTTCCTACCAAAATTTCAAATCAAAAGAGATCTCACTTGAATCACTCTACATTAAAAGTATGAACTGAGGAGATTGCCTTGTTTCACAGACTTTGTCTAGAACATTGGCTTTGACATAACTAGATACTTAATCTTCAGAATAACCTTTTATAGGTTATAGTACAATAGAAGCATTTATTACTAAGGCCTAGAATATAAATGATGGCTTACACCACCAGCCTTACAACTTAAAAGCTCTCTGAATAAGATATGTGAATTAGATATATACACCTAACTTTTCTCTCCACTCTTTCCCAGGGCCTATGTCTTTGTCTTGATTTTCAGTTTGATACTGTGGTTAAAGACCGACCCACAATATTGAGCAAACTTTTACTCTTGCATTTTCTTAAGCAAGATATTCCTGCTTTGAGCTGGGAGTTTTTTGTCAATAGATTTGAGACACTTTCTTTGGAAGCTCAGCTTCATTTGGATTGTAACAAAGAATTTCCTTTTCCTACAAGTAAGTAAAAACACAAAAGTTGTGGTAAACATTCACAGTTCCCATTATGCTTGTCAGATAGGCAGAAGACACTTGGCATGTAGTTTCATTTCCCATATGGAGGCTGCCTTGACTTCCTGTACTCCATTCATCAACTGTTTATTGCATATCTATTATAGTAGTCCATAAATTTAAGTATCTTCTTGAGGACATATGATAACCATTTGTGTCTGTGCATATCACTTAATCATGTATTTCCAATGTTTGAGAGCAAGTGTAATCTAGTTACACCTTGCAAACTCATAATTGCATGCTTAATTAGTTACCTGCAACTCTAAATACATAGAGAAAAGATTTTCGCTACTCAACTATCCAGTAATAAAAAAGATGGATAATTTAATCTTATCATCTAAACTGAAAACATGATAGGTAATAGTTGTGACAGCCAACTGTCGTGGTTTTTTGAGACTCATCATAGAGAGAGATGGATGACTCAAGGATCTGTGAGAGTTTAATTTTGAAACTATATACAGATGGTTTGTTGCAAACTAATTGTTTTGCCTCGCCGGTAAAGGAAAATGATGACCTCTTTACTTCTTTTTGCAAAGCCATCACTGCTGTGAGGACCAATGTTGCCAACCTCAGCGATGCAGCATTGTGGAAAATCAAAAGGGCACGCTTTGCAAGAAACCGCCAGAAGAGCGTGCGGTCCCTGAGGGACAGCGTGAAAGGGCCTGCAGAATCCAAGAGAGCACTCTCCCTCCCTGAGACCCTGACCTCCAAAATCCGTTGAGTATTTTTTCCCTCTTCTCATTGAATCTGTTTAATGTCTTCCTGAGGCCGACTTGTCTTGTTGAATGTTTACAGACAGTAATGTGTTTAGCCTTCTGGGTGTGTTCAACAAGTTTGGCTTTCACATTCCTTAGAGAATCCTTCCAGGGGTGTAAATACCTGGGCGGCTTTTTCCAGTTTGTGGGTAGAGCAGAGCTCTGATCCAGCAGTAGACTTTTGAAATGGAGAAGACAGCAAACCCATTGACACTTGGCATGAAACGTAGAAGCGTTTGCTACTAGGTCCTAGAATAAGGTGTGCACCACCAGCCTTGTAAGCTAAGAGCTTTTGGAGTGAGAATTAGGTAACAAACCCCTGTTGGCTAAGAAGGTAGAGTTGAGGTCTGAAATGGATTTTCTTTTCATGCATGATGGAAACGGCTTCTTGAGCCCTCAGACAAACCAGTATCAGTGGTTGCTTTTGCAAAAAGAAAAATTAGGCTGGGGAGAAGTTGATTTTTGCCCAATTTCACCAGATAATTTATACATAATAACAAGCTTCATTGCCAATTATAAAGGTCTTTATTTATAAAGAAAATAGAATTTTCCTAAAATTGTCAAATGACTAGATAAACTCTAATGATCAGCAATGGCTCATGAATGTCAAATCATTAAAAAAATTCATAACAAAATCACCAGATTAATGAATGACTATATTTAAATATATTAACATATAGTGTATTAAAGGATTTAGTATTTAAATAACCACTATGAAATTAATAAAATAACATCCTAAAACATATTTCTTATCCTCTCAGAAGCTGAAAGTTTGCTTTTTCATTGGCATTTATTAGAAGACAGCTTTATATAACATAACCACTTATAATCATAAATATGATTTTATCTTATTTATTCCTTTTTTTTCTCTATTTTATGACAAGCTATGGTAATGTGGCATTTTGAACTTTGGAAGAATCAATGAAAGCTCTTTAAGTAATCAATACTCAGTTTGTCAGGGGACAAAGAGAATCTCAGGTGGCCATTTAAGAATAATCTCTAGTAACACCAGGCCCCAGGTGGAACTGTCTCAGGTCCTAGGAATCAATACTTAGATTAAACCAATTATAATTTTTATGAGTTTTCTAGCCCTTTTATAGCCTAACTGATCAGTTTGGGATATAAAGTTGATGTATTGTTATTTCTTGTTAATCGATTCACATGACAGTTTTGAAGATTACAAATGGAAAGATGTTCCTGAGATTCAAAAAAACCCACAAAACTTGTGTTACATAAACATCTTTATGTGATGTAAATTACAAATAAGAAACTAAACTTGCCCCTGTTACTCAATACAGTTAGCACTGAGTATATATTCTAGGCTCCAGTTGTCTGTAATGCTTATTTAAATAGAGTTGTTGTTGATTTTTAAGCTATGAGGTTGACCAGGCATGAGCAGTCTGCTCCAGCTCTCGGTGGGACTCCTGAACAGACGCCAGGTGGGTACTTCTGACGTTGAAGGGCCGTGTGCAAGTGTCTATGAAGGTGGACAAGGTAAAGAATGCAGTCTCTCACTGGACCACAGTGATATGCTTAGGATTTGCAAACTTAAAAGGGTCTTGCCCTAGCTGTTTAAGTGTTTTTGGCCCTGATGTGGCACTTCTTCCATCCTAATATTAGCTGTTGACTTTTGATCCTGTTAACTTTTGGTCCAGTAAGAAGCATCATATTATCCAAGTATGCACCTTTCCCTAGAGAGCCAATGTGACTAGAACTACATACAGTACTTTTATTTGTATTTATATTTGCACATAGAAATATTATATTCATATATATCTGCTGTAGGAAAAAATACATTTCATTAATATTCACAAGGTCATACATTTAAACCACCATCATCCACTCATCCTATTAGCCATTCCTGATTCTTTGAAACTCCACATGCATTTCTGTTTCCCAGAGAAAAGAGGACTTTCAGTGCTTGGAGGATCATAGGATTATATTCAACTGTAACTTTCATTTGGTGTTCCAATTTATCATGGTGTACAGTTTATTGTCACGTATCCTAAGGACTGAAGGGACATTGGCAGTGAGATTATGACTGAATGTCATCCATACAAATGGTGCCATGACTCATTGCGAAGGCTGTGAAAGTTCTGGATATCTGCTTAAATTTGTTAATAACAAACTTGGTATCTTCTACACATACATCACGCTATACCTTTTGCTTTCCACCTAAGAATAATTTTAAGATAAACTTTTCAGAATGGTACCAATACTTTCAGAAGGATAATGTCAAGGACAGAGACTTTCAAGATTGTGTGTATTAGAATTTATGGAAAGGACTCCTGAGGGGCCAGCAGGTGGCATGGTGGTTAAGGTGCTAGACTCCCATATGGCTGATTATAGTTTGAGTCTAGGACTTAGTGGCTTGAAATTTTGCTGGATGGATATGCCCCAAATCCTGAGAGGAGAAGGGATTGTGGCCTGGCCACCTCCACTGGGAGATGATTTCTCACTTTCTCTCTCTTGCTTTCTCTCTGTCACTCTTTGGTGAGGGCACATGCCCTATGGTAAACCTGAAAAAAAAGGACTATTGAAAGAGGGGAGTCAGAAGTAGGAGAGGTTAAAGAGGTAAAGCTCCAAACAGCTTGAATACAGATGACAGATGGTGGCTAAAGTATACTTTACCTTTTAAAATTGATGAGGAAAGAGAACAGCAAATGCTTGGTGGAGTTTTTCTACCCCATTTTATAAATTTTTTGTGTTTCTACTATGTGGTGATTTTACAAATAATAAAAATAAGAACTGCTGATCTTAAATTTTATTAAAAATGTGAAGTCTATCCAGTTTCCCTTCAGTTAGGTAGCTTGAGATTATTCTTATACAGTTTTATAAATTATCTTATATTTTACTTCAGCTTGTTCTTTTTTCTTAAGGCTTAATTGAAAAACTAATCTTTAATTATTACAATCCATTTAACAATCCAACTGAAGGAATTCCCTTACATCCCTGTGGGAAAGCACATACGTATGTTTCCTGAAGTCAAGAAAAGTCTTCAGGTATCTAATTACCCCACCTGAAGTGACCAGAGAGAAAAGGGACAGATAATAGCATTGTTAAATTGAATATGAAGCGGAAACTTCTGGATAGATAATTTATATAAGATCACCATGGGCAAAACTTGTTGAGATTTGGAAACAGCTATCCTACCTTGTAAGGCTGTTTCAAACTAGTGTTTCAAATAATTTTTGCTTTATTTTTACTGGACACTGAAAGTTTTAACTTGGAAACAAAGACACGCCAGGACGATAAGACTGTGCAGGATGGTTTAAGATAGCAATTAAATGGAAAACAAAGAACTTGCTGCTTAATGAGCATACTTTTGTTGGTCTGAGTAATGAGCTCCTCTTTATGTACCTCTTACTCATTGGGCCTGAAATAAAGCAGATGCCTTGTCATTGTGCAGCAAAACTTAATTTTATTACTGTTTAGGCTGAACTTTTTGACAGTGGGCCTATGATTTATGACTCTCTGATTTTAGCCTTTACATGCTACCCACAACAAATAGAATAGAAAATTCTGTCTTCTATGGAAGGTTTCCTGTGCAAGGCTTGTAAAGAGCTGCATTCTTCTAAGACTTTTGTAGGTCAAATCAAAGGCCTTTGTGCCTATAAATAAAATTCATAGAATGTGATTGCTGAATGATAGGAGCTATGCTAACATTCTGAATTTACAGAATAAAAAAAAACTGAGGTTCTCACAAAGGAACAAGTGTCACAGACTTGGTGATGAACATGGGTCTCAAGCCCACAGGTCTTGAGCTCTCACACCATGCATGGTAAATGCCAGTAGGAGCTTAGCACCTTCATTTCATCTTAATTGAGGAAATACATGAGGTGCCTTCAACAAGGTCATCGAAAATGCATATTATGAAACAGATCTGCATGGGTTTCAAAATCTTTTGCACCAGAATAAACCCATACTTTAATTTCATTTTACCATGAACTATTTTTTTTTAAGTTTTTGCCATAGGGCGTGTGTACTCTCTGGAGAGAGAGACAGAGACAGTGAGAGGGAAAGTAAGACTGCTGTGCTACAATTCCTACTCCTCCATTCTCCTCCTGGGATTTTGGGCAAGCATGCATATGTGCCCGGTGTGGTTTTCAAGCTATGGGGTCTGGGACTTGATAGACGGTTGGCCATGTGTGAGTCCAACACCTCAACCACCTTGCCCCCTGGTGGCCCCCACCATTAACTCTTTGAAGTACCCTCATATAGTCTTTTAAGCTGCTCATGTGAAATTTGTATTAATAGATATAGTATTTTCATTGATGCTATGAAAACCAGGATTTCTTTGTCTTTGGACATTTAGAAAACCTGCTGAAGATGAAGAGAACATAATGCAGCAGTTGTAACGACACAGTACTGAATGAATAGTATCAATTCCATGTGACTGTAGGGTCGTCATTAATTACATCCTGTTCGGCATCTACTGAAATGAATAAATAATAGTAATTTATAATAACACTTCATGTGTATATAGTACCTCTAAAGAACGTTATAAAATAATTATCTAGTTTGCCCTCACAAAAACTCTTAAGTGCTTATGAAGCTTCCCCCCCCCCCCCATTTTAGATACAGACAGGGAAAAAATAAAAAGATATACTGAGGGATTAGATTGTTTTGCTTAAAATACTTGCTTAATGGGGCCAGCAGGTGGCATGGTGGTTAAGGTGCTGGATGCCCACATGGCCGACCACGGTTCTAGTCCCAGACCTGGTGGCTTGAAAATCATGCTGGGCACATGTTCATGTGTGCCCAACATCCTGAGAAGAGAATGGAGGAAAAGTGATTGCAGAATGGCCATTCCCCCTGGGGATAATTTCTCACTTTCCCTCTCTCTGTCCCTCTTTGGTGAGTATACACACCCTAGGGCCAAAACCTAAAAACAAAACTTGCTGAAGGTCACATTTGATTAACTAGTTGGGAACAGAACTGATAACCTGTATCCAGAAGGCTTGGCTTTCTTTCTTTCTACTAACACTATCTTTTGATGAATTTGTCTTAGGGTACTTTTTGTCCTGTGGGACACGAGGATCCTAGTCTGGTTATGGAGTTGACCTGGGCCTGTTGCAGCATGACTTAAGCCCATGGCTTTTCCAGGTCAAAGGTCCTTCCCAATTAGGACCCTTATTGGTCCAGAACTATTTCGGTCTTTCATGGCATGCGTGTCTCCCAGCTCTACTCCAATCTGTAGAGAAACTTGGAGCTCTCTTGTCCTGCGTTTGTATCCATCTGAGGAGGTGCCCAGTGCTAGGGAGCGTTGGCAAACTTCTCTCATATTGGTCCTTCCTGGCCCCGCCTTAGTGTCCCAGCCAAGAATTCCAACAGACTTTTCTTTGGGCTTGCTCTTTCCTTCTGCAGATGGTTTATAATTTACTTCCTTACTTTTAAAATGGTGTTGATCATTAATATCCAATAAATCAAGAGAATAATTTTTGGTTTTGTTTTTAAATGGGAATACTCTTGTCTGAAATTATAGTTTTAGGAAATGACAGTTTTTACTCAATGAACATTTATTGCACAATTTCTGTATTAGGAAATAGGGAAATTACCGAGATGCATCAGAAATGTTTGTACTTTCATCTTGTCATGAAAGGGAGGTAAAGTATGAATATCAGCAACCTCTTCTCTAGCATGGAAGTGACAGTCCTTAGTTTGGTTCACATGAAATGCATTGGGAGGAGAGTTTTCTACCAGCAGGAGCATTAGAGAAGGTCTTGTAGACAGGTTGCTTTCAGCCAGGGGTCCTGCATAGGATGTAAGCACATGGTGACAGGTTGTGAGCTAGGAAGGAGCAAAGGCCGGGTGGGGAGCACATGAGGCTATGAAGTTTGCTACTGACTCCAGCTTTCCAGCCCTTCTGTGGCTGTGTGCACTCACAACAGAACTGCTATGAGTACAGCTTTGAGTTGAGGTAATGAGCTACTGAGATCAGTGAGGCAGTATAATTAGAACTGACAGAATGCAACCTCATTTACGGGGTTTGGGCACTGACTTCTCTCGTACAAGTGCAGAGTATCCTCATGGAAGGGATTCTTTCTTCTTTACCTAAATATCACTTTTTGGCTTGTCAGAGGAAGGTCAGCGAGTCAATTTACACAGAAGAATGTTCCCATTTCCCTCCTGTCTTTGAACCTCATCAGTTTTCTTTTACATAGAATATAAAATCTGAAATATTTATTTGAATTCAGTACACATTAACAGACATTTGTAAAGAATAAGCATTTACAATGTGGCAGACACTGTGTCGTATTCTCTGAGGGATTAAAAAAAATGAATAAGACATAGAACCTGCCTTTTAGGAGGCTCTGTTCTTGTAGGGGAATAAAGCAAATGAATAAATAAAAACCCTGCCTTGCATAATAGTTATTTGCCAGTTGTTTAGGAAAGACTGAAGGACATTCCCATCCATTCTTCTCTTTCTTTTCTTAATTTTCATTCTTTCCTTGTCTTTGGCAAATCATAGAGATCAGGGGTTACATCCAATTGCTGAAAGGTGGCTAGGCATATGTAAAATAAGAGGCTTTTGGGGAACAGATTCGTAATATAAAACTGGAAGACAACTTTGCAAGGTGAAGAGAGCACCATGAACAAAGTCACAAAAGTGAGAAAGTATTAGCTCTGTTCTGAGATCCTGGAGTAGCCTCATTTATAAGAATGTTGAACGACTTGGGTGGAAGAACAGGGAGAAGTCTGGAAAAGCAGAACCTGATCCTGCCTGGTTTCAAATAATCTGAATAAATAACACTGTATTAAACTTTGGAAATTCAATCAGTTATGCAACTCTATGGACAAGTTGTGACGGACTCAGCCTATGTGCAAGTTATGGCAGAAATAACTCTGCCTCTATCAATATAAATATGCTTACATTTTTCTTTATAGAAATGATATAAACAAACCTCTTAACATGTTAAATCTCTATGGCTAAGACAAGTGTAGGAATTTCATAGACTATAATTTAATACTAAGTGTTTTAATGGCCTTAGAAAAAATAGTTTTAAAATGGAAATTTTTACTTTTTATGGGCAACTAAAATAGTAGTATTATCTTTATCAATAAAGAACATTGTAGCTTGTCTACCCCTCATTTTTTTCTTAGGGATTTGATTAAGATAACTTTCTTTATAAAGAGTATCCCAATTACAAGCTTACTCTATTTTAAAGAAAGATAATACACAAAGTACAAACTTGTAAAGGCCACCTCTGGAGGGATAAATTATTGGAATAAAAAGAGATTTATTTTCATTTTGTGTGAAAGGCTCCATTACCTACTTTTTTCTGGTAGAACTCATTATTCATTATTTGGGGAAACAAAGCTAAGGGCAACAAACTTAGAACGAAGTATTGAAGATCTATGAAGATGAATCTACAGTGAAAGTAGGGCATGTATAAAAACATCCTTAATCACTAGGAAAATATTATTTGATAGGGAATCTTAAGGTTATACACTTTTTAAAAAGATGTCCACTTACAGTGGGGAAAAGTTTTTGGATGGTTTGTTTTCTAGACTTGAATAGGAATAGAATGAGATAGGGATGGTGTCCTCATTGGGCTTTGAATGGAGCTCTCTTTCTTCTGTATTGAGGTCCCTAGATTTTCAGGGTTGTATAGGTGCAGCCTTTTGAACACATTCCAGTTTCACTTTTTAAGTCTGGAACTTTGGAGTCAAGCCAATCTAGACTTGGAGGTGACTGAGCAGAAGTGAGAGATGCATGTTTTATTAAAATTTGCACTCCAGTGCTAGAAGGAATCAAGGAATGAAGCTGTATTGTAACATCTATCGCTTGCTTCTCCAATAACATTGAACCCCGCAAGGAACCTAGATTCCCACACTTATCATATTCTTACCCAAACATGCCCAAAGCAATAATATCCTATTAGGTGTAAAGTAATACCCTGGAGGGGTAAAAAACCAAGTAAATACTTTTTAATGCCAAAAAAAAAAAAATTCTCTAAACCTTTTCTGTTTTGTTTTACCAGAGTTATATAGGTATTGTTTTTGATTAAGTCCTAAATTAAAAACGTTTCATTTAAATATAATATGCAGTGATGCTTCACATATCTGGCTCTTTTTAAAATAGGGTGTCCTACATAATTGATTTTTTTCTGATTCATGCCCCCAAAATGGTAGTAGTAACCATTTGTTGGTCACTCTTTGAATGTGAATCACTGTAATTAAAACAGAACAAAAAAGCCTTTATGTTTTATTTGAGCAATTTTGGGTAAAAAATTTTCTAAAGTACATTGCACGTATTCATTGCTTCATGAGCAGACTCTATAAGGCAGAAAGTGTTAATGTCCTGGAGTCATATTGAAATGTGTCAAATGGTTTCTCCTGTAGTAGAGGCTCTTAGACTAAGTTGGTTCTGCCAACTTCGTTGCCAACCATTCCTTCTCAATACATCATTTTTGAATAAATAAGTGTCCTTCTGGTCATCTGGGGGAAATTAGACGGCCTAATTTATTGCAGATCATAACTAGTAAATGCTGAATTTGACATTACCTTCATTCTGCTGTCCCAGAAAAAAGGGCTTAGGCATGACACAACTGCTTTCTGCAGTCCCCAGAAACATTACTTAAATCTTGCATCTTCTGACTGTCCTAGAAGGTTGGGATTTTGCCAAACTAAATGAGGAGTTAATATATATTAATATTCCAAAGGGAATATTCACTTTGTAAGCTAAATGACGTGATTGAATGTATAAAAGAACATGAATATATATATATATATATATATATATATATGTGTATATATATATATATATATATATATATATATATATAAATGTTAAATACATTATAAGTTAGTACCCAGCTCTTTGTTGCATCCTTTATGCCATAATTATAATGGATGTAATCAAGGTATGATTTTCAATGATTTGTAACCAAAGCTTGTCATCATTTAGTAGAACTTTTCATGATAAATGCTGGTGTACTCATCTAATCCACCAGATAGAAACTTTGTTTTTAGCTTAGAAATTCTGATGTTGTTCATCAAGTAAAGGACAACAATGCCGAGCATTTTGCATAAGCCCTAAACATAAATATAGAAGAGCAAATATCACTTTTCCTCCCCCAGATGTCCTAAACCAAACCTAATCACAAGGAGCAATGGAACAGGGGAGACAGGGTGTAATTTCTGACTTAGAAAAATAGCAGAGGAGGGACTAGCAGTTGGCGTAATGGCAATGTCCCTGGACTCCCATATAGTCGACCATGGTTTGAGTCCCAGATCTGGTGGCTTAAACTCACACCAGGCACATGTGCGTGTGTGCCCAAGATCCTGAGAGGAGAATGGAGGAGAAGGGATTGCGGTGTGGCCATCCCCCCTGGGGGGTGATTTCTCGCTTTCTGTCTCTCTGTCTCACTCTGTCTTTTTGGCGAGTGCACACACCCTATAGCAAAAAGAAAAATAGCAGAGAAGATCAATGTCAGGGAGAGTATGATTATTTATTAAGTTAAGAGGAAGTCAAGGGCTATGCTATTTTGCTATTTTTTCTTTCCATGTGAGCTTTCGGTTCACCTTCATGTGTTTTTCTGTTTTTGAAAGTTCATGCTTCTTTCTCTCTCTCTGTCTGTGTCTCCCTAGCCCTCCCTTTTATGTTTCCCATTACATATAGCAGGGTTTATAGTTTGCTATTTATAAGTTCAAGTATCTTGGTCAAAGAGTATATGTCTGGATTGGGAAAAAAAAGACTTTGTAATTTTTTCAGCAGCTGATTCATGAACAGAGCTGAACTAATTTAAACAGAATAACCCAGTGGGTATTTTTGTGCCTGGTGGGTTTTAATGATTATTTTTGCATTTATTCCTACATGCTTATTTTATGAAGTTGGGAGGGAAACTTCCCTTTTCACTGAGAATAAAACTTTGCCAAGATAATAAATTATTTGCTAAATGTAAAGTTTATTTAGGTATTTGTCTTGCTTAAGGCTAACATTGTGTTAGAGTGCCCTATTTTCCTTTTCTTTCCCTTATTACTCCCATATTATTATACTGGATTGTTGATGAACCCAATCGCTTCCAGCCCTGGACTACTGTTTTGCTTTTAGGTCATATTGTGCCTTTTAAGCTTCTTGTCTGGAATAGAATCTTTAATATTTTTAGTAGGAACAGAAACAGTAGTGCTTTGTCAATAACTAAGTGTGAATTTTAGTGTAGACGTGCTTGTTGGGAGCCTCCCACTGACAGCCTTTCTTGTACTGACAGGACAACAGTCTCCTGAGAATGACAATACCATCAAGGACCTGCTCCCAGAAGATGCTGGGATTGACCACCAGACCGTCCACCAGCTGATCACAGTCCTCATGAAGTTCATGGCCAAGGATGAGAGCAGTGCCGAGTCAGACATCAGCAGCGCCAAGGCCTTCAACACAGTCAAGCGGCATCTCTACGTCTTGCTCGGCTATGACCAGCAGGAGGGTTGCTTCATGATCGCACCTCAAAAAATGCGCCTGTCAACTTGCTTTAATGCATTTATTGCAGGAATTGCCCAAGTAAGTGTGATAACAATTTTCGGAAGTCACACCCTTAGCCTTTTAGATGAAGAAAGATCTTACATTCCATGTTGCCAACACCGTTTGAGTGTAAAGGTTTGTGCACTTGGGATTAGGCAGAACTAGATGGAGGGAGCTATAAAAATGGGTAAGAATCCGTAGCCTAGTGTCATGCAGGGAGTGTGGGAATTTTGTTTTGGGGGCAAAAAATTAAAACTTACCATTGCAACCCTTTTTAAGTGTACATCCACATAGTTATCCAACCGTTATCCATCTCCAGCACTTTTTCATCATCCTAAACTGAAACCGAGTACCATTACATAATAAGGGAATGTGGTATTTTTTTGTATATTTGTATGTATTTATCCTTTTCCATTTTGAGCTTCAAGTGGAGAGAGTTATGTTAATCATGTGACTGATCTCTCGCTGCACTATCGTCACTGGTTTTTCCATGTCTGTCTGCTACTTCTATCTGCTGTGTGCCTTGTGTGTTCATCTATCATACATTACTCATCCATCCCCCTCGTGAGAGACCTCAGATTGCTTTCAACTCCTCACTACTCCAAACAGTTCAGCAGTGAACATCCTTGTCCATGCTCCTTATCAACCAATGTGAGAATTCCTTTGGGATGTGGGTCCAGGAGAAGAATTACTGGATCCTGGGGGACATGTATGTCTGACTTGACCAGTGCTACACATCTCCAGAATGGCTGCATCAATCTGCCAAGGTGTAGGACTTGGGGCTAGAGTGGCGTGGATATGAATTTCAGTCCTGCCACTATGATTAGCTGTTATGGCTTAGGAAGCCTCTGCTTACTTGCCCATCAGTAATACAGATTTTTAAAAAAGAGATTAGTGACAGCATACTCCAAATATCTTTAATCAGTGCCTGTCAGTAGATGGGAGCTGTTGTTATCAATGAGCCCAAAGAGACTGTGATGTAACGAGCACACGTCAGCCAAGTGACAGCAGCCTGCACGCAGTTCTCTCTTGCTGATGCTGATAACTGGATAGATCGCCATCAATACTCAGCTGTCTATGATGAAGAGATATGCCATTGCAGATATCAAATCCTCTCTCCCTCCTTCTCTTCTCTCTTTCTCATTCCACGTTATGCATGTTTACTTTAGAAATAAGCTAAACATTAAAAATTTTAAAAACTTGCCAAAGGGCAGGTGTACTTGTCATAGAGAGACAGAGAGGCAGAGCAAGAAGACCAAGAAAACACCCCACATGGGGCATCGTCATGCTGCGATCCCTTCTCATCTGTCTCTTTCCTCCTTTCAGGATTTTGGGCCTGCACACACACAGGCCCAGCATGTTTTTCAAGCCACAAAACTGAGACTTGCACTGCATGGTCAGCCATGAGAGATCCAGCTGCTTTAACCACCATGCCATAGGCTGGCTCTAAAAAATACATCTTAACATGCAGTTTTTATAACTCCAGAAAAGCCATGACAAAAATAACGTAGTAATATTTTGTTATAAATTTCCTCCCAATTTACATACATACATGGATATATGTATATACACACATTTTTACAGTAATGGGATCTGTATATAAACCTTTTTTTCTCTTTTTAGTTTGCTATAGAGCATGTGAACTTGCTGAAGAGAGAGAGAGAGAGGGAAAGTGAGAAATCACCCCCCACGGGGGAATGACCACATCGCAATCTCTTCTCCTCTTGGGATTTTAAGTATGCATACACATGCATATGCACCCAGTGTATTTTTCAAGGTGCCAGGTCTGGGGCTTGAATCACACAGTTGGCCATGTGGGACCCAGCTGCCTTAAACTCCATATGACCTGCTGGCCCTGTAGGTAGCCTATTTTAAATCTGAAACTTATTATGAAGTTTATATCATGTAAATAAATTTGTGTCATGTTCTGTTTACTGGCCACACAGTACTTGGCTGTTCTACAGACAACGCTTTTCTTAGCTAATGCCCAGTTCAGTCTGTGAGGACTGGAAACAAAGTCGTGCTGCTTATCTTCACATACACATTTTGGAACACTTTTCTGATTGGCTCCTTAGGATATACTTCATTGCTGTTTTAGAGGGTATATTTGTTTTTATTTCTGATGATCTATTTCTAAATTGCTCTCCTAAAAGATGACACAAAGTCATACTCTTCCTGGCATTGTCCAAGAATGTCCATTTCCCGCTATGGTTACCCAGACTAGGTTTTCTCATTGAGTCTAGTTTAGTTCTAGTAAATCGTTACATAGATACAGTCTAATAGATCAACTTGTATTTATAAAAGAGTGAAATAATTAGGTAACTGAGAAGAGCACAATTTTTACTTCCTGTGTTTTTATCTCCCGTGAGGGGAACTTTCCCTCCTTTCTGAATACTGGCCATTACTGTTAATAGAGTGTGAGATGCCTCTTTACTTTTTTTTTGCCTGTGTTTTGGTTGGGATGGTTCCAGTTTTTCCTTTTGAGTCTGAGTGTTCTTTGTAGCTTTCTTTCAGTTATTAATATCTTTTCTATTTCAGGTTATGGACTATAACATTAACTTGGGAAAACACCTTCTCCCCCTGGTGGTTCAGGTGCTCAAATACTGCTCTTGTCCTCAACTCCGGCATTATTTCCAACAGCCACCCCGCTGCTCCCTCTGGTCCCTAAAACCTCACATCCGGCAGATGTGGTTGAAGGCCTTGCTTGTCATCCTTTACAAGGTGAGCGTCTGTGGTCACTCCTTTTCTAAGGAACGATTCTCATAGAGTACAGATGAGGGGAACACCTAGGTGATTTAAATAGAGAATTCTGGAAGATTAAAAATTTGACCTTTAGAAGAATCATGATGTGCAATAAAATATTGTGAACCAGAGAGCTTTTGGAATGCAAATAGTTACGGGAGGCCATATCAGTATATGCTCAAAAAATGTTTCAAACAAAAAAAGAACAAATTGGAGAACATCAAACAACAACCTATTTATACCCTCAATCTCGTATCTTATCTAAGTGTTAATTATTACGTCAGAACACAAGGATGATATATGGAATTGTCCTTTGGTGCTATGTACCCACCAAATCTTTATGCCAGATACTTGTCTTGAAAGGGATTGTCAGTGTGAACTGGTGTGCCCTTCTGTCAGTGATCTGGTGCAAATAAGAGGGAAGATGATCCCCTGTAAAACAAGGCCATGTCCAAAATCAGTGTTTTCAGTTTTCTGTGTATGTCTTTGATCTGGAAGAGACAGTAAGAAAAATATCTGGCAAGATCAAGTGAAAAAACTTGCCCTGAAAAATAACTGTTTATCTTCTTCTCCCTCCATTCTCTTGAGCAGTACCCATACCGAGACCGTGATATCAGCAAGACTCTGCTGCATCTGGTTCACATAACAGTCAATACGCTCAATGCACAGTATCATAGCTGCAAGCCCCATGCCACGGCAGGACCTTTGTACAGTGACAACAGTAACATAAGCAGATACAGCGAGAAAGAAAAAGGTACTTTCCGGATTGGAATTCTCGTCCCAACTTAGCTTGAATACACAATAGGTTTCTGGACCATGTTTTTCTTAAGAGATAGGAGAATCCCCACATGTCATTCTGGAGTCCTAACTGTCACTTACTAATACAATCATTTTCCAACTTTCCCATGACTATTGCTGTGTCAACTATTGAATGGAGCATTCAAGAAAAATAATTGCTATGCCTCTAATGCCCATATCATTAGCAGTGATGTTTTGTGAAGTATTTTCTGCTGTTTTATTAAGGATATCGGGTAAACCTCTCCTTGCATGTTAGGAATATCTGGTTTAGGGGCTGTGAAAAGCATCTTGGTCAGAACTCAGCGGAGTCATCGTTCCTAGGTCTGTAGTTTGCCCCAAACTGTGTGTTCACAGAGTAGGAAGGGAGTCTAACTGCCCGAGGGCTTTTTCCTAGTCTTATTGTTTAATACGAAGTGACTCAAGGCAACAGAAATGAAATGTTTTTGCTGAATAGGTTTAAGTTATTTCCAGTGTTGACACATTTCCTATTGATAGTTTTTTGAAAGGAGGCAGTAGAATGAAACTTGAGAGTAAAAGTACAGTTAGATGTTTTCAGGTGATAGGTCAGGTGTGTGTTTTTAGTGCATGTCACCGGGTGACTTGCTTTGTAAAAGGCGGCATGATCTGATCCACTCCCGGGGGAAAGCCAGACGCTGATGACCTGTGGTCAGTACAGTGCGATTTGTGGGGGACTGCTCCGGAAACATCTCAATGGGGCAGATGATAGCTGAATGGTCTTAGCAGAATGGTCAAAGAATCTTTTTGTTGGCTACAAATGGAACTCTGAGAAGTAGCTTCTTTAAATTCTGGTACCATTAAAATCCTCCCTGAAGAATATCTTGTCTACCAGCTTCGATTTTAGTCTCTGAGAAATTGGGCAGAGCCAGTTAAAATTATGGATGTTCTCAATGTGGGCCTAGTATTTGATCCAATCGCAAATGAGCCTTTCTGGAAGGAAGGAGCCTTCTTGCAGTTTTTCTGTCTCTCTCATTTAGTACATTTTGAGAATTATTTCAAAAGAATAATAATAATAATAGTAATGGATGTCACGTGTTGCTTGAAATTTGTAGTTTTCAAGGGAGAATTTTAGAAAAGGAAATAAAGAAATGAAACAGATCATTATGTTGCATTTCCCCAGAAACAAAGAAATTTGATAGTCTTTCTCATTTTTGTATTTTTGCATTTTTTAGGCATTTTGATCATTAGCTTTTATTTTTCCTTCTATTAAAAAGATTCGTATGGCTATTCCATCTAAAATTTTCTGCAAGTCAAATTTACACACAGACAGTTGTGCCTTAGTATAAGACAGGTTCTTAAACTTAATACTTATCCTCCCTCTCTACCCGTGAAATTGTGAATGACCATCCTCACACCTGAGCCTCGTTTTGTGAGGTCTATAAATATAGGCCAACTGTTAGCATTCAGAGAGGTTCAGCTGGAAGGGAAGGTTAATTCTATTCACTGTGGTGTTAAATGCATCTTGGTAGCCTTTCTCTTGCTGCTTTTTAAGTGGCTTTGGCTCTTTCAAAAGAACAAAGATTTGTTAAGTGAACTCTGTGGGTTGCATCACAGCCACTCCTTGCTCCTTGATGTGTTTGGGGGTTTATTTTTGACTTCAAAGTGGCCAAATGGGGTTATCAGAGAGGACCTAAAAACAAGCGTACAGGTACTCTAAGTGACCAATTTGTTTACGAAGCCTGAGGACGGTTAAAGTCAAAGATTCCTTCTGGGATTCATGAGATCCATAACGGTTACACCTGGAAAATGCCTCAGGGAAGAATCTTACTTTAAGAGGAGAAAATGTTACTTTTCTGGTTTTTTTTTTTCTTCTTTGTTTACTCTTTCAGTCCATAATCATTTGTGAAGCTTTTGAGGTGACAAGTGGCTTTTCTAAGCTTTTTCTGTGTGTTGTGTGTTTCATTACCCAATGTAGAGTACAGTATTTTGCATTCACCAAGTATAAGGTGCATGTACTGTTAGGCTGTGTCTATGCCAGTTCCCACGTCCCAGAAAGACAGATCCTTTTTGGAAAGGGCAAGATCCACTCATTCTATTTGATTTCCTCCTGCCAAATTAGCCTGAAAATTTACCCAAAGCGAGCAAGTTCAAGCAGTGTCACAGACTCCTAAAAAATGTAACTGACCTACATGCCATCTGGTTTTAAATGCCCTGGAAAAAAGCTCCCCCTGGAAGGATCTATTGGAATATTGAGATGCCTCTCTTAAAAATGCTGCCAATTGTCGTGTGAAAAATGACGGGCAATCTTATAACTGGTTGCTCTTTACAACGTAGGGACAATTTGATGCCTGGAGGGAATACCAACCCTTGGCTGCACTTGGGCTGGTACAGAAACCATCTCAGACTTGACTCCGTCATACTGTCGTTGAAATGCTCGTGTAGACACAGCCTAAGAGAGAGTAACCTCTTAAGTGTAATTTTGACTTTCTCTCCCCAATTAGAAGAAGATAGTGTTTTTGATGAATCTGATATTCATGATACACCTACTGGACCCTGCAATAAAGAGTCTCAAACTTTTTTTGCAAGATTGAAAAGGATAGGCGGCAGCAAAATGGTGAAATATCAACCGGTTGAGATGAATGTTCAGAGAAGTATGAATTTTTTCTCTTAGTAATTTTATGCAGAAATGTTGTACTCTACTGTTTGTTTGGGGTGAAATCTTAATTTTATTATGTTACGACACATTTTAATACCGTTGATTTTTATATATATGTATGCACAAACAGTATATATATATACACAGTTATATATATACGCGAATTGACAGATACATCATTAATGTCATGATTGTCTTCAAGGGCCATTGCTTGATTTGATTTGTTGCAAAATGTTTGCTTCTCTTCCACACAATTTGAATATAGTTTCCTAGATCTGCCTCAGCCAAAAAAAAAAACAAAAAACAAAACAAAAACAAAACAAAAACAAAACAAAGACAAAACGATCCCCTCTCCTGTGCACAAATGACAAGAGCTGAGGAATTATCTGAAGCCTACTACTGGAAATTAGATCTTAAACTGCCATGTTGGTTTCTTTCCAAAGTTTTCTAGTTTTGGAAATTAGAATGAACCTAACAAAAACGTGGCCAGAGAGTCAGTTTCCAACCTGGTGGAGCTGGGATTGTGATTGGGATTTTATGCCAATTGTATGCCCAAGTATGAGGGGAAAAAAATGGTGACCTCTCCGAGTAAAATAGTACTAGCTTTTTCTGTTTTAATCAGGTGAAATAGAACTGGCTGAATATAGAGAAACGGGTGCATTACAAGACAGTCTTCTACACTGTGTGAGAGAAGAAAGCATTCAGAAAAAAAAGCTGCGCTCTTTTAAACAAAAATCTCTTGATATAGGGAACGCAGACTCCCTCTTGTTCACATTAGACGAGCACCGTAGAAAGTCTTGCATAGATCGGTGTGACATAGACAAGCCTTCCGTCCAAGCTACTTCTATCACGCCAAGACAAAGTGACCATGGACGTTCTAGACAGAACTCTGCCACGAGGCCTGACCATATTGACATCCCTGAGAACCCAGCTGTGGAAGGTTTTTCAGAAACGCGAAGGCCAGTGATACCAGAAGTCAGGCTAAACTGCATGGAGACATTTGAGGTCAAAGTGGACTCTCCTGTAAAGCCTGCTCCTAAAGAGGATTTAGATCTGATAGATTTGTCCTCGGATTCAACCTCTGGGCCTGAAAAACACTCCATACACTCGACCTCTGACAGTGACTCGCTCGTATTCGAGCCTCTTCCACCGCTCAGAATAGTAGAGAGCGACGAGGAAGAGGAGACGCTGCCCCTAGGAAATGACAGGCCCTTTGCTGCAAATGCTGCCTCCTCGCCCTCCAGCCCCAGCCATCCCTCGGTCCTCAGCCTGAGCACAACTCCCCTTGTGCAAGTGAGCGTGGAGGATTGTTCCAAAGACTTTTCTTCTAAGGACTCAGGAACTCATCAGACCATAGGTCACAAGGACTGCTCTCTTGTAACCCTGGAAGACGTGACTGTCTCTGAAGAGCTACCAAAGCCAGAGGAGCTGCGAGACTTTTCCTGTGGCAGCCCACTGACGCTCAAGCAAAAACGAGACCTCCTTCAGAAGTCATTTGCTCTCCCTGAAACGTCACTGGACGATAACCCTGAGCCTGGCATGGAGGAAGACAAGCCTGGTGGACCCACGACAAGTTCAGGGGCTAAAACTGTCCTCCTCAAGGTTCCTGAAGATGCTGAGAATCCAGCAGAAGCGGAGAAGCCAGACACCAGTGCTGAATCCGATTCAGAGCAGAATCCCGAAAGGAAGGTGGAGGAGGATGGCGCCGAGGAATCGGAGTTTAAGATTCAGATCGTCCCCAGGCAGAGGAAACAGAGGAAGATTGCGGTCAGTGCGATCCAGCGGGAGTACCTGGACATTTCCTTCAACATTCTAGACAAACTGGGAGAGCAGAGAGACCCAGGTAAGCTCTTCTCTCTTCTCTCTCCCAGCCTGACCTGCCAGTTTGTGCATCTTTCTTGGTGGGGTATTGGCACTGGGTAGGCATCAGACGCAAAACCTTACGATGTCGGGTGTGGCATGATCATTGCTTCCTAATCACTGAATCCTTCCTGCTTATGAAAATAGGCCGTATTCACATGTGGTTCTACTGGCTCCATATTTGTTTCTGTATTTGTTGTTTCTAAACTACGCAGTCCATTCTGACCACCTGTGGCAATGAGAGGCCGTGGTTAATCTGTATCGGAGACTCCAAATATCGTGGCCTTCCTCAAATTCCAAAGTCATTGTTTTTGCTTTTTTATTTTTATTTTTTCTGCTCTATTTTCATGATATAGATCAAAGGAACCCGTATGAAGGGCTAAAATAAAGCAGAGTATTTAGAAGGATTAAGAATTTATGATCATTTATAGTGTTCAGGTTGCTGGGTACCAGATATCAGAAACTAGTTACCGGACCCTAATCCATGGACACCACTTCATGGTGACGTCCCCACAGCACATGCATTTCCTGCCTGTGGCGCCACCTTGTGTTTCTTAGTGCCTTGGAGACTCTGTTTCTAAGAAAGATAACTCGGAAAGTTCATATACATACATATATATATGTGTGTGTGTGTGTATACATATATACGTGTGTGTGTGTGTGTGTATACGTATATATATACACACACATATAATATGTATTTATGTGTGTGTGTGTGTGTGTGTGTGTGTGTATATATATATATATATATATATATATATATATATTATATCATATATTGATTGAACTCCTCAGGAATAAAAATGGGATTTGCCTAGGAGTGATTCTTTGGTAGATTCCTAGACTTTAGGACACTGACAACTGGCAAAGATCTCGAAGCCCTCTAAGCCAGTCCCTCATTTTATTCCAGAGGGTATCGAGGCTTGGAGGAGGTGCACCACGCCCCGGGTCACATGGCCCGGCAGAAGCAGCTCCAGGACTATTCTGATTCTTGTCCTGGTTTTCTCACTACCCCAATCAAAGCAACTTCTAAGAGCATTCACTTGGCCCTTTACTTGCCCTGGGTATTTCCAGAGGTCCAAGCTGTTCTCTTACTCACAGGACAGAGCTGTGTACCTCCAAGGTGCACTGTGAGAATCTGTTCAATGAACATTAGTGTATTTGAAGAGAGACGTTCCAGCAAGGCAGGGGAAAAGAAATCCTGTTGATAACAGGAAAGTTTAAGAAGGAGACTTCTAGGGAAATTGGAACCCCTTTTTATTGTTTAAAGCCAAGAAAATTACATGAGGATTGGAGATAGCTCTGGCCAAGGAACTGTAGGGTGAGTGGTCAAGAAGCTGCCTATGGCGTAGAGGGTGTACGTGGTATATAAATCATATGTGGGTTGTCGTGTGTACACTCGTGTGTGCGTGTCTGTTGCCTTTTGTTCATCTTTATGTCAGACTATTCCTCAGACTACCAGGCAGAAAATTGGTTTTATATTTACACATTTGTTACCAGAATGACAGAAAAGTATCTGACAGTTATGATGTCTTTTCAGTTTTTATCGTCTGTATTACACTGTCATAAAGCTTCTATATTACGAGTCCTTTCTCCCCACACATAGATCTCTGCCCTTCCTTGCAGCCATTGGAAGGAGGCTTGTGTGCTCAGAGTATGACTCAGGCTTCCCAGCTTCCCTGCCTCCACCAGCAGGAGTGAGGGCGGCCCAGACACCTGCCCTTCCTAGTCCTCCCAACACAGCTCCTCAGTGCAACCAGCCATAAGCTTCAGCCGACGACACTGCACTCTGCTGTTTGTGTCAGCCCTTACGAGAAGGCCCCGAGTGCTGCGCTGCTCTCCATCTCCCTCACTCTGATTTCCACAAGGCCTTGCACACCCGTTCCGAACCTTCCTCCCACCCGACCCTGCCTCTGGAATCCCTCCCGATGTCCTCAGAAATCCATGGTCCTTCCTACGCGAAATCACTTAGGTGTACTCTCTGTTTCCTTTGCCTTCCTCATCTAATGGAAGCCTGGCTGTCCCTGAGGACACTCCTTCCCCACTGGGCTTGGGCCAGGGGCTGGCATCTTCCTTGCTCATCATTACCCCTTTCAGACCACTCCCGCCTCGTCGTTGCACCCCAGCCCTGGACTCACATCGGACTATTTCACTCGCTGCTCTCCCAGTTCTGTCTCTACCAACCTCCGACTGTTCGTTTGTCTGGTTCCCTCCCTGATTGCATCCCAGCTGACTGCAGAGCAGAGGAAAATACCTGATGAATGAATGCAAGGACAGGGTGACATTTTCTGCACAGCACTACAGAGATCGAATACAAATATTTTAAGCCACGTGGATAGCTCTATTCACACATTTGTATTCAACTAAAACATCTCATAGAATGATTGAGTACTGAGGGAAAAAAAGCCCAGTTTAAGGCATCTTGGTACACTCATGATTATGAGTAATTATTTTAATGTTTCTTGAAAGTTAAAAACATAGCAGGAATTTTAATATGCATACCAATACTCTAAAAATCCTTATAATCTTTCAAAGAATTCTTGAAGATTAGCTTTAAGTTTTTCTCATTCTATATTATTCGGGAGATTCTTATGCCATAATTATGTCACATGTATGTGCAATGGACGCAGATATGGGTAAAAGACATAGTTATGTATATTTTTGACTAATGATTTGGAGATAACACGTGAGAGGAAAAGAAAGCCTAATCTTTAATATCTTAATGACTAAAGTAATTTAAAATGAGTAGTTATGTTTTAGTAAGGAGATTTAAGAAACTTTACCACAGTTACACTTTTTTTTGTTGTTATCAAGAAGTTATTAATCTGGCAACCATATCTACTCAATAGGACCTCTGAGAGTCAGAGATAGATGCTCCAGAATCAACGCTCAAACACTTTTCTCCAAGCCCTCACCTAGAATCTATTTCACTTACTATTAAAAGTTTAGCAAGTTTGAGGCCAGCAGGTTAGGTATAGTGGTTAAGGTGCTGGACTCCTACATGGCTGCCTACGGTTCGAGTCTTGGACCTGGTGGCTTGAAAATCACACTTGGGCACGTGTGTGTGAGTGCCCAAAATCCTGAGAGGAGAAGGAAAGGAAAGGGATTGCAGCATGGCTGCGGTTTTCCCTTTCTCTGAATCTCCCTGTTTCTCTCCTTTCTGGTGAATGTATGCACTCTATGATAAAAACCTAAAAAAAAAAAAAAAAGTTTAACTGGGTTAATGATCAATAATAGAATAGTATATGCATACTTAAATTGTCTGTAGGTATGAATGTATGGTGGATTGTTCTGTGGCCAGAAAAACCAATTGACAGTCTGAAAAGTATGAAACAGACACATTATTAAGCTTAAGAACTTGAAGCCCTGTGGAGCTGGCATCCCTGAATGACAGCACTGAGTAGCCACAGAAGCCCATAGTGCTATCGGCAAGGCAGCGAGGCGCTCAGAATCCTCACTGTGTCCTCACTGTAGAGTGCTGCTCAAGATGGAAGCAGGTTTGCAAGAACTTTTAGGAGGTTTACGATGACAAGCCATTATACTTTTCAGAAAAGTTTAAAAGATAATCTGTAGTTAGCAAGAATAATGTGGGCCAGCTTGTTTTCCATGAGTGATAGAATAAGAAGACAATATTATAGGCAGAAAATATTTCACCTTGGGCGTATTTGTCAAGTGGGAGAAGCAAATGATAGAGTCCGTTTCTTGCCTGACTAATAAGATACAAAATCTGATTTAATCATGCACATTTATTCCAAGTTAGGTACCCCCTTGCTTTTAAATTATTGATGGTTTGACAAAAGTTATAAACAAATAAAAAGACGTATTTTAGTGCGGTAAGTTTAGAAAAGGTTAAAGACAGGTCACCTGAACCAGTGTTTCTGTTTGTTTGTATTTTTTTAGGGAGAGGTGTCCTGAAAGCTTTCACAGAGGAAGAATTTTCTTTTTTTTTCTCTTGTTTTATTGATAGTTTTTGCTATACGGTGCATGAGCTTGCTAGAGAGAGAGAGAAAGGCAGAGAGAGAGAGAGAATGAGAAATCAATCCTCGGTGAGGAATAGCCGTGCCACACCATCTCTTTAGAGGAGGAGTTTTCTATATAAACAGAGTTGTAAATGATGCATAGGAAATTGCCTGACAAAGGTGGAGATAGATGAACTCAACCATTAAGTGTCTTCAGGTATTAAATGAAAAGAAATTCAGTATGGGAAGGTGAATTGTTCAAGGATACGCATTGTGAACGTGTGAGCTTTAGCTCTGTCATTGTGCTAGCATTAATCTCTAAGAGGCATATCCATTGATGTAAAATGTAATAGGCAGTCAACTCTCGTTAGAACTCTGGAACCAGGATGTATGTTTTTCTATTAAAGTAATTACAGATTTGAAAGAAAGTACATATAGATTTGAATGGGCATAATAGGGAAGAGAGGAAAAGTACGAGAAAGTTTCTTGAACTTGTGTTTGATCAGTGACCTGAGTTTAAATAATATTTCTGTTTGTAGATCCCTCTGTCAAGGGACTTTCGACTTTGGAAATGCCACGAGAATCCTCATCTGCTCCTACATTAGAAGCAGGTGTGCCAGAAACAAGTAGTCATTCCTCAATATCAAGTAAGATTTCCTTTGGCGATCACTTCATCTGTACATTGATTTTGGAAGGCTGGGTGCTGCATTGTTTTCAGTCTTGGTATTGGCTTTTTCTTCTTTCAATGTCACGTTAGCTTCTTAGGTGATACTATTGTGTATGCTGTTAGAAACCTTGAGCATGGCCCACTTTTGACCCAATCTCAAGGATTCGCTAAATCGGTGTGGTTACTGATTGGCCAAGAATCCTAATTTGTTAAGAGATAATCACTAAATTTTATCATTCAATAAAATCACAAGTATATATTACTAGCCCAAACATAACACATAGTGCTAGTTCTGGGACATGTGAAAAGCACCATCTATGCTAGAATTTTACATGGAACACCTTTATTTAATTTGAACCACCTCCATCATTAAAAAAATTATCTGGGTTTTTATAAAATGAATATCATATATCATACTCCCCCTCATGACTGAATCTAGCCCTTTTGGTTTGGAAAATAAAAATGGAATGACATTTTACAGGATAATAGGAGGCAAAGATTTTGAATTACCTTCCACTGAGTTCTAGATTTTGTCCATAAGGAGCTTAAAATCCACTGGAGTTCCATAAGGGTGTGTCTACCCAACTCGGTGGAGTCAATTAGAAGATTTCAGCCTATGAAATTCTTAACAGGAATTAGATGCGAGGGTGTCACGTGCACTCAGGCGTTTTGCGTTCCGCATGGGCGCTGCCTGAGGAGCTAGTTAATTTTCATTTGACCATCTTTTGATGTGAGGATGATCCTAACAAAACAGATAAATATCTTAATATAAATGCTGGACTGGTAGTATGGAACATCATCATCTTCATCACTCATTCATTCATTCATTCATTCAGCAACTGTTTATGAAGTGTCTGTTGGGTGCCCAGGCACTTTACTTGGCACTAGGGATCAGAGGTGAAATCATAAGACACCCTTGGTTCTCAAGGCATTTACAGTTATAATAGTAACAATAGTCCCCTTTTATTTCACATCTGTCATGTGCAGGCACTGTGCTAAATGGCTCACATACATTATTTGATCCGACCTTTACAGTGGCGCTGCATGACAAGTGTTGTTGACTCTATTTTATAGATTAGGAAACAGAGTTTCACTGAGACTGACTGGTTTGCCTGAAGTCATACAGCTACTCAGTCAGACCTGCCAACCTGTGTTCTTATTTAGTATACCACACTACCTCAGAGTAGTTCACATGCAGCTGGAGTAGCAATTATAGAAATGCTAAGAAATATCATCAGAAAAGTCATGACATACATTTCTATGTTTTTCTATGCAAAGATGCATCACAACTTTCCTGACAACCCAATAGTTTCCAAGTGACAGTTATTTGCCCTTTGGGTAGCAAAGAACAGTTAATTCTGAAACTAATCGTTCTTTTATCACACCAAAAAAATGTGTTTGATAATAAATAAGGCCCATTTTCAAGTCTACATACTACAGTCAGCTTCTCGTCCTGAGTTGCATGAGTCATCTAAAAACAGAAGTTAGTGCATTTTAGTCTGAATTCCAAGTAGGATATAATTTGAGAGAGATAGGATTAAGTTAGTTTGGCTTCGGTGCAAATTCCGTGTGTCATAAAAGAAGCATATCATGATTCCAAATTCATGACTGAATCTAGTGTTTGGGTTTAGCCTAGTGCACCCCACTGTTGCACCTCGCTCCTCCTCTCTGTTCAAAGCATGCATTCTGTAGTTCTTAGAGGCATCACATTGCATGTTTCACCCTGAACTGAACATTAATTCACAGAGAATTCTGCTGTCTTTAAAAACCACTGAGGATTGGAGAAATTATTCAATAATTAGAGATTTAAAAATTCTTCTTTGATTGAGTCTGATAAATGGTGCTAATTTTAAGCTTGGAAAATCTTTTAAAAGATTTCTGCTTCAGGCATAGAGGTTGCGGTAGTTGAATCGTACATGACTGATTGGTTTGAGTCCCTATCTGATCCAGTAGTTTGAAAATCATACAAGGCACATGTGCATGCTCAAATCCCGAGAAGAGAATGAAGGAGAAGGGATTGGGTGTAGTCATCCTTTCCAGGGGTGATTTCTCACTTTTCTCTCTCTCTCTCTCTCTCTCTCTCTCTCTCTCTCTCTCTCTCTCTGTCTCTCTTTAACAAGTGCACGTGCCCTATAGCAACAACAACAAAAAAATTCTGCTTCTGAATTATACGTTAAGCTGTACGTTTTAAGTGAATCATAACACTGAAAATTTTACCAATCAACCACAAAATTCAGAGATTTTAATATTAGGCTGAGTAGTCCTCTCTGTGAATTCAGTTAATATGGACTCCAAGACACAAGAATTCTCATCACACTCTTTTCTTTTGGTAGTCTATCAGCTGATTATTTTGTAGCTAATCATGCCATGACCACCATTACTCAAAAAGCATGCTAATTATATTAACAGTAATGTTATAATTGATTTCACATCACACCAAGTTGCTGCTTTGGATTAAAGATGGGAAACCTTGTGTATAACATTTATGGTTTTTCAGAGGCTATACAATCATCCCATTTCTACCATCCCCTTCCAGGGCAGGTAGTTTATAGTTTCTGTTTCTGAAATTGTCCTCAGAGTGAATAACCACAAGTCATTGAATATCTAGAAGTTTGGAGTCATGTAGGAGAGCCCCATCCATGATACTCTGCCTCTCCCACTGGGCTGGTGGTAGGGACTGGTGGGGACACTCTTAGCAGAACAGGAGCAAAGGAGGCAGGCTGCCCTCTAACTCAGCAGTCTCCTGGCGGAAGTGCTGTCATTGTTTTTTGGCTTGGAAATGCTTGTAACTTGACATTGTCATGGGTTGAATATTTGTCAATGCTTAATTGCAGGATAAAAATGTTGCCACTGTTTTCTAAAACAAAGACATGTACTAGAAGATATTTGTGGGATGATGTTTGACTCACATTTTTCCAACATTAGGCAGAGGCTCATACAGAGATTGAAAACAGCATTGATTTTGGAGTTGACATGTTTTGATATTAGGACCACCTCAGTCACTGGTTGGTTCTAAGTAATATAATTTCATTTGCTTCAATTTCTCTAAAAATTGGGGTTAATATGTGTCATCCTACTCTGAAATATACATGTACATACACATATGAACACATACCTGGGGACCTCAAGGGGATAGGATGAAGACTGAAAGTATGTATGCACAAGCTCCATTAAAGAAAGTTAAGCTCTAAATTCAAAGTAGTATTTATTGTCCTCCTGAACTCTTTTTTTTTGGAACATGGCAGAGTATATAAGCAAAAAAAAAAAAAAAAAAAAAAAAAAAAAAAAAAAAAAAAAAAGAAAGCAATCTCATTTCATTCCGTTGTAACAGGCGTAAATATTTACAGACCAGTGCTCGTGGGCACTGTGACTGTCTTTGCTGAATGAAGTATGGTACCCAGAATAGCAGGGTGCCTTCATTTTTTTATTTGGACAGGAGCATACAACTTGCCAAAAATGACTAATACTACTGAAGGTTCAATTAGTATTCTCCATGGATGTGTAGAGGCATTGTGTGCTGTGGAAATTAATTCCCCCCCAGTAATCATCTCCTAATTTCCTCCATATAGCTCAGTATAGGCAGATGAAAAGGGGATCCCTGGGAGTTCTGACAATGAGCCAGTTAATGAAGCGGCAGCTGGAACATCAGTCTAGCGCCCCCCATAACATCAGCAACTGGGACACTGGTGGGTCAAGCTTTTTCTTCTCGTTTTACCTCTGAGATGAGCTAATGCCATTTTTTTTTTCTGTATCCACTCTGTTCCCTTTTTAAGGAGTAGACTTTCTCTCATGTTTGTTGGTTCAAATAGTTTTTAAAAGCACCTAAGATAATTACTAAGTTGGTTGAAACTTTCTAGTGTTCTAGAGTAACACGTTCTTTCATCTAGGCTAATCCAACTCTTTTTCTCTCTAAAACCCAGATTCCAGATAACTAGATTATCAAACTGGGGAGGAGGGAATGGATCTATGATTTCATGATGCAAACTAAAAATATAAACAAACAGCAGATTATCATAATTCTCTGTTTTATAAAGTACATAAACAGGAGAATCTTAGTAGTCATGATGATAGTAATCAAGTGTCGGCTTAGTGCCTTCATGATCTGCCAGTAGGTTTGGGAATATGAGTTCTGTGTTTTAGTCAGCAGGGTCACCAGGTTGCAGCCGCACACCCTCATGCTCATAAGATGGAACTGCATCTAACCTCAATTTTAAAGTAAGAATTAACACCATGACATGCCTACAACATGATCACTTGGCATTTTCTAAACTTCATTACCACCTTCTACACGTGTACTGCCCTCTCTAGCCGGTAGTACTCTTCTAAGTGCTCACCTTTCCATTTTTTTTTTAATTAAATGGGTCATTTGAGTTATGAAATTACATATGCAAACAAACTTTGAAACATGCATACACTGCAAAAACATAAGGGTTTATTATTGTGGTATGCTCTAAAGGCCAACATGTGGATCAGACTCTTAGTGTCTTGGTTAGTGTTTTCTGGCTATAGTTAGATGGGATTACTTGAATATTCTTCCATATGAGTAGGAATTACAATGTCCACAAAACCAAAATCTTGAGATACTTTTTAAAAACAAAACTGTAATATTTATATGCATGTCATATTATTTGCCTTCATTATCCTTAAAGAGAGAGAGAGAGAGAGAGAGAGAGAGAGAGAGCTAGGCTAGATAATCTATACAATACACCCAGTCCCATAGTGAACAGATAGATTCAGTTCTCCTGGACTTTATATCAGGGTCCTTAACATTTTAAGAGTGTAGCGTTTTCTCTTCATTTTAGTGATAGTTGGTAGTGAGCAGTGAATAATCAAAAAACAGGGCTGGCAGGTGGCATGGTGGTAGTTGGGGTGCTGGACTCCCCCATGGCCAACAGTAGTTTGAGTCCTGGACCTGGCAGCTTGCTTTCTCACGTTCCCTTTCTCTTTGTTTCTGTCTCTCTCTGGTCAAATTAAACATTAAATAATAATAACAAAATAAAATAATTCTTAAAAACAACAACAACAACAAAACAACAGGAAAGGAGAGAAAGAGAAAGACACTAGATAGCCCATCTTAAGAATTTATTAGGTTTGAGTGAAGTCTTTCTGTCCATACCTAAGGGGACTGTACTTTTCTCTTTACTGAGATGCAGCTAAATAAGGAACTGAGAACGGCAGCTCCTGTTTTCTTAGGTCTCCGATTATTCCATGCCCAGTTTCTGTTAGGTTGACCCAGAGGCTCTCGAGATTAGTCTACCTCGCTGTTGTTTTCTATAGCAAGCAGCTTATCCCGCCAACTCTTTTAGATTCTTACAACTTAGTTTGCTTGACTCCATTATAAAAAGGCAAACTGATCTCAATGTCCAAACTTCAATCTAAGGAAAAAAAATCTACATAACACCAAATAACCCATTTAACCAAATTTTCCACATTTCAACTAGACTCCAGCCTTGTTCATGTCATTCTGGTTTCTTGTTTAATTTTTCCCATGTACATGCTTTCTGAATTTTTTTCACCTGAGTTTTTCTGGGCTTGTTTTGCATCTTCCAAGTTGGTTTTCTAGTCACCAAGTCCTATAAGAGCATCATCTCAATATTCTCATTTTATTAGTGCTGTACAGGGCACCCCCCAATTCCACTGCCAGGGGAGAGTCTGTGAGTGTGCAGTACAGTGGTGGGCGGCATGTCACTTTAAACCATGGGTGATGAGTCAGTGACTTGCCCGTCTCCACAAGAACAAATCCCATCATGCAGACACACTGAGAAAGGCAGCCTACCGCAGAGGTCATGGCCAGTCTGCCTCCGCATGCACCAGTTCGCTCTGTACCTGCTGCGGTGCCATCGCGCACACCCGATCTTGCTTCTTTTCTTCACTTTTCATGTGAATGAACGTTCCTGGCGCCCCCTTCCCCGATTCTGCCTCTGCTCCCTCCTGTTCCCCTCCTTCAGTCCCATATCTGTCATTTCCTTCTACCAGTTCCATATGTTTTCTGGCATTACCTCACATGAGCACTTAAGTATTTATTGATTTGCAGAAGACATTTCTTTCATGGCCGTGACATTAGCCTTTCATTTCATATCAGGAGATATGGGATGTGAGCTCTTTTCAGGATGGGGTTGGTCTGGACCTCTTTTGGATGGTTTTAGAAGTTCTCATGTTTTTAGTTCTGTTTTATGTAACTGAACAGCAGGCTTGTAGCCAGACTCCAAACAACCTTTCTTTAAAATCCAGGATGTGTCCTGTAAGTGTTAATAATTAACAGGAACAATGACTAAACAAATAAACAAGCAGTCCCGAGAGATTATTGTTAAATTCTGTTATTGTGACTTGTAATGAAGTGACCACACTGAAGACTGAAATGCTCTGTTTATCCACAGAACAGATACAGCCTGGGAAACGCCAGTGTAATGTGCCAATGTGCCTAAACCCTGACCTGGAGGGACAGCCGTTGAGAATGAGAGGTTAGTTGAGTCGCAGAGCCTTGGATGTAAGAGCTGAAAGATACGATATATGTCCACCCTCTGTCACCCAGTGGGTGCTGAAGTCTCTTCTTCAGCAACTCTATGAAGTGGTCTGTCCTTTGTCCAAACACTTCCAGGGTCTGGAAGGCATGGTATCTCATGTTTGACCATGACTGACAGCACATTTATCCTTATAGTGACTTTCTAACCCTAAAGACATACAAAACAAAAATCTAGTCTTGCTCACATAATTTTGTGGGCATTTCAAAATAGCCACGCATAGCTCATTCCCTGTCTTTTCTAGGCCAGACATTCATGAATCCTTCAGGATTCTTCCAAACACATATCAGCTTTCCATATCATCCTATATCTCCTCTGAGCAAGGTCCAGCTGATCTGTATTTCTTTTAGAATGCCAAGCTCATAGTCTGAATACTAAGTCAGCTATCTGCAGTGTATATTAGAAATGCCCGCTTGACTTTATGCTGCTTGTGGGAGCAAGCGGAACATAACCCTGTGCTAAGATGATCAGAATATTTACTTTCAGAATTCATCCCGTGCATCTTAACTCCCAAAGTAGTTCATTCAGAAGGCAAGTTAACTGATCACTGGTTAAAAAACAAACCAAACCAAACCAAAACAAAACAAAACCAGGAAAAAATTATGACTACATCACATTGATAGTCCCTTAAATCAAGCAGAACTATTTTTCAGGCCATATCCCTCTTATATTTTCCAAAGGAATGAAGAGATGTTTGCCTCCAGCTTTCCCCAACATTTCTTTGGCAACAAGTAGCAGTCATACCCCTGTCTCAGATGAGGTGAGGTCCTTCCCCTCTAGGGCGTAGGAAAAGCTTTTATGAATAGAGGTCAGGGTAGTTGAACACATCTTTAGTGCTTCCTCATGATCCAGTGACTGAATAGTAGCAAAAATGGAAAGAGTTCATGGGAACAAAGACGGAATGGCAGTCTCTTTCACAGTGAATGGAGGAGTCCATTGGTGTGGCTTGGGGGACTGATGTGTGCATCCATGCTTTGAGACAGACACACACCTTTATGGTTTTCTTATTTCCCAGGTCCCCAAAGGGGCTTTTGTCAAAATGTCCAACTTCAAAATTGGGCTTTGTAGCTGGGACCCTTCTTATTCAAGTTTTTGAGAACCTCTGTCTCAACTTCTGATTTGCATAGCACACACTGTGTCTTCAGAAGGGGAACCAGTAGTGGTGGTGTCAGAGATGTTAGCAGTGTTGAGGGGACAGTGGAGGCTGCCTCCAACATGGAGAATGTGGTGGCGACTCAGCTACCACAGAGGTAGCTCAGGTCTCTGGAGTCCTTTGTGCCTGTGTCGCCTTCTCCTTGTGCAGTGCTCTCGGCACCTACCTATTACTGGCAGTATTCAGGAATCCCTTCACTCAGCTAATGGTGCCCATTAGGGTTAACGCCCCACTGAGGTAGACAGCCTTATTGCACTGCACATTCTCTGTTGCCATATGGAAAGACAATTTCACAATGCGATTGTCAAAAATACTTTTTGTATTGGGTATTGACTGTTTTGAAACCGTCAACTTGAGTTCTGAGTCCCTTCCTTTTCTTGATTTTAATTGTGGTTACTCTATAATAATAATTGGCAATCATCTTCTAAAAGCCTTGACTCAGAGGTTTTTTATCAATTTCTTATTTTTTCTAGTAGCACTGTGTACCTATCACCACATATCTTATGAGCTGAATTTTTCCACTTTCAGCATAGGCATTTTGGTATTTGGTTGACTTCACATTATATACTAAATGATTTAATAATCAGTTATGTCCTCTCTGACCTTGCCTAGTTCTTGCCTTCCCTATCATTAAGCAATTTATACTAATGCTTGTAATATTGTTGCTTCCAGTCAAAGACAAATCTTTATGAAGCTATTAGAGTCTTCTAATAACACGCTTAGTATAGTTAGGAAAGAATGTTACCTCAGAGACAGCTGATAAAGATAGTAGTACAATTTGGATTTCCATTTGGGAGCTTCTGGAAGTGACATAAAGATATTTTCAAATACTTTGCTATGCTGTTTGGGTTTGCAGGTCTTCTGCTTTTCATTTATATATTGCAACCTTTGATCAAGCCAGGGGTCCACAGGGTGGAAGCATCTTGACTTTTCAAGGACTTCGGTACCATATCCCCCCCATCAGATTGAAACAGATTGCCCCACATGGTTTGATTTCTAAAAGAATTATTTTGGAGCCAGCCAGGTGGTATGGCAGTTAAGGAAGCTGGATCCCACATGGACAACTGTGTGGTTTAAGTCCCAGACTTGGTGTCTTGAAAAAATGCCGAATGTGTGTGCCTGTGTGCCTAAAATTCCCAAAGAAGAAATGGAAGAGAAGGGATTGCAGCATGATCGTTGTCTCTGGGGAGATGCTTTCTCACTTTCTCCCTCTCTCTCTCTCTCTCTGTCTCTCTCTGGTGAGCAATCTCTAGCAAATTAAAAAATATATATATTTTTTTATTTCTTTCGGAACCAATCCTGAGCCATTATTATTCTCATATTTAAGGAGAGGTCACACAGTTTTCTTGTTTGTTTTCAGTGTCAAGGTACCAGTTCCTTGACAAAAAACAGAAAACAGATTGTTTAATGACGATTGAATTTTTCTGTCTATTTTTTGAAGAACCGGGAGTCTCAGTTCTTACTCTGTAGATCATGGCATTATTCGGGATTGTCACTTTGGGATTCTTCTCGGAGTGTCTCATAACCGCACTTCCCACAGAGTCAGTCCAGACTGGTGTCTTCCTAAATGGAGAACAACCTCCTGACTCTACACATTGACTCGTCACTGGAGCACGTTGCCAAGATTCCTCTTGCAAATTCCCTTGAAGGCATCTGAATCCAAAATTTTAAGCATTTGTAGTACTGATTGGAAGAAGTGAAATGAGTCACTGGATGGTTCCTTTAAAACACTTGAAATTTCATTTATAAATACTTCATTTTGAAAAATGAAATATTTTTGCCTTAGGTCTTAAGATATTGATTACTAGCGTAGAACAGTACCCTGATATTTGTTAGATCAGATATCTCCCCTTGCTTCAGTGCATGGCATTCTGGGATTGTGTTCACTTCCCACATTAGAGACACTTACTGTTGATATGCATGTGTAACTTATTTTTGAGAGAGAGATTTTTGCTATAGGGTTTGTGCACTTGCTGGAGAGACAGAGAAACAGAGAGACACAAGGCAAGAAAACATCCCCCATGGGGGAGGGCCACGCTGCAATCCCTTTTCCTCCATTCTCTTCCCAGGCTCTTGGGTATGCATTCACAGCCACCTGGCATGAGTTTTAAGCCTCTAGGTCTGGGACTTGAACCATGGTCGATTACGTTGGAGTCCAGTGACATAACCATTACACCATCTGCTGGCCCCCATGTGTGACTTTTATGCAGTAGTGTATGGGCAGCTTCCATTTATGCCTAGCAGTGTAAACTCTGAAACTCACTTAAGGGTGTCCTTGAATAGGGTTCCTTTGTTTTTCATCTTTGTCCTAGTACCCCATTGGTACACATGAATTCCTTCTGATTTTTTTAAAGTCAAGAAATAATAGGAGAGGTGTAAATCCAGCTCTTGAAATCACACATGCAGAAGCAAATCACAATCTTTCTTGACTTCATTTTATTATTGAGGGTTTTTCATAATGCACTTGCAATGTCTGAGTTGAATTCCAGTGGATGTGATTTTTAGGGGGTTTCTAAGACAAGAATGGGGCAGTCCCTGGCCCCCAGAAGCTGAACTTCCTTCACTGGTTATATCTTTTTCTGCTTACCCAGGTGCCACGAAATCCAGCCTGCTGTCAGCACCCAGCATAGTCAGTATGTTTGTGCCTGCACCTGAAGAATTCACTGATGAGCAGCCGACGGTGATGACAGATAAGTAAGCTCCCACAGTTCATTTCTTCCATGTCTACAGAATTTGAGTTTGGTCAACTTGGTTGTGAGAGACAATCAGAAGAAGCATGCTTTGCTTTTTCTTTTTAAAAAAAGTTTTTGCCATAGGGTGCATATGTTCTCTGGAGAGAAACAGGAGAGACAGAGGAAAAGTGAGAAATCGCTCCCCAGGAGGTTGGGCATGCCACAATCTCTTTTTTTTTTGAGAGGTTTTAGCTATAGGGCGCTTGCGCTCGCCAGAGAGACAGAGAGACACAGAGAGATAGAAAGCGAGAAATCACCGCCCCCCCCGGGGGGGGGATGGCCATGCCGCAATCCCTTCTCCTCCATTCTCATTTTGGGATCTTGGGCACACACGCACACTCGCCTGGTGTGAGTTCAAGCCACTGGGTCTGGGACTCGAACCGCGGTCGACCACGTGGGAGTCCAGCGACATAGCCATTATGCTAACTGCTGGTCCCAATCTCTTCTCCATTCTCCTCCTGGGACTTTGGGCATGCATGCACATGTACCCAGAGTGAATTTTAAGCTGCCGGGTGCAGGACTCGAACCACAGTCGGCCATGTGGGAGCCCAACAACGTAACCACTATGCCACCTGCTAGCCCTGCATCGTTGCTTTTAAGTCATAATCTGTTCTTCAAGTGGCTATAGCCAGGAGTCATGGTATGCATTTGTGATTTTAGAAATGCAGAATTCAAAGAGTAGCTTCCACTTATGCATAGACCTTTTTAAAAATTTAGATGAATGCAAATACTATCTCTTACTTATTATCCCTTGCAGTAGTTTTGCATCAATAAAATCCCTCAGCCAAATGCTTCAGACTGTTCTGGTGGAGTAAGGAGAAGACTTATTCTTATTCCCTCCTGCCAGCAGGATCCTTTCTCTGAATCTCAAACTCGTTACGCCATCTCGCAGCTTGTCAATCTTCAACAAGCTTGTCAGTTCTTTTGTTTTCCTCTAGAACTGAGTCCAAATGCATTAGCTTATTATACAGGTTGAACATCTCTCATCTGAAAATGTGAAATCCAAAATGTTCCATAATAAAAAACTTTGAAAGTACTGACAGACATGATACCGCAAGTAGAAAGTTCCATGCCTGACCTCATGTGACTGGATGCAGTCAAAATGCTGCCATACAAAAAGTATCAGATAGTGTAAAATTAGCTCTGGCTATATGTATAAGATGTATATGAAACATAAATGAATTTTGTGTTTAGACTTGGGTCCTAAGATAGCTCATTATATATGTGCGAGTATTCCTAATTCTGAAACAAAACACTCTGGTCCCAAGCGTTTTGGGTAAAGAATACTCTAACCGCATAAGAGCCTTCCAATTGTTAAGGCACCAGCCTGCTATCCTCACTAGAATCTCTTTCCCCACCCTCTTCTTTTCTAGAGCATGCCTGATGTGTTTTTTTGTTTTTGTTTTTTTTTTTCCTGTGATTTCATAGATACCCTCCTTTTTGCACTTTCTCTGCTTGGTGAACTTCTGTTCATGCTTCAAAACGCAGCTTAAGGCAGAGTTTCTCTAGTAGAATTAATCATGCCATTTTCTGGATTTCTATAGAATGTGGTACATATCCTTATTCCAGCACCTATCACATCATATTTTATCTTATTGGATGTATATATTCTGTAGTAGACTGTGAGTTCCCTAGGCAGTAGGGCCATTTCTCCTGCATTTTATACTTCAAGTACCCAGTATGTTGCGTGGCACATAAATGCTCATTCGGTGAGTAAGATGAAAAGGAAGGCTTGTAGGGTTTCAAGTTTGGAGAGATCTCCTTGGACCATGAAAGCTTCCTGGTAAAGATGACCCAAGTGATAAACTGGATAGACTTCTTTTTTTTTTTTTGAGAGGTTTTTGCTATAGGTTGCGTGCGCTCTCCAGACAGACAGAGACAGAGAGACAGAAAGCGAAAAATCACCCCCCAGGGGGGATAGCCACGCCACAATCCCTTCTCCTCCATTCTCCTCTCGGGATCTTGGGCACACATGCACAGGCGCCCGGCGTGAGTTTTAAGTCACCGGGTTCGGGACACAAACCGCGGTTGACTACGTGGGAGTCCAGCGACATAGCCATTACACTAACTGCTGGTCCCAAACTGGATAGACTTCTGATGAAGAAGAGGGTGAGGTGGAAGGGGCTGGTGTGCGTATCCATGTGCATGGCCACCCACTCCTCACTCAGTAACAAGCTGACAGGCATAAGAAGTGGTGGTGTCTCTAGAACAGCTGCCTTGGAAGAGTGCCAAGAGTGCTGAGTTGCCTGTGGAGGGCTTTTCTCGGCTCCTTCTTTGGTATAATTTTCCCATTTTGTGTCCCTGTCATGAAGTCCTCATCCTTCCTCCTTGCCTTCCTGGTTGTTTTCATGTGTACTCCATTTCTCTTTTTAGTTATTATAGAGATATGAGTCCTATATGTTAAAAAGTCAATTTGAAAGGACATTTTTAATCTTTTCTTTTTGGGGGAGGGGTCATATTTCTGGAAGTTTCAGATGGAAAGGTCACACTGCACTGGCAGTCATAGATGAGGCTCTTTTGCTATTCCCAGCAGACTTTACCTTCAGACTTTATAAAGCTGCTCACTTTATGAGGACCAGCAGATGGCATAATGGTTATGTCACTGGACTCCCACATAATCGACCGAGGTTTGAGTCCTGGACCTGGTGGCTTAAAACTTATGCCAGGCACGTGTGCATGCATGCCCAAAATCCCGAGAGGAGAATGAAGGAGAATGGATTGTGGTGTGGCTATACCCCTGGGGGGGTGAGTCTCGCTTTTTGTCTCTCTGTTGAGCACACATGCCCTATAGCAAAAATCTCTCTTTAAAAAAAAAAAAAAAAAAAAAAAAAAGCTACTCACTTTATAAAGCTGGCTTTGGTTGTGCTGGATTGCATCGACCCTCCAGGATACTGCATAGTAGTAAGTTGTAAGCGACTTAAGAGTAGGTGCCATTGTTTGTGCTTTTACAGGTAGGCCTGGTGAATTCATTCAATTGATCTAAGTGAGTGGTAGGGAAGAGACTTGATCCAGACTTCCCGGGCTTTCTAGAATGTTCTGTTGGCTCAACTCTCCTGCCTCTTACCCACAAATAGGACATTTTGGAAAGCTTTAATTAATGCTTAGTCATTTTTCATTTTTAATATCAGTTAATGAAAAAAAAAACTAGTGCTGACTCTCCCTGGCAAAAATTTCAAATACATAAATCCTGTCAACCAGAAGCTTTGGAACTCATTCTAAAAGGGAGCAATAACCCATGTGCCAGCCAGATGCTTAAGAGGCGAAAGAACGTCTTCAGCAATCAAAGGGAGAGTCACGATGTCTGCAGTGTGTGCTGTTTCTTTGCCTCTGACCATGGTGGCCCAGAGTCTGGTACTTACTGTTTTCGTGGGACGGCTGACCTCCTTGGGGAGTCTTTCTGGGACTCAGCAGAAATGACTGTGCGTGTCGTATCTTGGAACTGTGGCTGGCTTTCACGGGAAGCATCCTCTGTTTCCTTTGCAGATGCCATGACTGTGGGGCCATCCTTGAAGAATATGATGAAGAAACCCTTGGGCTAGCCATCGTGGTCCTCTCCACGTTCATTCACTTGAGCCCAGACTTGGCAGCCCCGCTGCTGCTGGACATCATGCAGTCGGTGGGAAGGTGAGCATCCACTTCTGCTTGGTTTGGGAGGAAGGCCCCCCTATTCGAGCTACTTCTGGAAGTAAAAAGACTGACTCAGAAGTGAAACGGTCAGTTATCTGGTAGATACTTGGCATCTGTGGGATCAGCTCAGACTAATATTAAAAACTGGAGGAATTAAAAAATATCCTGTCAGAGGGCACAGGCACTCACTAGAGAGAGGACCTCCAGACCTGAATGGGGCCTGGTTACACCACAATCCTTTCTTCTCTATTTCTCCAGTTCATCAGGATTTGGGGCATGCATACACATGTGTCTAGTATGTTTTCCATGACACTGGGGCTGGGATTTGAACTGTGGTCAGCCATGTTGGATCCAACTTTCTATGCACAGCACTTAACTGCCACACTACTAGGCCATACCACTAGTGGTAAGAGTGGTAAGTGCTACCGAAGTTTAATTATTTTAGATTTCTTTCTCATGAATGAGAGAGACAGAGAGAGAGAGAGAGGGAGAGAGAGAGAGGCAGGTACTCCCAACAGTATCCCCATGCTGTGACCTATCCCTAACCAGCTCTGGACCACAGGCACTGTGCATGCCCAGGGAGGTCTCTTAGTACAAACTCAGAAACTCTCCATGGGTGTCAGACTTGCAGTGTCGTGTGACTGCCACACCACCGTCCAGCCCCTCTGGACCAGTCTCTTGATTGAGTTCTGCAGCTGTGTGTGGTCCTAAGTCACATGTCAGAGCAAAGCTGGAGGAATCTGGGCCAAGAAAACGATTCTGTTTGTCATCTCGATTATCACGTGAGCTAATGCACGTAACCACACTCAGAACTGGGTAGGTGAGCAGAAGTGCTTCTTAAGTATTAACTGTTACATCATCTCTCTTTACCTGTGTTGACGGGGACTCTCTGGGCACTTTACTTAATTATGAAACTTGGGCCATTGTCATGTGAGGAGATAAATGGAAATACAGCAGTTTGCATTCTGACTCAGCCTTTGGCCTGACTGGGGGAATATATGCTTAGTTGCTTTGAGGGTGTTTATGTTTTTAAAAAGTCCATTTTGGGGACAGCACTGTGCAAGCTGGATCCCACTTGGTAGACCGCAGTTCAAATCCTGGTCCTAGTAGCTTGAGAAACAAGCCAGGGGCATGTGCATGTATACCCCAAATCTCAAGATGATGGAGAAATGGGGATGGGGCTGTGATGTGACTGCACCTCATTGTGGGGTGCTTTTCTCTCTTCCCTTCTCTCTCTGTTTCTCTCTCTCTCTCTCTCTCTCTCTCTCTCTCTGGAAAGTGCATACACTCCCTGACAATTAAAAAGAAAAAAAATCCATTTATTAGCTAGGACATTAGAAGATAAATGATGTATTTCATGGATCTAAATAGAGTTCAGATTCAATAATGAACTGTAGTCCTAGCACACACAATTTATAGGAGGACATTGGGTTAAACTCCATCAAATGTGTAAGTTTCAGTGTGCGCTAGGTGCTTAGGCTGTGGGTATTATACACAGCTCTTGCCCTCTTTTAAGTAGTAACTTTCTTCTGTCTTGTGGAATCACTGAGTAGTCATCCAAGATAGGGCATGATTAAGTGCTGTAGGCAGTGATATGAGTGATAAGTGCTACAGAAGTTCAGGATGGAAAATATTTAGGGAAGGTCTCTAAGGAGCAGGTGGAACAAGAACTGGATTCTGAAGATTCCTGGCATTTGATGGAGGGAAAGGGAATAAATCCTTTTTTTTTTTTTTTAAGAGATATTTGCTATAGGATGTGTGCTCTCCCCAGAGAGATAGAGACAGAGAGACAAAAAGTGAGAAATGATCCTCCAAGGAGGATGGCCACACCACAACTCCTTCTCCTCCATTCTCCCCTTGTGATCTTGGGAACGCATGCATACACGCCTGGTTTGAATTTCAAGCTGCTGGGTCTGGGACTTGAACCATGGTCAGCCATGTGGGAATCCAGTACCTTAACTACTATGTCACCTGCTAGCCTTGAGAATAAATTTTAATATAATACAGCTAAAATTTAATCTTTTTTTAAGTGAAAAAAAATGCTAATTTCACATTAAAGATAACTGCAATGCTTTAAAGTCCTCCACCCCAAAAGTATGACTCTATTACACTCCTATCCTCAGTTTTTCTTTTTCCTTTCCTTTTCTTTCTTTCCTTCTTTTTTTGGTAGTATCCTTGGGAGTTATGCAGTCAGAGATGGTACAAGATGGTATAAGGTTGAGTCTACTTTTAACCTTAGAACTAGCCAACATGCAAAGTAAGCGATGAATATGGGGATATGAAGAACTAAGAAGCAATCAACTATTTCATTAAGCCTTTGATTTTTCCTTAATTATAATTGTGGGCTACATGTTGTATCAGCAATACTTGTGGAGTTGGAGTTTTATTAACCTAGGACCACAATTCTCACTATCAGTATTTTTAGTTTTGGAACAGATAGAATGATTGATTTGGTCTGTTACCATCTCTTTCAAACAGCTTTGCCGAGTTGTAATAGACATACAGAGGGGTTTGTTTTTGGTTTTTGTTGGTTTTAGCATAAGCAAGAATAGTCTGTTTCAAGCACTGCCAACTGTTAGAATGGAAACACAGGAGCTTGGAAGAAAAGCAACAGAAAAACAGTAGCAGATACCTTTTTACATATTACATATACATATATTTAAATCTCTGCCTCCTTTTGGCAGACTAGCAAGAGATAGGAAAAGCATTCAATGCAAGCTGCCACAATTCTTAGCACCCTAAGCCTAATCTGATCACTAAAGCTACTAAGCAAGCAGATTTGATAGTCATGTAATTCAAGACTCTTTGCTACCACCAAGAATAGATAAGGTAATGTAGATTTATGTGTATTTATTTATGCTAGTTATGACCATAGGATCCGTTCCCAGGGTGTTTGTTCTAAGAGTATGTAAGGGCTGGCCCTGCAGCTCTTACAGGCTGTGCACAGAATGCTGAATTCCACAAGGCCAGCCACAGTTTGAATCCCAGCTCCAGTAGCTTGGAAAACACACTGAGCACATGTACATGGGTGCCCTAAATGTTGACAGGATGGAGAAGTGGAGGAAAAAGGATTGTGGTGTGACAGCATCCCTTTGAGAGGTGCTTCCTCTCTTTCTCTCTCTCTCTAGCAAGAGCATGTATTCTCTGGCAATTAAAAAAAAAGTGTTGGTGCCAGCAGGTGGTGTGATGCTTAAGGTGCTAGACAGAGGTTTAAGTCCCGGATGGGGCAGCTTGCTTTCTCACTTTCCCTCTCTCTCTCTCTCTCTGTGGTGAACCATGCCCTATAACAAATTGAAAGATAATAATAATAATAATAATAATAATAATAAATAGTGAAATTAAATTAAATGAAACTTTTCCAAAAGTATGTAAACCTAGCATAACCCTTTAATTTAAAACTCAAGCATTTCATTATAATTTTATATTTTCCTTTCTACATGGATCTCTCTTAAACTTTACCTATTTTTCTAGGTAGATATTTTAAGTTCACATTTGCTGTACCCTTAATTATTGTTTAGTCATTTGCCAATGATTATCTATTTTTGGTACGTACTGTCATTAGCATGTGAGGGGCCATGACCAGTGGCCCTGGTGTTAGTGTCGGAGGGTTCTCCAAGTGAGTTCAAGGCTCGTTCTTCTTAATAAAGGAAGACACTTTCAACATTCCCCTTGTTTCTTCAATAACTTACTAATCAAGACATGTTCTAAATTCTCCATTTAATACTTCTCTACATAACATATAGGATATTTCCATGCACGCAGAAGCATAGAATTATACCTTTCAACTATTGCATGTTATATATTGATTACTTTTTTTTTTTGGAGAGGTTTTTCTCTAGGGCGTGTGTGCTCGCCAGAAAGACAGAGAGAGACAGAGAGACAGAAAAGCGAGAAATCACCTCCTGGGGGGATGGCCACACCGCAATCCCTTCTCCTCCATTCTCCTCTCTGGGTCTTGGGCACACATGCACATGCGCCTGGTGTGAGTTTAAGCCACTGGGTACAGGATTTGAACCGTGGTCTACTATGTGGGAATCCAACGATGTAGCCATTACACCATCTGTTGGTCCCGCACATATTGATTACTTAAGCAATACATTGTTGTTTGTTGCAGTTAGGTTTTAGAGGTTGAATACAAAGACATGAATTTTGAATTGATTTAATATGGGGATGCACTGGGTCAAATGTTATTTCAGTATCTGTCTAATCTGGTAGAGGCCATTTTGTATTGATAGATTGGTGAGTGATAGAAAGCCAATTGTACATGCATGCATCTCCATGGAAATATCGGACTTGACGCAGAAAGCAGATGTCAGGGACTGGGTTAAGTCTAATTGTGGCGAGTGGCCACTGCGCGAGCTCTCCGTCTCTGGTCAAGGGAACTGTGAATAGTGAAGCATGTCTCTTCAGCAGGAATACTGCAGTTCATCATGAACAACTAAGACGTTGTGTGATTCTGTTTACTTTATTTCCTAGGTTGGCGTCCAGCACTGCCTTTTCCAATCAAGCAGAAAGGTACGGCCCTCAGAGGAGCCTCAATCGCATTTTAGTTTTGTCCCCTAGACATGGTCTTCCCCGTCTAAAACACCAGTGTGTACACCAAGGAGGGACTGTTGTTGGGTTCCAGTTGTGGCTCCAGAGAGAGCGCTTTTTCATTTTCTTTCTTTTCTTTTCTTTTCTTTTCTTTTCTTTTCTTTTCTTTTCTTTTTTTTTTGAGAGGTTTTTGCTATAGGGCACGTGCGCTTGCCAGACAGACAGAGAGAGACAGAGAGACAGAAAGCGAGAAATCACCCCCCAGGGGGGATGGCCATGCCGCAATCCCTTCTCCTCCATTCTCCTCTCAGGATCTTAGGCATGCATGCACACGCGCCCAGCGTGAGTTTAAGCCACTGGGTCTGGGACTCAAACCGGGGTTGGCTACATGAGAGTTCAGTGACATAGCCATTACACTAATTGCTAGTCCCAGTGCTTGTTGATTTTCTGTTCACACCTTCTTTCAGTCACTCATTTCAGTCAACAAACACTTTTAACCCACCCTGTGCCAGACACTTAGGTTTTAATTAGGGGCAAAGCTGACATGATTGCTACCCCCATGGGGCTTACAGTCTTATTGGGAAACTGAAGATGAGTACTTGTACACATTTGTAACTGTAAACTGTGCTAAGTGCTATGAAGAAAAAGCACAGAGAGACTTATATAACATTAATTCATTCAGCAAATTTATTTATGGAGTGACTGCTAGGGGCTGAGGATACAGCAAATCCCGAGTCCCATGTATTATATTGTAGCTGAGGAAGTAGAAAATAAGCAGTCACCAGCGAGCACACTGACAATGTAATTTAATAGCATTTGGTGCTCAGTGCTATGGAAATGAATCAAGTTAGTCCGGGAGAGTCCTGAAGGTGATATTCTGGGTACCACAGTCAAGGAGAGCCTCTCTGGGAAAATAATATTTGAAGGAAACCTGAATCGGGTGAGAAAGTGAGCAATGCAGCCATGCACAGAGGGCCTGGCCAGCACAGTCCTGGTTGGAGAACGGGTGTGTAAAGGCCTAAGGCAGTTCACTGGCCCACGATTTCTGGTCTGCTCTCTCCCTGTTCCACCCCAGCATGATGGTTCCAGGCAATGCAGCGGGGGTGGCCAAGCAGTTCCTGCGCTGCATCTTCCACCAACTGGCTCCCAACGGCATCTTCCCGCAGCTCTTCCAGAGCACCATCAAAGGTAACTCGCCCGGACCACCCAGATACCACACGCTTCCCAGTCCCGACACCCCAACTAAGTCTGACTGTTGGTTTCCAGATGGGACTTTTTTACGGACCTTAGCCACGGCTCTGATGGACTTCAATGAGCTGAGCTCTATCGCTGCTCTCAGTCAGCTCTTGGAGGTAGGTCTGCTTTAATCATACCCTGGGCCTGGGCTGAAATCGGGGGGTACTACTGATTTGTCAGTACCCTAAAGTACTGCTGAGGCAGAAACCCAGTCCTCTAATTGAAAAGTTAAATGGAAGAGTGAGCAGGTGGTGTAGTGGATAAGGCACTGGACTCTCACGTTGAGAACAATGGTTTGAGTCCTGCATCTAGAGGCTTGAAACTTTTGCTGGCCCTGTGTGTCCCCAAAATCCTGAGAGGAGAATGGAATGTGGCCATCCTCCTTAGGAGGTGGTTTCTCACTCTTTCTCTGACTTAACAGTAAGCACATATGCCCTATGGCAGAAATCTCTCTTTAAAAAAAAAAAAAAAGAAATGTTAAATTTTCAAATTGAAATCTTTTAAGTTAAATTTAAAATGCTACAACTTAGATCATTTAAATTTTTAAAAATTAACAAAATAATTACCAAGGCACAGAAACGTCTCAGTTGGCCTAGGCTGTTTTGTGTGGGTTTACTATTCAGTTAAAGCTTGGAGACACTCTCAGCTAATCCAACATTGAGCACCCACTTCCACTGATCTCTCTGTCTTTGGAAACACGACGTGGATGTTGTCGGTGCGAAGAGCAGTGTTTGCGGTATCGCAAGACGCGGACTGAGTGTCGCTACTTATTCATAGAGGAGTGCAGTATCGCGAGATTGGGATTCAGGTTTCAGCCCCGCTGCTTATTTGCTGTATCAGGAGATTCGGTTTCAAGCCTCCTTGGTAGCTCCTTCGATGACAGTAACATGGGGGTGTTTACAGATTGCCTAGGAGACTGTGGCTCCTGGGATTCCTCCAGTCATTGTCCAGGGAATTCCTCCCTGCGAGCATTGTGTGCTTTCTTAGCACCTGACCAGCAAGTTGTATAGGTTCTTAAATGGTTCCGATTTCTCGCTCATGTTTCACCTCTCACAGAGTCGAAGATCGCCAGATTTTCTCCTTAAGTGCGTCTGAACTTACCGATTTCTCTCCATGTCCCTCTTGCCTGTTACAATGACAGACCTATAGAGTGGGCATGCAACAGGTGTTTACAGTGTGCATATGTGATTTTAAAACTGATCTTCACCACATAGCTCAATGAATTCCCATGCTCTTTCAGCAGTTGATTGCCTATGCTTTTGTTTTTAGGGTCTAAATAACAAAAAGAATTTACCAGCAGGGGGTGCTATGATACGCTGTTTGGAAAACATCGCTACCTTCATGGAAGCTCTGCCCATGGATTCTCCTAGTAGCCTCTGGACCACAATCAGCAACCAGTTTCAGACATTTTTTGCCAAGCTGCCTTGTGTTTTACCTCTGAAGGTAAGGGGAGACTGGGATTTCATTTTAAATGACTTTCTTATCATTCGCAGACCGTTTGCTTGCTAACGGTAGGCGATTTCATGTAGCTCGGGGCTGCGAGGAAACACTGTCACCGCAGAGTAGAGAGTTATTTGGCTTTTCTCTCCACCATTGGAAGGTGATAACAGTATGGAGTGGGCACTTTTCTCACTGATTAGAAGTATGCTCAGTGATTGCATGCTTCTTTTGATTAAGAAAAAGAGGTCAGAAAGACATGCGTAGATTGTGTTGATCTAGAAAATTTTCTCAGGTAGATATTAAAAAAGAACGTAGTTTTGTTTGGAGAGGTTTTTTATTATTATTTTTTTTTCCTCTATAGGGCGCATGCGCTCACCAGAGAGACAGAGAGAGACATAGAGACAGAAAGCAAGAAATCACCCCCCAGGGGGGATGGTCACGCCACAATCCCTTCTCTTCCATTCTCCTCTTGGGATCTTGGGCACGCACGCACACGCGCCCGGTGTGAGTTTTAAGCCACCGGTTTCGGGACGCGAACCGTGGTCGACTACGTGGGAGTCCAGCGACATAGCCATTACGCTAACTGCTGGTTCCCAGAAAGAACATAGTTTTGTTTAAAAGGAGACATATAATGTAAAGGCACAGTGCTAGAGAATTATCTAAAGGGAAGCGATTGCTTGTGCGATTGTCAATAACGTATTTTGAAGACCAAGATAATATTTCTGTTTAATGTCTCCCCGACCCCCCAACACCATACTGCTCCCACAAGAATACACTCACGGTTATCTAGCTAGAAATCTGGTGGCTCCAAGGATAATTATCAGCATGAGCCCACTAGCTACGAGAACAAAAGCCTATACTAGAAGCTGAAAGAGCCCTATAAACATCATCCTTTCCAATGTCCCCCTTTTTTGAAATGGGGGTCTGAAATTCAGAGAGAAGGTATGATTTGCTTGAACACTTTGGTGGTATCAGTGTGAGGATTAGAACCCAGGTCTCCTGATTCACAGTTCAGCCCTCTGTCTACTACCTATCATGCTGCTAGCATACTCTACCACCCTTCTACTGAGGGGTGAGTTGAAGGTGTTCACAGCTCTAGAGCAGGGAGAAAGGAGGAGGCCAGCAGTGGCATTTCTGTAGCTTCTACTAGCTTCGTGAGGGCTTTTGTGCTTTCTCTAGGCTGATCACAGATACAAATATTTAACTTGCAAAGCGATGACTCACTTGTTGCTCTGATGAGTGAAGTCACGTGCTGGCTGCTCCACTTCTGAAATGAGTATTATACATATGTAAATTGTATTAAAAAGATCAGCCAGCTGCAGTAATCTTCTAAATCAGCAGATGCTACTCTTAGGGTTTGTGAAGGTGATCATCCAGGACCCTTAGCTTGGTGTGTGCTGCTTTGAGTTTGAAATTACCGTGACAGGGCCAGCAGTTGGTGCGATGGTTGCATCGCTGGACTCCCATGTAGTTGACTGCAGTTCGAGTCCTGGACCCAAATGCTTGTGTGCCCAAAATCCAAAGAGGAGAATGGAACAGAAGGGATTGCTGTGTGGCCATTCCCGGGGGGTGCTGTTAGGGGGGTGATTTCTCGTTTTTTGTCTGTCTCTGTCTCTCCAGTGAGTGCATGCACCCTATAGCAAAAATCTTTCTCTTAAAAACATAAATTAAATAAATAAATAAATTGCTGTGAGAAGCAGGAGGGTACAGAGGAGGGATTTTTGCCACCCCTCACATTCTGTATTATGACCCTTGTTTGTCCCCAAATCTGGAGCAGCTGAATAAATCCAGTCACGGAGGATTAGTACTTTGAAGCCAGGTGTGCATTTAGCTACTGCACACGCACACAGGAGTCAAGTGCACACACTTCAGGTGGCCACGTGCATCTCCTGGGGCCAGGGAGCCGTGCAGGTCCTTTATTGCCAGACAGCCACACACTCTAAGAGAAGGGTGGGGCATCTGGCAAACTCAGGTGCCTGTAAGAGGATGTGACAGTCAAGAGGAAGTGAAGTTTTCTTCACTTCTGGGGTGGGGCAGCCCCATGGCTGACTGCAGTTTGAGTCTTAGGTCTGGAGGTTTGCTTTCTCTTTGTCTTTCTCTCTCTCTGGTCAAAATTTAAAAATAAGGATAAATAAAATAAATAATTTAAAAAATAAACTTCCCTTGGGAAGTTGCCAGTTGCGAACAACTGGTGTGCCTAATTGGTGACAATTCGCTCCTCCCATAGGGACCTGCGTGCAAGGTTAATGAGGAAAGTGGAGTGAGATAAAATAATAACAATCAAGACCTTGCGAACTGGATAGTCCCTGGACAGGGGTCATTTCCTGCTCTCGTCTTGTTTGTTGTTTTGTGGGAGTGCAGGCCTCAGGTCGTTGATTTTCCCATTTTTTCCAAGATGATTTTTCCCGTTTTTCAGTCACTATGGGAGCCTGGTGAGCAGGCAGTTTTCAGCCTGTGGTTTGAGGTAGTGTAAATGTCACTCAACTCCAGTGGAGGTTGAGCAGATTAAACAAACCAGTGGTTTCTTTAGAAGGTATTTGTGAATTACTTTCAGAATTCGGAAGATTTGTGCTGCTAGGGTAGATCTGGGCACTGCCTCGGAGCCTCTTCTGCCTTCGTTTTCCGTATCTGGGAAGAATATTAAGCCATTGAAAAACCTGTAGTTATTTTCCAGAGTTTAGAGAAGGGGATCTCAAGCTTCCTTGCTAAAACCCCCATGACTGTGCCTGACAGAGATTCCGATTCAGTAGGGTGGAGCCTGAGGACAAGTTTCCATGTGATAGAGACCCTGTTGGTCTGAGGGATTCCACTTTGAGAGTCACTGGGTTAGTGATTAACCATAGAAAGTTCACAGCAGCCTGCTATGTGATATATTTACAGTGTTAAATACTGCTTATGCAGTGCTGTAACGTTGTCTCCCGATTCCAGTAAATTCAATTTAAAAGGTGCATTTTGATGTGGGATCTTGCCAAAATAGAACTGCCATATGTAAGGCATGGTTTTCTCATGGAGAAATTTTATTGCTTCTCCCCAGGTTTTTGTCATGTCTTTTCATAACAGACAAATAGCAGATGAAACTGGTTCTTATTTGGACTAATGTTTTTAAAAATAGACCTGAGTAGCCCTCTCTCCCATATGGCCTTTTACAAATTAATGTACCTCTTTAGGTTGGATAGATTTAATATCTATCTATCTATCTATCTATGTATGTATCTATGTTCATCTGTCCATCCATCCAGTTGTCTTTCCAACTCTGATTTAATTTGTATAGAATTATTTATTTAATTAAATTAATTAATTTTTTAAAATTTGCTATAGGGTACATGTCCTCACCAGAGACAAGGAGAGAGAGAGAGAGAGACAGAGAGACAGAGAGACACAGAGAGAGAGAGAAAGTGAGAAAGCAAGCCACCAGATCTGGAACTCAAACTGCAGGTGGCCATGTGGGAGTCTAGTGTCTTAACTACCATGCCTCCTGCTGGCCTATCTGATTTAATCTCATGGTTCTTCAAAAAATAGTCGAGGAGATGTGTTTAATTATTTAACATTGTTTGTTTAATTTTTTAACCTGAGAATGATTTATTTTCAACATGAATATATGGCATGGAAAGCTATCAAGAAGCAGTTATATTTCAGATCATTCTTTTTGAGGAAATAAATGTTTATAGGAAATATGTGAAGCAAAAGATATATTTAAAAAAGGAGGGCCAGACTGTGGAATGGTGGTTAATATGGTGGATTTTGCATGACTAATCTTGTGATTCAAGTCCTGGACCTTGCAGCTTGAAAAACATGCCAGGCGTGTATGCATATACACCCAAAAATCCAGAAAGAAGAGAAATGGAAGAGAAGGGGTTACACTGTGACTGTTCCCAATGTGGGGTTCTTTCTCACTCTCCTTTCTCTGTTTCTCTGTCTCTCTTTGGCGTTCCTTCTGGCAAATTAAAAAAAAATAAAAAAGAAAGAAAGAAATTAACTTTTTCTTTTTTCATATTTGTTCACAGTGTTCTTTAGATTCCAGTTTGAGAATTATGATTTGCCTTTTGAAGATACCCTCAACCAATGCCACAAGGGTATGTATGTTTCAGAAAGACATTACAGTTGTCATTCAGTGGCCTAAAACGGTAGGCAGTGTAGCATGATTGAAGACGTAGATACTGCACACGGGCTGCCTCCCTTTCAGCCTCCTTTTCTGTCCTTGGGCCAGGTCAGTATCTTCTATGAAGAGCTCTAAGACATCACAATGTCATTATTTATAGTTGGTTTTCCTGGGGTTGACCCTGTAGCCTCATGATTAAGGGAACTTAATCTCACATGACTGACCACAGTTCAAATCTGGCCCTGGCGGCTTGAAAAACATGCTAGGCACGTTGTGTGTTTATGCTCCAAATCCTGACAGGTTGGAGAAATGGAGAAGGGATTGCAGCACGACTACACCTCGTTAAGGGGTGCTCTCCCTTCCTCTCTTCTCTCTCCCTTTTTCTTTGGCAAGTTTATGCAACCTCTGGCACATTAAAAATAAATAAATTAATTAAAAAGCTCTGTCAAGTATTGTGGGAGCTGATGTAGGAAGAAGTCGCCGCAGATGATACATGCATTTTTTTGTTTAATTTAAATGCGACCTTGAAGAGTGACAAAGTGTTTACTGCTCTGATGGGGGTGCAAAGTACTTCAGGCAAAGGCAATGAACGGCGGTACGAGAGTAAGTGGAATTTTACATTGAAGCACAGTGCCTGCCATATGGTGAGTGGTCAGCAAATGCTGGTTGCTGTTTTGATGAAGAAATTGATGCTGATTCTGAAAGTGCTCAGGAGACATGGGGGAGGGGACAAGTAGCCAAACACTGCATTGGGCAGGTAGACTGGCAAGATATAAAATAATGTCCTGCATGCCACATTAAGGAATGTAGGACCTCCTGAAAGAAATGAGAGGTTCTCAAAGATTTTTAAAACAAGGAACCAATGGAAAGGATGTATTTAGAAGGATCACCTAGTTAGTAGTATGGAGGATAGATTGGTGGATATGGCCCACCAGATGGCCCACGTACTTGTCAGAGAGAACCCTATGTGATTCTGGGCACACATACATACGTGCCCGGGATTTGAACTGTGGTCAGCCATGTGGGATCTGACTCCTTTAACCCCTCCTTTATCCAGGACCCGCAAGGCTGGCCCTGATAGAGCTTGGATAGCACTTACATTGTCCTGAAGTCTCCCCAGTGAGACCGTGAGCTTCATGAAGTCCAGTACTGTGTCTCTTTCACTTTCGTATCCCTGGCTACATTACCAGCTGGATGACATACAATGGCACAGCCGTTCTCTGTGTAGTAGCGTGTAATTACAAGTTCGTTTACCAACAGAACACATCTTCTGTAGCTCTTCACTGTGATGCACTTTCACAGATCATGGTTTATGCTGGAAAGTTGCAAAGAAATTATTTGGTTCAATCTGTTCATTTACAAATAAGAAAATGGACTCACGGAGATGAGGTATCTCGGCCAAGGTCACAAAGGTGGTTAGTTGAAGATCTGAGACTTAAAAATAGGTTCTGGAGTCCAAGTTCTTTGTTTGTTGTTGTACCAAATTGCCCCATCATCATGCTGCTCTGGTCGGTAGAAGAGCAAGTTTCTACTCAGGCTCGAGTTCAGGTTTCTCTTCTTGAGCGGTAAGGATGCATTATATTGAGCCTGAGGAGTGTTCCCATCCCCATTCATCTACTGTGAGGGAATCAAGGCAGCAGCAATTATACAGAGCACAGAATACTGAGTTAACAGTACTGTTTCAAAGAGTTTCTTCAAGATTTTCTGTATGGGAAGTACTATGCGGATTTCTGTGGGGAATACAGACAAATAAAAGATCATTTCTATCCTCAGAGGCAACGAACATGTAATGAATTCATTTCTTAAAAAAGAATTATTTTATTTAACTTTATTTATTTATTTACTCATTTTAATTTGACCAAAGAGGGATAGAGCGAGAGAGAGGGAAAGTGAGAAACAAGTCACCAGGTCTGGGACTCGAACCACAGTCTGCCATGTGGGAGTCCAGCTCTCTTAACCATCACGCCACCTGCCGAATTCATTTTTATGTCAATATGGAATAAGACTCTCAAGAATACTCACATTCTTTGATTTAGTCATTCCTTTCTGGGGATATATCCTAAGGAAGCAAATGAAAATACAGATTTCATGCAACAATATCTTTATTGGGGTGTTATTTATAGTAAAATGTAATTTTGTGGCCATTAAAATGGATGATTATGAAGAATTAAATGGCACTAGAAATTTTTTATGCTATTATATTGAGTTAATAAAAAGCAAAATATGGGATTGTACATGTGAAAGATTTCAACTCAGTATACTAGTATATAATAAAGAAGGGCTATGTATCAGAATGATATCACTAGATGGTGGGACTGTGGGTGACTTTTTATTTCATTTGTACTTTCCTACATATCCTGGCTTTGCACATTGAGCATGTATTAATTTTTTTTTTTTTTTTTTTTTTTGGTAGAGGTTTTTGCTACAGGGCATGTGCACTTGCCAGAAAGACAGAGAGAGACAAAGAGACAGAAAGCAAGAAATCACCCCCCAGGGTGGATGGCCATGCCACAATCCCTTCTCCTCCATTCTCCTCTCGGGATCTTGGGCACACACGCACATGCGCCCGGTATGAGTTTAAGCCACTGGGTCCGGGACTTGAACCGTGGTCAACTACATGGGAGTCCAGTGACATAGCCATTATGTCAACTGCTGGTCACGAGCGTATATTAATTTTATAATCCAGGCAATAAGGGCTAAGAAGTTCAGAAATATGAGAAATCATGGCAAGGGAGTCTTTTGGAGTCCAAGTAAAACCCTCTCTTCTCTATAGAACAATTCTATCTGTAGAAAATCACCCCAGAACTTGGATTTTAATTTCATTTGACTTTTTGGGCTTAAATATTGATTATCTACTTAACTGCCTCAACTACAGAAAAGAGAAGGACACTAAAGCTTCAGAGGGTTAATAATGAAGACCAGACTAATCGATGGAAGGCTTACAGTTGCCAAGTGCTTTACGTATATTATTTCTTTTAATTCTCACAATGACTTAAGGAAGTGGAAGCCATGTTGTCCCCATTTTACAGAAGAGACAACTAAGTTCCAGAAAGGTTGAATCACTTATTCAATGTCATAGGGAGCTGGAATTTGAAAATACTGTGTCTGATTCTAGAGCTTTTGTTATTAATTATAACAGACTGTTTCCCAAGAGTTAGAAAAAGTTTGAATGAGATAAACGATCTGAAAGTATCTACCCTTGCCTGACACTCGGTAGGTACTCAATAAATGTTTCTAAATGATTTAAGAAAGCCTATGGAACTGAAACTGGCCTTTCATGAGTGCAATTCAGATGGGGAAAATAAAACCCACAGGGCTTTCCTGATAATCACTGGCAGGGGCTAGGTCATGAATTTTATCTAAGGTAACAATACTTTGGTACTTGCACACAAAGGTGGCTTGCACGGCTTAACTGAGAAGACAGGCTTCTAGAAGACGAAAATTTGCTAAGGATTCTGAGAAACAGAGTTAAAAATCCTCATTCAAACCTCACAGAGTCTCGACTGCTTGGGGTAGACAGGAGGATAGGGTTCTAGGTAGGTGGGTTTGTATATGAGGCCATATGGAAAAATGGATTGTTCTTAGCAGTGACATGATTACAATGACGCTCTTTGAGCCATTGACTGTTCTGTACATGTACAGTTCTGTTTTGGTTAGACCCACAGGTGGCCCCAGTAGCTATGTGGCAACAGATTTTTAAATTAAAAAAGGGTGATTCCATTAGTTAAAGTATTTTAAGGCCTTAATACTTTTTAGTCTAAATGAAGAAATCAGCGATTGATTTTATGTGGCCCCAATCTCTTTGCAGAGTCTGTTGGAACCATTTTCAAAACTGCTGAGCTTTGTGATTCAGAATGCCATCTTCACTCTGGCCTACCTGGTGGAGCTGTGTGGCTTGTGTTACCGCGCTTTCACTAAGGTGGGTTCCACACCTGTGTTCCCAGGAGACCGAAGGCTGGCAGAAATAGGTTCTTCCTACTCTCTGTCAAGTCACTGTGAGATTAACTGCTTCAATATAGTTAAAAAATATAGTTAAAATTCTGCTGAGGTCTAATAAATATTGTTGAAAGAAACACTTTACACATAACTACATAAGCTATGTCTAAAATATGCAGCTTTGGAGAACTGAGGGTCATACGACTTAGAAGAGAAAAGGCTTTTTGAATGCAATGAGATAATGGTCTAGGTGACCTTTTAAGGTCTTTTTCAAGTTCACCATCCCATAACTCGTGGAGAAGCCATCCTATTTAATTGTTTTGACACCCAAAGTAGAAAAATAAGTTATTTGTAGAGGCCTGTGGAGAGCTTCTTAATGCTCACCATTTGTCTGTCTCCCCAGTTCAGGGTTCTTGGCCTCTGAGATGATAATCTCATCTTTTGTCATCTTGTCTTATAATGGTTTCTTTATTGCATTATCTTTAGCATCCCCTGTCCCACTACTGAGAAAATGGAAAAGTACTGCTTGCCCGGGGTATACCGCAGCCTCATTGGAGCTGGTGGATGCTGTCCTAATGGAAAAGCAGAGGGCAGGGCAAACTGGGAGCATTTCTATTCTTAAGAACAATGTGCAAATGTGACCCTTCCAATTTCCAGATTTTCCATGTTTATTTTCAATGGGGTCTCTGTGTCTGTCATTCGCTCTTGAACATTCAGAATGCTTCTTTATTCATATGAACCACTTCAGTAAGCCCTTATTTTCCTCATAAAAATCTAATTTTATGCTAAGACTTCTATTTATAAACACCCTTGTCTCCTTTCTTCCAAACTTGTGTCCGTTTGACCATGTTAAGTGTTCCATCATATCTTTTCTTTCTGTCTTTCTTATGATGAACTATTTGTTACCCTGCCTGGAGCAGTAGGTTTCCTAGCTACCAAGATAATCAGCATTTGTTTTCTTTTTTCAGATTTTTCTTAAAAAATGGCTTCTCCTCCTTTTTTTTCCGCTTAAAAAAATAGATCTTTAAGACACAGCACCAACTAAAATAAGTTGTTCTATTTTTAGAAACTATTTTTATTTCTTGTTTTCTTATGTTTGATTTGTTTAAGTTATATCTTTTTTGACAGAGAGAGTCATAGTGAATTTATTCTTTCTATGTTGTACACTATAGGTATTGATTACAGGGAACCTTCTAGCACTCCAAATTAAAAATATTCATGGTTTCAAACATTCTTTGTACATTATATCCTCACATAATCCATCATAACTTTAGGAGCCTTTCACTTCCTGTTGTCATCTGCTCTTCCTCATTTCTCAAACACAAAATAATAATTACTTGTAGAAAGCTTCAATCTAAGGTGTCTCCACTTTCCTCATAGATAATGAGACACTATAAAAAAATAGTTGAATGAGCCAGTCCATGGCATAGTGGTTAAGGTGGCTGGATCCCACATAGCCAACCACACCATTTAAATCCTGAACCCAGCAGCTTAAACAACACACTGGGTGGATGTCTGCCCAAAATTCTAAAAGTTGGGAAAAATGGAGACAAAGTCATTGTATGACCATTTTTCATGGGAGATACTTTCTCAGTTTCTTATATGAAAGTGACAAAGAATGGTATCTATCTCAGCTGAGAGAAAGATTTGTAGTCTCCCTTGATGATTAGTAAACATGGGCCTATCTTTGAACAGGTTTAGAGTTTGAATTTATAGTACCTGCATGCTCTGAAACCTCAAAGCTGAAAAGTCAAGTAATATCTGTGGTGAGCAAATAATAGTGTTAGAATGCCTGGTTGAAGCAAGCTCAAAAGGAAGCGTCAAACTTCTCTGGAGGAGAGTGCCTTCAACCTGTGCCCAACAGTATTTTCATAGTTTAAATCCTAGTGAACATGAGTTCGTAATCTAAAAATACTAAACAAATGAAGAAATAATGTAGCATCAACTCTTAGGTCATTGGGAAGATCATGGTCTATTTTTGTATGCAAAAATGTGTCATGACTTTCTAGATGATCCAATAGATTAGCAGACTCAATAAAGAAAATCATTCCCACCAAGAACCTTTAATATTAAAACTGAAATAGACACTGTAAAATATTTTAAATGATAAGTATACAAAGATAAAAAAAAAAAACCAAAAACACAAAAAAACAGGCCAACTGGTGGCATGGTGGTTAAGGTGGCTAGAATACACATGGCCAACTTTATGGTTCAAGTCTGGTACCTGGTGGCTTGAAAAACACTCGGGGCACATGTTTGTGTGTGCTCAAAATCCCAAAAGGAGATTGGAGGAGAAGGGACCGTAGAAGGGTTATCCCCCTGGAGGGGTGCATTCCCATTTTCTCTTTCTCTGTCTTTCTCTCTCTGGTAAGTGCATGTCCCCTGTAACAAACAAAAACAAACAAACAAGTGAAACAACAACAACAAAAACACACAACAGATCTAATCATTTTGAAAAAAATTTTTAAAACTATTCTCAACAAAGTAATGACAAATAGTTGAGATGACAGATAAGCTAATTGTCCCGAATGAATCATTACACATTGTATTCTTGTACTGTAAAATCATTTGTACCTCGTGATTATGTACAATTCTTATGTTAGTTTAAAAATATCTTTTTTTTTTAAAAAGGAAAAGAACCAATTCATCTCCTTTACACCAATGGTTTCCTTTTGTTCTTTGGTCACAGAGGACACAATAAAGCCTGTAGCATCAAGATGAGAAAAAAAAAAAAGAGGAAAAAGAAGAACAAGACAGATCTGAACAAAGTGGAAACTGTAGAAGTATAAAACAGTCACTAACATAAAAACATTCAATGGATAGGTTAATCAGCAAATTAGACACAGACAAGAAAATAATTGGTAAAATGGAAACTAAATCTAAAGAGATTACCTGAGATGCAGCAAAGAGAGATGGATGAAGGATATAAAGAAAAAATCTAATAGTGCTTCAGAGAAGAAAAGTATGCATTTTATTGATTCTTCTTCTTCCTCTTCTTCCTCTTCTTCCTCTTTTTCCTCTTCCTCCTCCTCCTCCTCTTCTTCTTCCTCTTCTTCCTCTTCCTCCTCCTCTTCTTTTTCTTCTTCCTCTTCTTCCTCTTCCTCCTCCTCCTCTTCTTCTTCCTCTTCTTCCTCTTCCTCCTCCTGCTCTTTTTCTTCCTCTTCTTCCTCTTCCTCCTCCTCCTCTTCTTCTTCTTCCTCTTCTTCCTCTTCCTCCTCCTCCTCTTCTTCTTCTTCCTCTTCCTCCTCCTCTTCTTCATCCTCTTCTTCCTCTTCCTCCTCCTCCTCTTCTTCTTCCTCTTCTTCCTCTTCCTCCTCCTCCTCTTCTTCTTCCTCTTCTTCCTCTTCTTCCTCTTCCTCCTCTTCCTCCTCTTCCTCCTCTTCTTCTTCTTCCTCTTCTTCCTCTTCCTCCTCCTCTTTTTCTTCTTCCTCTTCTTCCTCTTCCTCCTCCTCCTTTTCTTCTTCTTCCTCTTCTTCCTCTTCCTCCTCCTCCTCCTCTTCTTCTTCCTCTTCTTCCTCTTCCTCCTCCTCCTCCTCTTCTTCTTCTTCCTCTTCTTCCTCTTCCTCCTCCTCCTCTTCTTCTTCTTCCTCTTCTTCCTCTTCCTCCTCCTCCTCCTCTTCTTCTTCTTCTTCCTCTTCTTCCTCTTCCTCCTCCTCCTCCTCCTCCTCTTCTTCTTCTTCTTCGAGTGTTTTGCCTTATGGTGCATGCACTTGAGGGGGGCAAGGGTGGGGAGAGAGAGAAAAAGAGAGAAGTGAGAGAGAAAGTGAGAAATCCCCTGGGGGGATGGCCATGCCACATTCCCTTCTCCATTCTCCTCCCAGGATCTTGGGCATGCACGCACATGTGCCTGGTGTGAGTTTCAAGCTACTAGGTCCAGGACTAGAACCACAGTCAGCTCTGTGGAGTCCAGTGATAACTGCTATGCCATCTGCTGGTCCTGCATTTTATCAATTCTACAATTGATGAAAATAATCAATTTATTCAGAAATAAATAATTTATTATAAGCCCTAGAATTCTTTTTTTTTGGAGAGATTTTTGCTATAGGGCATGTGCGCTTGCCAGAAAGACAAAGAGAGACAGAAAGCGAGAAATCACCTCCCAGAGGGGATGGCCACGCCACAATCCCTTCTCCTCCATTCTCCTCTCAGGATCTTGCGCACGCACGCACGCACGCACGCACATGTGCCTGGCGTGAGTTTAAGCCGCCGGGTCCAGGACTCAAACCACAGTCGACTACATGGGAGTCCAGCGACATAGCCATTTCACTAACTGCTTGTCCCAAGCCCTAGAATTCTTACAAATAAATTAAAGTTTACTTTCTGGCATAGTTTACATGAGTAGGCACAGTTTGGCGGAACAGCCAAGACAAAAACAAACAAACAAACAAACAAAAAAAACAAAAAAAAACCTATTTTAAGAGAAATCAAGAGAAGACATTCTAAATGGACACCCCAACCATGTTAGTGAATACTGCTAAGACACTGTGCTCTGAAGGCTGGGACAACACGGGAGGCCTGGGTTAAATTCCTGGGTCCATCCTAAAGGCTGCACATAGTGATATGTGTCTATGATCTGAACAATTTGGGAGACTGAGTCAGGGGGACTGGGAGTTCAAGGATAGCCTGGGCAACATAGCAAGACTTTGTCTTACAAAGAATCAGGTATGATCCCATTTGTGGCCCCGGGTAGGAGGCTGAATCAGGAGGATTACAAGAGGGAGACCCTGTCTTTAAAAAAAAAGAAAATTTCTCGGGGACCAGCAGGTGGCACGGTGGTTAAGGCACTGGACGCTCCCACATGTCCGACCACGGTTCAAGTCGTGGACCTGTTGGCTTGCTTTCTCACTTTGTCTCTATCTTTCTCTGTCTCTCTCTGGTCAAATTAAAATAAATGAATGAATAAATAAAATTTAAAAAAAGAAAAAAAAAGAAAGAAAATTTCTCAACAGCACAATAGAAGCCAGAGGATAATGGGGAAAATATCTTAAAATGTTAAGAAAAAAAGAACAGCCTGCCTGGAATTCTCTTCCAGTTAAGCTATCTTTCAAGAGTAAGGCTAGGGAACCAGCAGTTAGCGTAATGGCTATGTCGCTGGACTCCCACGTAGTCGACCGCGGTTCACGTCCCGGACCCGGTGACTTAAAACTCACGCCGGGCGCATGTGCATGCGTGCCCAAGATCCCGAGAGGAGAATGGAGGAGAAGGGATTGCGGCGTGACCATCCCCCCTGGGGGGTGATTTCTCGCTTTCTGTCTCTATGTCTCTCTCTGTCTGTCTGGCGAGCGCACGCACCCTGTAGCGAAAACCTCTCCAAAAAAAAAAAAAAAAAAGAAGAGTAAGGCTAGGGGCCAGCAAGTGACTTAGTGGTTAAGGTACCAGATTCCCACATGGCTGACCATGGTTCATGTGCCAGACCTGGTGGCTTGAAAATCATGCTGGGTGTGTATGCATGCGTGCCTAGGATCTGAAAAGATAATGAAGGGGAAGGGATTATGGTGTGGCCATCCCACTGAGGGGTGACTTTAACCTTTAACCTCTCTCTCTCTTAAAAAAAAAATAAAAAAAGGAAGAAAGAAAGAGTGAGGTTTAAATATCCTATCAGAAAAGTAAAAAATTTTCTATTATATTTTTTTATTTTTTGGTCACAGGACACATGTGCTCACCAGAGAGAGGCAGACAGAGATGGTGAGAGGGAAAGTGAGGAATCACCCCCTTTGGCATGCCTGCACATGCACCTAGTGTGACTTCCAAGCTGCCAGGTCTGGGACTCAAACCATAGTTGACCTTGTGGGGGTCCAGGGCCTTAACCACCATGTTCCCTGCTGGCCCCTCTAAGAGACTCTTACTGAAACAACTGCTAGAAGATACATTATGATAAGAAGGAAACTGAACCAAGATAGAGTGAAATATATGAAGGGATGATGTTCAAAAAGTTAGTAAACTATGGGGCCAGCAGGTGGTGTGGTGATTAAGGTGCTAGACTCCCATATGATGTACTGTGGTTCAAGTCTCAGACCTGGTGTCATGAAAATCATGTTGGGTCATGGGCATACATGCCCAAAGTCCCAGGAAGAGAATGGAGGAGAGGGGATTGTGGCATGGCCATACCACCTGGGGTGTGATTTCTCACTTTCCCTCTTACTATCTCTCTCTGACTTGGGTGAGCTCATGTGCCCTATGAAAAAAACAAAAGAAAAAGTTAAGTATGGAAATCTATGTAATCATGAAAAATATAAAGCAGTAATAATAATAATTTATCAATAATAATAATAATAACTTAAAAACAAAAAATGACACTAAAATACTAGATAAGTAAAACCTGTAGATGGGGTGTGTCTGTGTGATGAGATTGGAGTTAAAGCACTTTGTCTATTATTCACAAGAAAGGCTGAGATAATAGTATGAACTCTTGGGACCAGCAATTAGCATAATGGCTATGTCGTTGGACTCCCATGTAGTCGACCGCGGTTCGAGTCCTGGACCTGGTGACTTAAACTCACGCCAGACACGTGTGCGTGCGTGTCCAAGTGTGCGTGCGTGTCCAAGATCCCGAGAGGAGAAAGGAGGAGAAGGGATTGCGGCCTGGCCATCCCCTCCTAGGGGGGGTGATTTCTCGCTTTATGTCTCTGTGTCTCTCTCTGTCTTTCTGGTGAGCGCACTTGCCCTATAGCAAAAACCTCTCCAAAAATAAATAAATAAATAAATAAATAAAACAAGAATAAAACTTCAGGGGCTAGCTGGTGGCATGGTGGTTGAGGTGGCTGGAATCCATATGGCTGACTCCATGGTTCGAGTGCCGACCCAATGGTTTGAAAAATGCACCATGCATATGTGCATGTGTGCCCCAAATCCCAAGAGGATAATGGAAGAGAAGGGATTATGGAGTGGCCATACCCCTAGGGATGTGATTTCTCACTACCCCTACCCTTGTCCCTATGTCTATCTAGCAAGTGCATGAGCCCCATGGCAAAAAAAACAAACAAACAGACAAAAATTTCAATCAAGATAAAAAGAGAATCACAGAAAAGCTGAAATAAGCACAAGTAAGATGATAGAAATAAATTCCAAATTTTCCAGTAATCACAATAAATATGAATTTACTAGACTCACTAAGGATTGTCAGAATGGATTTTATTCTATTTTTAAATGATTTCTTATTTGCATTCAGGCACTGAACATCTCTGTAGCACACAAATGTGTTTGTCAAGGTATGCGTGCAGCACATGACAATCAAATCAAGGATATTACTATGCACATAATTTTCAATAGAGAACTTTACTATCTTTTATCTATTAAGAATTTCTTCCCTGAACCCCTCCCACCTACCCTCTACTATCCACTCCTCTCCCATACAGTTCTGTTATTTACACTTGTCTTTCCTATTATATCTTCAGATCCTTCCATTTCAGCTGTAGGGTGCAGGCTCAAATGAATAACATAAGGCCTCAAACTATAAAAGTACAGGTGGAAAACTCTTGAAGACATCAGAGTAAGCAAAGATTTCTTGTTTTCTTTTTTTTTTGGGAGTTTTTCGCTATAGGGTGCATGCGCTTGCCAGAAAGACAGAGAGATAGAAAGCGAGAAATCACCCCCCAGGGGGGATGGCCACGCTGCAATCCCTTCTCCTCCATTCTCCTCTTGGGATCTTGGACACGCATGCACACGTGCCTGGCGTGAGTTTAAGCTGCCAGGTCCAGGACTTGAACCTCAGTCTACTGCATGGGAGTCCAGCTAAATAGCCATTATGCTAACTGCTGGTCTCTAAGCAAAGATTTCTTAAACAGGACCCCTAAAGCATAGGCAGTTATCCTAAAAGACAAGTGAGGTTTCATCAAACTAAAAATTAGCTTCTGCATAGCAAAGGAAATAACAATTATAATGAAGAGACACCTCTTGGAATGGGAGAAAAATATTTGCAAAATGTGTTTCAAATTAGGGACCGATAACCAGAATATATAGGAAACTCAAACAGCCTACCCAGAAAAAAAACAAAGAATCCAATTAAAAGTGGGCAGATTGGATTTTAAAAATCAAGCCATGTGTTATTTATAAGAGACACATCTAAAACATATCGAAAGATACTGAGAAGGGTGAAAAAAGATATACCAGGCAAATACTAAGTAAAACAAAACTGGAGCCCAGCCAAAGGTGTGGTGAAGGCTGCTGGATCTCACATGGCCCACTCTGCAGTTTGAGTCCCAGATCTGGTGGCTCAAAAAACACGCTGGGCATATTATTCATACATGCCTATAATCCTGAAAGGAGAAATAGAGGAAAAAGGATTGCAGTGTGACCATCCTCCACGGTGGGGGGAGTTACTTTCCTGCTTTCCTTCTCTCTCTCTCTCTCTCTGGCAAGTGCACATGCCCTCTAGCAAATTAAAAAACAAAAAAAGTTGAAGTTAATAAACTGTCCTTAAGTTGATAAGCATTATTATAAAGAAGGTCACCATATATTGATAAAAAGGGTAATTCACCAGGAAAATGGAACCATTCTAAAACTTTATACAATTAACAAGATAGCTTCAATATATTGGATCATTGGAAAAGTCAGGACACATTTTTTGCATAGCAAACCATAGAAACTACGTCTTGACTTTTCAATGATCCAGTATATAACCAAAGTTAATAAGATTACATAGAGAAATGAACAGACAGATAATCATAGTGGGACATTTTAACAGATCTCTTTCAGTAATTGATAGCTCAAACAGATAAAAAAAAATAAATAACACTATAGTAGATTTGAATAATACAATGAGCAGATTTGATCCAATGGACAAAGACTCTTGAATCTACCAATTCAAGGATATTCTTTAAAAAATGAAACTTTAAAAACAAAGAACAGATACTAGGCCACAAATTAAGTTTAAACACATACTGGAAAGTTCAGTTCAAGGATATCAAATTTTCTAATCACAACATAATTAAATTATAAATCCACAACAAAACCATTACTGCATATAGGTGTTCTAGAGTGATCTGAACAAGGGCTCCACACCTAAGAGGACAATGTTCACATCTTAGACGTAGTAAATTTTATTGAGTATGAGGCACACTTAGAGATTTAGGGCTCTCTGGTTAATTTTCACAGCAGCTGGAAGAGGCTGCCCTTATAAAGTTACACCAGATCTCACGGCCTACGAACCTGAAGACAAGTCATGTAGACATCACTAGAGTACACAAGTGTACGTGGCTATGTCCTAACTCACCTGTGTCCCAGGAGCTTTTGAGAATCTGCCTGATTTGGACGTAGTCAATTTACCTACAAAGGGAGATATATATACACACACACACACACACAGACACATATGTGGCATACTTTTAAATAATTCGTAGATCAAAGGAAATATTATAAAATATAGATATAAATTTGTAAAAGGATTTTGGAAAATTATTTTAAACTAAACAATTATGAAAATCCTATGCCCTAAAACTTGAGAGATATAACCACAGAGATATTTCAAAGATAATCTATTATCTTCAATACTTTTATTGGAAAAAGAAGACAAACTAAATGAGCTAAACAGGTCGACAGGCTAGAATAAGAACAACCACAGAAAATTAAAAGAAGGGAAACAATTAAGATAAGAACAGAAATGAATAATAGAAACCAGATGTAGAGGATCAGTAAAACCAAAAGGAGGCTATTTGATTAGACTAATAAAATAGACAAACCTTTGGCAAGACTGAACAAGAAAAGCAGATAAAAGGAACGGTAGAGAATCTCAGCACACGTTCCAGCAGATAACATAATGGTTACGTCGCTGAACTCCCATGTACTCAACCACGATCCAAGTCCCAGACCCGGTGGCTTAAAACTCATGCCGGGCACGTGTGCATGTGTGCCCACGATCCTAAGAGGAGAAGAGGGGAAGGGACTGTGGCATGGTCATATCCCCTGGGGGATGATTTCTGTCTCTCTGTCTCTTCAGCAAGCGCACATACCCTACAGCAAAAAAACAAAAACAAAAACAAAAAACAAAACAAAACAAAACAAAAACTCTCTTAAAGAAAAAAGAGTATCAGCACTGGAAAAGGAAACGTGAGTACAGACATTAGCAATTTAAAAATAAAACAACTTTATGCAAGTAAATTTGAAATCTTGGACACTGGAACTATTGCTTTTTTTTTTCCTTTAGAAAATTATGATATACAATAATCTGGAAAAACAGGGGAAAAACCTGACTAGACTTAAATGACTACAAAATGAAATCGGGGGCCAGTAGGTAGTATGGTTGTTAAAGTGCTGGGCTCCCACATGGCCAGCCACAGTTTGAGTCTGGTCCCACTGGCTTGAAAATCATGCTGGGGATGTGTCTATGTGTGTCCAAAATCCCAGGAAGAGGAAGGATTGCAGTGTAACCATCCACCCTGGAGGGTGATTTCTCACTTTTCCTTTTGTTATCTATTTCTGTTTCTATCCAGCAAGCACATGTGCCCTATGGCAAAAACCTTAAAAAAAAAAAAAAAGAATAAATTAAAACCTACCCACAGAAACCATTCCAGCCTTAGAGATAACTTCTATTAAATATTTACAGATACACTGATCTTTACTTTATATAAACTAATAGAACAGGGAAAAAGGGACACTTCCCAAGACATTTTTATGAAGCCAATAGAATCCTAATACCAATCAGATAAAGGCAATAAGGGAAGAGAAATGTATAAGCCAATATCCTTCATAGATGCAAACTTTTTAATGAATAATAGCAAATCAATGCATTAAAAATAGAGCCTCATGACCTAGTTGGGGTGTTCTCAAAATATAAAAATGATTTAAATATTAGAACATCTATTAATATCACCATGTTACCAGATTAAAGGAGAAAAACTTTTTACATCTCAGCAGATGCAAGAAAAGTGTTCTTTATAATTCCACACCCATTTAATCATGAACTTTTTTCCAAACTAGGAATAGAAGGGAACTTCCTTAACTTGTTAAGGATTTCTTGCCAGAAACTCCTAGCAGGCATTATATTTAATGGTGACATGTCAACAGTAGTCCCTTAAAAATTACAGATAAAACGAGGATGCCAAGTATCACGGCTTCTGACCATCATGGTTCTGGAGGTCTTCATTCAGCAAGACAGGTGAAATCAAAGGTGTAAAGATTGGAAAGGAAAAATACAACTCTCATTTTTCTTAGACATTATGATAACAAATGAGCCACTGAGAATCTTTACACATCTTTTTAGAAACTATAAGAGAATTGCTGGATACAATGAACACACAAAAATCACCTATTTTAAATATTTGGCTACAAATTATTATGAAATATCCTTGAAAATTTTTATTTATTGTGGTGACAAAAAATTAAATCTAGCAAGAATGTTCAAGAACTTTATGGAAATGACCAAAATATTTTACTGAAGAGCATTAAAGGATATTAAGAAATGGAGACGGGGACAGCAGGTTGTGTGGTAGTTAAGGTGTTGGGCTGCCATATGCCTGACTGTGGTTTGAATCCTGGACCAAGTGGCTTGAAAATCACTCCAGGAGCATATGCCTGCATGCTCAAAATTCCAGGAGGAGAATGGAGGAGAAGGGATGCAGCATGACATTTCTGGGGAGTGATTTACTTTCCTCTCACTGTCTCTATCCAGCGAGCATATGAACCCTATGGCAAGTAAACAACAACAACAACAACAACAACAAAAAAAAAAAAAAAAAAAAAAAAAAAAAAAAAAAAGAAAGAAAGAAAGAAAGAAAGAAAGGAAAGAAAGAAAGGGAAGCAGAACTCATGTTCATGGATGAAGACTCCGTATAAGGACAGCTAATTTCATTTTCACTGAAAATGAAAATTCTGAACTTTCTCTTCTGATAATGGTGAACTGAATCATTTGAACCCCTCCTCCCACTTAACTCAAAAGTTAAAAAAGAAAGTGAATAAAGTATATTCTGAAAACTTATAAGCATCAAATGCTAACCAGATATAGAAGAATTATGAGATTAATATGTGGGAGAGCACAGAAATCCAGTTGTGAACCTAGCATTTTTTGCCATGGGGTTGTTTGTCAACCTGAAAGATGTGACCAATAGGCAGAGTTGCAATTTTGGAAGCCCCATAAAGGCTAGGGAGACAGAAGTCAGAATCTAAGACTTGAAAGAGTAGGGGTCCTGGCACCATCCCTACCTACCACACACTTTTTACTGAGACCACAAAGTAAAGATAACCCAGAAGTAAATCATAGCTCAGTACCAAGTCCTCTGATGGCCCAAGATATTATAAATGTCTTGTCTGCTAGTGCCTCCAGACACCTGATAAGCAGAAGGCTCTTGAAGGAAGATAACATTTCAGACCACAAATATTTCCTCAATTATTTTTTGATTCAAGCATCTCACATACCGTCAAAGGTAACCAGACAAAACAGGAGGCAAGATACAAGGAGTGAAAATGAGTAGAAAGAAAAGACAATGGACATAGATCCGCAGAGACTCCAGTTACTTCATTATGAAGAGATCAAGAAAGGACAGAGAGGGCTGTCTAAAACATTTGTAATGCTCTGTTATTTATCCTAGGGGGTGACTGTATGAATGTTTAATCCATTTGCCTAGACATTTATATTTATGTATTTCCCTCTATGTATGTTATATTTAACAACAACAACAACAAAAAAGATACAGAATTGAAAATAATCTCAACGAGATTTTACACTCTAACGGATGCACACTCACACAAAGTGAAGAAACACAGGTGAGGGGCCAGCAGATGGTGTAGTGGTTATGTCTCTGGACATGGCCAACCATGGTTCAAGTCTTGGACCAGTGGCTTGAAAAATCACATTAGGCACATGTGTGTGTGTGTGTGCCCAAGATCCCAAGAGGAGAGTGGAAGAGAAGGGATTGTGGCATGGCCATCACCCTTGGGGAATGATTTCTCATTGTCTCTGTCTCTGTTTCTCCCTCTGGCAAGCACATAGGCCCTATGGATAAAAACTCTTTTAAAAGAATAGGTGAAGGGACCAGCAGTTAGCGTAATGGCTATGTCGCTGGACTCCCACGTAGTCGACCGCGGTTAGAGTCCTGGACCCGGCGGCTTAAACTCACGCCGGGCGTGTGTGCGTGCATGCCCAAGATCCCGAGAGGAGAATGGAGGAGAAGGGATTGCGGCGTGGCCATCCCCCCTGGGGGGTGATTTCCTGCTTTCTATCTCTCTGTCTCTCTCTGTCTGTCTGGCGAGCGCACGCGCCCTATAGCAAAAACCTCTCCAAAAAAAGAAAAAAGAAAAAAAAAAAAAAAAGAATAGGTGAAATAGGGACCAGCAGATGGTGTAATGGCTACATTGCTAGACTCCATGTAGTGGACAGCGGTTCGAGTCCCGGACCTGGTGGCTTAAACTCTCTCTGGGCACACGTGCGTACATGCCCAGATCCCAAGAGGAGAATGGAGGAGAAGGGATTGTGGCATTGCTTTCTGTCTCTCTGTTTCTCTTTGTCTTTCTGGAAAGTGTATGTGCTCTATAGCTAAAACCTCTCCAAAAGAAAAAAAAAAAAAAAAATTAGGTGAAATAATGGGGTTGGCAGGTGGCATGGTTGTTAAGGGCACTGCACTCCAACATGGCCAACTGTGGTTTGACTCCTGAACCTGGTGACTTGCTTTCTCATTTTCTCTCTCTCTTACCCTTCCTCCCTGGTCAAATTAAAATAAATAAATAAAGTTAAATAAAATAATGCTTTTAAAAAATAGGTGAAATAATAAGCATCAGATTCAGAATTATTCAGAATTATGGCTACTTTGAGGGAGGAAGGGAATGAGACGGGTAAAAGAGCACTCTGTAGGTAGCTTCAGTTGTTTCTAATGTTTCATTTATTATATAAAAAAAGATTGAGTCAAATAAGAAAGTGCTCCAACTTAACCAGGATGGATGGTAGGAATGTATTATATCCCATTTTCTCTACTTTCCTGTGTGTTTAAAATAGTCCATTTAAGAAATAAGTCCCTTGGTTAGGACACACAATCCCTTAAACAATTGTAATGTTTCTCTCTGAATAACGTTTTACGGAAAAGATTACTCTCAATGTGTCTAATTGCTAGTTATTAGAACCTATCTCCTATGAATAAGAACCAAATTTTGTAGTTTCAATATTTAAGTGATAACCTATTTTTTTTCATTTATTAAACAACGTGTTCTTAGTGCTCAATAAACTCATTACACACAAAAACATCTTTCTTTTTAATTTTAATTTTTTTGGGGGGGATGGTTCCCTATGCATTTTTAAATACAGTTTTCTATTTCTAATCTGTGGATCTTTTGGAAATCCTTAGAAATATGTCTAATCCAATTGGACTTGTAGAAATTGCTTACCTTCTTCTGTTTTGTTTTACTTAGGAGCGGGATAAATTCTACTTGTCTCGTAGCGTTGTTCTAGAACTTCTGCAGGCCCTGAAGCTCAAATCTCCTTTACCAGATACAAACCTCCTTCTGCTTGTCCAGGTAGGCTTACACCCCATTTATAAAACTTTTCATGAGATCCATGTATATTTGGAAAAACCAAGGGAGGTGGGAGGCCTATGTACAAAACCAAATGTCTTTGCCCGAAGATGAGAAATATATCTTTTCTAAACCACAATATAATTAATAAGCACTTGGTGCTTCCACTGGCTAAAACAGACCAAAAAGGAATACTTATTTCGCTTCTACTGTGGAACTTGTTTTGTGAGGGACTAAAAGAAACATAAAACGGGGCCAACAGGTGGCATGGTGGTTGAAGCATTGGACTCCCACATGGCCGACCACAGTTTGAATCCTGGACCTGGCAGCTTCCTTTCTCACTTTCTCTGTTTCTGTCTCTCTCTCTCTCTCATGAGCTCACATGCCCTATAGCAAATTTAGGAAGATAATAGTAACAATAAATACAATTTTTTAGAAAAAGAAGCATGAAATAATAATTTCTGCCCTTGAGAAATTTGCAGTCTGCTAAGTCAGAGGGGCAGCTCACTCTCCAGAGCTGAGATGGGGCTAATGAAGCCAAAATTGGGGGAGCAGGCTTAGTCAGATGCGTTTGGATGCATCACTGAAACTCCGTGAAGCAGAAGTAAAGGTGAGGGTGGGCTCAGCAAGATATAGTCAAATGGCAGAAGGTACTGGGCCCAGGGCTGTGGAGTCGGCATGAACCACCCTGCTGGGACCAGTGAGGCAGAGGGACTTAGATGCAGCAAAGTAGACTCTGGAGAACTGACAGCAGATATGCTTCTGGTTGGAGAGCTGCTTAAGAGGGCCTGGAGCACCCCTTCCCTGGTGTCCTTAACTCAGCGTTTTAGGCATAAATGTCGGTTTGATGACCTGACACAGGCTAAGACTTGTACCACACATGAGAGAGGTAAACTGAGTCCTGGGGGGAAAGTGAGAGCAGGATGAACCCCACCCATGTGGTATGAAAACAGGGACAACTCCATGAAGGAAGTGGCATTTAAGCTACCCACAAAAGACTGGTGAGTATGGGCAATGTCTTTGTGGTTGGGGTTCAGCCCAGAGGCTGACTGGCTTCCAATAATAGGGGAGGCTGAGGCAGGAAGGTGAAGTCAACTTAGGGATAATGACATGACCAAGAGGTTGAAAAAAAGCAAGCTGGCATCTGAGTGCCTGAGGCATCAACAGGGATCAAGGAACCTGGGACCCGGCCTCGTACCCGGTGGCTGAGGCCGCACTTAAAGACTTGGCCATGAGCACCGCCAGGATCAGGGTATCACTCAGGTGGCCTTCGTGCAGAGTGCCCAGCAACCACATCACAGCTCTTTCAGTTCTCCCAGAGGAGCATTAAGACCAGTCCCAGGGTCTGGTCCTGCAGATCCGAGGTCAAATGACTGAAGGAAAATGAGAGCTTAGTATCAAGGAGCTAGACGCATTTCCCCAAATCACAGGGGTCTGGAATACCACTTGGAGTGATGAGGGAGAAGGTAACGTTAACTGAGCACCTATTACATGACTGCTAGAAAACGACAGCCACGGGTGCTGGGTGTGACGTAGTCAGAAGGAAATTCTGCCATCGTCCTGAGATGCCAGACAGCCCGGGAGGAAGACAGAAGCGAAGTCACAACAAGAAAAATCTCTGTGCTCTGGAGGAGGGACACACTTTGAATTTCTCCCTGGGGACTGCCATTGGCTAGCATGTCCCCCTCATCCATCAGCAGCCACACAAGCAACAGCGACACAGGCTGGCCTTGAAGAGTGGGATCCCCACTGGTCTGGAGGAGAGGGCAGGTGAACGGGGCTCAGTGAAGTAGCCCAGAGCGGGGCTAAGGTTGGGAGGTTGACAGGGTCTGGAGGTTTACCTGCTTCTGATAATGTTTCAACTGGGGATGTGCAATCTCCAAACAACCTCACCTCAGGGCCCTGGAGGTGCTTTCCTGTGGGCATTACACAGCACTCTCATAATGGCCCTTGGTCCTGAGCAGAGCAGATCTGTGTGGCTGGTTTCCTTGGGGTCTAGCACCCCCATGCTGTAACTGCAGGGGGCCGGGTTTCAATGAAGTACCTTAGTCAACCATAATAAGCACTTGTCATGAGACTGCAAAAGAACTCTGACAGTTTAAATTACCCTGTGCTTAAGGAAACCATGAAAACAGTGATTATTGCATCACAGTTAGGTGAATAAATAACAAAAACAAATTAGCCTCAGGAAAAATAAAAAGAAGGCAAAAAGTCAATACTTCTAAATATGTTTTATGGATTTTCATCTGCCATCAAATGTATGACAGTCTCATCTTTTAAAAAAATGAATGTGTAATTGAATCATTAGGTTAAAAAACTCAAGTTGTGGAATTATTCGGGTTGGAGAGGTATGTGGGTGATGTTTGGAGATCATTTCTCAAGGAGTCCCTCTCTGAATAACGTTTTGACCTTCTCCAGTAAAACGTGTTAAACAGTGTGCCATCTACACGTAATATCCCCTTGTTCTGTAAACTCTCGAAGTAAACCCTTTTCCTTACTAATGAGAGAAATAAAAGTGAGACATACCGTAAGAAGTGGAGTGGTTCCCTTATCGGCCTGTGGTCCTGCCTGAGTCTTGGAGAGAAGGCATCCTTGGGACCATTCCTGGGAGGAGAGAGAAGCATCTTTGTCTCTCTGTAAATAGTGCATCTTTCTGTAGGGTTCTCCCATTCCTTTTCCCCTTGGGCTCGAATGCCTGAGTCCACCTGTGTTCTCTGGAGATTAGCAGAAGTGATAGTCTGTCCTCTGGCTGCTTCTCTTAGGCCACAGTATCTAGGCTGGGTCAGAGGGAAGCTTCCCCCTTTCCTGATGGGCATGTCAGTTTCGGGCACCTGGACCGCCAGGCTCACAGGGTAGATAATGTATCTGGGGCAGACAGTGACTTTCTTCCTGGTTGTTAGTGACCATCACCTGCAGGCAGTGGGGGTGATCTGTCTAATTGAAAATGCAACTTAGAAATAGAAAGTGGGCCAGCAGATGGTGTGGTGGTTAAAGCGCTGGATCCCACATGGCCGATTCCACAGTTTGAGTCCCCGACCCAGCCACTATAAAAGCACAGGGGGCAAGTATGCATGCCTACCCAAAATCCTGGGAGGAGAATAGAGAAGGGATTTCAGTGTGTCCATCATGTGCCCACATGATTGCCCATCAGTCAGAAGAGTCCACTGCCCCAGTGCTGGGTGTTCTGTTCAGTATTTCCCTCCCGTGGAACAAGGAGGGTATTTCCTCTATACCTCTCTAATTAATAGCTATGAAGATAGGTGAGTTCACTGAGAAGAATCTTTTCTATTCTTCTCATAGATAGACCATAACCTTTGTTGTTTACCAAATACTCTGGCAGTAGGAGAGACCCCTTACAGGACAGTGGAATGGGATCACCCTAGTTCTAAATACTTCAAAGCAGGAACAGGTATGCTGTTTTTTAATTTCCAGAAGTTTTTCCTGGAGGCCTGACATCCTGGGAGATTTCCTAGCCTGCTATATCAGAAAACTTCAAAATGTTTGTGGAAAAAATGGAATGAAAGTACCAGTTTATTTTGGTGCAAAAAAAAAAAAGCATTTGAAATCCATTCACATTTTTTTCCCATAATATGCATTTTCCAGGGACTCCCTGAAGACCCCACATATTGTAGTCGTCTCGCCATCACTGCTGTTGTTTGTTTTTACTTATGTGTGAAGTCGGGTGACATTACAGGCTCCAGTGAATTTTGTCCCCCCCCCAAAAAAAAAGACATGGAATCAGAAAAGAATTTGCCAAAAAGAAAGAAACTTACATTCTTCTATTCTTCTAACTGTCAGCCACCCGGGCATAGTTCCTCTGTGCTTTGGACAGATGTGTGATCCCATTACTTGAATCCAGACATTTTGCTTTTGCTTACAGTATTTTCTCTTCTGCTGGTTTGCTGTAGGTGTTTTATCTGTAATGGGTTATTAAAATTGTTCTCGAGATCGATTAAAGGAGAGTTCCCATCACAGAGTGACAGCTCATTAATAAGCCACCATCCGCGCTATTTATAAAGTTCAGAACAAAATGAGTTTCCTTGGCTCCTGTTATGTGCAGAGTGGATGTTCTGCTCATTTGCAATGTGCCACTCCCACTCCATGGGATGTACCTACATGTCAAGCTACCAGACATCATGTCTGTGAAAGCTTTCCTTTCAAAGATGGGCTGATGTGGGCGGGAAGACAAAGGAACGCTAAAGGTACCACTTGTTTTCATTCCCAGAGTTACTGTGGAGTGGGGTTATTAGCATTTGAGTTAGGAATAATCTGATCACGCCATGTGAGAGGTGTAGATACTATTTTGGGTATCATTTTGATAATGAATTTAGTAATGACAGTAATGGGTATCGCGTTTCTTTTGTCTTCCCGGGGAGTGCATACTGCACTGGGGGCGTGGCACCGCACTCTGAAAGGCTACAGTTCTTCCTTCTACAGGCTGGGATCATTTCCCTCTCTGATTTTAGTGGGATCTTTGCACTTTGAGCCGTTCTAGTAAAAATCATAATGGATTTTTTTTCAGTTCATGGTTGGTGACTATATTAAACAAAGAGAAAAGTTTACTGGGGTTTTAGTTATACATATGGTATAAAAGACACTAGATGGAAATGCATTGTTTATAAAAAAGAAATTATAGGTGATTTTAGAGGCTTATGTACTTTTATTCCTTGTAATAGGCCGGACTGAGGTACCTCCATTTTAGGGTATGTTTGATTAAACCTGAATTGTAAAATTTATTGCAAACAGACATTTGGGTTTAGCTCTCGCTAACCCTGCGGACAGTGTGCTCACGTTATGTTACTCCTTGCTCTGCTGAGTATGGTAGGTCAGAAAGGCATTTGCTGAAGGGAGTTACATACATTTGAGGGTTTGCTTTTTCACAAATCTTGCCTTGCTCTAAAGGCCCAGCCAGGACATACAAGCACTTTAGGGGCATCCGGGACTTTCAGCCACCTCTATATAAGCAGCCCCAATCAGATTGCCGGTCTGCCCTCTCGGTGGCTCTCTTCCTGTGCAGTCACATTTCTGTTGTGAAGAAATTAGTGCTGGTGTCCTGACCGAGTTTTTGGAACTCAGTTATTAAGTCATCTATCTTAGATTGCAGGCTCAGATAAAAACTGTTTATTCATTTATTTTTTTTTCCCTTAGAAAAACATGCAGTGTATGCCAGGAAGTTGGGTTGGGAGTGTTCCGTCACTAGGTTCTTCTACCCAATATTACTGTTTTTTGGTATTTTTTTCTTACAAGTTTTAGCCTAAGTTAGGGGTTTCCTTTAAAAAAAAAAAATTTCTAGAGGGCACATGTGTTCACCAGAGACAGAGAAAATGAGAAAGAGAGGATGAGAGAGGTGAAAAGCATACCCCAGTGGGGCATAGTCACACCTCAATCCCTTCCCTTCTATTTTTCCATCCTGTCAGGATTCTGTACATGCACACACACGTAGCTTGCTTGTTTTTCAAGCTACTGGGGCTGGGATTTGAACTGTAGTTGGCTACATGGGATCTGGCTCCCTTAACCACTAGGCTACTGGATTGGTCTAGCCTTTACATTTTCTAAACCTGATTTATTCACTTATTCCTTCCTTCCTTTTTTTTTTTTTTTTTTTTTTAAGAGAGAGATTTTTGCTATAGGGCACATGCACTCACCGGAGAGAGAAAGACAGAAAGTGAGAAATCACCCCTGGGGGGCAGGGGGAGGGAATTGACCCAATGCAGTCTCTTCTCCTTCATTCTCCTCTTGGAATTTTGGGCATGCATGCACATGCACCCGGCCTGAGTTTAAACTGCTGGGTCTGGGACTCAAACTGCGGTAGATTACTTGGGAGTCCAGCAACATAATCATTATGCCATCTGCTGGTTCCCATTTTTTTCTTATAGTAGAAATAGATCCAAGTTAGGTGCATGAACATAAGTATACCTAAATAAAATAATGGAAAATGTAGGTATCCCAGGTTGTTACCAACTGCTACTTTCTTTGCCAGATTCAGAGTTAATGGCCAGGTAGATTCTTCAGCTTTCTGTAGCTGTGTTCGAGGTGAATGGAAATGAGGTCATGGAGCTCTGTGTCCCCTCCTATCATGTAGTAATCAGGGACAGCTCTGTTGGCTGCCCTCTCATCCCCGGCTTGCTTTCCGGGACTTTCAGTCACCCCTATATAAGCAGCCCCAACCAAGTGCTTCTTTCCTGTTGCACATCAGATGCAGGTCTGTCCTCTCGGTGGCTCTCTTCCGGAGCAGTCACATTTCTCTTGTGAAAAAATTAGTGCTGGTGTCCTGACCGAGGTTCTGGCACTCAGTTATTAAGTCATCTGTCTTAGATTGCTACATAACAGCAGCTTCCTGTGTGCAAAAGCTTTTCATGAAAGATCATGTCTGGGCTCTTGGCCCCAAGAAGAAGTCCGAGGGTTTCTTGGTTTCAGGAGGCCTTTGGTTTAGGGTAACACCGTGCTCGCCAAATCCTGTTGCTGATTAGTAATGCTTAGATTTGGGCCCCTGATTGGCTTAACAGCACGAGAGGGTCTACAGAAAGTTTCTGGAAAATGCATATTATCAAAAAAAACTGTGTATATGGATTTTATTTATTTATTGATTGATTGATTGATTGATTGATTGATTTTTGCATCAAACAAGTTTACGTGCAAACTTGTGCTTAATTCCACTTTTCATGAAATTTCTGAAGTCCTTACCTGTGTGGATTTCTGTTCTTTCACTCCATAGCTCCTCATCAGGCCTCCTTGAGACTTTCTCTACGCCCCAATCTGATTACTTCTCCTCAGTTTGAGGAGGAGTAATTAGCTGAACTCGTGGTCTTGACCTGTCTAACTTCCCTGCACGTTCCAGTCTGAGTGTGTAGTGAATGAGAAGGAAGAACTCCCTGTGTTGAAACTTCTCCGGAGCCTCTGAACTCTGCACAGCAGCAGCTTTGGATCCCAAAGTTGTTAGGGCCACTGGCCAGAGGCCAGCAAAGAGAAATTAAACGGGAGTTCATTGCTTCTAGCAAATTCTGCAGGGTCTTCTGTTTAACTTTTTTCTAAGACCATTAATAAATAGTTCAAAGTTGCATTAAGTGGGAAATACTGACAAATCTGTAATAAGGCAAATTACATTGTAATCTGTCTACTTCATCCTCATCATAATCTCAAGTCATGCTTGATTAGTCAGTTCATCTCCTAAGCTTTCTGAGAACTTTGAGATGCCAGGCACTGAACTGATGCTGCAGATGAGGTGTGTAAACTTTTTTTTTTTAATTTGCTAGAGGATACATGCATGGGGGGTGGCGGGGGAGAGGGAGAGGGAGGAAAAGTGAGAAAGCACTCCCCACGGGGCATGGTCAGACCACAGTCCCTTCTTTTATTTCTCCCTCCTCTCCGGAGTTTGGGCATGCATGCACAAGCCTCTGGTGTGTTTTTCAAGTCACTAGGTCCAGGACTCAACTGCCTAGCCATGTGGGAACCTGCTGCTTAATTCACCAGGTCACGAGCTGGCCCCAAGTTTGTGCTCTTGAAGAGCTCGTAGCAAATTGGGAAACAGATTCATAAGGCATCGCAGTCTCCTGTGGTTACTGTTACGATGGAAGAATGTGAAATGTCCCGTGGGTGCACAGAGCGGGTTGGGAGGATCATTATCCACATGGGAACATACAGGTGAATTGGGAAGACACTGAAGGTTCTGGGGAGGGGTTGGAGAACAGATAGAATATTCACTCTGGAGTCAGTTGTTCTTGTTTTTATTAAAAATATATGATATAATGATAGAAGTCATGAAAGTCTATGAATGCGTGCTTATGGTAACCATCAAGAAGTGCTAAAGAGAAAATAGAGAGTAAGTCTGACAACGCTGACATTTTTTCTTTGTTTCTTGATTGAATGCTCCGTTCAGTGCCACTTACCTGCCTGGATGGAGGGAGAATCTGGGTGTCACATCAGTACTATGGTTCTGAGTTTCTGGTAGCGATGAATCAGGAGTGGCAAGTCTGCTACATCCAGGACAGGCCGCCCTGACAGGAAATGAGGATGAGTTTAAGCCAGGTTAATACAATTAGAAGTTACTTATGACTCTCCAAGTGCTCTTAAAAATAATTATCCTTTCCATTTTTTATTAGTTTATTTGTGCAGATGCTGGAACCAAACTAGCAGAGTCAACAATCCTGAGCAAGCAGATGATTGCCTCTGTACCTGGAGTAAGTCTGGACCAATCAGTCGTCTACATTTTTCACTTCGTGGAATAGTGGCTGGGAATGTAGGCCATAGACTCACACCAGGGTTTGACACCTGCCATTTACTAGCTGTGTGATTTTAGAAAAGTTACTTCCCCTGTGATTCTTTCATTTGGGTCATCAGTAAAGTGGGCTATAACAGGGCCTAATGAATGGGCTGAGGATTGAATGGGATCATGCGTGTAAGGCTTGCTACCATGGTGCCAGACACATAGTAAATGGTGAGTAAATGCTATCTATTAGTAAATAATATTAGCAAACATTACCTATCATTGGATAGTCTAGTTACTTTCTGTATTCTGTGCTTTAATTAACAGGCAGTGAACATCTTTGTATGTAAGTCTTTGTCCGTATTTTAGACAGTTTCATTACAATAGACTGCCAGTAATTCTACCAGAATTACTAGAATGCTTTTTATTTTAAAGGTTCTTGATAGCAGTGAAGGTAATGCAAGATACCATGAGATAAAATCCCAATTCTCAGCATTTCTTCTTAACACAGAAGAAATTTATAGTTCGCACATGTGAAGTTTGAGTGAGTATTTTGGGGACCAGCAGCTGGCATAATGGTTGTGTCGCTGGACTCCCACATGGCCAACTGTGGTTTGAGCCCCAGACCCAGAGGCTTGAAACTCATGCTGGGCACATGTGTGTGCTTGCCCAAAATCCCAAAAGGAGAATGGAGGAGAAGGAATTGTGGCGTGGCCATCCTCCCTCCGGGGGAGGAGGAAATTCCTCACTGTTTCTCTGGTGAGCACACATGCCCTATAGCAAAAATCTCTCTAAAAAAATATTCTGTCTAAGAGGGAGAGGGGGATGTCCACGTGGATGCTCAGGAATCAGGTGCCTTCCGTCATTCCTCTTCATTCCTCTGTAAGCAGCTAGTGGTTGGGGAAAGGAGAAGAGAAAACAGTCCATGGAAGGTTTTCATGGGCCAGGTTAGAGTGCATTTTCTTCTACTCACATTCCATTGTCTAGCGCTGAGTCACATGACCACACCTCACTGCAAAGGAGGATGGGAAATACAGTCCAGTTGTGTGCCGTGGTGGAAGAGAACCGGGTCTGGGGAGTAGCCAGCAGTCTCTGCAGCACACTCACTGTTTCCTTATTATTGAGTTCTCTAAGACACAGGCTGCCCTATCTATGCAATGTGTAAGGTAAAGCACTAAATATATGAAAGGTTTATTGAATAATTAAGTAAAAGACAAACATTCCAATGACAACAAAGCCAACAGTCATAGAATTCATATAGAGGACACTTTCCAGTGACCCATGAGCCATTTGAAATATTACACTAGATCTTAGCCAAAAGGCTGAGGAGCGACAGCCATTCAGAATAAACCTCTTACCCTCACTAGAACACAGTGAACTGTGAGTTTATATAAATTATAAAAATCTGAAAACTTTATTCCACTTTCCACGAACTCTTTGAAGTTGTGGATTGACATCTAAAAAGCTGTATTACCTTTAACGTGTGCAGCTCGATGACTTTGGAGGTAAGTGCACAGTCATGGATTCACCACCACAATCTGTGCCGTAAGCACGTGCTTCGTCTCCAGAGGTTTCCTCCCACCCTCCGTGTTCCTTATTCCTGTCCCTGTACGATCGGTGTTGCTAACTAGGTACTAGGCTGTACAGTAGACCCCTAGACTTTATTCATCTGGCATGGCTAATGTCCATTCTCACCACCGTCCAGCAGATTTTTCCTATGATTAAACTTGTTCTTGGTGAAGTTGAAATAAGCTTATAATTCTTATAAAGAATTCTTGTAATTCTTATAAGCTACTGGTGGTTGTGAAGTCATCCTTGCAAGAAGGCAGTCTGATCATCTACATCTTTTTCATTTTTCAAAAATTATTTATTTATTTGTTTAATTCCATTTGTTATTATTATTTTTTTAAATTTGACTAGACAGAGACAGAGACAGAGAGAGAGAGAGAAAGGGAAAGTAAGAAAGCAAGCCACAAGGTCCAGGACTCAAACTGCAGTTGGCCATGTGTGAATCCAGCACCTTCAACCACCGTACCACCTGCTGGCCCCCTGATAATCTACTTCTAGGAATACGTTTGAGAAGATCATTCAATAGGCACAGGAAGGTTTGTGAACAAGTATATTGATTAAAACATCAATTTAAATAGTGAAAGTATGGAAACGAAATGAACACCCAAAATTAGGGTACTGTTTAAATAAAATGATGTATATTCACAAGACCAACTATTATGTAGCTTCCAAACTGAGATTTTAAAGACTATTTAGTTAATTATAAAATATTTATGATAGATTAAATTAAAAAGCAACTTGGGATGGGACCAGCAGTTAGCGTAATGGCTATGTCGCTGGACTCCCACGTAGTCGACCGCGGTTCGAGTCCCGGACCCGGCGGCTTAAACTCACGCCGGGCGCGTGTGCGTGCGTGCCCAAGATCCCGAGAGGAGAATGGAGGAGAAGGGATTGCGGCGTGGCCATCCCCCCTGGGGGGTGATTTCCTGCTTTCTATCTCTCTGTCTCTCTCTGTCTGTCTGGCGAGCGCACGCGCCCTATAGCAAAAACCTCTCCAAAAAAAAAAAAAAAAAAAAAAAAAAGCAACTTGGGATAAAAGTTATCTCAGTCTTATAAAAAGTTATATGTATGTGGTGTTACATGCATTCAAGAAAAATGTAAAAGAAAATATTAACTGATTTTCTCAGAGGAGAGGAATTAGAATTGTGGTGATTTTAATTTTTTTAATAATTTGGGGCCAGCAGGTGGCGTGGTGGTTAAGGGTGCTGGACTCCCACATGGCTGACCGTGGTTCGAGTCCTGGACCTGGTGGCTTTCTTTCTCTCTCCTCTCTCTCTCACACACACACTCTGTCCCTCTCTGGTCAAATTAAAATAAATAAATAAAGTTAAATAAAATAATTATTAAAAAAATTTATATTTTCCAAATTTTCTACCTGCATGTGTTATTTTTAATAATCTAACAAATGTAACTTAAAATCGTATATAAATTTTGAGGACAAATTGGATATGATTTGCTTCAATTCATGCATTCGAGGTTAGAATATGTTTTCAATTCTTTTATCAATTTTCCTATTGAAATAAAAGTAGGCTATCTGAAACAAATGCAGCTTGACTCCTGCAAACCATTTTGTTTTTAAAAATAACCTCCTAAGGTTACATTATTATTACAAAATAAAAACAGAAAAGGTGAGGGATTGAAAAATGCTGTGCTTTTCTTTTTAAGTGTAGATGCCTCACTAAGATTCTCCTGATAAGAAAGTGGATTTTAAGACTTTTATTAGATGTCGTTTTCTTCTCTAGAAGACAAGTAACTAGGTAAATTCTTCGCTCTCATTTTTTGAGACTCAAACTTGAAAGACAAATACTGAATAATGCTCCCAGTAATTATCTTTGGTGACATTTGCCTGTCGAAATGGTATAAAATATTGCCATGAAAGAAACAAATCCCTTTCAAGAAATTCAGCAACACAGTCTGTGCTCCTGTTTGCATGACATGTGAAAGGTCAGAGAAAATGGAAGAAATTGGGGGGGGGGATCCTTTCTTGTACTAAAGGATTAATATTCCTAAAGCAGAAACACAATAACCTTTTATAATTCCTTCACTCGATTTAAATTAAAAGAAGAAAGCCTCAGAAGGTAGGGAATGCTTGGAAAACCCTCTGACAGACTGCCAACGACCTTATTTTACTGTTTGTTATCCTGTCAGAGGAACTGACAAGCGTAACATGCTAGAAGAGAGAGGAGGGGGTATAGTTCAGCGCTGTGCAGATTTACATGAATATGGGAAAATGAGAGCCACTGGGTGAGCTAGTTATGTGTATAATGTTCCAGATTGCCCTAAAGAAAGCCGAGAAGGGCCTTTGGCATGGCATTCAGATGGCTTCAAAGACTGCCCGCTTTTGATCCACATTCTGCCCGGCCTGAATGTGTGGGTTCCCTCATCCAGCTTTGATGTAGCAGCCGTCCGTTCGTCTTCCTCTGCTTCACTTATAATCCTACACTCACCGCATTGCCCAAGAGAGCAGATCCATGCCCTGTAATAACCTGAAACACAAGCACGCTTTCTTCCCCTGTAAAACTTCCCCAGCACACTTCAGCATCTGGGGAAGACGACCGTTTCATTTCTTGTTTGTATGCCTCCTTCACAAGGACTTGATACATTTTCTTATTTAAGAGTGTGTCTAGGTATAAGAAGTTGTAAGCAACTTGATTTGAATAGGACAATTTTTGACCGTCTTCAGCAAACTCAATGTTTATATACTATACACACACACACTATAAATATTTATTTAGATATGTATATTTATTTTTAGAGTATATATACAAAGTGTAGATGTTTTATACACATGTTTTAACACACACACACACACACACACACACACACACACATATATAATGATTTTGGTGCTAGAATTTGGTAGCACGTATCTTATGTGCTTCTAAGACATCCCTAGAATGACAAAGTGTCATCGTGGTTTGGGGATAATTCATGTCGCAAGGATGCTGGTATTAATGGCATTTGCATAGACTGAATCTTTGTGTACAGACCAGTTTAAAAACAAGCAAACAAAAAACCCAATGGGAAAAGCATTTAAACCTGTCTTCCATAGGACCCCCCGTTTCTTTGTTCTGTACCACAATCTTATCAATTCTTGTCCAAACTGTGGGTGGTGACCACATTCTATGCTGGGAGTCCTGGGAGGAGTCAGAAATCCAGAAGATGAAAGCGCTTTAGGAAGGAGCCGGAGACAGCCGTTGCGGCCAGGCGAGAGTGAAGGTGTGACGCGCCGTGTCCTCTGTTTCAGTGTGGGACGGCTGCGATGGAGTGCGTGCGGCAGTACATCAGCGAAGTGCTGGACTTCATGGCAGACATGCACACGCTCACCAAGCTAAAGGTGAGGCTGCTCCCGCCACTCTTTGCTTAGAGCCACAAAACAGAGACGTTTGCAGAGGACAATGGTGGCCGGAAAGGAATTTATTGCTACCTGGGGAGGCAGTTGAAGCGCTGTTGAATGAGCCCATGACTTGGGAGTGTGGAGGACCAGGGTCCAGCTCTGTGAAGAGGGAAAGGAAAAGAAGACGGTATTAACGTGGCATCAGCTAAGTGCTTAGCTTTACTTTGACCATTTATTTAATTCTCGCAAGGCCCCTGCTCAGATATGATCTTCATTTTGCAAATGTAGACACTGAAGCTTGGGATGGCATAATACTTTGCTCCAGGTCATGCGGTACCTGAGTGTGAAGTCATGTGAATTTAGAACTAGTATGATTCCCAATCCCATTCTTCTGTCACTGAGCTGTATGTTGTCGTGTAACGGCTGTGAGCCTGTTTTCCCATTGCAAGACAAATCCAGCTGCTCAAGGTCTGATATAAAGCAATGTACATAGGGGCCGGCTGCAGTGGTGCAGTGGTAACACAAGGTCCCGTGAGACTGGCTCACCAGGGGAAGGTCCCAGGTTTGTGCCTGGAGACATCCCTGAACACGCCACATATGCTCATGATCCAGGGGCCCCAGGCTAGGGCCATCTCAGCACCAAGACTGTTAGAGTCTCTCTCTTTTTCTCTCTCGGAAGAAATGAAATAAATAATACATTAATATAAATAAAATTAATAATACATTAAGATAATGTATGGGAAAGAGACTTTCACAAACTGTAGCACATCATGCAAACATAAGCCATTTATCCTTTTTTTATGTGCAGCAAAGCTGTTTTCTTCAAGAAAATAATTAAAGAGAGGAGACAGAATGAAACTTAGTTCTCATATGAACACGATCCCAGTGAAGTTGCTGAGTTTATGGATCATTTTACTGAGTGGAACGAATGGCTCATGCAGACCTATGTCCCTGCGATGGTTTGACTAGGGAGCTATTGTAAAAGACTGATACTCTGAGAGATTTGCGGAAGGCCCTGGACAGAGGGCAAAAGACCATCCACACATGGTCCAATGAATAGCTAAATTGCAATCTGGCACTAAATGATCCTTTCTGATGAACAGGAACCTAGTGCTCCCAGAAGTTCATCAGCTGAAAATATGGTCCCTTCCCCACTGAACTGTTTCTAGACTCTGCTCAGATGATCAGAGAGTTTCTTGGTAATAGTGATAGACTTGAGAATCCTAGTGGGAAGTAGAGTCCAAATTTAAACTGATCATTTCTCACGACACATAAACCCGGTTGTTTCTACACGTGCTCCTTATCATTTGCTCATATTCTGGTTACTAATTGCCGAATCTGGCTGCCCACATGTAAAAGACTTTGATGTCTGTAGAAAGGGAAACAGTTGTTACCCAAACTTTTTCACTTGTTTTGTGAATAAATAATAAAAATAAAAAATAATAAGGATTCTTGATATCAAACGATTGGACACTACAGACATAACCCAACGCTCAGGTTTTACATAGTAAGAAACAGATCAGAGAGGTCAGATGGCAACCATTCATGGGACTGATGAAGACAGGCAGGATCTAGAATCTAGTATCAACTCCTAGTTCAGAATTCTTTCCACTTAATCACATTGAACAAAGAAATTTTCCTAAATTAATTCAACAGATATATTTTAAGTCCCCATCACGTGTTGGCACTTTATGGGACTGGGCATGCAGTGATGAGTTGCCACAGTATAATTTATAATCTGGTGATAGAGGTGAGATTCAATGACCATGTCACATAAACTAAAGTGCAATCACGCCTCTCACGATTGCCATGAAACGGGGGTACATAGCAGCATGGACCTATGCGAGGGATCCTGGGAAAGTGACATGAACTAAGGTCCGAATGATTAGGTGAAGACAGGCAGGAACAGTATTTCAGGTGGAGGGAACAGCAGTGGCGCGGAGAGCCAGTGTGGCTGGAAGGGGTGAAATGCAGTCAGATCATTCCTGGCTTACCAGACCATGCCAGGGATCCCCCTCCCCCGCCCCCCCCCCCCCCCCCCCCGCCCCACCACACACACACGCGCGCGCATCTTCCTAAGAACAATGATTGGACGCCATTAAGAGGTCTAAGCAGGTCATGTGCTCAGAGTGGTGGTAGGAGGGGTGACAATGACAACTTGATCTTTTGAGAGTAGCCTGGAGTGTCTTTGGGTGTCTGCAAAAGTTATAAAACACCATTTGGTTTTGTAGAGTCACATGAAGACATGTTCCCAGCCTCTGCATGAAGATACCTTCGGTGGACATCTCAAAGTCGGGCTGGCCCAGATCGCAGCCATGGAGATCTCCCGGGGCAACCACCGTGATAACAGAGCTGTGATCCGCTATCTGCCGTGGCTGTATCATCCCCCTTCTGCAATGCAGCAAGGGTAAGACCCTTATGACTCCAGGAATGAGGGTAAATACGGCAAGAAAACCCCCGAGTTTCCTGGGCCTCACCTAGAGCCAATGAATGCATCAAAGATTTATGAGAGCAGAATGTGACAGGTTAGGGAGATGGAAAGTGGGACTCGTTCCCATACCTACCTGGTGATCTGGAGCACTTGGTGACATGCTGTCAATAAAAGAAACTTGCTGTCTTACAAAAACCACAATCATCTTAATGGATGACAGAAACTCGAAGCTTAGAACTGCCTCTGTAACCCTTAATTTCAACTCGTTAAATAAGTGAGTAGGTTTATGTTGAATACTCCATGGCCTCTGCCTTCAAGGAGCGCAGACTAGCTGAAGCAAAAGCTGTCACAGGAATGTGAGAGCGTGCAGAGAGATGTGAGCCCCCATTCCTGCCTCTACAGAAGGTTAAAGACCAGAGAGGAATACCTGGGGACTTGGAGCATCTATGATCACATGGTCAGGGATGAATGGTTGGCGGTCAGGGATGAGGAAGGCAGGAGGGGAGAATTACTGTTAAGCAGGAAATTGGATGACTCTATGTTATATGTCCTCCTCTATTCCCTCCTCTCTTGGGGGGAAGGTTATCAGAGAAGAACTTTCTAATGAGAGGAAAGGAAATTATTCAGAAAGAGAAGCTAGTCAGAAAGGCAACTAGGACTGGGCCAGCAGGTGACACAGTGGTTAAGGCAGCTGGAGCCCACGTGGCTGACGGTCCAGTTCAAGTCCCAGACCCAGTAGCTTGCAAAACACACCTGGTGCATGTGTCCCCAAAATCCCAAGAGGAGAATGGAGAAAAAGAAATTGTGGCATGGCTGTCCACCCTGGGGCGTGGTTTCTCACTTTCCCTCTCTCTCACTTTCCCTCTCTCTCTCTCTCTCTCTCTCTCTCTCTCTCTCCATTTCTCCGGGGAGCACACATGTCCTACAACGTGGAAAAACAAACAAACAAATATTCTTTGTGGAAGAATGATCTGTTTAATCCTGTGTCACCACAGGCTGCTCTTTGCTCAAGAAGCTAAGATCCAGAATTAGACTGGGAAAGCAGCCACGATACGTCATTTGGTTGACATTCTATTGCCTTGGTGTTGTATTTTATGTGCTTGCCTGAAAGACCACACTTTTAATCCCTTCCTTCAATAAGCATTTGCTGAGCATCCTACAAACAAAAAACAGAAAATCATCTTTTGCACTTCCTTCTTCCCTGATAGACCCAAAGAATTCATCGAGTGTGTCTCCCACATCCGTCTGCTGTCCTGGCTGCTTCTGGGGTCCCTCACTCACAACGCAGTGTGTCCCAATGCCTCCTCGCCCTGCCTCCCCATTCCTCTGGATGCAGGTTCTCATATTGCAGACCATCTTATTGTTATCCTGATTGGATTCCCAGAGCAATCAAAGGTAAGTGATTTCTGCAAGATTAAGACCATAGGCATTGAAATTGCTAATGGAAACCCTTCTCTGCCAATTATGTGTCTTCTGAGAAGAAAATGCCTCTTATCACTTGCCCTCCTGTGGATGTTAGAAAAGCAACTTCGTGCTAATGCCTTATTTAAAGTTGCTTAAGGTTCCAGATATCTTTGCCTGCCCCCCTAAATTGTTTTTTGGCTCATTTTTACAAAGATAAATTACAGAGGCAAGCAAAAGTTGGCTTCTTAGGCACTTCTGTCTCAAAGTAATGAAGAGAAATAAAAGGCTAGAACTACAATAATAATTTTGTGATTAGTTTCAAGGCCCAAATACAAAGTGGAGGAAAATTGATGCTGTACCTGATTCTTCATGTACTTTCAACTCAGTTCTCTAGAGATACATGAAGGTACGAAACGAGAGTAAGGTCAGTCAGAAACTCACTAGAGCATGCAGTGTGCTGAGGTCACCGACACAGAAGAACTTTGTGAACTGTGGAGGCAGGTGCTGAGTGTGAGGGAAAGTGTACTCTAGCCGGCCTCAGTAGTGAGCCTGTACAAGTGAACCAGATGCGTTGGTTCTCGGCTATGAGGAACCAAGGGCCCTTCACAGAGCTTAGGCAAGTTCTAGAAGGTCACAGTGGGTTTCGGGACAGCAGGCATGTAGGCCAGGGTAGGCTGACTCTGTGATGACATAGAACACCCATCTAAGTGATCCGAAAGATGTTTACAAAGGAATTAGACAGTCATTTCCTAATACTCCAGCCCAGATCTGTGTGCTTGCTATGGTATTATATTTGTAATTTTTGGAGCTTGAAAAAGTTACTTCGGCTCTCTGAGCTTTGGTTTTCATCTGTGAAATAGATGAGGGGATAGATTGAGAATCGTGGAGGTGACCTATGCGATGTCTTTAGCACTGCCTGGGAGGGTGTAGGTGCTTGTTAACATACGCTCCCCACTAGCGGGGGGACTGTTTCTGCTACTGCTACTGCAGCTACTCGCCACTACTGTGCTGGTAAATTAAGTGCTGGGAGTTACATATTGGGCTGGAAAGGTCATGATGTCATTTTTTTTTGTTTTTCCATGCAAAAATGTGTTCTGACTTTCCAACAGCCCAAGACATTATACACCTCATTTATTCCTGACTCCAGCTCCTTGAAGAGGCTGCTCTTTTCTCCCCTCTTTGCAGATGAGGAAATATCCCGCAATAGGGGAATGATGATTTTTCTTAATCTAGTTTAGGGATGGGAAGGAATGTCAGTTTCATAAAAGGGTAAGGGGGTGGGTAAATTTATTCTGCAAAGTAAGGTGTCCTGCCTTTGAAAAGATGCTTAGTTCTCGAGCACACGCCCACTGCTGGAGTGAAGAGCAGATGAAGGTGGTGAATCACAGGGGTGTAACCCTGAGATAACTTTACCCTCTATGTTTCGACTGCTCTTGGCAAGGCTGAAGCCACACAGGGAGGGTTCCGCGGAGCCCCACGGCCCACCGCACTGGGACAATGGTGCCCTGTCTTCTTCCTTTTCAGACGTCCGTGCTACACATGTGTTCCCTCTTCCATGCATTCATCTTCGCTCAGCTCTGGACGGTATATTGTGAACAAAGTGCAGTAGCTACAAATGTCCAAAATCAGAATGAATTCAGCTTCACGGCCATACTGACGGCACTCGAGTTCTGGAGTAGGGTGACGCCCAGCATCCTGCAGCTGATGGCCCATAACAAAGTGGTGAGTTCGTGAAGTTTCCCTCCCGGGGTAGAATCTCAGAATGGCTGGACCGCTCCCAGTCCCCACTCTACCTGGTGTTCACTGATCTCAGTTTTAAGATTATACCATGGATCCGTGATTCGTTACATTACAAGCTGAATGTCCTGCTTGTATAAGAATTTCCACCAAAATCAAAACGAAGGATGGTTCAAGAGATCTATCGTACGTGAAGGTACATCATGGTTAATAATGATATATTGTATACTTGAAAATTGCGAGAAGAGATTTTAAGTGTTATCAGCACAAAAAAATGTGTGTAAGGCAATACATATGTTAAATATGTCGCCATCAAATATGTAGTCATTTCACAATGTATGCATGTATCAAAATATCTTATTGTATATTGTATACCATAAGTATAAAAACAAAGCAAAACACAAGAAAAGCAAACAAGTAAATTTGATATGAACATTATTTTTCCTGCCCTAATGCCAAGTGAATAGTATATGAAATTTTTGCCTTAAGAGTTGCTTTGGTATGATCAAATCAGAGGATTAAGAGTAAAATTCGAATGATTTTTGGATTCTATAGCAGTTTAGAAAAGCGTTAGCCAATTTGGTCATCTGTTCGTAGCAAAGAGCAGACCAGCCACAGGTGTTCGTTCCGCACAAGGCTCAAAGCCTGAAAAGAACCTTACCTTTCCAAGTTGTCCTGTGAGAACCTGAACACTTAATCTTCAGATCCAGTTCTGTGTGAATATAGGAGACTCGCAAGAGAGGGGTACCCCTAACCTCACTGGGTGTGCTTAGCTTGAGCTCATTTTATTGATTAAGCTTGCACTGGGTCTCTGGGGTCACAATCGGAAGACATGTAGAAGGCATTTGTAAGAAAATCCTTCAGGTTTGCTACATTGGAGGAGGATTCTCCACTGGGGTAGCAGTGGCCAGTGTCTTGGTTATGGGGCACCATCAGGGGTTCTTTCTGTGTGGGATGGTCACCCTGGAAGAACACTATAATGATGATCCCAGTGTGCTCAAAACCCAGTAATGCACTATCCACAGAAAGCATCAGGAAATGATTTTTTAATTGCTTGGCTATTTGTCTAAGAAATAGGTACCTTTTTTTTAGTTGTAACAGAAAAGAGGATTATGTATTTCCTTTAGTGAAGCACTTTCTTTTCTTTAGAGAAGCAGATCTCATAACTCAATGTTCTATAGAGAGAGACATTTTAGTTCAATTTAAAGGAAATTTGTGTGAAAATTTTAGTGTTTGTGCATAGTTCTTTCTGCTGTGGAGATACTTACATTTACTGGAGCATAGATTCCAGAACCAAAGAAGAACATGGAGATCAAGTGTTCTATTCTGTTATTTTACAGACAGCCGGGACCTTAAACTTATGTTAGAGATTAAAATTTTTCTTCTATTGTCATTACGTTTTGTATACTAATAATACCTCACCTCCAAATTGCCATTGATATTCAAATGTTACAAATAAATGTATAGCATATGAATTTTGCACAAATAATGTCACAAATGAAGTTAAATTAGTGTCCCTCTAAAACTGTTGTTAAAGCATATGAGCTAATCTGGTAAAATTCCTCTGGAGTGTTTAAAATCCATCCTTTAGAATTTCTGATGAGGGATATCACCCCGATTATACATTTGAACCGTCGTAAGCTTAGCTATCTTATTGCACAGAGAATGAGGCCTCGGGGCAGATCTGCAATAAATTACGCAGCCTTTCCTGATGAAGAGAGCATTAGATGAGGAAGAAGACCTAAGCCAGGCAGTTCTATAGTTGGAAATGAAGGAGGCTTTATCCCCTGGCATGAGTCACAGTGCAGTGCAGATTAGCGAGATCAGTGCCTGAGTTCCGTTGGCAACCTGGAGTTGGTTGAGGAGGGTATGCCATTGCAAAACCTCTAGTGCTTTTAAAAATTCTGTTTCTCATTTGAAGTTTTAGAGTTGAACAAACAGCACTTTCTTTGATCCTCAATGGTCATTCTATGGAAAGACCTCATGGGCACTGGATATCAGTCCCCCGGTCCTCTGTGGCTACAGACTGCTGTGCGAGGGCTCCGTATCTGGGAGTGGAATTGACGCTCATGTTTGTCGTTTCAGATGGTAGAAATGGTGTGTCTCCATGTGATCAGTTTAATGGAGGCATTGCAAGAATGCAATTCAACCATTTTTGTCAAGGTAGGAAAATCTTATGATTTTTGTGGAGCATTTCTTACTGCTGAAGAATATGGATTTACTTTTAGTGTACTTTCTGAAGAGGGAAATAAGACTTTAGTTTTCACATTCAGAGTTGGGGCTGGTGGATTCCAATTCCTATTACCACTCTTTGCCAAATGGGTACTGTGTTACATTTGCTCCTGCTCTGCCACTCGGGACAACTCTTCCTGGCCATGATTACATGTAACAAAAGTAGTTAAATATTACTGGGGGACACTGATCTGTAAATGACCTTGTAATAACACTAGTTGGTTAGAGGTAATTCACCTTGCCAAAAATACCCAGAAAACCAAAAAAATAGTCCGTAATTTTTTTAACATGGTGTATGGTGCTCCAAGATAACGTTAATTTAATTTTAAATATTATTATTCGAAATCATTATACAGTGTGTGAAAGTAATTTGAGAGTTTGTCACCTTGTCCAGATGTTATCAGCAGTGTGATAAAAAATAAAAGTAAAGGAGGATGTGGGTTCTCGCTCCCTTTATCTTTCTGTCGCCCTCTTGTTTTTCTTTCTGCCTTTCTCATTCTGCCTTTGTCCCAGGAACTCTTTTTCCTTCCTCATATACTTCCTATTTCCTTCCTCTTCTTCCTTCTTTACCTTTCACATCTGTGTTCTACAGCCTTGCTGCTGTCACTACTGCCACCCACAAGACTGCATCAGTGTGAAATCTAATAACTCACTATTTCACTCCTTGGTTAACTTAATTCTTTGATTTAAAAATACTTGTCACGTTAACTCTCTATGCTAAAGAAGGGTGGCTCATTTTCAGGGAAAACTTGACTGATACCAGAACAGTAGAAGGTCATTGGTTCAAATGAGATAGATCTGTCTTATCTAGCTTGATGTAGCAAAAGTCAACACTATGAGAGAAAAGTGGCCATGTCTTGTTACAGTCACACTAGCAGGGTATGAGCATTCCAGTTCCTCCGCATCTTTGTTAACACTTAGAATAGTCCATTTTTAATATGAATTCTCCTAAGTGTTATGCACCGGTATCTTGTGGTTTCAGATTCCATTTCCCTGTTAAGGAATGATGTTAGGCATCTTTTCATGTGTTTGTTTGTTATCCATATATCTACTTGAAATGCCTGTTAAAATTGTTTGCCTATTTTTATTGGATTGAATATTTTTCCTTTTACAAAACTTTGAGAAAGAAGTTCTTTATCAGATACGTGATTTGCAAAGATTTTCTCTTTTCATCTTTGCATTGTCTTGACAGTGTCTTGTGATGGGCAGAAGTTCTTAATTTTTGATAAGCACTCTCTATCAAATTCTTCTTTTATGGATGTCTTTTTTTAACTGCCAGGGTATATGCACTCACCAAAGAGACAGAAAAGCATCCCCTAATGGATCATGGTCACATCACAATCCCCATTCCTCCATTTCTTCATCCCATCAGGATTTGGGGCATGCATGCACATACACCTCATTCACACACCCACCAGGGCCAGGATTTGAACTATAGTCAGCCATGTGGGGTCCAATTCCTTATGTACAGCACTTGACTGATGTGCTATAAGGCCAGCCCTTTGATGCTATATTCTTAAAAAAAATCTTTGCCTAATTCAAGGTCCCAGGAGTTTTTGTTATTGTTGTTGCTTTATTCTAGATATTATCTATGTTTTCTTTTGGGTGTTAGTTTATGTCTGTGGTTAATTTGTGTTAACATGTATATATGGTGTGAGGTCTGGGTTGAGGTGCTTTTTATAAATATGGTTATTCAATTATACCATCATTGTTAAAAATACTTTCATTTCTCCATCCAATTGTCTGCATTTTTGTCAAAAATCATTTGACCGTACATACATAGTTCTATTTTTGGATTATTGATTCTGGTTCATTGAACTATTGGGTCATTTGAAAAGTTATGATGTATTTTTATGTTTTTCTATGCAGAATACATCATGACTTTTCTGATGACATACTATTTGCCTATCTCTATTTCACACTGTCTGGATTGCTATAAATTTATAATATGCCTTGAGATTAGGTAGTGTTAGCTTCCTAAATTTTTTCATTTAAAAAATATTTTTTCGGTTATTTTAGGTCCTTTGTATTTCTAGATACACTTGTTTCTTTTAAAAAGCTATTAAAAATTTGATTTGGATTGCATTGAATCTGTAGATCAGTTTGAGGAGAATTTAGATCTTAATATTTAGTTTTCTAATCCATAAACATGTTATATCTCTCTATTTATTTCTGTCTTCTTTACATTTTTTTTAAGAGAGATTTTTGGTATAGGATGCATGTGCTCACTGGAGAGACAGAGAAAGACAGAGAGACAGAAAGCGAGAAATCACACCCTAGAGGGAATGACCACACTGCAGTCCCTTTTCCTTTATTCTCCTCTAGGAGGATACTTGCCCTGTGTGAGTTTTAAGTAGCCACGTCTGGGACTTGAACCATGGTCGACTCTGTGGGAGTCCAGAAATGTAACCATTACATCTGCTGTTCCCATCTGTCTTCTTTAACTTTTGTCAGCAATATTCTGTAGTTTCCATACACACACCTAGAATATATCTGTCAGATTTATCCTGAAGTATATTTTTATGCTATTATAAATAGTATTTTTGTTTACATTTTTGTTTCTTACTGTTCATTGGTAGTACTTAGGAATACAGTTGCTTTTTGTATTGATTGTCTACTCCACAAGCTGTTAAATTCATTTATAGTTCTAGTAGCTTTTTTGTAGATTTCATCATATTTTCTGTATAGATAGTCATATCATGTACAAATAAGGGCATTTTAATCTCTTCCTTCTCAATTTTTATGCCTTTTTTCCTTTTCTTGTTCTTTGTTCTTGCTAGATCCTCCAGTCTAAGTAGAATAGAAGTGTTAAGAGCCAGAAACCTTGCCTTATTACTGATCCTAGGGAAGAATGCATTCAGTCTTTCATCATTAAATGTAAATACTGGTTGTTAGTTTTTCATTTATAACTTTTATCACTCCTAGTCTACTAGGAATTTTTGTCTGGATGTTTGAATGGATATTAGAGTTCCCAAATGCTTTTTTTTACATCCCTTGAGATAGTCATATGACTTTTCTTTTTGACTATTAATATACTGAATTTTAAAATTGATTTTTGAATGTTAAATCAAACTTTATTCCTGAGACAAACCATACTTGGCTATGATGTATTCTTCTTCATAGGTCTTGCTGAATTCAATTTGCTAACTTTTTTAAATTGATTTTTTTTGCATAAATGTTCTTGAGGGATATGGACTATTAATTGTTTTTATTTTTAATGACTATGTTTGGTTTGGGTATCAGGGTTATGACTTTTTAGAATGAGCTGGAAAGTATTTATTTTCCATTTTCTACTAGTTTTTGCATCATTAATTATAAAGCTTTGTTATTAGATACATAAATGTTTAGGACAGTCATATTTTCTTACGGAATTAAAATGAATCAAAATTATGAAATACCTCTCTTCAACTTTGATAATATTATTTGCTCTGAAAGCTACTTCTTCTGGTTTTATAACAAGTAGCCCAGCTTTCTTATGATAAAAGTTAAGGTGGCATATCTTTTTTCATACTTTCCCTTTTAATCTATTTGTGTTTTTATATTTTAAGCGTATTGCTTATAAGCAGCATACAGTTAGATGTTGTATGTGTGTGTATGTTTGTGTGTGTGTGTGTTTAAATTCAGTATGACAATCTGTTCCTTTTGATTGAGATTTTTAGATCATTTGCATTTAATGTGTCTTATGCTATTATTAGTTTTAAATCTATCATCTTACTATTCATTTTCTTTATTTCCTACTTGTTCTTTGTTTCCTATTTTTAAAAATTAATTGAGGTTAGGGCTGGCAGGTGGCGTGGTGGTTAAGGACGCTGGACTCCCACATGGCCGACCATGGTTTGAGTCCCGGACCTGGCGGCTTGCTTTCTCACTTTCCATCTCCCTCTCCCTCACTCTGTCCCTCTCTGGTCAAATTAAAATAAATAAATAAAGGTAAATAAAATAATTCTTAAAAAATTAATTGAGGTTTTATGATTAAGTTTTGAACATAATTTCTTTTCATTGTCTAGTTTCTTTATGGAAACTGAGGTCATTAATTTGAGAACTTCCTTCTTTTTAAACATCAATACTTAGTGCTCTAAATTTTAAGTACTGCATTAGCAGTTTTCTCCCAGATTTTGATATATTTTTATTTCTATCCAATGTATTTAATTTCCATTTTGTTTTCTTCTTTGACCCATAGGTTATTTAGAAATGTATTTTTAAATGATCTTATTAGCCATATTGGGAATTGTTATTTTACTGGTGAAATAAGAGTTTACTGTGTCTATTTCTAACTTACCATAGTCTGCCTTAGAGTAATGCTATACCTCTTCATGTGTTGTATACAAACTGTTCAATGATAAACATCTTTTCCCCACTTTCTGACTTTGTGCTTCATTGTTGGACATTTTACTTCTATAAATATTACAAGCCAACCATAGATTGTTATTATTTTTGTTTTAAATAGTTGCTTCTCTTGTAAAGATTTTAAATAAGTTTTATTTCACTTATTTTTTTTCAGTTTTCATTGTCTTGTTATAGTGTACGTGCACTTGACAGAGAGAGAGAGGGAAAGTGAGAAAGCACCCCCCAGGAGAGCCACATCACAGTCCCCCACCCCCCGGCCTTTGAGGTGCCCACACACATGCACAATGTGTTTTTCAAGCTGCCAGGTTAATGCAGTTGGCCATGTGGGATCCAGCACCTTACCCGCCATACCACTGGTTGGCCCAACCAGTTTTATATTTATTTATGCTTGCTATTATTGCCATATTTATAGTTGCCATTTTCAGTGCTCTTTATTCCTTTCTATCAAGTTAAACTCTCATCTTTTATCCTTCCTTATACCAAAGTACCTTTTTTTTAACATTTTTCGTGCAAGTATGCTGGTGATTAATTCCTTTAGCTTTTTATATGTCTCAGAAAGTCTTCATTTTGCCTTTATTTTTGAAAGATAATTTCACTGGGTATTGAGTTCTAGAATGAACGATTTGGGGATTTTTTTCAGTACCTAAATATATTATTTCTTCATTGTCTTTTTGTTTACATTATTTCCATGACAACAAAAAAGCTGTATTATTATCTTTTTTTTTGTCAGAATGTGATGTATTTTTTACCTCTAGCAGTGAAGATTTTGTCTTTGCCAAATTGATAATAACTTGATAATAGTTAACCACTTTGATGATAATATGCTTTTCTTTCTTTCTTTCTTTCTTTTTTTTTTAGAGAGAGAGATTTTTGCTATAGGGTGCACATGCTCATAAGAGAGACAGAAAGTGAGAAATCACCCTCTCCCCAGGGGTATGGCCACTCTGTAGTCCCTTCTCCTCCATTCTCCTCTTGGGATTTTGGGCATGCACGCACACGTGCCCAGCGTGAGTTTTAAGCTACTGGTTCTGGACTCAAACTGTCGACTATGTGGGAGTCCAGTGATGTAACCATTATGCCATCTGCTGGCCCTGAAAATATGTCTTTATTTATGTTTCTTATGCTTGGGTTTGTTGAGCTTCTTTAATCAGTGGGCTTATAGTTTTCATTAAATTTGGAAAAGTCATCAGCTATTGTTTCTTCAGATATTTTCTTCTGTGCCTCTATTCAACAGGCTCCATCTTGCTTCTATCTTCTTTACTATATTGAATATACTTATAAAACTTTCAATGTCCTTGTCTCCTAATTCTATTACCTGTGTCATTTTTTTCTTATTGATTGATTTGTCTCCCCATTTATGGGTCACGATTTCCTACTTTTTAAAAAAAAAGAATTATTTAACTTATTTATTCATTTTTGTTTATTTGAATTTGATAAGAGAGAGACAGAGTGTGAGAGAGAAAGAGAAAGCAAGCCACCAAGTCCAGGACTCAAACTGCATCGGCCATGTGAGAGCCTAGCGCCCTTAACCACCACACCACCTGCCGACCCCCACAGTTTCCTACTTTTAAAATTCAATGCCCGATTATTTTTTATTGGATTCTTGACATTGTAAATTTGACTTTCTTTGGTGTCAGGTATTTTTGTATTCATAAATCATCTTGAGCTGTATTCTGTAACACGGTTAAATTATTTAAATATTGTTATCCTCTTGAGATTTGCATTTAAGCTTTGTTAGGTGGGATCTGACCATTTTCCCTGAGGGCTAATATTTCTTCACTACTACCAATACTATTGATATATTGCTATCCTTATGAATACTCTACTTGATATTCTACGGTATTACGACATATTTTTACTCTAATTAATAGGAATACAAACTGTTTTTGATCCTATGCGTTCACCACTGATTTCTCCTTCTAACCTTTTTGGGTTACTTTTCCTTCAGCACTGGGTAGTTTTCCTCCCTGTGTGTGGTGGTAGGTTTTTAGCTACAGACTCAAGGAGTACCCTTTGCAGACTTTGGAGTTCTCCTGTGCAGCTCTTTCTTATCCACTATTCTGCCTCGCACACTGCAGCCATCTTGACCGCTCTGAGTCAGTTACATCTTCTCAACTCAGGAAGACTGCCAGGCTCTGCATGAGTCCTTCCTTCCTGTTCTACGGCCTGAAGACTCTCTCCAGGCAATGAGATAGAGTAATCAGAAGGCACCTTTATTTCCTATCCTTCTGTGATCCCTGTCCTGCATTGCTAATGCTCAATATCTGAAAACCATTGTTTCGTAGAATTTCTTGGATTTTGGATTGTCCAGGCAGGAGGCGAATCTGGTCTTTGTTACTCCATCTTGGCTGGAAGAGAAAGTTTCACCATCCATCTTAATTTTTTTTTTTTGAGTGTTTTTTTGCTATAGGGCACGTGCGCTCGCCAGAAAGGCAGAGAGAGACAGAAAGATAGAAAGTGAGAAATCACCCCCCAGGGGGGATGGCCACACCACAATCCCTTCTCCTCCATTCTCCTCTCGGGATCTTGGGCATGCACACACACGTACCTGGCGTGAGTTTAAGCCACCGGGTCCGGGACTTGAGCTATGGTCAGCTACATGGGAGTTCAGTGACATAGCCATCACTCTAACTGCTGGTCCCTACCATCCATTTTAATTTTTAGAGCTGAAAAAAGCAGGGGTCCAACCAAGCAAGAAGACTTCCATTTATCCTATATTTTGTTATTATTTACTATTTATCTCATCAAAAAAAACCTCCCTGTTTTAAAAAATATCTTTCAGTTTTCTGGATATTGTTACTGGAGAGGAAAAACAAAAATACAAAAACAAAAACACCAACCTCATTCTATAATAACATTACAGAACTCAAAAGCAATTACATCTAATGCTTCCTGACAGCTTTGTAGGAGCTACTAGCGAAAGGGAACTAAAATGAATCTTATTCAATAAGTCAAATTAGCATTCCTGAAAGAGGATGATTTCTGGGTTATGTAAGCCCGTCAATAACGATGAGCTTTAATTTGATGCTTTTAGTCATGTGATTTGTAAATCATGAACTGGAAAGTCTCTTACAGGTCACATGTTTTATCAATGAGGAAGTAACAAAAACTTTAAAAATTGGCATCACTATTACCCTCACTTGCCTCATAGAGCCTTGGTGCTCCTGCCCCAAGTCCCTCCTGCCATTCCCAAGCCCATCAGGATTCTTAACAGGGGATAATTGAGGTATTTCCCAAATACCGAGAGGCATGTAGTCAAAGATTATATATGAAATAATCAAAGGTCAACAAAAGTCTGTAGACAGTGGGACCCTGAGGGCTTGCTTTCTGCTGTAGACATTGGTTGGGGGATGATGGTTATTAGACTAGTTATTTTTTTCCCTTTCAGAATGTCTAGATAATGGACAGTCAGGAGGGCTGAGTGGTCCACAGTACTGCGTTCAGAATGTCTACATGAGCCAGCCCTATGAAGGGATGACAACACACAGCCTCAGCTGGCCCCTGCCTTTGTAACCTCACCGTTTTGTCTGAGAGTAGGGGGACTTGAAGAGGCCTTGATCATTTTTTGATGTTTTGAGTTTTATTCCAATTATGACTTGCGGTACACACCGTATTCCATTTCTAAACACAGTATTTATGTTAGCGACCAAGTATTAGCTGCAGCATAAACACTATCTTTAGGAATGTTTAGGTGTAAATATCAATAGAAGTCAAATGAGCAAATCATACACATGGACAGGATGTTCTTTGTAGAACAGCAGCCAGATTGAGTTCCGGGAACAAAACACAGAGGGCAATGCAACTTTCCACTTCAGGTTTGTTCTTATGAAAATGTTCTGATGAGTGTCCTGAGCCCAACAGCTCATGGCGGGACGGGGTGAATAAGTCATTTGTATGCTCTCCACACCCCAGCTGGCTCTCCTCCAGCTTCTGTGGTTTTGTTCATTGCACCACTGACCTCCCATTTGTCTAGGCCTCTTTGACCTTTCTGTCATATCAAAGAGCAAACTCGCCCTCAGACCCTTACTGGTGGTCTTGGCAGACATCATCCCTCTCTATCCCCAGAAACTTGGCCTTGCGTGGCCCCCACGGCAGCTTGCACAGAGGCCCTGCTTCATCTTCTGTGTCCCCTCGCCCTGGCCTGCATCTTTCTGGAGCTCAGTTCTGTTCACGTGCTTGAGCAGTCCTCCTCAGAAGCTGTCCTGAGTGTGGAATAACATCCAGATCCCGTAATTGGGCACGCAGGGTCACTGGGGCTGAGGTGAGAGGCCCCAACATCTACTTCTCTAGACTCATTTTTCTTGACTCCAAGAACCTCACCCTTCGGCACATGGGGAGTCCTCACAGCCCCTTCTCTCTGGGCACCTCCCTCTGCTGGGCTCTGCTCATCCTGTCTTTGCTCCCTGGAATGCCCTCGAATTTATTTCCTAGGGCTTCCGTTACAAGGTCCCAAACACTGGTGGCTTAGAGGATAGAAATCTTTTTTCTTCTGGCCTGGAGCCAGCTGTCCAAGTTCAGGGTGTCTGCAGAGTTGGTTCTTTCTGAGGCTGTGAGGAGACTCTGTTCTACCCCTCTCCTCTAGCTCCCAGAGGTCTTCTGGCAGTTCTTGGTGTCCTTTGACTTGTAGAGCTCCACCTTTATCTTCACATGGCGTTCTCCCTGTGCCCCCGGTCTGTCCCACCTCGCGCTTTCATAAGGACACCAGTCTTATTAGGTTAGGGTCCACACTACCCCAGTGTGACTCCATCTTAACTAATTCCATCTTCACAACTCGATTCCTATAAAAGGTCACATTCCGGGACAGGATAGGTTAGGACTGCAGCATCGATCTTGAGGGGACACAATTCAATTCACAACAACGCTTCTCTATTAGGAGGTTGGAAGGAATAAGGGGTGAAATATGGTATACATGAGCATACTAAAGAGCTGAGAAGTACTGAAATAATACTTTTTAATAAATCAAAATGAGCATTTCCAAACTTGTTGGATCACAGCCATCCTCCCCCAGTTAAATCTCCCCAAACAAGGGTTCAGTGGGACAGTCTTTGGAAAACACTATTCTGTCCTGGACTTACAGATTTACAAAGCCATGGATACTTACTTACAATCTGAAGGACGGAGTCATGGCTGAGACACAAAGCTGAGAGGGAAGCTGCTGCTGAGGTGCTCAGCAGGGACACCCGATGGCCTCCTAGGACGGGCCACATCACAGGGGTTAAGGGCAAGCAGAGAGGCAGCCAGGGGACAAGTCATCCCCGCAGGGACCCACTGCTCACCTACGTGTGCTCCTAACCCTCCTAACATCTGGCTCTTGCTGCAGTTCCCCTTCCAAGTTACAGCCACACGACTCCAGGGGGTGCCTTTTCCTGTCCCCGAAGCATTCCGACCACTGCCCAGTGATACTTTCTCAATGACAGCAGGCAGACAGTCACCATTTCACTCAGAGACTCGGTTCTAAAGATCCTGTGGAGGAAACTATTTCAAGAAAGTGAGAATTTAATTAAATAAATGCACATTTAATTTCCCATGCTCAGTAGCTTTCAAGAGACAATCAGTCATTTATTCTCAAGTGTGTGTCTCGGGCACTCATGGGGCGCTTATTAACCTCCAAATGCCACCAGCTCAGCAGGATTTGGCCTCAGAAAGACATTTTGCTGTTAACGGGCAGCTCCCCAGCAGGGGCCCTCTCCCTTGCCTGAGGTTAAAGGGCTGCAGTGTGGCCTGTTTTCCCTTGCGGTAGCTGAAGCTTGTGTGGGAGGATGGGAAGCAGTATTAACGGGGCTTCTATCTCTCTCCACACAGCTGATACCTATGTGGTTGCCCATGATTCAGTCAAACATCAAGGTAAGTGCCCCCTGGGCTGATGGGAAGCTCAGTTTCCTCCGGAGAATGTCACGGCATTCCTAGGGATTGTCGATGCTGCCCTTACAATGGAGAAGGAGGAATTCCGCCTGCTCCAGGTCTTAGAGGGCTGATGACACAGGAGGCCTATGGGACAGGGAAGGGGCCAGCAAGCAGAGGGTGACAGCAGGACCCACTATGCTATTGTTCAGCGTTGAGGAGGATGCAGAAGTTGGGAGAGCTTCTCAGAGTCCATGTGAGCCTCGTTTGCCAGTTAGAACACAGGCCAGAAGGCCACCCTGTGCTTGGAAGATGCCCCTGGGAGCTGGTCCCAGGTTCATCCAGCGGTATGTCCTGGCCCCTAGAGGGGTTTTCTATGAGGGTAAGGATTCCACGAAGAAAGGATAGCATCGAATGAACGACAGTATTGAGCTAGTTTTATATGCAAGGAAATTTAGGGCCAAAATGAAGAGGGACTTGGATGGAGTCTCACAGCCTGGATGGGAAAGGCCTGACCAAAGTGTTTCCCAATCCCAGGCACTGCCTTCCACTTTGTCCTTGTAGGCACAAACGTTCACCTCTACTAGCCGACAGGTTCCTGCGCCAGGAGATTAAGATGCAAAGCAGGACACCTGCTCCGTCTAAAACTGGCCCCGGCCCACAGCAGTGGGAGCCTTGGGGGAAGTGGGGAGCAGATGGAGCATTCTTGCTGGATTTCTGCTTAGAGTGGGGAGGGATGCTAGTGGATGGAATGGGATGTGAACTTGAGGTACTCAGGCACCGAAAGAGAGAAATGCAGGTGCTAGCCTTGAGCCCTCTGGGTCCTGGCTGCAGCCAGACACCTCTTCTCAGTACTGGTTTTGGCTGGAAAGTGAGGTGCTTGTCCTCCCACCTTGAAGTCCCAGTGGCCTCTCATGCCCATCCCTCTCCTTTATGACAATCTGGGGCAGTTTTCCATTGCACACAGTGCTGAGGGGAGGCCGACAGGACTCGGGAAGCTAGGAGAAAGGAATGCTTTCAACATGGCTGCACACGTGCACTAACACGAGGACACTGAGACTGTAGCTGTAATTAACACGTATTGAGCAGGCACTATGTGCCTAGTCCTGATCTGAACACCCTATTAACTCAGTTGTCCTTATAAAACCCCCAAAATAGGTGTCACCATCACCACTCTACCCATGAGAAACTCCAAATACAGACTAAAAAACCTTGTTCCCAAAGCTGTCCATGGAGGAGCCAGGATTTGAACCCAGGAGCCTGACAGCAAAGCCCAGGCCCTTAGCTGCTACTCTGGTCCATGTGGCGAATAATTCCTTAGGGACAAGTATGTGTGTGGCTCCGATGCTGGTGCATCAGCCATTGCAGAGTTAGTCCAGATGGGCCTATCATGATTTGGATGGATCTGGGCCAGGGTGACTCTTGAAACCTGGTATAGGCCCTTGAGCACTGCCAAAGTGGGGAGGCCGCCTTCTTGGGGGCAGACAGCCATCAAGCTGAGCCTAGGTTCTGCCCACAGGAGCAGACAGCTGGACACTGCCTGGGTTGCGCATGAGCACAAGGAGGGAACAGACTAACGGGTCTCACCCTTTCTCGACAGCACTTGTCCGCGGGGCTCCAGCTTCGCCTGCAGGCCATTCAGAACAACGTGAACCATCACAGCCTAAGGACGCTGCCGGGCTCGGGCCAGAGCAGTGCCGGCCTGGCGGCCCTCCGCAAGTGGCTGCAGTGCACCCAGTTCAAGATGGCCCAGGTGGAGATCCAGTCCTCAGAAGCAGCCTCTCAATTTTATCCTCTATGAGTGGACTCCTCGGCTCTCAGTGTCAACACTCTGGTTTAGCAATAATGGGTTTCAAAACAAAACAATTTGATCCGAGCAGGTTGGGAACATATTGGTACTGTACATTCTCTTTCTAGTTTAGTAAAAGACGTGCAAAGGCCGGAGAGGGCCAGCAACGAAGCTTTCTTGCTACACATATTTCTGATGACTCCTTGGGCTATCTGATTAAGTGTTTCCTTACATTATTTTTTAAAAACCAAATCATTTTTCTTTAACTAACTTCTATTTTTTTTAAGAAAAAAAAAATAGACTGGTGGGTACTCACAGAAAAGTTGTATAAGTCCCCCTGTTGCTATTTTTGATGATAGAGAATAAATAGGGTTTTTGAAACCTTTGTAGTGTTTTTCTTAAAATCCACTCTTGGTAATGCAATAAAAAAAAAAAAAAATACCGTCACCATAAGCCAGTGACACCTGACTGAAGCTTTTTGTCATCCTGGGAAAAGTGGCAGCTTGCAAGGAACATTACAAAGTGCACTTAGACATTAGGTGGTTAAACTGTGCCAATCGTTTTGTTTCTAATATCATTTTCCAAAACTGTCCAGTAAGTTTTATTACTTTTAAAACTAGTTTTTCAACTCATTAGTTGTAGGCTGTACTTTCTTGTAAGCTTTATGATAACCACTTTAGTTTTGTGAATTAATAAATTTTATTCTTTTGTTAATACTTGTATACAATTCAATTTAAAACTGTAGATCGCATACGGGACCAGGCAAGTCCCCACACTGGCACAAAGTACTGCATCTGGGGTTATATTTCATACAATGAGATTTTCATAGTGTCAGAGCACCGAGATGTATCAGCACTTCTACTTGGCATTGCACTGTGCATTCCAAACGACATTTCTCTTTTTTCTCCCTGTGATGCACTGACTAACAGAAGACTTAATACACATTTAAGCTGTATATGGACATGCTATTAAATGCATTTTTTATTATCTTTGTGAGCCTGGGGTTTTTTAAAATCAGTTTATAGAGCTAGAGTTTAGTTCCCAGCAACCATTTCTTCTAAACTTTTGTAACTTCTAACTTCCCTACAGTTATTAAGAAGAAAAGGCTTTCTGTCAGGTAATTTGGTAAGCAAAATACACAATTCATTTGAAGTCCATTCCATCTGAGAAGGACTTTGAGGACGTAAGACTTTTTTTTTTTTTTTAATGTTGTTCATAAGAAGCTTCTTCTTTCTGGGAAATCTGATAGCTCAGTGCTTCTTGGGAGAAACCAAGTCCTCAGAGGTTTGAATGTTTCGCCTGGGTCCTCGAGAGCCAGAGTGGCAGATCTTCTTCATTCTTAGGGGCCAGCAGAGCCTAGAGCAAGAATATGGAAGCAATCATTCTTTGTATTTTGCTAATGAACTCTTCTGAAAGGCCTTGCCTGGCCAAAACAACTCTCTTCAGTCCCAGGCGTGCTTGGTTACGCATCTTGCATTATAGTAAGTTGTACATCTATTCATCTCACTTGTTAGCTGTGACAGCTTCAAAAGTATGTGCTGTTTCTGTGTCCCCAGGCTTTGGCGTACTGTATGTTTAACTGCTGTCTGTTGAACTGAATGGATTCGGTTAGCACCAGGTCTTTCCTGAGCTACCCAATGGGCTCAGCAAGGGCTCAATGGTGGCATTTCTTTGTGTGTAGGGATTCCTAGAGAAAGTGACAGAAAAAGGCTAGAGAACAAGGCCCTGCCTGCTTTTCGGGAGAGGAGTGTTATGGACCTCCTTATATGGGCTCACCTGGAGGCCTGCCTCTCGGCTAGTCCTGAGCCCCTCTACCCAGGCAGCCAGGGCCTTGGTGCACCCTCCTACCAGTAAACAGGGCTCAAAGTTATCCACAGCTTCTTCTTCAGCCCCATCTTCTTTGTCCAGTCCTTTGACTGGACTTCTGCCTCCGTTTCCCTTTGTATTTGCATTCCCCTTAGACGCTTAATTCAGCTTTCTCGGCTGGGTCCCCATCTAATGCTTCCTACCATCTGGACCTGTTTCCTTTATTCCACTCACAATCTGGTGTCTTGCTCCCACTCAGGCAAATCCCTCTCCTTGCTCCTGAGAACAGTGACCCTTGTTCCTGCCAACCTGACCCAAGTACTGTCCCTGTTAGGAACCTGCCCCTTCACTGGCTGGTAGAGACCAGCAAGCTTCCCCAGCCTCCACTGCACTCCCAAGTTCCCCAGTGTCCTCATCTTCTTTTGTTAACCTCAGGTCAGCCCTCCAGCCCAAGTTAGGCTCAAGGGCTGCGAAGTAGAAAGCTGGGAAAAAAGGACCGAGGGAAGTTTAGCAGGACCAGCCCTAACAAGTAGGAGGAGATGCCATTCACCTAGGGCAGATGTTGCCAGGTGATAGCCCAGGGAACAGTTACTGCCCGTTGCCTGTTTTTGTAAAGTTTTATTGAAACGCAGCCATACCTGTCAGTTACACATTGTCTTTGAGTACTTTCATGTTAAAACTGTAGCGCTGAAGACTTAGGACCAAGAGTAAATGGCCCGGAAAGCCTAAAATATTTACCATCTAGCCTATTACAAAGTGTGCTGACCTATGAGAAGGCCACTCTGGCATGAATATATGAGGGGACTTCAAACAGTTTGTGGAAAGATAAAATTGAAGTATGAGTTTGTGTTGGTGCAAAAAAAAAAAAAAAAAATTGGAATCTGTGCAAATTTTGGAATCTGTGCAGTTTTTTCATAATACACATTGTCTATGAACTTTCTGAAGACCCCTTATATTTTCCCTACTGCTTCAGGGGGTTTGGAATTTTGTTAATAGTATTTCTTCATCTGTAAAATGGAGACACTAACTATTCTACCTCAGGACTGTTGGATGACAGAAGAATGTAGGAAAAGAACTTAGGTCCACACTTGGTACATGGTAAGCACGCCAAAAAAGTTTACTATTATTTTTATTTTTGTGTTAAAGGTTAGAGAAGGAACGCTCCTTGCCCAAGGTCATACGACTAGTAAGGGGAAAGCCAGGACCTGACTTCAGGCTGTCTGACCCCCAGGGACTGTGCTCCCAGCCATTACTCATGTTAACTCCTGCTACACCACACACCAGCCCAGGGGACAGCCTGATAGCAGAACAGAGGGCAGAGTGCAACAAAAATGCACGCAATCAGATTTGATTAACACTGAAGATCCACTCTGAGAAAGATCAAGGAGTAGACTCGATTTCCCTTCCCTTACGGAGTCCCACTGGCTCGGAGGATAAATGCGTTCTGAGATTCCCAAGGTTGGAATCCCACGGGCCAACATCTCCAGATGCGTAGATTCCATTCCCAATGATTTTTCGCAGTATGCCTCTTACTAGTTGGGTGACCTTGGACAAGTTATTAGACCTCTCTGGACCTTTGTATTCCTTGTGTGTAAAATGGAGCTATGTACCCATCTCCCTGGGGCGATGGAGAGCTCGGTGAACCGCTGGAGAACTGTCACGGTGCTTGGGGGACTGTACAGAATCTGCAGACCTCTGGGAAGAACGATGCTACCTTGTGAAGAGCTCGCGGCTGCAGGCTGGTTGGCTTTTTCTTCAGCCAGGGCTCCACAGTCAAGACCTACGAGACCCATGGAAAACAAAACGTGATCATTGGCCAAGAATGTCTGGTTCCTGTTGAGCACCATCTCTTTGCGAGCATGTCCCTCTGTCTGTTATCAGGATATTTCCAGCAAATCTCTTCCCTAAGACTCTCACCTGAGGCCGAGTGGATACAGCGACTTCATCTCCACTTCCAAACTAGCACAGTCCAGATGAGATCGGATTGGCTCAGAGAAGATGGGATATCAGCACGGCTCCTTTCTGAGCTGGGATTGAAGGGCCTCTGGCATTAATTGGACAATGCAGATCATTTATTATATCTCCTTAATGGAATTAATTTGCAAACGCGTTGTGGGTGTTTGGTTTTTTTGACAATAGGCTCTTAAGAAGAACCAAAGGAGTGGTTGGAACTCAATGGACTAGCATCCAGCTATGGATTTAGAGTCAAACCCTTTGGGCGATGACTGAGGTATTGTTAGGAGACTGGCCAGCTCCTTTCACTGACAAGGTCAAGTGGTAGTGAGTGTCCTGTGACAGAGATGAAAAAAAAACCACAACCACCACCACGTACTGCTAGGTACCAAGCACCTGATACATATTATCTTTACTTTTCTTAGCCTCCTCCCTCCCCTGTAAGATAGGTGTCATTAATAATAATAACATTTACGTTTTACAGGTGAGGCAGCTGAGAGCGGTTAAGTGACTTACCCAAGGTCCCATAGCTGATGGTTGTAGTGTTAGGACTGGACAGCCACCTGACTTCAGGTTAGAGCTTCATTCAATAAATATTCATTTCTCTTTCTCTTTTTTGATTCTAAGCTCTTTTGGCTAAAATGTGTGAAGAGCTAGAGAAATGTAAGGGCTTTTTTGAGGCAGCTCAATCTTGGTGGCTTCTTTGTTGAATCACGTGTCATAAATTCCAGTCATGCCAGCGTCACTTCATCCACTGAAGGCATTTTCCCACTTGCTTGGAAATTCATTTATAAGGAAAAAAAAATCATAGATCATAAATTAACTCACGTTTAGTTTCCCACATAATAGTTTTACAGAAAAGAATAAAATTGTATGAACTGAAAATTGTGGTGATGGACTCTATTAGATTTGGGGCCTTCTGACCATTTTCTCGGCCCTACAGAGACTTTCCCCTAATTAGTTATAATCATAGCTGCTGTATGTACGAGAACTTAGGGCTTACTACACACCAGATGTTTTACATCAGTAATCTCTCTTTTTTTTAAAAGGTTTTTGCCATAGGGTGAGTATGCTTACCAGAGACAGAGAGAGAAAGTGAGAAATCACCCACCCAGAGGGGATGGCCATGCTGCAATTCCTTCTCCTCCTGGGATTTTGGGTGCACACGCACACTGTACCCGGCGTGATTTTCAAGCCACCAGATCCGGGACTCTGACCACAGTGGGCCATTTGGGAGCCCAGCCCCTTAACTACCATGCCACCTGCTGGCAACCACCAGTAATCTCACTTAATCTTCACAAAACTAGTAAGAGGTAGGCAATTCTATTATTAACTCCATGTTAGAAATGAGGAAACTGAGGCACAGGCGGACAAATTATTTATAGGAACCACTTGGGAATAGGTTTTATTTATTACTAATACTGGTAGCTCATGGGTAGAGCTTTTGCTACTCACCTGAAAAAGGCAGTAACCTAGAATCATTTAGATCGGAAGTCACTAACGCAGCTGAGCCCCCCCACCAACCCGTGGCATATTTTGTTGGATGAGCTTGAATTTATGATTTTTAAATTTTGGTTCGAATACCCTTAGTGGAGCATGCAAGCCCTGTTTTTGTACATTTCCACTGACCTTGGCCTCTGAAGCAGAAAGAACCCACCCAACAGCCTCTAGGTAGAAATCCTGTCACTTGGGGGGGGGGGGGGCGGTGGTTACCAGACCTGGCCTGCTTCGCTCATTCACCTGACCTACCCTGCAAGCCTCTATTTGCCATATGGGTTTAAACAGATCCTCTCCTTTTATAGGCTCAAGAGGGGACGGATGTACCCAGCATCATCAGCATGCAGGCCAGTGGCAAAGTAGGACTTGGGTGTGCTCTCAGCCCTTTAGGGGCTCTTCTTTTCCGGGTCCACCTCTGTCCCCACCGTCGGGGCCATGGGCCAGGGACCCTGTCCTCTCACACAACCACCCATTAGTTGCAGCTCTGCTTCTGCACAAATCTCTTCTCTCGTCCTTCCCACTTCCCTCCTGGATTTTGCCTGCTCAGAGAAGCTGAGGCCAGGCGGGTAGGCCAAGGCTAGCCCACAGGCAGGACTTTTCCCTGCAGGGGGCCCAGAACCTTTGCAGAAGCCACAGCTTCCTTTGGGAAACAGAAGAGCTGGTTTTTAATTATGCAGCCCAGACAGTGCCCTCCCCCTAACCAACACAGGCTGATGGAGAAGGGAGCCTCTCAGGGCTGCCTGGCAGATGCCCTGATTTCAGCTCCTTGAAGTGGCCACTTGGAAAAGAAAGGAGCCGGCAAGTAATCAAGCATGAAGGACAGAGTGCTCTCCAGGTGAGGACAATCACATCGCCCAGCAGGGGTGCGGCTTGGGCAGACAGCACAGTGTGCCTAGGGCCTTCAGCTTGCAGCAAGGCTCCAGGGGCTGGGGGAGGCGGGGTGGGGGTGGGGGTCCACGCAGACACAGGCCTTGGAGCAGGTTTGGAGTTGGATTCTGGGCTCTCAAGCTGACTGGCTCTCTGACCACAGGCAAATGGCTTAATCTCAGTAAGCCTCAGTTTCTTCAGCTGCAAAATGGAAATGATACTTTCTCTCTCCTGTAAAGGTAAGGGCGATGATGCCTGCCAGGTGCTTAGCACTGAGAGGGAATCACAAGTGAGATTAGGAGCGAGCCTTTGACCGAGCACTGCCCACTCTGTGCCAGGCTCTGTTAAATGCCGTATGTTCACGCGGCCATTGATTCTTCAGCCCGTAACGCCCGGTGACAGCTGGTGTTTCGCTGAAATGAAATCACAGCTTGCAACGGGCATTTGGCTCCGATTCTCTGAGCGTGGCGTTCCCACGCTGCTGCGCTTCGTGTGGTGACTCAGGCTCCCCCACATTTCTGTCTGAATGAACAACTGGGAAATCCTCCTCCGTGTGGCACGTTCTGCCGCGTTTGGGCTCATGTGGAAGGAGCACATTGCTGTGTTCGTGTGGGGATGATATTTGAAAATAATACATGGATCTGTTCTTTGTTCTTCTCCAGGAGACTGCAGGCCCTAGTCTAGATCCGTGGATGGTGTGGGACAGGAGACTGGAATGTAGGGAAAGTTCTGGTCAGACAGGGTGAGAGAACAGAGAGCCCACCTCTTCTGGACCTCCATGGACTGTTGGTGAAAGAAACAGGGAGACCGCTTTGGGTAGGCTGGGAGGCGGAGGGCAGGTCTGCAGGTTCCCTTAGAGATGAGAACGATGCAGACGGGCTGGGTCAGAAATTTCCCAGGGAGTCCCGGAAGATGGTCCCACATAAAGCTCCAGGAGGTAGCCCCCCAGTCCTCCCAGTTCCCCCAGCTCCCCCGTGTGAGTGCAGAGTACAGAAGTCCCCATGGACCTGACACGGAGTGCAGGACTGGCAGAGGCTGCTGTCGGGAGGATGGGATGCCGCAGCCTGGACACCGGCAACTGAGTGCTGGGGGCCAGAGATTCCCCCAAAAGGCTAAAAGGACCCCGGTAGGCCCACAGTTATCCATCCAGGAAGCAGCCCCAGGCCAGCCAGTGCAGCAGAGACCTGGGAGCAGCACCTGCTCAGAGGCACACAAAGGTACTTCCTAGGGGAGCAGGCCAGGTAACTATCCACAAGGAACCGAGTCTTCCAGGGACCCAGTGAGACCGGAAGAGGCTGAAATGGCATCAACTCACAAACTAGGGCTTTTCTATACATGGCCTCCACCCCACCCCTGCACGTCTGAGGTGGGGACTCTAGATAGGCATGTGAAATAAAGTGCTGGAACCTTTTCTTTCTGCCATGTGTGTTGTATTAAATTGGTAACCCACTGATTGTTAATTAGTTCAAGAAATACTTACAGGCATGTTTGGCTATTTGGAGATCTGGTAATAAGACCAAAACCTTCGAAGGCCGTGTTCTCATGTATCTTAAACAAGATGAGGAGACCGTGAATAGTTATTTTTAGGTGGTGGGTGCTGTTTTGAAAATATCTAAGGTGACAGAGAACAGAATGACTAGGAGTGGCAACTGGGGGAAAGAGCCAGCCAGGGTTTCTCTCTCCCATTTCACAGATGAGAAAACCGAGGCCTTGCTGACCAGAAGTGAGGTAGGTAGTGTGGGGAGGCATGAGCAGAAGAGGTGGAATTGGGGGAGCCAAGACAGGACCCACCAAATTCGAGTTTGGGGAGGAGCTTGGGGCCTCTGGGGTTTCCAGCTGGGTCCTTGAATGGGGGAAGCTGAGCCCCAATGTGTAGTGTGGTACCTGACCGGCAGCAGATTCTCTGGGGACTGACTAGACAATGAGTGAACAAGTGACGGACAGCTGAAGCCAGGAGCCTGAGGCCACGAAACAGCGGAGAGCCGGGAGAAGCAGGAGGACAGGCTCCAGAGCATGCTCTGCCCGGAGGGGCTGGGGTAGGAGAGAGGGCAGAGGGGAACCTGCCAGCAGAGGGCCGTGCAGTGATACCTGACATAGAACCAGGCCTCCAATCTGTGTCAGGCGCTTCCTGAGAGCTGATTTTGGAAGTGGGAGGGGAGCAGAAAGACACCTGGCACTGGGCAGGGCCAGGGTGGGGATGGTGGAGGAGGCAGCGGAGGTGGCCTGGTGGCAGTCATAAACGTGTGTACAAAGGCGAGGCCATGGTGGGCCCACATCGGCCAGCCTGCAGTCCCTTGGGACACAGTGCAAGGGCTTGCTGGGTCTCACGGGACCATCTTCGAAATGCCGCATGGCTGGGTGGAAGAAGGAAGAAGAGCGGTCCCATTGCCGCCCGCTGGCCCGCACAGGTCCAAGACAGGAATTCTGCCACTGGTACTGGGCAGGGAGGCCTGTCGGTCCCATGTGTCTCGGGCCTCGCTGGCAGCAGCAGGACCCCAGAGCAAGACATGGGGCTTTCATGGGTCAGGGCACAGTTTGCTATGTTGGTTGTTGGAGCTGAACAATGGCCAGTGGCCCCAGGGATGCAAGGCGGAGAGATGGACGTGGCGCCTAGGGGCTCTGACCCTGTGCTCCGTGCCAATGGCTCCTGGTGCCTGTCTGCTGGGCTGACCCCCTATCCCCGGGCTGGCCGTGAACCCCAGTTCCCAGTTCCCTGCACAAGTGGACTAGCCTTACACACAGGACTACTGCTCTCTGGTGTGTCCCCTGCTGGCAGCTGGGCATGGAGCCGAGGGTTTGTTTAGGTTGGGGTCCCCTCAACTGACCGGCAACTAACATTCAAGGCACCCAGCCTGGGTTCAAACCCTGTCCCATCCATTTGCTGCATGGTCTTGGCCATCACATTTGACCTCTGATCCTTCTCTTCACTCCTAAAATGGGGGTCACAGAGCTACAGGGCCAGGAGTTCTCTCTTCCCACGTCCCTCCGGGCCATTAGAGAAAACCTCTCCTTCAAGAAAGATGGTGCTTCCAGTGAGGTTCACCTAGCGCTGAAGTTAGAAGAGGAGAATGGCCAGCAGGTGGCTCGCGCTCTCCTCCCTTTAGGGACAGGCAGGGGACCCTGAGCAGGTCCTCTGCTCTTTGGGCCCCACTGCAGTGCAAACCGCCGTCCTGTGTGTGGCTGGTCCAGTTGGGAGGTGCTGCAGGCCTATCTGCAGGTATGGTGGTCTGACTCAGCCCTGGACATAGAAGGCGGCCCAGCACTGGCCACAGGGCCCCCCAAGGTCCTCTTCAGTGCTGCCAGCTGATTCTCGCTCCCTGATTCCACGAGCACTTGTCAAATTTGCGTGAACATCTTGTTCTGTTTCCCCAGAGTGTTTCTGGTTTTAACCCTGAAAGTCCTGAGTTCAGGAAAAGCTCTCAGTCCCAAACTGGGAAGGTTGTCACTCTACTCTCAGTTAAGTCAAGGATCAAGATGGTGGCGGGAGGTGACAGGACTGGCCTTAGGAATCCCCATACATGCCAGCCTTGGGCTATTAAGGTCCAGTAATACAGAAATAGCGCACGCAAGGTACCCAGCCCAGCCCTGGGTTTAGAGCAGGACCTCACTGACAGACCACAGCTGCCCACCCTCACCCCTTATGCATGACAACCGACAGCCATCTTTATAAGTATATTTTTATTGAAAATAAAAAAGTCATGGTGCTTCCCTCCTGGTAGGCAGCAGACAGCACACCCCTGATGCTGCCGGTCCTGCTTCCTGTACAAAAGTCTCGGCATGAAATCGACACAAGCGGCTCTTAAGTGGACAAGACAGCGTGGACGTGTGTATCTGTCCACTGGGACAGAACGCCTAGGAACGAGTCGTCTCCCCTACACACACGGCGTGTGGCTAAGAAGGCAGATTTCAGGGTATTTACGTTCATGCATTACATATCTCACACTACCCGGGCTGTTCAAATCATACTTCGTACAGATGCAGAGTATAGTAATTGTACATATATAGATAGCTCTTTAAATATATATAACTATATATATATATATATATGTCTATATTCTTACACTATTAGTCTTTCTTCCAAAACTTCCTTTAGAAGTTGCTTAGGAACGCCTGAAAACTCTGGAAGATTCTATATGTCACTGAGCTCCAATCTGAACTGGTTGAAAATAACTATTGATATTTGAGGAAATTTTCATCTCACTTCAGAGCTGGATTAGTCTGATGATTGGTCTGTATTTAGGAGCTGCAGGTTCACTTTAAATAAAAGGTCAGAGTTCAAATGCTAGGCTGGCGCAGTTTTATGTAAATTTCAGTCTCCTCACCTAAAAATCTGGTGGACTCTCCTGATGTCATGAGATGTGTCTTCCAAATAGCTGGTTCTAGGTCTGGGGAAGGGGCGATATTCTCAAGTGAATCCTTTCAGTAAAACAAACAAACAAACAAGCAAAGCTGGGGCTTCCCTTGCTTTTCATTGACTAGTTGTGAAGGCGATTTCCCCATAAACTGGAGCCCTGGCCCAGGGAAGGAGGCCCAGGCCCTGGGCATGATGACTGGTTCGGCTGTGGTTCCTGCCAGGGGCCTCACCTGGAGCTGGACAATTAAGCTAACTGCAAAACCCAGGTGTCCTAGGACTAATCAAGGTCATGGTGGCAGGACCCAGTGGGTGTGTGAAAAGCTGGTCTGTGTCCAGCACCCCTGAGCTGCCCTTGCACTCCAGAACCCCCAAGCCAAGAGCGTTCCCTCTGGCCAGAGTGCCCTCTGCTCACTTCTGAGCTTGTGACTGGCCCATGGCTGGGGTACATGCTCGGGGGGAAGCCTAGGTGGTGTGTCTTTAGGGCTGGGTGTCCGCTCAGGGCTCAGGCAGGGGTCAGCAGGCACCAGGAGGCTGTGGGTGTGGGAGTTGCCTTGGGCTGGGTCTGCCAGGCTGCTCGGCCTGCCCTGCAGCTGACCCCCATCCTCTGGCCTGCTTGTCCCCAGCTCTGCATGCCAAGAGCAGGGGCAAGTGCTTGCCAGGCAGGGGGCGGGGCAACTATGATGAAGGCCATCATGGGCACTTGGCCAATGCCAAGGTGCTCTGAGAGAGCAGAACTCAAATTCAAATCCCAATCCTAAGAAGGAAAAGGGAGAAGAAAAAACCCTTTGGGAGGGCACGCCCCGGGCCTGTTCTCAGCCTGTACTGCTGACCCAGAGCAGCACAAGCTTAGGCAGCTTCGGGGGCACAGGGGCTTTGGGACAAGGTTCAGCCCCAGTGGGGCTGGTTTTCATGCTTCTCAGTCTTTCCCGGATTTAAAAGTCTCCCCTGTAGCCAAACTGGCCAGGAAGTACAGTGGGGGTATAGGAGGCAAGCTGGGTCCTCTCAACTAAATCCTTCCATTAAATGTTTTTGGTTCCTTCTGCACCAATGGGTGGGGGTGTTGAGGGGAGCCATGGGGTCAGGAGTATCCAAACCTGCTTGGGCCCAGTGGTGTGCCCCATGGGGCAGGCAACCACCTGCATGCACACTGCTGGGTAAGGGTCACCAGCCTGGGGGCTGCTCTCCTCCCCTCCCCTTCTTCCCTTCATCCTCCAACCGCTTCGAAGGGCTCAGCACTTTTACAGCATCAGACTATGGAAAGAGACATTTATGGGGAGCCATGGGAAGAACCCCACTTACTGTGGACGAGGGCAGAACTGGGAAGTGCTCAGGAGAAGGTCTGAAGATGTCAGGCCTTGGGACTGTGGGGGAGACCTGGCACCGGGTTAGGGTCACCTGGCACAGAGTGCCCCAGTGAGTTTGGCACGAATAGGGGCCTCTGCCAGATGGGGCAGGGCCTGGCTCACACAGATGCATCGGTTCCTGTGGCGGCAGGGGCGGGAGTCCGTCTGAGGGCAGGGGCGGTGGCCTCCGGTTTTCCCCAATGGCGCTCAGCCCAGGGTTCAGGGAGTAGCTTTGCCGAGGTCAGACGCAGCCCCCGAGTGCAAATGAGCCCTGTTGTCTGCTCAGGAGAGGGTTTTGCAAGCCAGGCTCACAGCTCTCCGTGGCAGGCAGGCAGGAGCCGAGGGCTTGGGGTGTCGGGGCATTGGGGGACAGGAGGAAGGCAGGCCCTGCAGACTGAAGACTATTCCAGACGGGGTGATGGGCAGATGAGTGGGAAGCACCTTTGAAAGGGGACTCTGTCTCATGGCTGTGCTGATGGCTTCTGTTGGGAACGTGAACATCTACAGAGAAGCAGGTAGGCCTCCTGGGAGGAGGAGAGGTTTGAGGCAGCAGAGTGGGCCCCGAATCAGCTTTCTTTTGGCTAACGGGGGATGACTCCCCGCCCGGCAGACAGACAGAGCCCCCTGCTTTGTCAGAGCACGTGCTTTAGACAGCAGCTGGGGACACGAGCCGATCAAACACAAGAGGAGGAGGGTATGACAGCCGATGCGCTGCATGCAGGGGGCCGGCTCGGCTGTGTCTGAGCGGCCCCTGCTAGTGGCTGACCAGGGCAAGCCTGGGAAGAGGATGGTTTCTCCTTCGGGAGGCTGGAGGCCTGCAAGGCAAGGAAGTCCTGGACGAGCCCAGTGTCAGCTCGTGTCCACCTGCTTTCCCATGTCCACTAGTGCCACCAAGGTGTCCCTCTGGCCAGTGGGTCCAGGGCCTGCAGACTCACACCACTGCGTTGTTCACGTCCACCCCTTTGTTGCTCTGAGAGGAACTCATGGGGTACTCAGCCACACTGGTCCCATTTTCGTCTTTTCTCAGTGGTTTCCTGGAGGATTGGAGGGGTGGGAACATGATTAGTTATGAATGACATGGGGGCGGAGCTTCCGCTCTCCCTGATTGTCTCCGAAGTATGCCCACCAGGCTCTGCTCTGGGTTAGCATCCTTGGGCTGCTGGTCCTTGGCGGCCCAATCAGAGCCGGATGTGGTCATACCTAGGGTGACCAGGGTGTCTTTGTCATGTAAAGCAAGGCACGGTTAGAGTGAAAGAGGGGAGCTATTAATAACGAAGCAGGGACAGCAGGCATGAACTGGGCCTGTTCTGGAATGTACAGTCAGGCTTGGACCGGTCGCTTTGATTATGAGCAGCTGGGTGTGAAGATGAACATCTGGGTGCAGAGTATTAGAAGAGGGTCTAGTGGCTGAACTGGGCAGCCCCACCTCCGTGTACTCAAAGGCAGTGGCTCTGTGACGTTGCGCATGGGATGGTGATGGCAGTGATGTGGTGGCGTGGGCTGACATTCCGGTGGCGGTGTTAGTAACAGTAACGGTGATGAGGGTTATGGTAATGGTAATGGTGGTGAAGGTCATGACAGTAGTTAGTCTATACCAGTGGTTCTCCAACTCCTCACATTGGGACATTTGAAGCTCACATCTGAGGCTACTTAGTCCCAAGACCCATTCCTCTTCCATATACAGGGGCTGGGGAGGCTGAGGAAGAGACTTTTTAAGGCTCTTACTCACTTGTTGAGGTTCTGAAAGCTTAGTGCTACTTTCTGGCCTGGCTCAAATCCCGCTCCCCCCTCAGGTCGCTCTGCAGGGCTCTGGCCCCAGCCCGAGTGTCCACACCCTCATTTTGTGTGGCCAGCTCCACATTGGCCGCTGCTGTCTCTTGGGTGGATCCGATCCCCATGGGACTCAGGCACTACCGGTAGCCCCCGGAGGTGCCAGGGCTGAGCCTGAGCTATTCGTGGCATGGTCAAAAGCCTGGGGATTGACTGCTTCTGCCTTCTTGAATGTCCCCAGAGCCTCCCCAAAGCCATCCTGAGAAGGGGTGGTACTTGGTGACTCGTCCACCCAATGCGTATGGGATAGAACTGGCTGAATGAGTTCAGGGGAGGGAGGGTCTGTGATGGGTTGTCAGTAGTTTTCTGGGTGGGACTGATTACCAGGCCTGCTCAGAGACAACAGTCAAGATCAAACCCAGGAACGGTCCTCTGTTCTCTTGCAGTGGAGTAGCTCACAAGACATCAAGTGTGCTCACTCTGGATGGTCACGTCCAGCCGCTGTGGCTTTTTTTTTTTTTTCCAAGAGGTTTGCTATAGGGTGCAGGTGCTCGTCAGAAAGACAGAGAGAGACAGAGAGACAGAAAGCGAGAAATCACCCCCCAGGGGGGATGGCCACGCCGCAATCCCTTCTCCTCCATTCTCCTCTTGGGATCTTGGGCACGCACGCACATGCACCTGGCATGAGTTTAAGCCACCGGGTCCGGGACTCAAACCGCAGTTGACTACATGGGAGTCCAGCGACATAGCCATTATGCCAACTGCTGGTTGTGCACTGTGGCTTCTTACAGAAGTGCATGATGCAAACCCATGCTTCTTCCCACCACACCTCAAACTCTGTGTGAAGCATTCGCGGTCAGAGATTTCCTTGTCCCTTACAACAGTACCCTGAAGGTAGGCCTGGAGTTAAGAGGCTCTTTCCATGGGGAAACTGAGGCTTAGGGAGGGTTTTGACTTGCCCAAGGACCTCCAGCTGCTTTGTGGTGTGGCCTGAACCATCACCCACTGCCATGTCCTGGTCCGGGCATCTTCCCATCAAGTCAGTCATCCCAGCAGGCATTGCCCTGTGGGCGGTGGGCTCCATCAAACTTGGAAACACCTTCCTCCACCTCTTCTTAGAGAGTCTCGGAAGTTCTGCAGAGTCCTCCCAGAACCCTGTTTCATTTTGCTTTGCCTCAGCATGTCCCCCCATTACATCAATGCTCACAGATCTTTCTGGAACCCTAGGGTGAAGGCTGAGCCCTGCTGCCTTGCTGGTGACTGGCTTTGTGGGAAATGATGAACCCTGACACCAAGCTCTGCCTGGGACTTCTCCTCTCTCTGTCCCCTCTCCCCCTTCCCGCCCCATCACCCCTTTCCAAGAACCTCAAGCAGCTCTCGGGTTACTGGGTGAGCTCCACTTCTGACTCAATAAATTTGCATGGCCTGGAAAATTGGGGGGTGGGGGCTTTTTCTTACACTGGGCCCCTGTGCTGCCCCTGTGAGGCCACGTGCTGACTGAAGTGGGATAAACTTATCAGCAGTACGTGAGAGGAAATGGAAACCAGCACCTGGGTTCCAGAAAATACGAACAGGCGAAAAACTCTGGGCCCAGGGTCACATTGCATGTCTCCTTAAAACATAATAAAGCTGGGTTGAGGTCTCAAAAGCCCCGTACCGTGGATCTAGGCCATGGAGGGAGGCCAAAGGCCATCCAGGGTGGATGGCACAGAGAGGAGGACAGTGGCACGGAGCTCCCAGGGACATGGGCTAAGCCTGGTGGGCAATGTTTCTGTCTCTTCTGCGGGGAGGACAGGAAGTGACAGGATGTCTTCTGCAGAAGTGGATTCCCTTCTAAGGCCAGGGTGCTGGCTGTGAGACCCCTTTGTACTCCAGGGGCCTTGTGGGAAGACTCAGTCAGGCGGGCTAAGCTGCAAGCCCGGCAGGAGGGCTGCTGGGGGCAGGGCAAGGACGGCCCAAGGCCTGCTCAGTCGCTGAGCCAGCTGCCCAGGGAGAGGAGGCAGGGGTCTGGCACAGGCTCCTTCTAGCAGAGGAGCCATCACTGGCTGTACACTCCAGTCAGGAGCTTTAAGAAACAGGCAAGTGGTGTGGACAGAGGTGGGTGTCCTGAGGGTGTTCCTGAAATGTGGGCTTGGTCTGACCACCTCCTGCCAGCAGAGCTGGGTCCCAACCACCCTGCTCTCAGGGCTGCTGCCTCAACCTCTCCCAAAGCCTCCCTAGGATTCTCTGGAGCTCCCCAGAAGGTGGATTTTAGAACAGATGGCGGCTCCACCTGCACCCCCCAACTCCAGCCCTTCACTGAGCATGGCACTTCAGGGTACAGAAGAGCTACGAGGCAGGTGTGGCTCAGCAACCCCTCACGCCACCACTTTCTGGTTGTGTGGCCTTGAGCAAGCTATGTACCTTCTCTGTGCCTCAGTTCCCTCAGCTGTAAAACGAGCACAGCAACAGTGCTCATTTCATAGGCTTGTTAGGTTAAATACATCAGCAACGGTGCTCATTTCATAGGCCCGTTAGGTTAAATACATTAATGCGCTCAAAGGCTTGCTCCGTGAGTGTCGGTTAGCGCTCGCACTGCATTCGAAGGGCGTCAGGGGAGCTGTTCCCCTCAGCCAGCGGCCTTCTCCAGCATGGGCTTCCTACCTAACACGTGCCCCGTGAGGCTCCAGAAATGCTGGAGAGAGCTGTTGGGACTGGCCTGGCTCCGAGGCTCTGCAAGCCAGCCACGGCTGGTCCTGCTAAACCAAGAAGATGCATTTCCACTCTGGTCCAGGCAGGGGGGTTCCCAGAGGGCCCCCTAAATGGCCTGGTTCCTGAAACCAAGAAAGAGAGGTAAGTGAGCTTTTCCTTGGCTGTGCCCAGGGAACCCGTCTGAAGGGGGTTGGGCTCCCCCATCCCGAGACCCCTTCTCTTTGCCTTCCTTGGGCTTGGCACACAGCAGGTGCTCCACGTCTGCTCAGGGTGCTGTGTAACAGCAGGGACCACACAGGCCAGCAGTCCCTAGGGCCCCTGAAAAACTGCGCTTGCTCTGGCATCTCTGGCCAGGGCAGGGAGGGCCAGGACCCAGGCGCTCCTCTTCTGAAGGCATTCGTCTTCTCCACTGTTCACTGTCCCCCCACATCCCCATACACACACATACGCACTCATCCCTACACACACACACACACACACACACACACACACACACACACAGAGTGATGAGACTCCTTGAAGACGCCAACCTGGGTCAGGAAGCCAGAAAAAGCCTTTCTGGACCCCCAAGGGTGCTGGGTGGGAAGCAGCCACTCTCCCAGAGGGGGTGAGTGAGCACTCAGGGCCGCCTCACACTTCAGGTAGCCGACTGGCTCGACCCCACTGCTGGGTTCACTTGTTCAGCCACCTCTGCTGTGCGGTCGAGAACAGGCACCTGGGAGTTAGTTTGGTGGACTGGCACCCTGCCCTGGGAGCCGCTGTACAGAGAGGGCACGGCTGGGGAAGGGCCCGCCCCGCACACAGATCCGGGACCCTCCCTGTCTAGAGCTCCACTCCGTAGTCCGGGACTGGTTCAGACTGCACCCCCAACTTCCAGCACGGATGCTGGAGAAAGGACTGCGGGATCGTGCACAGAGCCCTGGACAGAGGCCTCCAGGTCGGACCTCAGGGACCGTCCTTCAAGCTCTCAGGTGCCAGAGAGTGCTGGGATGGGGCACGGAGACCCCCGTCGGAGGTCTGTGCACAGAGGTGGCCCAGATAGCGCTGTGCCACCTTCACCCCTGCTCTGCTGGGCAGGGGCGGCCAGGGAATCCTCTGGGTGGAGAGGACTTGAAGTTGAGGTATGGTGGGGGATGCCAGATAGCAGAGCAGGTAAGGACAGGCAACCAACGATGTGGGATGCCCTTGGACCACACCCCAGGCCACGCAGCCTCCTTCTGCCTGGTCTTATCACCGCAAAGCTTTCACCGCAACAGGGATGCACAGGGCGCTGGCTCTTCCTGGGGGTCGGGCTTCCAGGCCGGCCCAGGGAGAGCCTCGGCAGGGCTGTCCTGCACTCCTGGATGGCTGTGTCGGGTCACAGGCTGGGGAGGTCAGAGGAGAAGGAGGCTCAGTCGTCCCGAGCCAGCCTGCCCAGCCTGGTCACTACGGACACTCCAAAGGGTACCTGGCACTGCCCGGTTAAGACAGGGTCCTTTGGAAGTGAACAGGGCCTGCCGGGGGTTCCTGCTAGGGGTGGCCTGTCCTCCAGAGTCCTCAGGCCAAGGGCTGCTAATTTCATGTTCCCATAGGTGACTCCGCTGCCTGAGACCAGTGGGCTCTGCCCATTTAAGAGCACACAGGGGACCTAACAGGTGAGGATGCTGGCCTCACCCTGGCACCAAGCCGACAGCCATGTGACGGATGGTACAGCCTGACAGACTACAGCAAGTACGACAGCAGTGAGCCGCTGCCCAGGGAGGGGACACCAGGGCCTTCTCCAGCCTGACAGATCAGCCCAGGCCTGAGTGGCGAGAGGACCCCGCCGTGCAAAGCAAGGACAGGGGCCAGAACAGAGCCCAGGCAGCTGGGGGTCCTGAGCTGGACAGACAGGAGGACAGAAAGGATGCCAGGAGTGAGTCAGACTCACAGGGCCCAAACGGGGAGTCTAACCGAGCACCCCTGTCTACACTCTTGTCCCGCCCCATGATCATGACTCAGTGTGTCTGAAAATATGGGTTCAAGAAGCTTGAGTTTCCTGGTGTCAGGAGAAAGGCTCCAGGGAACAGGATGGCGGGCAGAGGAGGCCAGCTCTCCCTGTGCCTGTCGTCCCCCACCATCAGGAACGGACTCATCATCCCACGCAGCGGGTCATCTCTGAGGGCAACTAATAAGCCCAAATAAGCCTCCAGCCCAAGGCAGGCTGGGACAGCCCACGGCACAGGCCTTGGAGGGAAGACTGCGGTGATGAAGTTGGGGGTGCCATGGCATCTGGGACTCAGAGAAATCTGCGTGTTGCCTGGGGTAGAAGTCAAAGCCCAGACAGCCTAGAGGATGGCAGCCAGGCTCGAGGGTCACAAGATTGAGTCCTGGTTCTGCAACAAAGCATGAGGCAGCTCCGTGTACCCAGTCAAGGTACCACGGGACGCAGAGTCGTCTCTGAGCAGCCAACACCAGGCATCAGAGTTTGACCCAAGAGGCCCTTTCTGGGAGTATACCAACCTTTTTTTATTTGCCGTAGGGTATGCACACTTGCCTGAGAGAGCCAGAAAGTGGAGGAGGGTGTGGTAGAAAGCACCCTTTAACGGAGCATGGTCGCATTGCAATCCCTTGTCCATTTCTCCATCCTGTTGGGATTTGGGGCACACAAGCACACGCGTGTACTTGGCATATTTTTCGAGCCACCTGAGGCTGGGATACGAACCATAGCTGGCCATGTGGAATCTGGTTCCCTTAACCACTTGACTACAGGGCTGGCCCAGAGAAGGTTAACTTCAACTTGGCTAGTAATGCACCCAGGTGTGATGATCTAGACTCCCAGCCAGAAAGGTTGGTTTAGGCACATGATAGGTTGTATGGGTATGTACACGGGCAGCAAGGAGATGTGACAGCTGGGAACAGCTGGGTTGCAAGCACACAGGCACCCCAACCTGGCCAGAGAGGTTTGGTCCATGCGATAACCTCAGTCTCAAGACCCAAGATACACTCAGTTAATTTCTTGCTCCAAGAAGGTCATGGCAAATTGAAGATGGATGGAAGAGTTCCACTGCTGCCCTGAACTCATCTTTGCTGCTGGCCTGTCAGTCCAGCCCACCTTCTCTTCCCTACCCCTTGCTCTGGCCCTGACTCTGCAGTTCAGACAGAAGCCAGAGCAGAGGATGGAGGGACAGAGGGCTGGGCTGGCCCCTGACACAGGAGGTGCACCTGGGGGAGGAGATAGAGGGGGCAGAGGGTGGGGGCTCTCCTCAGCTTTCAGAGCCTGAGCGTGCGTCATGCACAGGTGGGAGGGAAGCCAAGGCGCTCGGGAGCGTGGAGGGGGGCCGCTGAGTCAGTGTGCGTGCCCCAGCTCCGGTGTGCAGGAGAGGCAGGGGGAAGGGGGGCTTAGAGAGCGGAGGGCAGAGTCAACAGAGAGTCGAGGAAACCAAAACAGGCCAGGCCTTTAAAACTGGGCATGTCTTATTTACTCCTAGAGAAGATTCTACTTTGCTCACCCAGATAGAAAGAAAATTTAAAAAAAGACTTGATTGAAATTCTAAATAGAGTTCGTCAATTTAAAAAGTGCAATCTGGGAAGTCTATGTAGACAAGCCTCCATTCACGCCACAGAGACAGTCACCAAACAGTCACCACACGTCAGGCTCCGTGCCAGGCGCTGTCGGGAGGGAGATGAGTAAGACAAGCGACTGCTCCTCACTAGCGTGCCTGTGTGTACACTCTCGCACGTGCGGAGCGCCAGCATCAGACCTGACTACAGCCGAGAGCAGAACCGGAAATCCAGGGAGAGCTACAACTCCCATGGTGGGGCGGGGAGGACAGTGACACAGGTCCAGGAAGGCCGCTCAGAGCTGGGTCTTGAGGGAGGAGCAGAAAGGACTCGACTGGGGGTGCTGGGGGCAGGGGGCACTGATGAGAGAGAGCCCCGAGTGCTGAGCAAACCGAGAGGGGGCCTGACAACCTCCGGGTCTGAGCCAGCTTCCCTGCCCATCCAGGCCTCCGTTTTCTCACCTGTAAGCGAAAGGGTGGCCTCAGACTCCACTGGAAACTCATTTCCGTCCCTCCCAGCACGGGAGGTAGCCACACGTGAGGATGGGAAGAGGCGCCATGTTTCGTGCGTCTCACGTGCCTGGGTGCTCACCCTCATATCTTCCAGGATATACATTCAATAATGTTTCTCTCCCTCTTTTTTTTCTTTCTTTTTTTTTTTAGTTAATTTATTTTTTGCTACAGGGTGCGTGCACTCACCAGAAAGACAGAGAGAGAGAGAGAGAGAGAGAGAGAGAGAGAGAGAGATCAACCCCCAGGGAGGATGGCCATGCTGCAATCCCTTCTCCTCCATTCTCCTCCTGGGATCTTGGGCACGCACGCACACACATTCGACGTAAATTTTAAGCCCCGCGGGTCTGGGTCTTGAACTGCAGTTAACCATGTGGGAGTTCAGTGACATAACCATTATGCCAACTGCTGGTCCCTACATTCAGTAATGTGTAAAATGGGAAGACAATTCAAGTCAATGTATGCACGTCACTTGCGACATGGGAAGACGCAGCAGAAGGAACAGCTAAGATGAAAAGCGCCTCGAGAATGAGACCTGGGGGAAGGAGGGGAGTCAATGGCTGCCGTTTGTAACAGCGCTGTGGCACAGCTGGCATTTCCACTCAGGGCACATGTGGGACCCAGCTGCCTTAACCACCACGCCACCAGCTGGCCTGCCCTAGCATAGCTTGTAATCATTGTGCTCCTTCCGAAGGCGTGTATGACACTCCTCCTTGGGAGTGGGGAGCACTCCTCTCTCCACGCTTTTCTCTTTCTCTCCCCACGTGTGTGCTTCATCTGCTTGTCCCCCTATGGGAGGGCAGGGGCTCACTCCCACTCGCTGCACCCTGTGCCTAGCTAGTCCCCGGCACACAGTAAGTCCCTGAGTCCCCTGTGCCCGGCGGTGGGCTTCCCAAGGCACCATCAGAGACCTGAGGATTCAGACGTGCCCATCCTACTGGGAGTGGCTCAACCACACCCAGCTGAGCGCGGGAGCCCGATGACGACGTGGTCCTCCTGCAGCCTCGGGATGGGGAAACCACGGCTCAGGGAGCTGATGGAGATGGGGACAGGGAACACTGAGGCTCGCGGCGGGCAGTGATACCTGCTGGGCGACAACCTGGGGGTCTCAGTACCCCCTCCTGAGTTACCGTAATAATTCCTGGTTGTCCTGATGCCTAAAACAGACACGTGGCAGGCCTCAGGGGTGCAGGCCGCCTGGTGCCTGGCACAAGGGTACGGAATGTCCAGGGCCCTGGGTCTGCTCGTCCATGGCCACAGCTGATGGTGCTTGTTCACAAACTGCCCAGTGAGGCCACAAAATGCAAACCACATGGGCGCACCACGGCAGGAAGCCCTCCAGAGTTTGGGGTAGTGGACGAGGGACTTGGGTCCATTATATACATAGGCCCAGCTTGAGCCACACCCTTTTCAATCATTTGGCCTGGCTGAGGCCACCCCTCCGGCCCCAGACCCAGCAAGGTGCCTTCCTCTGGGCAATCCCAGGCTCGGAGCTGCCTGAGCACGGCACTGCCCCGCACAGTCAGGATGGCCCAGGGCGCAGAGCTGCTCCACGGACCCCACCCCCTGCCAAAGTCCAGCCCCAGCCCCCGCCTGGCCAGACTGCTGTGGGCAGATGTGAACTCCTTCCACATCTGCAACTCAGTCCTCAGCCTCCTCCCATCCCTGTGCCTGAACCTCTCCTTCCTATGCCTGAACCACTTCGGCCTGGGATGCTTTTGTTTCCTGAGAAAAGTCGTGTTTCAGATGAATCATTGACCACAAGGAATTGGCCGTCAGCAAGAAATCCTCAGGTGTCCCGGGGAAGAAGGCTGTCAGAAGGCTGGCATGCACGATGCTGTCCCTCACAGCTCTCTACCGAAGAGCTACATGGGGCTGTATCCTGCTGCTTCCTCCTCTCTCCCTGGGGGTAGGCCTCCCTCCCAGACCTATTTCCAGGAGGGGTCATGCAGCTCTGGACTCTGTCTCTGCCCCACCTCTCACTGACTAACTGCCTGCTGCCCCAGGGATGCCCAGTGTGGATTAGAACACCTGGAGGGCAGAGTCTGGGTCTCATCCCTGGCGTCCCCAGGTCTTGGCCCAGACACGGATGCTGGGCAGGAAAGAGACCGTCTGCAGAGTCCACACTGAGCCTGTTTGCCCGTCCCACCCTCTCTCCTGTCCTGTGCCCCAAGAGGCCGACCTCGTGGGATCTCCTGGTTCCCCTGCTTCTTGGGTTTGGCCAAGGGGAGGCACCCAAGGGAGACCTGAGAGCTGGAGAGAGGTGGGTCTTTCCACCCTCCTCTCTGCTGTGGCAGCGCCAACCACAGCCCTGCTGGGCAGCCTCTCTCTGTGAGTCTTTGGCTGTCCCTAGTTCCAGGTGTGGCACTATCTCCTCCCCTTGTCTGTCAACCTAGGAGCTAAGGGCCCCCACCACTGCGGGTCCCAGAGTGCCTCACCAGGCCTACAGGGTCCTGGACTTGCCAAAGCTCCAGGAAGGAGCTCCGCCCACATTCCTGAAAGTGGCCCCGCCCAGGAGGACAAGTGGGAGGCAGCGGTGGCTCCCTGTCTTCTGCAAGAGCCTGGGTGAATTAGGAAGATTACACTGAGCATCTCCCAGGGGAAGTGTGTGTGGGGGAGGACAGGGGTGGGGGTCTCCTTGAAGTGCATTCTCTTCCTCAAAACCCTGCAGCAGCTCCTGTGGCTATAGTCACAGGCGAAGTCACCACTCAGCCTGGTGACAAAGGCCTCCCCAGCCACCCAGGGGTGTGCCAGGGGCTAGCTGGTGGCCCGGAGCTTTGCTCACACAGGGGCCTTTGCCTGGAATGCCTCTGCTCTGCTTGTCAGATCCCGCTCCCCCTCCAGCAGGCTCTCGGCTCCAATGCCGTTGTGTCCGGATCAGGAATCACTCTGGTTCCTCCAGGTACCCAGAGCAGGCTGCCCACAGACTCCCAGCCTCCCTGGTCGGCACGCTAGCCCCTCTCCCTGCAGTTAAGTGAGCAGCCCATGTCCCCTGGGAGACTCTGATGCATTCCCCTCGGTTTCCAAGGCCAGGCCCCTGCCCAGAGTTACCCGGTCTTAGAGCCCCATGCCTTTCTGTCTGTCCTCTGACCTCACCACATCCCGATGGGGACCCTGTTCTATACCCCTGAGAAGGGCAGACAGGAATGGAAAGTTCTATTGGACTGGGCTTTGAAGTCTCAGTTCTGAGTTCAAATTCTGCCTCCACTGCTCATTGGTTATGCCGTGCAGGGCAGTTCCTTAACTCAGAGCCTCAGTTTCCTCATCTGCAAAATGGAGCTCATTGGGAAAAGATACGGTGAAGACCAATTGAGAGAGAGCTGGGCCTGGCCATTGGCCGGTTACTTCTCACTGCTCCAGGGACGGCCTTGCAGCTTTGCAGGGGGTGGTGGGGGCGCAGAAGACGGCTCAGCTTGTGGCTCTGGGCTGGGAGCACAGGGCGCAGCCTTCCTCTGTGGAGCTGCTGTGCCCAGAGCCAGGCCCTGCCCCTCATGTCCTGCTTCTGCCCAGTTTCCAGGGCACTCCCCTCACCCTGAGTGCCAGAACATTCATGTTTCAAGACTTAAAACTTGATATTTTACTTTCTGCTTTTTAATGGTCCAAGTAAAATCACACCAAAGAGAAGCGTAAACTTCAGTATTGTAGGTGTTATGACTGTCCTTAATTTTCTTCATTTTGGGTCTCAGGAAATTTTTTTAAACTTTCTTAATAAATATTATGTTGGGGTAGGAAGGGTCTTCCAAAGGCTTGTGGAAAGTGTCTATTATGAAAAAATGATGCATGGATTTAAAAAATGTTTGACACCCAAATAAGCTCATACTTTAATTCTGTTTTCCACAAATTTTTCAATCTCCTGAACATTAACGACTCTTTTCACCCTTTGGGGTTTTGCAGCGTTTTTGTATTTTTTTGTATTGGGTGGGGCCTGACAAAACTGGCATTAATCAGAGGCTAATCACAGTGCTCCCTACAAATGACAGGGTGGCCCAGAGGAAGGCCTGGTGGGTGAGGCAGCTGGATCCCACACGGCTCACAGCACGATTCGAGTTCTGGACCTAGCATCTAGAGACATGCCAGGAGTGTGCGCAGGCATGCCTAAAATCCCAAGAGGAGAACAGGTGGCAGGGTGGGGGGAGTGTGATGTGGTCATACCCACTTAGGGGTGCTTTCTTGCCTTCTCTCTCTCTGGCAAGTGCACGGGCCCTACAAACTAATAATAATGAAAGAACAAAGGAGGGACCAACACACGGCATAATGGTTACGTTGCTGGACTCCCACAGGGCCGACCGAGTCCTGGACCTGGAGGCTTGAAATTCACACCAGGCGTGTGTGCGTGTGTGCCTAAGATCCTGAGAGGAGAAAGGGTTGTGGTGTGGCCATCCCTCCCCAGGGGGTGATCGCTCACTTTCTGTCTCTCTGGTGAATACACGTGCCTTATAGTAAAAAAAAAATTTTCTCTTAAAAAAAAGAAGAAAAAATAATCTAACCTAAAAATGATGACAGGGTCATTATGTCTGAGATCAACTTTAAAATATTTTAGTAATAAAAAAATAAGAGAATAAAAGAAAACAGAGCAAACACAGGAGATTCTTGCTGACGGTTGGATCAGGGTGAAAGCAGATGAGAGTTCACCACGTCCTTTCTGCCTTACACATGCTTGACAGCTTTTAGAATGGAAAACGCTGGATGAGCGGGAGAGGAGCCCCGGGCAGGCCCGGGGTGCCTGGGGGGTGCGTACCTTTTGATGGCTTTGTAGCAGATGATGAGGAGCACGGTCAGGAACACCAGGGAGGCACAGCACACGGCGATGATGATCACCAGCCCCGACCACCAGCTTTCCTCGGCCGGGCAGGAGGTAGAGTTGGGAGCTGAAAGAGACAGGAGGGGCTGAGTCTCCCTGGGCGAGCCAGTCTCAGCCAGCGTCAGAGCTGGGACTGTCATGTGTGACACCAGTCGGGGCTTCACCACCGGAGAGCCATCCATCACCCGGATGAAGGCTCTCTGACCTTTCTGCCGTCCCCGCCCCCACCTCCACCCTGCAGCAGGTGACATCATGGCTGGCCCCCAGCCAGGCTGGCCCCTGAGCGCCTCCATCCCAGCCCTGGTGTGCTCAGAGCAGGGGTTAAGCGCCGCGCCCCAGGCCATCCATCCTCTCTTGGCATGAGCTAACTGACAGCAGGGCCAGGCTTAATTCCCCATGAAAAATAACAGGACATCTCATTCTCTCAGTCGAGGCATTAGATCCGGTTCCTCTGCAGGTGGGGGTGGGGAGCAGGGCTCACAGGGGACGCTGGGGGAGGAGGGAAGAGAGGCCCGTCGATATCTGTTTCTGAAGCAAATTTCTTGCAAGAGACAGGCTCCTTCCCTTCTTGGACTCAGCGCGTGGGGTGGGTACCTGGCGCTGTCTCGGTTTGCACAGAGGTGGCTGAAATTCAGAACTCCATCAGAGCATCTGACCCTGGGTGCTGCGTGGCCCTCCCGTCACATTCCATCCATGGGATCCTTAGGGTGAACCTGTGCCCGTTGTTGGCGTGGGCTGTGTTGGGGAAGTGAGGTCGGTTCACGTTCCCCTAAGAAATGCAAAGACATCACACAGCCTCGCCCCAGAGGGGAGCCCCAGACTCAGCTGGCAAGAAGTGCCCAGAATTGCACAGGATTGGGGGGCAGGAAGGGAAGGGAGTAGGGAGGGGAAGAGACTAAGTGAGAGGGAATCGTGGAGGGAGAAAGGAACGGATGAATCGACAGGCAGCACTAATGTTGGGCAGGTCTTCGAGACTTGGGAATGTACCGTGCAAGAATCCACCCTTGGCCCCAGAGTCTGTGTCCACTCAACCCCAGGCACCTCGAGGGGTGCAACAGCACACAGGGCCAAGTGGGTGACTGCAATGATACCATGGAGGGCTCATTGGGATTGTCTGTCAGGTGCAATCTACACCCGGGAAACGTGCCATCTTAAGGGGACTCTCTGGTCAGCATTGTCAGATGTGGACGTCGGTGGGAGCCCGGCTTCCATCACAGAGTCAGCGACGCCACGAAGGAGCAGCATATGGCAATGACGATCACAGCAACACCCCAGAAAGCTTCCCTGTGCCTCTTTCTGGGCAAGCCCCACCATGGGGGCGACCACTATTCTGATTTCTAAAAGCACAGGTCAGTTTGCTTGTCCTTGACAGTCACATCCATGGACTCATGCAGTGTGTGTTGTTCTTTTCTTTGCTTCCTGTATTTACCACCGCGTCCGTGAGATGCATGCGTGCCGCTCACACGTCAGTCGTTCCCTGTTTTTATGGCTGCGAGTAGTTTTCCATGACATGTGCACACCACCGTCTGCTTAGCCATTCGCTGGTCGATGGACACTAAGTGTTTCGACTACAGTGAATAAAGCTGCTGTAGGCGTTTGCGGACAAGCCTTGTGTAGACACATTTCCCTATTTCTCGGGTAAATGAATACCTGGGAGCAGCATCACTGGGTCCTACGGTGTGCATGCAATCAACTTTGGAAGGAGCTGCTGAGCTGCTTTTCCCAAGTGCTTCTGTGCACTCGGGTGCAGAATGAAGAAAGACAGGAGATGGAAAGAAGGGAGGGGCTGCCGACCCCTGCAGCTAAAGGAAGAGATCCAGGAAGCTATTACATGCTTCCGGGAAACTAGTGCTGACACCCCATGAACAAATGCCTGGGTCCCGGGGTGGACACAGGATCCTCACAGAGCGCAAGCAAAACCAGAAATGTTTCCTGAGGAATGACTGGGACAAGGAGGCCACCAGGCTGTTGTCAGCTGGGGCAGGGTCAGGCCTTTGGAAACCCAGAAAAGATAGAGAATACAGAATCCAACATGAGAACGGAGTATGTACTCCACTAAGGGAAAGAGGCCTAACAGAGTTTTCATGTTCAATGTTTTTGGTGAAATATCACAAAATCCTCCCCCTCAGCCCCTCAGTTTGGGGTGTCCCCGGTGCTGTGGCTGCCCACCAGTGGTCCACAGAAGCTTACCCAGCACTCCTGTGGCTCGGGGTAAATCTATCAGGACGTGGTCCCAGCCGGGGGCTGCGCTCCCTTGCAGCAAGCACTTGGAAATATGGGCGCACACTGTCTTTGTTGTCACAATGTGTGATTCTAGTAGCTCTGGGCGTTCAGGACAATGAACTGGAAATTCCCTTGAAAAATGCCAACAAGGCCTCTGTTGAGAAGTCCCATCAGCTTGTTGGATTGTAAACTTCACTTGGAATTTGGCACTAAATTGCCCAGTGCCTGTTTATATTCTCTGTTAAAGAGCTGGGAATTCTCTTTTTGCAATGACTTTTGAAAACACAGTTGATACTGAAAACAGTGGTTGAGAGTGGCCTTCTGCATAGGCCCCCCAAATATTCAGCCACGTACAGATCCACGCGAGTGTGAGAGAACCACCCAGAGTGAGACTGCTAACACATAGGAAAGGGGAGTGGTATGTCGTGGAGCGTAGGCGAGGCGGAAAGCTTGGATTTTGCTCAGAAAACCAGCTGTTGTGTTCAAAGACTGCATTCTTATTTATCTCTGCTTGAGTCAATTAAAGGATGTTGGAGCAGGAAGAAGCCTAGGAGGTGTCATTTCGGAAGAAAGAATAAAAACGGAGGCTCAGGAATAACCTTCCCAGGGCCAAGGCTGGAACCCTGATCTTTGCCCTGCAGGCCAGGTCCACTCTGACCTGAAATTATGTCCCCCTGGGAAGGGACAGTATGCCTTCACAGAGGTGATAAGAGTCTGCCTTGTGGGCAGACTGATGTGGCTCATATTGAGAAGACAGAATCATGAAGGTGCTCTTTCCTTCCCTCCTTCCTTCTCTCTTTCTTTCCTTCCTTCCTTCCTCCCTCCACTGACATGTACTGAGCACAGCCCATGCCCTGCTCTGTGCTAGGGGCTGGGAATGGAAACTGTGCCCTCGCCATGTCTGGCACCAGCTGTCCTACGGATCATTACAAAGCTAAGACCCGACTGCCCTGTTGGAGGAGCAGGCGGGCTCCAAGAAAAGAGACACGCACAAATGACTAACAGGCAAGTGAAGGGCATTTGAGCCGAAGAGAGGGCGTGAACGGTGCTGAGGTGGTCAGGAGGGAAGGCTGAGAAAACCAGGGCATGCCACGTCCTGGAATGAGGCTGCCTGAGCTCTTGCTCCTCTGTCCCTGCCTCCTGCTCCCGGCCAAGATGCTGTGATAAGACAGAAAGGCGGGCACTGTCCTGACACCTTGGGGGTCGCAGCACCCTTCCTGCTGACACCCAATGAGGCCTCGTCTGCTGTACTCATTACACACTCCTGGTGACACGGACAAACCAGAGAATGCCCCTGGGCACTACCCAGGTTGCGTTTTGCTTTACTAGAGAGATCACTTTCTTCTCGGCCAAGTGTATTGTGGGCCAGCCCCAAGCCCAGTGATTTAGGGAGACAGAGCCCACTTGGCCAACTGCAGTTAGAGGAATATGCCAAATACAAGTGCCTGAGAAATGGAGAAGGGATTGCGGTGTGACCCCCTCAATTGGAGGAGGATTTCTCCCTTTCTCTGGCTTCCTCTGGAAAGCACATGTGCCCGTATTATTCATTATATGTTTTTATTTTCTTATGAGTGATTTTGGTTTTTTTTGGAGAGGTGTTTGCTAAAGGGCGCGTGTACTCACCACAAAGACAGAAAGAGACAGAGAGACAGAAAGGGAGAAATCACCCCCCAGGGGGGAATGGCCACACTGCAATCCCTTCTCCTCCATTCTCCTCTCAGGATCTTGGGCACGCACGCACACACGCCTGGCGTGAGTTTAAGCCACTGGGTTCGGGACACGAAACACGGTCGACTACATGGGAGTTCAGTGACATAGCCATTACACTAACTGCTGGTCCCTGAGTGATTTTATTTTTGAACATGAATTTATTTTTATGATTACCATTTGCTAGTACTTAGAATGACAATGTATGGTTAACATTTACATTTACGTATATAACTTACTAAAGGTGATTTTAGTTTATACATGTTGTATTTAAATATATGGCATTTTTAGTTTCACTGACAATTTTATGAGATAATTTAATTTAAAACTATAGTATTAAGTGAAAAAAAAGAAGAAAGCAAGAGAGTTATAAAGGAAGAGAGGAAGAATAGAAGGGAGAGAGAAAGAAAATAAAGACATCATTAGGGACCAGCAGTTAGCGTAATGGCTATGTCGCTGGACTCCCACGTAGTCGACCGTGGTTCGCGTCCCGGACCTGGTGGCTTAAACTCATGCCGGGCACGTGTGCGTGCACGCCCAAGATCCCAAGAGGAGAACGGCGGAGAAGGGATTGAGGCGTGGCCATCCCCCCTGGGGAGTGATTTCTTGCTTTCTGTCTCTCTGTCTCTCTCTGTCTGGCGAGCGCACGCGCCCTATAGCAAAAACTTCTCAAAAAAAAAAACCAAAAAAACAAAAAAAAAACATGGGGACTTCTGTTTCCAGCCAAGATAGAGTAAAAGGACCAGATTTCCCTTTCTACCTGGAACAAACAAACAAATAAACCACCAAAAATACAAAAGAACAGTTTGCCAAGTTTGCAGAACAGTGAACATCAAGCAGCAAAAGACAGTGATCCCAAGCCCCAAGAAACAAACGAGGGGCCACTTCCGCAGCGCGGCCACTGCGTACTGCCAGGGCGAGGCCAGACCACACAGGCTGGCGACAAGGTATCTTTGAGCAGCAATGCAGTCTGGGTCTAGGAGAAGGAAATGACAGGCGTGTGTGTCGTTTTAATGCCACTTTTCCACCCCAGGACAGGAGTTACAGCTTCATCCTTGGCTTGGCCTCTTGGCCCTGTGTGTGGCCACCTCAAGGGTCAGGCCATTGGTCATGTGCTCACATGAGCACAGCCTGAGTGCCAGGCACAGTTGGTGACAGCGTGAACACCTCGTGGGCCACTGAGCCTCATTAGACATCTCTCCTAACTTTCCGGTCTTGGTGACTCAGCTCCGTCGGTCCCCAGAGGCTGAGTGGCTGGCTGTGTGCCTGACTGGCCTTAATCATGGTCAGGTGAGATGAGTTCTCTGCTTCTGGCACCCTCAGCAGCTCAGCTCCCACCCACCGGGCAGTCATGGCTGACAATTCAGCCTGGCGCCAGCTGCTGGACCCCCCTGTGTTCTGGAGCTCAGTCTCAGCCGGCGTCAAGAGACTAACGTCCAGGAACGTGCTTCCCAAACTGCAGGGGCCAAGTTCATATTCAGCCTTTCCTGTGGAAGACCCAGGGCAGCAGCCCGCCTGGACCAGGAGGCACTCCTCTGTCTTGGGCTTAGCACGGCTGGGTGACGCCACCAAACTGGAGAGGAGTCGCACAGCCCTCTCCCAAGGCCAGTCTGAGCACAGCCGCTCCGCGGAGTGTGCACCCAACGCCTCAAGGGTCTCAAGGAAGTTGAACCGTACATCTGGGAAAGCCACAAACATGCGGCACTGAAAGAGGACTCATGTTCCCGAGGATGTAAGAAAACGCCCATTCTCCACCCGCCTCGGCAGGCTCACCCAAAGCCGCCGGTTGTCTGGCTCACAAGGACAGCGAGGGGCGGGAGCTCTGCTATGGACTTGCGTGCTGCCAGAGCAACTTTCACAGACCCCTCAGACAAAGGAGGAAACTGAGGCTCAGGGGGGGAAGAGCCTGCCTAAAGGCCACCAGACCCTGATCCTCATATCCCAGCCCTGTGCAGAGTACAACCGGGGACATGGTTTCAGAAGGTCCTTTATGAGCTGACATTTTCCCCGTCTCAATACCCCCAGCCTCGCCCGGTTGGGCTGTACTGCGGTCTGAATGGGTCCCTCAAATTCATATATTGAAATCTAGTTATTTAGAGGGTGGATATTTAATCCAATTGGGATTAAAAGGTGGAGCCAGTGGGAGTTGATTAGGGCGGGGCCTCCTTGATCCACTCCTGGTGGTTTTATGAGAAGGCGAGAAACGCAAAGCTGGCACACACACATGCCTGCTCTGGTCCCTGGCCACGTGGTGCCCTGTGCTGCCTCGGGACTCCACAGGGAGTCCCCACCAGGAAGACCTCCTCAGAGGCAACCCCAGGACCTTGGCTCTCCAAAACTGTGAGCTGAATACCGTTACTCTTTACAAATCACCCAGCCTCGGGTATTTCTGTTATAGCAACACCACGGACCCAAACAGGCCGCTCCACACAGACTCGACGTGCACAAAGCAGGAGTCGCGGGGGCAGGGTGGCCACCTCCTCCCCTTGCACCCCGCCCCCATACAGAGCTCCATTGTCTCAGGACACAAGGGACTGACTCTCAGGCTGCAGCTCTCCATTCATGGGCACAGGGCACCCACGGGGAGGCCTGTGCCAGGATGTCCACCTCCCCCCGCCCCCGCCCGAGCTGGGGTGGCCTGCAGGGCCAGCCTGGGTGTGGGGCTGCTCGCTCGAGTCTCAGCCCAAAGATACCAGAGCATGTGGGCTGAACTTTCTCTTTTTAATTTATTTTAAAAAATTATTTACTTATTTTACTTATTATTACTTTTTGATCTTGCCATAGGGCATGTGAACTTTGAGAGAGAGAGAGAGAGAGAGAGAGAGAGAGAGAGAGAGAGAGAGAGAAAAGGAAAGTGAAAAAGCAAGTTGCCCGGTCCAGGACTTGAACTGCATTCGGCCTTGTGGGAGTCCAGAGCCTCAACCATTATGCCACCTGCTTGCTCCATGAACTTCAAACCACATGTCATTGGACCTCCGTGCCCTATGTCACCCTCTGAAATAAGCCCCAGTGTCTAGAGAGAATGAGAGATTGCCTTTGGATTTGCTCCAGACCAGCACAGCGCCTTGGCTTGGGGGCCCTTCCACTCTCTCTTGGCTGATGGGAATCTGGCTCCGGCATCTTGGGTCCAGCAGAGACCCCCTCTTTCATAGTCTTCCCGACTCCGCCTTTGAACAAAGGGTCCCACAGCAGGAAGACCCTGGCTACCTGGAACTGCACGTTTAACAGAAATGCAGGGAGGCAAATTTAGCCCCCCTGGAGCCTGCAGAGTTCCTGCGGCTGCCTCAGAACGAGGGGCACGTACATCCTCTCTGTCCCACAGCAGGGAAGCCGTCTGTGCACACTGCAGCCTTACTGGGGAACTCTGGCCTCCAGCGCCTGCAGGGAGACTGTGTGCCCAGGAGCCGCACTGCACGTGGCATACTTTGGAGACTATCTGCCTCTCACCCAGTACCCCTTCTGCAGGGCTCCCAGGAGGCTCACTGCCTCTGATCCTCTGCTGCTCCAACAAGCTGGGCCATGGGGGCTGTGGCCTAGCAAGCTTCACTTGCAGAGGAGGAGGGCAGGCGAGTGAATGGGCTGGGGGCAGGAAATGAAGCCCGAAAGGCCCAAGGGGCTCAGGGTTATGGATGCAGAGCTGGTCTAGTTCAAGGCTGGCCAACCTGCCCCAGCCACCTCTACCTGCAGGGACAGCCATGGGGCAGGCCAGGAGCCAGGGAAGTCCAGACTGACTTGACACAGCGTGTATGACAAAGTGCATGCGGGCAAGGGCGCTGCGCGTACACACAGGGAGCGTGGATGAGGCTCGAACAGCTGAGGAGACAGGCACACGATGAGTGAAGTGGAAGTGTCTGGTTATGTTCGGGCAGGTGCTGGAGCTGGGATCTGAACCCAGACAGACTAGCTCCGAGGCCAACCTGGGACAGCTGCATACTGGGTTGTCAGAAAAGTCTTTTCTAGGGACCAGCAGTTAGCATAATGACTATGTCACTGGGCTCCCATGTAGTTGACCGTGGTTCGCGTCCCAGACCTGGTGGCTTAAAACTCACGCCGGGCGCGTGTGCGTGTGTGCCCAAGATCCCGAGAGGAGAATGGAGGAGAAGGGATTGCGGCATGGCCATCCCCCCTGGGGGGTGATTTCTCGCTTTCTGTCTCTCTGTCTCTGTCTGTCTGTCTGACGAGCGCAAGCGCCCTATAGTGAAAACCTCTCCCCCCCAAAAAAAAGAAAAAGAAAAAGAAAAAGAAAAGTCTTTTCTGGTTTTCTATGCAAAAGTGCGCCGTAACTTTTCCAACAACCCAAAGATTAAAAAGACAAGCACACCAACAAATCCATGTGCAATGACAAGACAGCTGAAAGAAAGGTTCGGAAAAATGACACGAGGTGACATGAGGGGACGACGGTGTGTGGGAGGGGGAGATCAGTGTTCCCTGGGCATCAGGCACCCACTTTGAGGAGGTGACATTCGAGCTGAGCCCTGCAGGGTCGGGGAGAGGGAGCAGCCTACAAAATGGTTCACTGGGGCAGACGTAGGCTAGCAAGGGAAGGGACGGGGGGCACAGGCAGCAGGCAGCCCAAGCCTCTCTGCTCCCCCTTGCCGATGGCTGGGGCCTCTCCGCATGCCCTGAGGGGCTGTGGACCCTGCCTTCCATGTGTGAGTCCTAAGCTGAGGCCTGTGCTCCACGGGCCGCTTGCTCCTCTGGCTTATTTCTTTCTGCCCGGTGCTCTGGGCACAGAGCCCAGCGTGGGGGCAGCCTGCTGCTTATCATCAAGGGCACTGTTCTCAGGCTCAGCTCCTGAGGGGGCATTTACAAACCCCCAGTACATTATTAAATAATTGTCTCCACCATTCCTGTGCCTAATGAGGAAAGGGAAATTGTGAATTGGGTTTATATCTGTGGTGGGGGCAGCCATGGCTGCAAAGGACAGATCTGGGTGGAGGCCAGGCCAGGAGCTGAGAACAGCAGGTCGCTGCCTGGTATAATTAATGACGCTTCCGGCGGTGGCTGGAGAACACGTCCGGCCTTGTTCTTCACCCAAACAGCCCTCTTTGTTAGGCTCTTGGGGCAGGGACTTGTTACTCCACAGCAGCTGTCCTGTTTTGGTAGTCGCAGTCTGCCCTTTTTCTGCTCCTTGTCCTTGGTCCCCTCCCCAGATCCGCCAAGCCTTCTGTTCCTGCCCAGGGCTGCAGACACCCCGCTGCACAGGTCTGCGCCCTCGCCAGCTTCACCATGGCACAGCGCTGTCGAGATGGTACCACGTCCAGAAAGCTCTGCCTGACTCTAGAGCCCACTGTCACTGCCCTGCCACCCTCCCTTCAAGTGCTAGTCTATTCACTCACCGAACCATCTGGTAGGAGCCCACTACGTGCATACACTCTGCCGGACACCGGGGGCACAACGGCCTGCAAAACAGGTGGGCCCTGCCTGCACGATGCTTGGAAGCTGCTGGGAATGGACAAGAAGGAAACAACCCCCAGATACCCGCAGGCTGCGATTCCTCACTGAGACACTGACCTGTGCATGTCCTCAGGTACAAACAGCAGGAACTAGAAAACAAGTCGACTGAGGATAGTGAGCTCATGTTTGCTTGTGAGAGGCTCTGAGATGGGAGAACATTCCCAAGGGTGCATATTAAATGCCCAGCAGAGCCCCAGCACCTAGTTGATGCTCGGTAGATGTCGAATCACTTTCTTCTTCTCCAAAGGGCACTTCACAGACTTGGGGTGGTTGGGGGGCTCCTGAACACACAGCCAGGTAGAACCTGGCTCTCTACTTTTGTAAATAAAGTTTTATGGGTACACGGACATACCCATTTGTCCATGGCAGCTTCGGGGCAGGGTTGAGCAATATGTGTGGACAATATCTATGACCCCAGCCTGGCCAAAGGATAAGGCATGCTGGATTGGGCAGCAGTCTCAATTAGCAACCAGCTTCTGCCTGAAAATTTTGTTCTCAGTCTGGACAAGCAGCTTGTTCTAAAGATCAAGGTCACATGCTCACTTGAGCAGCACGTATTCTAAAGATCAAGGTCACACAACCTGGGTTCTGGCACTGCCACTGGGACCCTTTGCACTTTCGCGAGGACTTCATCTCTCTGACTTTGAATGCCCGCCTGCCCAATGGGAGTGCTGACCTTGGGATGGAGCGGTGGTCCTCACACTGGCACTGTGGACATTTTGAGCTGGGTAATTCTTTATTATGGAGGGCTGTCCTGTGCACTGTAGGGTGTCCAGGACCAATCTGGGCTCTTCTCCAATGTGATGATCAGACATCCCCTGGGAAACTCTGAGAACCACAGGCTGGACGAGCTCCAGGGTTCTTTCTTGGCTCCTACACTCGGTGGAGAGGCCAATGCATCCAGTGCAAGCCTGACTCAGCCTCCTCAAGTGCACCACACCAATCCCAGCCTATCCAAGGAGTTAAACTTGATGGCTTTCCAGCTGGAACATTCTAGGATTCTAAGCCAATTGCCTTTAGAATGACCCCCAGCCATGGAGAGGCTGCGCAGCACAACTGTCAGTAGCAGGGTCCAAGAAGAGGCCAAGGCATTATTTCCAAGGCATCCATAATTCTCTCTGCCAGGGCAGGAGACAATGCACCTCTACCACCCACAGTTCAGTTCATTCTGCGTCTGAGAACAAAGAACCCATTCACGCTCCCGAGAAGCATGGGGTGGAGGGATGGGGGTGGGCAACATCTCTTGCAGGAAACGATGGCCTCTGGCCTTTCTGAGTGCTGGCAAGGGTGACACAGAGACTTGGGAGCAAGGGACAGGCACTGCTCATAGTGCCTTGGTTTTTATTTTTATTTTTTTCCAGTGGAATAAGAGGGCCTAAACCAATGGATGGTTCCTCACCCATCTGGCAGAACATCACCATCTTTCTGAGGTGGAAGGCCCAGTAATAGAGCCTTCTCATTGGCCACTGGAGACCAACCCTAACTGAGGGATGGCACCACCCCTGTCCAAACAGCAGTCCCTTGATACATGGAAGAAGTCAGAATAGCTCCAAGGCAGAGTGCAGGTGCCAACCCCCAGGAGACGTGACACCTACAGTGTGAACCAGGTGCAGCTCCCCATCACAGAAAGATGCGATGATGACGATTTCCACAAGGTTGTGGCCACCATTGCTTATGATCATGAAAACGCCAACCCTCTGGGCCGGGCCTGCCAGCTGTCTCTGAGCCTTTGCTATTGTTCCTGACTTCCATCTGCTGGCAAATGAGCAAATGCTAGGGAAATACTTGTATCGAAAAAGTGTCCAATTTGCTTAATAAAAATATGATGGTAACAGCTGTCCCTTTGCTAAGCATCTATCCAATACCACTGTGTGGATGTCATCTGATTCAAGTCTCCTGGGCTGTCCAGGATGTTGGGGACCTCATGAACCCAGCCTCTGCTACCTGCTCTTTATTTTTGATGACAGCTGGCCACATAGGTCACCGTAACGGACTGTTCCATCATCCTCCTTTGACAGGGACATTAACGGGGCCCCAGGGGTGAGGACTACCTCATACCGACAGGGTGATGCCTCAGACACCAGCCACATCACCTGCTTCAGAAAACCAGAGTAACCACAAACAAGCGCCACGACAGCCAAGGCCTTGGCAAGGCGCCGTCCCCACTGCCGCAGCCTCTGGCTGAGAGATGAAGCGAGGTCTCAGAAATTCTTGTAGCACTAACATCCACAGCTGTGGAATCTCCTAAACCATAAACTGTGGTCAATAACCTGGAAGGTTCCAGAAACATACAGAAGCTGCTCCATGAAAGCAAATGGATGCCTAAAGGTTAGTCCAGGTATCCAGTTCTCCTTCCCAGAAGCAACCACTACTGTAAGCAGCTTCTGGGGTGTCCTCTGAGACTAAGAGACTATACAAATTGTCCCACTGGGAGCACCCCCCACGCACAGCAGGGGTGCTCACTTGGGAGATTACAATAGCATCCCACTTAGTGTATACTGAAGATGTTTTCATGGTATGAAATATGAATGTACGAATACATTCCGTATGAACACAGGGGCCGCTGTGTGTGTTGGAGGGAGAGAGGTGTGAGGGAGAGAGGGCCACTAGGTCTGGAACTTGAACCATATTCCGTTATGTGGGAGTCTAGTGCTTTAACCACCACACCCCCTGCCAGTCCCCAGAGATGCCTTTTTAAAATGCCAAGTGGACCACCACTGTACAGAGGTACCACGATTTATCTAACCAGTTCAGGAGAGGCTGGTTTTCAAGTGTAGAATCTCATTTGTAATTTATTCATAATTTCCAAACCCAAAGGGAGTTTGGTGCCAAAACCGAGGAAGACGTGGGCTGTACAGAAGTGGGGATACGGATGGTCTCGTTCATCCTCCTTAGTGAGAATGTGTCCGTACAGTCACCAAGTGTTACTGGGACCTGGACTCCCGGCGGCATCACTTAATCTTCGGTTTACACATGATGCCACTTTTCTAAAATCTGAAGCACTCTTTGACTTCTGAAGCACTTCCAGCCTTGAGTGTCTGACAGCACACACGGATCTCTTCTGGTCCTTCCATGAGAAGGTGTGGAAAGCCAAACAGGACAGGCTCCCTCCTACCCCAGGACGACCCAAGAGGAGGTAACCAGAAAAGAGCATTTTTCCCAAGATGCCCTGGAAAGGTGAGGAGGGGGTTGCTGAGCAGAGCATGGGCACGCCTCCACTGCTCCAGGCTGCCCTGCTCCTTCACCCCCGCCCAGGGGCCTTCCAGGGCCCACGTGTGGCTGCTTGTCTCTCCTTCCCTAACCCCCGGACTCCGTATGGCCTTCGACTCCACAGCCTCCCAGCTCTCTGCACCAAGCCTGAGCTCACACTTCCCATTTGATGGCACTGTGAGATGCCAACTTTTAAGAGAATACACAAACCAGGGTTTTAAAAATGTGAAGATGTGTTGTTAAATACTGTTCTTTCTTTTTCTTTTTTAAAATACCAGGTGTGGGGAACAGCAGATAGCGTAATGGTTACATTGCTGGACTCATATGTAGTCGACCACGGTCTAAGTCCTGGACCCAGAGGCTTAAAACTCTCACCGGCGGAGACCAGCAGTTAGCGTAATGGCTATGTCGCTGGACTCCCACGTAGTCGACCGCAGTTCACGTCCCGGACCCGGTGGCTTAAAACCCACGCCGGGCGCGTGTGCGTACATGCCCAGGATCCCGAGAGAATGGAGGAGAAGGGATTGCGGCATGGCCATCCCCTCTGGGGGGTGATTTCTCGCTTTTTATCTCTCTGTCTCTCTCTGTCTGTCTGGCGAGTGCACACGCCCTATAGTAAAACCCTTTAAAAAAAAAAAAAAACAAAAAACTCACACCGGGCATGTGTGTGTGCCCAAAACCCTGAGAGGAGAATGGAGGAGAAAGGATTGAGGTATGGTCATCCCCCTGGGGGTGATTTCTTGCTTTCTGTCTCTCTATCACTCTGGTGAGTGCATGTGCCCTATAGCAAAAATTTCTCTTAAAAATAAATAAATAAATAAAATAATCAGGTGTGGCTTATTTGACCAGGGCCCATTAGTGTATATCTAACATAAGGGTCTTCACAAAGTTCATAAAAAGTGCATATTATGAAGAAACCATGGATGAATTTCAAAATTTTTTGCACCAAAATAAATCATATTTTAACTCTAGTTTGCCTGAACTTTTTGAAGTCCTATCTTTCCCATATCTCTGAAGGGCAGGGACCCAGGCCATGGCTTCAGTAATGGGTCAGTTGTAATCTCTCTTTGAAACTAGAGGAGGGAAAGGAAGCTGTCATGTTGGAAAATGGAGAGAAAAATCAATACAGTGTCAGGTCCTGGGGCTGGATGGAGTCTGCCTCCTCTGGGCCTGCCAGGTAGGCAGGTGGGAGGGCCCTGTACTGCCGATCGCCCCCCTTTCCCATCCACACTCTTTTCCTGAAAGATCTCTGCAGTCTCATGGCGCCAGACACCAGCCTGATGCCAACCCCTCTCCCATTTCTAGCTCCAGCCCCAGCAGTTCGCCCATCTCCTGACTTAGATCTCCAACTGCCACTCAGTCTCTCCACCTGGATGGCCCACTGGTAGCCAAGCCTGAGCGTCCAAACCTGAACACTGCCTCCTCACAACTCGAAATCCTCCTCCCACCACCACTCCGTCATCATCGCCCAGCCGCTCAGTTCAGAAGCCTGGGAGGGTCTTTGCTAACAAGCCTCTCTTCCACTCTCCCTCCACGCTATCCAACAGCAAGCCCCTCAGCACCTTCTTCGGATTTATCCTCTCCCCCCAACCATAGCTCCCCAAGCGCCTCCCTGCGCCCTCTCCCAGACGCCTGAGGGGGTCTCTGTAAAGTGTAAATTCAATAGCATTCCACTCCTGCTCAGTACCTTCGAAGGCTTCTTTCCAAACCCAGAATAAAACCCAACCTTTTCACCATGCCTTTGTGAGATGTTCCCACATTGGTCACTCAGGTTCAAACCCCTGGAGGGAAAAATCTAGAAACTTTCTGAGCAGTGTCAGAGCAACCAGGGCCAGCACAGTAGGCTGACTTCTAAGGAGAGGAGGGTCAATTGTGGGATATGTGTGGTCCTGTGGTTAAGCCTAGTGGCTAAGGGAGCCGGGTCCCACATGGACGACCACTGTTTGAATCCTGGTTTGAAAACAGGCCCTGGGTGTGTGTGTGTATGTGTGCATGTGTGCATGTCCCAAATCCTGACAGGATGGAGAAGAGGTTGTGGTGTGACTCCATTGCACTCTCTCTCTCTCTCTCTCTCGGGCAAGCATACATGCCTTCTGGCAATTAGCAAAAAAGAAAGAAAGAGAAAGGAAGCAAACGAGCAAGCAAGCATTAGCCCGTTACATAAGGCGGCCTTCCATTATCACGCGGGCATGTAATAAACGCGAGCACCGCCGGCTCCTGCCCGCTCTGCTCGTCTTCCTGCACTGCTGTGTGCCGGGTGGCAGCGTCAGAGTCAGCTAATCCCACCGGGCTTTAAGTGGCCCACCCACAGAGAGCATCTTAGAATTGAATAAGGAGATAAGCTGGTTCCAAGGCCCAGAATGTTATGGGAGAGAAGAAAATCCTCTGACTGGGAAGGAATCCGGGTCTCCAGCCTGGCGGTGGGGGCCAAGGGAGTGGGGCTCTGTGCGACCGTCCCTCAGCTTTTAGGCCAGGTGGTGATGCCCGAGCTTTTCGGTCTCTACGGTGAGCTGGGCAGTGGGTTCTTCCTTAGAGGGGACGGGGAAAAGGAATGAAGGGAGTGTGCTGAGGGACAGATTGATGAGGACTTCAAAACGTTCGTGGAAAGATGTCATTAAAGTGCAAGTTTATGTCAATGCAAAAATAAAATGTTAAAATCTATGCATCGTTTTATTCGTAATACATGTTTTCCTCAACTTTTTGAAGACATCCTTATAAAAACATCAAAAGTAGGAGGGCACATTTGGGAGGGCTTTATGCCACTGGACTCTGCTATATTGAGGCAAGAACCTGAAGAGTACTTTATGCTTGAAAAAGTGAGAGCTCCTCCCCTCTGAGAGGAAGGGGGAGTAGATGCCGTTGGTGTCCCCACCAGTCCCTGGGGGATGTCGGTTCACCAACATGGAGACCTCAAAGGCTGCTCCTCACCTCAAGGTGGAGCCTCCTCTGGGTGCCATTCACCCTCCAGCGCTCCCGTGGGCTCCTGCGGGCTCCTACTGGGGTCCAGCTCAGTCACACCCTCGCTCAGCTCCGCCCCTCCTGGCTGGCCTAGCTTCTCCTCCTGACAGCACTCCAGCAGTCATGGCACATATCTGCACCCCTGGCTCAGACTCTGCCTCCAGGGGACCCACAGGATGACTACCGGAAATCATGAAAAAAAGTGGTCTTTAAAGACACAGCCGAATACAAACGTCTGGCCACCTAGGACTGTGCAAGGACTGAACTTGAAAACGCAACCTTTGAAAGTGTAGAGCAGACCAAGAGTCCCAGTGAAGGGCACGGAGAGTCCTATTCTCCCGTCCTATAGAATGTCAACAGCCACCACCATGGAGTCCCCGGGTCAATCCAAGAGGCAACAAATGTCCCAAGTATACTGTGATCAAGTGGCCCCTGCGGGGTGGGCTCGGGGACAAGGCGGTTCCATTGCCTACATTCTGGGCCTGCCAAGTGAGGGGTCATGAACGACAAGACACTCGGGCGATGCCGACCACCAGGTCTCTGAGGACTGGCCCGGTCTGGCATATTTTGCATCTCTCTGTGGTTGGCAAGTAGCAGGGATGTGGTAAATGGTTCATCCATGAATTGGAGTTGCCCAAAAGACAATCATCAAAGGGGACAGTCCTTTCTCTGTGGCAACACGGGCCACCAAGTTTTCCAAAGATGGAAAGAACCAACTCTCCATGGGGTACGAGGTCAGGACTTGGAATCTGGCTGCTTGGGAGCTTCGCAGTTTCTCAGCAGGGACTGTCCTGGCATTCTGGGGAGAGAGTGTTCTCTGTCGTGTAAAACTGTCCCCTGTGTTGCATGACATTTCTCACCCCGCATCCTGTCCACCAAATGCCAGGAGTGCTCCCCTCCCACTCCAAAAGATGGACAACCAGAAAATGGACACGTCATGTTTCCAAACCCACCAGGGGGGTGTTTTTACCCCTGACTGAGAGCCACTGAGATAAAGCCAGCTCAAGGCAGGAGAGGAGCGTGAAGGGCGGGGGGGGGGGGGGCCCTGCTTGAATAAGGGCAGAGGAAGGGGGAGCGGGGCGGTAAGGAAGACTCAGAATGCCCGAGTGTGCCAGGTGGCCTCATTTCCAGCAGAGGTGGGCATCGCTTCAGCCCAGCGGCTCTCCTGCAGGAGTCAGAGAGAGGCAGCCGCCACTGGGCCCTGGCGGTCCTGAAGCCCGTGAGGGTGACTGGCTCTCAGTCCCGACTTCCAGACTTTGGGGTCAGGGGCGGCCCTGGCCAAGGAGCCTCCGGGGAGGACGCAGTGTTCACCACTCTGCTCTGGGCTTGGCAGGGGCCCCCGCTGGCGTCACGGTCTGGAAGCTTCCCAAAGACCTTGGCCCAAGACACTTGGACCTTTCCTGGTTCCTCCGCCAGGACCCGGGGGCAGCCTGGAGGTGCCTGCCAGGTCACGGAGGGGCAGGGTACACTGCGGGAAGGCCCGCGCTGCAGGACCAGCAGACGCCACCCCTGAGAGCAACCCGATCATATTTAGAGAGAACACGGTGGGACAACACCCATCAGGCCCCCATCAGCGGGGCTGCAGGGGAGCAGGCCGGCCGCCATCTCGGCACAGCCTTAGGGAGAAGTGCTTGCCACAGTGAGGACGCGAACACAGGCACACGTGTGCCAGCACGCGGCCTCCGGGTCGTCTCTGTGAGGCTAGTCCTCTTAAAGCGCCACTTAGCTCTGCTATCACACCCCCGACCTGTGCTCCCCGACTCCTACGTCCGTTCCCTCCCTGGAATCCGGCACTCCTGGCAAGTGGGGCCATCCTCAGGCCCCCACAGGCCCTGACCAACCTTACTGCCCACCTCTGCTTGTGCCGTTTCTTCTACGTGGAGCGCTTCCTCCACCACCCTCTGCCCCTGCCCGCATCTGCTCTTCAGATTCCTAACTGCTCTGGGGCAGTTCAATGCCGCCTCCTCCAAGCAGTCCTCCCTGCTGGCTCAGGGCTCTCGCAGTGGTCTCGTGGAAGCTTATGTCCACTCTGCTCTCCGCCGAATGATGGCCTCCCATCCCCACCACTGGCTGGTGAGCTCCTCCAAGGCAGGAGGAGGTTCTTACTTCTGGGCTGTAGGACCAGCATCAGGAACACAGGAGGTGCTGTTAGTCAATCGACATCCTTGCTCAGCTTTGACAGACACTGGTTGGCACCAGCCCCTGGTCTTGGTATGTCCACCCTCAGACTCCTTCCTTGCCCTCCAGCCTACTCCACCCTATCCTGCTGTCTCCAAATGGCATCTGAGCTCTGTCACCTCCCTTTCCCCCAGTCCAGCCTCCCCCTTCCTGTCACCTGAACAGCTGCTGTAGCTTCCTGGCTCCCCCTCCCCCCCACCCTCCTGTCCCTTCAATCCACCCTCCATTCAGCTGGCGTCGCAAATGTTAGTGTCACCATGTCTTATTTTTTTTTTTTTTTTTTTTTTTTTTTTTGCTATAGGGCGCGTGCGCTCGCCAGACAGACAGAGAGAGACATAGAGACAGAAAGCGAGAAATCACCCCCCGGGGGGATGGTCACGCCGCAATCCCTTCTCCTCCATTCTCCTCTCGGGATCTTGGGCATGCACGCACACGCGCCCGGCGTGAGTTGTAAGCCACCGGGTCCGAGACGCAAACCGCGGTCGACTACGTGGGAGTCCAGCGACATAGCCATTACGCTAACTGCTGGTTCCCTTATTTTTGTTTTTAAGAGAGATTTTTGCTATAGGGTGCAGGTGCTTGCTGGGAGACAGAGAGACAGAAAGAGAGAAATCTCCACCCAGGCAGGATGGCCACACCACAATCCCTTCTCCTCCATTCTCTTCTTGGGATCTTGGGCACGCACGCACATACACCTGGCATGAGTTTTAAGCTGCTGGGTCCGGGACTAGAACTGAGGTCAACTACATGGGAGTCCAGCAATGTAACTGTTATGCCATCTACTGGTCCAGTGTCACCATGTCTGTAATGGCTTCCACAGCACTGTGCAGGACTCTGGATTGGTACGATGTGACTTACAGCACACAAGGCCCTGCGTGCCTGGCTGCTAACCTACCCAGCCTCAGTGTGCTCCACCCCTTCCCTCAAACACTGTGCCCAGCAATGTGACATTCAGGTTTCTCAGATGCTGACAGTCACTCCTGCCACCTGGGATGTTCTCCGTGGTCCTCACAGGGCCAGCTGCTTCTCTTCTCTCAAATACTGGCTAGGTCAAAGAGGCTTTCCCTGGCCTCTCTACTGAAGGTGAGGCCTGCCCTGCCCCCGGGTTTCTGCCCTGTAGGTGCCCCTGTCTCCCAGACCTTCAGCTTCTATCGCAGCATCTGGTGTGAATGAATGAGCGGGGGCCTCCTGATCCCTCAGCAATCGCCCCCTGGGCATCTGGACCCTACCTTCCTGTGGTTCTTGGCTAAGAAAATTGGAAGGGCTTTGGAGATGAGCCTTTGTAGCAGAAAGCAAGAGCGGCTTCCTGCTTCCGAGCATATTCAGCCTCTTTATGGTTATTTTCTACCTCATTTGCCAGCTCTGATTTACTTGGGAGACTCTGACAGAAACGATCTCTCATGAGGCTCAGATGGGCCCGCCTGGCCAGGGCCTGGGTCCAGCGTGGAGGCCGTGAGGCAGCCTGGGGATGTCAGTCCCAGGACCCTGGGGGAGGACGCAGGTGGGCGGATCCAGGTGTCAGGCCCAATCACAGCACTTACCCCCAGTGGCAGCGCCCTGGGTCACACTGATGTGATGAAGGTGCATCTTCCACCCAGTAGGTGCATAATCATGTCTTCCTTTTAACTGTACCCACACCAGGTTGTTACGGGCCATCAAAGCCCTGCTGGGGCTGGCCGGAGGGTCGGCCTTGGCAGAGAGGTCCTGCCGGCCCTGGGCCACTTCAGCAAACACCCCCGCTCCAACTCCTGCTTGCTGCTTGGAGCCTCCCCAGGGCCACAGGGTTGGCCCTCCTCTCTGCGCCCTGCCCTGGTCCTGGCTTACTGGGAAGTGCAGCAGGAACAATGACCATTCTCACCTCCCTGTGGAGCCACCTGGTCCCTGGGGCTGTGACTTCTCGCCTGGATCTTTGCAACAGGGTCCTAGCAGGTCTCCTCACCTCTGCAGTGACCCTCAGTTCTAGTCTCAACACAGAGAGACCCTATTAGGAGCAAGCAGATCGCCCCTCCGGAGCCCTACGTGGGCAGATCGCCCCTCCGGAGCCCTACGTGGGCAGATCGCCCCTCTGGAGCCCTACGTGGGCAGATTGCCCCTCCGGAGCCGTATGTGGGCAGATCGCCCCTCTGGAGCCCTACGTGGGCAGATGGCCCCTCCGGAGCCGTATGTGGGCAGATCTCCCCTCCAGAGCCGTATGTGGCTCCCGCTTCACGTGAGTAAAGATAACACCCTCCTGCTGGCCCATGGGTCCCTCTGTCTGCCTCTCTGTCCTCATCGCCTGCCGCCCCACCCCACTCCACTGGCCTCATGCTGCTCCTCAACTGCCTCCATCCTGGCTGTCCTCACCTGGGACGGTCTCCCCAGGCATTTGGCCTGCTCTGCTCCCTCTCCTCCTCAAGCCTTCACTCAAAGGCCACAGGAAGCCCTGCCTCCTCCTTGAAGCCTACCTGGGTTATATTAGCTCACACTGCCACTTGCCTTCCATGGCCTGCAGGAGGGAGCTACCCATCCTTTCAGCTCTTGGGCTTCCTCCTCCTTCCTCTCCTCTCCGCACCTGCAGGCAGCCTGCCTTGAGTTGGTTGAGGGAGGAGCCCGTAAACTGAGCCAGGAGGGTAGATAATCCGCTAACCGTCCAGCCTCCCTTAGGCCCTCAGCTCCTCGCTGGTCCTTCTCCACCCCTCGGCCTCGTCCAGCAGGCTCCTCTTCCTCGTGACCCTTGGCCCTTGCTCCCCGACCTTCCTCCCCCGTCGCACTCTCCCAGTGACCTATGGTACCAGGCGTCCCTTTGCCCCCCTCACCCTTAGGGCCAGCTCGGCCTCTGCCCTCAACTCCAGACTCACAGCGATGCCTTCTGCTGCTGCTCCACGCGCCCTGCAAGGCCACTGGGCACCTGGGACCTGTGGCCTCTGCCTGACACACTGTCCCTCAGAGAGAGGTATCTGGTCAGACACTACCACCAGGGTGCCCTCCTTCTTCCCAGGCTCCAGAGCTGGTTGGTCACTGAGTCCTGAAGGTACCAGAGCCCCCGTCCCTTTGTCCCCAGCCACTGCCTGCCCAGGCTGCTGTCGCCACCGCTCAGCCCAGCCCATGCCTGTTAAAGGCAGCTTGGATCCCAGCTCTCCAGGCGGGCCAGGTCGGACTTCTCCACAGGCGCCTGGCTTCCCCTTTCTCCTCTGCTCATCCCTCACTACGCCTGGGGCCCTTTCGCTCCTGAAACAAACCGGACCCTGGCCTCCAGTCCTCTCCCAGGAGCACCCCGTGCCCTTCTTCAACACAGCCTTCACCTGGCGATTCGTCTTCTCCTCTCGGCTCAGCCAGCGCCGCTGCCAGGGCGCCTGCTCCGGTCAGACACCTCTCCTCCACCCCCTGGGGACTCGAGGCTCTGTGTAGCCTGCAGCCCCTGCCCTCCAGGCATCTCAAACTCCACCTGAGATGAAACAGAGCCCCCGGCACCCCCAGAGCTGCCCCACCCTCTCCTGCACCGCGTCATCCTCAGTCTGAGGCCACAGGGCAGTGCTTGGCACACTCTGAGCACTATCAATATTTGTCAAATGAGTAAATGTGAGTGATTTACTGCTCTTCAAATATACAGATTAGGTATCCCTGTGGTGGGTGAACGCTTGCTCAGAGGCCGGTGTATCTTCTTGAGTGGTTCCTAGCCAGAGCCTCCCTGGGCGAGGGGTGAGCTCACGCCTGGCAGTCACAGCAGAGAAGGTGACAGTCTCCAGCAGATGCTGCTGGTGCCTTTCCAGCCATTTCTACATCTCTGCCTGGGGAAGTGACACTCCCTACTCCTTCTGGGGCCAGCTTTGAAACTGTGACTGTGGGAGGTGATGCGTAAATACCCCAGCTCCTTCCCCGCAGTGGGGTGACTCCCGCAGGCCTGCACACCAGCCGCCGCCGTGCTGCTGGGCTTGAGCTGCCCTCTTTGCCGGTCTCACCTGCTACCCCTCATCGGCACTTTCTGGAATCATCTCCCAAATAACCACATGTACTCGAGTCCTAGCTCAGCGTCTGTTTCTGGAGAAACCCAAACCAAGACATGGTCCCGGATGCTCCCAGGCAAACGGCAGGCTCTTACACAACGTGCGTCCCCTCCTCCCCGCTGCTCCTTGAGTCCAAACTTCACCTTCATCATCTAGTCGCTGCCTACGCGCTTACCATGTGTCCAGCCATGTGCTATCGCTAGGGACAAAGAAGCATAAATAGGCCTGTCCTCGGGGATTGGATCAGATGCTTAAAAGCTCAGACTGGTTGCTTTGTCCTGGACACAAGTGGTACATCCTAGATAACTTTGCTATAATGTGAAAAGTTGACATTGACAGGGTGGCCACACGGTGCCAGGCACTGTCCTTACTCTGTCATATTCAAGGGGTCTTCAGAAAGTCCATGGAAAATGTGTATTATGAAAACACTATGCAAGGATTTCAAATTTTTTGGCATCAAAGTAAACTCATACTTCAATTCCATTTTCCCATGGACTTCTTAAAGTCCTCTCATAGTAACCCACTGGATCCTTACCACAATCCTGGAAAGAGAAGGGGCCCACGTGAGGGGAAGCTTTTATCCAGGCCAGGCACCCTGAGCATGGCCCCAGCTCCAAATCACAGGGATTTGCAGAACACCGTGAGGTCTTCAGTTGCTGAACCAGGACTGTGGGAATAAGGCTGCAAGTCAATGTAGCCTTCCCTCAAGTTATACATATTTATATATGTCCCTTGGTACGTATTTTTTTCCTCTCTCTCCACTATCAGTTACTCTAGGGAAACCAAGTCAACACCCAGGACTTCCGATCCTAGCAGCCCTGGTTCCTGGAGCCTCTGTGCTACACCCCCTGTCCAAGCCAGCTAGAAGTCCTCTTCCCCAGAACTAATTACTCTTCCTAAGTAATTGTTTATTTTCACTGATGGTTTCCTAATTTGTGTTAATTTATGCTGTTAAAAATGAGGGTGGCGACTTACAATGCCATCCACACGAAACTGGTCAGAAAATGAGCAGCCAGAGTCCTCTGCACCCAGGGCTCTCCTTTTCTTCCCCATTTCTCAGGACCTTGCAAAGAGGGGCCCGGCCACTTCCAGAGCCACAGGGGCTATAGATTTGAAAAGACCAGCTCTCAGCAGACACTCAGGTACTCCTGATACCGAAGTAGGAAAGCAACGTGACCTCACGGTTAAATAAAGTGAACCGTGTTCTCAGGGAGCCTGCTGTGCTTGGATAACAGCAGAGGCAAAGAAAGCAAGATCCAGTCTCAGAGACCTGAGACGCAGAGACTTAGTGGTGGCCTGGAGAACTTCATCTGGCGTTTCAGGGTCTGAGCCAGCTCAGGGTTGGTTGCTGGGTGAAATGGAGGAACAGGTGATTGGGTGACAAGCAGCCAGTCTCCAGCCTCCCGGGTGGCACCCACAGAATTCCTGATGCACATCAAGGCCGCCCTCTCTCACCCACTTGCGACAGTGCGTGACAGAGTGAGGGTGCCGCTGCTTGCTGCAGTCGCCATAGTGACTTCAGCCTCAGGACAGAGCTGGGTGCTCGAAGGCAGGGCCCGGGTCCCAGACAGCAGTGCCCAGGGCTGCACACGGACCACTGTGCACACACAGCTCAGCAAACATCGGGTGAGCAAACTGCAGACTCTCAGGCCTAACGCGGAACGCGCCCACCTGCATCCCATCCAGCGGGAGAACCTGCCCGCATCCCAGTTTAATTTTCCCCACTGACAACAAAACCGAAATGAGTGGCTGGGTTTCCTGGCCTTGGTGTGGATGGTCAAGTCATGCTCTGAGGACCGAGAAGAAAAGATGAAGAAGGAAAATGAGACACAACCTGATTAAGGACAGAGACCATGTCTTTCTCGTGGCCATCTCTGCCCAGGGCCTGGAATGCAGCAGGTAAGCTGAATGACCAAATGAACAAGTGGACAAGACAATCAGCCCTGGCACCCACTGACGGGCAGAGCAGCCCGGAGCCTTGTGCCACCCTCATGTTCCCTGGCCAACCTCTGCATCTCTGACAAGGGACGTTCTTTCAGGCAGAGAAGGCTGTGCCAAAGAGAGAAGGGCTCTGAAGGGAGGGGCATGCCAAGAAGAAACACTGATCAGAAATTCCAAACATCATGGGGCTAGCAGGTGGCATGGTGGCTAAGGTGCTGGACCCCCACCTCCCACGTGGTCAACTGTGGTCAAGTCCCGAAGCCAGCGGCTTGAAAATCACACTAGGCACATGTGTACGGGTGCCCAAAATCCTGAAAGGAGGCTGGAGGAGAAGGGATTGTGGTGTGGTCATCCCCTCTGGGGGCTGATTTCTCATTTTCCCTCTCTTTGTCTCTGGTGAGTGCATACACCCTATGACAAAAACCTTAAAAAATAGAAAGAAAGAAAGAGGAAGAAGAAAGGAAGAGAGAAAGAAAGAAAGAAAGAAAGAAAGAAAGAAAGAAAGAAAGAAGGAAGGAAGGAAGGAAGGAAGGAAGGAAGGAAGGAAGGAAGGAAGGAAGGAAGGAAGGGCGAGCGAGCAAAACATCACAACAGCTTCCGATGTGCCTGGTTTACATCTCCAGCTCACTGACTCTTCTCTCCGACACTACGGAGTGAGTGGCGGGCTTGTTCTCGTTTCACGGATTAGGACGTGGGGGTTAGCCAAGGTCACAGGGTTCTCAGGGGAGCAGTCTCACTGTGAACCCCTGCTGTTGAAAGGAGAGGACCCCGGAAAAGGAGGGAAGCAAGAGGATGCCCTCAATGCCAGGGCCTGGGCCCAGGAACCAGGGTCGGTGCAGGGCCTTGGCCAACACTCTGGCTAACTCGTGCCAGGCTGGGCACCGACTGCCTGTGCCGCAGCAGTGCCGTCCCCGAGGCAGGGTTACAAGGTGCCAGGCCCAGTGCCCAGTGCAACAGGTGGGCCTCCCGTTTTCACTGGGAGGGCATCGTGCCAGGGCTGGGCTGGACCTTCCCAGGTATTATTTATACTTCCACGAGCACTTCTGCAGGACAAGAAAATACTGCTCAGAGAGGCTGAGTGACCAGCACACACCGGACAGAGTGGGAGCCAGGCCGCGTCCAAGTCCTGCTGGCACAGAAGAGGCCGCGGCTCAGAGCTAACAGGCCGCAGACCCTGCCTCCAGGACAGGATGAACCACAGCACCCCGAGGCCAAGTCAAGGTGACAGTGAGGACCAGCTGGGCACCAGCACAGCCCGTGAGGCAAGAACACACAAAGGGACATGGCTCAGGTCAGAGGCCCACAGTCCCTCGTCACAGCTCACACACGTCCAGCCAAGAGCAAGGTCAGTGTGTTCACCACCCCTCACAGGCACCTGGTGGGTCGTGGAGGGTGGGTCGTGGGGGTGCAGCTGTGCCTCAGCCTCGGGGCCCACAAGGGCTGCAACTCTGCCTCTGCCTGCCTCCAACTCATTCCGACCTAGAGAAAATCCGGTTTGCACCAGCAATCGGGACCTTCACTGTACAGAGACGAAGCGCGTGTAAGCCTTAGATGCACGTTGAGGCCACAGGAATTACGTCCCGAAAACAGCAGTAGCTGAAGTATGGTGAGGAGTAACTGAGCGGCCACTAACCCCTTCCCGACATCACCCCGACAGGAGGTCACATCCTAAGAGGTCCTCCAGACCTGGCAGCATCCCCCTTTCTCTCCCCCTGCAGCCACAGCCATCCACACGGAGTCCTGTCAAGTCTGTCTCCAAACTATCTTAAATCAGAGCCGGGCCCTGCCTCCGCCAGGTCCAGTCTATCACCACCACCAGCTGGGCACCGTCACAGCCCCGAAGCAAGAACGTGTAAAGTGACCCGGGTCATCCCTGCTCCCCAGAACCCCACCGGACCTCCTGAGAGCCTCTTTGCAGGGCCCCAGCCTCCACTCTTCCCTGTCCCTCAAGTCATTCTCCAGAGCCAGCGGCTGCAAAGTGTAAGTGAGGCCATGTCACCCCCTGCTCCAAGCCCTCCGAGGCTTCTAGCTGCACTTAGGACTGAACCCGAAGCCTCCTTCCCCAGCTTCCAAGGCCCTGGCCGGTCTGGGCACTGCCTCTCTGGGCCTCACCACCCTCTGTCTCCCCTTGCTCAGCAGCCAGGCTGCTTTCACACACCCTAAGTGTTTTCCTGCACGAGGCTTTGCACACACTGTTCTCTCTGGTGAGAACTCTCTTCTCCCACACCTTCCTCTACCAACCACTCCCCTTTACCCAGGGCTTCGCTAACATGTCAGTCCCTGTCCATGCAATCTAAGTGGCCTCCCGGCTCCCCATCGGATCACACGACTTCCCTGTCTGGGCAGCCCACATTATCGTCCACTTTCCCTGCAACGTTTTTGATGCATTTCTTTCTATCCCACCACCCACACCTGCTCCAGTGCATGCCCACAGTAAACCATCAGCCCCATAACTGCAGGGACCCTTCTGTCCTGCTGACCAATGCATTGCCAGTAGCAGCCCCAGTGCCTGGCATGCAGCTGGTACTCAAAAACGCCTGTGCAATAAGTGACTTTATAGCTACTGAGGACCTGTGATGTGTCAGGCATGCGTGAAGGAGCTGAGCTATCACCGTGCACCAGCGGACACCTGGCAACCGTGTCTACCCAGCAAAGGATTCCCAGGCCTTTATCAACTAAGTAGTTGCACATTTAAAAGGAGGGATGATTGCATAAAGGGAAAGGAAAGGTTCAGTGTGTGCGCATGTCTGTGTGTGCGTGTTGACGCTGGGTGACATGCAAATTCCCTGACATGCCTCCACCAAGAAGTGGCATCTAACACCCTGCTCCTGGACTATAGACAGCCCTAGTCCCTTGATTTGAAGGGACACGGTGCAGTGGACATGGTGTGTGTGATTTCCTCTACTACATCACTGGCCTTTCAGTCTTGGAAGCCAGCCGCCACGCTTTGAGGAAGCCCAGCTCACAAGGCGGCATCACGTGCAGGTGTTCCAGTGGACGGTCCCAGCTGCAGACCCCACCCACAGCCAGCCTCACCACCAGACAGAGAGGAGGCCTTTGAGGAGGTCTCGGCCCCAGCCAGTGGGCCACAGCTATGACAGAGCTGTGCTCCTGGTCGAGCCCAATCAACCCCCTAACTGGGAGCGGAAGGCACTAGGTGTACCCCAGCTCTCCCACAGATAACCTGAATAAGGGCCAGGGTCACCTCTGTGGCTGTCAGGGAAGGCTTTCTGAGGAAGGAGGTCTGATCTGAGACCTGCATGGGTTAAGGCTAACTAATCCAAGGGGGCAGCCTTGCAAACAGGAGGGCCAGCTGGTGCGAAGGCTCCAAGACAGGAAGGAGCGAGGCCCATTCGAGGGACGGGGAGGAGCTCCTCGCGCCACTCTCAGTGATGAAGGAGAGGCAGGCTGGGGACGGGCAGGAAGCAGTCAGCTGGCCAGCCTTCAACCACCGCTCCTCCTCACAGCTGGGCCGCCCAGAACAAGTGGCTGGGGATAGTACCACCTGCCACAAAGGAGTGTTTGAGGGTTAAATGAGACGAAGAAAGCAGAGTTTCTGCCACAGCACCGCGAGCGAAATATTGGTTTCTTTCTAGTGTTCTGAATGAGTATAAAAAAAAAAGTATTCTAGAACTTCTACAATCCTGTTTGTCTGTCTCTGTTATAACTTGGCCCCTGGCACATAGGAGGGGAACCAGGTGACCCCATTCCTACCTCCACCACTATTGTGTGACCTTTGGGGAGTCACTTAGCCTCTCTTCTGACTTTTGTAAGAATAAAATAAATGCAGAAATAAAATCTCCTTCAGTGCTTTGAACTCCTTAAAGACAGGCGCTATGAAATGCAGCCTCATGCCTCGGTTCTGCCGCAGCTATTTTTGGCCCATCAGCCTTGGAAGCAGGTCTCACAGAGGGGGGTACGTGCTTTTCCTGGAGGGCTGGCACACATCTCCTTCCACAGCTCAGCCTTCTGAGCCACGGCGGGCACGCACGGGCCATCGCCGACATGTACAAAGCGGGCTGGGTCCTGAGCTCTGGAGGCTGCCAGGGCTTTTCGCTCAGGCTCCCAGGCATGCTTTGGCCTCTGCCTCTGCCAGGGTTCACTCCCACCCATACCTGCCAGAACGACCTTCACCCAGGAGCCCTGACTCAAGGAGCCCAAGCCTGCCAAGGGTTGCCCTGGAAGGGACCCAGGAGAACCTTCTGAAAACCTCTTCTTTTCGGCTGAAGACCTAGGGGAGAATACACATCCTTCCAAAGCCTGTTTCATCCTCAGAGTTTCTCAGCAGACAGGTGCCAGGGCCACGGTTAGCCAACTCCCGACCTGGAGGTCAGTGACTGATGGCTGTCGTTACTGTGATCATCGGAGTTACTCCCTAGTGACATTCACAGAGTGTTACCTGGGTTCCGGGCTCTGTGCTGTATCGGCTCTGCAGCACCTGCCCTTGCCGCACCCCGACACAGCAGGTATGGTTAGCAGCCCCGTTCTACAGATTCGGAAACTGAGGCTCCAAATGGTTAAGGATACTGGCCCAAGTCACTTAGCTAGTGAACAAGGTCTAGAGGGCCGGAGAGCCAGGCCCTGAGCCACGGTGCTGTGATATCAGCTTTCGAACAGGTTCTGCTCAGCACGGCCGGCATCATTTCTAGCCTTTACAGCAACCCTCCCCAGGAAGGAATCACATGAGGAACTGAGACTCAGAGAGGGACGTGACACTCCCGGGTCACAGAGCTAGGAATGAAAGGGCTGGGTCTGACCCTCAAGCCTTTTGGCATGATCATCCTTCTCTAGGGCAGTGGTCCCCAACCTTTTTGGCACCAGGGGCCAGTTTTATGGAAGACAATTTGTCCACAGACCCAGGCAGTGGGGGACAAGAATGGCTTCAGCATAGTACATTTATCATGCCCTATTATTATTATTACCTTGCAATATATAATGAAATAATTATACAACTCCCCGTAATGCAGTCAGTGGGAGCCCCGAGCTTGTTTTCGGGGTCCCATCTGGGGGCTCCTGTGAGAATCTAAGGCCACCACTGATCTGCCAGGAGGCGGGGCTCAGGCAGGGATGTGAGCGATGGGGAGCGGCTGTAAACACAGGTGACGCTGCACTCACTTGCCCGCTGCTCACCCCCCCACCCCCGCTGCATGGCCCAGTTCTGAAAGCTGAGAACCCCTGTTCTAGGGCAGTGTCAGACAGAGTATGCTCCCGTGCCTGGCAGCATGGCATCACCTGAGAACATACTAGAAATGCAGCTATCTGGCCCAGCCCAGACCTATTAGGTCAGGGACTCTGGGGGTGAGGTCCAGCAGTCTGGGCTTCAGTGAGCCCTCCTAGGGGTTCTGCACAAGCCCAGGTGGTAGACCCACAGGCCTGGAGGTGGGGATCTTGGGAAAGATGCCACAAAGTGCAGCTGCCCTTGGGTTGAACGTAAGGATTGTGAGCAGGGCTTGAAAAGCGGAGGGCAGAAAGTGCAGATGTGCTCAAGAGTCTCCTGCGTCGCAAGGACCCTGACCATGCTCCTCCCCAGAGGCAGGCAGGGCACAGGGTAGGGCTCTGGGAGGGCTGGTACAAAGCTGGGCCACCAAACAGGAATGCAAGGCTGAGCTGCCCCCTGGAGCAATCAATCCCAGCCAGGGTCTGGGGAGTCACTGTTCTCAGAAGTTTTATGGTAAAATGAAACCAAATACACACCCCCAAAGTAACAGCAAAACTCAACTTAAAAAACGTTAGGGCGTGGATGGTGGCACAGTCGCCATAAAATGTGATGCTCTGTGGGGCAGACGTGGGAAGGCTGGGAAGGTCACCAGTTTGCATCCAGAGACCTCCCTGAGTATGCCAGGCATGTGTGTGACCGGGATCCAGGCTGTCTGAGGCAGGGGAGTCATGGTGCCAAGACCCTATTGGTTGGGGATGCTGCATCTCTATCTCTGCTCCTCTCACTGCCCCCACCCCAACTCATGGAATAAATAAACTTAAAAAAAAACAAAAGCTGCCTTGGCCAGACAAAGGTCCAGCAGTGGGTGACCAGCTGTCCCAGGCGTCCAGGACCGAGGAGTGTCTTGGCACACAGGACTTTCAGGCCAAAACTAGGAAACACGCTGGTTACCTTAAGTGTCAGGGCGGCAGCAGCTGCTGCGTGGATGAAGAGAGAGGCCTGCTGGCCATGTGGAGGACACTCAGCAAGTCCTGCAGGTGTTTCTGGTCCTTCTGCCACAGGTGACTCCGCAGAGCCACAGACTGATGTCCCCTCCCCTCTTCTCCCTCTACTGTGGACACACAGTCTGAAGCCCTCTCTCCTGAGGACCAGGGGCTCTCCTACCTGCTCCTTCCCTGCTCTGTCCAAGCCACTCCTCCCCTCCACGGCCTGCCCAGCCTCCCTCTGCTCCTGCCTGTTCCAGTCGACCTGGGAATGCCTTCATGCCTTCCCAGATCCTCCCTCCAAGCTCCTTTTGGAATGAAACATCCCCTCCTCAAGAGCCCCCTTTCTCCCCAAGAATGGCTGCACTGTGGGCTGCTCTGTCAGGATGAGGTCCTCGAGCAGGAATCCACACCCGCCCAGTGTCCACACGTGCTTCCACTGATGGGAGCCTATGTCCCCTCCCCACTGCGGGGTGGGTGTACTCCATAAACCAGTTTCATAGAAACCACGGCTTAAGTTCACCGCCCTCTTAAAACCATGATGAGGAGGTGCAGGGCCAACACGCCAAGCTAGGTTCGTGGACTCTGCTTCCTGCACCCGGTCCCTGGTCTCTTCAGGCTCCATCCCTGCCTGGTGAGGACGAGTCTCTGTGCATCTCTGTGTCCCTGCAGCATGCCCAGCAAGGGGCTGGATGCAGAGCAGGTACTCGGCAAACGTGTGCCAGGTGACAGAGAGTAGCAGGGACTCAAGGCACATTGGGGGAATGAATAGGGCAAGGCTGGCACATGGCTGGACCAAGTGTACCCAGAGAGATGGCAGGAAAGGACACTCACGAGAGCACCTTCTATGAAAGACGGTCCCCTGGACCATGAGCAGCAGGACGGCAGGGGCCACTCTTGCTAACTGTTGGCATCCCAGCCCCTGGTGCGGTGCCCCATGCCTGAGCCCAATGCACACCTGTCGAGTGACAACAGAGCCTTCACAGCCCTGGAGCCGGGTGCCCTCCGGGAGAGGCCAGTCCCTTCAGGATGATACAACAGGCATTTGTATTCCACAGCCGGCAGGTGGTGGACGTGGCCACCGTGCTGGTGCTTACTGGGCTCCACGAGTATGCGGGGTTCTGGGCCAAGCCGAGGAGGACTTGGGGAATGTACAAAGCACGTGCTCTGGCCGGCCCAATCTTCCTTGCACACTCCTAGGCAAGCCGTGGCTGTGGGGCGCACCCCTTGTCTTCCCTGCCCAGGGTCCGTATCCCTGCCTTGGGCTTACAGTCCCTCTGCCTGAATATTCCCTTGGGAAACCACCACGTCCTTAATCTCTATCTGTATACCCAACTTCAGGGAGGGTGGCACGGCCCAGGCCTGACCAGGTAGCAGTGTACCTCGTAGGCCACGGTGCCCGTGCAAGGATAGGTGTGCGGCCCAAGCTAGCCCAACAGAGGTCAGCCCTGGGGCCTTGGCTGCAAAGAGAAGCTATCTTTGTAGGAAGATTCCTGACTGTATGGGTGATGGAACCTGGAGCCTAGAGCCACAGGGACTAAGCCAGCTGACGGAGGCAACCAGGAGAAATCAGGAGAGATAGAGACAGAGAGACAGAAATCCCACACACTTGGTCTGAGAACATGGACACCCAGTAGGGCAGCTGAGGGGACTGCTGACGCAGGAGCCGTGAGCTGCCACCTCCCCCATTTCTTGTGTTACTCAAGCCATTTCAGGTCGTGTTTCTGCTCCTTGAAACTGAAAGGCCCAGCCATACAATCAAAGCACATCTCTGCTCTCAGCCACAGCACCCTCGGGCCCAAGCTCCACTTGGGGCCTTCCTCCCCTCTACCCTCACCAAGCCCTCACCGGCCTTCCCCCTTCTCTGCAGCCGCAGCCTGGCTTCAGGCCCTCGTGGGGGTTTGGGGCTTGAATTATCTCAAGAGGCCCCCACTGGCCTCTGGTCTGGCAGCTCCCCCCAACACCCACCCTCAATATTGTCAACAATAGTTACCTTTCTGAAACAGACGCTGCAGGGCCAGGTCACTTTCCTGCTCAGGACCCCGAAGGGCTCCTCAGTGCTAGGGTTCTCTCAAGGGCGGAGCCTACCCCCCTGCAGTGGGAAGAGCTGGCTTTGGTGGTGCCTGGGTCACCCAAACCTGCAGCAGGAGGCTGAGGCCCCTCTCGCTTTCCCTACGAACCTCCCAGTGACTGCAGAGAAGGCTCAGCGGGCACGGCCGGGACTCGGCTGCCCCTCCGCACTTGTTTCCCTCCCTTCTAACAATAGAGAGGAGGCCTCGAGCTTGGAGCCCTCCGTGGGAGGCCACAATTACAACCCACGAGATTTAGCTTTACACCGCCACCTTCTACTTATCCCCATGATAACGCCATTTCACTTACGGCAGTTTTACGAAGCTTTCTTTGGAAACTCTTTGTGTAAACACAAACAGGAGTCTACTGAAACCAAAAAATTAGACAAACGGGAGTCCTTGCAGAGGGTGTACGTGGGTCATAGGCTGACAGTGACCTGCTCCAGTGGGCACACAGGCCTTCACAGCCTGCCCCTCAGACACCCCTAAGCCCACTTAGGACACAACCACCAAGATGACTCTCAGAGAGTCATACCTCCGGGCCTTTGACCACACTGTTCCTTCTGCCTGAACTCCCCCTTCCTACAATCTCCTAACTGACCTGGGAGGATCTCATGTATTCTTAAAGACCCAGGCCAGTGGTACTGTTCCCTGCAGCAGTGTGCTAGCTAACTACTCGGGAATCCCCAGAGCACCTGGCAAAGTCTGTGTCCTCTTAGGCCACTCTCTGTGGGCTGTTGACAGGATGGCCTTCTCTGTAGGGTTGAGAGATCAGAAAGCCAGAAAGGTGCTTCGCCTCAGTATTCGGCACAAGGTGAATTGAAGGGACCCTGCTAGGGAAGGTCGCTCCATCGGATACCAGCAGGCCTGGGGATAGGATGGACTCCAGGACCAAAGAGTGGGAGAGAAAGGATTCTCAAGGAAGGGCAGGGAGTGCTCTCCAGGGGCAGGGGCCCTCAGGGCAGGAGAGGGAAGACCAGCATCCTGGGTAGAAGGACCTTGCAGAGACCTGGGCAGAGAGCTCAGCTTCAGTATAGTCTGCCTGGAACCATCCAGAATGTTAGCATGATCATTCTGAAGTCCCACGCCGAAGAATCTGACTCAGTGGGTTTGAAGTGGGCCCTGAAGTTACTTAAAACAAATGCTTCCGGTGAAGTTGAAGCAGGTAGTAGTCTGAGGGCCATGTGCTGAGAAACACTGGGCCCCAGGATGTCAGGGGAGCATGGCCGCAGGTAGGGTCCTGGCAGGTAACACACAGAAATTCACACGAATTGCAACCATGGCCTAGAACACTGCATCGGTGACTGGCGACCAAGAGGCTGAAACCGCAGCCTCGCAGAGAACAAGCCTGGTCAAGGTTATTTAAAATATGCTCCAAATAATTCAGTGGAGATGTGTTTAATGAAGTAGATCCAGGCATGCGCACAGCATTCTACAGGCCGGAACTTGAATGATCAATCTAAAATATAAAATCTCCTTTTAGAGACCTTATCAACCAGTAAACAGGAACGAAAGCGCATAGAGATCAGGGCTGAGGCCATTTCTGGCTAAAGAAATGCTCCTTTGTTTGAGTGGCTAGGCAATGAGATTGTCCAGAGATGAAATTGTCCAAAGCAAACAAGTCAGAGAGGTTTCAGCAGAATGTGGTACGAATGGCTGACAGGCATCCATGTAACTTTGTTCCCAGAGCCTTGACTTTGGCCCTATAGCAAGCACCTCCTTAAACAGGAATTAAAATAGCAGGATAAAAGCTGTGTGGGGAGCGGTGGGAGGAGCACAGAAGACCACACGGGAGGCTGCCCCCTTTAGGGAGCTGCCTGCAGAACGATCCAGGCCAAGGCACTCATCAAATGGAGATTGACTTTTATCTGATTAACTGATGGAGAAACATCCTTCTCCCTCTCGCAGCGTTCTGTGGGAAAGGCATTTTGCAGACTGCAGGGAAAAGTTGGGCCTTGGCTCCCCTCCTGCTCGGCCAGTGGAAAATTACAAAGGAGGCAGGGCTGCCCTCGGCTCGCTCACGGATCTCCCTGGGCCCAGGAAAAACAAAGAGAAACCCAAAGATGAAGCGAGGGAGCCTTTACCTACCTGGGGCAGAGAGGAGTCTGGGAGGCGGCGGGGGCGGGGGCGGCGGGGGCAGCGGGGGCGGGGGCCGGCACTGGCAGATGTGTTGGCAGCTGTCGGTCACCTTGGAGCAGGACTTCTGGGGCTCACCATGCGTCACCTGCAGACACGGGCACATGGACCCAAGAAGTGAAGAAGACAGTGAGGCGACTGGAAGCCAAACTGGGCCCAGCCCACCCCTGTCCCCAGCCACAATGGGTCTTGGGGTTCTTCCCAAGACCAAGGCAGAAACAAGAGACAGAAGTCAGGTGGGTCCAAAGGGGATGACCGTAAGGGGCCGGCCTAGCAGGTTTGGAGAGCAAAGTTTCCTCCCCAGGTCTGCCAGAGACCAGCTACGAGACCCTGGGCAAGGGACCTGGACCTTAATGAGAGGGAGACGAGAACTAGAAGGTTAATCGTAGAATCTCACAGTCGTACAGAGGAGGAAACTGGGGCCCAGGCAGAGGGGCTGCCCTAGGGTCTCACACCCAGAGGGCGGCAGGACACTGACTGCCCTGCTCTGTAACCACGCCCAGCTGCTCCTCCCAGTCCTTTGCTATGGCGCCAGGCCAAGCCGCCTTCCTTCCTGTCCAGCCAGAGCTCCCGATGGCCTCGTGTCCGCGCTGGGCAAGGTCCCTTATCTTTGGGGAGGAACCGTACCCAGCGAGGCCTCTGCTCCTGTGTCCCATGTGACCAACCCCGCACCCCATGCCGTGTCCGAGCAGTCTTGTGGGAAACACAGGCCACCCAGCCACCTTCATGCTCCCAGTAAGTCCCGAGTGCCTCCCAGCACTCTAGGGCTTAGGTGGCCCACAGGCCCTGACAGGCGACCCCAGCAGCCTCTCCCGGCCCTGGGCTCTCTCACTCTCTGCTCTGCCTATGCACTCCCTTCCGTTACTGGCCCCCTGCCCTCGCATATGCTGTTCCTGGGCCAGAACGTCCTCTGCCCCTACCCCTGCTGTGCCTGCTACTCTGCTACCACCTCAGAGAGGTCTCTGGCCTGCTTAACCAGGTCAGGTCTCCTTTTTAAAATTAGATTAATTTTTTATTTTTATTTATTTATTTTTTTATTTTTGTAGTTTGCCGTAGGGTGTGAGTACTCGCAGGAGAGAGACAGAGAGAGAGAGGTAACATGAGAAGTCACCCCCCAGGGGAGATGGCCACGCCACAATCCATTCTCCTCTTGTGAGTTTGGGCATGCATGCACACATGCCTGGCATGTTTTTTGAGCTGCCTGGTTTGGGACTTGAACTGTGCAGTTGGCCAGGGGGGATCCAGTAGCCTTAATCTCCACGCCACTTGGCTGACCCCAGATTCTCCTTCGCATCAGCTCTCCTGGGCTCCACTCTCTGGAGCTGGAGTCTACATTCGGGAGACCACTTGTTTCATATCCATCTTCACCATGATGCTGTGAGCTGCTGCTTTTATAAACCAGCACCTAAGGAACTGCCTCACATGTAATAAATGTAGTGAATAAATGAATGAAGGAATATGAAAATCTGGACCAGAAGCCAGTCTTCCTCCATTTGGCCTGGCACATTCCCAACTCGAGGTTCAGCTTCCTCTCTGTAAACCGGGAGGGTGGCAGGGTGAGCTGTGTTTGGCCGCTACTCCTGACCTCGGCCGCAGCCAGATTTAAAATGTTCCTGCTTGAGTCTCACCCGCAACCGATTGCATTAGACGGTGGCTGTGGACCTGGGCCTGTGTGTCTTGAATGGCTTATGCAGAGCCAATGTGAGAACCACTGGTTTGGACTGACAGCGAATGAACCTCCCCACATGGTGCTAGAAATCCTTGAGTCGAGGGTACCGTAACTATCCCAGGACCCAGGCTGATTTAAAGGCATGAGGGAAGAGTTGGCAGTCACTCCCCATTTCAGCATGGTCACTGTTTCTCTGGCTGTCATCTCTCAATGAGTAGACCCCAGATCCCCAATTTCCCTGCAAGCAGCCCCGTGTGCCCTGCCTATGGAGGCTGATGCGGCCCCTTTGCCTCATGGCAGGGAGAGCCCGCAGATCTGGGAGGCTCCAGTTGCACTTGGCGGATGCGGTGAGGCTGGGTATGGTCACCAGGATGACTGATTTACAGCCCTTGCTTAACATCTGCGAGGCCAAGAGGGTGCTGCTCACCACCGTTTGGTGTTTTTAAAGGACCATTAACTGTTTCAAACCCTGGAAAACAATTTTACCACTGGGAAGAGCATATCTTGGACAGGAAGCCTTTTCTCATAGGTTTTGCAGTGATGATCCACTCCTTGCAAGCCAGTGGCCTAACCATCCACTTCTGCACTGGTGCAACTGTGGGGTTTGCCATCCTTAAGCCCGCCCCCCACTGGATTCCAGCTCTCTAGGACTTTGGGGCTACCGGCAGACTCCGTTCTCCCAACAGCTGGCCAGGGAAGCGGCTTCTCCCCTGCACTCTACCAAGTGCACAAACTTCCAGAAAAGCTATTCATCGCCAAGGCATTCACGTCCCCACTCTGCAAGGTGCAATTTATGCGACAGCATTCAAGAAGAGCACGTTTGTTTAACCTGGCCTGACACAATGACCTATTTTTGTGAGTGGATATAAGGGCACCGAGGTATAAGAGTGTTTAATGTGATGAAATTATAGACAGGAAAATCAGGGCCAAGTTTCAAGGTAGGAAAGGAAGTGAACCAGCATACTACATTGAAAAAAGACCTCTGGGGCCAGCCAGTGGCATGGTGGTTAAGGTGGCTGAATACCACATGGCTGATTTTGTGGTTCGAGTCCCAGATCTGGAGGTTTGAAAAATAAATAAATAACTTGGGGTGCTGCTGCATGCCTGGCCGAGATCCTGAAAAGAAAACTAGAGAAGGGACTGAGTTGTGACTGTCCCCCACAGGGACTTTCTCTCTATTTCCAGAAAGTGCGTACATCCTCAGGCAAACGAAACAGAAAAACTGGTTCTTGTTCTCTTGCATAGGAAACTCCACAAAGTTTTGGGGGAAATGGGATTAAAGTATGAGTTTATATTGATTTTTTAAAAAAAATGTTTAAATCCATGTCCTATTTTTCCATAATACACTTTTTCCATGAACTTTTTGAAGACCCTGTATGAAGGTCTTCATTTATCACACGGAAGTGGGGGTGAGTGCGATGGCTTGATCAACTCTCCCCAGAAACGATAAAACATCTGGCCTGGCTGTTCTCCTTGGGGCCTCCACTGGAGTTTCTTGATAATCTGGTCCAGTACAAGTTATTGTGTTTCTGCCCATGGCTGATTTTCTCACGGTCAGTCTTTCAGACCTTTATCCACCCATCAACTGTTCTTACTCTTTCTTTTTATTTAAGAATTATTTATTTTATTATTTTTTCAATTTGACAGAGAGAGACTAAAGGGGAGGGGAAGTGAGAAAGCAAGCTGCCAAGTCTGGAACTCAAACCGCCATCGGCCCTGTGGGAGTCCAATACCTTAACCACCACACCACCAGCCGGCCCTGTTCTTACTCTTTCAAACACAGCCTTGTGGAGCTATCCTGAGCCCTGCCACCCCTGAATTAGACCTGCCTGCCCCACGCTGCCCTTTACCTCACAGATGCTGGTTTGGACCCGGCCCCCACTGGTGTACAACGTCTGTCCCCCACACTGCATTGTCACAGGCAGGGAGGACAATGCACTTTATTCATCCTGAACAAGTATGACCTCCTGAGCCCTACGGGGGGTGGGCCATGGCACGGGCTCTATTTTCACCTTGAGAAGGACTGAGAGAGGTGGATTCTTTGTTTGCTTATTTTTTTTAAAAGAGAGTTTTGCTATGGGGCCCATGGACTCACCAGAGAAACAGAGAGAGACAGAAAGTGAGAAATCACACACACACCCTGCCCCCAGGGAGGATGGCCGTTCTCCTCTTGGGGTTTTGGGCACTCATGCACACGTGGCCAGCTTGAGTTTTAAGTCACAGGGTCCGGGACTCAAACCTGTGTCAATGATGTGTGAGTCCAGCGACGTAACCATTACGCCATCTGCTGGTCCCAAGAGGTGGATGTTGTTATCTATACTTAAGGGTGGCCAGCAGTCTCAGCGAGGCCAGGTAATGTACTGAAGGTTCACAAAGTCTGGCATTCAGCTGATATTCAGTTACAAGGTGTGTGGTTCAAGTCCTGGACCTGATGGCTTGTAAAACACACCAGGTATGTGTGTGTGCATGCCCAAAATCCTGAGAGGAGAATTGAGGAGAAGGGATTGTGGAGTGGCCATCCCCCTGGAAGGTGACTCACTCATTCACTCACTTCCCTTGTCTCTCTGGCAAGAGCACTCTCCCTGTGGCAAAAATCTAAAAAAAAGGAAAAAAAAAGACAAAACATCTAAAAATGTTGCATTTCAGATGAACAACAATTTTTTAGTATAGTATACATAGTATACCTATGTATTAGGTATGTCCTCACTATCGTTTGGGATAGTCTTATGCTTTCTAAAAATCTGTTTTATTTGAAATTCAAATTTAACTGAACAGCTTGTATTTATTTATTTATTTGCTCAATGTGGCAACTCGACCCTCACCAACTTCTTTGCCCCCCATCCCTGAATCCATCCTTCCTGCTGGAGCTAGCCTGAGATTTCCAAATGCCAATCTGAGATCATGTTATCTCCTGCTTGAAACCCTCCTCGGTTACTCTAGCCCTCAGGATCAAGTCCAAAGGGCCTGAGTGGCTGACGACTGCATCCTTACCTGGCGCTTCCCTCCCCGGCTTCTTCAGCGCCCCGTTCTCTCCTCCAGCCGGGGGTTGTTCCCTCTGCCTGGACACCTCACCCTCATGTGCACCCTGAGTCTCCACCTTTCATATCTCCGCCAGAGCACAACATCTGAGAGGCTTCTCTGATTCCCTCTGCCGTCCTCTTGCCTGTAAGGAGTTGCTTAATTCTCTCTGGAGGGTCAGACTAGCCATGCCATGAGGCAGCGACCACTGAACCGCTTGCAGGTAACAAGGGCCGGCATGCAGTAGATGTCCGATGAGCACGGCTGCATAAATAATCCGGCCACAGTGACTGATCACGGAGGGGTCAGCATCACGAGTCTGGGTGGGTCTGCACACAGACGCCCAGAGGGCCGCATCGGAGCCGTCTCCCTGACGACTGCTTCAGGAGGACGGCCACAAAGATGATGGCTTCTGGCATCTTTTATGGAGACAGGCCAGCACTACAGTAACTTGATGAGACACACTCCTGTCACACCTAATAAATATGCCAGCCTGTCATCCTCCTCCCTTGCAAAAAAGGGAATCATTTGGAAGTGAACTTAGAAGAACTCTAAATCACAGAAGCTCAAAATCTCAATTCCAGACATGTTAAAGAAAAAAGGGGAAAGGCCCCAGCCAGCCCTTCTGGCAATTTAAATGTCATCTGACTTTAATGATTAAGTTTCTTATCATGGAGCAGCAGCCAGAGGCCTTGGGCTCGAGCTGGTTTCAAGGTGCTCTGAGGGACCCCAGGTCTTGTGCCTCCTCCATGACCCCGTTAATCACAGACTTAGTATTGTTGGCCTTGTCCTTCCAAACGTCTACCGCTCTAGGGACTCTTCTGGCAAAATGCTCGCAGGTACATTGGCAGCTCTGAGTTCTTTCTCTATATTCCCCCAAACTCCTGTGACATGACAGATTTAATTCCCTCCACTTAAAGAGAAACACATGGCCTCATGCACTTCCATATTCCTCCTCTCCCACATTCCCCTGGACTCAGCTCTTTGGCTTAAAAACCAGACCCATTCATTCTACAGCCCCCTTTTCCCTTGGCCTCTCTGTCCCTATCATTTGTAAATTAATTTTTCTAGAGCCTCAAGCCAAGATTTTACCCATTTTCCTTGTCTAGAGGATTCCTTTTCTAATTGATTTTCATGAAAATTGATTTGTATTGAGTAAGAGCATCTGACACACACACACACACACACACACACACACACACACAATTGCTCATGGAAGTACAGCCTGGCTGAATAAAGGACACTTAAAAGCCCAAGAGCTCTAGCTCCCACAATTCTTTCTTATTCTGGGCAGAGGTGGTGTTCACACAGCAGAACTCTAGTCTTGGACAGTGACCACCACATCGTCACGTTGCCCTCCATCCTGGCTGAAAAAGTCTTACAGAAGACAGAAAACTGTAAACAGATGAATACAGAGACTAAGTGAGCTTGAGAGCTGAGGTTCAGCTAAAAGTTGGACAAGAGACGCTGGTCCCAAACCGCTGAAGTGTTTAGAAGTGACAAAATCCCAAGTCCCAAGGAGGCACGGCCGAGTTTAATAACTGCCGTTTCACACTCTAAACAAAGCTGTCAATTCCAGTAGGAAACAATTATGAGTGAGATCCAGGCTGCCCAGAGAAGGAGCAGAAGACAGGCCTGGCACTGGGAAGGGGGTGCCATAGTGCCTGGTCCCCTGTGGGAGCTCCCCAGGACACCATCTGAGCAGGACAGACTAGCTGGTTCCCGACAGGGAAACCATTTGAGGGAACCACATTTGAGGGAACTCAGGAACCATGGCAGACTGGCAAGCCGGCTTGCCCCATCTCCTCCTCCTTCTTTATAGACAGTCACCTTACTCAGAGCAGCCATTTGAAAGGTCTCAACCCCCCAAAATACCACGAGAAGAACATGAAGCTGGAGAACATGACCCTAGAGTAGGTCCTTCAATGCCCCAGACGGCAAAAACGTCTCCAAGCAGGCCGAACCTCAACAATTCAAAAATAGCTAACAGACTCTGTGGTGATGAACAGAGTACCCAGCAAGCCAGACACGGAAGAGTGGCACTGCCATTGATAAGCAATCATGACTATTCTGCAGATCAATAATGGTGGCAGCAGTGCCCATGCAATGTTTATCACAGCCCGCGCGCTGCAGCGAGTAACCTTAACTCGCTTGATCTCACGGAGGACTTACAGAAGCACCATCAGGAAGAAGAAACCAAGGCTCAGAGAGGTTGAGTTGCCCGAAGTCCCCAAGCTGGGGAGGAGCAGGACAGGGGCTCAGAGCTCAGAGCAGACACACAAGTTTGCCTCTTGTCCTTTCCATTGTACCACTGACCCTGGACTTCTGGGAGGTTCTGGGGACGGTCATCTAACTCCGGTTGGTAAGTGTCTGGCCTCTGCTCTGGGGTCCAGGCACTCAGGCTGAGGGAGTCCTCCTCATGCAGCCCTGACAGACAGACAGATGCACAGATACATCCCCAGGGTCACCATAGCCCCAGCTTTGTTGCCTACAAGAAATGCAGCCTTCTTCCCAGCCGAAGACCAGTTACAGGGGGCTAATCTGAAGTTTGAGTGGTTCTGGTACGAAATAAAGAATGGGATCATTTTTCTCTTTAGGCGTATTTCTTTTTCCAAATTGCTACAATAGAAGGTGTCATTGAAAAGCATTCCCTGCTTCTATTCCAAGGTTCTGTCCTGCAGGCCTTAGGCCACAACTGAAGCCTCTCTGTGTAGTTTCTTCTCTTTCCAGGGGACCCTAGCTGCTCTTATTTTCCGAAACTCTCTCCAGGACTAATCAGTGGGCAGCGGGACAGCCGCAGGAAGCCAGGGTCTCTGGGGAGTGAAGCGACACTTCCCCTCCCCCCACAGCCCGGAGCCAGCAGGCGGCCCGCGTCTCCGCTCACCTGCACGAAGCCCCAGAGTGGGTGGAGCGCGCAGTGCAGCAGCAGCGAGGGCCAGCAGCAGCCACGGCGCAGCACCAGGTCCCGGAGGAGCATCTCGGCCTGCTGCACCCGCTGTGTGGCGAGCTGTCGGGAGCAAGGCTTGGGTCAGGCGGGCACCATCTCGCCGCGCACCAGCGCACGTACTAGTCCGGGTCGGGCAGGCACGCCCCGCACTTTGGGGCACTCTCATAAACCAAGCTTGCACCTGCACCTGCACCCCAGGTTTGCACACTCGCTGCCTCATCGTGCATCTCAGAACTCACACCTTATTCTGCGGCACACCCTGGAACCCTGAGTGTACACTTTAGTACCGTGCACACACCTAGGCTAGAATACTGCGTGCACCTTCTGCTCCTATACACACCTCTATAAACAGCCAAACTTACTGAGCCCCACTCACCCCTTTCCCCCAAACAGCCATGCACAACTCATTCGCACTGTGAGCACGCTTTAAACCTGGCGGGCACCACTCCTGCGCGCACGCCCACAGAAACAGTCGTGCACATCCACTGACCCCCGTACACGCCCACCGACTCCTGCCTGCACACTCGCTGACCTCTCGTGCACATCACCGCGAATCACACGCTGGGTGCACCCTCCCTGCCCTGCCGGCCTCACTGCGCACACTGCAACATATGCACCTCCGTGCGCACCCCTGTCCGCCTCCCTCACCAGCCCTGATCTCTCGCTCCGGGACGTGGGCCGCCACCCCAGCCATGCGTCCATCTCCGCCCGCACCTCTCCAGTGCCTCACGCCACCTTCCCTGGCGGCGGCCCTAGCTGATCCTCAGCACCGGGAACGGAGGTCCGCGCTCCCCCCGCGGCAGCTCAGTTTCTGAGCCGCGGGACGGCCCGCCTTTAAAGCCAGCCGCCTCCCCAGTCCCCCGCCCTCTAGGCGGGGCCTCTGTCCTCACCCTGGCTGCTGCGCGGGCGCCTGTAGGCTTCACATGCCGCGGAGGTGCGCCGGGCACTGGAGCAAAAGTTTGCGCGTCGGTTGGGCCTCAAGGGCGGCTGAGCCCGAAAGCCAGGCGCGGCGCACTCGCACCGGGCGCTGGGCGCGGTGGCTCCCGGCTGCGCCTGGCCTCGCGCGGGGCGGGAGGGCGGCACCCTTCGCCCAGGGCCGGGTCGCGATGCCGAGGCAGAGGCGGAGGGCGGGGAAAGTCTGCTCCAAGGCGCCTAGAGCCCGCGCGCAAGCCCTCCCCGGGCCCTCGGCGGCTCCCCGCGCCGCCCGGGTTCCCCGCCCTTCCCGGTGGCGCCGCGCGGCTCCCCAGGGCGCGGGGGTGCCGGAGCTCTCCGCACCCGGCACGCCGGCCCTCGAGAGGCAGCCGCCGGAGGCACTGGCCCGGAGCGCCCGCGAGCGCAGCAGAGCCGCGGGCGGAGGCGAAATAAATAATGCACGAAAAAGGAAAACAGACGTGAGCCTCGCCAGAGCCTCGCCCGCCTCCTGCCCTGGGCTGCGCTCCCGCCCGCGCTCCCCGCCGCCGCCGCCAGCGCCGCTGCAGTGATTCCTCGTCTCCATCTAGCGAAGCTATTGTGAATTGGGCGTTTAATTATTTATTTATTCACCCGAGAGGCCGAGGACTCTCAGTTCCAGGGGTCTTGCTCTTGCTCCCTTATCCTAGGTTTCCCAAGAGGCTGCGGTGAGGTAGGAAGGATTGTCTCGGGGAGACCCCCTTTTGGACTCCTCACCCTCCGTACTTCCCCACCCCGCTCCACTCCCAGGTTGCCTGGGCTAGAAGATGCAGGCCGCCCCTCTCCTAGGGCTAACGCCCTGTCCTCTCTGTGTGGCCCCAGTCCTCGGTCCTCTCCTCCTGAACACGACTGCTCCTGGGACGGAGTTGCGACGGCTCTGGGAGAACCTTTGTACCACTGCGTTTCCCTCATCCCTCTGCAAACTCCTCTGTTTGAGGCAGGATTATCAACAAGTCGGTTCTTCGGGAAGTAGCCCAGCGTGATCTGCTTCAAACAAGCTGCTTCTATCCCCCGGGGCCGCGGCATAGGCGCGGTGTCTGTGCGGCTCATCTGGCGGAGGTGCTTTGTAAACACTGACTGATACGGGGTGGGGGTGGGGGCCTTCCGGAAAGTCCCCCAAGGCCCGAGCAGTGCTATTTTTAGGTTAGGTAATAGAACCAGCGGCTTAGGACACTGTACAGACGGTCAGACATCGTCGCTCACTCATCAAAGAAACCGAGTGCCTTTTCTCAGTCTCTGTGGGCACCCTAAGTCACCCCACTTAAACACACACTGTAAGGCCAGGTCCCTCTGCAGACCGGCTTTCAGACCAATCTCCTAGCCACCTCCTTCATGTGCTAACTCAAGGCTTTTCTGTGTACACTCTGCCCATCTGCACCTCAACCAGCAAGATGCTGGGGAACCAACACAAGAAGTTGGGTCTGGTCAGAGGGACAGATAATGACATGGGCCAGTCCACTGCCTGCTGTACTGGGCTGCTGGCTGTGCTGTGAGAAAGGGCCCTGCCCTGTAAAGGGAGGTTGTAAGAATGGAGGCTGGAGGGAGGCCTCCAGGACCAAGGGACCTGCTGGAAGTACAGAAACCTTTCCGCCATTGGTAACTCTTGGGCAAAGATATGGACACATTCATTCATTCATTCCATGCACAGTGGCCCTGAGCACCTGCTAGGGGTCAGACAGGGCAGTGGGTCCTATGTATAGAACAGGACTAGAGCAGGTAAGTCGCTGCCCTTAAAGGGCCCACTGCTGGGGAAGGAAGGCTGGGAAGATACTGAGATACTGACGGGGAGGGTGGGGGGGGAGGCTTCCTAAGTGACTTGCCAACAGCGTGCCAGAGTGCTGCTGTTGGTCCGCTGAGGTCAGACTAACAGTGGATATTTTAATGTCTTTCCAGCTTAAGCAGATCAGACGATTTTGCTTAGTATCTGACTTCAATCTTTAGATATGGTACCAGTCCCTGTAGTTTATATATGGTGCTCTCTGCCACTTAAAAATATTCTTTAATACCAGCTGGGGTGGCATGTGCTGCTATGACATTGGGATCCGCAGGTCTGGACATGGTTGTGTTCCTGGTTCAACCCAAAGGCAGGGTGCACCTGTAATCCCAGCGACTCAGGAGGCTGAGGCAGGAGAATCATGAGTTCAAGGGTGGCCTGGGTAACATAGCGAGACCGTCTAAGAGAGCACTGCTATTTACATCACAATTTGATTGAATTCTCACAACTTCACTAGGTAAATATAATCACCCCGTAGCAGCTCACCGGGGAATTAGAGATACTGACCCCTAACTACAGGTTGAAGACTTTGGGAGAGGCGGGCAGGTTTTGTATAATGGAAAGCCCCCAGTATCCATTCCGTCTTCACTGTCTGTACTGAACCTAATCTGTGCACCTATTGAGAGTCACCTGACCCCAATCCTCCCGCCCTCCTAACACCAGGAACTGTCACAGCCTCCCTTCGAGTATCATAGGCCTCTTGTGCCATGGCCAGATGAGGGAAGGTCCAGGCTCCTCTTGTGTTTCTGGACTCAGACGGCAACTTGTACCCTGGCACATGCCTGGAGGTTCTAGGTAACTCTATTCAGAAATGCAGGGGAGTTAAATCTTGGGGGAAATTTTGGCCAATGAACGATAAGAGGTGGAGGCCTCAGCAGATGGGCTACAGTGGATTTGGATTTTCAGGAGTTGGCCCTAGGTGTGATGGAGCAACCGGCAATATTTCCTTCCAAACCTTGTATTTCCTTCCCTCTGTTCTCATTCACTTCCCCTTTCTCTTTATTTTTGCTGCCCTAGGATTGTCTCCCTCAATGAAGCATCTACAAGCAACAGTTGCTTCGTGCTCTGTCTCCTAAAGGACAGGAACAATTGGTGTCATTAGTGGTCCTAAAAGTAGACCTTCGGGATGGGACATTGGAGTTGGATTTCCATCTCCCTGTAAGCAGGAGGGGTCCCATCACTGAGGGTAAGCATGGTAACCTGACGAGCGATGGCACTACAACGTGTGAAGCTTCATTTGTGGTGATGGGAATGAAGTGCAGGTAGAACGCAGGGCTTTCTTTGGAAGAACAAGAAACCACTGTTCCTCATCAGTGTGGGGGGAAATGATAATCAAAAGATTGTAGAATTAGGTGGCTCTTTCTGACAGTGTTCTTTGGTCTTACAGAAAGAAGATGATAGGCTCAGGGAAGCTCTTTGCCAGCTTAAGGCATGCTTTGTGAAAGCTTTAGAGATACTTTTGACACAAACAAGACACACTAGACTGAAAATTAAGCCCAGGATCTGATTGTAAGGGTGGCAGAGCTGAAAAGGAGACTAATGTGCAGGCCCATGGGTATCGTATGTCCAGGTCAGGGCTCTGATAGGGAAAGAGCTGGACCTTGTGTTCTGGATGAGAGACATTTGGGTAGACAAGCCTGAAACCTTAGACACCCTCCCAAGTCCCCCTAAATCCTTGGCATGTAGAGCAAATTTTTCTCCCTTGTGAGACTAGAGCAGGTCCTTTTGGCCTGGGGACCACAATGACCTCATTGAAGCAGGTGCTGAGCACGATAAGGTGGTACTTATTCTCATGACAATAGCTTACAATAAATCTTTCAGGTGAGAAGCCAGAACTTTTCTTTTCTTTGCACAATGAGGAGAAAAAGACCAGAAGGCTCATAAAGTTTCAAATACTAGAGTAAAACTGAGACCCTACCACCTGACTATATTCCCTAGGCAGTCCAGAGAACAATCCCTTCACCAGGGCAAAAAGAGAAGCCTGGGAAGGGGTGCCATCATCTTTGAGAAGTTCAGCGGTGGCGCTCTTCTAAGGCCAGGTTTAATGATGGGAGAGGGTAGGGGAATTATCTCCTTTGTCTCTCTGGAGGTCATGGAACAGCAAAGGCCTGGTGGGATATTATGTCACGGAAGACGAAGGGGGCATGACTGCCGTAATGGGCAGCAAGGCTAAAGTGCCAGTCAGGGGGCTTCGAGTTGTAGGAATCTATGTCAACAGTTAACAGACCATGGTGTAGCAGGGTGAGCCACAGGAGAGCTGACATGGCTGTCGCTTGATTTGTATAAATGTGAAAACAAAGCAAGAGTGTAAGAGCAGAAAGATGCCATCAGCTACTGCAATGGAAAGTTATACAGTTTTGTCCATAGCTCAGATCCTTTTGATTGAAAGATCTCTGTGAGGACCAGCGGTTACATAGTTACATGGCTGGACTCCCACATACCCGAGTGTGGTTGGAGTCCCAGACTCGGTAGCTTAAAACTCATGCTGGGCGCATGTGCATGCATACCTAAAATCTTAAGAGAAGGATGGAAGAGAAGGGATTGTGGTGTGGCCATCGCCCCTGGGGATGATTTCTCACTTTCTGTTTCTCTGTCTCTGTCTCTCTGGCAAGCTCACACATACTATAGCAAAAATCTCTCTCTAAAAAAAGCGAAAGAAAGATCTCTTTGAAAAAGGACCATGCAACACCACTGCAGCATCAAGTCAGTCACGAGCAGCAGCAATTCGTGTGAGAAGTAGATTGAACAGAAGTGGTACACTCCAGACTGGGCTTGAGCAGGCCCAGAAGGAACAGGTAAATTACCTAAACAGCTGCCTGAGATTCTCATGTCACTGCCTGTGTTGAAGCTCTTCCTCAACATATACCTCTCAAATGGGATTTTATATGAGAAAAGGATGCGGGGCACATTCCCATACAAGTCAACACACTAAGTTGCTGCTAGCTGGAGATAGACTACCATTGTGTTACATTCTCATTCAAGGGCAGAAGGAGCAGTACCTCCTGAGTAAATGGCTGGGGTAATCATTTCAGGATGTAGAGAGAACAAAACTGACAACTTAGGGCCACAGAGGTCAGGTAAACAGTGAGTGGATGAGTTCTGGGTGTGGACGCAAAGGCTGTGGACCTTTCTGCCTTGTATTAGTGCTCATCAGAAAGCATTATAGCCAAGGAGGCTGTCAGCCCTTCGTTGGTCAGGGTGACCCAGCCTCTCTCTCTTTTCCCATTCTAGTTCTTGTCTGGGTGTTGCGATGTTGTTGGGCCATTAACTCAACCATGACAACTTAGAGACAAAAACTTGTGGTTGAGAGCACACTACTATATGTAGTGTGAGCCAATAGACATGTCTCTAATAGCTAGAATACACAAGTATGGAAACCAAGGAGAGGAGGTAAGATTGGCCCCTTTGAGCCCAACTGCTGATGAGAAAACTGCAGAATCTGTGCTTCTTGCTCCTGCAAACTTAGACTCTGAGGGTGAGAGGTCCTGGCTTCTAGAAGGTAAAACTTCCACTAATGAACACAACAATGGTTCCAACAAGCTGGAAGTTGTGACTGTAACCTAGACACTTGGGTTCCTCATGCCTGAACAGTCGAAGGAGTCACCTTATTGGTGAGTGTTTGCCCTTGATTACTGCAAGGAGCTAGGGTTGCTGTTACACAGGGGTGCAGGAAGAGTATATCTGGTGTTTTGGCCTCAATTGTGTCCCCGTCAAAATTGCATATATTGAAATCCTAACCCTGGTATTTGGAGAGAGAGCCTTTAAGAATTAATTAAGGTTGAATGAGGTCACCTATATGACTGTTGTCCTTAAAAGAAGAGGAAAAGACCAGACTGCATGCACTCATGCTCTTTCTTTCTCTTCTCAAAGGAAATCCAGCAAAAAGCCCTCACCAGAATCTGACCCTACTGAACCTTGACCTAGGACTTCCACCCTCCAGAACGGTGAGAAAATGATGTTCTATTGTTTGGTCAACCCAGTCTATGGTATTTTGTTATGGTAGTCTGAGGTGACTATTGCATCTGGTGGTCTGGAGTTTCTCTGCTTCTCTGCTCAGAGATATGAAGGGCAATTGTGACATGCATGGATTTTTCCAGGTAAGAACTGCTGTCAGACCAGCAGAACAGTTGTCTGTAGAAATCTAAAATGGGAGGGAAAGGTGGGAAGACAGTGACAGATGTCAATTATGGCCCTAGGACAGCTGCAGCAGTGGGACTGTAGCTTGGTTTGCTAATCATTTGATGTCTTTTTAGGAAGTTACAATCAGCCACTTCAAAAATTGGACTTGTACCCTTATGCTAATTGATGGCGTTTTGTTCTCAAGTTAGATCCGGAATATCATAGGAGAATGAGAGTAACACCGAGTAATGTAAGGGGTGGACTGTATTGGACCCTGGATATACTCAATTCTTTGTGCCTTCTCATGCTGCTTGATGGAGAAGGCAGCCATTGTTGTCATTGTCCCACCTGCTAGCACCAGAGGCTATCTCAACCTCCCAGAGAGAGAGAGCTAAGTTTTTCATGGCCTCCACTATACCTGCCTTGGCAGGGACCACGTAGAAGTGAGGGCCACACCGTTGGATCAGAGTCATGGAGGTTTTGGATCCTACCACCAATCCCACACTCAGATGCACCCGCACTATGAGGAGCAGGTCTGGCTTCCCCAGCAGTTGCCAGTAGGGACCAAGGAATGTGGCCTGAAAGTGTGGGAGAGTTACCTCCTTGTGGATGAACTTTGATAATGAAAGTTAGGGTCTGGAAAGATGTGGGAGACAATTTGTCTCTCTGTCCCCATCCGTGGTTCCATATGGCCTATTGGAATATATCTTTTGTGACTGAGCAGCTGGCTGTGTTCCTTGGCACAACTGCGGCAAGCTCAGCACAGCATTTGATGTATTTTCCTCCTTTTTCTGCCTCCTTTCCTATTTTCCCTCACTCTTTCTAACCTGGAATCGCACCCTCAAAATCTGAATGTCTTATCACAGCAGCTTTGCTTCAGGCTTCCTTTTTCAGGGAACCCAGGCTAGACAGGTCCTTAGAGGTTGGGGTCCCTTCTATAAAACAAAACAGAACAGTGTCAACCAGGACATTTTATGTCTGAAGATCTGTGTAACTGTGGAGAATTGAAAGGGGTGGCTCCTTAGGTACTCGGATGACTGTCCTTAGGAGTCTCTTTTCCATAATTATGGGGAAGTTCTAGGTGAGATGAGCTTCATGCTGGTCAAAAACATAGACTCTTGAGTTAGATGGCTTGATCACCAATAGCTGTGTAATCTTTGGAGAACTTCCTGAACTTTAAAGCCTGACTCTCCATGTCTGTCAGAGATCATAGTTGTATTTAGGTTTAATTAGATCACAGGGTTCTTGGAAGGATTAACCGAGATAATTCATATAAACACAGGCTGGCACATAATAGCTGCTTTAAAAAGACCAAAACAAAACAAACTAAGCAGAAAAAAAAAAAAAGGCTGGCTTTAATTATTTTGAAGGCCACAGAGACCAAAACCATTGCTCTTTTACAGGAGCACTAATTGGCATTAGGGATTTTTTGAGCAAAATACAAAGAAAGCAAAGGAAAAGCTTTTGACCAGGAAAGGAGCACTCACTATTGAATCTTAAAATTATGCAGGCTAATTATATTTTGAAACATTTTGAAATGTTTTAAATACACAGTGATTTGAAAAGACATTGGTGTTATCCAAATAGTTTATTCCCTGAGCTTGAATTATGTATAGAATTGTCAGTGTGATGTTTCATGGGTCATCTGTGAATCTGCCTGGAGAGGATGTTTTTCTGATTGACCAGGTGTGGGGGAGGGGACCCCAAATCTCTCCTGGGTTTTGTCCAAGATCCACCTTGGCCTGCTGGGAATCTAGGAGCTGAACAGAATCCATTCCATGAGACTGTGTGGTAGACACCTTTGCCTACCCCAAACTGTGCATGCGTTTATTCTTTCCCCAAGAATATTTTAGTCCAAATCTTGGAAGCTAGATGTTTGGACATGAAAATGGGGTGGAGACAGTCAGAAAGAAGCCCCCAATTTTATTTATTTTATAAGAATTATTTATGTTATTTTTATTTATTATTATTATTTTTTTATTTGACCGGAGAGACAGAGAGAGAGAAAGTGTGAAAGCAAGCCATCAGGTCTGGGACTTGAACTGTGGTCGGCCATGTGGGAGTCCAGCACCTTGATTGCCATGCCATCTGCTAGTCCCAAAGCCTTCTATTTTAACTTTAAATCTGTATCTTCCCTCCTTTGTTGTCTGAATTCTCCAGAACGGACCAGGAGCTGGATGGGGTGCACAATGCTCTGTGAGGCTGAGCCATTAGAAAGGTTCTGGATCTCATCTAGAAACCTCCCTGAGCACTCTGGGGGTGCACACACCCATGATGTCGAGGTGGCTAAGGCTGGGGATGGTGTCCAGACCTCTTGGGATTGCTGTCTGATTTGCTCTGTCTCTTTTTCTCATGGAAGAAGAAAATAAATAAACTTGAAAAAAATTAAAAGATTGGACCAAAATTTCAACAGGTCTGCGCTTGCCTGGTAGCCACAGCCCAGCACATTGCCATCTTCAAACAAGAGTCCCGATAGGTAGGATCCAAGAGAGCATTTGATTGGACCCTCTTGACTGGCTACTCCTTTGGCCAGGACACTCAAGTCCAAAGGCCAGCCCAGCCAGGAGACCCAGCTCCATTGCCTCCATCCGGCTGACCACCAACCTGTGCTGGGCTAACTAGAAGCCAGCGGAGGAAGGAGATGTGTTCTACTCTCCAAGATCTCACATTTTGATAGAAGAAGGAGAAAGATACACAACCCCTAAACTGTAATCAGGCCCATTCCCCTTTCCTGCTTATAACCCCCAGACACAGCACTCAAGCACCCCAATCCCTGGCCCCTCTCCACCCCCACTCTCTGCCCCAGTTCCCCACAGGCACCTTGCCCTTTCACTTTCCTCCCCTGTTCACGCCGCTTCCTCTGCCTGGAACGCCTCCTCCTCTTGCCAACTTGGCTGATCCTATACAGTCACTCCTGTCTCCCTCCTCTCAATCTTAGGCACCCCTCGGTGGCACCTCTCCTATTAGACTCTAATTACGGGAGAGTGCATGGTCGGGGGTGTGGGCAGGGAGGTGGCAAGCCATGGTGTTTATAGAAAAGACTCTGATTTGGGTGTCAGGATCTTGAATTGGGATCAAATCTGGGCAGTTCCCTTAATTTCTTGGAGCCTCAGTTTCCCTATAAAATGAAGATGCTGGTATGCTTTTTGCTGGGCTGCAGTGGGGATATTACAAATGATACATGTCAAGCTTCAAGCCCACTGCCTTCACAGCACGTCCACAAGAAGTCATGTCCACCTTATCTAACTGAAAGTCTGCCTCCTTCCTTAGCTGCGAGAACACTGCGGTAAGGCTCTGATCTGTGTCTGAGTCAAGCACCCGGCAGCACCCAACATGTAATAGGCACTCTGTAAATATGAAGGGATTTCAGAAAATTCATGAAGAAATGGGATTAAAGTATGTATTTATTTTGGTGCAAAAGAAATTGAAATCCAGGCATTGTTTTTTTTTCCTTAAAAAAGGATTATTTACTTAATTTTATTTATTATTGTTATTATTTTTAATTTGCTACTGGAAACATATACTCATCAGAGAGAGAAAGAGAGAGAAGGAGAGGAAAAGTGAGACAGCAAGCTGCCAGGTCTGGGATTTGAACCATGGTTGGCGATGTGGGAGTCCAGCGCCCTAGCCATCACACCACCTGCTGGCCCCCAGGCATAGTTATCTTATAGTATACATTTTTCATAAACTTTGGAAGACCCCTTGCATTTGAGATTGATGGCATTATTAAAAGGGGAAAGGACTCCCTAACCTCTTGAACTGTACTGCTGTTACACTTCCTCTGACTCGGGCACTGTTTCTCAAACCCTCTGACCGGGGTCTGCCTTAGGCTTTCACCAGGTTCTTCTTTTCTTGCGGAACACTTTTCCCCAGATATCGGTAAGGTCCACTCACTCCCCCTTTCAAATCTTTGCTAACATGTCACTTCTTTTCTTTTCTTTTTCTTTTCTTTTCTTTTCTTTTCTTTTCTTTTCTTTTCTTTTCTTTTCTTTTCTTTTCTTTTCTTTTCTCTTTTCTTTTCTTTTCCTTTCCTTTCCTTTCTTTCCTTTCCTTTCCTTTCCTTTCCTTTCCTTTCCTTTCTTCTCTTTTCTTTTCTTTTTTCTTTTTTCTTTTCTTTCTTTCTTTCTTTCTTTCTTTCTTTTTTCTTTCTTTTTTCTTTTCTTTTCTTTTTTTTCTTTTTTTCCTTTTCTTTTCTTTTTTCTTTTTTTCTTTTCTTTTCTTTCCTTTTCTCTTTTCTTTTTTCTCTTCTTTTCTTTTTTTTTAAGGTTTTTGCGATAGGGTATGTGTTCTCACTGGAGAGAGAGACAGAGAGAGGGAAAGTGAGAAATCACCCCCTGGTGGAATGGCCATGCTGCAATCCCTTCTCCTTTCAAGATTATGGGCACACATGCACATGTGCCCAGTGTGAGTTTCAAGCTACTATGTCAGGGACTTGAACTATGGTTGGCCATGTAGGAGTCCAGTGACTTAACCACCACACCACCTGCTGGCCTTTCACATGCCACTTTTTCAGTAGGACCCACTGCTACGGTTTGCATATTTTGTTTCCTCCAAAACTCATGTGTTAGAGGCTGAATCAGTGCACCAGTGTTGGAGGTGGGGCCTAGTGGGAGGAGTTTAGTGTTGATGCTACAGTAAGAGGGCCTTTCTCCCCTCTGCTCTCGTGCCATGTGAGGGAAGTGTCCCTCTCCTGTAGAGGATGAGGTATTCAAGGTGTCATCTTAGAAGCAAAGACTGGGCCCTTAGCAAACACTGGATCTGCTGGCACCTTGACCTTAGACTTCCCAGCCCCCAGAACTGTGAGAAATAAGTTTCCATGCTTTATAAATTGCCCAGCCTCTGGAAATTTAATTTACTCCTGCTATAGACACAAAGCACATCTACCTGACCTCTATTTAAAATTTCAGCCCGCACCCATTGACTTTCCACGTTCTCCTCACTCTATTTTATTTTTCTCCCTAGTGCGTATTGCTTTTTAGCACACACCTTATTCATTTTTTTTGAGAGATTTTTTGCTATAGGGCGCGTGTGCTCACCAGACAGACAGAGAGAGACAGAGAGACAGAAGGCGAGAAATCACCTCCTGGGGGGATGGTCACGCCACAATCCCTTCTCCTCTGTTCTCCTCTTGGGATCTTGGACACGCACGCACATGCACCCGGCGTGAGTTTAAGCCACCCAGTCTGGGACTCGAACCGTAGTTAAGTATGTGGGAGTCCAGTGACATAGCCATTACGCTAACTGCTGGTCCCTAGCACACACCTTATTTAACTTGAGTTCTTTGTTTATTGTTTGTCCCTCTTACTAGAGTAAGAGGGGAGTAGAAGCTTACTAGAGTAAGCTTCCTGAGAGCAGGGGTTTGGACTCGTTTGTTTATTGCTGGAGCAGACATTCGGGGTCCTATGCCAGGTGCCCCCAGCCCACCTCTGGTTTCAGCGGCAGCCTTCATGGAAGGAAGTTCCTTTGTATACAGATTCTCTGTTCTTTGGCCTTTGCAGGGACCACTCTGAGGCTCATTCTCTGCAGTTCTTGGGGTTCCCAGATGATTGAAGCCAGAGAACTCAGCAGTAACTGGCTCCTTAACATGAGCTATCTGGCTTCTCCACTTGCCCTGCCCCGTCCTCTTTGCTTCCTCTCGCTGCTCTGGGCTTACCTCCTAGAGAAATCACCACACCCAGGCCCTTGTCTCAGGCTCTGCTCTGGGGAACATGCAAACTAAGAGGTCAGCAGTCATCTTCCAGGAGCCCAAGCACTGCTTGACCTACAGTGGTCTAGTACGCATCTGTTGAATGAATGAATGAATGAATGGGGGAAAAAACACAATTTGCAAAGCTCTACATTTTGCGTCTTGCCTTGTGATGAAATGTTTGATAACATTTTTCTAATCATAGGAACACTTGCTGAATTCTGTTTCTTCTTGTTTATAATAGGATTTTCACGGAATGACTTCTGCCTGGAAACCTGTTTGGCTTTGTCGATTTTTCAGGGTATGAGGATTTTGCCATTTACTTTAGTTGGAAATGTCAGCAGCGTATAGGAGCTTGAAGATCTGCTAACACTAGTGCCACCCAGCCAGACACGCAGCCGTTCTTCCTCTGGTCCTGCTCCTTTTCTCCTCCTCCTCTTCTTTTCTTCTTCCTCCTTTTTTTTTTTTCCCCCTAGAAGGTGTGTGTGCTAGTCAGAGAGAGACACAGAGAGAGAGAGAGAGAGAGGAAAAGCGAGAAAGCATCCCCCAGTGGGTATTGCCATACCACAATCCCTTCTCTCTCGGGATTTTGGGTACACATGCGCATATACCCAGCCCGTGTTTCAAGCCCACTGGGTCCAGGACTTGAATTGCAAAATCAACCATGGGGGATCCGGCTACCTTACCCACCACACCACCAGCTGGCCCACATAGCTGTTCTTTATAAATTTTCAAAGAGCATGCCTTTCTGGGAGTATGATGTAGACAGGTGAATTTGGTCTGAGAGTTCCTTTTGCTTAGTTAGGCACTCAACAAACATGTACATGCACATTCTGTGCCGGAAGTTAAATAACGGCTTCTATCCCACTGTGTGATCTTGGGCAAGCCTTTAAACTCCAGGGCCTCAAGTTTCTCCTCTGTAAAATGGGAATAATAATATTTGCTTTGCTTGGGAAGATCACAAGAGAATATAAATGGAAATGCATTTAATAAACTCTAAAATACCATGTGTGTACCATACTGTGTGTATCAGGTATGATCAGTAATGCCTGGGCTCAGATTTGGTAGCATCAGTAATGGAGGGCTCAGATTTGGTAGCATTTTATTTTTCTCTCTGGTCAAAGGAAGCCCATTGTGCCACAGAACAGGGTGCAGGCTATTTCTAGCTCATTGATCTGCCATCTTCAGCAGCTAGGCTTCTTTTCAGCTCATCGTACAACATGGTTGCTCAAATGCCAGTCATTCAGAAAAAGAAACAGAGAAAGAAGGGTAAAGTCTTCCCTTTTAGAGCACTTTCTGGAATTTTCAGATGACACTTCAGCTTGCATCCTATTGGCCTGAGTACAACCACATGACCACACTTAGCTGCAAGGGACGCTGTGAGATATATTTTTATTTAGGACTACGCCGTGTACAGTTTAAAACAAGGAATTCTGTTACCATCAAAAATATCAAGCAAAGCATATTTTGAGACAACTAGACAATTAATAATTTCTTCCACAATTTTTTTGAGTTTTTCTATAAGGCCGTGTGCTCACTGATGAGACAGAGAGACAGAGACAGAAAGTGAGAAATCACTCTCCCAAGGGGATGGCCAGGCCACAGTCTCTTCTCTTTCACTTACCTCTCAGGATTTTGGGCACACACACACACACACACAGGTGCAAGGCATGAATTTCAAGCTGTTGGGTCTAAGAGTCAAACCGTATTCAACCATATGGGAGTCTAGGACCTTAACCACTATGCCACCTGCTGGTCCTTTCTGCCACATTCAAAAAAATGATCTGCATTGTAAAGTTTTGCATGTTAGGTTTCTTAAAAGTGGAGGATAAATAGCTCACAGGACTCTGGACAAAACAAGCAACCTGAGAGGCAGTGTTCCTGGAAGGGTGCTCAGTTATGTTACCCGAGAGGCTCAAAGTTATCTCCGTTCCCTCAGTAATGGGACCCTTTTAGAGGCATACTCCAAGCAGAAAGAGACATGAACCTCTTCAGGCACAGGACGGAGAGCTCAGGTCGGGGGCATGGGCCTAGGAGTTCCATGACAACAGCTGCCGGGAAGACCACAGGAAAGAAAGCCACACTTCATCCTGGTTGGCTGACGAGGACTCTGGCCTTCGAGAAAGTGAGAAGAAGGGCTCCACAAATGAAGAGGCATCCCATGCGGACAGTGTGGGGCCAAAGAGCTGAGGCACACAAGGATGTCTCCCCACAAACCAGAGCCTCCCTCTCAGCCTCTGCAGAAGAGTGGGGCAGGAGACTGAGACCAGACACCCTGGACCACCCCGGGCATCTGTGGTTCATGCCTGAGCAGAGGGAACGTTTGAAGAAGCCCAAAAGTAAACCATCCTTTCTGGTTACTTTTATCTCTAGGTCTGTAGAACTATTAAAGAAAAGGTCATTCAGTAGGGTTTGCTGAAGCACATTGAAGGAAACTTTTCTCAGGACCTTCACCACAGGCATGGACCACTGCAATGGGTCTTACGGTAGGGAGAGAGACCGGGTTCAACTGCAAACACAGCATGGGCCAGTGGGAACTGACGACCAAGGAGAAAGGCCGGGCAGTGGATGGCTAGTTACGAAGAGGAAACATTGGGGGTTCTGGCTAAATGGATCTCATAGGATTCTTGTGAAGTGCAGGCCAGGTGATCAGACATCACTTGCTGGGCGGGGGAGGGGGGGCGTGGATGAGGAACCTGATCAGATGTTACGGATGGTGGATTCTGGTTAAAATGACTTATCAGGGGGACCAGCAGTTAGCATAATGGCTATGTCGCTGGACTCCCATGTAGTTGACTGCGGTTCAAGTCCTGGACCCGGTGGCTTAAACTCATGCCAGGTGCATGTGCGTGTGTGCCCAAGATCCCGAGAAGGGATTGTGGTGTGGCCATCCCACCTGGGGGGGTGATTTCTCGCTTTCTGTCTCCCTGTCTCTCTCTGTCTTTCTGGTGAGTGCATGCACCCTATAGCAAAAAAACCAACCAACCAAACAAACAAACTCTAAAATAATAATAATAAAAAATAAAAATGACTTATGAGGCTTCTTTTGCTTTTTTAGGACCTTACACAGATGGACCTAGAAGAAGTTCAGGAACCTGACATAAGTTCGGTCAAACCATGCATCTTTCTCTGAGTCCATAGATCCTACCAAGTGATTAAAGTTAAGATGCTCATTTTTGTTAATAAAAATGTGAGTACTTATTATTTAAGTACAACTATGTGTCATATTTAAAAAAAAAATAATTAAGACTCTCGTGGGACCAGCAGATGGGGTAATGGTTATATCACTGGACTCCCAAGTAGTAAACTGTGGCTTGAGTCCCGGACACAGAGGCTTAAAGCTCAGGCTGAGAGTGTGTGTGTGCATGCATGCCCCAAATCCCAGGAGGAAAAGAATGGAGAAGGGATTGTGGCATGGCCATCCCCCTGGAGGGGTGATTTCTCACTTTCTGTCTCTCCCTGTCTTTCCGACGAATGCACACACTCTATAGCAAAAATATCTCTCAAAGAAGATACTGGTACCCAGAGTAAGTAAACCGAGTAATAATAATGACTAATATTTATTGGCTGGTTACTAAGTGCCAGGCTCTGTTCTAAAGATATCACATTATTAAGTCTTTAAATCTTCATGGCAACCTATAAGGTACAGACTGTTATTACCAGCATTGTGTAGACAAGGAAATAGGTGAGGAGGGCTGTTGGTGCAAGCCCTTGCTACGTCCACCGCCCGTGCCATATGACTTGGTGATGCCACCCCTCCCCACTGACTCTCGCCCTAGGCCCTGCTTCAGATGAATGGGATGGTGGTGAGTGTGGCACTTGCAGAAGCTTGGAAGATTTTGTGTAGCTGGCCTTGCTTGCTTTTGCTTCTCTGTCCATGACCATCTGAAGAACATGCCCTAGCTAGCCTTCTAGAAGGTGAAAGACACACAGAACAGAGTCATGTTGAAGTAGGCCAGCTTGAGGTTTAGCAGGACTGCAGACATTTTGAAATTAAGAAAGGCTTGTATCGAGTACAGTCTGACCCAGGCTGAGTCATAGGGAGAGCTGTTTAGGGAATGGTCGGATGAGAAACTAGGAGTGGGTATTTGAAGTAAAACAGGAAAGTGACTGATTTTAGTGAGGAATGATTTGCACACACTTGTGTCTTGTACCTTCAAATACCAAGAACACTTTGCCCTTTTGGAGACAATTGTATGGTATTTGCTCTCTCCCTATAACTGATTACAGAAACAAACTCCCCTCTTCCCTAGTCTCTGCCTCTCATTTCATTGACCATCAGAAGAAGCAACCAGACCTAGCTGGCCAGCAACAGTGTCACTTGAGTTATCTCAGCTGACGCTGCCCAAGATCAAACCACTGATGCCTGAACTTCAGGCTTGGGGGTGGGCCCAGACAAGATCAGCAAAAGTGCCTACCCAGCCCTCAACTGCCTTGCAAGTGCATGAGCAAGCTCACCCAGATCAACCGAGCCCACTCATGTCAAGAGGATGCCACGGACTCACTGGCTAAGCATTTCTCTTTGTGCATCACTGAAGTTTTGCAGTACTGCTATGACAGCAGGTGGCTGATGCAAGAAATTACATAAGTTCCTAGCCAGTAGCTGGTACACCAAGATTTGAACCCAGGCAGTTCCTACACTCTCAGACACTATGCTAGGCTAAAAGCTGGCCAACTATGGCCCGCAGGACACATTCATCCCGCCATCTGTTCTTGGACAACCCATGAGCTAAGCATGGTTAGTAGACATGCACATTTCTCATCAGTTTAATGATAGGAAGCATATCTTTGAACCCCAAAGAAGCAAAATGCTAGCCCATAAAAATAATTTTGTTCTCATGGTAGGCCTGTATTAAAAAAAATGTGCTTAATTATCCTACCAGGGGTCTTCAAAAAGTTCACGAGAAAATGTGTATTATGAAAAAACTGCATGGATTTCAAACTTTTTGCTTGCACAAAAACAAACTCATACTTTAATTCCATTTTTCCCTGAATTTGTTGAAGTATCATTGTATTTTGAATTTAATCAATAATAATCTGTGGAAATTTGTTAGGCAAATGTCTACTTAATATCCTTGACTTTGCCTCTTGGCCTGCAAAATTAGAATATTTATTATCTGACCCTTTACAGAACACGTTTGGCATCTGCTGTGCTAAATGACAGTTTGATTGAGATGTTTGGTCTTTGAATTTGGTTTTCAGGCCTAGGAATAATAGGGACCAGACTGTTAAGAGCTTGGAAGGTTCTTAGAGGTTTTCGAATCCAACTCAGAAGTAGAATAAGAGCCCAGGTCTCCACTTTTCTGACCTAGAGGCCTTGTACTGCTAATTGGACAGTCCAATAATCATTGGGTTTGTTTGAAGACCTCTAAATTGGAGCCAGCAGGTGGCATAGTGCATACGGTGCTATACTTCCACATGGCCGATTGCAGTTTGAGTCCTGGACCTGGTGGCTTGAAAGTCACTTAGGGTCTGTGTACGTATGTGCCCCAAATCCCAGGAGCAAAATGGAAGAGAAAGGATTGTGACACAGCCATCCTTCCTGGGGGGTGATTTCTTGCTTTCTGTCTCTTTGTCTCTCTTTGGCTAGCACATGTGCTCTATGACAAAAAAAAAACAAAACACCCTCTAAATCTCCATCTGGAATGCTCTGGGTACCCCAAAATCTCTCCAGGCCTCGTCTTAACCTCCCTTCCAAGGACTCTCAATCACGTAGCACTGATGGTTCCCTGTGTCTATCTCCAACTCTGCCCTGAGCTATCTAACATGAATTTGTGCTGTGTGCCTCTGTGATAATTAAAAAATTTGAGCATTTTAGACAATTTGTACTGAAGACGATGGAGAAATTCTCTCCTGAAGTGTTTCACAATCTGGCCTCATTAGAAAGGAGAAAAGGAATGGGAAAATTAAAGAGAAAACTCATTTCTTCCCCGAGTGTGTTAATGAGCTGAGCCACAGGAGGCCATGTGTAAGTTGGGCTGCAAGCAGCTGTAAATTAAATTTATTACGCGCCAAGGGATTCTAATAAACATTACTTAAAAATAGCAACAGACAGTCATTTGTATTATGTCATGTGACCTGGTTATGGTGACACTTTTGTGCTTCTGCTATTAATCAGAGTTACTTTGAGAGGCAGTTGGTAAATTTTTTTAGAGCGACTGGTACCTTCCACTTAATTAAGATTGTTCTGGAAAGGAGCAGAGTGAGTCAAAAATAGTCATAGCGTATATATCATCGCACCCCGGAGACTCTTCTTGCTCATTAGGCAATGTTTATTAGGTTTTCCAAGAGGGATAAATCTGAAAGAAAACACTACTTTCCTTAATAAAATCTCAGATCCTAGAAGGTTAGCTCTAGAGGGTAACTTCTTAATGGGAGCAAGCAGATTGCTGAGTCTTAGTGGGAGAAGGTGGCATGAACCACTGCTGTCACCCCCACCTCTACCACAAGGGGTCGCTGCTTGCTCTTTACCCCACCTGGGCTGGTAGGAACAGGGACCTTTCTCAAGGACTCTAGAACACAAGGGAGTGTTGTAACCATGCTCAGAATTATCTGGGAAAAGAGCAGATATGAGCTTGTTCCCTCTTAAGTTCCCATGGCTGATGTCTGTGCCCTAACCCCACCTGCCCTTCCAGCTCTGTCCCCTACCACTCTCGATTGCACCACTGACTATAGATGGACATTCGTTCCCAGGGTTCAGACCTCAGGATCTGGAATCAGATCAACCTATATTTGAATTAGTTTTGCCATCGACTAGGGCAAATTATTTAACCTCTCACCTCCATTTTTCTACCTGTAAAATAGGTATAGTTACCCTCCACCAAACCAGGTCATGACAAGGATCCCATGAAATAATCCCTGTGAGGGCTAGGTCCTTGGAAGCTCTCTAGAAATGTCAAAGCAATAACATCAAAAAGCCCTAGCAGTAGTTCCTTGACCACATTGTTTCATTTGATTTCTCTTAAGCACCTGCTTTGATCCAAACCAATCTCACCCTTGCTTGTCTCATTAATGACCTTCCACCCTTTGTACTTCTCAGCTCAAGCATCAATCCTCTGAGAAGACTTCTCAGGCCCCCGTCGGATTTAGAGACCCCTCTTCTAGGTTCCAGCCATGTCACATCCTGGGACACCGGGTCCTTGCCCTTGTCAATGCACCCGCATTGCAGGGTGTTTGTCTGGGACCGCCATGCACGAGGCTGAAGGTCTCTGCGGACTGAGATCATGTCTGGTTTACCTTTGCTTCCCTGTGTCTACTGCATATCAAGTGCTCAAAAAGTGTCTGTTGAATAAAAGGAACAGCAGAGAATATTATGCATCTAAAAAATAAGGCCTATAAGGAATGTGAGGTGCAGTCACTTACTTGGGTTCCCCTGAAAGTGGAGCCTGAGGCAAGGAATAGGGTGAAGGTCAGAGAAGAGAAGAAAGAGACAGGTAAGGAGAAAAAAAAGCAATGAGTACTTTATTGCGGTGCTTACTGCTGTGAGGTCCAGTTCCTCTGGGGACCCCCAACAAAGTGTGCAGAAAGAGCCTCAGAGCTTCTGCTATGGGGAGGAGGAGTGGGCATGTGTCCACCGACTCCCATTCCCTGGTGGAGGGGTTGTCAGCCCCTCTGCCCTTCTGGGCTGCCCTGTGTGGCCAAGCCAGCTGCAGGCAGGGAAGCGAAGACTTCCTTGGCTTTGCTCCTGCGGGGAGGACTCTGCCAATGTGCCTGGGAACTACCCACCACAGTTACAGCTGACCTCAGGGGTGACTTCAGAGACACAGGGAAGGCACTAAAAGTGTCAGCGACATTCGCTCATTTCCAGCGTGGGCTTTAGTCCAGGGTCCTGTTATCTTACTCATAGTCTTACTTCATGGTGACTACTTCTGTGGCACAGGGAGATGGTGGCTAGACATCTCGATGGCTTCTAACCTAGAAACTGGAGACAATGGTGGCATCTTCTCTTTGGCCCCCAATTCTGTTTCCCCCTTGGAACCGGATTCCACCTTGGGAATGATGCATACAGAAGCCTGCCTCGAAGACGACCTCATGATGATGGCCTCGTGGTACTCATGCACTGTGTGTTCTCCTCCACACCGAGTCAGGGCTGGCCTGCATTGCTAATACAATACGGTAGAGAGACAGCGTGCTGCTGCTTCTTTTTCTTCCTTTATGAAAGAGAGAAAGAGAGGGAGAGAAGGAGAGAGACAGAGAGGTATTTTTGACAAGATCTTCTGTCATGACCTTGAGGTTGAGATCTTGCCTCAACTTCCCAATTAGGTGGGATTACCGATGTGCATAGCTGCACCCAGCACGTTCAGGTTGGCCAGGAATAACCTGGGCCTCTCAGGTGGTGGCGTTATCCGTGTATCACCACATCTGATGCAATCATACGTAATCTCTAATATTAGGTCTTAAAAGATATTGCAACTACCATCTTGTCCTCTTGCATGTCTTGTTCTGGGAGGAAGCCAGCCTCCATGCCATGAGAGTACTCAAGTAGCTTCAGGGAGAGGCCCAGGTGGAGGAAACCAAAGCCCCTGGCCAAGAACCAGAGCCAACTTGCCAGCCATGTGAATGATCTGCTCACATGACAGCCCAAGCTGACATCTGACTGCATCTTTGTGAAGACTCCAAATGAGAACTTCCCTTCAGCTCTTCCCAAATTCTTGACCCTCAGAATACACAACCATAACACATGGCCTTTTTATGCCACCATATTTGATTTGCAGCCACTGTAACTGGAGCACCATCCCTTTTCGGAGGACCCCGACTTCTGCCTATAGGGACAGGGTTTTTCTTACATGGCTCTCACAAGACTGTCATGTGTCCACGTGGGCTTCCTAACCCTAGGAAGAGACAGGCCTTGATGCCATCACACAAGCTTATCTGCTGTGAAGACTAGGAGAATGGTGTAAGGAAGGGAACAGGGCAGGCAGATAGGATGGTAGACGTCTCCCAGCCAACTCAGGTAGGTAATTAGTCAGCTACTCGGTGGAGGTCATCACTGTGAGGGGTCAAATGAAGAACTCATGTCCTAACCTGTGTGGGTTTGGTCATGAGGCAGGCTGGAAACTCAGGCATAGACTCAGGAAAGAGAGCAAAACCAAAGCTGTTCTGGCCTGCTGGGCTGGCCCCCAGGGCAGGGCATACAATGTGCACCCATCGCCAGGTAGTAAAATGAAGTTAGAGCTAGTCTGGGCCAGTATTGATGCCCAAGACTTGTGGTGGGCCTGGTGCCTCAGCTCTCATGACCCCAGGTTCTGTTCATGATGGATACACCCTGCCCACCTTACCCATCCAGCACAATTATGGTCACTCTATCACAGATAGTCACATCTCTTTTAAAATATCACTCTCCAGAGCTTTAGGAGCTGTGAGCTCTTTGATGGGACTGGTACAGTCAGGCAGGTACACCTGTCCACAGAGGCAGGGAACAGATCTGGGCACCTTGAACAGTCAGATGAAAAGGCCACTGAGCAAATGGCCGGTTAAGATTGAGCTTTTCTTACCATTCATAGGACCTTGGGCCAGTCCAGCTCTCACTGAGCCTCCCTTTCCTTCTCTATTAAATGGAAATAACAATACATATCTTTCAGGACTAAATGGAATGGTGTGCAATACCTGGAATGTAATAATGTCTCAGTACATTAGTTTTAGTCTTCATCAGCCAGCTTCTCCTCATCCTCACCATCACCAGTATGTGTCTCACCAGTTCATTGGAGAGAGCAATGCACTAGGAGTTGGGTACCTGAATTAGAGTGGTGGTGGTGGGGGAGGTTGGGAGCAATTTCAGATATGAGAGTGCTATGTGGCAAAAGAAGCCTAATTAGTGCTCACACAAGTTGTCCACGATCTCAAGTTAGGAGCAGTGAGTAATAATCAAACATTGATGTTAAGAAAATGAAATGTCAAGAAGACACCTTCATGGCTCCTGAGAACTAGTGATTTCAGGAGAATAAGCAAAATGAAGATTTTCCACTGATAATTCAGCCTCCAGCCCACAAACTCAAGCGGTAGGAAACCTTTCAAGCCTCCTGTCTCTCCCTCTGTCTCTGTCTTCTCATTTTTTTTGTAATTTTTCCTTTCTAAAATTTTTTAAGGTAAAGCATTTTCTCAGCTTTCAGCCCCTCCCTTCCCTTTATCTTGTTAATATCCCTTCTCCCTCTCCTAACCCAGGAGAGGCAAAGGAGCAGGACATCAGAAGACACCTTCATGGCTCCTGGGAACTAGTGATTTCTTTTTCTTTCTTTTTTTGGAGAGGTTTTTGCTATAGGGCGCGTGCGCTTGCCAGACAGACAGAGAGAGACAGAGAGATAGAAAGCGAGAAATCACCCCCCAGAGGGGATGGCCACGATGCAATCCCTTCTCTTCCATTCTCCTCTCAGGATCTTGGGCATGAACGCACACATGCCCGGCGTGAATTTAAGCCACTGGGTCTGGGACTCGAACCATGGTCGACTATATGAGAGTCCAGCGGGATAGCCATTATGCTAACTGCTGGTCCCAGAACTAGTGATTTCTCATGGCACTTGTGTGCCACGTGGTTTTCTAATTTTTCCTTTTTTAAAAAAAATTTTTTTTTTAATTTTAAGTTTTTTTCTTCTCTTTTTCTCGGTTTCTTGGTTGTTTTTGTTGCTGTTATTTCTCTCTCTCTCTCTCTTTCTCTCTCTGTTTCCTTCTCTGCACGCTCCTGAACACTCAGATTGAACTTCAAGTGTGGGAAGAAACATACCATCCATCAGGTGACTAGAAATCACCGCAGGGCCACAAGAAATATGGGAAAGCAAGAAAATTCCTCTCCTCCAAGGGAAAAGAATAATTCCTCTCCATCCACTGACAGCTCAATGGAAATCATGGAAATGTCTGATAAAGAATTTAGAGCATTCATAATGGCAAAGCTAACAGAGATGGAAGAGAAGAGAGATAGTGAACTGCAGAAGAGAAAAGAGAAAGGAGCTGATGAGTTCCAGGAGGTGAGGAAATTTTTGCAAGATCTGAAAGAGGAATTACATACTTTACAAAAGAATCAAGTGAAACAGTTAGAGATGAAGGCTATAATACAGGAAGTCAATATCTCCCTTGAAAGTATTAAAAGCAGACTAGATCATACAGAAAATAGAATCTCAGACATAGAAGAGAAAATTGCTGGCCTAGAAAAATCCACCACAAAGAAAATTGCTTAATATTTGAGAAAATTGCTCAAAAGTTTGAGAATAATATACAAGAAGTATTAGATACCATCAAACATCTAAACATCTGGATAATTGGCATCCCAGAAAGCAAAGAGACTCTTAAGGGCATTGATAATCTATTCCATGAACTCCTGCAAGAAAACTTTCCAAACCTAGAGAGGCACTCAAAGATCCAGTCCCAAGAAATACAAAGGACCCCAAATAGAATCAACCCAAGAAGATCTTCTCCAAGACACATTATAGCCAAACTGACCAAAACCACAGACAAAGACAAGATACTAAAATTGACAAGAGAGAAACAGCAAGTAACCTACAAAGGCTATCCCACCAGACTAACAGCAGACCTCTCATCGGAAACAATGAGAGCAAGGAAAGAATGGGAAAATATATTCAAAGTGTTAAGGGAAAAGCAATTTTAACTATTAACTATATTAACTACAGTAATACTGTACCCAGCAAGATTATCCTTCATATGGGAAGAAAAGACAAGAACATTCTCAGATAAACAAAACCTGAAAGAATTTACCAGTACCAGACCAGATCTCCAAGAAGTTCTCAAGGGAGTGCTATACAGGGAAAATTAAATGCAGACACACAGTAATGAGAGTTCAAAAACTAAGAAAATGGCCAGCTTAACCATAGGGACAAGTCTGGAGTTGAATATTATATCCCAGAATTCAATTGGGAAGATTGACCCACAACAGAAGATAGATTAAGTACATGAGACTGAACTGGTGAAATAGCATTCTGTGACTTTTGACTAAAATAGTGCTGCTTTTCTTTTAGGCTTTGTTTTCCGGTTTTAAGAGTTTTTGTCCTTCTTGAGCTGTCAATAGGTTCATGTACCTACTATTTGAACAGAACACTAACCTGTTTCCAGGCTTTAAGTTTTTTTGTTTTGTTTTTTTTTTTTTTTTGAGAGGTTTTCGCTATAGGGCACGTGCGCTCGCCAGACAGAGACATAGAGACAGAAAGTGAGAAATCACCCCCCAGGGGGATGGTCACGCCGCAATCCCTTCTCCTCCATTCTCCTCTCGGGATCTTGGGCACGCACGCACACGCACCTGGCGTGAGTTTTAAGCCACCGGGTCCGGGACATGAACCGCGGTCGACTACGTGGGAGTCCAGTGACATAGCCATTACGCTAACTGCTGGTTCCCCCAGGCTTTAAGTTTTAAGCAAATTTCCTTACCAATTCAAAACTGCTTTTCTTAAGATTACCAGCTGAACTTGTTATGGAAAGTAGTTAGATTATTTAAGAAATTGTGTGATCAATAAAATGTGGGAGGAAAAGGAATGGAAGACAACTGTAGACACCAGAGATAGTGTGAGAAGAGAGTGGGAAAAGGCAGACGGTTAGACATAGGAGTAAATATCTACATATAAAATACATATATGTATATATATATGAAACCAGAAATGAAAAATTATTGATGATAACATGCATGATTAAGCCACTATGCAGTATATATTCTGGATGGGAAACCACATTTTGTATGCTGTGACAATGCTTAGGCGATGAATGTAAATTAATTAATTAAAAAAAAGTTTCAGGAGAAAAAATACCACAAAAACTGTTTTTCTTGAAATTAAAAACAATACATATTTGATGACTACGGTAAGCTATATGGCCCCAGCTAGGTGCTACTTTATAGTATGTTCATTCTACTCACTGAGGTTTATGCCTAAAGTCAGACTTGTGTTCATGTATATGTATATATCAGCTGCGCTTGCTATTGAGAATATTTAGACTAAGTACATCAGCGAATCAATAAAATGGGGGGAAAAAGCATAGAAAGCAACCATGGATACCAGAGACAGTGTGGGAGGAGGGTGGGACACGGCAGAGGGTGAGAGACAGGGAATCAAGGATGGCAAAAAAAAAAAAAAAAGAGCAAAATATACAGGAAACAAGAAATGGAAAATTATTTGTTTATGATAACACATATGTTGATGTGCTTGATTAAGCCAATATACAGTGTATTCTGAATGGGAAATTGCATTTTGTATGTTGTAATGATGTATAGTGAATGAATGTAAATAAATAAATTTAAATTGAAAAAAAAAAAGAAAATGAAATGTCAATAGCCTAGTAGGGGCAAAGCATAACAACATTTCCACAAGGATTGATACAAGCAATGCTTAATGCAGCATGAGCTTCAGTTATAGTTTTACAGGCTGGAGACACAGGAGACCCCAGGTTTGCTGGCCCATGGGGAGTTTCTGAACCACTGCAACTCTGTGCCACATTATAGAATGTGATAAATTGTACAGCCTGTGTAACTGGCTCCTGGTTTCTTGGGGGAAAAAAGTACTTCATTTTAGTGTAATAAATGTGCTTCAAGACCTACTGTGAGCCAGAGATACAGACTTTAATATAACCTGCCCCCACCTTGGAGGAAAACTGGGGATAAGACAGGGAAAACTGGGGACAAGACAACACAATAATATGGGGTCAAGTAGTAAGCCAAAGGACCAGTGGATGGCATAATGATTACTTCGCTAAACTCCCACATGACCAACCACGGTTCGAGTCCCAGACCTGGAGGCTTGAAACTCACACTGGGCATGTGTGTGTGTGTGCCCAAATTCCTGAGAGAAAAATGGAGGAGAAGGAATTGTGGCATGGCTATCCCCCTGGGAGGGTAATTTCTCACTTTCTATCTCTCTGGCAATTTCATGTGCCCTTTAGTAAGAATCTCTCTCTCTCTCTCAAAAAAAAAAAGTAAGCCAAAATTATCAAGGGTCACAGAGAAGGGGAAATCAACTCCAGGTGGTGTATCAGAAAGAGTTTCTTATAGAGGATATGCCTCATGAGTCTAATCTCAAAAGTCATTAACAACCAACTTTCATTAAGGATCTACCATGTGACAGGCTCTTTTCATACATTGTCTTGTTTGACCTCTAGGACAATCCTGCAAGGTAGGCACTATTATCCCAATTATACAGGAGTGGAAATAGTCTGAGAGATGTTAATTTACCTCGGGTCTCACAAATAAAGAGTAGAGGAGCAGTGTGTCTCACAATTAAGGAAAAAAAATTAAAAAGAAAAAGAAGTCAATAAGAAGAGACCCAGAGATGACCTAGATGTTGGAATTAGTCAGACTAGAATATTAAGAAAGCTATTGAAATATATTCAAGGATATAAAGGAAAAGATGCTGTTACCGAGTAAACAGATGAAGAATCTCAGCAGAGAAATGGAAACAAAAGAATCATATGAATATTTTAGAACTGAAAAAATACAAGAAATAAAATTTAAAATTCACTGGATGTGATTAACATCATGTTGAGGAGTCAGTGAATTAGAAAACAGATCTGCAGAATTATCTTACCTAAAGTAAAAAGAGGAAAAGAATAAAATTAAAACAAAATAAGTATCTTGATGAGCTGTGAGCAATGTACTATTGTCTTAGTCCATTTTGTGCTGCAATAACAAAACACCTGGTACTGGGTAACAGAAATTTATTTATCATGGTTCTGGAGGATAGAAAGTCTAAGATCAAGTGCTAGCATCTGGTGAGGACCTTCTTGCTGTATCATCCCATAGTGGAAGGGCAAAGATGGTGGGAGAAGAGTAAGAGGGGGCCAAACTCAAAACCCGTTCCCACAATAATGAACCTTCTCTTGTGATAACAGCATTAATATATTCACAAGAGAAGAGTCCTTATAACTTAATCACATTTTAAAGGTCCCGCCTCTCAATACTGTTGCATGGGGGACTAAGTTTCCCAACACATAAACTTTGGAGGACACATTAAACAATAGCACCTGTATGAGTATTTAGAGTCCCAGCAGCAACACAGAGAGAAAACAGGGTAGAAAAACAATTTTTAAAATAATAGTTTAAAATTCTCAAATTTGATGGCAAACATCAGTCAATGGCTGGCTGTAAGCAAGCTCAGCAAATGTCAGAAAACCATAATAGAAACATCACTTTCAAACTTCTGAGAGCCAAATATAAAGACAACATTTTAAAAGCAGCCAGGCAAAAATGACACATTATATACAGGAAAGCAATAAAAACGAAGGCTGACTTGTCATCAGAAACAATGAAGACAAATACAGTCAGATCTTTGGTGAGCACAGAACAAAAAAGGAGATCTATATTGAATTCTGTATCTTTCAAAAAATGAATGAAAGCAGTTGAAAGCAGGACTCAAACAGACACTTGTACACCAATGCTCATTACAGCATTATTCACAATAGCTAAAAGGTGGAAATAACCCAAGAGTTCAACAAAAGATGGATGTATAAACAAAATGTGGTATATTTATACAAGGAAATATTATTCAGCCATGAAAAGGAAACAAGTTCTGACACATGCTACAACATGAATGAACCCTGAAAACACATGTAAGTGAGGAAGCCAAACAAGAAAGGACAAATGTTGTATGATTCTCCTTGGTGAGGCTCATATAACAAGCAAATTTGTAGAGATAGAAAGTAGATTTGAGACTACCAGAGGTAGAAGAAGGGGAATGGGAAATTATTGCTTTCAAAATTATTACAAAGTTTTTGTTTGAGGTGATAAAAATGATTTGGTAGTAGTAATGATGGTTTGTAAATTATGAATATAATTAATGCCACTGAATTGTGCACTGAAAATGATTAAAATAATAATTCTATGTCATATGTATTTTACTACAATTTTTAAAAATTAATGATGTAATAGACCAAAAACCATTGAATTGTACACTCTAAATGGGTGAATTGCATATAGTATGTGAATTACATCTTAATAAAACTATTAAAAGTGAAGAGGAACTTGATTATTTTTACATAAATAAAACTTTTTAAAAAGTTAATGGAAAATGTGTATTATATAAGACTATGGATGAATTCCAGGGTTTTTTTGTGCCAAAATTAACTTGCACTTTAGTTCAATTTTCCATAAACTTTTGGAAGTACCTCTATAGAATAAATTTTTTTGTAAATCTATTAATGCAAGAGAAAGCAAGACAAGAAAAATAGAAGAGTAAAAAAAAGGCAAGATTGCAGGCTTAAACTTGACCTCAATAATTATACTAAATGTAAATGGATTGAATACTCCAGATAAAGAGCAGAGTTTATCAGACTGTATAAAACAGCAAAACCCAATTAGACATTGTCTACAAAAGGTGTACTATACCTCTGAAGACACAGAGAGGTTAAAAGTAAAATAATAGAAAAAGATATATCAAAAAAATGCTAAACAAAGGAAAGCTGATATGTAATTGGATTAATGACAGACAAAGTAGACTTCAGAATCAAGCCTATTAGAGAGAAGGAGGGACATTGATAAAAGGATGTAGCCAACAGAAAGACATAATAATTATAAATGTGTTGATGAGTAATAACAGGCTTCAAAATATATAAATCAAAACTAGGCAGGACTAGGAGAAGTACGCACATCCACAGAGTTGGCGATTTTAATGCTCCTTTCTTTGTAATTGTCATTACAAGTAGACACCAGTCTGTGGCAGTGGGGACCTGGAATATGCCCAAATGTTGTTCCTTGGGATGAACATGGAATGCATAAACTATTATTATGAGCTAGGTGTGTGCCAGGCACAGTGCTGGGTTAGCCATTCAGTTCTTAGAGTGATTCAGTTTTATTTCATTTGCTTTTGCCTCATAGTTAATAGCATCCCATTTTCCATTTGAGAAAAATGAACCTAAGAGAACAAAGACAATTTGCCCCTGTTGCCCAGACAAGGTGGAGCAGTGCCCCCACCTTTTTGGAGCCAGGGACTGATTTCATGGAGAAGGCGCACAGGAGGTGAGCAGCAGGTGAACGAGTGAAGCTTCATTTGTATTTACAGTCACTCCCCATTGCTCACATTACCGCCCATGCTTTTCCTGCTGTCAGATAAGTGGTGGTGTCAGATTCTCATAGGAGCATGAACCCTATTGTGAATTGTGCATGTGAGGCACCTAGGTTGTGTGCTCTCGTAAACCATTCCCCCACTCCCTGTGCTTGGAAAATTTGTTCTCCACACTCATCGACAAACACCAGGGACTCACCTACACATACACACAGGTGTGTTCACATACACATGCTCACACCCTTATTCACACACATGTGGAAATATAGTCAGGACTCATTTCAGCTTCATGAAGACCATGGTTTGGCTTGACTGCTACTCAATGAGTTTTTGATGATGTCTTCACCAGCAGGAATCTCATGGATTATTTATCAAATTTCTGAATAATTAATAAGACCACAAAAAGCTCAGTGAGGATGTGGCTCTGTACACAATTCCTCATTTCCTTAGGCATATTTGTCTGTGCAGATGAAAGAAAGAGAGAGAGGGAGAGGGAGGGGACAGCTTGCATGAAGTCTCTTATGTTAAATTAGCTTTGAAATACACCACCGATGACCCTGACTCAATTTACTGGCTTTGGTTTCTTTGTGCCAAGGCAGCAGTCAGGAAGATAAAGAACCACAGTGAGGGTTCCACAAGTGCACTGCCCCTGCTTCACTCTCGATGGCCCTGTGTCCCTTGTCATTTCACTCAGCTTTACCTCAGAGACTCTCTGAACGTGCCACAAAAGGACCACCTACAATAAGAAGGAAAAGAAATAGCTGATACACTTAGGAAGAGAGGGTTCTCTCTAACAGTAATCTAAGAAATGGAAAATCAATGAGCACAAGATACTACCCTTTGCTATTAAATTAGGAAGGATTTTTAGATTACTTTTGAAAGATAGGAACTCTCTGTCATCATCCTTCTGTCTCAACCTCCTGAGTCACTGAGATTATAGACATGGATCCTCGACGTCAGCTTTTAGGTCAGACTGGGCATTAAACCTGGGCCTTCCCTTGTGGCCTCAGCTTGTGGAGCACAGCATCTTACTAGCACGAAAGAATTTTAGAAATAATAACATGACAGCATTGTGGTGATGGTGTCTGGAGACAAGAGTCCTAGGTTGCTGGGGTGGGCTAAGTCAGAACAAGTGTTCTGGGAAGTGACTTGACAATACTTTTCATATCTGTCACTCTGGGGCCGTTTTTAAAATAGTCATGTCCCTGAAACCACATCAACTTCGAGGACTCAGTTCTGAGACAGCAGAGCTCAGTAGAGAAAAGCTTGATGCAAAGATGTTCACTGCAGTGTTATTTATAAGAGGAGCCAAACATGAAAGAGCTGATCACTCTGGGGCTGGGCTCCACAGCCTGAGCCACTGGGGCCCTCAACTGACCCCTAAATCCTCTCACAACTCTTCCTTCACCCCCCCACCCCCTCTCTGCTGGGAACTTTTCCCCAGCTGAGAGTCCCATGGGTGGAAATTCCCTCATTATCTTGCCTTCAAAGCAACTGGCTGACCTTTCTGCCTAAACTCTGCCTTCCCTCCTATTACGGTAAAGGGGTCACTGCCATGTGCTGGGTCCCCTCCCCATCACCTGTAAAGGACTTAACAAGGATCCCCACTCCCTGTGTCTAACTCTCCTAAGAGGCCCCTAACCAGGCTCAGAGGCTGGATTACAACTTGCACACCACTGACAGCTGCTTCTTTCACCTCTCCGCTCTAGAGCATAGCTCTAACCGCTGCAGCACAGAGCTGGTCCCTCCAGGTAGATACTTCATGAGACTGGGACTCTGTTTCCTTCTCCATAGCCTCAGCATAACTGGTGAAAACTTTGCACATAGTAGGTGCTCAACAGATACTAGAGTTACTTATGGGGAGCAGAGAAACGTAGATCTGCTTGGGGCAGGGGAAGGTCATCCCACTGAAGGGGGTTGGGAGGATGATCACCTGGAGAGCCTCTTGGGTTCAAGGCCAGGCCTTTGGACACTTGTCCCCCAGAGGGAGCCTTGCAGATTTTTGGGTTTCAAGTGCCCAGGGTCTGCAGGACCTTATTAAAATGAGTACCTCTTTAAGGAGCACCCACTGTGTTGGGATTCTCACTTCCTGTCCACATCTAGCCCCATCCTCCTGAGATCCTGTAGGGATGATCCACTTCCCATCTTCCAGCCAGGTTTCAGGACGGAGGTAACTTTCTTAGAGCCCACAGGTAGCACCACATGGGGATCTGAACCCACCCCTTTTCACCTCTGTGCAGCTCTGCTTCTCTGTGAGGCCAGCTTCCTCACAACTGGACCATGAGTCTGCGGCTCTGAGCTGTCATGGACCCAGGGAGGGTGCAGCCATAGTCACCCATTCCCCTCTGGCCAGAAAGCCTGCCTCCTCTCAGGCTGAGGCTCTCAAGGGTCTCTGCACACAGCCGTACTCTGCACTTTCCCCCTCTCGGAAAGGCCTTTCCTGTCTCCAGCCAGAGGCGAAACCGGTGCAGGGCAGTCCTGGTTCCGGAGGAAGGCTCCCTTATTGTGGCCTGGGGTGCAGCTGTGTGTGGTTAAGGTGTCCTCCCCTGGGGCGGGCCGCCCTCAGAGCCAGCGGCGAGAACCTGGGTTTGGAGCCCAGGTTTGAACACCAGTCCCACCTCTGTCACTCACCAGCTGTGTGATCTCTGACAAGTGCTTTTGCCTCTGTGAGCCTCAGTTGCCTCGTGTGTTAAAGCAGATCATTCTCGCCATCCCACTGGGCTCTTGGGACTGAGGTGCTGGGCATGCTCGTGTGCCCTTCCTGCCCATCTGCTTGTCAAAATCTCCCTGCAGTTAGGACTGGGACCACTCCGCCTTGCTGGTGGGGAAACTGAGGCACAGAGAGGCTACAGAGCCTGCCTGGGTTCACGGGGAGCCAGCCTGGTAAGGCACTTGGGGCAGGTTCCCTGATCACTGCCATGGTCCCAGCAGGTGCTCAGAAAGGGCTTGGGAGGCCATGGCCTCCTTTGTGGGCCCAGCAGACAGCCCCTCTGAGCTAGGCGGAGTGCAGGAGGGTGGGAGGCCCGGTGACACTCGGGAGGTGGTGGGCAGGGTGCAATCACTCCTCCAGAGCGCCCACTCCACTGTTTGCCCGCTGTGGGTAGGGCTGCCACTGCGGAGGGTGACAAGCCAGGCAGCGCCTGACTCAGCCTGGCTGCGTGGGAACTCCCCGGGGGGCCTCCCCATCCACCGAGCGAGGTGCCCACGGGGGCAGGGCTGTCATGGAACTGCTCACTGAGTGTGACGAAGCTGGGATGTGGGTGAGGACTCCGCCTTGGAACCCGCAGCGCTGCCACCGTGAGTGTGGGGTTTGAAGGTGCCTATCACTGTTAAGGCCAGTGGAGGGGCTGTGCCCTGAGGCAGCTGAAAAACAGCTCTTGTAGCCTCAGAGACAGGAATCAACTGGCCCTCGGACCATCCCCCAGTGGTGTCTTCCGCTTCTTGCAAACCTCTTGGAGCTGGAGTCTCACTACTCGTTCTGCATGGATCCAGCCCTAGCACGAGAAGTTCTTTCTTGGATTGAAACAAGGGCTTCCTCTCTGTGACATTTAGGTCTGCCCTGGGAACCCACTGGCCCTCCATGTTGCTGTTAGTTTTTGCTGCAGGGTGGTGGAGGACTACTCTGGGGACAGACCCGTCTTCATGTCCTGGCTCTTTTCCACATCAGTACTTGACTTTGAGACTCCCAAGTCTCCACTTTGTCATCTCTGAAATGGGGTCAAGAGGACTCTCCCTCTGTTGTAAGGAAGGAGTAAGAAGATGAAAAACCCTAGTGCGGGGCTTGGCACATAGTAGGCATTCAATTGTTGAAATGCATTCTAATTTCCTTCCTATGTAACAACCCCGCAGAGTATTTACAGTTCTCAAATCTCTAAATCTCTTTTTCAGGTTAAACACCTTCCCTCCACAGCTTGGCTTCTAGAGCCTCTATTCTGGTTTTCTCCCCCTGGACGGACTCATCCTGCTCATGACATTCATTGTTCGGTCCTGCCAACACGTGCGAGTCCCTGCCATGCACCAGAACCATCAAGAAAATGACACAGACCCTGCCCTTGAAGGGCCCACCATCTAAAAGAGGAAATTGATGTTAAAAAAAGAAAATGCATGTGTGTGTTAGTGTAAAATGCGACCCAGGGCCAGCAGGCGGCGTGGAGGTTTAGGCGGCTGGATCCCACATGACTGACCACGGGTTCAAGTTGTAGACCTAGTGCTGGCAAAGCAGTCTGAGCTCCTGTGCGTGCATGCCCAAAGTCCTGAGAGGGGAAAGGAGAAGAGATTGTGGAGTGGCCATGGCCCTGGGGGGCTATTTCTCACTTTTTTTTTAATCTTTTTTTTTTTAAAGAGTTTTTTGTTTTTTGCTGTAGGGCACGTGTGCTCATCAGAAAGATAAAGACAGAGAGACAGAAAGCGAGAAATCGCCCCCCGGGGAATGGCCACGTCGCAATCCCTTCTCCTCCATTTTTCTCTCGGGATCTTGGGTATGCATGCACATGCGCCCGGCGTGAGTTTAAGCACCAGGTCTGGGACTCAAACCTTGATCGACTACGTGGGAGTCCAGTGAATAGCCATTATGCCAACTGCTGGTCCCACTCACTTTCCCTCTCTCTTGCTATCTCTTTCTGGCAAGCACATGCACTATATCAAAACAACACAAAACAAACAAAAATAAGACAAGATCCAGAAGCAATATTTAGAAGCAGGATGAGACATCCAGAGAAATATGGCCAGGTTCTTGATCTCAAGGTGTCTAGGAGGAGGGGCCCAGTCTGACATGCTCCACAGAGTGCCACGACGGGGCAAGGGTTTGAAACCCTTGGGATGCACATCTAAGAGGCATTGACCAGACGACAGTGAAGGAAAGTTCTAGAGAACCCTGAGAAAGGCTTGCTAACTGCAGAGGCGTCTGCGGCCTAGAAACAGCTCCCGTCCATGACTGGTACTGTGACTCCATTGGTTCATTCTGCAGCTTCTCAGCTTCCCCGGGGACATCAGAGCCGGAAGACTGCTCTGCCCTCTCAGCCGCAGCCTATTTCACAGCTGAGAAAACCGAGGCCAAGTCAGGGCAGGCGCCGACGCTTGCTTACGTCAGCTAAAGTGAAAAAGGAGCCGTCGTTCGAAGGACACAGGCAGTCTCGCAGCACTGGGGCAGCTTGGCCAAGTGACGGCCTAGAACCGGGGCCCGAAGGCCTTCCTCTGTGTCTCCCTCGCAGACCAGCTCCTCGGCAGCTTCTGGTGGGAAGCTACCTGCCACAGCACCGATCCCACGTCTCCCGGGACTGGCCCCGAAGAGAGGCCAAGTGACTCTCTCAGTAACACAAAGTCCTGGTGAGGAAGTGATGGGCTTCTGTCAAGGCCACCCCAGGCCAAATGGACCACAGCCACTGGCAAAAAGTCACTTGAAATGAAACGTAACGTTAGCTGTCACACTGACGGAGCCAGTAGGTGCCAGCACGGGCATTTTGTCAATTACATCCTCTCAAGAACCCCGTGAAACAGATCTGATTCTCATCATTTCACAGATGAGGAGGCTGAGGCTGCGAAAGCTGAGCTTACTAACCCCCAGCGACACGGGGGGGGGGGGGGGGGGGGGGGGGGGGGGGGGGGGGGCTGGGTGTCTGACCTCAGAGCTCCTATTCCTCGCTGTCAACCTGGACTGCCTTGATGGCTACAACCTGTTGCAGCCACATGGAAGGGACAAGGAGAAAATTTCCCAAAAAGGGTGGGGCTCAGAAAGACAGTCCAGTAGTTACCCACAAAACCCACTCGGTAGGTCAGTGGCAAAACTGGGTTAATTACTTTTTTTCATTTTAATTTACACTCATGTGGCACTGCTGTGGCCAGACAGGGTTCCAACAACCTGAGAAGTCAGTACTACTATTACACTTTCCAGATGAGGAAACTGAGGCAGGGAGATGTTAGGGCACCCCCTGTGTCACAAACAGAGCTGGAATCAGACCCTGGATCTACTTGAACTGAGCACTCAAGGCCCTGTTCCTGCCATCAGCCTGTTAGGAGTGTGTGTGTGTGTGTCTGTGTGTGTGTGAGTGTGTGTGCACATGCATGCATGCTGCACTATATGTGTGCTCAAGTGTAGGCATCTCAGTCATAACAGCAGCACTCAGCCCCCTGGTGAGGTCTCCTGGCATTTTCTCAGGCGCTGGCTGAGCCCACTCCTCCTACCCCTCCGGGTTTGCTTTACTTTGTCATTAGCATGGCCTTGGGCTTTGAAAGCAAATTTCATTAGAAAACTGACAGCTGGCAGCCCTCGCTAATGTCCTTCTGCTTTGAAACGGATATTCCGAGGCTCTGACTAAGAAGAGCCCTACAGCTCCATTGCGTGTGTGCAAGGAAGGCAGTGCCCCGCTCAGAGGGCATCCGCCCCCATCCGGGCTCACGTGCACTGCTCGGGGCTGGCGCCCGACACGGCCCCTAACTCCCAGCTGGTGCTGTGCCGTGTTTTCTATCTCTGCTGGAATGTGCCTTTTAGGTCTAGATGTGTCCTGATTCTGAGCACATCGCAGAAGGCCCGATCTGGGGATCGACCCATCAGGAGCTGAATCAGCTTGCCTTCCCTCCCAAACCTCTGCTTTCTTATCTGGGAAAAGGGGAGAACACCATCCCTCCTCCTCAAAAGAGGAAAGCCGGAGGCCCGTGCTGCTGCAGAGAATGGCCAGTATTACCGTTGTGCCACCGTTGGCCACGTTCCCCAGGGGAGGGGGATCTTCAGCCGGGAAGGTCCATGTCACAGGCAGGCCAAAACAGAGCCTGAACCAAGGGTTCCCACAGGGGGGATTTGTCATGCCATTACCGGAGGCCTGTCCTCACTGCCTGCAGCATAGCTTCAGGACAGGGGACACTGCAGTCATTGTCAGGCTTGTGATCTGTGGTAACAGAAAGGTCCAGCAGCCCTTCCCGGTGGGTGGGCTCCTTCCCTGTCAGATGTCCTACCAAGTCTCTCCCCTCTGGCCTGTCCATGGGCTGCCCTGGCCACAGTCTTTCACTGGTCCTTTATCAAAGATGGATTTCGGGGGCCAGGAAGTATTGATTAAATCATGTCTCTGAATTGCTCTGCTGTCTTCTCCAAAACATCGGTGATGGTTTTCTGGGAAGGCCCCAGCCAACAGAGAGCTTTTCATTTCAGAGAACAGGCTCCATCCTCCTTTGTTCAACTCAGGGTCTGCCTCTGGTGGTGCTCAGGAAATGCTGGCTGCATAGACAGATGGAGGATGGAGGATGGAGGGGTGGATGGACAGGGGGAGGTAGGGAGGAGTGGTGGAGAGTTGATGGATGGATGGATGAATGGAGTTTCAATTCACGGAAGAGGCCAAGTTTCCTTTTTCTTTGCCCTGGTCTCTGGAAAGAAGCATCACTTTTTAGGTGTGTAGCTCTTAACCTAACATGTTTATTGAGCACCTTCTATACACCGTGTAGTTGGGAGCAGAGATGAGACATTACCCCTGCCTTCAAGGAGCTTATGGTCTAGAGGAGAAGAGGTGCAGAGACAATTCCGGTGCAGTGTGTTAAGCTTAGGCACAGATACGACTATACAATACATGTGCTAGGGTTGCTCTGTGTGGGTCCCCACTCCAGCAGGTGGGGGGTCAGAGAGGGCTTCCTGGAGGAAGAGGACTCAATTGAACCTCATGCAGAGGTTCACAAATTGAACCTTTACCAACTGTCTTGGCTCAGCCTTTAACAACTGAGTTTATTCTTGATGACATTTCTTATCAGGTTCTCATTCTTTTGTTTGTTTCTGTGTGTTTTGTGAAGAGTCTGATGCTCCAGGCTTCTGTAGGAAATAAACTCTGCTGTGTTCTTCTACCACAGTGGTCCCTCCTGTCCCCAGCACACTGGGACTCTGGCCTGGGAGTTGAGACACCTGCTTTCAGACTGTCCCCGGCCTGTTGTGTAGCCTTGGGCAAGAGGCTCTCCATGCATGAGCTCAGTGCAATCTGAAGTCCCACTCTGGAGTCAATCCCCACGGTGTGAATCTGTGATTTAATACAGCTGCCTCAGCGTTGTCGGTTGTTCTCACTCTGACTCCAAGGACAGCCCATCTCTCAGGATTGGCCTTTCTGGTCCCAGCACCATCAAGGTGCTTTATGGGGCCTCAGACTGTGTCTCTACAGGACAGGCAGAGCCCGGGTGACAGAGGGCCCCTTCCTTCCCACTACCTTACACCACAGAGATGCGAATCCTGCAGCGCAGGGAAGAGGAGAGTCCCTACGCTCAGGCTCCACTGATAACTTTACCTTCCAGCAAGTTCTTATATTTTCCTCACAATCAGACCAGAAAGTGCCACCTCTGGGAAGTCTTCCAGGATCACCTCTTGTCCACCCGTCTCACTGGCCCCTGCAGAACCTGCACCCTGGCACTGTCGCCTCTGTGCGCTCAGACCCACGGATGCCAGCTGTTTCTTCTTCAGCTCTGCATGCCCAGAGCCTGGCATGAGGTCTGGACTATGGAAGTTTGCTGGATAACGGAATGAATTAAATGATGGCTCCTTTGATCTGTAACTGTAAGTCACCCCACCCCCTCTCTGAGCCTCGCTGCCCTGTGTGCAGGGTTTGACTGGATGCCCTGAGACACTTCACAGTTGGGTTTACATTTGTTTACCTGAGCTATCCCTGGCCCCGGCTGTCCCCTTCCCAAGTCCCCACCCCAACACAGACTCCCCTGCCAAGAATTCGGCCTCTGGGGTTTGGCGGTGACTACCCTGTGACCACGGTCTTTGTTTCCCACAGGACAGAGCACCAGGGTAGTGGAGACCCCTGGGCGTGCCAATCAGCTCTTGATGGAAGAGGCTGCTGTTTCCTTCCAGTGTCTTCTCCTGGGCTGTAGCGTCCCCCAGGCAGCCATCATCCCCCAGGCTGCTGGACAGGCAGGACCCACACCGTGCACGTCAAAGCTCCCGACCGGTGCCTCTGAGGCAGGCGGCACAGACCAGGGAGTCGGGCTGAGGGTGGAACGGGCTGAACTGAGCTGGCTCTGCCCCAGGTACCCAGGACTTGGGGCCACACAGCCAGCAGGTTCCGCCAGGACTTCCGTCTCTTGTCCTGCCCCTCTTCCTTTGGTCTACAGCCTGGCTCTCCGGTGGGCCTCTCCCTCAGCCGGACACCTGTCGCACCTGCTGGCTGCTGCGTGGTCCTCGTCTGATGGCATTTTACCCTCTCAGCAGCCCTGGGGGAGCGGATACCCTCAGTCCTACTTCACATTTGGGAAAACTGAGGCTCCCGGAGGCCATCTGATGTGTCCAAAGTGACTGGCCCAAAGTCCTGTGGACGAGGATTTGTCGACTCATTAATTCAGCTCGTATTAGCCGAGTGCTAGTGTGGGCTGAGCAAGAGGAGTCAGCCCCCACGTTCCTGGTGCAGCTGTGGCAGAGCCGGCACCCAGAGAACGGGAGTCTGGCCCAGGTCTGGGAGCCTGCGCGCCCGTGTGCCTCCCTGGATCAGCCTCCAGCTTCTTCCCCGAGCCGCAGAGCTTCATGCCTCCCTGCCGCCTTCAGGGACTCCATCCGTCTCGTCTTCTGGCATTCGGGGCCGCCAGTGGCTCGGGCTGGAATTCGATGGAGTCATCCTTCCTCCTGTTTAATCTTGAAAATGAGAGCCGAAGGGCTGTTGATCACTTTCATGAGCTGCAGGAGATGATGGCCGCCTGATGGGGCTGTAATTTCCTGAGCTCCTGTCTTCTCTCCTCTCCTGCAAATTGATGGGACAGGGCTGTGCCTTCAGGGACTGCACTCCGTCATCCTCGGTTGGCTCCAGTTGTCCCTCAGCCTGGCGAGTCGGAGGCGGCAGGGGCAGGAGTGGAGTCACGAGCCCTCAGTGGGTCTGCAGTGAAGCCGGCCTCGTGCCATCAGGTATGCTCACAGCGTCTGCCACGGCTGGAGGTGGAGGCTCAGAGGGGAGCATGCTGGGCCCCCGCGGCCAGGCTTTCTGAGGGCCATGCCTGGAGCAGGGTCTTGGGGGCCCACAGTGTCAGGAACCTTCTCCCTAGCTTTGCTGGAGGTGGGGTGAGAAAGGAAGAATAATATCAGCGGAGGGTTTACCGTGAGTCTCACCTGTGCCAGCCCCTTGCAGGGGACCTTTCATTTCGTCCCCATGACTGCGTAGGAGGACACTCCTGCCTTGTTTTTACGGACAGGGAACTGAGCCTCGCAGAGGTCAAGCACCTTGCCCGAGGCCACGCAGTTATGAAGCTGCAGAGCAGAGCTGTGGTGCAGAAGCTTAGAGCCTAACTCACACATACCAAAGTCACAAGAGACTGACGGAGAAACTGGAAAATGGGGTTATTGATTTCCAGAATTGACCTAATTTTTCTAGGGCTCAGAATATTCCTGGCCATCCTGGTGAAATCAGTCACCACTGGGTTTCAGTAGGCACAGAAGCTGAGGAAGCAGAGTAACACAGAGAGAAGGAAAGTGAGAAGTCACCCAATCGGGGGGTGTAGTCCTCACATGGCGGAAAGCACAGAACATCTCTCTGGGGCCTGTCTTATCAGGGTGCAAATCCCATCATGAAGACTCTTCCCCAGGATCTAATCACCTCCCAAAGGCTGTGACTTCTCATACTATCATCTTGGGGGTAGCTCTTTCAACATATGAATTTGGGGGGGATATAAATGTTCAGACCACTGCATGGCATCTTAGTCCCCATTTTATAGGTAGGAAACCCAGGCTTCTAGCAGGTCAGTGTCTTCCCCATCTCCCGGGGAAGAAGTGTCAGAGGGAAGCTCCTCACCCAGCTTCTTGTCCCAGAACCCATGCCCCCAAGGCCCCATGCCCTGCCCTGCCACACTGCCAGCGAGCCTGCTTTGCTCAGTTTTATCGACAGGACCCGGATGTTGGATGTGTCCTGTCCTCTGACATTACTCAAGCTCTGGGATTTATTGGAAGTACCAGAGGAAATGTTATCTCTATCTTCTAGGGATGCTTAGCTCTTCTCTAGTGTTGGCTACCCTAGTGTGGGCTGGCACCTTCCTAGTTCATTTCCCTATAAAAATGCATTATGGGGGCCAGCAGGTGGCCTGGTGGTTAAGGAACTGGATTCCCACATGGCTGTGGTCAAGGCCTGGACTTGGTGGCTTGCTTTCCAACTTCCCCTCTCTCTCTGGTGAGCACACATGTCTTATAGCAAATTATAAATTATAACAAACAAACAAACAAAAACAATAATAATGAGTTAAATTAAATAATTCTTTTTTTGGAAATTAAATAATTCTTTAAAAATGCATTACGTAGCTGTAATAATTAAAATTGGGAACAACCCAAATCCATTGTCAGCTGGGAAATGGATAAACAAGCCCGTACCAGAGGAAATTTTGCCTCTATCTTCTAGGGATGCTTACTCTTCTAGGGATGTACATACATCCGTACACTGAAATATTACTCAATAATAAAGAGGAATGAGCTGGCGGAACTTATACAAACCTGGATGAACCTCGCATACATTACGTGAAGTGAAAGAAGCCAGACTCCAAAGACTATGTGATCCCATTTACATGACATTCTGGGAAAGACAATGCTATTGAGACAGAAAACAGGTCAGGGCCTGGGGTAGGGTAAGAGTCAACTATGAAATGGTTTGAGAGATACAATGGAATGCTATTCAGCCTTCTGAAAGAAAGACATTTTCTCACATGTTACAACAAGAATGAACCTTGAGGACACTATCCTAAGTAAAATAAGACAGTCACAGAAAGAGGAATGCTGAACAATCCCAATTACATGAGCTATCTAAAGGAGTCTCATCTATAGGAATGGAAGGTAGAATGGTGGCTGCCAGGGGCTGCGGAGAGGGGAACATTGGAAGTTGTTTAATGATAGAGTTTCTGGTTTGCAAGATAAAAACGTTCTGAGGATATGTTGTTCAACAATGTGAATTTACTTAACACTACTGAGCTGCATGATTAAAAATGGTGAAGGTGGCACTTAAGACGGTTCCAAAGAGGGCCAGCCAATGATGTGGTGGGTAAGGCAATGGATTCCCACATGGCCAGCCGTGATTCGAGTCCTGGACCTGGCAGCTTAGATCATGCTGGGCGTGTGTGCATGCATGCCCAAAGTCCTGAGAGGGGGGCGGAGGAGAAGGGATTGTGGCATGGCTATCTCTCACGGTCGATCACGTCGGAGTCCAGCCCCTTAACCGCTATGCCACTTGCTGACCCCTCTCTGAATAAATTTAATGGAAGGTAAACATAGCATTCCAAATTATAGAGAAAAAATGGATTATTCTATCATTTCTAACTTTATACTATATCGCCAAATAAATTCCACATAAAGAGTCAATATTTAAAAAGCCTTCAAAATACAGAAATCATAAAAATACAGAAAATATGTTTATGTAATCTTCACTTGGGGAAGTGCTTTCTAAGCATGAAACCAAAGGCAAATGTATAAAAGAAAAGATTAATAGATTCGACCACACATAAATTGAGCAGCCTGACATCAAAAACACTATAAATAAAACTAAATGTCAAACCACAATGAGAAAGTATGATTTGCTGTATGTATTGTAGGGCAAAGCTTAATATCCTTAATGCATAAAGTAGTGTTATGAATTGATAAGGAAAAGGCAAATATTGTAATAAAATTGAGCAAAGGACATAAAATCTAACATTTTAATTATTTGAGTTTTGTGCTTCAACCATTCACAAAGCAAGTAATAAACAGAATGGCCCAAAAAATGTGAAATATATTCAATATCACTAAATGTCAAAAAATGCAAAAGAAGAAGTATAATTTTTTTCCTGTCAAATAAAAAACAGAGTTTGAGACTTGAGAACCAGACATTTCCATGTCTTGCTGGTGCCATAAATTGACAGACACTTTCTGGAAGATAATGAGAAAATACACATCAAAAGTTTTAAGGGGTTGGTAGTCTTGGCCCAGGGGTAACGAAACACTCTGTGCCCCTGGACCCACAGGGGAAGTCCTGGGTCTCCCTGAGCATGCCAGGTGTGTGTGCCTGAGACCCATGGTGGCTGAGGCTGGGGTGCATTGCAGTGTGAAGACCCTGTTGAGGTTCCCCCTGCCTGGGAAGAAATAAACTTTAAAAATAGAGTCTTTGGGACAGCTATGTATTTGTCACCTCTCATCTGCATGCCCTGCACCCCCACCCACCACCACCACCATTCCCATTCCGTAACACTAAGGCTGAAAGTCTGCAAACTTTATTTTCCAGATTCTTTGCTGACTCTTAGATGGCCAGTGGGAGGCAGTGGCAGACAGCGGAGAGCAGGCAGAGCCGACTCCTTGGATGCCCAATGAGACCTGCGCCCCTCTGTGGTAGCCATGCCACCTGTACCTTCTGGACGGCTGAGCACCAGGCACGTGGCTCTCCTCAGAGGTCACTGGGGCCCTCCTCTCAGAAGTGCAAGCACCTGTGGTGGGTGCCCTCTGAGAGTTCCAAGCACCAACCTGTGGTGTCACTCCTGGGGTTCCCGGCATGTCCTTAGGGAGCCTCCTCCTCCACACTCCCAAGTCCTGGCAGCACCACCTCCACCCTTTTGTCCCCCAAATCTTGGGACACTAGCTGCTTCCGCAGTTATGAATCTCTGGGTTACCTGCATGAGCTTGCTTTTTATCTTAATACCTGCATCATCAACTGCCCACATTAAATGCTTGAAGACACTGGTTTCCTTGCTTCTGGTCTAATCTCAACAAATTCTGCTGGTAGGAATCATAGAAGTTTTCAAAACTTTGTGACACGATTTGTTAATAGCAAAAAATAAAAATAAAATAAGGCAAACAAAATAAACGCCACCAATCTGAGTAAATTTAGGATTGATTTGTATCCCTCCAAAATCTAGATATGCTGATGTTCTAACCCTCCATTTGCAGAATATAAGCTTAGTTGGCATAAAAGTTACTGCAGAGGTAAGCTGCTGGACAGAGGTCGTGCTAGGGTGGCCTGGACCCAGAAGCCAGTAAGACTGGCGTTCTTATAAGAGGAGAAAGACTCAGAGACACATGGGAGGAGGCCATGCACAAATGAAGACAGAGATCTAAGTGGTGCAGCAACAAGCCAAGGGATGCCAAGGATGGACACAGCACCCAGAAGCTGAGAGACAGGCATGTGTGGGCCAGAGCCTCCTGCGGAGCCCCCAAGAAAGGACCAACACTTGATCTGGGTCTCCAGAAATTCAAGAGGTTACATTTCTTCTGTTTCAAGCCACACAGTCTCTGGTCCACTGTTATGGCAGCACTAGGACACTAATACAATGAGATGGGTTAAATAAATCATGGGGCCAGCAGGTGGCAGGGAGGTTAAGGTGCTGGATCCCACGTGACTGACTGCATGGTTTGAGTCCCAGACTTGGCAGCTTAAAAATCACACCAGGTGCATGTGTGAGTGCCCAAAATCCCAAGAGGAGAATGGAGGAGAAGGGATTATGGCATGGCCATCCCCCTGGGGGGTGATTTCTCACTCCCCACCCCCTCTCTATGTCTTATTCATATGAGCACATGTGCCTGATAGCAAAAACTAAAATAATAATAACAACAATAATAATAATAACAACAATAAATATGGTAGAGTCACATAATGGAAAACAGCTATGGTCAAAATATAGAATGCTATTGTGGGAGGACATTTAGTGACATGAAGAAATGGTCACAGCGTGTTAAGTTACAGATAAAATTTTATACAACTTGAGCCCATTTTAGTAAATTGTATAAAAATGTAGGCATGGTAAATAGAAACAAATCTATCAGGTTATAAGAGGGGTTTTCAAAAAGTTCATGAAAAAAATGCACATTATGGGGGGCCAGCAGGTGGCATGGTGACTAAGGTGCTGGACTCCCACATGGCTGACCATGGTTTGAGTCTCAGACCTGGCAGTTTGCTCTCTCACTTTCTCTCTCTCTCTATCTACCTCTCTCTCTCCTCTCTGGTGAGCACACATGCCCTATGCCAAATGAAAATAATAAATAAAATTTAAAAATCAATAAATAAACAAATAAAAAGTATTTTCAAGACAAACACAAGTGCAGGGACTATCGTCATGAACTCTCCAGACACCACTTAGGTGTCTCAGACACAGAAGTGAAGACTTGCACCCCATGTGTACTGTCAGGCTGAGAGACATCCATTGCTCCTGCTGGAGCCTTGACCTCAGGAGGCGTTGAGGACAGCCCCGCCCTGTCCCCTTCTCGTGAGACATGCTGGCCATGCTAGGTAGGGAGTTGCCTCATGGGGCTGGAGATTTGGGAATCAACCCTGAGACAGAGCCTCATTTCCCCATGAGGGGAAAGAAGAGCAGCAGAATGCAATGGAGCCTTCCCAGACGTATCCTTCAATATTGACCGATATGTGAACAGGGTGCTGGGTAAAATGTGGAGCGTGAGCAGGTCATGGGGTGTGGTGCAGAGCAGGGTACAACTAGATTGTGAGTTTTAGGTCAGAGTCAACCAAGCAGAATGTCATGCCAGTGCAGAAGAGAGACCCAGAGTTTATTGGGATCAATAAACACTGACCTTGTGGGTGTGTAAGAGTGCAGATGGGGCAGCAAATAATTCTGTTTCAACATCACCCCAGGGCTAAGGATGACCAAGTGGATGGTGTAGCAAACGGGAGCCATGGAAGCCATTTGAGCTGAAGATAAGTCCACTCTTATCTGTGCTTTGGGAAGATCTCCACGGTGGTAACACATAGAGAGTGAGTTAAAAAGGAACAGATAGCTGACCAGTATAAACCTTCTAGCATGTCTTGCCTAGAACAGAAGTTGAGACAGGCTGTTCTGCAAGAAACAATGCTACAGATAGACCTACTGTGGGGGTGGGGTGGAGGGTCTTGAGTTGTGTTTCCAGAGAAATCTCTTAGGACTGCTCTTTGCTGGAACAGGCAAGACTTCAGGGGATTAAACGGAGATGGTGACTTGTTGGGTTGAGTCAGCATTAAACCCGTGAAATACAGCCTTCGAAGTCACCCAGTAGATCTTTCATCTTGAAAGCTCTTACAAAACCATAAAATGAATGGCAAATCATTTAAAAACAGCTCAGTAGCTCTTGGAGCTTAATTTCAGCCTTGCCCTTGGAAGCCGAGCTGTGGCTGTGAAGGCAAGCACTGATGCCTTGTCTAAGCTTTCCAGAAGCAGAGAGTGGTGCAGAAACACTGCTGCTTCTGTGGCTCTGGGCTGTTGCTCGGTTGACACATTTTGCAAGCCTTCCTCAGAGGGGGTCACTGAATTTGTTTGTGTGACAGATTAAGTGTCTTTCCCCAGGGACTTTGTCCTCTGACTTTGGCAGAAGCTCTAGCCTGCTGAGAGAGGAGGTGTGTTTGGGCCGATTTCAGGAGCCACTCAAGCCAATCCTCTGGTGTCCACACTTCCTCACAAGCAGGAGATTTCCTGGGTTTTCATTCCAGGTGGTGCTGCCAGTAAGATCTCTCTGGAGCTGTGTGTCTAATTTATGATCCCTCTACGTCTGCAATCCTATCCTTCCCATCTGCCTCCGTGCTCATCTCTGCCCTGCCTCCCCCTGCACTGCATTCTCTCTCGGTGCCTCTCTCTTTGGCTCTCTCTGTGCTTCCCAGCTCTCTCTACAACACGTGAGCAGGGGTGTCTCCATGTCCTTCTCTCTGCCTGCCTCTCCCTTTAATCTCTAGGCCTGTCTCTATGCCATGTTTCCCCCTGAATCTCCATGTCAGCACATCTCGGAGTGCATAGTGTTGCTGTCGCTGCTGTTGTCGCTGGTGCTGGTGCCGATGCTGGTGCTGGTGGTCACATTAATTAGGAGATGCCTGATCCGTCTCAGAGACTCACAGAACCCACATTAACCTGTCAGGGCACTCTGAAGCCTGGTAAAAATGGACCTTTCAGCTCCTATTAACCCCGTGCTTTCCATCTTACTTGTTGAACCACAGAATTCCCCACACACACCCCCAAAAGACACTTTATTGCTAACAGTCTGGAGAAAAATCATCAGCAGAATGTGCTGTTGGGAACCCCGTTCTGTGTCCCATCTTTCCTACTCTCATCTTTCCAGGTCTCCCTCTCTTTCTGTATCTCTGTCTCTTTCTTTCTTGGGTCTCTGTCTTTTTCTCTGTCTCTCTCCCTCCCTCTTCCTTGCTTCTCTCTTTATCCTCTGGGGTTTCCTCTGTGTTCAGATCTCTCCCTCTGGGTCTGTGTGAGTTCTCCTCCCCTCTCGGCATGTCCCTTTCTAGCGCTCTGTATACCTCTGTCTTTTAGTTCTCTCTCTCCTTCCCTCTCCATCTCTCTCTCCCGTCTCTCTCTCTCCACCGTTTTCCCTCCATCCCTCTTTCTTTCCGTCTCTCCTTTTGCATTTGCTGTCTTTTCTCTCTGTGTCTCATCTCCCCTACTCTGTAGACAGTGCTAGACTGAGGTCCAGGATGGGGAGGTCTGGCCGCCGGGCCTGGGTGGTGACTGTGGGTTCCAGTGAGGCTGGTGTGCAGGGAGCTTCTCCACCGGCAGAGAGCCTGTGCTGCAGGCTGGATGCTCTTCCAGGTCCAGGTGGGAGGCGCGGCTGGAGGGACATGGGGCCAGCCCGCTGCAGGCCTTGGGGAGCGTCTGACCCACTGACTTCCGGATGCCACCAGGGATGAGCAGGAACACCCATGAGAAGGAGTACACACGGAAGTCCGGAAGCACTGAGTGCTTCTCCTTCCGCTCTGTATTTCCCCCGTCCTCCGCCGTGCATCTGTCCTCTTCCTCCTCTCCTTGTCTTCTTTTGCCTTGATGTTTTCTGAAGATGGTGACCTGCTTCTGCCCCGAGAGCCCTGCTAGTAAGATCTGGCCTCTGTCTGACGCTGTAGATGTCACTGAGAACTTGGACCCACTGCTGCAGCAGCCCAGTGCAGACAGCAGACCTGTTGCAAGACCCAGAGAGGTTAGTGACTTATGCGACATTTTAAAGAAGGGAAGCCCAGTTGGCCAATGCTGTGTCCACCTTCTGCAGCTCCATGGTGCCCACAAACTCCTCCGAGGTGTGGCTTTACCTAGAACATGCCGTTTCCCAAGCCCTCCCCTGGCTCTGGTCCTCTGTGATGTGACTCTGGCAAGGACAGAGCCTTCGATGCTGGGGCACCTCGGGTTCTGGCCAGTCCGGGGCAGGGTTTTTGAGCTGTGGCCTTGGGATGGGCAGCAGCCCTGGCAGGACCTTTGCTGATCAGTCTTGTTTTCCTCCAACCTTGGCTCCATTTTGTCAGGAGGAGCCAGGGAGTAGGAGCTGGCCCTGATGCAAATCCCTCTGGATCCTGGAACACTGACCTCAGCGGTTTTGGTGACAGGTGAATTCCCAGGCTGTGTTACATAAGGAAACACAAAGTTCACGTTTCCCAACAGACCAGAAACCATTTCTCGGCTGTCACCTGCCATCGTTAGGGGCAAAATGAGGGGGAGGGGAAGGAGCAGGATGGAGCTAGAGGAGGGCCCGGCAGGCTTCTGGGACCTCTTAGTGGGAGGCTCCTTTGAGACCTGGTGTTCCACCAGGCACAGGGGACATTTATCTCATTTAATACTCACTAGTCCTGGGGGTAGGAGCTGCTTGTCCCAAGCTGTGGAAGAGGGATCTGAGGCTTGGACCACCAATCCTCAAGGCCCCCAAACCAGGCCTGTTCTCACATGAAGCGACTCCCATTGGGAGGTGGTGGTGCCTCAAAGCAGGGGCTGCCCCAGAGCCAGCTCAGAGAGCATGTGCTGGGGTGCTGTGAGCCCAGCAAGCACACCTCAGATGACAGCGGGACTCAGGAACCACCCACCCACCGTCGGACCAGCAGTGTGGCCAGAAGCCAGGCCTCTGCTGTACACCCTGGGCAATGGAGAGACAGGAAATGACCTGGAGCTCCTGTGAGGACCAGACCCTCCCGAGAGAGGAAGCTGAACAGCTGGGACTCGGCACTGCAGGCCCGTTGGTCAGAGGAAAGCATTGAAGAAAGCCCCAGTGCCCATGAAGAGGAGTCTCGATTCCTCACCAGGGGTGCTTTCTCACTGTCCCTCTCTCTATCGGTCTCTCGCCAGCAATGGTGTGTGTCCTCTGCAAAATGTAAGCCTGAAGAGCCTAGAGAAACAATAGGCCAGCCACAGTGGCACAGAGGTGACACGATATTCACAGCGTGATGGGAAAACCACCTGGGAGGGTCCAGGGTTTGCATCCGGATGCGTGTGTCTGTGATGCTGAGGCTGGAGGCATTATGGCGTCAGGACCCTGCTGGGGTGCCTCTCTTACTCATGGAAGAGATAAATAAGTAAACTTGAAAAAACAAGCAATAGATCCACAATGAAAATGTCCTAGGGGTCTCTTTGAGACTGACAAGGAGAGCAGCCCAAGAAACATCAGTTTGTGATGGAGCAAGTAATAGCCTAAGATGCACATCGTTATGTGAAAAGATAACATGAAACACAAAGCCTTCTATTTTCAAACGTTGTTATATAAAGGAATGTCAATGCGCACAGCCACAGGCCTGGAAGGAGACATCTGAAGTGACAGTGGGGTTCCCTCTGGGAGAAGGGCTGGAATGAAGGGGGATAGGGTGATGGGAGGGGGGCAGAGACAAGGGGGAGTTTTGATTGAGCTGCTGTGTTTGAATTGCTTACTGAAAAAAATATGATTATGTGTTTCCTGATTAATTAAAAATAAATGTATTGAGACCAGGAGGTGGGGTGGTGGTTAAGGTGCTGGACACTCATACACGGGCAACCACGGTTTGAGTCTTGGACTTGGTGGCTTGCTTCTCACTTTCCCTCTCTCTTTGTCTGTCTCTCTCTGGTCAAATTAAAAAAAAAAATTAAAAATGAATGAATAAAATAAAATAAATAATTCTTTAAAAATGTTTTAAATAAATAAATAAATACATACATACATAGATAGAGCCAGCCAATGCAATGGTGGTTAAAGCTGGCTACCACATGGCCAACTCTGAGGTTCGAGTCCCAGACCTGGTGGCTTGAAAATCACACCAGGAGCATACACATGCTTGCCCAAAATCCTGAGAAGAGAATGGAGGAGAAGGGATTACTGAGTGGCCATAACCACCCCCCGCAGGGGAGGTGACTTCTCACTTTCCCTCTCTCTCTGTCTCTTTCCAGCGAATACATGTGCCCCATGACAAAAACTCTAAAACAAAGCAAAACAAAACAAAATAAAACAAAGGCATCAGTAAATAAGAAGAAAAGATGTAAATAAAGAGTGTGTGTCTTATGTGCATTAGGGGCAGGAGCTGCAGAGATGACAGATGGAGACTCTGTCCCAGAGAACTTAAAACAGTGAGGAAGGTAAATGGCGAACCCAGAATGACAATCCAAGGAGCTGTGACATCCCAGGGAATCACACAATCTGGCTTGCCAGGAAGAACCCTGGAATTTTTATCTAGAAGGTGCATTTGGGGGGGAGCTCTGAAGGATGAGTAGGAGCCTGACTAGAGACAGAAGCACGTTCCTGGCAGAGGAAACAGCATGAGCAGATGCCACATGGCAGCAGGATCCAAGGCCATCTCCAGCCGTCAGTGACATGGACAGCTCTTCCAGTCCAGCTCCTCTTCCCACTAGAGCTAGGACATCTGGAGCCTGCACAAAGCCACCCAGGTCCCAGTCTGACCTTGCCCTCTCTGCTGCATAATCTCTCTGGTCCTGTTCCCTGTCTGGAAAGGGAGAAAGACTCATTTCTGCCCCGCCAAGTTTCCAGGATCATCATGGAGATCAAGTGGGATGATGCTCGGAAAAGTGTTTCATAAACCCGGAAGCACCAAAGAAATATTTTTTCAGAGTCCAGTCTTGCTCTAGAAGCTGGGCCAGTTACCTAAAAAGAAAACATAAATTTACAGAGGATCTGAAATTTCCCCTCTCACACCCCCAGGCCTCTATTAACAAGAGGTAGGCAGAACCCTCTTGGCTGATCTCATTCCAGAGGAAATATGCAAAGGTGAAAGGAGAAGGTGTGGGCTGGGAGGAGGTGGCCCTGTCACAGCCATGGGTCTGAGGGCAGTTGTCCTTCTGGCAGGTCAGGCTCAGGACCAGCTATGAAGTCATCAAGTAGGACTTTCTTTGCTTTCAGTCTTGGCTGTTCTCTATTCTTTACATCTTGCCAAGGAAACCAACTCATCGAAGATTTCATACCTTTCATCCTGCAGAGGAGAGTTCTGGTCTTCCCCTTGAGGATGCCCAGGGTTCCCTGTGCTGAAATGATCATGGTCATTCATGGCCCCCCATAGTTCAGAAAGCAAGCAGGGGTGCCACTCAGAGCTCCCAGGCCTTCGACTTCATTAGGGATCAGAACTGTCAGCGGAGGAGACTCACGGTGGCAGGAGGTTCCAAGGCTTGGCTGAGCTGCCCAACTTTGCTCATCATGATTTCCATCACAGACTCCAAGCTCAAGAAGTAGCCCACAAAATCGGAAAGCAATGCTGCTATTCCAGGTAGAAAGCTGCAAGGGTCTGTGTGAGACCCTCATGCTTGTGTGTGCCTGCCTCTCATATACCATGTCGGCCTGAGAAACTGGGTTTATAATCGGCCAAGCAAAACTTGGAAGACTGTTTAGGAGAAATCCAGAACAAGCTGGAGCCTTGGCTGTAGTACCCAGCTCTGAGTACAAGGGAGCCAGGTGGATGGTAGAAAACTGGGACAAAGATCTGGCCACCTGGGGTCCTAGCTCATAGTCTGGAGTGTGAATAATGTAGAGGTATGGACATGTGACAAGACGTGATGGGCCGTGATAGCAAATGAAAGCGTCTTCAAGACCACTCTCTGTTGGATGACTGGCAAGAGGGACTTACACAACTCTGAAAAGCTGTTATAGTCATGATTGTAGTTTATGACAGTGAAAGAAAGGAGATAAAAATTAGCATTAGCCCAAGAGAAACCAGTCAGGAGCTTCCCGTTGCCTTCTCCCAGGGGAGTCTTCCAAACAGGCTTTAATTTAGCTAGAAACAATGTGTGGAGTGTTGCCTCCTGAAGACACTCACCTGAGCCTTCATGTCCAGAGTTTTTATTGAGGGTAGGCCATGTGCACATGGCTGACCACCTGAGTGGCTGCTGTTACTCAGTCTCCTACCCTTTAGAGGTCAAACTGGTATGGCCCAAAGCCCTCACCATAGATCTCATTGTTGGCATAGATGTTTTAGTCCCTTACTGTGTTGATAAACAGAAATACCACAGGCTGGGTAATTTAATAAGAATAAAGGTTTATTTGGCTAATGATTCTGGTGGCTAGGAAGTCCAAAGGCATGGGGTTGGCATCTGGCCAGCCTCCGCTGCATCCAAATAGAATGAAGTAGAAGAGTCAGCAGGTACATGCAAGGGGAGAGAAAAAAGAAAGCAACCTGTGGGAAGTCATCTTCTTTTCTTTACTTTTGTTCTTTCTTTTTTTTTTTTTTTATTAGTTTAATATAGGATGTGTGCTCTCATCAGAGAGGGAGAGAGAGCGAGAAAGTGAGAAAGCACCTCTAAGGGGGGATGGCCACATCACAATCCATTTTTCCCTCTGAATTTTGGGCAGACACACACACATGCCCAGGATGTTTTTCAAGTCACCAGGTCTGGGACTCAAACATGTAGTTAGCCATGTGGGATCCAGCTGCCTTAATTACCACACCATTTGCTGGCCCATCCATCTTACTTTTGTAACAACTGACTTTTGCGGGAACTAACCCATTCCCACAAAAGCAAGAACCTCCTCCCCCTCACAAGGTGGCATTAATATAAGCCATGATTCGTGAGGGCAGATCCACTATTATCTAAACACTGCCCACTAGGCTCCAGCTCCTAAAAGTCTTAAGGTAAGACGGGTGGGCCAGCAGTGGTGTGATGCTCGCAGGGAGAATTTGCTTACGCAGGACCCAGTCTACCTTAAACTGTGGGGAGGTTGAGAACAGAAGAGTAACCAGGAAGGCCAAGGCTCATTCATTCATGAAGAGCTGTTAAGTCAAGAGTTGCTACCACGAGGTGTGTAAGATGAGGGACAACCAGGAGGAGGCTCTAACCCAGAGACAATACAAGCTGCCGGAACATCAAGTGACCAAGTGTGGCTGAAAGATCTAGAACGTTTCACTAAAAGGCAAGAAGTCAGTCTCCTCTTCAATGTTTTTTAAGTTAATTTCTTTCTTCCATGAACAAGAGAGACAGATAGAAAGAGAGTCAAAGAGGCAGGCACTCCCGAGGTGGCCTTCATACTGTGACACATCCCCAGCTTCAGCCAGCTCTGGATCATGAGGACCTGCCCAGCACACGTGTGCTTGGCGCGTTCAGGGAGGTCTCCAGATGTGAACCCAGAACCTTCCTACATGGGTCAGCCTCACGGAGCATTGCATTACTGCCGTGCTGCCATCTGACCCTTACTCTTCTATTTCTGTGTCTCCTATTTTCTTCTTTCTCTAAGGCTACCACTCAGAAATTAAAATATGGCTTAGTCCTTTCTTGAGATGTGAGAGGACAGTGGGGAATACATGATACGCTGGCCCCCCACTATTAGAGAAAAAGAGAAGTAAAGGGGCATGTGGTAAAGCGCATTTGCTGATTGTAGCTGGTCATGACAAAGAAGGAGTTGACTGGATAAGCTGGCCACTGGAAGACAGAACCAGCAGAAGGGAGTGAAATCAGGAGGGAGGTTTTGCCTGCCTACAAGAGAATTTAATTAATAATCAGCATTATTGAGACAGGCAAATTTACCCTATGTGGTAATGAGTTCTCTGTCATTGGAGCATGAAGTTGGGGGACTGCATGGCTGCCTGTCGGTAATGCTGTGAAAGGAATCCTTGCTCTAGGCAGGAGAACGAACCAAAAGGAACCACTGCTACACTCTCCCCAGGTGACCTCATCTCGTCCATCCTCTTACATGTTCAGAACTTCCCAATTTAAAATTCCACCCCAGACCAGTCCCCTTAGCTCCAGGATCTTGCCGGTCTTCACCGAATGCCCAGGACCTAGAACATATCTGGCATACAGTAGGGATTCAGTAAATATTTTTGAACAGTTATACAAACTTCAGCCTTCCCCTTTCTCTTCTCCCTTGGTTTTGTATAATCATCACTTGAGCAAGCAACCCACCTTTTGTGCAAATAGCCCACGAGCCTTGCACAGCTATGCCTTGCTTCCACCCAACTTCTAGGACACCCAGGGGCATAAGTTAGACATTCTATGTTGCCCTGTCCAGGGCCCTATCTACATGTCCCCTGTGATACTGAGTTTCTGGGGATAGGAACTATATCTGATTCATCATTGCATTCCCAATTCCCAGCCCAGGCACTGGCATAGCGTGGACTCAGGACCTGAATGTTGCATCAAATTGTGGATTTCCCAGCTCTGATCCTGGCCCAAGTGGACTGGGGCTGGCTGACCTTCCCCATGTCTTCTGCCACTTGAGCATGTATTCAATTAATGAACTAGCTCCTCTGATGCTAGGAAATCTATTTCACTTTAATGAAATCCAATTAGTGCCTTCACTGTGGAGCCCTGAGCTTTTTCAGACCAGAAGATGCTGAATGAGGGGACGCCTCTTCCTGTAACCCAGATGTGCCATCCCCGCCTCCAATTCCCTTCCAGGAACAGGACTGCTAATCATTATTTTTCAGCCTCTTTTATCTTCAAATGCACATCTGTTTCCGACATTTCCCTGTCCCAGGCAGGATTCTTTGAATGTACTCTGCAGAGTAACATGGGAGGGTATTCATATGCTTTTCATCTACTCATCCACTTTGCAATTTTCCACTTACTCATGCTCCTGCTCACTCACATGTGCATCTACTCATCTACCCTTCCATCCCAACACTCATTCATTCACCCACCTGTTCTCTGAAAGAAACATCCACCAAATTGTCTGACCTCTCATCCACCCACCAGTCATCCTCTCATTCATCCATGCACCCATCAACTCATCTACCATTTGTCCGCCCTTCCATCCATCCATCTATCCACCCAAATGCTCCTCCACTTCTCCATCTATCCATCCACCTACCAGCTGCCCCTCCACCTGTCCACCTAAACATCCATCAACATCTGTTCATCTATCCATCCATTAACTCATTCACTCATCCATTCATCCTTATACCCATCCTCTCATCCATCCGTTCACCCATCAACTCACCTACTATTTATTGATTCACCCATTCATTTACCTACCAAGCCACTCCCCGACCCATCCATTCATCCAGCCAGCCATCCACCCAGCCACCCAGCCCCACACCTCTCTGTGCAAACACATAGATAAATAACCATTTATCTGACAGCTTGCTTTGTGTGAAGTCCTCTGTTTGGCACCAGAGGAACAGATATGTACGAGATGCAGTTACTCCCTTGAAGAAGATTCCAGTCTGGTGGAGAAACCTGACACAGGTCTGGTTAAGACTATGAGCTCTTCCATTAGAAAAACCTGGAATAAAATTCCAGCTCTACTGCTAAGGAGCTCAATTTCTTGGTAGCTTAATTTTTTGTGCCTCAGTTTTCTCATTTCAAGAACTATCCACCTCATGAGTAATTGTGATAGTTAAATGAGCTAGTTCAATGTAAAGTACTTAATCTAAATCCTGGCATATATTAAGGGCTCCACCAGCTATCAACTATTATTTATAGCATGGGAACCATGGTATTATTATCCTTTCCCTCATGTGTTAGTTATGGGGTTTAACTACTATGAATTAAATAATTAATTTATGTACTATTTACCAAATATTAACTGCATGTTATGGTCTGTGCTAAGCTCTATGCTCTTCAGGAGCTTAGAATCTTTTTTCTTTTTATTTCCTTCCTTCCTTCCTCCCTCCCTCCCTCCCTCCCTCCCTCCCTCCTTCCTTCCTCTCTCTCTCTCTCTCTCTCTCTCTCTCTCTCTCTCTCTTTCTTTCTTTCTTTCTTTCTTTCTTTCTTTCTTTCTTTCTTTCTTTCTTTCTTTCTTTCTTTCTTATTTTACCATAGGGTGTGTGTGCTCTCAGAAGAGAAACAGAGAAGGAGAGTAAGAAATCACCTTCCAGGGAGGGTCATGCTCAATCCTTTCTCCTCCATTGTCTTCCTGGGATTTGGGGCAAGCATGCACAAGTGCCCGGTGTGATTTTCAAGCCACCAGTGGGACGTGAACTGCAGCCAGCCATGTGGGAGTCCAGCACCTTAAACATAGCATCACCTGCTGGTCCCCAGGAGTTTAGAATCTTATTAAGCAGTCAAGACATACACACTTGAAATAACTCATTAGTAAGAAGCACCACAAGAACGGTCATCATAATAATGGCAGCTAATATTTATCGAGAGCTCATGGGCCAGGCATTATTCCAAGTAGTCTATATATACTAACTGATTTCATGCTCTTAACTCGGAGACAGCGCCTAGTATTTGTCCCATTTTACAGACGAGGAAATCAGGGCAAGAACAGGTCGGTGTCTCATCAAATGTCACAGGGCTGGTATGTGGAGGGGGTGGGATTTGAACCTGGATCAGCAAAAGGGGGCTTGGCCAAGAATGTACAATAGGAGCATGCAAAGGGAAAGATTCATGTGGGCAAACTGTGTGGCGAGGATGAAAGGAGAGGCAGGGAAATAACTTCCCTGGGAGAAGAGTGTTCTAAACGCCTTCCCCAGGTGTGAATCATGGATCGACTGCAATAGAGTCCTCTGTTTCCACGTCCCAGCCAGAGTCACTGAATCACAACCGCTGGGGAGGGCCGAGGAATCTGCATTCTAAGCATGAGTTCCTATCTGCTGAAGTTGGAAAACCTTACCACTCTGCAGTTGAAGTCGAGGCTCCTCCTCGGCTCCACCACACACTCCCTGTGTGATGTCAGGCACAAAGCTTAGCCTGCCTGAAGCTCAGCTTCCCCACCAGACAGAGGGTATAATAGCATTCGCCTCCTGGCACTTTACAATGGGATGAGTTAATATGTGTATGGAGCTTGGCCCATGACTGGATAGTGGTGGGAGACAGAATACAGAGACTTTAAAAACTGTGCAAAAGTAGAATTAAAGCATGAAATTATTGGGCCAGCAGGTGGCGTGGGATTTAGGTGGACTCCCATATTGCCAACTGCAGTTGAGTTCCGAAGCTGGCAGCTTGAAATTTTATGCTGGGCCCATGTGTGTGCATGCCCTAAATCCTAGGAGGAAAATGGAGGAGAGGGGATTGTGGCGTGGCTATCCCCCCCAGGGTGATTTCTTACTTTCCTTTTCATTGTCTCTGTCTTCCTGTGAGTGCACACGTGGAGGGTGGGGAGGCTATTTTAAAAAGTATGAGATTATTTGGGTACATGGAAAGGACTCCATATATAGTTCTGTCACAATATGCATTTTCCATGAACTATCTGAGGACCCCCCACACACACACACACCAACAGTGCTGGGGTTCCAGGTGCAAGGGATGACCTCCAGTGTGGTAGTAGGAAGGTCAAGGCGAGAATGGACGCTTTCAAAATCAAAGGATCTCCGTGGGCCTGGTGCGGAATTCGTCAGGCTCACCAGGCTTCCAGCCCTTCAAGGCGCTTGTCAGCTTAAGCACTGACCTTCTTCATCCAGGGACTTGCCCAACAGCTTAGTTCTTGGAGCCATCACCCAGAGCAATCAGCTGGTATGTGTGGCGGCATGTGCTTAGGACCTGGCGGGGCTTGTTGTGCATACCACCTCCAAGCCCACGTGGCATCTGTAGCTGGTCCCCCAGGGTGTGGCCTGCCACACACACGCCTACGAAAGCCCCCGCCCCCTCTCGGCTTTGGATATAGCAGATGGCACTGCTTCAGGACACGGCACCTGCTTCTGCAAGGTGGGCCACGAGGTCACCCCGCAGTAGGGCTCTCTTGGGTTGGCATGACCAGGGGTCACCACGACAGCTGATAAATGAAGTTCATCCACCGGTGTGCCTGTCCTGTCCGTGTGATGGTCACTGTGGACGAACAGCTTTCAGATCTGCCAGCCACTGCTGGTGCCCTGTCGTTGCCTTCCTGGCTATGGTTGGATAACGTAGTGTTCAGTATGACTCTGGCCAAGCAAGCAGGGACACCCATAGTGGCATTTTAAAATCTGGGTCAGTCTGGGTCAGCCACTGTACATGATGCTGAATCTGGGCTGTAATTGCCAGAGAGAGTGTGTGCTCTCCAGAGAGACAAAGAGACAGAGAAAGGGGGTTTACAGGGAGTGGGAGGCATCGAACCCTGAGCCTAGATCCCCAGATCCATGGAGCACAGGCTGTAGAGATCCCGGACTCGGGTGCCTCGCAGAATGTAGTGCAGGAGCTCTGAGAAGCCCCAGCCTGAGGAAGGGAACAGCCCCAACCCTTATGGCCTTGTCAGAGTAATGGCCACCTTGTAACCTCACAGGAGTTCGTTGCTTGGCAACGTCTAGCAGGGAAGGTGTATCAGTTTGCTGGGGCTGCCATTATGGAGTACCGGAAACTGAATGGCTCAAGTAGCACACCGTCATCTGCTGTGGTTTGACTGTGGAGTTCACGTGGAAGCCTAATCACCGAGGTGATGGTATTGGAAGGGGGGGCTTCTGGGGGGATGATTAGGTCATGAGGGCTCTGCCCTTGTAAAGGGGGTTAGGTACCCTTACAAAGGGCTCAAAGGAGGTAGTTCATCCCCTCATCCCCTCGGCCTTCCGCTTGTGAGGACGCCGCATCCTCCCTTCCAGAAGACTGAGTTGTCAGGTGCCATCTTGGAAGCCGAGAGCAGCCCCTCCCAGACGGCCAGAGCTGCTAGTGCTTTGATCTTGGGCTCCGGCACTTCAGATCTGTGAGGAATGGAGTTCTGTTAGTTATACCTCACCCAGTCTCAGGTATTTGTTAACTTGCTAAGATACTGTCTCACAGTTAAGAAGGTCTAACCTGGGGGCCGGCTGTCAGCAGGTTCTGTTCCTTCCGACACCATGGGGAGAATCTGCCCCAGGCCTGTCTCTGAGCTTCTGGAGGTCTGACAATCTTTGGTGTTCCTTGGTGTCTAGAAGCATCACTGACCTCTGCCTTCCTCTTCACACGGTGTTTTGTGTGTGTGTGTATGTGTGTGTGTGTGTGTGTGTGTGTCCAGATTGCCCCTTTTTATAAGGACAACAGTCACATTGGAGCAGGGCTCACCCTGTTCCATCTTAACTAATCACATCTACAGCTAATTACATCGACAAGGACCTTATTCCCCAACAAGGATACATTCTGAGGGGCTGGGGGCTAGGACTTATGAATTTGGGGGGCATGATTTTGTCCATTATAGGGGGGATTCTGGGAGATGTAGTTCCCACCCTTACATGGGGGGACAAGATGGTGACAGACAGTCCTCACAGTGATGTTGGCTCATCCATTCACGCACGCTCTCATCCTTGAAGCATTTACTGAGCACCTACTCTGTGCCGGGCTCTATGTCTGGTGTCGGAGACACAAAGGTGGATTACGCCTTTCCTCCATGTGCCCTGGAGGTGAGCTGAAAGTAAACCAGTAAGTCATAGCACAGCAGAGCACTTGCGGGCACGCAGAGATCCGGGAGGGCACCCTGAGAAAGGGACATGCAAGAGAGGAGCTGGAGCGCAGGGCGCGGTGGAGGGCAGGAGGACATTCCAGGCAGAGCCATTTCCCGTCCCGGCATGGGCCGTTCTGTGGGCCAGCTCCTGAGGGAGGGCTGGAGGGAGCGGAGGGCTAAAAATCAGAATGCCACTCCTGGGTCATGGTTCCCTGTAGAAGTCAGCGTGGGAAGAGGGGACACCTACACCACACTCACCGTCCTGGGCTGCTCCCGCTCATCTCATTGCTTTTCTTTTTAAAAATGTTTTATCGTATTATTATTATTCTATACATCTGATCATTATACATCATTTGGCTTAAAAGAAAATTTACCCAACGTGAAATACACTTCAGACCAGTCCTGTTAAGAATACTATGCACGTTATCATTGACAGGTAATAACCATTGCTGTGTCCCACTCCTCATCGAGTTTTCTATATTGCCAGAGAGTGTGTGCGCTCGCCAGAGAGACACAGAGAAACAGAGAGAGAGAGAAGGAAGGAGAAAGTCCCCCATGAGGTCTGGTCACACTGCACTCCCTTCTACATTTCTCTTGGTTTTTAAGATTTTGGGCACACACATGCTCCTGGAGAGTTTTTCAAGCCGTCGGGTCTGGGAATTGAACCATATGGTCAGCCGTGTAGGATCCGGCTCCCTTCACCACTAGGCCACAGGCTGGCCCCCATCATTTTAAACATGGAAAAGCAGAGGCTTAAGTGGAGTGACCTCCAGGAGGTGGCTGGCTAGTGCAAATGGCCGCCTGGAGGTTCCCGTGCTCCGAGGGGCCCCAGTGCCGTAGGAGGACTGCATCCTCTCGCTCACTCACTCATTCACGTGGGTACGTTTAGAGCTGGCTACCTCCTCTGAGTCCACAGCTTGCCTGTGTGGCTCTCTCCTGCCCCCTGGGAGTCACCTGAGAGTGAGACTTTGACTTCGCACTGCAGGACCCAACTCAGAAAGGTTGGCGAACGAACCACAGAGCAATCGAGTCGCTCACCTCTGCACGCCTTGCTCACACGGCGTGTTTGTGCTCCTCTCAAAGTTTCCCAATCGCAGGCCCTTATGTTTGCACACTGTAAGCAAACAAGCTCACAACGTATCTTATCTCATTGTCAGTAGCCAGGCAGGGCAGGAGGCGGTCGGTGTTGCAGATAAGGACGATGAGTCTAGACAGGAAAAGTCCCTGTCTGAGGACAGGCCAGCAGGACTCCAGGGAGGAGCCAGTGTCCTCTGCTCTGAAGACAACCATCAGGTCAGGGCCAGGGGACAAGCAAGCGAGGTTGGGGCCCCATGAGGGTGGAGTGGAGAGGAAGATGGTGACTCTGCGGTGGGCAGTGGGCTGGCGCCTCAATGGAGGGCTTATTCAATGAGGAGCTTAGCCAGGGGCCCAGGGGAAAGGCGCAAGGGGCCACAGCAGTAGCTCAGGAGGAAAATGCAAGCGATCTGGATTCTGGAGGAAGCAGTGTGGATGCACCAGGGTGGGGTGGAAAGCCATCAGAATGCACAGGGTTGAGGGGCACAGAGCCATGGGTGTTGCACAGGGCTCAGGGTCACAGAGTCGCAGGGGTGTATGGGACTGAAGGGCACAGAGACGCAGGGGTGTATGGGAGTGAGGGGCACGGAGCTGCAAGGGTGTATGGAAGTGAGGGGCACGGAGCCGCAGGGATGTATAGGAGTGAGGGGCACGGAGCTGCAGGGGTATATGGGAGTGAGGGGCACAGAGCCTCAAGGGTGTATGGGAGTGAGGGGCACAGAGCTGCAGGGGTGTATGGGAGTGAGGGGCACGGAGCCTCAAGGGTGTATGGGAGTGAGGGGCACGGAGCCTCAAGGGTGTATGGGAGTGAGGGGCATGGAGATGTAGGGGTGTATGGGAGTGAGGGGCACAGAGCTGCAGGGGTATATGGGAGTGAGGGGCACAGAGCCTCAAGGGTGTATGGGAGTGAGGGGCACAGAGCTGCAGGGGTATATGGGAGTGAGGGGCACAGAGCCTCAAGGGTGTATGGGAGTGAGGGGCACGGAGCTGCAGGGGTATATGGGAGTGAGGGGCACAGAGCCTCAAGGGTGTATGGGAGTGAGGGGCACAGAGCTGCAGGGGTGTATGGGAGTGAGGGGCACGGAGCCTCAAGGGTGTATGGGAGTGAGGGGCATGGAGATGTAGGGGTGTATGGGAGTGAGGGGCACAGAGCCACAGGAGTGCACAGGGCCAAGCGCTGCAGAACTGGGGGATGCACAGGGCTGAGAGGCGCAAAGCCATGGGGCTGTGCAGGGCTGAGGGTTGCAGAGCGGAGGTGCACAGCATGACCGCCCAGGCGGGATAGAACGCGCAGCACAGACTAGACTTTCCAGCCTCTCGACTGTGGGGGAGGCCAGGGAGGCAGCAGGGGTGACCCTGGCGGTCTGTATGGAGCAGTGAGGTCCCATGTGCTGCATGGCAGGCTGTGGTCAGCTCCGGAGGGCCCAGGATGGGTTTAACCCTGAACACGCCAAGTGTGAGACACCTGGTGGCACTCTGCCGTTCCTCTGCCGAAACTCCTTTACTACCCACGTCCTCTCCTCCCCCAGGGGTGAGTCCTGGCTCCCGGGATGACCCATGACGATTCCATGCACACTCTCCTAGAAAAGCCTGGGGTTTGAAATTTACCCAGCTTGGGGGCAGGGCATTTTCCTAAGGAAAGAAAATTGTACCTAAAATTTCCGGTACTATGAAACGTATCTGTTTGGCTGACAAACATCACGCAGGGGAGGGGCTCTGTGCTGTGAGGGCTGGAGTTTGAGCTGGCCAGCCTCGCTGGCCCTCACCCCACCCACACCTGTCCCACCCTGTCCACGAACCTGCTGTCACTTTCTCAGGCTGTGCCTGCTGGTAGAAGGCCCTCACCATGGCTCTTCTTCACCAGCGGGGTTTCAGCCTGGAAATCTGCCCCGCCCAGAACTCCCCCCCACCCCCACCAACCCCCCACTTCCATCCCAGCTCCCCTGCTCCGCCACCTGTCCCTCCTCCCCTCAAGGCTAAACTCCTCATAAGAGTGGAGGGAGGCGGGGACCAGCAGTTAGTGCAATGGCTATGTCGCTGGACTCCCACATAGTCAACCGTGGTTCGAGTCCCGGACCCGGTGGCTTAAAACTCACGCCGGGCGCGTGTGCGTGCGTGCCCAAGATCCCAAGAGGAGAACGGAGGAGAAGGGATTGCGGTATGGCCATCCCCCCTGGGGGGTGATCTCGCTTTCTGTCTCTCTGTCTCTCTCTGTCTGTCTGGCGCGTTCACGCGCCCTATAGCAAAAACCTCTCCAAAAAAAGGAGTGGAGGGAGGCTGCATTTCTGGAGCTTCTAAGCCAGTCGTTCGGTGGCTCTGGCCCAAGAGCATGATGCCGATTTGGGGTGGTTGATTGCGCACTCCCTGGGGTCTGCAGCAGCTGGGCCGCCCTTCCCTGGCCAGGGGGTGCCGGGCCTGAGCCAACCTGGCTTTCTGTGAGTCCCACCAAGGAGGGAAGGGTGAGCCCAGCTGTCAGGCTGTTCAGTTTGAAAGGGTCCCACTGAGACCGTCCTCCCTGAGGTCAGCCCAGCCCTGGAAGACCCCTCCCAACACACACACACACACATGCGCACACGGGCTGGCTGTGGACACCTCTCAGTCTAGGATAAGCTAGGCCTAGGTTTTGAGACTTGGTGAAGTTGGCATTGTGTTTATGAGGTGGAGGGAGTTGAGGGGCTCATTTACTGATGTGAGGGAGCAGCTGGGACTCTGCTCAGAACTTGGCAGAACGCAGAGCTCACCCAGCAACAGAAGTAGGAAGACCTGTGTTCAAGCCCCCTTCCTGCTGTGTGACTTGGGTAGTTCACAGCCTCTCTGATCTCTGTTGCCTCCCCTGTACCATCTGCACTATCTGGGTAATATAAACCACTGTCACCTTGGGATAGGTGAGATAATAATGCAGAGACACTGGTAACTTGGCATAGCAATTTATAAAAATTCAAAAATGTGTTTGAGAATTCATGCTCTAAGGATTTGGTGAAATGAAACTTGATAGACGAAAAACAAGCAAAGGATTCTGATATTTTAAAATTCATGAAAGAAAACAGTCTGTAGATGAAGAGAGAGGGGAAGAGAGAGAGTGGCTCAGTTTTCCGAAGGGCCTCGCATGACTGATCTGGCCCAACACCTGTTTGCAGATGGGGGCCGAGGCACTGTGCTGAGCTGGGAGGTGCTCCGTCCTTTGGGGGCAGGTCTCTGAGGTCAGAGGCCCGCCCAGAGATGCAGAATGAAGGCAGACGACGCGAGTAAAGTAGGGAAAGAGAAGGTTCTAGTTGGAAAGTGAGGATTATTATCAGAAAGATGCGCCCCGGGCCATGAAGGCAATGGTGGCAGCTGTCAGGACAAGCGGGCCGGGGTCACTTTAAGGGGGCCTTGTCGTGAATATTTAGGGCGGGAGGTCCGTAGCCGTCTCTTCTGTTTGATCTCAGGGACTTTGGTTGAGCCGTGTACCTCTCCTGGAAGGGAGTCTTATTACCTGGTTGGGGAGTCACTCACCTGCCAGTGTGGACTTGGAAGGAGGAGCATGAGCACGGGGATGAGCTGCCCGTGTCCGTGGGAAGTGGGTGCTGACCACGTGTCCGGAGAATTCCTGTGTGCCTATGTGGGTGGCGGAGGGAAGCGGCCAACCTTCCCTAGGTCCTTGAACGACAGTTTCAGCAATGAAAGTATGTAAGCTGCCATCCCTGGGGCAGTGGAGGGTGTGTCAGATGTCCCCTTTGTTGGCATGCTGGGACTCCCTGCTCATTACCGTGTACCCATGACCCTGCCAGATCTCTGCGAGGCGCAGAGCAGGGGGCAGCTACCCTGATGTTACAGATGAGGAGCCGCAGCTCAGAGCTGCAACGTGGCTGGCTCTGGCTGTAGAAACAGGTGAATCCAAGCCGCTTGGCCTGGACTGGGGGGCACATGGCGTCCTGATGGATTGGGATGGGAGAAAGAAGCAGAATCATGAGGAGGACGTGGAAGGGAAGGAATTTTCCCTTCTCTTTTGACAGTTTACTGACAAACACTGACAACAGGCAGATTAATCAGTAAGTGAAAAGACAAGCACATTTTATTTAACACACATTTTATTTAAGTGTATACAGGAGTCAGAAAATATGAACGCAAAGAGGGGCCAAGTAGTTGAGGATTCATTTTTTAATTTTTATTTATTTATTTTGGAGAGGTTTTTGCTATAGGGCACGTGCGCTCACCAGAAAGACAGAGAGACAGAAAGCGAGAAATCACTCCCCAAGGGGGATGGCCACACTGCAATCCCTTCTTCTCCATTCTCCTCTCAGGATCTTGGGCACGCACGCACACACACTCAGTGTGAGTTTAAGCCACCAGGTCTGGGACTCGACCAAGTGGGAGTCCAGCAACATAGCCATTACGCCAACTGATGGTCCTCAGGTAGTTGAGGAGTCAATGCCCCTGCATAGGGGAGAGGAAAATTGGAGGTGTAGGCAATTTTAGAGTCAGTTATTGTCAGGGAGAAAGAGTGGCCCAGTGCTCAGAGATGAGTGTTTCTCCCTGGAAACTGAATGGCCCCAGGAGATGGAAACTAGCTTGAGGCAAGTCTGTACGGCTGTGTGGACACCCTCCATCTTCCCTGGCGGTGTGGACACCCTCCATCTTCCCTGGCTGTGTGGACACCCTCCCTCTTCCTTGGCTGTGTGGACACCCTGCATCTTCCTTGGCTGTGTGGACACCCTCCGTCTTCCTTGGCTGTGTGGACACCCTCCCTCTTCCCTGGTTGTGTGGACACCCTCCTTCTTCCTTGGCTGTGTGGACACCCTGCATCTTCCTTGGCCGTGTGGACACCCTCCGTCTTCCTTGGATGTGTGGACACCCTCCCTCTTCCCTGGTTGTGTGGACACCCTCCCTCTTCCTTGGCTGTGTGGACACCCTCCCTCTTCCTTGGCTGTGTAGACACCCTCCATCTTCCTTCCTGTGGACTGAGCTTGATTAGTGAAGCCTTGGGGAGGGGCTGAAGGCAACGGTTTTCCTCTTTGGCAGGTCCAATCTTCAGGCAGGTGAAGGAGTATCTGAGTAAAGCTCCGCCCTGCTCTGAGGGGGGGGAGAAGAGGGTCAGAGATAAACAAGAGACTGGGGAGGAAGGTCAGAGAGAGAGAGAGAGAGAGAGAGAGAGAGAGAGAGAGAGCGAGCGAGTGTGCCTGGCTCTGAGACTGTTCCTTTTCTTTTTCTCTTCTTTCCTTGTCTCTTTTTCTTTTACTCTTTCCTTTTCTTCTCTTCTTTCTTTTCTTCCCTCTTTTCTTTTGCAGAGGTTTTTGCCTTAGAGCATGTGCACTCACCAGAAAGAGAGACAGACACAGTGAGAGGGAAAGTGGGAAATGACTCCCCAGGGGGAGTGGTTATGATGCGATCCCTTCTCCATTTCCCTCCCAGGATCTTGGACACACACACACACACACACACACACACACGCACACACACACGTACACACGTGCAAGTACCCAGCGTAAGTTTCAAGCCACTGGATCTGGGACTCAAACCACAACTGGCCACGTGGGAGTCCAGCGACGTAACTGCTACGCCATCTGCTGGTGCCCGGAGGCTGTTTCTTGAATTCAGTTCAGCAGACTGCCAGTGGTTGGGGCACTGCTTTCTGAGCTCCGGCGGGACACCTTTCCACGCCAGCGCGCTCTGATCTGCAGACACCCTCCTGCTCAGTGCCAAGGACTGGACATGCCTGATGGACCAGACTCACCCTGGCCCTCAGTCAAGGGTTCAGTCACAGACAGAGGAAGAGAGACAGAAGAGGGAAGAGAGCAAGGGCCCCTCATGGAACGAGCAGGGGCCTACTTGAACCAGACGATTCCATCTTGTTAAATCAAAGTGTTTTTCTTTCAGCCTGACATTGTTCGAGATTTCTCATAGGCGTCCCGAGGAGACAGTCAGCCTGGAGCTTGAAATGACGAGAGGTGCTCTTTCCCAGCTAAAATTGAAACTCCAGTCTTAAAGACAAATCTCTGGGTGGTGCCCTAAGCTACAAATGAACCTGATCTATGCTTTTCTATAGAGAGACACTAGCCCTACAATGGTCTCCCTCCTCTTGTAAAAGCGACTGTAAACTGGCTGGCCGGTCAAAGATGTTCTTATATGTCTTCCTGGGGCGGCCATGCTGTAATCAATCCATCTGTCCTTTCACCAACTACTTGGCCTCTTTTGTTGAGTGGAAAAGGATCAGACCTGCTTCGGGCCCCTGCCTGAGGATCAGGATCCCTCCTTTGGCAACCGTTTTGCTCAGTCGGCCAGAAGCATCCCCTAGAGGCCACACCCATGGGAAGGGTCCACTCCTTGAGGCTAGCTGGCCTTAAGGGACTTTCAAGAGGGTGCCTCGCTGCTGCTGGGGCCAGTCTTAGCTCTAAGACTCTGTTCCTGGGTCCTCCCTCACCTGGCACTAGCTGCTTAACTATTGGAAGGATCAGGCCTGATTTGGGTTCCTAAACCAAGGTGTAGGCTCCTTGCAGTGTCCTCAGGCCCACAGAGCAGACCTGGTCCCCGGAGGGCACAGCAGCATCTGTGGACCCAAATGGTCCTGTTTTTTCCCCCCAGGGACAGATCCTGCCCACTGAAAGGGCAAGGGCTGGAAGAGAAGTGGCAGCCCAGAATTCTTCTCTTCATTAGGTTTAGGCAGAAACTGTTCCTGCTGAAGCCCTCCCCAGCCCTCAAGGCAGCCAGTGCCTCCTCCTCCATGCAGCTTTCCCAGATTCTCCTCTGCTGGAAAGACAGCTTTCAGTTGTTTCCCAGGGCATGCTCTGAGTGATTTTTACAGCTTGAACTCCATCCTCCTATGACACCTCCTGCCTTGTCTGTGTTACTCAAATCCTCTCAGCCTCCACGGCCAGTAAAGGGAGGGAGTGGGCATTTATTGAGCTTCTGTATGGCCTATTTATTTACTTATTGCCATAGGGAGTGTGCACTCGCCAGAGAGAAGAAAAGTGAGAAATAGCCGCCCCCCCCCCCCCCCCCCCCCGGGCTCTGGCCACACTGCAGTCCCTTTTCCTCCATTCTCCTCTCGGGATTTTAGGCACACACTCACATGGGCCTGGCATGATTGCTGCTGAGTCCAGGCCTCGAACCACAGAGTCAGTCATGTGGGTGTCTAGCGCCTTAACCACCACACCACCTGCTGACCCTCTGCATGGCTTTTGAGCAGTTGCTTTCCACATTCAGCTAGTTTAGTCCCCAGAGTAATGCCCTTGGCAACTGTGGCGATGCTGTGCCCTGCTCAGATCTGAGGCGTTGAAGTCAGAGTCCGGGTAAACATCACCCCCAGGCCCTGCGCTGGCTGTCAAGCCTCTCAGAGCCTGAGTCTCTGGTCTGGAATGGGACGTCGGTGTTCACCTTATAAGGCTGCTCTGAGGGCTCAGGGGGCCCAGGATCCCTTGCCTGCCTCCACAGGAATTACGGCTACCGCCAAGAACTCGGGGCAGATCGAGTAAGCAGTGGAAACTGTGTTCAGAACGGGCTCATGACTGCGCAAGTGCACCTTGGCCTCGAGCAAACTTTTGGCAACTGGAAGGTGGGGGGTGTCAGAGAAACTTGTTCCTCCCCCAGAAACCTCAATGACGCTAACTGGAATTCAGGTGGTGCTAAACTGCTGGGCTTGGAGAAGGCAGCCGCGAAGTCATCCACCTCCTCGTTTCAAGGGAGTTGATTCTCAGAGGATGGGGAGCCCACACTGCACCTGGCAGAGATCTAAAAGAGTGGGCTGGCCATGTAGGGCCAGCGGCACCCTGCCTGCTGCGCCCTAATCGTGCCTCCCTGGTCAACGCCAGTGGGAGAGGCGGGCAGCCCCTGGGGTCCGGGAGCTGCTCTGGGAGCTTAGCAAGGTGCTGGGGCTGGGGGGCACCTCCCTCTTGGACGAACCCCTTCCAGCCCCGATTCTATCACAAGATGGCCAGGGACAAACAGGCCTCCATCCCGAGAGAGGGGCTTTCCCCCTTCTGGACAATAAGGAGTGCGAACCCTGATAGCTCCGGCAGGGCGAGGGCGGAAAGGCCAGAAAGACTGTGGGCATGAGGCATGATGGGAAAGGGCCAAATGCCTTTCAGCGGGGCAGGGAGTAGAGAAGGAGAAACCATCTTCCCTTCAAATGGACTAAACTCAAGATCTGGAGAGGGAGAGGTTCCCTGCTGAGGAGACCCACACCGAGGGGACCCCGATTCCTACTCCTGCTGGGCCTAGCCCCTCCCTCCCCTGCATAGGCTCCAGGACCCTCCTGCTCAGGGGACAGGGAGAGCAGGCCGCTGTTAGCAGAGCTCGCCCACTGGGAGAGCGAGCAGTGCCTGCCAGAATGCAAGCTCCTCTCTGCTAGCAGGCCCACCGGCCAGGCCCAGCTGTGGGCGTCAGTGCCGGAGGGGGCCGCCGAGATCTCAAAACCTGGCTCCTGCCCTCCCCTCAACTCCGGGGTGTCCCTGGGGAGATGACTGTCTGAAACCTTCATTCCTGTGGTCCAGCCCAGAGCCCCGCCAGAGTCACAGCAGGATCTGGACGGCTTGCAGAGCTCCTGTGGCCCTGCCCAGGATGCAACCTCTCCAGTCGTTTGTCCCCTTTCCTTTGCAGGAGTTTCCAGAAGGTAGTGTCAGGCAGGGAGTGGGGAAGGGTACTCTGTGGGTGAGTGATTCAGTTCAGGTCACAGGTTTTGAGCACTTGTAGCATGCCAGGCCCCCAGGAGGGGACAAGACCCTTTGGTTGGAGGGAGGAGCCTTTAATATACCCTGAGGGATGGAGTCTGAGGGCTTCCTGTCTTTCAGGGTCAGTGTTCCGATTCCTGAGCCCCTGGCAGACCCAGCCCACCTGGAGAGGACTCAACTGAGAGGCTGTCCGAGCTCTTCGGTGGCCTGTCCTTCCAGGGCCATTTTCCGAGTCACGTCCTGCTGGTTAAAGCCACAGAATGGGAAGCTTCCGTGGGGGCTACATTCTCTTCCTCACAGTGACCTGTTGAGCCCCATTACCTCCTCTGGCCTGGGAAGTCCCATTTAAAGCTTTTCAAAAAAGTGATTCTGGGCCAGGCCTTTAGGCCTCTTCCAGACTCTTCAGGGGTTCATTTGCATTTTTGGAATAAAAATGTTGACTGTACTTCATGCTCAGCCGCACATTTAAATGCTTCTGCGAGGTTTATTTTGGAGAAGTGACTCTGGAATGCTGGCTGGCAGGCGCCACCACCTCCCCTGGGAGAGGCAATCAGCCCCCCGCAGAGACTGGAGCCTAAGAAGGGCTGAGCATCCCTCTGGAGGAGGCGCCATCCAATGGGAGCCTCGCCCCAGGGGCTGTCGGGAGGCTGTTGGGAAATGTCTCATTTTTATATGTAAATAAATCATTTCCAGAGATTGCTCTGATCTCAGCAGGCTGCTGCTAAAATGTTTTAAGTGGGTCCTTTGCCACTGTAAACTTCCTTAAGCATTATTATCAAGTTGGCATCTGTTTTTCTCTGCTAAGTTTGTGGATTCAGTGACCTGGGGTCTGGCCTGTTCTGCCTTTGTGTTCTGACCAAGTGCCTTTGGGGAAGGGGTGCTCACCGCCTCCCCGCTGCCCACTCCATTGCCTTTCTCCGGGAGCTGGCAAGGACATTCTTGTGGCTTTCATCGCTGACCATGTCTCCTTCTCCACCTTCACTTGCACACATCCAGTACTTACCAGACTCCACCCCCCTGGGCTCTGTGTCCCCCAGTGCACAAAGCACTGTCCCCATGGGGCCCTCTGCCAAGAGGCTTTTTCCAGGTTCCTTCTTGGAGATCCCAGCTCAAATGTCACTTCCTTACACAGCATCCCTCACCCCTATCGGATCACCATGCCAGCATGAAAGCTGTTCGGTTACAATGCAATGCAATATGAACCTATTTACATGCCATCTGTGTAATTAAGAAGTAGGGCCCACGAGGATGAGTCTTTGCCTTATTCCCTGCTGTAATCCCAGGTTAGCACACAGTAGGTGCCCAATAAATATGCATGCTAGGAACAAGATAACCATGTCCTCAGACTCTTTGCCTCTGATTCTCCAATGACTTCCTGCAAAACACGAGCACCTGTCCCTCACACACATGGTCTTCTCTCTGGACATTCTCCCCTTTGTCCACATCAAGCATGTCCAAATGAAATGGTGCTTGGGAGCCCTATTTATAAGCAGATCCACAGGAAGTGGGGAGAGGGAAGTGGTGTTCTCTCACTCCCAGCCCCCATCCCTAGTGGGTCCCCCTGAAGCACCTGCAGAGATGCTCCCTCTGCCTGTGACAGCACCTGGGGACTCACCCTCACCCATTTTCAGATAGGAATTCCACCCACAAGGCCTGGCTGATCAGCCACAGTGATTGGTTCAGGAGGGTCCCCTGACCCAGGTTGGCTCAAAGAGGTTGGTATCGTTTCTAGAAGTACTGAGTCAGAAGTCTGCTCTTCAGGCTGAGGTTGCTGAGTATAAGCTGGAATCTGTGGGGTCCATAGGAGAGAGCCCTCCTGAGAGCAAAGCCAAGACAGATAGTGCACATCAGACTCCAGAGCTGGAAAGAAAGCAGCTAGTCCTGGCAACACTGTCGGGACCGCTGGCGCTGGCTATCTCAGTCCGTTGTGTGTTACTGTAACAGGATACCTGAGATGGGTAATTTATAAAGAAGAGAGATTTATTTGTTACGGTTCTGGAGGCTGGGAAGTCCAAGATCAAGGAGCCCACTTGTGGCAAAAGCCTTTGTGCTGTATCATCTGGTGGAAGGTGGAAAGGCAAAGCAGGGGGGGTGTGAGAGAGCAAGAGACTGAGTTTGCAGCCTCAAGCTCTTTTATGGTTGGCATTATTCAGTCATGAGGGTGGAGCCCTTATGAATGGAGATAACCAAGCTCTGCAGAAATAATAATCAATACAGTCTATTCTAAGCACAAATTTGAGTAACCAATCTGCTATCTGATGCTCAGATGCACTGGTTCTTTTTATTCAATTCCCACAGTGGGGGCCAAAAAGTTGTGAATCAGCATGAGGAGTCTTTTCACTGGCCTGACCCAAAAAGGTGGGACATCTGGAATAGAGGTTTGTAGGTTACAGTTGATCTTATAAATTCTTAAGTTAGTAATTGGTTAAAAAGAACAAACAAGCAAACAAAAAAAACACAAGTCTTTGTTCCCAAAAGGAATCAGCAAAAAAAATGTCTATGTTTCACTTTAACAGAGAAAAGGTTTTACTATGCATCACAAAAACACTAAGCCAGGGACAAGACTATGGAGCATCCCATAATCACTGACCAAAGTGGTCTGTTACAGTTTATAGGCACGATTCTCTAGGCCCTTTGGAAATAATTTCGAAATAGGAAAAAGCAATCAGAATTCTGTCCTCACCCTCATGACCTAAATGCCTCCTACAAGGCCCCACCTCCTAACACTTAACACTGTGACTTTGGGGGTTAAGTTTCCAATACATGGCGTTTGGGGGAACACATTCAGCCTACAGCCAGTGCTGCACCTGAAATTCTGAACTTTACAGTTACCTGAGCCCCACTTTCCATATGCCTTTGGAGGCAGGCTTCCTCTCACAATGGAAAGAATCCTGGCTGCTCCATTAGGGCGTGTAGGACATGATTTGAAAACCTCTGTCTATCATCCTATCAGGCACAAACCATTCAATGCTTTGATTTTCTTATGTTTGTTTTCATAGATAACAATACAATAACAACTTTCATTAAATTCTGCCAGAGGGTGCATATGTTCACGAGAGAGAGAGAGAGAGAGAGAGAGAGAGAGAGAGAGAGAGAGGAAGAGAGAGAAATCACCCCCTATGGAGAACGGTCACTCCACAGTCTCTTCTCCATCTCTCCCTCCTTTCAAGATTTTGAGCATGCTCATGTGCCTGGCATGTTTTTCAAGCCACTGGATTTGGGACTCACACTACACAGTTATGTAGGATCCAGCTCATTTAACCACTCAGCCATAGGCTGGCCTACAAATTTCATTTCTTTAGTAGTTTTTGGCTTTCATCAAGTTTTCAGAAAAACACCAAGAAAAGGTAGCTCTATTTCTATCTCATAGATAAGGAAACTAAAACTAAGTGAGATAGAGGTATTTGTCCAGAGTTACCTGACTAAATAATAACAGAAATGTTTCCGTCAAACTTTTTCAGGATTTATGGCAAATATTAGGTTGTCAGAAAAATCACGACACATTCAACGTCACATGGTCAAGGTCATAAATAGGGCAGGGGGCAGTGAACAACCTGCATCACCAAATGCTACTACAGAAGGAAAGACCAGAATATAAATAAAAACTGGAAAAATTACTCAGTCTTACTAGTAGTCCATGAAATTCAAACTGAGTGAATATACCATTGTTATCATCTTTTACATGTGCAAAGATTAATGCCTCTTACTCTCCTGTACAAATGAAAGATGCCTTGAAAGTCCCCCGGTGCTAGTGCTTCCAGATCACTGTTTCAGGTCCCTGGCCCCCTGATGTGCTACCCATCTGACCCATTCTGAGCCTGCCCCCCGGGAAATGAGCATGGGCCTCTTGCAGGAGTTAAACCTTGTCCTCCCATCTTCCTCTCATCCTGCCTTTGGTCCTGCTCAGACTTGTCATCTACTTCATTCAGCCTCCCTCTAATTATTGCAAACTCTCAGCTCCTTCTCAGAAGGTAGAAGCTCACGTGCTATCCATGTAAACTCATCGACACGGACAATCTACAACCTTCTCAAAGGGTAGAAAGCAGGAGGATGCATGCCTTGGCATTCTCGACAATGAGACAAAACCTAAAGGGAGAACACCATTAACAGCATCTCACCACCCACTACTAGATGTTCTGAGAAGGGAGACGGGGGTGAGGGAAAACCCAGCGTGAGAACTCCAGCACCTTTCTGTAAAGATCTAAAAGGTCATTCGACTGGAGAAAGAAACTTCTTCCAGAATCTTGGGTGGCTGTTCTTTCTCCATGATATCTAAAACACTTGTTCTTTTCCATAAAATTCCATCTGTTTCTATAGAATTCTATCAACAGTGAGTCACAATAGAGTCACTTGCACAAAGTCGGATGTGATCTGTGATGGTCACTGGCTCAGTGCTCACCAGAGCTGTTTTGGCTACATTCCCACATTCCCTGCAACTTCCTGCCTGTGCCACTTGTGACACCTGCTTCATTTTCACCTCATTTGTGCCCAATGTTTACAGAAGGGAAGTTTCTTTGAAATTCAGATCCTATCTATAATAACTCTGAAAATCCCAGTGTTTAACCAAGGATAAATATTCATGTGCAGGTTTTTGTGTAGACATGTTTTCACCTCATTTGGGTAAATACCTAGGAGCACATTTGCAGGATCATATGGTACTATTATGTTCAGCTTTGTAAGAAACCGCCAAACAATCTTCTGAAGTGGCTGCACCATCTTTCATTCCCACCAGCAATAAATGAGAGTTCCTGTTGCTCCACATCCTTGCCAGCATTTGTTGCTGTCTGTGTCCTGGAATTTAGTCATGCCAATGGGTGGATAGTGATATCTTACTGTTATTTTAATTTGAAATTCCCTGATGACATAATATGGTGTGGATCATTGTTTCATATGCTCATTTACCATCTTTGGAAGGATATCTGTTCAAATATTTTCACCATTTTTAAATTGAGTTGTTCTCTTATTGTTAAATTTTAAGAGTTCTTTCTATTTTTTTATGCAAATCCTTTATCAGATACAAGTTTTGCAAAAATTTTCTCCCAGCCTGTACCATGTCCTTTATTCTCTTAACAGTGTTTATCGCAGAGCACAGTTTTTTAACCTTTAAAAAATCTTTTTTCAATTCTTTGCCAGAGGGCACATGTACTTGCTTAGGAAAAGCAGAGAGAGAAGGAAAGTGAGAAATCACCTCCCAGGAGTATGGCCACATCACAGTTCCTTCTCTTCCACTCTCCTCCCAGAATTTTAGGCACATGCACACACATGCCCAATGTGTTTCTTGAGCTGCCGGATCCAAGACTCAAACCGCAACCATGTGGGATCCAGTGCCTTAACCACCATGCCATCTGCTGGCCTGAAGTTTTACAATTTTAATGAAGTCTAACTTACTTATTTTTTTTCCATGAATTGTGTTTTTGGCATGTTAAATAAAAATAATAGGAAGTCATTGTTTTGTACTAAGCTCCTGCACTAGGCCCAACAAGCCAGACCAAAATGGAGTCACCCATGACAAATGCCACTGAAATATTTAGAAGAAGATAGGTCCCAAACAGTCCTGTTTTTCCTGAAAAAGGAGATTCCAGTCTACCTGAGTTACTATGTAAGGAAGTCCTTGCTGCCTTAAACTTTACAGGGAAAGTGATGTTGTTTTTTGGTTTTGTATTTGATTTTTGCAGGATTTTACTTTTAGTCTTTATTTTTTATTTATTTTAGTTTTACATTCAATCACTGTGTCATTACAGCATATCAAATGAAATAACCCCTCTGCTTTCCAAACTTGGCTTGTGCCTTCTTCAGCCCTCTCTGTCTAAAACAACTTCTTCTTCTCAATTCCTTGGAACACTTATTCAGTTTTACCAGAATCTGTGTTTCCTGATTATAATTCCTCTGAGACCCCAAATAAAGCTTATTGTTCTATTGATGGAAATAACCAACTCTATAGAAATAACAATTAATGTGGTTTATAACTAAGCACATAACTGAGTGACCAGACCCGGAGAAAGACAAACATTTTCTGTTTTTTTTTTTTTTTTTTTTTTTTTTGGAGAGGTTTTCACTATAGGGCACGTGCTCTCGCCAGACAGACAGAGAGAGACATAGAGACAGAAAGTGAGAAATCACCCCCCAGGGGGAATGGTCTCGCCACAATCCCTTCTCCTCTATTCTCCTCTGGGGATCTTGAGCACGCACGCACACGCGCCCGGCGTGAGTTTTAAGCCACCAGGTCCGGGACGCGAACTGCAGTCGACTACATGGGAGTCCAGCAACATAGCCATTATGCTAACTGCTGGTTCCCAAGACAAACATTTTTCTCAGGGTGTTGAGTTGCAGTCACTCCTTTGATTTAGCCCTGAGAGCAGGAGAGCTGTCAATCACCATAAGGAGTCCTTTACATTGGCCTGGCCCAAATGGGTGAGACATCTGGAAGCAGAGGCTTGTATGTTATAGGTGAGTTTGAAATTCCCGAGAGGAGAATGGAGGAGAAGGGATTGTGTCATGGCCATTCACCCGGGGGGGGTGATTTCTTGCTTTCTGTCTCTCTGTCTTTCTCTGTCTTTCTGGCAAGTGCACATGCTCTATAGCAAAAACCTCTCCAAAAAAAGAAAAAAAAAAATTTCAATTTCATGTGGACAAATTGGGCATAGATGACGCAGAAGCAAAACGTAGTTCAAGAGTTGGGCTCTGAATGTGAAGAAGTGTGGGAAATACTTTCATTTATTTTGGTTCTATTTTCCTTTTCTGATGGGGCCATGCAGACAACACAAGCTGGTAAAGAGGCTGCCTCCCATGTCTAAGGCAAGGTCTGGACTGGGAAGAAACTGCGAGGCAAGGCCTGGTTTACGAGCCCCCCTTGTGTCGCTGTACTGGCCTGCACTCAATTTCTCTGCTGTGAGTTTAACTGTTATTACGGTACCCTGCAAGGGTAAAATATCACTGCCAACCATTGCAATAAAGCCAATTATTGATCTTGTAGGAATGTGGTTTCCTAAGATGGCACGGAGGGCCAGGAAGTTTGAGACTCCCCCACCTGTCTGTTTTAAGCCAAAATTAACATATGTTAGGTCAAATTAGTATAAGCCAAATTAGCATTAGTAGCATATGAAAATTAAGTTAGTTTAAGGCTAGTTTTATGTAAATATCCCTTGTTAAAGCTACAGGCCAAAGTTAAGTCATGCTAGGCAAAGTCAGCACATTCACCACATAACAGAGACTCAGAGATAAAGCAAAAGAACTCACTAATTGACAGACTCAGCAAATAAAATACAGAAACCCACGGGTTTATAAAGAAAGGAAAAAAGCCTGATTGACAACGACAGGATGAACAAACCTGAAGGCTCTAGGGAAAGATTAACTATCTTAGCTGGGAGCTCTTATCTAAAGCAACAGGTAGTTTTCAGTTACAAAGAGTTTCTCATCTATGTGCTGTTGACTATGAAAAACTGCTAATAAAACATCCTGTGTTGTCTCCTGAGCTACAAGATCATCTTCTTTTCCCATATGGGTAATAGGCTCACCCCCTTTAGTTGTAATATAGATAGTCCATATATTAACTGTGTCTTTACTTAACAAGACAAGATTTCTATCTAGGCCTTTGTAACCAGCAATGTTGCCGCCCTGGCCCGGGACTGAAGTTATCAAACTCCCTGCAAGCCCCCTCTTCAAAAGACCCTGTCCGGTAATCAAGACTGAAGAAGAAAATGCACCAGACAAATAGACTCCTTCGTTTTGAGAACTGTGTTTGGCTTCACCTGTTCAAACAAGACAGACATCATGTTTTATGATTATTGTTCCTGTGCCTTGAATTCTTTGTTTCATAGAGTAAATCTTTTATTTCCCCCTCACCTCACCCCTTCTACTCCTGTAAAACATCCCTCAATAAATACATGTGTTTGATAGCCGCTAGCGCTGCAGCCTGGAGCTGGCTCTGGCTGTGGCCGGCTGAGAACATGCTAAGGAGCATTGAGGTCTTAGTCTAATTTTTGTTCCTGATCACACGTGTCACCTTCCTGTGTATGAGTCTCAAACCCACCCCCGCCGAGGCTGGACCCTGGCACTTTTCATGTATGCAAGAATCAAAACAGGGGGACCAGCAGTTGGTGTAATGGCAATGTTGCTGGACTCCATGAAGTCAACCAGGGTTCAAGCCTCAGACCCGGTAGCTTAAACTCATGTCGGGCACGTGTCCATGTGTGCCCAAGATCTTGAGAGGAGAAGGGAAGAGAAGGGATTGCAGTGTGGCCATCCCCCCGAGGGTTAATTTCTTGCTTTCTGTCTCCCTGGCTTTCTGGTGAGCTTGCGTGCCCTATAGCAAACCCCCCCGACAAAAAAAAAACAAAAACAAAAACGATAAACAAACAAACACCCAAAAACTGAAATCACCCAAAAACTGAAACAAGTCTAAAACAGGTCCTCTGATAAATATATTGGGTTGTCAGAAAAGTCATGACATATATTTTCAGTTTTTCTATGCAAAAATACGTCATGACTTCTCTGACAACCCAATAAAATAAAATAAAAAAAAGGTAAAGTGAGAGCCAGCACTGTGGCATGTGTCTATCCCTGCCATTGTTTATGGCAGGGGTTTATCCTTCCTTCACGGGACGTGGAATAACCTTAAATTGATGGGCAGTAACTGCTGGATCAATAGTGTCCTGGGAGAAATCCCATGGCGGATGTGAAACGGGCTGAGTTTACAAAGGGGAATATTTACAGCGCCATGGACGAGGTAAGGGAAATTGACAAGGGGTGGTGCAGTGATGCAGGGCTGGTGACACCTGAAAGGTGTGCTTAAGACTCTGGGACACAGCACAGTGAAGGGAGTCAGGGTGGTTGTGGCAGAGCAGGTGGAAACGCCTCTGAGCACAGAGCCGGCCTGGTGTGCCCTTCCTATACGCCCACCCACACTGCTACGCACTCAGGGTCAAAGGGAGCTGACCAGGTGGATGGGGAACTAACTTTGAGTGCCGTTGCTGTTTCTGTTTGTTTTTAAAGTTTACTTATTTTATGAGAGAGAGAGGAGAGAGAGAGAGCAAGCCACCCTGGACAGGGTCTCATGAAGCTGAGACCCCCTTGTCAGGATGTGGGCAGGCGTGCATGCACATGGCATGTTTTCAGACCCACCTGGGGATCCGAACCTGCGGTTGACCATGTGGCTTCCAGCACCACAGCTCAGTTTGCTACCTGCTGTGCCACTGAGCTTGGCTTCCATCATTGGCCGAGGAGCCCAATAGCTCCCGGCAATCTATGGTTGGTCCACAGTGGCATGGTTGGGTCCAGCCTTTGGCAGCCCTCCCACCTCCCTCTCACCCCCGGCCCCTGATGCACTACGCGGACTGCTGTGAGGAGAAATGGAACCCGTGCCACATCTGAAACTTGGCTCCAGGACGCAGACGTCAACTCACACGGCCGCTGAAGGGCAGCAGGAACTTGGATCTTGGGGTGTTTATAGCTTATGAGGTGAGCTTTGCGTATTTTGGACTTAGCCCTAATGCCTGCTTGCCTGCCCAGCTTGTCTGGCAGAGTGTCTTCTGATTTAGAGTCCCTGGACCAGCTTGACTTTCTTTTTCTTTTCTTTTTTTCTTTTTTTAAGTTTTGCTCTAGGGCGTATGTGCTCACCAGAGAGAGAGAGACAGAGAGACAGAAAGACAAAGAGAGGAAAAGTGAGAAATCCCCACTTCCCACAGTGGCTCCACTGCAAGCCCTTTCCCCTCCATTCTCCTCTTGGGATTCTGGGCAAGCTCACACATGTGCCTATCAGATTTCCCAAGCCACGGGGTCTGAGACTTGAATCATGCGCTGGGCCATGTGGAATCCAGCTGCCTTAACCACTACGGCACCTGGCTGGCCCCAGACTTTGCTACTTTGATTGGCCAAGTCTGCCACAGAGCTGGCTCAGATCTGTGCACTGCAGAGCCAGGTCACCACCCCAGGCACCTCCCTGATGTGCAGACAAGAAAATCGAGACCCAGAGAGAGAAGGTGCTGCCTGGGCACGGCAGGTGTGGGTGGACAAAGCTGCGGGCATGGCACCTGCTGGCTGGGTTTAGGTGGGCCTCCCCAGCAGGAGCACACATAAGTCAGCTCATCTTTCTGTCCCATTTCCTACTCTGAAAAATGGGGTGAGAATCAAGTGACCAAAGAACCAGAAGGCCATGAGCACTCTGAGCAGTACCTGGAGCTGGTTCATGTCCCTGACACTGAGGACCTGGCCCAGAGGATGCTTGTTGAGTGTCTTCACGAGTGTGGAAGCACCGCACAGGCTGTAAGGTGTGGAGGACATGCTGCTTGTCATGTTAATTACTGCTCTGCAAAGGGGCCGGGTCCCAGCAAAGCAATGAATCTGACCAACCCTGTCTACCACGTGGAGGGCCTCCAGGATGAAGAATGTCCTGTCTGCTTTCCTCAGCAGCAAATCCAGGCTTTTTGCTCTTGGGATCTGAAGGAGCTTGTGGCGGTTTGAACAAGAACCAGCCAGCTGTCAGGTGCTGTGGCATGCCGTCCACCCGGCCTGGACACTTAATTCCGGTCTGGCCATCATGAAGCCCTGGTCCGTGGCCGAGGGGAAGCAGCTGATGCAGGGAATGGGTCCCCGGGGCTTCAGGGAGGACACGGATCATGGCTGTACTGAGCCCGTAGCGTCTCTGCTCAGAGCAGAGGCCCATGGAAAGTCTCAGCTCCCAGGGCGGGGCAGTGAGGGCGGGGACAGTCCTGTGGTTCCCTTGGTGCTGCTACGGGTCCCGCAGAGACACACAGTCCCAGCAGTGGGAACTCAGAAGCTGCATAGGCCTCAGAATCGCTTGTCCCAGCCACTTTATGAAGAAAAAGACAGAGGCCGAGAGGATGAAGAGGCTGGCCAGGTTGCCCGGCAGGTCAGCCCAGCACAGTCCTTGCGTCTTGATGCAAAGCTCCTCCGGGTCTCTCCGAGCATGCTGAGGGCAGGGGCTCCGGGCTCCAGGAAGGTGCAGTCCAGATGCTCTGTGTCACAGGACAGCCAGACAGGGCTCCATCGCGCTCTGCTCTAAAGGGATGACAGCACCCACGTGGTGGGGCCTGTGCGACAGCGCGCAGCCTCCTGGACTGGAACCCTGGGAAGCCGGCTCTTGGTGCATGGCCAGAAGAGTCCGAACGCAGCTGTCCCCGGGCCCTCCCTTAGTATTGGGTTACTCCCTGATCAGACAACCCTGGAAGGTCTGCACTGGAAGGGCCTTTTGAGGCCACCTCTTTTGGGCTCTTTATGATGTCAGTAACGAAGGCTGAGAAGAGAGAGGAACTTGGTCACTGTCACATGTTGGCTTGGTCCCAGCTATGCCTTCTTTTTTTTTTTTTTTTTTTTTGACCACCAAATTGGCCACGTGGGATCCAGCACCTTAGCCGCCACACCACTTGATCCAGTTCCAACTTTTCACTGGTTCCCTGAGGACTCTCTTGGCCCTGGGGCTTTCACTCCTATGAGCCCATCTGTCCTCCCGCACTCCTGGACCGAGCCCCCTGCACCTCTTGTCTTCCAGCCACCCTGCGCACTGCCGCTGAGGGGAATTTTCCAGATCACTGGCATCCCAACATTTCTCCCGCTGCAATGGCCGATCTGCTCTCCTCCTTGCTGATCCAGATTCATCATCCTAAGGAGCTCTGCCCACCCAGCAGAAGCCAGCAGGGTCTCTGTCCTGTGCCTCTGCTGGCGGGCAGCCTGCCTGTTTTCCCTCCCCTGCAGTCCTGGGTCGCCCGTCCCTGGTGTGAGCCTGTGTCCCACAGATCCCACATCTCTGGCATCTCTGTTGCATCCTGCCTCTACCGCCACCTCCTGGCTCCAGTCCCCGGCTTCCCCAGGGTGATAACAACTGTCACTTCCTGGCTTCCTGGTCCTCAGTTCTTGCGGTGGTAGAGCTGAGAGGTCTTTCAAGGCCCTGTGGGTTTCCACGTAAAATCCAAACCTCTTGGTGCGGCTTAGGAGGCCCCGAGGTCCAGGCCCTGAGGCCCTCTCCCACCCATCAGCCAACACCTGCTCCTGCCTCTCCTGCGGCTCTCAGGAGGCACAGGGTGTGTCCCTCACACGCACTGTGTTCGCGTCCTGGGCACCTCTCTTCTCTTGCTCGTGATTCTTGAAGACTCAGCTCAGATTCCCCCTTCTCCAAGAGGCATTACTTAAACTCCCCATGGGACTGTAATCACAAGGATCGCAACCTTTCCCACTGTCCCAGTACAGTTACAGGTGGACAGCCGCCCATGGCTGGACCCAGTTCTTGATACGGTTACTCTAACACCACCCCAGAACATTCCAGAAAGCCTGCCACGTGAGTGAGTGATGTTTGTACAGAGTGGTACAGAGTGGATCGTGGACAAGCCCTGGCGGCCGGGTAGTGGTTGGTAACCTGCTCCACGGTGTACTTGCCATGGGTTGCAGTACCCAGTGCCATGGCTCCATCGTCACTTCCCCTACAGGGCTGTACCTATTCCAGGAGCCCTGGCATGGGGTGTGAGGTGGCATTTCCCCTACCCTCACAGTGGAGCAGCTGTAGGGAGGTGGGCATCGCACTGGGCTTGGGCCAGCAGTCCTGGCAGAGAATGGCCCTCCCGAGGAGTGCTCACTGCACCCCTCTGTGTCTGCCTCTCCTGTGGCAGGCCAGAGCTGTGCAAGCTCACAGGGGACTTGGGACCTGGTGTTTGAGGATGCTGGGCAGCCATTTTAATGGGGCTTTGCATCCACCACAGTCATTCATCTGGGAAGCAGGTGGGGAAAAACACACCCAACCCCAGGTGAGTCAGGGGGAGCTCCTAGACACGCCACCCGCTCCGCAAAGAGTCGGGACCATTGTTTCGTTTTTCTTTTTTCTTTTTTATTTCTTTTTTATCTATTTTTGTTTGAAGAGGTTTTTGCTATAGGGCGCATGCGCTCGCCAGACAGACAGAGAGAGACAGAGAGACAGAAAGCGAGAAATCACCCCCCAGGGGGGATGGCCACACCACAATCCCTTCTCCTCCATTCTCCTCTCGGGATCTTGGACACACATGCACATGCACCCAGCATGAGTTTAAGCCACCGGGTCCGGGACGCGAACCGCAGTCAACTACGTGGGAGTCCAGCGACATAGCCATTACGCTAACTGCTGGTCCCGGGACCATTGTTTCTGAAAAGACGCGCCCAGGCCATTCCCTCCAGCACCCCTGTGTTTCTGCTCCTGCACTCTGAAATTTGGAGACCTGAGGCTAGCAGGTGGAGTGGGGGTTAGGTGCTGGATCCCACATGGCTGACGGTGTGGTTTGAATCCCAGGGTTGATGGCTTGAAAGTCATGCCAGACGCATGTGTGTGCATGCTCAAAAGGCCAAGAGACTGGAGAAGGGATTGCCGTTTGGCCATGCCCCTTGAGGGATGATTTCTCATCTTCCCTCTCTCTCTCTCTGTCTTTCTCTAGCGAGTGCATACACCCTATAGCAAGAGCTTAAAGAAAATATGGAAGACCTGGATATTCCTTGCTGTACTGATTATATTTACAGTGTGTGTGGGGGGGGGGGGGGTGGGGGGGACCTGATGCTGAGCACTCCCTCCCCTGCAGCCCCTATAAGCCAGCCTGGCTGTTTGCACCTGGTTTGGCAATGCCTGGGCCACCTGGTGGTGACTCTGGGAATAGCAGATAAGTACCCAAGACACCGTAACAGGCCTGACCGTCACTCCTCAACGCTGGGTCCCCCAACTATGCACAGGAGGCAAAGGCCACTCCATTTATTACGGTGACAGGACAGCTCACAGAGGTACCCACACCCATTTGAGGTGTTCGCTCCTTTCGAATCGGGTTTAGAAATCTAGATCTCCCGGTCCGGCTTGACTCTGCTCCAAGTCAGCTACAGAGGGCTCCTCCCGGCCTGTCTCTGTGCCTGTCAGCGAGGAGGCTGGGTTAGACCTCTGGGGACCTTCTCGGCTCTGGGAATCTAAAACGTCACGAGTGGAGGCAACCGATTACAGCCAAGGTCATTTGGTCCAGGCACCTTGAATGTGGAAAAGTGTTCTGCCCACTGCGAGGGGAGAGAGCAGACCGCCTGGAGCAGACGGACTCCTGCGTTAGCCAGGCGTTTTCCAAAGACATTCAAACTGAAGCATAATTGAAAAATGAGGCTGTAACTCGGGGATAAGGGGTGGCAGGGCCGCGGGCTGCCGACTTAATCAGGAGGCCTAATGTCATTATGTCCGTATTAATAACAAGTGTGGCCGTGGGAGAGAGCCGCCCGGGACCAGGACACTTCCCAGAGGACAAGACTTTTCTTCTTTGCCTGCTTTTCCCTGCACAAATGCCACTTGGGTTTTCTCCATTCCAGAGAGTTCCCTGCAGGGGACAAACGTATGGGTGCCCAGGGGCTTTTCTTCTTTCTGAAAGCCTTGAGCAGGGAGAAGCTGCACAGGGCTGCAGCCGGGAGCCAGGAAGGCAGCCCCGGTCAGCAGGCCTCTCTGCTCCCTGCCCAGACAGAAGTGGGGCAGCTCAGGGGAGGCGCCCCCTTCGCTCTCTCCTCCTCTCAGTCTCTATCTCTCCGCCCCTCCCTGCCCTTCCCTCCCCTTTCCTCAATGCCAGGAACAGGGGAGACAAAACTGAGGCCTGCTCTGAACCCCGTCTGTCTTCTCGTATTGCTAGTGTCCTCCGGGCCTTTCTCTTCATTTTAATTTTGGGAACTTTGACAAATATGAAGCGTTACTAACAAAAAAACCCCAAAAAACAAAAAAAACACTGGTTGGGGCCAGCAGTGGCGTGGTAGTTAAGGCTGGGCTCCCACATGGCTGACTGCAGTTTGAGTCCCAGACCTGGCCTCTTGCTGTCTCCGTTTCTTTCTCTCTTTCTTTCTCTGGTGAGCACACTTGCTCTGCAGCAAATTAAAAATATAATAAATAATAATGATAAATAAAAATAAATAAATAATAATTTTAAAAATGACATCTCATGTCTCTATAACGTTAGTATAGCCACTATTAAAATAGGAGAGTGCATGTGTGCCCCAAACCCCCAAAGCAGGGAGAGATGGAAAAGAGATGGCGGGGTGACCGTTCTCCCTTGGGGGTGCTTTCCCCTTCTTTCTCTCTCTCTCTCTGGTAAGCACATGTACCCTCTGGCAAAATTTTAAAAATGTGGCAGTTTTGTTCCTACTTTACTTTTTAAAGAAAAATCACTTTCCTTTTTATTATTAGAAATGGGTTTATCTCATTTTAAGGAAGTCAAACTGGGAGGAAAGTAAAGGGGAAACGACCACTACCCAGAAGCCACCGCGGCTACGTGGGTATGTGTGCTCCTAGACGCCTTTTGCTATGTGCATTGCAGAGATGCGATAAATACACAAGATCTTCCAGAAGTCATGAGAAACACGCATTATGAAAAAACTGCGTAGATTTCTTTTTTCTTTTTTTTTTTTTAAACTGCGTGGATTTCAAAAGCATTTGTGTCCAAATTAACTTAGACCCTCACTTCATTTTCCATAAACTTTTTTAAGTCCTCTTATAGTATATAAATACATCCTCTTTAAAAAATATTAGCACACCAGGTCAGCAGGTGGCATAGTGTTTAAGGTACTGGTCTCCCACATGGCTGACCATGATTCGAGGAATGCGTGTCCAAAATCCAGAGAAGAAAATGGAGGAGAAGGGATTGTGGCATGGCCATCTACCACGGAGGTGATCTCTCAACACTCCGCACCCCTACCCCGTCATTCTCTGGTGAGTGCACGTGCCCTATGGCAAAAATCTGGGGAAAAACAGTTGAACACTGCTGGGACAGATGGAACGCTCTTGGCCCACCGTGTATTCCAGCGAGCCAGATGGAGCCACGGCTGTCGGTTTCTGGAGTGTCCGTTAAACCCATTTTGAGCATGTTCATGTGCAATTAAGAATTCTTAGAAAACACGTGGCATCATTGTGTGTGTGTGTGTGTGCGTGTGTGTTTCTATAGGGTACATACACCTGCTGGAGAGAGACAGAGAGAGAGACAGAAAGTGAGGAACCCGTCCCCCAGGGGTTGGCCACACGCAATCCCTTCTCCTCCATTCTCTTTTTGGGATCTTGGGTGCACATACATATGTGCCTGGTGTGATTTTCAAGCTGCTGGATTCGGGACTCGAATTAAGAAGTCAGCCATGTGGGATGCGACGCCTTAATCGGCATGCCACCTGCGGGCCCTTGTTTTGTGGGGTTTTAGTTTTAACTAAATTTTTATTTATTATTACTATTTTTAATCTGACTGAGTGGGGGGAGTGAGAAAACAAGCCGTCAGGTCTGGAACTTGAACCGTGGCTGGCCATGTGGGAGTGCAGCGTCTCAACCACCAGCCCTCGGTGTGTGCTTTATTTCTACTGTGCCATTTTCAATGGGCTTTGTTCTCTCAGTCCATTTTGAGCTCCATTCATATCGACCCCTCTCTTTGTGATTCTCTCTCTGCCCTTCCCCTCTCATCCCTGCCCTCCCCTCCCTGCCCTTCTCCCTCCTCTTCCCTCCTGCCCTTTCCTCCTCTCTCCTTCCTCTCTCACAGCCCGTCACTGCCTGGGCCCTTGTTACTGATCCTGGCCGTAACATGTCCGTGGTGTCTGCTCTGCCCAGGCCCCCCTCTGCGCTCCTCTGCCCGGCTCTGTGCTGCCCTTCTGTGTGTACTCAGGATCACTCGTTCGTTCTTCTCACCGCAGGGTTGGGATCACCTCTCCATGTTTGGCACTTAGCAAGGTGGTGCTCCAAAAATACTTGTTGATAACTGTGAATTAAGCTTCAGCTGAGCTGCTGTCACCCTGGTTTGGCTCACGCACCTCCAGAGACAGGTGCTCGCTGCCTGGAATCAGCAGAGCTCCCTGTGGCGGAGCTGGGGATCTCTGGCAAGCGTGTGCTGCCAGCACGCATGCTGAGGGGTGCTGGAGGGGGCAGCCTACTGAAGTGAGAAGACTGGGAGTGGGTTGAACCATCCCCTCAAACATGAAATCTTAATCCTCAGTACCTATGAATGTGAACTGGTTGGGAGAGACTTAGGAAGTAACCTGCTCCCGATGACATTCGAACCCTGGAGTCAACCGTACCTGCAGCTCACCCTACCTTTGCAGATGTCACCAATTTCACTTCATACCAGATCGGGGTGGATCCTGAATTCTTCATGAGAGAAAGATCAGGGAGGTTTGAATATACAGGCACAGAGGAGACACAGAGGAGAGAAGACCAGGTGACAACAGATGGAGAGGTTAGAAAGACATGGCTACAATCCAAAAACGGCCAAGGATTGCCAGCAACCAGCAGAAGATAAGAGAGACAAGCAGGACTCTTTTCTCAGGCTTTCAGAGGAAGAACGGCCTTCCCAATACCTTGATTCAAGCTTCTAGCTTCTAGAGCTGTAAGCGAACACTTTTCTGTTGTTCTAAGACACCCAATTTGGAGTACTTTGTTGGCAGTCCTGGGAAACGAATACAGCTTGTTATGTGGCGAAACTAGCTGATACACCTACTGATTCCTTCAGTGGTGATCATGTGACCTAGTAAGGGTTAATAAGATTGTGCAGGACTGCCAGCTGCTCACCAAAAATCTGTTCCCTCATCTTCCTGGGCATACTGCCACACATGTATGGCTCTGTGACTGAGGCCTGCTTGACGGAGTCTGAGCCAAGTGACATATGCCACTGGCAGGTTGAGGCTTGGAGGAAGTGGTGAGTCACTGCTTTGTTTCTCTTTTCCTTCCCACCATCTTGACACATGTGACAATGAGATCCTGGGGCAGGGGATGGCAAACTGAGGCTGCAGGCCAGAAGTGCCTGTGGGCCTGTGTTTGCCTGGCCGCAGCTAAGATGGTCCTTACATTTTAAAAGGACTACTAAAGATTGGCTGGCTACGGTTCAAGTCTCGGATCTGGCAGCTTGCTTTCTCACTTTCCTTCTCTCTCTGTCTCTCTCTGGTCAACTTCAAAAAAATCAAAAGGACTACTAAAGAGAAGGAGGAGAATATGTGACGGAATCCGGAAGCCTAAACTGCATACCATCTGGCCTTTTACAGAAATAGTTTGCAAACTCCTGTCCTTGAGAGAGTAGAAGCACAGAGCTAGGAGGAATCGGAACAACCTCCGTGGCTCAATCATACGGAGGAAAGGCCAGGACTACCCACTGTGGATAATGCACGACGGCGAAACACAGTCTTATGTCTTGAGCTGTTATAGTTTGGGGCCTGTTTGTCATTGCCACTTAGCTTTGTCTAATACAGAGACACAGTGGGATTTCCACTTAGACTTCCGGGAAAGAGATTCTTATTTTGTCTCCTAGATCAAAACCCGAGATCGGGGGTACAGAACTGGTGCCCCACCGTACTGTGGATGAGTCCCAGGACTGAAGCCTGCCGAGAGAAGGAATGTGAAAGAGAAAGAGCAGCCTGGTCCTGATGACGTTTGAAGCCTGGAGCCAGCCATGCCTGCAACTGAGCCTACTTTCGAGTTCTCAGCTTACAAGAGCCAATAATTTCCCTTTTTCACTTCAGATAGTTTAGGACTGTTTTTCTTACACGCAACCAAAAAGATTCCTAACCTAGTTTGATACTCTGAGAGTAATAACCTTACACCTGCTGCCATGCATTCAGAAAAAGAACAGGTCATTCACAAACCGAGGTGTTGGAAGTCCGAGCGGTTATAGTGAACCAGACACATCTCACAAACAGAGCTCTTGGGGGTGTGTAAGGGCCGTGGCTTGGAGCCGCTGCTCTGGAAACACGTCTGACTTTGAGGGCCAGAGACGGAAGTTGAGGACACCAGTTAAGAGCCTGTCGTTATGCACCTGGTAAGAGCTCACTTACAGACGGATGTGGGCTGACCACTACACTAAGTGGCAAAGCCAGGCCAGGATCGTCGTCAGATAGGGGGTGCTACCTTTTGTGTGGAACTGCACACACAACGAAAGGGTCCAAAGCCATCTGGACTACTGCTTGGAGTGGCCCAGTTGGCCCCCTGGGGCTGGGGGGAGGAGGCTGGGGAAGGGAGGGAGAGGGACTCACTTTTTAAAAAAGATCTTTGCCATAGTGTGTGTGTGTGCTCACCAGAGACAGAGAGAGGGAGAGACATCTTTCCCATTTTCCTTTTGCGGTTTTGGGCATGCACGCACACGTGCCCAAGCATATTTCCAAGCGTCAGGTCCAGGACTCAAATGGAGGAGTGTGCCATGTAGGATCTGGTTAAGGTATAGGTTAAGATACAGTTTAAGGTCTCTGCACCCTAACCACCACCACCACCGCCCCCCACGTTGGTCCAGAGACTCCCTTTTCACTTTGTGTTCTCCTTCCTGGGGAAGTGGAGCTATGCACGGAATGCATGCATGTAGCCCTCCCCGTCTTGGGGACAAATGGGGCCCTGGCTGGGGATCCGAGAGACACCCTGATCAGATTCCGTTCTCTGAGCTGAGCGCCCCCCCCCCGGAGGAGGCAGATGCCACGGTTTCTCACGTGACTGCTCACGGCTGTGTCCTCCCCACCAGGGCTTCTCATAAATTGGAGACGACCGTAAAGACCAAAATGTTCTTGCTAAGCTGCTGGAAACACCTGCTGACTCATAGCCCGCGGCAGACATGCCCTGTGGCCCGGCAGGGCCTCTGCCATGTGTCCCCAGCCCTTGTGTGGCCCACTCAGGAGGCAGAACGGTGTTGGGGCAGTGAGCGGAGGGGCTGCTGTGGCCGTCGCCTCCAGCCTGTCTCTGGCCCGCCCTCGGGGTGGCACTCTGAAGGGGGGAGGAGTCTGCAGGGGAGGTCGAGGTCTGCCCAGGGACCCTCAGCTCCTCATCTTCTGGAAGAGACCCAGAGCTGCTCTGTGCCCCCTCAGGGTGTGCCCGGGACAGCCCCAGGACTCTGAATCGGCCTTCCGAGGACCGTGGCCCTGGACCAGTCTCTGCGCAGTCCTCCCGTCTGGAACGAGGGGGCGGGAAGAATCCTACTAAGACACACACAGGCAGGAAAGGTCGTCCCTCAGTGCACGATGTTCACATGCCCAGACACCTATGTCTGCTCAGGGGCATTTCACTAGGGACGGTCTCCCCGCCAAGCCCCTGCAATCCCCCCAACCTTCATCGAGCCCCTGGAGTCTCGGTTTCTACTTCTAATTCCTCTCCAAAGTGGCAGCCCCTCCCCTGCCTGGAACGCCAGCCGGGGTCAGTGCAGTTGGCCTTCTACTAAGCTGCTTGTCAAAGGGGCCCGAGGGTGGAGACGCCCGAGGGTGGAGTGACCCCCTGCTACTGTTGGTCACCATGGGAAGAGGCCTCACAGGCTTGTCAGGCGGGAGAGGAAGAGAGGCCTAGTACAGACCAGGGAGGGCTGGAGGGGAGCTCGGAGTCTGCAGGAGCCCAGGAGGTAGTCAGTCTTGGGCGGCGGTCTAGAGGGCTTCCTGGAGGGGAAAGTTCTTGGACTGGGTCTTGAGGATGAGGAAGTAGGGGTGAAATTGTAGGTGGAGGCTCTGGGAACTCCAACGTCTGACAACTTCAGGGAACTGGAGCGTAGACCGGAGTGGGGGAGCGTGGAGGGAGGCGAGGCTGCGGGGACAGGAGAGCTCTTTCTTCTCTCCCCTTGGCCACCTCAGGCCAGCCCCGGGCCCAGGCCTAGGCCTCTCTTTGCTGGAGAGTCTGTGGACCCACCTCTGAAGTGGAGGAACCCTGGCCTCCTCTCCTAGCACTCCCCTTCTGCTGCTGGACTGGGGCTCTGCCACCTTCATCCTATTCCTCAGTCCCCCAACTTCGATGGGGCCCCCTCGAAAGCCACCACCCACATGCCACTCACTTGGGGGGACCCATCGCAGACCCCACATCACCTTTGGGATGCGGCTGAGGAGCTTGCAGGAGGGTGGGGGGAGCAGACGGGGCACACTCTGGTGCTCCCGGGAACCTGAGCTCCAGGCAGGGTGTGTCGAGGTCACTCCCAGCTCCTCTGGGTCCAGGGCTCGGCTGTCCTGCTTCACGGGCATTGACCGAGTTCCAGCACTTGCTGCCTTGAAATACCTTCACCGGGCTCCGGGCGCTACAGGCCCTCCTGGTGCCCACGCCTCACTCTCCCACGTGTCTCCCCTTCCATGTGGGCCAGGCCCCTCCTCGACCTTCATCCCCTGCCACCCTGGCCTCAGATGCCCACCCGCTGCAGACCCCATGGCTGACTTCTCGCTGCGAATCCAAACCCAGAGTTCTGAGGCCTACATGACATTTCTGTAGGCACGACTATTGTCATCTCAGATTTACTGTGGCCAGAGATGAACTCTTCTTTATTTTTTTAAAAAGTTCTTGCTATAGAGTGCTGGGGCCCAGCCTCGGCGTGGGTGGGTTCTCTCGTCAGAGGAAGGTGACGTGGGTGATCAGAAACAAAAATTAGACTAAGACCTCAATGCTCCTTAGCATGTTCTCAGCCGGGCACAGCCAGAGCCAGCTCCAGACTGCCGCGCCAGCGGCTATTAAACACACGTATTTACTGAGGGATGTCTTACAGTAGGAGGGGTGAGGGGGAAATAAAAGATTTACTCTATGAAACAGGGAATTCAAGGCACAGGAACAATAATCATAAAACATGATGTCTGTCTTGTTTGAACAGGTGAAGCCAAACACAGTTCTCAGAACGAAGGAGTCTATTTGTCTGGTGCATTTTCTTCTTAAGTCTTGATTACTGGACAGGGTCTTTTGAAGAGGGGGCTTGTAGGAAGCTTGATAACTTCAGTCCCGGGCCAGGGCGGCAACATTGCTGGTTACAAAAGCCTAGATAGAAATCTTGTCTTGTTAAGTAAAGACACAGTTAATATATGGACTATCTATATGTTACAGCAAAACAGGATGAGCCTATTGTCCATATGGGAAAGGAAGATGATCTTGTAGCTCAGGAGACAACACAGGATGTTTTATTAGCAGTTTTTCATAGTCAACAGCATACAGGGGAAAAACTGTAGTTAGGTACTATCTGTTGCTTGCCCGAATTAGATAAGAACTTCTAGTTAAGATAGTTACTCTTCCCCCTGGAGCCTTCAGGTTTGTTTATCCTGTCATTGTTTGCCATATCTGTCCTTCCTCTATTAACCCACGGGTCCCTGCATTTATTTGCTGAATTTTTTGTCTGTTAATCAGTGAATTCTTGTGCTGTGTCTTAAAGTCCCTATCATACGGTGGATGTGCTAATTTGGCCTAATATAAGTTAACTTTGGCCTGTAGCTTTAACAAGGGGTATTTATGTAAAATTAGCCTTAAACTAACTTAGTCTACATATGTTACTATCGCTAATTTGGCTTATACTAACTTAACCTTAACATATGCTAATTTTGGCTTAAAACAGGCAGGTGGGAGTCTGTCTCAGGTTTCCTGACCCTCCCGTGGATTACTAATTGGCTTTATTGTAAAGTTGCAGTAAGGGTGGGGGTGTCCTGGGCCAGTTTTGGCCTAAAAAGTTATTTTTAAGCTTATGTTAAATGTATCTTGAAGGGCCTTCCAAAGGCCAACAAGATTTCTGCCTAGATGTGACTTCAGCACACCCTCTATTGTGACCATGCTGGAGTGAAGCATTGTAATTAACAGTAGGTGGTCAGAGCAAAGGGGAGCGGTCGGGGACTTTTGGGAAATTTTATCATATACTCAGGATGTATAAGAGAGATATGTAATTCTTTTATAGTCGTATATCAGGGAGTCAAAGGGGGGGTCTCTTCCCAGCAAGGCTACCGCAGTCTCTGGAGCATACAACAAGCGGCCTTGCCAAACATGTTGAGTAGACCCAAGCTTTGCTCATAGGTCGGGGGGTGTACAGCAGCGGCCTTGCCAACATGCTGATTGACCTAAGCTTTTGCTCAAAAGGTCAAAAGCTCAAAACAGATCCTGGAGCCCTACTGGGTCAGATTCCTCTAATAGAGCATGTGTAGGAAGGGGTGGGGTCCGGTCGAGAGAGAGAGAGAGAGAGAGAGAGAGAGAGAGAGAGAGAAGCCCCCCCAGGGGAGATGGTATTGCCACGACCCTTTCTCCTCCAGCCTCCTCCAGGATTGGGGCACACGTGCACATGCGTCCAGTGTTTCTCAAGCCACCGGGTCCAGGACTCGGCCAAGTGGGGTCCAACTGCTTTAACCACTGGCTGGCCTGAACATTTCTTTACATTTTAAAAATTCATTCTTCCATGAGAGACAGAGCAAGAAAGAGAGGGAAATAGACATTTCCAAGGGGGCTTCATGCCACGGGCCAGCCTGGATCATGGACGTGCCGGCGTGTCTGGTGTGCTCAGGGAGCCCTGGAAGTTGGACCCAGGATGTTCCTCTGTGGTCCGGTTGTGTTACCACTCCTCCTGATTTCTTCCCAGGAGCTCACCTTTCTTAGAACCCCCTTTCCTCCCATTCACGTGGTTGCTCGGGGCAGAAATCTAGGGGTTTCCTTTCTCCCTTTTTCTCGAAAGCCCCACACTCATCCCTGCCTCAGCTCTATCTGGAAGGTCTCACCCTCATGCCAGTTCAGTCTTGACATCCAGGTCTCAGCTCAAATGTCCCCTCCCCACACCTTTCTGACTGCCCTGTGGCCCCGTTCAGTCCCCCGCACAGGACTCAGCACTGCCTGAAGCTCTGGTCCATTTCATGTCTGTGTCTCCCACACAATGAAACCAACTGGGCCTTCCTGGTTCCCATGTGTCCCAGTGCCCAGAGAAGGCCTGGCACCCAGCAGGAGCTCCAGGTGGACTTGCTGGACGGCAGGTGGAGAGGCCTCGGAGCGTTCAGGACCAGGAGCCTCAGCCTTGGTGGAGCAGGGAAGAGTCTCCAGGAGAGAGGGCGGAGGGGCCGTGGAGGGCATAGGCGGGAGAGTGTGTCTTAACCCTCAGCTGGGGCCCTGGCATTCCGGCCGTTGTTGGTCTGTCCCTCAGAGAACCCTCAGAGCATTGTCCTCAGTCCAGCCATTCATTTCCCTGAGCCAACCTTCCTCTCATTCAAGTGTCCATGCTTGGAAAGGGAAGCAGCGCCGTCCATGGGCTCGCTGGTGTGTGGACTGTCACGCTGCAGGAGCCAGGGGCTTGGAGATGCCCGGCAGGACTAGGTCCCCAGGTGGAACAGGGCCGGGGTAATCGTCCGTGTCCGGGTCTCACTGACCGTGTCCTCCCACCTGCCTCCCAGCCTAGTAAGGGAGCCCAGCTTCCCCTCCACACCCCGCATTGACTAAAGCCTCCAGCCGGCTCTGGGTTCTGCAGTTTGCAGGGGTTGGAGTGCCCTCTGCTGGCCGCTGGCCATCCCTGCGCCTCAGAGGGACAGGAATTAAGAACTTGAGAAACCTGACAGGGCTGTCCCCTGCCCTCCTCACCTGTTCCTCCTCACTCCCATCATCATCGCCCCCTGTGGCCCCTTAAATGCACAACCCACCAACAATGTAAAAGTCCAGAAGCCGAAAACTGAACCCCCTCCCACTCTCCCCAACTCCAACCTTTCAGAGAGCACAGCTGCTGTCAGCCTGGGCATTCTCACGCTCTTCCCAGCCACACCTTGGCCCTTCGACCTTTTATTGGACATATTTTTTCTAGGCAAAAATGTGTTATGACTTTTATGACAACCCAGCATTTCACAGTTTAATAGGTACTGTCAAATACCATCCAAAAAGTGGTACAAATTTAAATTTACACTGTTATCAACACAGTGCATAAGTGTACCTGTTTCTCCATTGTTGACAGCACTGGGAGCTATTAGACTTTTTAAAAGTTTTTTAAAAGTTTGACCTACTGGGACCAGGAGATGGTTATGTCACTGGATTCCCATGTAGTCAACCATGGTTCGAGTCCTGGCCCTGGCGGCTTAAAACTCATGCTGGGCATGTGTGTGTGAGTACCCAAAATCCCGAGAGGAGAATGGAGGAGAGGGGATTGTAGCATGGCCATTCTCCCTGAGGGTTGCTTCCTTACTTTCTGTTTCTCTGTCTCTCCAGCAAGTACAGGCACCCTATAGCAAACATCTTCCTTTCAATAAAAAAAAAAAAAAAAGAAAAAAAAAAAAGTTCGATATCGTGATCTTCAAAGCCGGTGGAACCCTGCTGGTTAGATGGTATCAAGGGTGGCCTGCAGAGAAACGAGGGTTGGAAGGGGAGCATAGCAGGTGGTCAAGCCTCAGGGCTCAACAGTAGCAGCTGGAAGCCCACTCCTTTTCCTTGGTAGAGAGGGCTGGTCCTTCCCAAAGCCTGGGTCTTTGACTAGATCCCAGGTCCCTGAGCAGGGACCCTCCAGGGACACAGGGGCCCCCAGGACAACTAGACACCCCCTCCCCCCACCCAGAGGCTTCCAAAGCAGATGGGCCCATGGCAACATTTTTACTTTTTTTTTTTTGGAGAGGTTTTTGCTATAGGGCGCGTGCACTTGCCAGACAGACAGAGAGAGACAGAGAGACAGAAAGCGAGAAATCACCCCCCAGGGGGGATGGCCACGCCGCAATCCCTTCTCCTCCATTCTCCTCTCGGGATCTTGGGCACGCACGCACACGCGCCCGGCGTGAGTTTAAGCCACTGGGTCCAGGACTCGAACCACGGTCGACTACGTGGGAGTCCAGTGACATAGCCATTACACTAACTGCTGATCCCCGGCAACATTTTCAATCTGATGAAATCCCAGATAATTCCCCGCCCCCACCACAAGGGTACAGCATCCTTTATTTACCTAGAAATAGTGCTTTGTAAAATCCATATTTTTGCATTTTTATCTACATACAATAGTCATGCCCAGTGAAGGAAACAGCCCTATCCCACTCTCTGAGAATGCTCTCCTTGGGGAACAGCTTGCATTTGGGAGAGGTGGAGATGTACGCACAGCAAGGACAGGAGAAGATGAAACTGTGTTGAGTTCTGCAAGGACCAGGGCTTTAGGACACAGACATACCTTCTAGATGTCAGGAGAAGCACAGAAGAGGTAGCCGGAGCATCAGGGGGCTCAACTCTTGTTCGCTCCCTGTCCCCATTTCAGACCAGGGAGATTCTGTTTGGAAAATGCAACTTGGAGCTTGTCATTTGTGTTGTCTCTACAGATCCAGAGAAAAGGAGTGATGGAGCATCCCCAGTGTTCAAATGGCACCGTGTTCACCCCAGCTTCAGAGGTCTTCCTGGCCAGCGCATCCCAGGTGTGGGGGCGGTTGGCCCATAGCCACCTGGGATCGAGTTCGCTGACTTCAATCTTCTGAGAGCCCAGGGATGGCCTCCAAGGTTTACTGGCTTGCCTTCCTTCCTGTTTTCATTCAAATAGTCTTTATACAAGTGCTCTAGAATGACTCATGGAAAAGCCAAACTAGGGAGGAGAGGAAGCTTCAGGAGGTCAACCACGAAGCAGAGGGCAGGAGAGCCTCCGAGGGACCTGGGCTCCAGAATGGCCTTGACTAGGCATCTCAAGGGCCAGCCCACGGTGTGGTGGTTAAGGTGGCTGGATCGCACGTGGTCGGCTCGGTGATTCAAGTCCTACACCCGGTGGCTTGAAAAACATGCTGGGTGGGCATGCGTGCCCAAAATCCTGGAAGAAGAGATGGAGACAGGGTTATGGTGTCACCATCCTCCATGGGGGGTGTATTCTCACTTCCATTTCTCTCTCTGTCTCTCTCTACTGAGTGCACATGCCCTCTAGCAAAATTAAAAGAAAATTAAAGAAAGAAATAGAAAGAAAAAAAGAAGAAAGGAAAGAAGGAAGAAAAGAAGGAAGGAAAAGAAAGAAGAAAGCTCATTCAACAGAGCCAAAAGCCAGCTAAGGCCTTGGGAAAGACGAAAAGACTGGTGCTAAAATATACCCACAGAAATCCAGACAGAGATCAGGTGGCGGCCAGGGGTAGTGCAACTGGGCCCACATGGGAAAGGTCCCGGGTTTGCATCCTGAGACTTCCCTGAGCACACAGGTGATGGGGGCCAACTAAGACTGGGGTGGTTTGTAGCATGAAGACCTGCTGGGGGCGCCTCTCTCTCTCTCATGAAAGAAAGAAATTGAAGAAAAGTAGAGAGATTGGCAGGGGATTACTTCAGAGCTGCCAGCCTGCTTCCATTGTTACTCACGTGCTCGCTCCCTCATCCCGTGAGGGAGGCAGAGCGGGCACTGACATCCCCATTTATAGGTGAGAAAATGTGTCCAAGAAAGGGGCGCCTCTCCTAGGTAGCACCCCCACCCCAGAGGCCTGGATCTCCCCTCATGGCTTCCTAGCAACCTGTAGGCTTTATTTGCTGACAACTCCTTTGCATCCTCTGGGTTTCCAATTCAGACCTGTCCCCAAGGCTCCTGGCCCTAGCCTGGCTGCTGGCCTTGACACACCAGAACGTGCCCTGTCATGGCGTGTCACCGCTCTGTCGTGTCCCGCTGCACCCTGTGCTCCATGAAGGCAGGGCTGGGTCTGACGGAGCCTCCCCTCCCCCTCTGCCCTCCTCCCTCTCTCCTGACCTGGCCTCTCTCACCCAGCAGGTGCTGAGAGGTGTTCGTGGAGTGGATGGATGGGAGCGACCCGAGTGCTCCGGGACAGCCGACCACTGTGGGGAGGGGCCTGAAGCCTAAGTAAGTGAGATGCTTGCCAGTATGAGCCACCCTCTTGGCGAAACCGAAACAGGTTTCTGAGGACAGACTCAGGAGGTGAGCAGATAACCCTGGGATGGGAGATGGAGGATGGAGGTAGGGAAGGAGAATGAGGAGGCTCTGGGTCACCTGGAAGGTGCTGATTTACTGAAATTCTAAGAAAAGGTTGGGATGGGCCTCAGGCCTGGGAGGCGTAAACACTGGGACAGACAGAAAAGTTCTTTGCCCAGAAGCTCCAAGACTCTGAGCAATTCCAAGGCGCCCTCTTGTGGTCCTTTAAGGCCAAGGCTGAGCCCTCTGAGGAGACTCCGCTTAGCCAAAGGAGTGGAAAATAAATTCCAAAAGAGGGAGAAAGAGCACTGGTCTGGGTCAGGAGCCTAGTCCTGACCATTTTACTAGTTCATCAGGTTGCTTTGGACAAGCCATTCCATCTTTCCGGCTCAGTTTCTTCATTCAGTGAATAAAGAGGTCAGATGAGGGCCAGCAGGAGGCATGGTGGTTAAGGTGCTGGATCTCATGTGCTCTACTGTGAGGTTGGAGTCCCAGACCCAGCACCTGAAAAAAATGCCAAGTGCATGTGCATTCATGGCCAAAATCCCATGTGGAGACATGGAGAAGGGATTGCATGTGGCTGTCTCCCCCGGGGTGTGCTTTCTTGCTTTCTCTCTCTCTCTCTCTGGTGAGTGCACATGCCCTACAGCAAAAATTAAAAGACAATAAAAAGATGAAATGAGACAAAAGGTTTTCACATATGAAAATTTGGGCCATGGGGCTAAGCATGCCACATATGCTAACTTAGCCTCCTCCAGGGACATGGCAGAAGTTGAGGGTCAGAGAGATTAAGTAACTTACCCTTGGTCACCTAGCTGGTGAGTGGCAGAAATGGTACTTGAAGCCAGGTCTATGACCTCAGAGCCCCTTTCTCTCCTACCCCATGGTGTTTCTCATGGTCTAATTGTCTGTGGCTCTAGCTGTTTGTTGGAGAAGATAGATTCAGAGGAGACAATTAGGGTACTGGCAGGTAGGCAAGACAGAGCTTAGTTGACAGGACATTCAGGCCTAGAGAAACCTCATGTACAAGAAGCACTGTTTTCAAGAGAAGAAATTATGGCCACCACTCAACTCAAAACTATGCTCTCTGGGCCAACTGCTTGCCAAGGAACACGAGGAAAAACATGATAGTTTGAAAACATGTTAAAGAGAAACATCATGAGATGTTGTTTGTTAACCTCGTGCCTGGCTACATTGAACTTGTTTCCTTTAAAACATTCAACAGTTCTTTAATATCCATCCATCCAACTGCCCACTCATCTCCCTATCCACATATACATTCTTCCACACACCCATACATTCATCCATCCTTCCACACAGCTACACATTCATTCATTGTTCTACACACACAACCATTCATCCATCCATCCAGCTATCCATCCATCTCCCCACCTATTCATCCATCCATCCAAGTTCCCACCCATCTCCCCATCCATCCATCTATTCATTCATCCACACATCCACCTATCATCCATCCATCCTTCCACACACCTACCCATTCATCCATCCGTTCATCCATCTGCACACACATCACCCACCCATCCAGGTGCCCACCTGTCTCCCTTCCATCTATCTATCCATCCATCCAGACAGTCACCCATCATCCAGCCATCCATCTATTCATCCTTCCACACACCCACACATTCATCCATCCACCCGCCTCACACACACACCCATTCACCCACCCATCCAACTGCCCACCCAACTACCAAGCATTGCTGAGCCTGAGCTACTAGCACTTAGTTCTCAAGAGCTCCTAGTTGTATATTGTGGTTCTCAGACATTTATGTCAATAAACACACAAATGTGTTGCATTTGCAATCTATTGCTACATATCATTTAGGAGCTAGAAACAAGAATTTATTGGTTCTCACAGTATCTGTGGGTCAGAAATTTGGAAGTGGCCGAGCCAGATGATTCTCATGAAGTTACATTTAGATGACTGAGACTGGAGGATTTGCTTCTAGAATGACTCACTTGCATGGCTGTCAACAGGAGACCTCAGTACTTCACTGGCTGTTGATCTAAGTCCTCTCATTTCCTCATCACATGGACCTTTCTTTAGAGAGTTACCAAGTCCAGACCACGTTCAAGGAGAAAGAAACTAGGCCCCAGTTTACAGTTCCTTTTCCTCCATTCTCTTGGAATTTTAGACACACACCTGGCATGTTTTTCAAGCCGCCAGGTCTGGCACTTGAACTGTATAGTTGGCTGTGTGGGATCCAGCTGCCTTAACCACCATGACACTGGCTGGTGCCTGGCTCAATCATGTATACCTTAAACAGCCAACAGAAAGGATCTGATAACTATCCTTACCCCCTCACCCCCTGTCACAGAGAATTGTGACCAGAGGAAGCTGGTTTGGAAGCCTTGCCTTGGGACAAGGTCCCAAGAACCTGAGAAACATAGAAATGCCCCAGTGATGAACAGAGCCCTTCTGGTGTCCTTCTGAGGCCTCTGAGAATACTCCATTCATTTTCATTCATTTTATGAAGTGATTGGTGGAAGATAAAGTAAAGAAACAGCAGAGATAGATACAAAGATGATAGCTAATAACAGGTAGATAGACGATAAGTAGGTGATAGATGGATGACACATACATAGATGAATGATGGGTAGGTAGATTAGATAGATAGGTGGTAAATACCTAGGTAGAGAGATGACAGGTAGACAGGTAGAGAGACGGCAGGTAGACAAGTAGAGAGATGGCAGGTAGACAGGTAGAGAGACGGCGGGTAGACAGGTAGAGAGATGGTGGGTAGACAGGTAGAGAGACGGTGGGTAGACAGGTAGAGAGATGACAGGTAGACAGGTAGAGAGACAGCAGGTAGACAGGTAGAGAAATGCAGGTATACAGGTAGAGAGACGGCGGGTAGACAGGTAGAGAGACGGCAGGTAGACAGGTAGAGAGTTGGCGGGTAGACAGGAAGAGAGACGGCAGGTAGACAGGTAGAGAGATGGAGGGTAGGTAGCTATAGATACAAACATGGGCAGGAAGGGAAGGGTCAGCTGGGAACTGGGGAGACACTGCCCACACCCCTACCTGGCTGGGGAGGGCCAGGTCCTGGAAGGAGCCAGGAGTGGGCTGAATCGGGGTCGAGCTGTGCTCCAGAGCCCAGGGCCTGGGGCTGTTCTGGGAGGGCCTTTGCCACTGCAGACGGGGTAGAATGCATGACTCCCAGGCAGGGTCTTTGCTCTGACCCAGACTATAAGCCCAGAAAGTGCTGGCCCTCAGAGGTGCTCAGGACAGCTGTTGCATAGTGTGGAAAGGTGTGTCCACTTCCTGCCTGGGCTTTGTAGCCAAACTGACCTCTCAGTGTCTCCCTGGCCCTTAACGGAAAAGGAAGGGTGCCCAGCTCGAGTGTGGGGCCTCTCACACGCTGGCTGTGTGTCCCCGGCTCAGTGTTGACCTCATTTGCTAATAGCTCAGTGGTTACGCGCCCACCTTATACAACAACCCTCTGAGGTGGATACCACGACCTCCCGTGTTACAGATGAAAAGACTGGGCCCCAGAGGGATCAGGTCACCAAATGTGGCAGTCCTAAAACATGATCCCAGGGGACCAGACAGCAGCATAGCCATAAAACACGAAAGGCTGACCCACACGAGAGGTTCCAGGTTTGCATCTGGGACCCTCCCTGAGCATGCTGGGCACATGCCTGCCATGACCCCCAGCTAGCTGAGGCTGGGCCGGAGTGCAGAGTCAAGGCAAGAGCCCCTGCTTGACTGGGTCCTGCTCTGGGTGCCCTGCTTCTGGGGATGTGGCTGAAGACCAGCTCTAGGCTTCGCTGAATGCCTGCTGTTGAGGGCGCACTTGCTCTCTCTCATGGAAGAAGTAAATGAATCAACTTTAAGTTAAGAGAAAGCATGGCCCCAAAGTTTTCTGAGCCTCGTCCTTGCAGGTGGAGGTTTGTCTATGCTCCTGACCCTTGAACCTGAGGTCTGTGACTGCGTGGCCCATAGAGCACTGTGGAAGTGACCTGATGCCCGTTCCTGGGCCCCGACCACAAGGCACCGTGATTTCCACTTTCTTCCTGTCTCTTGGGATGTGTGCTCTTTGAATCCAGCCACCAAACTGGGAGGAAGCCAAGAGGCTCCTGGGGAGGACGGTGGAGGTGTGCTGGTAGACCGCTCAGCCGAGGTTCTGGCAGACAGCCAGCATCAACCCCCAGACATGAGAAGGGGACTCTGAGACGCTCCAGTGCCAGCTGTCAAGTTGCCCCTGTCCCTGACACTGCAGGGAGCCAGGCTGTCCCCACCGTGCCCTTGCCGAGCTCCTGCCCTATGAGTAGGAATGGCTCTTCCCCCACCGAGGTCAGGGGTTGTTACAGGAGCAGCCTTGGGGGCATGTGTTGGGGGCAATGGAGCTGGGTCAGAAAGCAGGTCCTGCTGACCCAGAGCCCACCTCTTACCCACTGCCCCACACTCTACCCAGGTCTCTCTTTGGGGAGAGACCTGCTAGAGGCCCAGCTCCGTGGCGAGGGAAACTGAGGCAGAGCCCAGGTATGTGGGCTGAGTGCATGCCTGGGAGTGTGGGAGAGGTTCACTGAAGGTGTCACTGATCACCCACTGTGAGTGAGGCCCTGTTCTGGGGACAAGGCACCTGGTGGTGAGCACGAGTCCGAGTCCTGCTCCTGAGGGGAGCACACCAGCACTAAGGAAGTCAGTAAGTGCCTGGAGGGCTTCACAGCGCACCCTGCTCCGGAGAGGCAGAGGCAGAGATGGAGGATAGGATGGAGGGGTGGGAGCGTCACTAGGAAGATCGCAGAGTAAGGCTGTAAGAAAGGTGAAAGCACGAGTGACACAGTATCTAGTTTAGGGTAGGAGCTGGCAAATTTTTCTGCGAGGGACCAGAGAGTAAGCACTTCAGGCTTTGCTGGCCCTCTGGCGCCTGTCCTGACCCTCCACTTGGCCGTCATAGCCCAAAAACTGCGTGGACGGTCTATCAATGGAGGATAGCTGTGTTATGATAAAACTTTATTTCTACGAACAAGGCATGGGCCAGGTTTGACAACCACTGACTAGCAGAAGAGCATTCCAGGAAGAGGACAGAACAAGTGCAAAGGCTCTGGGGTGGGAGCAAGCCTGGTGTTTGAGGAACAGCAAGGGGAAGGGTGTGGCTGGAGAGGGGCTGCTCAGGGCTAAATTAGGGAGGGAACTGGGAAGGGGCAGGGGAAGAGAAGAGTCCTGCCCTGGGTGTGCCCCGTCCCTGAGATGTAGCTGAACACCCAATCGAGGCTTCACAAAAACACGCTGAGCCCACATGTACTGCCATGCAGCCTGTGCGGGACAGGTCTGGTCAGGACCCGCAGGAGAACTGGCAGGAGCCCTATGCGTGGCCTGCATTCCTGGGGCCCAGTCTCCTCCTCCACCACACACTCCCTCCTAGGACCCCTCCCCTCCATCCCAACGGAGCTAAAGCCCCCCCCCCCCCCCCCCGCCCATCCTTCTTCCTGCTAGGAAGGGGCCTGTGGGAGCTGGCTGTGTCCACCAAGCTTCTCCGGCAGAACTGCTAGTTCTCGTTCGTTTAGAATTGTCACTGCCAGGTCCTCACAGGACACGGAAGCCTTTGAACGTAGGGCTGGTTGTGGTGGAGCCCTCGGGCACTGTTTAGAGTTCCGATGCTTTCTGATGACGAGGCTGAATTGTCTGTGCAGGGAAGCTGGGAAGCTGAGGGACAGTATGGCTAGGGGGCTGCAGTCCGGCACTGAGGATGCACCTCCTGGTGTGTGCGTGTTTTGCTTTAGTTTGCTGAAGAGCACTTGAGTTCCCCAGGAAGCCACAGAGAAAAAATAAGAAAGAGAGACAGCACCCCCTGGGGGAAATGTCCACGCCGCAATCCCTTCTCCATTTTCCTCTTGGGATTTTTGGTACGCACACATATGTGCCTGCTGTGTAATCAGATCTCTGGGTCTGGGACTCAAATCACATGGTCAGTCATGTGGGATCCATCCACCTTAACCACCATGCCACGGGCTGGTCCTGTGCTTGCTGTTTACAGACTGTTTTGCCACCGGCTTTTGGAGTTCCTAGAACAGGTCAGAAGTCAACCAACCATTTTACTCCATGCTCACATGTGTTTATTTGTTCATTCATGCATTCAGCCGAGATTTACTATATGCCTACTGTATGCAGAAATACATGAGGATTCAACCTCTCCTCCTACCTTCTCCTGCCCCATGCCCTGCAGTGAGGTCTCCCCTCTACTGCACTAAGCTCCTCACTCTCCAGAATGCCAATGCCCTTGGTCCCAGTGCCTTCACTCAGGGGTGACTTGCTGCCATGGCCATCTCTTGGCTCTGAAATGAAGCAGCATGTCAGACAAACCCCGAGTCTCGGAGTCAGGGAGGCATGGATTTGAACCTTGACCCTGCCTCTCACTAGCCATCAAGTTATTTCATCTCCCTGAGCCTCGGTTTCCTCATCTGCCAAATGGGGATAATATCAGGATCCATGACAAAGTACAATCAGACATGTCTCCCTCTGCTATGGTTGGTGCCTGGCCTGGAGTCGGCACTTGTTAATAAATGTCTGGACCCGAGTGGATGAACTCTGGCCGGGAGGGACCCTTGAGTCCTGCTCAGAGGTGTGTGTACTTAGCTGAGTCTCTGCCTTCCCCTTGATTAAAATTGCAGGGACTGGGCATCCAGAACACCAAGCGTTGTACCCCTGGCTTCACATCCTGTGATTCTGAACTGAATTTGGGGACACCTGGCACACAGCCGACCTCGTCTCCACCCATCCCCAGGGAAGACATCACTAGGCGATCAGACCATTCTAATGGCTGAGCCTTGCAGGGCCTCGGAATCTTTCCATGGGGCACCTGCCAGCCGTCGCCAATCAAATCCGAGTTGGCAGTTGAGATTAAACGGACTTTCCATTCCCGACTGGCCCCCTGGGTGGGGCGAGAGACTCACGGGAAAGGCGCCAGAGGATACAGCCAAGGTGAAGTGGATGTGCTGGGGTGGAGGAAGTGGCACGGAGCAGAGGTACGGGTGTGGGGCAGGGGTCCGTTGGGGATACCCAAGAGGGGCACAGTGACACTATGACCACATCTTTCCTGTCACACCAGCCCCTCTTTACAGGCCCAGCATGGCTTCTACTGCACAGCCTTTAGAACTAGCCCGGAGGAGAAGCGAAGGGGAAGGAAGGGCCCTGACTATGAAGCAGGCAGTGGTCTCGTTTCTCTTCACCCTCACTACGACCCTTCCAGGGAACTATTGTACTCTTCGCCCACTTTAAGGGAGAGGAATCTGAGGCCCAGAGTTTACTGGCCATGATGATTAATCATAAAACAACAGTAAGGAGCTCAGGCTAGATTCTGGCTTTGCCCTTCTGGCTGTGGGGTCTTGGGCAGGTTGTTTAATCAGCCTGTGCCTCAGTGTCCTCATCTGAAGAGCAGGGATAATGTGCACCTCATCATGAACTACGAGGTAATACAGATGAAGTTTCTGGAACATCATCTAGTGTGTAACAAGAGGTCGACAAACTACTTACTAGGCCATTAGCATAGGGGTCTTGTTTGTTTCAATATCCAGCTCCTCAGGGAATGTCCTGCACATAGTAGGGCTCACTAAGTGCTTTGGAATTGAACCTTTGAGCATTATCTACTCCCCAGAAGAGTCCCAGGTTGCTCTTACTACCATTTCTCAGAGGGAGACACTGAAGCCAGTGAAATTAGGAGTGCAGTCCTGGAGCTAGAAAGTGGTGGCCAGTTTCCGTCTCCTGGGTCTGCCTGAGCCCGGAGCTCTTCCCACCCTGGCTTCTCTGTGGAGCTTCACTGTCTATATTTTCTTTAAAATGCTCTGTTCTGGGACCCAGCAGGCAGGTGTGTTGTGGTTAAGGGGCTGGACTCCCACATGGTCAATCACAGGTCAAGTCCCAGACCCAGCAGCTTGAAAATCATGCTGGGCATGTGTACATGCATGCCCCAAATCCCAAGAAGAGAACAGAGGAGAAGGGACTGTGGTGTGGCCATCCACCCAGGGAGTAATTTCTCACTTTCCTTTTCTTTCTCTATCTCTCTCTGGTGACCACAAACACCCTATGGTAAAAAAATAAACAGATAAATAAATAAAATAAAATAAAAATAAACAAAAACAAAAACGAACAAACAAAAAAACACCAAACTTCTTATGCATGCTCTATTCTTCAATAAGGATATAGAGTGTACGCATAAATGGACAGAACTGAAAGGAGAAATAGACACATCCCCATTATAGTCAGGGACTTCAACACCTCTCTCTCAGCAACTGACAGAGTGACAAGACAGAAAATCAGGAAGGCAGAATTGGGTAACACCATCAACCAACAAGACCTAGTATCAACCAACAAGATCTAGTTGACGTTTATAGAACATGCAACCAACAACAGCATAGTTTATATTCTTTTCAATTGCCCATGGAACATTTGCCAAAATAGACCATATTCTGGGTGATGAGACAAACCTTCACTAATCTGAAAGCAATTAAAGTCTCTGACCATTATGAAATCAAACTAGAAATCAATGACAGAAAGAGCCTGGAAGTCTCTAAACACTTGGAAATAAAAATAACAGGCTTTGAAATAATTTGTGAGCCCAAGAGGATATCTCAAGAAAAATAACAAATATACTGGGCCAAATAAAAACACAAGCGCAGCATATCAAAATATGTTAGGTCCAGCTAAAGCAGTCTGAGAGGAAATGCTATAGCACTGAAATGCCTACGCTGAAAAATAATAAAAGCCTTAGTTATTGAAACCCCCACCTCAAGAAACAAGAAGAAGAAAAGTAAAACTAAACCCGTCAAGAAGATAAAAGGAAATAATAAATATAAAAACAGAAATCAATGAAACATTAAAAAGAAAAACAATAGAAAAAAGTGAACAACCAACACAACCAAAATAACTGATTTTTTGAAAATATCAGTAATTAATTAATAAGCTTCTAGAAAAACTAATGAAAAAGAAAGAAGATACACAATAGATTAGAAATTAGAAATGAAATAGGACATCACTACAGATCTGACAGACATTAGAAAGATAATAGTTTTAGCAACTCTATAACTTCAACAACTTAGATAGACAGATCAACTCTCCAAAGACCAACTGCCAAAACTCATACAACATGAAAAGATAATCTGGAGTCTGGATAGTGGCACATGGGAAGGTTCTGGGTTCGTGTCTGGAGACCTCCCTGGACATGCAAGCTATGCACACGCCCATGATCCAGGGGTGGTTGAAGCTGGGGGTGGATGGTGTTGTCAAGACCCTGTTGGGGATACCGTCTCTTTGCTTCTCTTACACGTGGAAGAAATAAATTAATAAGCATAAAAAATTTAAAATAGGTTAAACAAGAAAAACCATCTGATTGAATTAATTGATGCAGAAAAATCATTTGATGAAATTCAACACTCAATCATGACAGAAAATCCCAACAAATTAGGAGTAGAGGGTGAAGATCCTCATCTCCATAAACAGCAACTACAAAAACACCACAGCTAATGTCATACTGCATAGCAAAAAATAAAAATGTTTTCACACTAAGATCAGGAATGAGGCAAGGATGTCTGTTCTTATCATGCTTATTCAATACAAACATTTTCCCTTGGGGCCAGCAGGTGGCATGGTGGTTAAGGTGCTGGACTCCCATATGGCCGACTGCAGTTTCAGTACTGGACCCGATGACTTGAAAATCACACCAGGCACGTGTGTGTGTGTCCAAGATCCCAAGAAGAGAATGGAAGAGAAGGCATTGTGGTGTGGCCATTCCCCTGGGAGGAAGGGGCGATTTTTCACTTTTTCTCTCTCTGTCTGTCTCTGTCTCTCTACAGTAAACACACGCTATGGCAAAAATCTAAAAAAAAAAAAAAAAAAAAAAATTTTCTCTCTTGAGACCCCCATGTGATGAATGGAGATCCACTGAGCTAGCCTCTCTTCCTGAAGGCTGGAGTCCTAAGGCTCATCAGCCCAAAGCCCTCTCATTTAGAGTCCCTTTCAAGAAAGCACGGGGGTACATGTTGGTTTACCTGATCCTATTACGTTGAATCTGCTCTAATTTACATTAGGAAAAAGGCAAAGCATTTGGCAAATTTGGGATCCCTCTAAGTAACACTGACTGTGTTAGTGTTACTAACACAGCCCCACATGAATATCCACGTGTGCAGTATGGAAGCTGACGATTGTTGATGCGATCCACCCAGGGAACTGAGGCCCGAAGAGGGTAAGTGCTGGCTGAAGATCACACAGCCAGGAAGAGGCAGAGTTCAAAGATCTCATCCCTGAAGCCAGTTTCCCTTCGTTATGGTAGTGTCCAGCATGGGCCTCGATCACACGGATGGTTGTCTCAGTCACTGCAGTTGGGCTGCAGGCACTGGCTGAGCCAAACTGTGACTTTTGGGGCACCAGGAGGTCTCCAGCTAGTCTGAGGGCAAAGACACACTGGTGCTCCGCCTTGGTCAGGAGGCGAGGTCGCCAGGGCAGGGAGCCCCGGGGTTCATTTCCACCCGATGCCTCCCACATCTGCTGATCAGGGTTGACAGCACGCCTGCCTTGGGCTAGTCTTCGATGGAACTGCCGCCATTATGTAAGGGCTTACATAAATCACCACGTGCTGTCTGCCTCCCACTCCATCCAGGCGCTGGCCAGGCCACGGTGCCCCCAGCATAGCCTTTGCGTTCCCTGGTCAGCGCGGTCCAGCCTGGCTCTCCAAGGCGGGTCGGCTGGGCTTGTCTGTGGTGCTGGGCTAGCAAAGCCCCTGAGGAAGTCAGGACCTGTGGGAGGGTTGGGATGGGGTTCATGGCGGTCAGTGGGGAGCAACGTCCTGTGATGGCCATGGAGGCCCTGGGTCTGACCGCCAGCATCCCAGCATTTGGAGATCTTAGAGACACAGCACGGTTCTGGAAAGAACAAATGACAGTGCACGTCCCCTACTCTGATCAAGCACTATGCGCTGAACGGAATTTCATGTGACCAAGTGTCATCGGGGCTCCAGCTCAGTCCTGGCTCTGCCACCATGGGGAGTCACTGGGCCTGTCTCTAAAATGAGAAGATGGGCCATCTCTCAGAGCTGAAGTTTCTGTAGAGGTATGAACGTGTAAAACTGCCTCTGGCAATTAAAAATAGCACATTCTGAAGACAGTGCTGAGAGCCGACACTTTCAAATGTATATTCCGGCTCACAAACCAGCACAGAAGGCTGCCGCCTGGTTAGTGCCAACAGTCCAGTGAGCTCTTCTTGGGACCAGATAATAAAGATTCTGGCTCTTGTTTTTCATGTGATGACAGTCTTAAGATTGCAAGGTAAGCTTTTAAAAATGACCGTGCCAGCTGCTTGTCCCCACGACTCCAAATTTCCTGTGTTCTGCAACCAAAGTAAAGCGTGGCTGATGGGAGATCACAATTTATACCCTTGATAGAGTCTGACGTCTTCCAAACAGCCTCCTGGTTCTCACCCACTGCTTGTGAATAAGGAGGACGTCCACATTCGCATGTGTGAAAGGGTGTGCTCACAGCACACGGCTGTCACGGTTTCACATACTGGACTCAGCAGCGCATTTTTTAATGGGCTTCTCTGCTTAAAAGCAGGTTGAGGAAGGGCCAGAAGGTGGCATGGTGGTTAAGAGTGCTGGAGTCCTACATGGCCTATCATGTTTCGAGTCCTGGACCTGGTGACTTGCTTTCTCACTTTCCCTTTCTCTTTCCCTCTGTGTCTCTCTGGTCAAATTAATATAATAATAATTATTATGATAACAAATGGAATTAAGTAAGTAAATACTTCTTTAAAAAAAAAAAGTCAAGTTGAGGGCTAGCAGGTGGTACAGAGGCTAAGGCAGCTGGGTCCCACATGGTTGGCTACATGGTTCAAATCCCGGACCCACTGGCTTGAAAAACATGCCAGGTACATGTACGTGCATAACCAAAATCTGAGAGGAGAAGAGACTGCAATATGGCTATCCGCCTGGAGGTGCTTTCTTTCTTTTGTTGGGGGGGTGGGGGAGAGGTTTGTGCTATAGGGCACATGTGCTCACCAGAAAGTCAGAGACAGAGAGACAGAAAGCAAGAAATCACCCTCTTGGAGGATGCCACGCTGCAATCCCTTCTCTTCCATTCTCCTCTCGGAATCTTGGGCACGCACGCACACATGCCCGGTGTGAGTTTAAGCCACCAGGTCCAGGACTCAAACCACGGTTGACTACATGGAAGTCCAGTGACATAGCCATTATAACAACTGCTGGTCTCCCACTGGGGGTGCTTTCTCACCTTCTCTCTCTCCCTCTCTCTCCCTCTCTCCCTTTCTCTCCCTCTCTCTCTCTCTCTCTCTCTCTCTCTCTCTCTCTCTCTCTCTCTCTCTCTGTGTGTGTGTCTATGCCAAGCCCATGCTCCCTATAGTAAATAAATGCAAATTGAAACCCCACTGCCCGATGACCTCCCGGGGACCCCTCCGGCTTGGCCTGTGCTTGCCCACGGCTCTGTCCTCACTTGCAGTCCCCGACACATGTGCTGGTGAATCCTAGAAGAGGACCGCATCTGGTGACGGCTACAGATTCGGGCGGTGGTTCCCCGTCGTTCGTTAGGGTGCCATCCGCTTCCATGACAGGTGGACAGAGAATAGCTCCTTAGTCACCGCGACAAAATGGGGAAGGCCACCTCCATACCCTCTGGTCCCTGGTGCACGGCAGGAGCTGAATGGAAATGATCTGATGCTGGGAGTCCCCGACGCTGGACGGCATGAACAGACTTGAGGTGGGGTGAGCGCAGCTGGGCTGTCAGGGTCGGGGACGGAGAGGTCGGCCATGCCAGCTTACCCAAGCCAGGGTCCGCTGAAGACAGCACGGCCCGTGTGCCTCCAGCACAGCTTCACGGACCCCGTTGGTGAGGGCGACGGGATTGTGAAAGGTCCAGCTTCTAAGTGCCATAGTCCCAGAGGAGCACGAGTAATTGTCACCAAGCACAATTTGCAACCACAAGCATCCTTCTCCAAGGCTTCGCTGGCCACTGGGGACACAGAGACGAAGCAGCCAACAAGCGCCCTTCTCACCTAGATGGGGTTTGAGGTGGGGGATGACAAACAGACAAACAGAAGGATAGGAATGCACTGTTTCCAGTCTCCAGGATAAATGCTATCCCGTAGACCAGGCGAAATGTTTAATTTACGAAATGTTTAGTAAGAAGCTGCCCTGTGCCAGGCCCTGGAAGGGATTCGATTACGAAGGGCCTTCTGTTAATAGCTGAGGTTAGACTTCATCTTCGAATCTATGAGGATGGGAAGAGGGCATCATTAATAATGCTGAGAGTGGGCCAGCTGGTGGCGTGGTGGTTAAGGTGACTAACAGGACACTGATTCACAGAGCCCGCTGGCCCATTAGGGAGGTTCCATTTCATTGGCTAAACAACGAGAAGCCGACAGCAGACAACTGCAGGGCAATAAAATCTCAGCGAAAGCTGAGACCAAGCAGATGCTCTTAGCAGAGATGCTCTGGAGAGAGGATTGGCATACCACAGATACAGGCCAGCATGGCATGGGCTCCGGCAGGGCACCACAGAGCAGATGGTCAAGGGGGCAGGTGCCGGCTACACGGGATTTGAACTCCTGGCCCATGCTGTAGGCAGTGGGGAGCTGGGAGTGGCTGTGGGACATAGGGACACTCTCTAGCAATGTGAGCTGGTGGTGAGAAGCAGAAGAGATGTTTCCTGCCTGTACCAGTCAGCGTGGGCTGGGATGTGCTGCAGAAACAAGTAAGCCTCAATCCTCTGGGGCCCCAGACCATGATGGTTCAGCTCTCACCTATGCATAGGCCACTGCGGATGGAAGCAAGTCTTGAGGGCATGTGATGGACAACAGCCCAAGACGCTCCCAGTCCAAGGCACCTCCAGCTCAGTCTCTGCTTCCCCGACCTCTGCAGCTGGAAGGGACGGAGAATATTGCACTGACTCTTCAATGCCTGAGTTGAGTCACAGCTTGTCAGCTTGGGCTATCTCCTCTAAACCCTTCATTTTGCCTATAGGGACGTTAGGTTGTGGAGAGGGCCTGGAGCCAGGCCACTGTGGACAGGTGTCTTAATAGTAGCTCGTTATCAGCCATGGGGAGGGGTGGGCCTGGACACCTGGGGGAGGCCCCTGCATTGTGCTGCTGGAGCCTTCTGTCTGGGGTGGAGCGGGCTGAGGAGTGCTCAAGTTGGATGCAGAGGTGTGGGTTGGTGAACAGGCCGCCCACCACTTGGCTGACCAGGGGGCAGGAGGAGAAGGTGGGAGAAGAAAGGGGAAAAGGAAAGGAAGGGGAAGAAGAGGAGGGGAGAAGGGAAGGCAGAGCCTGAGGGGAAAGCGAGGAGGCCCATAGGGACAGCACTCGGCTGGCACGTAGACCTCGCCCCTCTGCATTTCCCAGGCAGCCTCCCTCGCAGGCCTCACCTTCCCTCTGGCCCGTTGGTGGGCAGGGCCAGTGCCGACGCGGGTTCCCTTGCTCGCTCAGAGCGGCCCTGCTTGCAGCCCTGCCGGCGTTGGCACGGTGACAGTAGCCAAGTGTGCAAACTTGTGCCATTGTCCCCAGGCCAGGGGGAGCCATGGAGACTGGCTAATATGACACAGGAAAATGTTTGCTGATGGCAATTCTATGGGCTTTGTCCACCTCTTTCTCCATCATGACGACTCGATTTAAGTCCCTAACTGTTTGACTACAAATGCAAGGGGACCGTGCAACGCCAACCTTTTGTCCGGCTGCGCTGAATGGGCAATTCAGGCTTTGTGCAGCTCAATTGAGGAAGCAAACATAAAGACAAGATTCCTGAGAGCTCCGGCTCCCTTCCCATGGATATCCCAGCACCTCGTTAGAGTCCTGCCTCGGCCACCTTTCCCCATAGCAATGCACCTTCCAACCCACCTCTCTCGTAGGCCCTCCGGCGCCCGGCCCCTGGGGGATCCCGGGAGGTGGGGTGGAGAGAAGGAGCCCGAAAGACAGAAGAGAGAAGCCACTCAACACTCAAGGACAGTGGGGAAAGCAGCCCGTCCCGGCTTACCCGTCCGATTGTCTGTCTGCACTGGAGCATGGCAGCTGTAGGCCTGAGTCTTTGGGGGAAGGTTCGCAAGCCTGTCTCCACTGGGCCCAGCCCCTCCTCAGTCCAGGACATTTTACACACACACGCACCACCCCCTCGAGAAACCAGGGAACCGAGGTCAAGGGGAGGAGGGGCGTGGAGGCCGAGGAGAGTAGGGCTGAAGGGTAGAAATTTACCGGGAAATGATTGCATTTGGGAGCTGTCTTTTTTGTGATGGTCCCCATGGTGACAATTTGTGCCGGCAAAGAATGTGGGAACGGGGCGCCGCCGCCTGATTGGGATGCTTTGTATCTGGAGAGGCGCTCCTGATTGGCCTGAGGGCCCCCCAGCTCCGGGGAGTTGTCCTCCATTCAGCCCACTCAAGGGCTGCACAACTGCTTCCAGGACGGAGCTCGCGGGCCGTGCCGGGCCTGTCCCAGGTCTGTGGCGGGGAACCTGCCCGGCCACATTGGCGGGGCCCGGGGCCCACACCTTCGGTCAGTGTGGAGGCCCGGCTGCACCGGCCTGATGGGGTGTGGGGTGTGGGGTGGGCTGGGGCCTGGGGGAGGGGCGAGGTGCTGAGGGTGGTGGCCTAGGAGGCATGAAATTGCTGCAGATGCTTCTACGGGGAGTCCCTGCTGCCGGCAGCCTGATATCAGCCTGCAAGGCAGGTCCCGATTAAGTGCCAGACAGGGGTCCTGCCTGGTCCTCCGTGAGAGCTGGGGGTGGAGCGTGGGGACTGAGAAGGGGGGTGGAGGTTCCAGGGCTGGGCGGGGGCGGTGGGAGGGGGAGGCCACCACCAGGGAGAGAAGGGGCTTGGCCTGGCTTGAAAGTGGAGCAGTTGCCTCCGCTCGGAAAATCAAAACCTTGCTGCCAAGTCGTGCACGTCGGCAGTGTGGAGTGTGGGAGGCCCAGTGGGCCGGGAGCGTGGAGACCGGGCTCCGGCCGCAGCAATGCCACTTGTAGCTGGGTGTCCTCGGGCAAGTTGCTTGAGCTCTCTGAGCCTCAGCTGCAAGCAGAGGGTGACAGACCCAAGCAGGCCAGATGAGGCTCTGCTAGTGCCCATCCCACCACAAGGTTTTGGGCCGTTCAGAGACTCAGACAGGTGTCCCATGACCCAGGGCGCAGCTCAGGGCCAAGGAGGGCTGGAGCTGGGGACAGTTTGCAGCCACTGCTTGTGGCCCTTGCAGGGTGCTGGGCGTGGCTGCTGGGAGAGACGCCAACGGCCCGTTTGTCCCCCAGGTCCTCTCTGTGCCCTTCCCTGGAGCTGCCGGCCACCAGCACAGCCCGCCCTCTTCATGGAAAGTCCCGTGCGGTGGCCCCCTGGTGATGGCATCCGACAGTGACGTGAAGATGCTGCTGAACTTCGTGAACCTGGCCTCCAGCGACATCAAGGCCGCCTTGGACAAGTCGGCGCCCTGCCGCCGCTCCGTGGACCACCGCAAGTACCTGCAGAAGCAGCTCAAGCGCTTCTCCCAGAAGTACTCCCGGCTCCCACGGGGCCTCCCCAGCCGAGTGGCTGAGCCCCACCTGAAAAGGGGGCCTGACGACCGGCCCGGGAGGCTGCCCCTCGACTCCGGCCCTGATTCCAGCCCCGGTGGGGGTGGGGGCTGCAAAGAGAAGGCTCTGGGGAGTCCCTACGGGGAGGAGTGTCTTTCTAAGGAGCAGACCCTCCGAGGGCAGAATCCGGAAGCCGCCAGGCCTGGCCAGGTGCCCATGAGGAAAAGACAACTGCCCGCTTCCTTCTGGGAAGAGCCACGGCCCACCCACAGCTACCCCATGGGGCTGGAGGGGGGACTGGGCCCCAGGGAGGGACCGCCCTATGAGGGTAAGAAAAATTGCAAGGGCTTGGAGTCCTTGGGGCCCGAGACAGCCCCGATGCCAGTGTCCCCGAGGGCACTGGCTGAAAAGGAGCCACTCAAGATGCCAGGGGTCTCCCTGGTGGGCCGCGTCAATGCCTGGAGCTGCTGCCCCTTCCAGTGCCACGGACAGCCCCTCTACCCGGGCCCTCCGGGGGCCCTGCCGCAGAGCCCAGTCCCCAGCCTGGGCCTCTGGAGGAAGAACCCCACCTCACCTGGGGAGCCTGGGGAGCCGGCCCCCTTCTGCAAGGATGTGGATGGCTTGGGGCAGAAAGTGCACAGGCCCGTGGTGCTGAAGCCCATCCCCACCAAGCCCGCCGTGCCCCCGCCCATCTTCAACGTCTTCGGCTACCTCTAGCTGGGCTGGGAGCCCTGGGCCTGGCCGCTGGCTGCGGGAGCTCTCCTAGTGTGGAGGGGGCTGGGCAGAGGCATGGCCTCTTGGGCATTGCAAACGCCCCTTCCCTTTGTGTGTGTTGGGGGAGGGCAGGACAGGGCAGGGGCGTCTTGGGCACTGATGAGAGTGAGAGCAACAGGCTGGGCCAGGCCAGGGCCCACCAGACGGCCGTGTCAGGGCAGACCTGCCTGCTGGCCATCCCAGAGCCAGTCTGCTCACCCGCCACCCACTGTGCGAGCCAATCTCAGTTGTTTTTTCTGTTCTCTGTAAATATTAAGATGGTTAAAAGAATAAAGACGTTTCTTTTGCAGTTTCCACATTTCAGGTGTCATGCAGTTAAGTGGTCCCCAGGCCCAAGGAAGCAGTGACCGTGCCCAGGCTGAGGGATGCTTGTGGGGGTGGCCAATGTCAGGGGAGGTCAGGTGTGACCCAAAGCCCCTGTGAGGTCTGGGACTAGGCCATGGGGCCAACAGCTAAGGCATGGGGCAGAGGGAGAGGGAGAGCCCCAGGGAAGGACACTGGGCTGCACGTGTCTGAGGGCAGAGGCTGGGTGAGGCCTGGGCCCCACAGGGCCCACAGTGCTCCAGGGACAGGGAGACTGGAGACAGGGCAGGCAGCCCTGCTGCGTAGCCTGGGCCTGGACAATCTCATGTGTTCTCTTCCCCTCAGGCTGCCTCCCACACCCGCAGGGTGATGGGATAAGAACAGGGGTCTCTGTTGGAGCGGAGGCCACACTGAGATGGCCAGAGGAAAGGCAGGTCAAACAGGAGCTGGGCCTGTGGACGAAACAGCTGGCTTGGCTGGAGTGTTTGTCTTTTAAGTGCTGGCATTGGTTCCGTCCATGGACCAAAAGCAAACAAAAACCCCAAAGCAACATTTCCCAGCGAAGGCAGATGCTCAGGGCACCGCTGTTCACCCTCTCCCCACGTGCCGCATCAGTGGAATGATGAGGCCTCTGCCTGTCACCGTGCACAGAGGGGACAGGGGTGGCAGGGTGATCCTGCATCTTGTCTGGAGAACGCCCAACCGGCAGAGCAACTGGAGCAGCTCCGCCTACACGCAGGCGCAGGTCTGCTCTGCTGCTGGGTCGGGGCCTGGCAGGGTGCTGAGTTGTTCGCTGGATAAAGCCCAGTTCTCACAATTAAGGCTGGGGGGAGGGCGGCAGATGGCATAGTGGTTACGATGCTGGACTTCCCTGTAGTCGACCCCAGTTCAAGTCCCAGACCCGGAGGCTTGAAACTTACGCCGGGTGCGTGTGTGTGCATGCCCAAAATCCTGAGAGGAGAATGGAGGAGAGGGACTGTGACATAGCCACTCTTCCAGGGGGTGATTTTTCACTTTCTGTCTCTCTGGCAAGCACACGTGACCCATGGCAAAAATCTCTCTCTAACAAAAATTAAAATGAGCGAGGCTGGCGACGGGCCTTAGTCATGAGTGGTGCTGGATGAGCTACTCCCCTCTATGCTTCGGTCTCCTTGTCTGTAAATGGGACCAGACCAGGGCCTGCAGCAGTGCGTCTACCCCGCCCGCCCTTCGGGCATGCACGGCCAGTGCCCGCGCTCTCCTCTGAGCCCTCCTTAGCACAGGCTCCAGGATTAGTGGCTGCTCGGGGCCCCTAAGACCCTGCCTTGTTTTACTGCAGGACCCCCCTGGAGTGGGGAGCCCGCTGGAGGGACAACTCGGTCACTGGGAAGCCGGTGGCTTTCTAGTGGCTCATGCCCAGTGGCTTGGAAGACGTCGAGCCACAGGCCAGCACTACATAGTCGTTCTGAGAGATTCCCTGGGCCTCGGCTCGCTCTGGTCTTACAGAGTAGTGAGGAACCAGGAGGAGACGGGTGACCTCCTCTGTACTCTGAAGGCCTCTGGATCCACTGTGATGAGCCTCAGCCCCCTCCAAACTGCACAGCAGGGGTTAAGAGCCCTGCCACCTACTTGCTGTGTGATCTTGGGTTAATTACTTAACCTCTCTGGGTCAATAATTCCCTCATCCAAAAAACTGTGGCCTGCTGCACGGGCTGTGAGGCTGCTGTGAGTGCCTAGCGCATGGTACCCCATAAGTCCTCATAAGTCCTCAGACACTGCCCGGCCACCAGCTAAGTCACCTCTCATGGTTATCTGGTGGGTCCTGCCACACCCAGCTTATTTACACACAGTGCTGCCCGTGGGAACAGACACGTAGACCCACCCACCCGCCCACTCCCGGCTGAGGTCTGGGTCCTCTCCTTGCCCACACCTGCCTGGTTCGGCCTTCCTGGGAGACACCTGTGGATCTTAATCCAGAAGTGGGGGGCTTTATATGGAAACAGAAACCTTTATTAAGCCCGAGGCACTGTGATCCCCGAGTAGAAGAAGTCAGGAAACAGCCCTGTCTAGGAAGCTTTGGTGTCTAAACAGACAGAAGCAGCCGCAATAAGAGTGGCACACCGCCCTCGCCCTCGCCCTCGCCCTCGCCCTCGCCAGTAGCTGAACCAGGTTGGCTGGCAGCGAGCGCAGAGCCAGCCTCGGGGCTCACAGCCTCCTCACAGTCTCAAGTCCCCACCACTAGGGCGAACGCAGTCCTGGTCACGGACCCAACTGCAGCCAGACCTCTGCTGGAAGGCCCTCGTGACGCTGTGAAGCACCCGCAGCCGAAAGCCCTCCTGGGGGCCGGGGAAGGATGGCGGTGGCAGGTGGAGTTTTCTGCAGAGGAAGGTGGGTTTCTGGAGGCTGTGAAGTCCTGACGGGCATGATGGCCAAAATACGGAGCCTGACACAGGGCCTTGGCACCAGCTGATCAGAACGGACTCACTGCAGCAGGCCCAGGGCAGGCCCCGCCGCCTGGGAGGTAGGAGCAGCGACACGGGAGGCCACGGCTGGGCATGGCACGCAGGGCAGCGGGCAGGCTGGCTGATGGCTCTAAGAACCGCGTGCTCCAGGGCTTCTGGCAACCTACGAACAGGGACTAGGCTGAGCCCGCTCCTCCCTGTCTCTCCTGCCTCATCCCCTCCAGGAAACTCCTCTCCGAGCACGCCCACTCTGCTCAGTATCTGGGTTTCTCAGCTGGGAAGTTTCGTGGCCGTAACCCTTTAGGGCTCTCTGGGGCGTAAGGGGTCTGGGTGTCCCTGGATACCCACCCCGGCCCACATGTACCCCGCACAGCTCACAGTCTAGTGCTGTCTGCCTCACCCCAACACCTGCCACCCTTCTGAGGCAGCAACAAGATGGAGGTGCCCTCCGTGGCTGCCAGGTCGGCCATGGCACTCACGGTCTAGTTTTCCTCTACATGCTGAACCTCGCTTGGCAAAGATCCCGGGCCTGAGGGCTGAGCAACCCCGGCTGGGGAGGATGCTGGTTTCCTCAGGTTCTGTCCAGGTCACTGCAGGCTCTGCCTGGCTTACAGCGAGGCATCCCGAGACCCTCGGCCACGCACTGTGTGGCTGGAACGCCCAGGGTCTTGCTGTGTGTGCCCAGGCAAGTCCCTTCCCTCTCTGGGTGTTTCCCTTCCCATCCACACGGTGAGGCAATGAGCAAGGTGCGGCTGGGAAGTGTTGCTTGAAGGATTTCTCACCAGACACTGGAATCTACTGACCCCACAACACCTGCTGTGCCAGAGCCAAGGCCGCCACGGCCACTGAGCAGATGAGAAACCGAGGCCCCAGAGGAGCAAGGCAGTGCAGAGCGGGCCCTGGAACCCGTGCTCTCCCACTACCCCTGGCCGTGTGCTTTCTGAAGGCCAGAAACTACTTTTGACTTGCTGAGCTCTGGCGGACCTTGGGCTGGGCTTGGGTGGGCTCTCAGCAAGGCGGCTGCTCTGTGGTCGCTGCAGGCTGGCCCGGGGGCACAGAGAACACGGATGAGCCACTGCAGCTTCCGTGGGAACAGGGTGTGCTCAGTCTCAGCCCAGGGGACCTAGAGACCCAAGGGAATGCCAGGACGGCGGGAACCTTGGCTTCCTCGCAGCACCACCTGAGAACGGGAGGACCGCGGCAGGCTGGGCCGTGTGCTCTGGGATGGGTGCCTCGCAAGGGCTGGCCACAATTGCGCCAGGACTGCCAGTCCAGTAACTCCCCCTCACAGCAGCCAGGATTTAGATTGTTTTCCTGTAATGTCTCAATTTGTCTCAAAACAGGAGTGAGCAGGGTGTGCAAACAGAGTGCCAGGGAACACGCGTGCAAGAGCACAGGGTGGAGAGAATCGTGTGCTCAGACGCCCTGTTACAATGGAGCTATTTCCATGGTGACTGAACCAGGAGTAGAAGCCAGCTGGGCCATCGGGTCTCCTCTGGCTTCCTTCAGAAGTGCAAAGGTGACGCACAGGGGTCCGCGAGCCCTGTCCCTATTCCCTGCCTAACCGCCACTATTGCCGGGAGCAGGGCTGAGGGCCTCGGGCCTCGGGGACCCAGACGAGGGCACGTTGCTGGCAGAGTCAGGTGTGCAACATTTATTGTGCTTAATGAAGCTCTCTGGGCTGAGGGTGCCCTCCCCGCCCTGGGTCAGGGTTGGGAGAAAGCTCAGGAGTTAGTGTGGTTCCGTAGAGCCGGGGGAGGCCACTGGGAATGCTCTGAAGGAGGTCTCTGGGGAGCCCGGCTCCAGCCCAGGGTGGAGGCCGGGGATCCCTGCTGGCCCCTGCCTTTCCCAGACACCTCAAGTTCTGTCCTGGCCCCCAGAGCAGAGGCTTCCGCCATTCCCGATGGCAGAGAAGGTCGGGTCCGCTCCGCAGAGGGAAGTCGATGCTTCTCCTCCTCCACATCCTGTTCTCTGTCCGGGCAAGGCTCCGGCGCAGACGCTCAGCAGGATCAGGCAGCTGCCAGCCTGCAGCCTCATCTGTCACCAGTCCCCTTGGATCTGGGGACGCCACCATCTTGACCCTTAGTGAAAACAGTCTGAGGGGCGCTCCTTCCGCCTGCCCCGGCTACTGGGTGCTCTCGTATTTCAGGTACCTAATCAGCCTGCCCGGGAGTGGCAGTGTGTCTAGGAGTTTTATCCGACACTTCCCAATGGCCTTGCGCACCCGCAGCCGGCAGAGGTGAGCCAGAGGTCTCGGCGGTTCTGGAGAAAGAAGGGAAGAGAGACGTTCATTTGTCATTTGCAACCAGCAAAGGGGCTGCACGTGCGGCCTCTGCCTGCGGGAGGCACCCAGCTGCTGTGGCTGGATGAGGGGAGTGCCTAGCACTGTAACCCAGTCCCTGCCAACTGAAGGACCGTCCCACTTGTGGCCCCTCAAGGAGGTTGCCAGGGCAGGTACCACACCTGTTTCACAGGTGAGGAAACCGAGGCTGCAGGCCTTGCCCAGAGCCACTTCCGGGGCCAGCGTCTGCCTCTCTGTGTGCACCTTCCTCCTCACTCACAACCCAGAGCCCACACGTGGCCTGAGCAACAGGGTCAGAGTCTGCCCTCACCAAGCCCTCACACGTGGGATTCAGCTCCGAGCTCCTGGCGGTGTTGGGAGGACAGGGTGAGGGGGCAGGGCCCGGGCAGCTCCCTGCAGGTCTCCAGAAGCCCGCTTGGCTGCCTCCCCCAGGAGGCCTCTTGGGATGCCTCATGTGCTGGCTTGGGTGGGGAGGAGGAGCAGGGGCTGATGCCACCAGTGATGGGATAAGTTATCTCAGCCCTGGGCACAGGGAAAGCATTGAGTCAAACGATGTCACTTATTCATTCATTCGTTCATTCATTCATTCGTTCAGTCAGTCATTCATTCAACAAGCACATGTTGAGCCCTTTGCTATGTCTGGTCCTATGGCTGGGCCAGAGATGCAGAGGCCCTGCCCGGGGGCTCTGGGGACAGCCTCCACTCCAGACAGGGCCATCCAAGGGGTCCTGGGGGGTGGGTGGGAAGAACCTGTAGGTGAAGAAGGAGGCAAGAACATTCCAGGCAGGAAACAGCAAGTGCCCAGCCAAGGGAGGCAGAGTGAGCATGGGAAGGGGGGGTGGGCGGGGTAGGCGCCAGGCAGCTGGGCGTTGCCGAGGTGGGCGTCCATGTGCCCGTCATTGTATTTCTGACCCTCCCACTGCCCTCTCATCTCACTCAGGACACAGCCCCGCCCTGGGAAGCTGGGCACCTGTCTCACGGGGAGGAAAGAACAAGGCCCCCTTGGGCAGAGGACACAGGGCCACGCGGGCAGGGCTGGTGGGTTGACGGGCTCTGGGCTCAGTGTGCTCACTCTCTGGTCCTCTGTCCACCCTCCTTCCTAGAATGTCAGCATCACAACAGTGAATGAGGAAGCACAGAGTGTTTTGCAGATGAAGAGTGGGCTTCATAGGAGCTGAATAGGTCTTGTTTAGAACTGCCCATCCCACCTGTCAACCAAGATCTACAGCACACTAACACGCTCTGCACGCCTCCCGGACACGCTCTGGCTGTGGGAAGGTGGGGAGGGCACAGAACGGGCTGCTCCACCCTCTAGCGGAGCAAGGAGGCGGTGACAGCAACCAGTGAGCCATCATTGCACATCTCTAGTCAAAGCCACCCTCCCTGTCGCTGCTATCAAAGGCCCCAGTCCTGTTACTCCCCAGGCCTCTGTGCAAATGAAGACTCCCACAAGAGGCTTGGTTTTAGAAGAGCGTGAGGATAAGGGAGTGAGAGCCAGGGCACTGGAGGGGGTGCGGCCGGACAGCAGACAGGCAAGGAGGCAGCAGTGTGACCTGGGACAGGAGCGGCAGAATAGCAATCCCCCTGCAGGTCACCTGCACTACTTAGTTGGCCAACATGGCCACAAACAGGATGTTTGTGAAAGCCCACGTCTGCACCTGCTCTTAACACTTTGCCTGCCCAGGTGAGACCTCACATGCCCGGTGACACCTCACCTGCCCAGGAGAGCTCTAAAATGCCTAGAGGGACTCGAGCCCCTCCATCTGACCAGTCAGGCTGCCCGGCTACACTGACATAGCCAGACAGGGGTGGAGTCCACTTCACAGTGCCAGGTACAGACACCTGCGTACACTTAGGCTGGTGGAGCTGGCGGGGGCTGGGCCAAGAGCCCTCCCAGCCTCCTCTGCTGGGATGGGGAGGACTCTGTCCATGGTCAGCCAGGGTCTATCTGGCCAAAGAGACTCCAGAGCTCAGAGTCTGGCTCCTGCATCAGTGCCCTACCACAGTTATCTGTGGGCAGCAGCACTAGCGCCACCTGGAGGCCTGATGAAGTGGACTCAGGCCCTGCCCCAGGCCTGCTGAATCCGGAGCTGCATTTAATTTTTTTTAAAAGAATTATTTTATTTAAATTTATTTATTTATTTATTTATTTATTTATTTATTTATTTATTTATTTTAATTTGGCCAGAGAGGGACAGAGCAAGGGAGAGAGAGCGGGAAAGTGAGAAAGCAAGTCACCATGTCTGGGACTCAAACCACAGTCGGACATGTGGGAGTCCAGCACCCTTAACCACCACACCACCTGCCAGCCCCAGAGCTGCATTTTAACAAGGCACATGGGGGCTTCGTGATCCCTGGGAATTTTGAGATGCCCTGGACCAAGTCTCTCTCCTCTCTCCTGCCACTCTGCTTCTCAGTGGCCCAAACACGTGGGCAACATTTTCCAAAGGTCCTGAGTCTCTCAGAGAGCTGGAACTGTCTACAATATCGTGAAAAGATTTAGCGGAGGGTCTCAGGTTGGTCAAACCAAGACTGAAGTCCCAGCTCTGCCACTGGCGAGCTGTGTGACCCTGACCCAGGTGACATATCCCTGCACGGGTCGGTTTCCTCACTGGTAGTCCAGGGAATCACAGACACACCGTACGTGACATAGCACAGAGCCTGCCACCAGCCGGTGCTCACCATGTCGGGGCCAGCCACGCTCCCTGAGGCCCGGACCCAGACCTGGGCCCGGGTCCAGTGGCCACAGCGCCTACCTGCCTTCTCCTTGATGACCGCCCAGTCAGCATAGCTGTCGATGTGCTCCTTGAGCCGCGCGCAGAGCTGCACGTTGCCCACGTAGTCCAGGAGGACGTCGATGATGGGCCCCGCCCAGCGGCTCACCTCCGGCGCAGACAGGATCTCACAGAACTGCAAGCGAGCACAGCCAGAGCTGGGGCACCAGGGCAAGGGCATTGCCCAGACACCCCATCCTAGCAGCTGGACGGAGACCAGGGAGGGCAGGATGTGCCTGAAGACAGACCCTGGGCACACCCAGGCCAGCATCCACCCCTTTACAAAGACAACCCCTTATGGGATGCCAAAAATGTAATGTGGGCAAGTCAGTCACCCCTGACCCTCAACCTCCTCAGCTATGAGATGGGTATATGTCAGCAACTCCAAGGGGACTTTTCCCCCCATAGTGCATGTGTGCTCTCTGGAGAGAGACAGAGAGGAAAATGGCCACGCTACAATCCCTTCTCCTCCATTTCCTCCTGGGACTTTGGGGTGCATGCACACATACCAGGAGTGAGCTCCAAGCCGCTGATTTAGGACTCCAACCAGCTGGCCATGTGGGAGTCCAGCACCTTAGCCACTATGCCACCTGCTAGCCCCATCCAAGGAGACTTTTAGAACGAGAGTTAAGGTACTATGAACGTGAATTCACTCACACATAGTAGGTAGCCTGTCAATCATGGCGCTAGCTATTATAATTATCTCCCAGAGAAAGTGTTTCTTCTTTTTCATTTTAAGTTGTACGATGTAAAGCAACAGCAGGGACAGGACCGCCCCCGGGTCACTAGCTGTCTGCTCCTTGCGCACCCCTCTGCCGACCTGCTCTGAGCCCCTCCTGGGTCCTGCTTACAGCACCATATTCCAGCAGTAGGTTTCCGGGAAGTGATGAACCCCTCGGTTTTGCAGAATTCTTGGCCAATCCCCTGCTTCACTGTTGGGTCTTTAAATTCCCCCAGTATGGGTGACGAAAATATGTGTCTGTTCACACGAACCACTCCACTCTGCAGCCTCGAAGTGTGCTAACTGCGAGTCTATGCGCCCTCCAAAGCGTGCTAACCACTCACCCCCACTGCCCCCAGCACTAACCACCTGCCCTGCGGCAGCAGCCGCGCGCCCACCTGCACCACGCCGGGCGCCTTGTCGGCGGCGGGCACGTCGTTGAACCTGCTGGAGCGCGCCGGGGCTGGCGGGTGCGGGCCGTTGCCGTACAGGCAGGAGAAGCAGGGCTCGCCGTCACAGCCGAGGTCCATGAGAAACTTGAGCAGCGACAGGCACTTCATGGAGAACATGATGGTGGCGGGGAAGGCGGTGGGGTGCGTGGCGATGTAGGCGTCTATGTTGGCGCCGTGGTCCAGCAACAGCTGCATGGTGCGCAGGCAGCCGTGGCGGATGGCCACGAGCAGCGGGTTGATCACGTCGCGGTTGGGGTCCGCGCCCGCGAGCAGCAGCAGCTCGGTGGCGTACACGTTGTTGTTGACCACCGCGAAGTAGAGCGCAGAGGTGCGGCGGTCCTCGTAGAGGCGCGCGCGCTCGGGCGCCAGCGGCGCGTTCACGTCGAAGCGCGCGCCCAGCAGCGCCTCCAGCACCGCGTCGTGGTTGCGCTCGGCCGCCAGGTGCAGCGGGCTGATCCCGCTCCGGCGCACGCGGGTGCGGCTGGTCACCGGCAGTAGCATCTGCACGATCCTGCGGGCGGGAGGGCGGGGCACGCGCGGGTCACCTGGTGGCCCGCACGTCGGGGCCGGCCCCGCCAGCAGGGGGCGCCGAGGGGTCAGACTCCACTTCTAGTAATGACTGCGGGCGGGGGCGAGTCCTACCAGCAGGGGACGCCAAGGGACCGGCCAGTCTCACAACTTCCGTATTGGGGAAGGTGAGTCTGCTGCTAGCGCACCTTCCAAGTCAGGAAACTGAGCCTTAGGAAGCTTCAGCCCCAGTCCCAAAGCCACAGAGCCAGTAGGGATGAAGCTGGGCTTCAAACTCAGACTCCGTGTCCTCCAAAATTAGTTCTTGAAAACCTCTGCCACACTGGACTGTGGAACAAGAATCTACTGTGACTTATTTCAGGTTCAAGGTGTCACCCCCTTCCCAACACACAGGACTTGACTTGAAGGCTGGAACCCAGTGAATGCCCAAGTTACTCCCTGCGGGGGCAGTAGATGACTAAGGGGAAGTTTGTCCTGCCTTGGGGACCTCCAGGAGGTGCCAACTTTCCGAAGGTGTTACAACCCTCTATGTTTAATCTTTACAACAACCGGAAAAGCACATCTCATCGCTCATTCCCATTTTGCAGACGGGAAAATCCCAGGCTCAGGTTAAGGGAAGTGCCCAGTACAAGAGGGAAGCCAGACTTCATGCTCTCTGACCCCAGGGCAGAGCTGTCCTGCATCCTTATTTTGCTGCCCTGGGGCCCCAGGGGTAGGAGGGAACAAGTACGTCTGGCTCTACCGCTCCTGCCCCAGGCACCAGCCAGCAGTGACCGTGAGACTGCTTGCTCCCCTCCCTGAGTTTCACAGCTCTCCCAGCCTTTCTGTCTCGCCCTGAGTCTGCGCTCCCTGCACTGTACCTGCACTAGCTCTGTGAGGTGGGCACTGGCATTACACTCGATTTACTAGTTCATCAGGAGACGGAAGCCTGGAGGGAGTGTGTGACTCCCACAGGGACGGGACAAAATTTGAACCCAGGCAGTCTGACTCCTGAGGCACACGTCCCCTCCTAGTGCGGCAGGCAGGCAGTGACAGCGGGCACATCGTGGATGTGTCGTGCGGGGTTTGCAACCTGCCCAAGGTGCTGGTTTGCCTGCCCCAGTTCACCTTTGCTGCAACCCTGCCGGTCTGTGCCTTCTTTTACACACATGGGGCTCAGAAAGCGGAAATGAGTCATTGAAGGTCGTAAAACAGGTCTGGGGCTTGACCTCTGTTCCCCTAGGCCCCTGCTGCCTGCAAGAACAAGACTCTGCCACCAGCGGACTGGAGACCCTCATCCGTCCAATCCCTGCTGACAGCTGACCTTGCAGCCTCCCAGGAGCAGGCTGTGGCTAGGGAGCAGGTGCCTCCAGGCCGTTCCCACGCCCGCCTCTCCTCCTGGCACACTGGCCTCCTCCGAAATCTGATGCCAGCGACCTCCTGCTGGGATCTCAGTGGAAAGTGTTATTATTGTTAGTGACGCTGTGTTTGGCTAAAATCTGCCTCTAAGACCTCAAAAGCAGATTCGCACACCCAGGGCTAATTGCCTCCTAATTTCTGTTTGCTAAGGCACGGGAGGCCTGACCTCGCTCTGCAGAGGTGCTGCTCAAAGGCAGGGCTGGGGCCTCACCCTGGACTGCGGCCATAGCCAACAAATGTGCCCTAACAGCCGTAACACGCCTGGCCCAGGGAGGAACGGCCGCCTCTGGCCAGTTGGGGCTGGAGTCCCTGGCAGGTCGCAGCTGGCCTCCCGCGCTCCCCTGCCCAACCACGGGAAAGTGGTAGAGACGTGGGAATTTGATCGGACGCTGCCCAGGGTGCCTGACGCATTTTCTTAATAATGCAGTGGATTATCTTACTGTCGAATGTTTTGGAAGGGGTGTCTGGAACCCAGGGCCAGGCCTTCCATGGTGCCTGCCCCTCTATCTGTGGGGAGTGGCCACACGGGGCCTCACTGCCCCTCCTGTCCCCAGCCTGTCTTGTAATGGAGGGCAGAAGGTTGAGGGCACGACCCCATGAAACAGGCTGGAGTCTTCCCACTCCTCGGGGCGGGTCCTGGGTCATGAAGCGCCATTGCTCGTGGTGCCTGATGGAGAGGGACTTGCCTGGAGGAACCTGGGCATCCAGGAGAGCCCTGCCTCTGCCCTCTCCTCAGTGTAGGGGCTGCCCCTCCGCCCACCAGCTCCACTTGTCTGCCCGGGTCTGAGACCACCGCAGCTCCGGCTCAGGGCGATCCTAGGAGACCCAGCGCAGCATCTCGGCAGGTGTGGGCTGCCCGGGCAGCCTCACAGACCTCAGTCCCCAAACTGAGCCCCTGCCTTGCTCCTGGGACTCACAGTAATGGGACCCTTCTCCTTGCCCTGGGCCTGGCTCTCCCTTAGGATTCCAGCTTCCTCAAGCCCGCAGTCTTGCCAGGCCCCAGCTGGCAAGACTGTCCTTCCTGACCTGCCTGGCAGCGGGGGACAGGCAGACAGCTCTGTGGGGTCCTCACAGGCAGTGGGGAGACTGGGGGACTTGGCATCTGCTGGCCCAGAGTTATGCAGCCAGCGGTGGCGCTTGGCGCTGGGCTACCCCAGGAAGGCCACTTCCCCTCTCTGAACCACACCTCTATCAGAGGAGCCGTTACAGTAAGAGTGACAAGGGTGATGGCTCTAGCGCTCACTGCGCCTCTGTGGCTTGCTGACTCCACTCACCCTCCTAAATCATGATCGCGATATCGCTGCCTGCTTGCCTCGTGCCAGGCACCGGTGAAGTGCTGTCCCACGTCACCTCATGAGTCCTGTGTACTGAGTACTTTAGCTCAGTCACACCCCCGCCCCCACAGTTTGCTACGGGGTGTGCACACTCACTGGAGAGAGGCAAAAACAGAGAAAGTGAGAAATCACCCCGGGGGGGATGGGTGTGTGCAGTCCCTCCTCCTCTATTCTCCTCTCGGGATTTTGGGCACGCATGCACACGAGCCTAGTGTGACTCTCAAGGGCAGGGTCTGGGATTCGAGCTGCAAAGTCGAACGCCATGTGGGATCCAGCACCTTAACCTCTGCGCCTCTGCTGGCCCCTCAGTTACTCTCCATAACAAGGCCACAAGGGATTGCTATGCCGGGTTACTAAGTCCCAGGGCTGCTTTGGAGGATGTGACGAGGGCTTACACACCAGTCGGACCCCCGTGTCAATAAACAATGGCTGTCAGTACCTTCACCTCGCAGCCCACTGCCCGTGCTACACCAGCGCAGAGGCGCTCCGGGTCACCCTGTCACGGGTCTGACCTCTGTCAGCATTCAGTGTGAATTGGACCGGTGACCTTGACTTTCACAGGGGAACCAGCTGCCCACAGATGGCTCTGCTAGCTGCACTCCCAGCCCTGTGGTGTCTGTGTGCGTGTGTGCGCACGTGCACAGTGCACACACGTGCACACACGCACATGTACATGTATGTTGGGAGGTGGAGTTTCCTCTCCTCTGAGCCATGTGATGCTGCTGCTGGAACCAGGGCAGGAGAATCTGCCTGAAGCTGCTCCCAAGGACACAATGGGACTCCTGCCCCCAGGGGGTCTCTGCTGGGGAAAGTCTGCAGCTCCCCCAGGACATACTGAGAGCCAGAGCAGGGGGGCGGCTCCTCAGCAGAGAAATGCAACGCAAGGGCAGGCACACAGCAGCTCTGTGTACCCTGCAGCAGGAAATGTGTGTGTGGGCTGCCTGGGCCTTCAGAGAGCTTGGAACTTGCTGAGGATGAAAACTGCAGTTCTCAAGCACAGCGTGACGCAAAACCATTCAGGAAGTCAGTAGAACGCAGATTCCTGGGCCCTGCCACTTAAGCCTGACTTAGCAGGCCTGAGGAGAGGCGGTGGGTGATCCATAAACCACAGCCTGAGGAAGCTAGATAGGAACCTTCATCATTTTCCTCCAGAAGACACAACAGTCAATCCGCTTCCTTATTTTCTTGAGCTCTGAGCCTCAGTTTCCCTTTCACCTAATGGAGACATTCACTTGCTTTTAATTCATGTGTTAAATGTTCTGTATTCTACCTTATGCCAGAGAGAATTTTAAGTGGTTTGCAAAGATAGATAAAATACACCAATGGTACTATAAATCAGAAGTAAAAAAAACGAAAAAATAGTTTAAAACAGAGGGGGTCAGAGTGAGGCTCAAAATGCCAGTCTGTGTTTACTGCTGGCCACTAACGAGACTCTCCGGGACTGGTTCTTTCCTGCGCTGCACAATAAAATCACTTAGGCAACTTTTAGGAACTCGCGAGTCACGGCCACAGGCAGACCACTTCCGCCAGGATTTCTGAGGCCGGGGCCAGGCTGCAGGGTTTGCAAGCTCCTAGGAGTTCGCTCCCAGGTTTGAGGTGTATACAAGCGTGGCTTTTGGTGCTATTCTCTGGGCATCTGCTCTTGTTGAACTCACACACCGTTTCTTAGTAATCTGCCTTGTCGACCTTGAATTTCATAAGGTGCCTTTGCTAAAGTGGAAATTAAAAACAAGACAAGGTGGGCCTTGAAGGTGATGAAGACTTGGGAGTCTCTGGGTGGCACTCTGAGGCCTGGGTGAACGCTGTGCCCTCCAGCGAAGTGCCCTGAACAGGAGGCTCTACCTCTTAACAGCACCAGGCCCCTGGTGGGCCTGGCTTTGCATGCTGTGACAGGCAGGGTGTCTTGGCTGGCGGCAGAGTGTGGAATGCCTAGAAAATGTCACAGCAAGTCCCCGAGCAGCCTCTAGAGGTCAGCGTGAGAGACCCTTTATACTGCAGGCCCAGGGAAGGAGGGGAGAGCTGGGGGTGGCTGGCCTGGCCTCTGGCAGGTGGCAGAAGCTGTTGCGACCCAGGCTTTAACCCTTTTTGGGCAGCTCTTGAAAAGCGGCCTGGTTCGTTCAGCCTTGGGAAACAGAGGGGCGTGCTGCCTGGGGACGGAGGGTGAACAACTAGGGAACCGTCTTGGGAGCTGGGTGAATCCAACAGGAGTCTCTGAGGCAGACACCACTGCTCCCTGCTCAGCCTTCAGGCCGCCCGGTGTGCCTTCAGCTTCTCTTCCAGCCTGCCAACGTCCCTGTCCCTGAGAAGGCAGCCCACGTGGCAGTCCCAGCTCTGCTACTATCCGGAAAGCCCCTTCCCATCTCTGGCCTCACCCCCCTGCTCTGTTAAATCAGGGGTTGGGTCAGATCAGCGGTTCCCAGCTCTCGAAGCTATGGGTGGTTGGACTGGTTTACTCAGGGAGCTTTTTAAGCAGGGCTGGGTTCCTTCTGTCCTGGAGATTCTGGTTCATTGGTTCTGGGATGTGTCATTTAACAGATACCCTAGAGAGATTGATGGGTGGGCCAGTGTGGGGGCCAGGGGGCCAGGAGGGGTCCGAGGACCAGTTCCTTCTGCTCACATGTTGTAGACCTTGCTAGGCTGGGTTCCAGGTAAACCGTGTTGTCCGAACTGACCGATGCTGCCCCCACTTTTTCTTTTTCTTATTTTGCCAGAGAGCATGTATGTGAGCCTTAGAGAGACAGAGAGAGAGGACTCTTCAATGGGCAACCCCTTCTCCCCCATGTCTCCGTCCTGTTGGGATTTTGGGCACACACAGTGAGCTGGCATCTTTCCTCAGCTATCAGATCTGGGAGTCGAACTGTGAGGTGGTCCATGTGGGATTTGGCTGCCCCAACCACCAGGCCACAGAGCCAGCCAGATGCCGGGCCCTTTATGGCACTGAAGGGAAACGTGCTGTCTAACCTGCTCGTTCCTGTCTGCTGTGATGGCTTAGGTGGAAAATGATGGACTGCCCTGGCCCTACGTAAGAGACGATGAGCACAGATCTTCCGAACACCTGCTGGGGTCAGGTGCTCCTCTGGGTGCTACCTTTCCACCCTGTATCCAGGGTGGCCTTGCGCTAGTCTCAGCCACCCCACAAGGTAGGCAAACTATTTTCCATCTTACAGAAAAGGAAACTGAGGTTCAGAAAGGGTAAGCAACTCGCCCAGTGTCCTTAGCAGAATTTGAACCCAGATCTGTCTGCCTCCAACCTGCCATGCTGTCCGGGAAGGCCTGGCATCCTCTGTGCACCTGTTGGGGGGACACCTTCATTTGACCATGTGACAGGCAGCCTGCAGAGAAGGGCTAGGCTTTGGGGTCAGCTTTGCCTCTTGGTGTCTTCACTTCATTCTCTGGAAGGTCACTCTCACACCCTCCCCTTCTGCCTTTATGAAGATGATAGACACCCCCCCAACATACATGATCACTTTTCTCCCTCTTCTCCTGGTGTGTGTTTCCCAAAGTGTGACATCTGCACTATGTGAGATAAGACTTTAGATAAAAAAAAGGCTTTAAACATTAATTATGCCTCGGTAACTTCAACAATATAATAATGTGGTAAGTGTCTTCTTTCTAAAATAAATTCATTTTAACTAAAATATGATTTAAAGGAAAATAAGACTATAGATGTCTAAAATCAGGAAGATGGTTTGCACGTGGCCAAAGTTGGGGAAACACTGTCCAGCAGAAAGTCTGAGCATGTGGGTTTAAGTCCTCGCCCTGGGATGGCTTGTTATGGACCAAGTCTCTGGACTACCTGAGCCTCAGTTTTCGGTCCTATGAAATGGGAATCAAGGTTGCCCCACCTGCCCACAGCACTGTGCTGAGGCCCTCAGAAAAACAGAGGGGCCAGCCTTTAGAAAGTGCAGAGCTCGGTCCATGCTTGGAGGGCAGCTGGGGTCCCACCTCCTTGGCTGGTCTTTCCCAGCCCAGCAGAGTTGCTGGTAAATGTTGAACAGCTGGCTTTCAAACAGGGCAGGCGGTTGGAGGGGGGGCAGGGGAGGATAAGAGAGAGGTATCTGTCAATTCTCTTGGTGTAAATACTCCCGCAATGGCTGACTTTAAGCTGCTACCGTGAGGTCACTTAACAGGGAGTTGAGTAGAGATGCATGTCATTGGCTCTTGCGAGCCAGCAAGGTGGGTCGTAGCACACGCCTGCCTCCAGCCCACGATCATCTTTCTCTGCCAGGACCACCAGAGAGCTTAGCTCATCAAGCTGCTCATTACGTCATGAATTCATTTGTGCGAGTGTGTGTGTGTGTGTGTGTGTGTGTGTGTGCATGTGTGCATGTCTTCCCTCCCACCAGATTGCTTCTGGAGAGCTTACGCTTCTTTCACCTCGCTCAAGGGACCCAGCACAGAGGGAGTGCTCAGTAACTGCCGGCTATTGTCACTGGTACTGCCAGTGTCAGCCCAGGCGTTCCCTGCATGCCTGCCGATCGCTGGGAGGTCACCCTTGCATTCTCCTCCGAAAGATTCATTAGTTCAGACCCATATCTGGCCCCCTGAGTGGAATTCCTGTCAATGCGACAAGGGCTTTTAGGAGCAAATGAGTTCCGGCCCACCTACAATCTGTGTGACCACAGACTAGTCACTCAGCCTCTGTACTTTACCTTCCTCATCTGAAAAGCAGAGATAATACTAGCGTCCTTGAAGCTGAGCTGCTTAAAGGATTAAGTAAGTTCATAGTGCCAAGCACGGTCAGGGCTGGGAAAGTGTTTGTCTTGTTAGATCCGCTTCGGATGATCGCATCATGATCTAATCATGCTTACTAGCACTGGGAGGGTCCACTTTTCCACCTGAGAGGCGCTCTCTAGTCTGATCTCCCCTGGCCTTCCTGACCCTGTGGGCAGGACATTCAGCAGGTACCGCCCCCCACCTCAGCGTGGGTCCCTGGGTCCAGGCAGGCGGGGGCTGACCTGTAGTTACCCTTCTTGGAGGCCACGTGCAGCGGGAGCAAGCCGTCCTTGTTGGCCTTGTTGGCATCGGCGCCCTGCGACAGCAGGAACTCCACCACCTCCTCGTGCCCATTCTTGCAGGCCTCGTAGAGGGCCGACGCGCTGTCACTGGCCTGTGTGTTGATGTCAGCACCTGGTGAAGGAGAAGCAGACTGATAAGTGACCCGGGGAGTCACTGCCCTCGCTGTAACGCCCCCCGTGTGCTGGGCGCGGTGGTGCTAACTCTGAGTCTCCATGCGCTGGAGCATTTAACCAGGACCCTGAGGGAGAAACAGTGTGCTCTGGCCCGCCCAGCTCCCTCTGCCAGCAGGGAGACCCAGGGCCTGCCAGCGTGAACAGAGGCCTCTGAGAGCTCAGAGCAGCCGCGGTGACCTTGGCATTTACTGAGCTGAGTTCCCGGCTCTATATAAGCTCCCTCAAAAGCCACAGGGTAACGCTGTGAGATCCGCACTGCTCTTCCCTCCACACCACGGAGGACGCAGAAGCGCAGAGAGCCCAGGCAACTCGGCCCAGACCACCCAGCTCTCAATGTGAGCCAGACTTGAACCCTGGCAGTCTGACAGCAGAGGCCACGGTGGGTGACCTGATGGCAGAAGCCACATGCTTAACCCTTATTCTGCCTAAGGCTCTGCCCTGAGACAGGCCTTGCAGCTGTAGATCACAGAGCACCTAAGAAGGAAAACCCCAATAACTTGATGAGATGGTGAAGTAGGAGATACAGACCCGGAAAATATAGTTAGGATATAAGGCCAAAATGGAATTACAAAATAGGTAAGTTTTAAGACGGAGACACAATCGCGGGGCTGCTGGCTCGGGAGAGATGGTTTACAACAGTGGCTCGGAGGCCGAGGCAGCATGACCCAGAGCAAAGGCTTTTCCCAGGCCTCGCCATATTCTCGAAGTAGATAAGATAATGGTTTCCTATCACCCAAAGCTTTTAGACAAAGAATCTCCTGACCCTCCTACCCACTCCAAAATTAGAGAAATAACAGGGCCCATGAAGCATGTGACCCCCTACTGTGAGGGAAATGCCTGCACAAGAGAATAAGCCCAGAAAAAGCCCTCCTAACCAAGTAAAACCCTCTGCCCAGTCCCTCCTCTACAACCCATTCTCTGGGACTGTTCCCTACTTGGGAGCTCTATTCTTTCTCCCCCCTCTTCTTCCTTTCTTTCTCTCTTTCTTTCTTTCTTTTTTTTTTTTTTTTTGAGAGATTTTTTACTATAGGGACATGCACTTGCCAAAGAGACAGAGAGATACAGAGACAAAAAGTGAGAAATCAACACCCGGGGGAATGGTCACACCACAATCCCTTCTCCTCCATTTGCCTCCCAGATCTTGGTCACGCACGCACACAGACGCGCCTGGCGTGAGTTTGAAGCCACTGGGTCAGGGACTCAAACCGCAGTTGGCCAGGTGGAAGTCCAGTGACATAACCGCTACACCATTTGCTAGCCCCTCATCCCCCTCTTAATAAACTCCACTTGCTATGCCCTCTCTGTGTCTGTGTCTCTCATTCTTTGTGAGTGTGAGACAAGCTCCCGTGTTCCACTGCGGGTGTTGGGCCTGCTCGCCCCTGCCCCCCACGTCCCTGCATCACTGGAGTTTGTTTCTCTTAGCCTTCTACTTCAAGGAGTAAGAGAGCGATTACTTCCTGTCACCCCCAAAAGAAGACTAAGCCTTGCAGATAGGAGGAAGAGTTGAGCTTGATGACAGTTCACCCTCGGCCCAGTCTCCCTCATCCTGGGCAAAGGCAGACGAGAACTGATGTGTGTGTGATTTCTCTGCAAAAAGAGGGCCCCCTCCCTTGTCCCAACAAGAGATGGCACTGAGACAGCCACGACATGTCAGTAAGGCCTGGAACCAGATGCACCCGGAAGCACACGTGTCTCCCAGAGCGTTCCGCTTCCCTAGGGCTGGTGAGCATCCTTTTCCCATCACAATGGAGCTGGCGTCTGGTCTAGTGGAGGGCCCACAAGCTTTGGTGACAGCCGAGGACAGATGACGTTTCTGTTTCATGGCTTATGGGTTCCGTGCCCTAAATCAGCCTTCTGGACCTTCGGCTTTCTCATCTGTGGCCCAGGAAGAAGAGCACCTACCCCTTAGGGTTAGAGCAAAGACATCTGAGTACCTCTGTCAGCCGGTGCCTGGCCCAGGGAAGGCGCTTGGCCATGCCGTTTATCCAGGGTGGAGGGACCTGGGCAAGAGGCGGGTTCTGCCCTCCTCCCATGTGTGAGGGGTGAGCTTGGGATGGCCCTGACACTCTACCGAGCTCTGAGTCTGACTCCCTGCAAGGCTGGGACTCCACCAGCAAGGCCGCCTGATCACACAAGAAAAATATTTAGATTGAAAAATAGACTCAACTCACAAAGGGAGCAGACCTGACTCAGAGCACCGGCAGGAGACCGGGCAGATGTTTAGGCATGAGGGCTTGCCCTGGCTTGCTGAGCACCTGCCCTCTGCCCCCTCCTGGTCTGGGCTCCCAGCGCCTGCCGTGCCCCTCCGTCCCCATGCTGGCCCCTGCAGATCTGTCCCCGCTGCACAGAAGTGCCCTGGGCCTGTTTTCCCACCTGCTAGGCACGTGCTGAGGACGTGCATGTCACCAGGGCAGAGTCCCCTGCTAGTGACTCTCACAGGCTTGGGGTGGGGGCAACAGAGCTATGTGTGAACAGTGAGGCAGATGGCCGCGACTCAGAATCCAGCCCCGACTGTGACCAGTCATTTAGCCTCTCAGAGCCTCACTTTCCTCAGCTGTAAAATGGGATGAGGACACACCCTACCTCAGACTGCCCTGGAAAAGGCCATCAACCTGCTCTGAGTCCGTGCTCAGCCGTGTCTGGCACAACAGTGGGTCCCTGACAAAGAGCCAGCTTAGCCCTGGGCTCCGGGTCACCTCTGGCCTCTCCCTTACTTCCCATGGAGAGAGCAAAGAGATCAAAGGCATTCTGGGGGGAGATCAGAATCTAATGCACTCTCTCTTGTTTTTGTTTTTGTTTGTTTGCTATAGGGCACGTGTACTCATGAGAGAGAGAAATAGAGGGAGAGAGAAAGGAAAGTGAGAAGTCATTCTCCGGGGGGATGGCCATGCTCAATCCTGTCTTCTCTATTCTCCTCTTGAGACTCTGGGCATGCACACACACGTGCCCGGCATGATTTTCAAGCCACTGCGTCCAGGACTCTAACCACATAGTTGGCCATGTGGGATCCAGCTGCCTTAACCACTGTGCCACCAGCTGCCCAGCAAATACAATGCTCTTTAACCAAAAGAATGCCTGTCATTGTCTTCTGCTTCTGGAACATGGTGATGCAGGAAATGTGTCGTTCTCCCCCATTAAGGTTTTTCACAGGCGAAGAGGGCAAAGACCTGAATTCTAATCCCAGGTCTGCACTAATTTGCTGTGTCCTTGGTTTCATCCCTGTAAAACATGGAGGTGATCTAAATGCCGTCTTTGGTTCCTTCTAGTGAAGTGTGATATGGTGGAGACTGGCTAGTTCTACGATGACTTTTCTGCGTGACTCTAGGTAAGTCACTTCCCTTTTCTAGGCCTCAGATTTGTCATTGGAAAGCAAAGATATGGGGCTAGATAAAAGATGGCCAACACGTGGCATGTAGGCTGTACCCCAAAGTTTGGGCCTGGTTAAGTTTGGGCCTGGTTACGGACATCATCGGGAGCCCGACATTCTTCCCACCGGGCCTTGGGCACGGCCTCAGCATCCTTCACGACACAGCACGCCAGGAGGAGCAACCAGGAGGCCAGAGTCTGGCAACAGGATGACTCCTACCCGCATCCTAAGGACTCTGTGAGCAGGGACCTGCCACTCACCGTGCTTGGCGAGGAAGCGCAGGGCCTCCAGCTGCCCGCTCTGGGCGGCCACGAACAAGGGGCTGATGCCGTAGGCGTTCTTGGATTCCACCTTGGCCCCGCCGCTCACCAGGACCTCCATGACCTCCAGGTCGTTGCGAGAGACAGACTCGTGCAGGGCCGTCCAGCCGCGGTTGCAGCGGTGGTTGGTGTCCGCGCTGTGCTGCACCAGGATCCGCACGGCCTCCACGTTCTTGCGCTCACAGGCTGTGCCCAGGGAGAAGAAGACGGTCAGCCTGGGCCTGATGAGGCTTGGCCAGCGAGACTTCACCTGTTCGCTTGTCCGTTCACGCATTCACTCGTCAGTCATTCATTCAGCAACATCCCCGGGCTGTGCTCTCAGTCCCAGCCCCTGCCCTGGGCCTAGGGTACATGACTGAGGTAGTTCCAATGCCAAGACCAGCAATGCTATCTGACATGTACCGGCGCTGCTCCGCGCCCAGCTGTCTGAGCACTCTGCGTGGTTAACTCACTCCTCCTCACTGCCCTCACAGCACGTAGTGGTGCTGCGCCTTTCCCGGGCGAGCAGGAGAGGCACACACGACAGCCTTGCCCGTGGTCACACAGATGGTAGGTGGCAGCACTGGGGTTCAAGCCCAAGGGGTCAGGTCCAGAATCTCTGTACTCTGGAATATTCCAGAATGTCTCCTAGCGTGTCTCCCCTTCCAATGTTGCCTGCGCCAGTCCTCCATATTACTGGGGCTCCCTGAAGGGTGGACAGTGTCATATTCCTGCTCGACCTCCCCTTCCAAGGGCTACTCATTTAAGTTGGGATAAATCTGTTCGCTGAGTATTGCTCATCACAGTTTTCTCGATTTGCTCAATCTTCCTTATAGGCCTCATCTCCCTTGAGACCTGAAATGCACCCTTAGCTCTGGCCAGAGTTGTCCCCTGCTGGTGGTGGGTACCTGGGCACTTGTCCAGATGAACTGCCCTGGACACTCCCCTGTACCAGTGTCACAGTGCAGGGGGTCAGTGGGGAGCAAGTGGGGTGAGGCTCATGTGGTGTTTCAGACAGGCCCACAGGCCACGCTCTCCACCTGCCTGAGCATTGGTTTTCTTTCTTTTTTTTTGGAGAGGTTTTTGCTATGGGGCACATGTGCTCGCCAGAAAGACAGAGAGACAGAAAGTGAGAAATCACCCCTGGGGTGATGGCCACGCTGCAATCCCTTTTCCTCCATTTTCCTCTTGGGATCTTGGGCATGCACGCACACGTGCCTGGCATGAATTTAAGCCACCGGGTCCGGCACTTGAACCGTGGTCAACTACATGGGAGTCCAGAGACATAGCCATTACACCAATTGCTGGTCCCAGAGCCTTGGTTTTCCTACCTGTACTCCAGCCACAGTCAACCTTCCTGAGGGGATGCCACTGGAGGAGCAGATGAGACCATGTATATAAGGCACTTGTGTGCGCTTGGCCCTTAGTGGGATTGCACGCGGGACCAGAGCCATGCTTCTGCTGCAACTTGCCCAGCTCTGTGGGACAGCTGAGGCACCAGGTGGTGGCCAGGGCATGGGGCAGGGTGGGGTAGGGAGGAACTGCAGCGGATCCCTGGCCTGGTTCCCGGTCCCTGCTGCTGTGAATGTTCTGAGTGTACGCATGGGAATCAGGGGAGTCTGTAGTTTTTCAAATCACAAAGGCCCTATCATGTTTGCAAGACCCAAGCTGATTGCTTGAATTCTTGGCATGGACTAGTGCTGTAGAACATATGGTTCCAAGTGTGGTGCGGGCATCCAGCTTCCTGAGTTCCAATCCCAGGTCTGGCCCTTGCAGGCTGTGTGACCTGGGTAGCTCATTTCACACCTGTGTGCCTTGGGATCATCTTGGGGACATTAGCAATGCCTACTGCACATGCAGATGCAGTGGCTGGCACATAGTAACCGCTCAGTAAACGCCAGCTGTTAGGATTGCGCAGCTTCTGCCTCTGGGCAGCCACGCGTGTCCTTGCTGCTGTGCTGAATAACCCGGAGGCTTCCTTTTCCTTAGACACCCAGAGGCACACTCCCTCTCCCTCTCAGACCGTCTTGTGTTTGCCATGCTGTTCCTCCTGTGTGGCTAGTTGCTAAATCATCCCTGCTCAGGTCCAGCTCACACAGACCCTCCTCTGGGCCCCTCCCCACACTCCCACCACACCTCCTGCCTCACTGACATGGGGCGCCAGTCAGGCTTGGAAAGTGCTCGGGCACACCCGTATCTCTTCACCACGGAGCCATTAGTATTGCTCAGCGTGTCTGGCCCATGGGAGGTACTTGGGAATTGTCAACGAAACACACTCAACTTTGTAGACCATGCACCCGAGGAAGGCCTGCCTCCTTCAGCGTAGACCACGTGGGGGACAGTGGACTCATGGAAGCAATGCTCCCCTGTTGCCCCCCAGCCCAGCTTTTGAACTCCTCAGAGAAGCCCCCCCCCCCGGGGGGGCTCACCTTTGTACAGCGGTGTCTCTCGGGACTTGTTGGAGATGTCCGGCTCCGCCCCGGCCTGGAGCAGCGACCTGAGGCAGTCCAGGTGTTCCCTGCAGGTTGCCAGGTAAAGGGCCGTCTCCTCCTGCAGGGTACGCTGGTCGATGGCTGCTGGGTACGCTGAGAGGACCGCAGGGAAATTTAGAAAAGAGAAGGAGACTTGACCTGACAACACAGGCGCCCCCCTCCCTAGGGCAGACGTTCATGGCACCCTCGGAAATCTACCTGTCATAGATTGCCTTTGCTTTGTCTCCTCCAGGAGTGTTATAGCTTCCTAGTGATACGACTGCAGCTCAGAGGCCACCTCCTCGGGGAAGCCTGCCCTGGTCCTCCCCTCGAATGCTCCAGTCCTTCCCTCACACTAGGCATGTGGCGGGCTATCTGGGGCCTCTGCTGCTTGAGGGCACCCGAAGATCTGAATCGAGCTCAGAAGAAGGGTCCCACAGCTGGCAGGGGCAGCCCTGGCAGGGCACAGGCACAGCTGCAGGATTCTCCACACCGAATCAGCCCCTGGGACATTCTGGAACGTGCTGGCAGCAGCTCCCCCCAGAGCCAGCCCTCCCTCATTCCTTTTCTTGGAATTAGGCTTTCTTGTCCCGGGATGCCTGGCAGCAGGGCGTGCGTGGTGGGGGTGTGGGCCGGGGACCCGTTCTTTTCCTTCTCCCAACTTAGGGACTTTAACTGCCAAGCAGGGGTGACAACTTTGCCTGCCCCTGTCACCAAGGTGCTTGTCAGGCTGAGAATACGAGACCTTGGAGGACGAAGCTGCCCCAGACCCACCGGCCCCCACTGCACCCAGCCTCACCTCGCTGCAGCACCCTCAGGCAGCCCAGCTGGCCATAGTAGGCGGCCTCGTGCAGCGGCAGCCAGCCCTCCTTGTTGGGCTCCGCGAGATTCTTTCCTTCCTTGATCATGGCCTTCAAGGCCTCTTCATCGCCTTCCTTGATGGCCTTCAGTATGGGGTCCACAGCCCTGCAGAACAAGGAGCAGATCAGTCCTCAGGAGCAGGCAGAGGCAGGCCTGGTGGCCTCTCTCCAGAGGGAAAGCAGTGCGGGCTCTGGGTCACCCAGTCCTGCTTGTTCCAGCTGGTTCTGGGACAGGTGCTCAGTCCCTCACAGCCCGGGGGGTCACAAGAGAACTGGGGGCCCAGCTGTGCCCATGGCGCTGTCTGGCTATGGTGGACGTTAAACTGGGACCTTTTTTTGCATCCAGAGTCGGCCTCTGGGGAGGGAAGGAGCCTCTCCCCACAGAGGGCTGGTGATAATTAAATGCCTTCCCTGAGACAGTGCCCCGACCCTCCTGCATGGCCACCTTCAGGACCCGCCAGCTTCGAGGAGCTCTGAGAGGAGGGGCCCTCCTCCAGGGGGCATCTCTCTGTGCCTTCCGACTCCCCTCTGCCCCAGCCCTCATCCTGCTCTAGCTGCTGGAAGCATAAATGCTTGAGGGATTAACAAATTTGAAGCCTTCACAGTTCAAAACTTCCAACTGTCAGGAAGATTTCAGGGCTGATGTGAAGGACATCTTCTTTGCTGGGCTCATAAAGTCACTTTGCCCATTGGTTCATTCTTCTGCTGAGCGCCCTTCCCCATCCCTGGGGAGTCAGCAAGGCCCACGGCAGCTGTGACTCCCGGAACCACTTCTGCATAGCCCCATTTCCCAGATGAGAGGGTGAGGCTGGAGGCAGGCCTTGTTCCCAGGCCCCCACTGCGCCAGGGTGAGGATGGGCTGCGAGGGTGCCTGGCCCGGGCCCCTGCACCCGCCCAACTGCTTTCCCTGCGCCCACGGCACTTCCTCCTGACTCTCGCTCTCTGGTTATTAATAGCACGAGAGCACAGATGTCGTTCAGCTACAGACCCAGCAAGACGGATGGAAACCGACCAGCTGAGTCCCTCGGCCATCAACACCGTCACTGCCACCTTGAGAGCTCCACTCAGGAGCGGCCGGAGCAGCTCACGGCAGTCAGGGAAGCCCCAGCGGGGTATGTGCCCCCTTCCGCCTGAAAGCTCTCCTGCAGGGCCCCGGCTGGAATGAGGGAGCAGGCTGCTGTCCTGTGGCCTTGGCCAGGAGTGCGGGGCAGGGTCATGAGAGCGCTGGCAGGAGGGCCTCCAGCTGGGCTCTCAGGTGCAAGGACCCCAGCTCTCCATGCTGACGGTCGGACCTGAGCTCAAAGTCCCCACCTCGAGTGGGGAATGCTGGGGATGATAGGCCGTCAGAGACTAAGGAGCTGGACGGGACCCTGGTGGCTACTTTGTCCTCTCCAACCCTGTCCTACAGAGAACTCTGAGGGGACAGCGACTCTCGGCAGTCACACGGCAAGCGACAGTTATGTGGAGACCACAACCGGGTCTCTTTCTCAGACTTAGCCCCACCAACAGCATCAGGAAGTGGGGGCGGGTGGCAGGCTCTGAAAAAGGCCGGGCAGGAGAAATGAAACGCCGTAGCCCCTCTCCTCCCGGCAAGGTAACTGGGCAGGGAAACAGGGGTTCAGAGACAGGGCCCTCTTCTGCTTTCAGCTGCATCTGGGGTCGCTACAGGGTGCAGAGAAGGAAACAGTTCCTTCCCAAGGATCCCACTAGCCCAGCCCCATGGTGCCTGGCAAACAGGGTCCCCTCCCCACCCCCTGCAGCTCGGATTATTTCTGGATTGTGGCACCTGGCCCCACAAAGAAAGGCGACAAAGCAAAACGGAAGCTGTGGACGTGGGGACTGGGTATATCCTGGAGTTGACGTGGCGGGTGGTAAAAAGCAAGATGGGGGTGCTCAGGGGGCAGCCCACACTCCAGCTTCAGCTCTGAGCTCCTCTGAGTCTCCAGGATTCTAAGGCCTCTCCCCAGTTTCCCTCCTGCTGAGTCCCCAGGTTCAAAGCCCCACGGGACTCCTGCAGTACATTGGCCCCCTTCTGGGGGGTGTCTGGGGGGTCATTCACAAGCTCAGCCCCGCTGGCAGCTCCTTGAAGACTGGAGCAGTGGCCGAGCCCAGTCCAGCAGCAGCTGGGTCTCTGGGGACACGCCTGGGAGGAGTCTGCCTGGGAGGTGCCTCCTTAGTGCCCCCCCTCCAGCTTTCCTGGAGGCACCACCTGCTACCCCCTCCCTGCCACCCGGGTTGGGGGCACGCGTGTGCATGGTCAGAGCCTGCGGGGTCACTTACGCCAGCTGGGAGGCCTTGAACTTCTGCATAACCTCCTGGAACAAGCCCCTGGGGGCCGGGGCCGGGGCTGGGGCCGTCGAACTGGCAGGAGGCGCAGAGGACCTGGAGGGCGCAGAGCAGGAGTGAAAGAGGGCAAAGTACTCTGCATAGGAGAAGCGGGTCATGGCTGGCGGCAGGGCCGAGGACGGAGGGAGAGCTGGGGCGAGACTGACAGACAGATACAGGCTCTGCACCACAGCAGATGGCCGGGCCCTCTCTGTGTGCTGGACACAGCTGCTGTGTCTCCGGATTATTTTTGGCCCTTGGAGGAAGCCCTGGGAGACTTAAATGACCATATAAGACAACAATGAGGTTAACCTCACCCCCACCCCCACCGGCCCCCTCCCCAGCCAACCACGAGAGAGGCAGATAGGAGGCAAGGTGACATTCCTCCCCCGGAGGATGTGAGAAGTGGTCTGTGGCAGGTCCCGGGATGACAGGGGTATGACAGGGGTCGGCCTCGGGCTGGCTAGGCAGATCAAGGATGGGCAAGCTGAGGGGCCAAGCGGTGTCTGTGCGCCCCCTCGCCAGCCCCTCAGGAGAGGGCCATGCCCCCGCCCGAGGACAGACAGTGTGAAGGTTACAGCAAAGCGATGCAGGAGGAGGTCACCTGAGCCGGGGCTTCCAGCCTCTGGGCAGCCTAGACATGTGTCTTGGGACAGGCTGACCCTCTCTGGACCTTGGTCCCCACCTGTAAGGTAGCCCGAGAACAGCCCCAGTCTCGAGGACTGGTGAGGCCCGAATAGGCAAATGGTGAGGGGTGCTCCATGGGTGCCAGATACAGAGGGTGCACGACCGAGTGCTGCCGTGACTGGTCATTACGCCACGTCTCTGAGCCTCAAGTTCCCCCTTGGGCTGTTGTGAGGTGGGAGGGCAGCTGCTCTGTGAATCGGGATGAGCCCCAGGCTGGCTACGAGGCCCCTGCTGGCCCTGCTCCCGACAGGATGCTCCTGGCATCCGGGCCCCCAGAGGCCCAGCCCTGTCATCTACACATCTCTGGCTGGGGGATGCAGGATTGGGGAGGCATTGCTCCAGTGACTGGCACCAAAGGCATGGAGTGTGGTTGTCACCATGATCCTGAGTGACCCTCTTCCAGGATAGGCCAGACCCTATGGAGTCTCTGGCTGCCCTCAGCAAGGCCCCGGCATGTGGAGAGGAGCTGAGCATGGAGAGGAAGGACACTCCGTTCCTCTGCTCCCGCCACTCCGGTCTGGCTGCAGGCCTGCCACCTCCGTCACTCCAGCAAGTCATCACCTTCACTGTCCTCGCCACACACCAGGCTGAACAAGAGACCTACATGTGCTCCTTTGTTAACTAAGTGAGTGCCATGGGGCTGCTTCTTCCAGATGAGGAAACTGAGGCCTGGGAGCCCCGGGTCAGGGGCAGCTGGCAGGCGAGTGGAGCAGGGGTGCAGACTCGTCCGGGAGCCTGGGCTGCCAGCACTGCGCCTCCTCGAAGGCCAGTCTTGCCCTGCCTTTCCATGCTCCCCAGCTCTGTGACCTCTGCGCTGAAGGCCCTGGGACTTTGAAGAAGCCCCTGCCACTTCGAAGTAGCTCCTTCCCCTCTTTGTGCCTTGGTTTCTTCATTTGCAAAATAGGGAGACAGGACCAGACCAGGAGCTCCCTCACTGCTCTTGTGGCCTGGGGAGACTCAGTGTCACACAGACCCAGGTGCACACCCCAGGGAGAGCATGCAGGGCAGGCAGGTCGGGGGCCTCCCCACAGGCCGGAAAGCTGCTGGGCCCCGTGTCCTCTGTGCTCGCCCCTGCCTAAGAAGGGCCAATGTTGGGAGGTGGAGGCAGCCCGGGGCCTGGCCCACCTTGGTTGTCACCAGCTCTGTGGTCTTAGGAAGCCCTGGCTTCTGTCCCTGCTGATCCCTGAGACGTAGCCTCCCTTATCTCTGGTCTCTGTGTGGCCTCTGATCGCCTGCTGCCATTGAGCATTTCTGGGGAGACGATGGGCACTGGGGCGTCCTCACCCTGGGACCTGTCAGTGATCAGGGTTCCCACCACACTGGGGCAGGGACACTGAGGCTGGTGGAGTTGGAGCCAGACGGTGAGGACGACATCCGCTCAGCCAGTGCAAGGCGAGGGCTTCTGAGGCTGTCCATCACCTGTGTCCCTCCTCCTCCCGCCATCAGTGGAGGCTGGGGGTTTACTGTCCCCATTTCACAGATGAGGACAGAGACTGAGCTCCATCAGCTCTGTCCCAAACCATGTACCGGGGGCTGGAGGGGCGGGGCAATAAGACAAGTCTTTCTGTGGATCCTTATGACGCTCGAGGCCGGTGGAGTGGGAGGCGAGGACACCTCCACCTCCGTGGCAGGGGGCTGTTGAAATCGAGGCAGAGCTCATTCTGGAGGCACTGCAATCAGGGCGTATTAACTTGATTCTGGGGTCAGGAAGGGTGACCTCTCAGAGTTACAGAGCTGTGTCTCAGCGCTGGATGGGGAGCCAGGCCCCCTCCCAGTTCCGTGCTCAAGACAAGAGGCCCCATTTCCCCTTGGGCCTTGAGCCGGGGATTCCCAGCACAGTGAACCCGAACCCGCAGGGCTGAGTCACAGAGGTGAAGGGAAGTTGCCTGGGGCGGGATGTGGGTGCAGGTCATGACCCGAAAGAGGCTCAGGTAGGGCCCACCCTTGGTGTCTCAGTGGGCAAGTTCAGGACTGGGAGTACATCACCATGCCCCAACCCTGGGGTCAGGCTGGGAGAGCATGCCCCCTAATTCAACAATGGCTTCAATTGGGCTGGGCCTGGCTGAACAGAGGTGCCAACAGGCACCTTAATGAGGAAGGAGCTGACCAACCCAAAAGAGTGCCCATGCCCACCCTCTGCCAGGACCCTCTACCTGTGTTCTCACCGGATCCTCATGCCAAACCACGCCAAGCACTGATATCAAGAGAACAAGGCCTGGCATGTCGTGGGTGCTTAGTATCGGGTCGTCGGAAAAATCATGCTGCATTTGTGCATAGAAAACTGTCATGACCTTTCTTTCAACCCAATAAACTTAAATGAGTGATTCAAACAGAAAGCTCAGAAGGGCTCGAGATCCCAAACTCCTGTGGAGCCAGCCCCCTGCCCTCCTGGGCAGAGAGAGAGCTCACCATATGAGCATCCTCCCCCTCGTCCCTGCAGGGTGCCTGAGCCAGCTTCCCACCTGTAAAGGTTCTGTTCCTCCTCCACCACCACCAACACACCCTTTCAAAGTCGGCCAGAGAGGAATGGCATGCAGAGAGGAGCATGAACTCCAGGCTGGGCAGCTTGGTCCCCCGCACACGGCTGCAATTCATTGAGTACCTGTTCTGTGCCCAGCCTTATAAAGGGCACATTGCATAAAACACCTCATTTTATTCCCCAGCCCACTTATTATCCTGAAGGAGATGTAATTGGGTTCCTTTTGCAGATGAGGAAACTGAAGCTCAGAGAGATTTGCTCCCTCTAGCTTGCTTGACAAACTCCTATTCATCCTGCAAAGCCCACCTCCTCAACTGAATTCACCACCCCTTTCTGAATCCCTCTGCAGTTGGGCAGGCTCCACTGCCGTCTTCTCCCTCCTGGGTCGGCACATGCCTCTGGGCCTTTATCTTTACTAGAGTGTGAGCTTATGGAGGGCAAGGTCTGAGCCTGATCCATAGCCAGGTGCTGGGAGGGAATCAGGCATACTCTAAGTGCACACCCAGTGTATGTGGCTGGATTTGAACTGCTTTCAGCTGTGTACACATCAGCCCAAGCAAGTTCCTGCTTCGTGTTTTCCTCCTTTGGCTTCTTAGAAATGTAGCCTTAAATAAAATGCAGAAGTTTAAAGACCTCGATACCCCAGCTGGTCCATCCAGAGTCATCTCGGGCTCCCTGCTTCTGGGACCTGGGCCCTACTTCTCTGTGGGATGGGAAGCCAGGTCTGCCCCTTGGGGAGCCCCTGGCAGGTCAAGGTTTGGCAAATGCACCTTTCAAACTCCATCCCTCATATGGTTGTGGGGAGAAGCAAACTAGAAGATGGCGTTAGAAGGTGATGTTGCATTTTCCTTGTGATGTGCGTGTGGCTCGCACGTCTAGGTCCCCAAAGACCCTGTTGACCTTTCTGTCCACAGACGCCATTTTGGATATAAGATGATATGATGCATTACATTCCTAAGATGTTTGGTTGCAAGTGCACTTATTTGCCTACAAGTATTTATTAAGCGTGTACAACTATCCAAGCTCTTAGCTGGGCACTGAGAACACAGAAGTGAACATTGCTCCTCGTTCCCGAGGAGGTCACAGTGTGGTGGGGATGCTCTCAGGAGGCCTCCCAGGGTGACATGGAGGCTCTTCTACCAAGCAGAGGCAGCCCTGAGGTTGGGGCTTGGGCATTCTGGGAGGGCTGGGGGCAGGGTTGGGGGTGGGGTAATTCGAACTGCAGAATGTGGGGAAGATTCTGACACCTGCCTCTTTTACTGGCTTTTCAAGGTGAGCAAAGTCAGCCTCTGTTATTGCCTCTGCAGAGATAAGGCCATTGGGGCCCAGAAAGGGAAAGTAACATGCTCAAACTTGCACAGCCAGTAAGCGACAGAGGGACTGGTCCAAACCCACGTCTCTGTCCACACTTCTGCCGCCGTTCACCCATTCACTTGCTCACAGCTAGTATTGATCCTCGCCATGGGCCAGGCTTGGGCTTCACGGGAGGGAAGATGGGCACGAGGCCCCGGCCCAGGAGGAGTTTTCAGATTAATGACAGAAACAGACAGAGAAATGAGAACTGTAAAGTGTCATCAGGGCCATGAAGGACAGGGCCAGGTGAACTGCCCGACCTGGGATGCCGTCAGGACAGACTCACTGAGGAGGTGACATTTAACCGAGACCTGAGGATGAGAAGGAGCTGGCCACGTGGAGCCCCTGGACACGGATGACACCCTGCTACTGCACACGCTCTGGTGAGTGCACGTGCCCTATAGCAAAAACCTCTCCAAAAAAAAAGCCCCTTGAGGGGCTTTTTTGGTAAACCAGCACTCCCACGGGGCTGTGCACACTGAGGTGCTAAGTCTAGGAGTATAAAGACAAGCGTGTGCGGGCATGTGTGTGTCATGTGACTTTGGGGACCCTGAGCCTCTGTGGGTGGGAGGGGGACACACTGAGACAAAACTCCGCAGCACAGGGAGGAGGGGAAGGAGCAGGAAGAGCCCTTTGGGGTCAGCAGTCTGGTACAGCATGCACACTTCAGAGTGGGGCAGACTCCGGTTCAGCTCCTGGCCCCTCTGTGGGCATGTCCTGTCGTTGGTGAAGTGGGCACAGATGTGGCCTTTGGAGGCGTGAATTGGATTCAGCTGTGCTCTCGGGTGGCAGGTTCTCAGTGTGCACTCGTGGGACGTGAGGGAGAATGGCACCAGACTTTGTATCAAGGGGCTTTTTTTTTGGAGAGGTTTTTGCTATAGGGCACGTGCACTCACCAGAAAGAGAGAGATAGAGAGACAGAAAGCGAGAAATCACCCCCCAGGGGGATGGCCATGCTGCAATCCCTTCTCCTCCGTTCCCTCGGGATCTTGGGCACACACGCACACGTGCCCGGTGTGAGTTTAAGCCACCGGGTCTAGGACTCGAACCATGGTCGACTACATGGGAGTCCAGCGACATAGCCATTACGGTAACTGCTGGTCCCTCAGGGGGCTTTTTCATCCTGGGGCTGAGCCTGGCCTCCTTCTAGACCCAGAACTCCTTCCAGACCCCTTCTACACTCCTTCCAGGAGGTCTCAGGGGACACTCAGAGAGCGCTAGGCAGGCTGGCCCTTCTCAGCTCTACTGCTTATGCCTGAATTTGGGGTGAGGCCTGCCTGACTTCGGATGAGTGACCTCACGTTTCTCTGGGAGCTTTTCCCCCAGGAGGCTGTGTCTCTCCTCCTTCCTGACCAGGTGAAGAGCAAGGTGGGGCCTGGGGCTCAAGGGCTCCTTCTGTTCTAAAGTTTCAGTGGATTTCCGGGCTCCCAGGGCCCCCACAATGGAGGAGGCTGCAGGTGCCTGGAGGACAGAGAGGGATGCCTTATTTCTCTCTGACCCCTCCTGAGAAACAGGAACCTGTGGTCAGACTCGGGCTGAACTGGCCAGAACAGGAACCAGGGCCTCCGCAAGCGCCAGCCTCAGTGGCCCAAATTCTTGGCTCTGGGTTTCTGTTTTACAGACCGGGTCCCAGGACAGGACATCCTCGGTGCAGCAGGTACTCAGAGCCCTCGTCCTCGTCCCAGCTGCCCAAGGGGGTGCCTGCCTTTGCTTTAGAAGGGCCTTCTCAGCTCTGGCCACCCTGACCCTCACAGGTTTTACCTGCAGACAGGATGAGACATGCGTCAACATCATTACCCACCCCGGTCACCTATGAGTGCACATCATAACAAGTCTGTTCATTGATATTATGACGGAAGGAAGTTTAGGTTCTGAGAGGTTAAGTGACTTGCCCAGGGTCACACAGCCGTCAGCTGGCTTCTGGAGATAATGTGCTTTGAATCCTTGAATCCTGTGCCCCGAGGTGACATCTATGCAATTGTTACTACAATTTCCAGCCCCTGCCACTCACCCCAAAATACATCTTTTTTTTTTTAATATTTCTTTTTTTTTTTGGAGAGGTTTTCGCTATAGGGCGCATGCGCCCGCCAGACAGACAGAAAGAGACAGAGAGACAGAAAGTGAGAAATCACCCCCCAGAGGGGATGGCCATGCCGCAATCCCTTCTCCTCCATTCTCCTCTTGGGATCTTGGGCACGCACACACACGCGTCTGGCGTGTTTTAAGTCACTGGGTCCGGGACTTGAACCGCGATCGACTATGTGGGAGTCCAGTGACATAGCCATTACACTAACTGCTGGTCCCCCAAAATACATCCTTGACCTTGACTCAGGGCATTACAGTTTATATATTTCATTTCTGAAAGTGTTTTAAGACCATTTGGTTCCCACCTCTTCAAGAAAGGTGGCCTCGGGACCAGCAGTTAGCGTAATGGCTATGTCGCTGGACTCCCACGTAGTCGACCGCGGTTCGAGTCCCGGACCCGGCAGCTTAAACTCACGCCGGGCGCGTGTGCGTGCGTGCCCAAGATCCCGAGAGGAGAATGGAGGAGAAGGGATTGCGGCGTGGCCATCCCCCCTAGGGGGTGATTTCCTGCTTTCTATCTCTCTGTCTCTCTCTGTCTGTCTGGCGAGCGCACGCGCCCTAGCAAAAACCTCTCCAAAAAAAGAAAAAAAAAAAAAAAAGAAAGGTGGCCTTTAGCTCTTCATTGTCTAATGTTTGCAGCCCTGGCCACGTGTGGCTAGTGAGTCCTCGAAACACGGCTGGCCTGAGTCAAGGTGTTCTGTGAGGGTGAGACACATGCTGGATTTCAAAGACTCAAAGGAAAGTAAAATTATGATTCATAATCTTATATTGATGACATGTGGAAATACTGATATTCTAGTTATAAAATGTATATGAAAATGGACTTTTTGCCTGTTTCTCCTTACTTTTTAAGAATTTTTAATTTTATTTATTATTATTAATTTTAAAAATTGCTATAAGGCATGTGTGCTCACCGGAGAGAGACAGAGAGAAAGTGAGAAAGCAAGCCGCCAGGTCCGGGATTTGAACCGTGGTTGGCCATGTGGTAGTCCAGGGACCACACTGCTATGCCACCTGCTGGCCCCTCTCCTTACTTTTCACATGACTGTTAGGATATTTAAGATGGCATCTGTGAATCACACTGTGACTCGTGCCTTAATTTATCAGACGGAGCTGCTCGTAGACAGTCCGTGATCTGGACAAGGAGGGCAGCTGACCAGGGGAACCAGGACAGGAGGTGGGATGGCTTTGCTGGACAGACGTCCTGTGTATCCAGGACATGGGTTCTTGGGCAGGGCACCCCAACCCCTAGGCCACGGGCTGGTACTGGTCCATGGCCTGTTAGTGACCAGGCCACACAGCAGGAGGTGAGTGGCGGGTGAGGGACTGAAGCTTCCTCTGATTTTACAGCCGCTCCCCATCACTCACATTGCCGCCTGAGCGCCACCTGCTGTCAGAGCAGCAGCACGGCAGCGTTAGATTCTCATAGCGCGAACCCTGTTGTGAACTGCGCATGCGAGGGATCTAGGTCGTGCGTGCTCATAAACCATGTCCCCCGCCCCACGCCCTTGGTCTAGTCCAGGGAAAAATAGTCTTCCACACAACCAGACTCTGGTGCTGGAAAAGCTGGGCATGGCTGATCCGGGGAGGCGGTGTGAATAGACGGAATCACCAGCTGGATCAATATCCGTTCCACAGCATTCGAGGATAAAAATGTTGCAAAGCCAGGGCATGGGCTTTGGAGCCAGAGGCTCTGCTCCCCGCAATATCACCCTCTGGCGGTGTGACGCCGGACAGGTGACTTAGTCCTGAGCTTCAGTTTCCTCGTCTGTGAGATGAGACTATGACAGAGATCCTGCCTGGAGCATCCTTCATCCTTAAGAGTATGAAACACGGCAGTGTGTACGCCACCTACCGCGGTTGCTGGCAGTGTCAGAGCTCAGTAACTTAATAACAAATGTGAATTACTGACATGTTTAAAAAGGTATCCCAGTGGGCTGGCCCTGTGGCCTAGTGGTTAAGGAAACCAGATTCCACATGGCCCACTGCATGGCTGGAGTCCTGGCCCTGGAAGCCTGAGAAACATGCTAAGAATGTGTGTGTGTGTGTGTGTGTGTGTGTGTGTGTGTGTCTGTGTGCGCGTGCGCGTGCTCCAAATCCTGACAGGATGGAGAAGCAGGGCTTGCATCCTGACCACGTCCAATCGTGCTGTGCTTTCTCCCTCTCCTGGTGCGCACGCCCTCTGGCCCAACAACCAAAGCAGAACAATTCTAGAGACCAGACTAGTTTGACGTGGATTGACAGCATTTGGGATCGGCGCCTGCAGGTGCCCGAATTGCTTCCACCCCTCATCTGCGTCGCCTCGCTCACCTGGTCCACGGGTAGAAATGGGCCGGCTGGCGGTTGGCACGTGCAGACACAGTGGCCTCGGCGGTGGCCGGGCCCCGCGTCTTATCGGCCAGGCTCTGCTCGATGGCCATCTGGACCAGCTCGTCCTCGCTCAGGCTGCTGTACAGGCTGTACTCCTCGTTCCCAATGGTGCGCTGCTGGCCCCGGGCGCTGATCTCCGTGGCCATCTCCCTTCACCTCTCGCCCGGCCTCCGGGGAGGCACTCACAGGGACGAAGAGCAGCAAGTCAGAAAACCCTGGGAGGCACCAAAACCATCCTGGTCACCGACAGCTTTGCAAGATAGCTGTGTTCTCCCACTCGGCCAGCATCCATCTACACAGCCATCTGCCCACTTACCCATTCACAGTCCACCCACCAGTCTAATCATTCCTCCGACCACCCACTCTGCCCATCCATTCATTTTCTCTACCCGCTCACCCGTATATCTATGCCCCCTATTCTTCCTTCCATCCACCATCCAGCCCCTGGCTACACACCTACCCGTCATCCTCTTTTCCATCTGGCCATCCACTCCACCATTTATTTATCTGTCCGCCTAGCCATCACTGCTCTTCTACCTAGCAGTCTTCCAGCCATCTATTCACCCATCCACCCTCACTCTGCTACCAGTTGTTGACCCTCCTGCCCACTGCCCACCCACCCACTGTATATCCACCCACCCTCCCATTTGCCCACCTGTACCTCTCACCAACCAACCGCCTACCCATCCACCATTCGTTTCCCCACTCCAGCCCAACTGTCTATTCATGCACACATACATTAACTGGAAGGTTATTTACTGGGCGCCTACTCTATGTCAGGCACTCTTTGAAGCACTGGGGACACAACGGTGACCCCCCAGAACAACGTCCCTACCCTCATGGAGCTCACACAGTGATCCCTTTGCTCCTTCCACTCTCCAACAACCTCCTGTCCTGACACATCTCTACTTCTCTGCACTGAGTTAGGGCTGGGAAGGCTAGAGATGCATCGAACACAGGCACGCCACTTGAGATCATGTAACCCAGTTAAAATAAATCATTAAGATAGTTTGCCATGTTAATTGTAGGGATTCTCTTCCAAAGAAAATATCTCAAAGAGAAATGGATTTTAGTTGAGTCAAGTGCTTTTAGGAAACAAATTAAAATCAGCTAAGCCTGATTTGTGTCGGCTGGCTGGCTAGCAGTGTGACTGTAGGTCAGGGGTACTTAACCCTGGCTGAACTGTAGAATCACATGAGTTGTTTAAAAATACCCCAAATACCAGTGCTGTCCTGTGGTGTGTTCAGCAGTGCTCATTCCTCTCCCCCTGCAGAGAGAGAGCCCCTCTCTTCCCCAGTGACACTGCATCTGTGTCCATGTGACTTGCTCTGGACAGTGAGTGTTGGACGTGATGGCAAGTATGTGTGCGGGGAGTTTGCTCTTTCTCTTCTGCCATCACCCAGAGAGAGCACCCCACTGGGGCTGCTGCCCTTCTGCCTGGGCCTCAGAGAGAATGTCTGTGGGTCTTAGTTGCCGATAGCAACCTGAGCCCAAGGTGCCCCGAGGAGCCCACCCAGCGGGGCCTGTATCCCGGGCTAGCTTCCATCAGCCACTCTGCAGCCAGCCTGCAGCTCCAGAGCAAGAGAATGTTGCTTCTTTGGGGTGCTTTGTTACGCAGCATTCTTACAGCCCTAGTTAGCTGTTACACAAAAGATCAGGCCAGGCTCCTCATCAAGAGAACATCCAAATGACCAATAACACAAAGTAGAGGCACTGAACTTTATTGCTATTTAGGGCAATTCAGACTAAAACCCCAGAGCACTACTACTGTGTACCCACCAGAACTCCAGTGAAAACTACCAAGTTCCAGGGAAGGTGTGCAGTCACCAGAATTCCTCCCACCATCTGTAGGAGTGTAAGATGGTAAAACCACTTTGAAAAATGGGTGGTACTTGCTGAAACGGAACATACATGCATCCTATTACCTGAACATTTCCCTTTCTAGCTATTAATGCATGCCTAAAAGAACCACGTACATATGTTCACCCAGAGACAAGGTCAAGATCATTAATGACAGCACTGCTCATACTCAACCCCACAGGAAATGGACCCTAGTGCCCATCAATATCTGAATGGATTAACACATTGTGCTATATTGAGACTATGAACAGCGTGCACCAATGATGAGTTGCTACTAATCACAGTAAGGGTGACTCCCACAGACATGGAGCTAAACAAGCCAGACCAAAAAAGAACACATATGCATGATTTCATTTACATGAAGTTCAAGAATAGGCAAAAGAAGTTCACTGTGTAGCTGGCTCAGTGTCTCCATTATTGTAAGTGTGACAGGTCTTGATGACAGCAGAAGCTGGCTTTGTTCAGCAACAGTGTGCCCCATCCAATGGATAAATCATGATCGTTCCAAACCGGTTGGGACAATCCTACTCCGTTGGCCAGTGACTAGTGTAAGTGAGGGCATGCAACCTCGTTTTGTCTACAGATACAACAGAAATTCTGCTATGGCATTCCTAAGAACCACTTTCCTCCCTAATAAAAGAGAAGAGTGAAAAAAAGTACTCATTGTCCCAATGCCTGCTTTATGCTTGGAGGTTCTGATGCTTGGAGCAGTAGCAGCCATCTTGTAACCAAGAGGGGGACAGAGTGAATGACAGGTTTATGCCATGAGTTTGACAAGATGAATGATAGGTTCTCTGGGTCCTGCACTGAATCACTGAGCTGCTGAACCGATGCTTCCACCCACCCTGGCCTACTTGCTAGATAATGACTGAGAGCCTTGTGGTTTAAGCCAAAGCTAGTTGGGTTGTCCATTCTATGTAGCTAAAGTCACCTGAACAGATGGTTCTCAGGCCTCTTTAAAGGTCTTGAAAACATAACAAAGCCCTGGTGCCAGCCCAGACTGATGAATTCAGGGCCTTCAGGGCTGGGGCCAGGCACTATAACGTTCGAGTTCTCTGATGGCTTTCGTGTGTAGCCGGGGTGATCACGCTGCCCTCCACCAGTGAGGACGTGGCCACTCTGGGGGCCACGCTAGGGGAGGCGGAGGGTCAGTGTGACTGCCCAGTCATTTTGTTTCTGATGTCTGGGGTGTTACTGTTTGTTTTGTTCTCTTTTGTTTTGATATAGGGCAGGTGCACTCACCGAGAGATGAGAGAGAGAGAGAGAGAGAGAGAGAGAGAGAGAGAGAGAGAGAGAAAGTGAGAACTCACCCACCTGGAGGAAAGGCCACTTTGAATCCCTTCTCCTCTTAGGATTTTGGCCAGGCATGCACATACGCATATTTTTCAAGCCGCCGGGTCTGAGACTTGAACTGCACAGTTGGCTATGTGGGATCCAGCTGCGCTACCTGCTGGCCCTGGGGTGTGGCTTTTAACAGGAGCAGTCGCAGTCTTAATTATTAAAAGAGCCTGGGACTGGAACCAAGAGACTCAGACTCAAGCCCCTCTCCTCCTCTCTCAGGCCCTGACTTCCCATCTGTTTCCTGGCAGGGTGGACTAGAGCGTGCCCTCTGGCCCTCCTGTCCTGGCTGGGCCCCCGTGCAGCCTGGTGGGCCACAATCCCCCACTGGCTCAGGTCTGGCTTCCTGTCCCTTCCCAGCTTCCATGTGGCTGAGGACCCTTTCAGGTCTGGGTTGGCCCAGGACTGCCTTCAGTGGGTCGGGGAGGGGGCACTGCTTAGTGACAGTGACCCCCTGAGTTTCTCCAGAGCTGGGGTCTGGCTTGGCCCACCCACTTGGCGCAAGCCAGGAACTTAGTCCGATCTAGTAGGAAGCACTGATGCCCGTGCCTGGCTGGCATCACGGGGCTCCCGTCTGAAGGTGCCTGCTGGGTGCCAGGGAGCAGGGAGGAGGAACAGTGGACAGAGACCTGGGTCCGCCAGAGATCGCGCCCTGAGGTCCAGGCTGGTGCCAGGTGCTGTGTGACCTGGGCCGGGTGGCCCCCGTTCCCACTGCAGAAGGGGAAGTTGGGGCTAGAGGTTTCCAAGGGCTCTTCCATCCTGAAGAGTCCACAACCTTGCAAGATGCTGGGCTTAGCTCAATACCACTTAGCCCCAAATCCCCTGTCCCTGGGGACTACCTCTGCAGGTCCCCATTTGTAAAGAGCATGCTCCCAGGGGAACGGGGGTCCCAGGCAGGAGTGGGTGGATCTCGGGTCTGGATGTGGCCCTCTGGGCCTGGTTTCTCTTCTGCCGCTTCCTAGTGTGTGACCTTGGGTAAGCCACTTCCCCTTTCTGAGTCCTGGTGCCTTCATCGGTGAAAATGGGAATGAGACAACTGGGTGCTCCATGGCCGAAGAGCAGGGAGTCCACGCCTGCACGGGCAGCCTCTGAGGGGAATGCAGTTATGCCATCGGGCCTCGGGCCCTCATGTGCAGCGGGGCTCCCGACCGCCTGGCATGGACAGTCAGAGGCTCTCAAGCAGCACTTGGCTACATGCCCTCTCCCTGAGCACTCCAGAGACAAAGGCAGCCAGGTCATGGTCCCCCGGCGTCACAGCTAATTCCAGTCCCTCCCGAGCCTCTCCCACAGGCTGGACTCATTTGTCAGTTGGGCCGCAGCCCTGAGAGTAAGACATTCTTCGTTGACTAGTTATTTTACAGTCCTGCCTCTTCTGAAAGGAACTCAATAGCCCTACGGTATCAGTTCCATTTTACAGAGGAGGAAGTTTAGGCTCAGAGAGCGGGAGGGCTTGCCAAGGACAGACAGCCGGAAGTGAGATTCGAAGCCTGATATTCACTCCTGTTCCAGGGACCCTGACCCGAGCACCTGGCACACCCAAGGGCTCCGAGCAGCCTCATCCCCCTGCAGCTGGCCACTCGTGCCCCCGGCCTGCCTCTGCGCCCATCGGGAGGAAGGCACGGACACGAGGGGGCAGAGCGGCTTGAGCTTACCCGGACCTCAGAGAGAAGGGCTCAGCCTTCGAGAGAGCAGATCCCGACCCCGCTGCGGGCTCCGCCCTGAGGTCCTTGGCCTCTGTGGGTTGTTAGGTGAGCACCCAGAATCAGTTCCCGGTGTAACTAGGAGCCCTAGTAAGTCGCCACTACTATGAGGTTGGCGGGGAAATGCAAAGGGGTCCCGGAGCTCAGGCTGAGCCGCGGCCTGGCCGCTGGTGAGCCGGGTACTTAGGACACTGGCGTGCTTGCTGGGCTGCCTACGCTGCTGGGAGGCCGCGGTGGGGCAGCGGGGCTGGGGCTCTGTGGACAGCTTCCCTGCATGGTGGAGCCACTCGGCTTTGGCATGGGGGAGGTGAGTTATGCAGCAGCCCGCAGGGGACAGTGACCTCGGTGACACCCTGCTTCTCTTTGGCCTCAGTTTCCCCTTGTCTTCATGCTGCCTCGGCCTACGGGCTGGGCCTCCTTCTGGGCTGAGTCCTGGAGGGGGGCCAGCTGCCCCAAGGAACCCTCTGGGAGGCTGGTCGGGACAAAAAATAGCTGTTTCTCTGGGAAAGCAAGAGGCCCATGGGCCTTGCCCAGTTAGGCCGGGGGCCAGCAAGGGGAACGGCTTTCAAGGACGGGCTGATCTGCAGCCAGTGTGGAGCAGGGAGACTGGGCAGCCCTGGGGTCTCCAGGAGCTCCTCTCTAGCCCTCTTTGCAGTTCCCCAAACTTCAGCTCTGGAGGAGCCCCATCTCTCCCGGTGGCATCTGGAACCTGGGGAGAAGGGCCGTGACGTGACGTGAGGTAACACATGTAAAGCCCTCCGGGTGCCTAGTCGTCCCTGGCCAGTGCTCTGCTGAGCTGGGCCTCAGCCTCTCTATCTATGAAGAGGGACCCTAGAAGGGTTGGGGTGAGAATTTAAAAACTGACGTTTGAAAAGTGGTCCTTTCTCCCCACAGCTCTTTGCCCTCCTTCCAAATCTAGGGCCTGCCTGGAAACTGGCCGTGGGAGGAGGCCACTCCCTGCATGCCTTTTGAGAAAACTGGGGGCTGGAGGGGGTCATGGCTGGGAGGACAGGGGTTAAGAAGGCCATGCTGCCATCGCCCCCACGCCACGCTCCCGTTGGCCAGACTCAGGCTGGACTGCGAGGCTGCATGTGGCCGTCCCGTCCTCAGCTATGTTTGTAGATGGAGCCAAGAACCCTGCCCTGCAAGCCATCCTGCCAGTCAGGGCTCTGCTCCTCCTCCTCCAGGAAGCTGCCCTGATGGCTGAGGAGTCCTGGCTGCCTCCAAGGCAGCCCTCATGTTCTGCTGCTCTGACTGCCTGCTGGGGGCCTGTCTCCCTACAGCGCTGGGAACCTGAGGAGCAACACGTGCCTCATTCGTATGGAATCCAGGACACGACCGGAGGCCAGCTACGCCGCAGGTGCTCACCAAGTGCTGGGTGGACGGGGGACACGCAGTGGGGCCACGGTCCTGCTTTGTGTCCTTGGCCACGCAGCCGGGAGGGGCTGTTGACTGCCTGGATCCACCTCTTGGCCGTGTGCTGGGGACAGTTACTCACACGCGGTGCTTTGCTTTGTCCATCTGCAAAGTGGAGCTGACGGCGGCATCGGCCTACGGAGCTGCTGTCAGACGACACTGAGTCACAGTGCAGACGACATCCAGCACCCAGCCCGTGGTCAGAAAACATTGGTGACTGGACCTGCAGCTCCCAAGGTGCTGCTATTCTCTGCTCTGACCCCAGAAGGGGGCGAGGGAGCCCCGCTGCTCTGTAGCGAGGAGGTTGGCTTGGATGTGCCCCTGCTGGCAGTCTTCACTGTGCTCAGTCTGAGGGAGTTGGAGTCTCCCAAGCTCTCCTCCATTCAAAGGGCAAGAGCGAAAGCAAAAGAGAGAACCCTGCCCAGCCTTCTCCCACCAGCCATGATCAAAAAGTAGAGCTGGGACTCTCTGGTCCCTAGGCTGTCCCTGGAGCCCCACTGAGTATCACAGGGTCAGAAATGGGCTCAGAGCTCGGGAAGGAGAGCAATCTCCAATCCCACTCCCCAGCTCCAGCTGGCCTGGTGTAGGATGGAGTCTGCTCACTCATTTGAGTCTCCACACCAGGCCCCTGCCCATAGGAGCTGCCGTCCTGAGCTGTGGCAGCACCCGCGGCTTGGTCTCCTCCACTCTTGTCCATCCTGGCAGACTTCCTGTAAGAGGTGAGCACCGACAAACTACTCCATGGAGCAGGGCAGGGCACACGTATGTGCTGTGAGGGCATTTCTGTTAGGTTCCCTCGTGCCCTGTATGCATGACAGCAGGCTGTGGACCTTTCAGCTGTTTAGCAAAGCCATGGTTCAGAGCCAGCTGTCACTCTTAGTCATGACCGCCCACTGTGACAGGCAGTGGAGAGTTGGAGCCATCGTGCCTCCGGGCCTTGTAGTTAACGTATGCTCTTGTGTACGGGATGTATACATGCACTAGTTTGAACCATGTGATAAAGTTGTAAAAAGGGTACTGTCCCCGTTCGACAGACGAAGAAACTGAGGCACAGCCAGGAAAAAAGTGACAAGGACGAGACTAAAAGTGATGTCCAGCTCCGTGCAGATTCTCATTTTACGTAACAGCGGCCTCCCGGTGTTTGCTAGGGCTTGAGAAAACACTAGAGATGTACTGCAGATTGTCTGTACTCAGGAAGATGGCGCAGCTATGTCTACGCGATGTATGTGTACACACATGTGCGTTGTTCGTCATACACACACACGTGTGCACACCACCCACCAATCTATTCACAAGCTGTCAAGCTGGTTGCATGGGCCAGCTCCGTGGGCCGGCTGCATGGACCGGCTCCTTGCAATGCCCTCTCCCATCAAGTCTTATCTCTCGGGTCCGTCACCTCCAGCGGCCGGGGAGGGGCTGGAAATCCTCAGGGAACACCCCAGCTGAGGCACGAACCTGTGCTCAGAGAGTTCTCGGCCCTTCAGGTGCCCTTCCTTTAAAACATAAACTATACACATTAAGCTGGGGCGAGGGCCTGGCTGTAGCGCCATTGCAGTGATAAAACACGACAGTCTGGGAGGGTGACCCACGTGGGAGGGCTCCTGGTTCGCATCCAGAGGCCTCCTGAGTTCCCTAGAACACACACCTGGGAGCCCGCACTGGCTAAGGCTGGGGTGGGTGGAAGTATCAGGACCCACTGGGGGTGGCTGTCTCTCTGTTTCTTTCTCTCACTCATGTCTCTCTCATTCATGGAAGAAATGAATAAATAAACTTAAAAAAACAAAAAACTAGTCCTGTGTTGTTTCTTAGCTGCCTTTTTTTTTTCTTCAAGAATTATTTTTATTTATTTAAATTTGACTAGTGAGGGACAGAGAGAGAGAGAGAGAGAGAGAGAGAGAGAGAGAGAGAGAGAAATCAAGCCACTAGGTCCAGGACTCAAACCCCAGTTAGCCATGTAGGAGTCCAGTGCCCTTAACTACCATGCCACCTGCCGGCCCCCTCTTAGCCACTTTAATAACGGCATGATTTGACCTTCTCAGTACGTGTGTGTGTGTGTGGGGGGGGTGGGGGTGGCTATTAGTCTTCCCACTGTACGGACGGGGAGACTGAGGCCCATGATCTAAGACTAGGTCCCTCTGCCCTCTTTTCATCAGACCCTTTGACACCGAGCATCTGGGCAGTGGCAAGGGGTCAGTTGCCCTGTGACCCTAAGCCTCGCCTCTCTGGAGGCTTCTGCTCTGGCTAAGGAGCGACTTGCCTTAGTGTGAGCGGGGAATGGAATCCAGGTCACCTTGCCCTTGGTTCTTAGTAAGGACACGGGTCCACCCTCTAGTGGGTCTTTGGAACTGGCTGCCCTGGGCCTGTCCAGGGCCTCACGGCTGCGGGCAGTCTGAGCCTTTCATCCAGACCGGCTTTGCGGATCCTTTGATGCTGGCTTCAAGCTCCTGGCTTTCAGGGGCCGTGGCCTGGGGGCCCCTGGGGAGGGTGCTGCTGGAGGTAGCTGAGCAGGTCAGCAGGTCGCCGCCATCTGCTCTCCCCTTCACATGGAGGGCGGCTGAGGCCCAGAGAGGGGACGTGACTACCCCATGGTCACCAGCAGGTGCAAGAACGGGGATTTGAACCTGCGGGAAGCTTGCTCTGCTCCTATTCCAGCAGGCCCCAGCACTGTGTGCCCATTATATGGAGGAGAGCAGAGGCTGCGTCTGGAATGAAACACGCCTTGTTTCCCTTGCGGCTCCGAGTCGCTGCTGGGACCCTGACAACACACCCTGGTAGTTTCCTTATTCTTTGGTGTACATTGAGGCCATGCCAAAAAGAAAGCAAGAAAGAGGGTGAGAGGGAGAGAGGGAAGAAAGAAAAACACGGGGAAGAAAAGAAGACCCTTTACAGGTTTCGTGCAGTCTCTGTCCCAAGGAGGAGCAGATGCTCCAAGGCCGCACCCGAGGTGTGCCCACAAACACTGCTGAGGAAACGTCACCAAACGCTGAGCTTCCGTTTTGTTCTTTGGACCTCCAAGTTACTGGGTCTCCAGGCCGGTGGCTCTCTCCATCTCAGCCCCCTGAGCGCAGGGCCCTCCCTGGCCCCCGGCCCTGCAGGGCCGACCCTCATGCCCCGTCCCGCATGTTCTCCCAGTCTTACAGCAGCCAGGCCCTCGGGGTGGCTCAGCCACACACAGCTCTGGACACAGGATTCCAGGCCACTGACCCAGTGTCTGCCCGGGGTGTTATGGCTGCCAGGCTCTGCCATCTGTGCCACTGGCCTGGCTGGGGGTGACGAGCGGGCAGGGCTGCTTGTCCAAGTGCAGCCCTGCCCAGCCTTGTCCCTGGGTGGCAGAACACAGAGAGGCTTCTGGAAGCTCCCACACCAAGCGGCAGAATGGAGAAGCTTCCAGATGCCCCTCCTCACCTGAGCCCCTTTAAGGCTGGCTGGAGAGCTTTGAGGCCAGGGCCCCACCCGCCCACATCAGTGTGGAGGACTGCCTTCCTTCTTTCTCCTCCTCTCCCTCCTTCTGGTTTGTTTCACCTCTCCTGCCCTTGCCTAAGTATTCACCTCTGCCCACGGTTCTTTCCCTCCTCCTTTTCCACTCCTGTCCTTCGGGTCCTTTTCTTCTAAAAAGCCAGACAAATTAGAAATCAGTCTGCTTTCCCCTCTCCAACACCTGCCCAGGAAAGGCCTCCCAACACAGAGTTCTGAAGAACCTCATTTACATCTCATTCACAGTGCTGGGCCTTAATTATTCCAAACGTTGGTGCCGTTGGTGGCGAGGAAAGAATCAGAGACAAACCACCAGGTGACAGCTGCCTCTGATGGGCCACCTGTCCCTCTGCTGCTCAGAAATGGAAGGCCATTGGGCAGGCCAGAGATATTTTTGTGCCTCCTCTGGGAAGACTTTTTTGGATCTAGCCACTCAGCGATACACAGGCACCTTATGACCCCCTGCTGTGCCAGGGACTTCTCTCCTGGGGACAGGAAGGTCCTGTTTACCACTGGCCCAGCCCGAGAGACCGTTGGAGGCCGTAGCTTTGAACCAGGGCACTGGAGGCCAAGCTAGCTGTCTAGCTGTCTAGCTGCTAGCTGTCTAGTTGTCTAGCTGTCTACCTGTCTAGCTGCTAGCCATCTACCTGTCTAGCTGTCTAGCTGTCTAGCTGTCTAGCTGCTAGCTGTCTAACTGCCTAGCTGCCTAGCTGCTAACTGTCTAGTTTTCTAGTTGCCTAGCTGTCTAGCTATCTAGCTGCTAGTTGTTTAGCTGTCTAGCTATCTAGCTATTTAGCTGTCTAGTTGTCTAGCTGTCTGTCTAGCTGTCTAGTTGTCTAGCTGCTAGCTGTCTAACTGTCTAGCTGTCTGTCTAGCTGTCTAGCTGTCTAGCTATCTAGCTAACTGTCTAGCTGCTAACTGTCTAACTGTCTAGCTGTCTAGCTGTCTGTCTAGCTGCCTGTCTAGATGTCTAGCTATCTAGCTGTCTAGTTGTCTAGCTGCTAGCTATCTAACTGTCTAGCTGCTAGCTTTCTAGCTGTCTGTCTAGCTGTCTAACTGTCTAGCTGTCTGTCTAGCTGTCTAACTGTCTAGCTGTCTGTCTAGCTGTCTGTCTAGCTGCTAGCTGTCTAGATGTCCAGCTGTCCAGCTATCTGTCTAGCTGCTAGCTGTCTAGATGTCCAGCTGTCCAGCTATCTAGCTGTCTAGCTGCCTAGCTGCTAGCTGTCTAGCTGTCTAGCTATCTGTCTAGCTGTCTGTCTAACAGCTAGCTGTCTAGATGTCTAGCTGTCTAGCTGCTAGCTGTCTAGCTGTCCAGCTGTCTAGCTGTCCAGCTGTCTAACTGCTAGCTGTCTAGCCTTAGACAAAACTTTTAACCTCTCATAACCTCAGCTGCCACTTCTGGAAAGTGGGAGTAAAACTCTCCTCTCACCAGGGCAGCTTCAAGAGGATCCGGGAGAGAAATCTCTGCGTGCACTTGCACCAGCGCCTGGTCTCAGGAGTGCCCCCCAAATGCTCACCAGTGCTGATCGTGCTGTGACTCTTCATAAGGTCGTTTGGTAGATTATACACGAGTCTTCAAAAAGTCCATGGAGACCGTGTATAATGAAAAAAAAATCCATGGATTTGAAGACTTTGGCACCTAGATAAACTTGTACTTTAATTCCATTTTCCTTTCCATTCCGTTCGCAAAGTCTGCTTGTATGGGGCTCCCACCCCAGGGAGGAGGAAGAGAGTGCCCTGCCGTCGCCACGAGGCACCGGCCTGTTTGTGCACGAATGGATGATGCAAACGGCAATGGCACTGGGGCCCGGCCAACTCCTAGAGGAGACGTGAGGCAGACGGGGCTGCCACCAGCTGTCAGGACCCATCTGACTGTTTTGAAGTGAGCGAGCATCTGCCACGGCAGAGGTCGGGGCTCTGGTGGGGGACTGGCCCCAGCTGGCTCTGTCTGAGCCCCTACATCATGAAATGAGCTCTTCCTTCAGTAAAAGGAGAGAGCTATCCTGTGCAGAGCCTCGGCCTCTGTCCTGCTCCCTCGTTCCCCAGCCTTTCCACGAGCCGCCAGCCTCCCTGCCTCCTCGGTCCAGTCCATTCCCTGACTTCTCAAGGACTGCCCCAAGGAAAATCCCATTTGCCCCTCCTCTACTCATAAACTTTCACAGATGTTCCATCTTTTCCCCTGAAGGAGCCACTCCCACCAGCATCACCCCCCCACTTCTCACTGACACGATCTTTGTCACCACCCCAGAGGACTTTCCACCATCACCCCTACGGCCTTTGCCCAAGCTGCTGCTCCACCTGGAAGTTGTCGCTCCATTCTGATGACATCCCACCCAGCCTTTCCAAGGCCATTACCTCCTTGAATGTACACACACACAAATATACACATGCACACACATACACGTGCACACACACATGTGCACACACACACACACATTCACAAGAGGTACCCTCACACTTCTGCATTGCACAACGTTGTTAAATGTCCCCTAAGTCATGTTTCCCATTCTGTTTCCTCTCCTAGCCCTCACAGGGGCAGGTGGAGCCCTTGCCACCTGGTTGCTGCTGTCCCCATGGTACTGGGCTTGCCTAGACACGCCGTGCTGGTGTATCAGGTGGAGTCTCCCATGCATGAAAGTACCGGGACCAGCAGTTACCGTAATGGCTATGTCACTGGATTCCCACATAGTTGACCACGGTTCGAGTCCCGAACCCGGTGGCTTAAAACTCACGCCGGGCGCATGTGCATGCGTGCCCAGGATCCCGAGAGGAGAATGGAGGAGAAGGGATTGCGGCGTGGCCATGCCCCCTGGGGGGTGATTTCTCGCTTTCTATCTCTCTGTCTCTCTCTGTCTGGCACATGCCCTATAGCAAAAACCTCTCCAAAAAAAAAAAAAAAAAAAAAGTACCTGCTCGCCTGACCTGCAAGCATTTCAAAAGCCATTTGTCTGACACAGACATTGCCCAAGGCTTATGGCCCCAACAATAGCATCGTTGATAATTCCTTTCACATTTCCATTTTTAGAAGTGCACAGCAGAGTGAGATTCTGAGCACAAGTCCTTCGGAAGAGTAAATAAATACATGCAACTTCCAGATTCTCTGTCTCCCATCCAAGTCACCAGCATGCCATGTAACTCAGGGTAGGGGGCGAAAGGAGCAACGACGTGGTCCACAGCCACGAGAGCTCTCCCAGTACTGCGGCACCTTCCCAGCCAGCCACGCGATCGTTCGCAAGGTCTGCAGAAGAAAGTCGAAAGCATGCATTACCTGGTAGGCTCTGAAACAAAGGTACGACTCAGGGGAATGGAAAGGATTGTCTTGAGAGGGTCTCGATTCAGAACATGCTCCCTGAGTTTTCCTTCTGCCCTGGCCCCAAGCTTCTGCCTGCTCTGCCAGGCAGTTCTGAAACGCCCTCCTTTGAAGCAGGGAGTTTATTTCGGGCCCACCGCATGACCAGGGACGACAAGCCAAACTATACGATGTTGTGAATCTCAGATTTCCTGTCTGAAGATTGCACCGCGGAAGCTGCAATCCTGCCTTCTGTTCCTCTGGGTGCATCGGATACAGACTCGTTCCGAGAGCACCTCGGAGCTTTGGCCCTCACGTGATGTCGTTTGTGATCTCTGACATGGAGGCCATATATGGGTATGTTTCTGGAACTCCCCAGGAGGGAGCGAGCGAGGGAGGGTGATGCAGAGGGTGAGAGATGGAGGGACAGAGATGCCAAGACACAGAGCTGGAGAAGAGTGAAGGGAAGGGCAAAGGGAAGGGAAGAGATGAGAAGAAAAGGCAAAAGAAGGGAAGGAAGCAAAGAGGCAGTAAGGAAGGTGGAACGGAGAGAAAGGAAGGGAGAGGGGAAAGGAGTTTGGTGTAAAAGGCCTTGGGGAATCGGGGTTCAGTGCTGAGCATGCTGAGGTGGCCGAGCCTGACATTTGGGGACCCCATGCGTACTGCTGCTGGGCGTTGCTGGCTGGAGCTGGGGTGCTAAGGGCAGGGGTACCAACCAACCGAGGAACACAGAAGTGCCTTGGCAAACCTGGGGCAGAGACAGTGGAAGGGAGCCCTTCCCCAGGGCCTGGGAAGAACACCCCCAGTTTCTGGAAGAGGTCTAAGGGCAAAGATGACATCCACATAGCCACACACACTGGGCACTCAGGCTAAGCCCGGGACACCCCACAGGGTTTCAGACCACAGGCCCCAGAGTTGGGCACCCGGAGATGTCCCTGGTCTCTTCCTCTAAATGGAAGAGCATTTCCATTTCCCTTCTCTTGAAGGCTATTGGGTTTGTGACAGCTGTAGTGCGATTTCTCACTAGCTCAGACTCAGAGAATGTCAGGATGCCTGAACAGTCCTTTCCATATCCTACAAGGAACTCAGTGTCTGTGAGTGCAGGGTGACGGTGGGCGGGGTGGGCCACGGTTCTGGAGGCCCAGCTGGTGCTGAGGCTGGGAGGGACGCTGCCAGTCCCTGGGCTGTCTGCAGCTTCTCTGGCACCTGTGCAGCTCCAGCTGAGATGGACTCTGCAGGCCGCTGTGGCCCCTCAGAAGCACTTCAAGCTCAGCCCCATCCAGACCCACGTGCCAAGGTGGAGTGCAGGAGAAAGGTGGGGCAGGCTGTAGGTTCTCTTTGTGATGAATGGTGAGCAGGGTGTGTTCCAAGAAAGGAGGACATGATGGCACAGAGGAGCAGAAAGCCTCATTCTGGATGTACATTGTCTGCGGGTCCACAGGACAATGTGTACGTCAATCACTGTTCCAGCAGGATCTGTCCCCAGAGGAGACACCATACACCCACCTAGCACTTGCGAGTATTTCCACACTGCCTCGTGGGCCTCCTCCTTCTGCCCCAACATTCGGAGTCCCCGTAACACAGTTTTTGTGCCAGCATGCCTGGGTCGGCTTGCTAACCCGTGACCTGTAAACCGTGGGAAGTGGACAGACTCCCAGCCTCCCTATGCCGCGGTCTCGTCTGCGCAATGGGAGTGATGGTAGCACTTGCTTGGGAGGTGCTCTTCCTCACCCACCTCTTTGTGGGTGGGGACTTTGACAGTAAGACATTCCAGTGGACTGGGTGAGAGGTCTCCCTGGGGTCTGACTGCTTGGGGGAGCTCCTTGCTGAGGCGAGACATCGATTCACTGCCCGCTGCCAGCCACTGACTTCTGCCCAGATTTGGCCCTGGAAGGGGGGCCCATGGGCAGCCACGGCCCCTTCTTAGGTTGTCCTCGGTCCCGCCCTCTCAGTTCTTGTAGCCCAGAGAGCTGGGACACTCGGCCTCCGCATCCTGCTGCCTTATGCCTGGACTCAGCTTTCGAGAACTGAGAGCCCAAATTGTGGGTGAAGAATCACAGGGAACGGAAAGGGACCCAGGAGAGGGGCCAGTCAGGTGCGCACGGACTGAGGGCGAGAAGAGCACCTCCCAAGCAAGTGCTACCATCACTCCCATTGCGTAGACGGGACCGCGGCATAGGGAGGCTGGGAGTCTGGCCACTTCCCACGGTTTACAGGTCACGGGTTAGCAAGCCGACCCAGGCATGCTGGCACAAAAACTGTGTTACGGGGACTCCGAATGTTGGGGCAGAAGGAGGAGGCCCACGAGGCAGTGTGGAAATACTCGCAAGTGCTAGGTGGGTGTATGGTGGCTCCTCTGGGGACAGATCCTGCTGGAACAGTGATCGACGTATACATTGTCCCCTGGACCTGCAGACAATGTACACCCAGAACAAGGCTTTCTGCTCTTCTGTGCCATCATGTCCTTCTTTCTTGGAACACACCCTGCTCACCATTCATCAGCAAACCCTCTTGCTGGGGTTTCAATGAGGACAGTCAATTCAAGCATGAGGATCTTTGCATGTGTTTGTGGGGGTGCACCACGTGGGGAATCCAAATGTTGCCCAGCGCCTTTGCATGCTGACCCTCACCCGAGACGCAGAGCCACTGCCAGGTGGTCAGGGTGGGGTGTACGCAGTGTCTAGAGGACCCCAAGTGAGCTGCGGGGCAGAGCCAAGACCTGACCCCAGAGCCCAGTCCCCAGCCTCACTGCCTTCACTGGGCCACATCGCCGTCTGAGACCACCCACAGAGAGGCCAAGCTGCAGGCCGCAGGGAGGTGCTAGGAAAGTGTTCAGGGTTCACCCGTGTGGTCCTGAGGCTCAGGGCCAGCATCTCCAAAGATCTGGGGCCCCAAAGCCCACTCATGAAAGAATATGGCTTTTCTTCTCCGACCACAGGCCAAATCTTTCCCCATGTTTGTTGCCTCTCCGAATCCCTAGTGAATCAGAGCTGTATCCAAAACTAATAGGTTTCCTAAAATGATTCAATTGGAACACAATCTGTGGGAAAACAGCAGGATATTTATCAAATTAAAATAAAAAATACAGAAAAGCAGTCAGAATATGTTAAGTAGGAAAAAAAACTGTCTCTCTTTTTTGAACAATTGTGCATAGAAAAATTATTTACAAGGAACATAATATGTTACTAATAGTGAGGTGTGTTTTCACATTTCTCAATAATCACCTGTAGAAGAAAGGGTAACATTATTTAAGTAGTCAGTTGTGTTCAAGCTTCTGGGTGGGAGGCAGTGAGTAGCTCTAACCAAGAGGGACCAATCACAAGTGCGTCCTCCTAGGGTCACATTGTTCAATATGCTTCTAAGGGTTTCAGCGATTCTTCCTGTGACGTCAACAGACAAGCCAACCCTGTTTTTGTCTCGGACTTTGTGGACCTTCACTGTCAGCAGCAAGCTTCCTGAGACTGGGGTGAGGTAAGGACACGGGAAAAGCAGAGTTGTCCATTGATAATGGTATCTGATCTCCGAGATGGGTGTCATCCATTCCTTTCCTAGGCTCACACAAACGTGCACAAGTGTTTGTGCATGCATGCATATGTACGTGACAAAACTCTGTCCAAGAGGTGAGTCTATTCCTTCCCTCCCTTGAATTTGAGCTGGCCTTAGTGATTTGTCTAAAAATGTGACGCAGTGGAAGTGACTTCTGAGACCTCCAAGGCTAGGTCATAAGGTGCTTGTGGCTGCCATGCTGGGAGGAAGCTCAAGCAAACCACATCAAGAGACCCTGGCAGATAGAACACCTACTGAGAGGACAGTGACCAGTGGGGCATGTCTTGTGGTGAGTATTTGTCCCCATTTCTGTTGGTCATACCAGAGTATCCCCTTATCTATGGGGGAGGTGTTCTAAGAACCTCAGTGGATAGAACTAGAGGAAACATCAAACCCTGTATATGCTGCCTGTTCTCCTATACATGCATAACTGTGATTATATTTCATTTGTAAATTAGGCACAAAAAGAAACTAAGAGCAATAATAATAAAATAGAACAATTAATAATGTACTATAATAAAAGTTACGTAAATGTGGCCGCTCAAAATAATTTTTTTTCACTTTTTCTATAGGGCACATGCCCTATAGAGAGACAGAGATAGAGAGAGAAAGAGAGAGAAGAAATGAGAAAACCCTCCCCCACACACATCTCATGGAGGGCTGGCCATGCCACAATCCCTTCTCCTCCATTCTCCTCTTGGGATTTTGGGCACACATGCGTGCATGCACATACACACGTGCATGCATCCAGTGTGATATTTCAAGCTGCTGGTCCAGAATTTGAACTGAGCTTTGGCCATGTGAGATCTAGTGTCCTAATCTCCATGCCACTTGCTGGCCCTCTCTCAAAACAGCTTGTTGTACTGTACCATGGGTAACTGAAACTGGGAAAGTGAAACCACAGGTAAGGGGAGAACTACTGTGTACCTGAGGTGGGAGCCACCAAGTCAGAGTTTAGGCCTACATTCAGCGTTCGTGAAATTGCCCAACAATTTTCCAAACTTGTTGCACCAATTTGCATTTCTATCAGCCATGTACAAGAGTTCCAGTTGCTCTGCATTCTTAACAATACTTGGTATTTCCCATCTTTTTCCAAATTATCCATCCAATGGGCATTAGCAATAATATCTCCTTGCACATTTAATTTGCATGTTCCTGATAACAAATTATGGTGAGTATCTGAGAAGCTCTGGCCTCAGTGATCTCTGGACTCCTTTCAGGGTCCCTAGTTTTGCACACAGTCCAGAGTGGTTCTGGGCAATGTGCTCCAGGGAGCGTTTAGTGAGGATAGGAAGGGGTGAAAAAAGGCTAGGTGCAGAGACAAACCAAACAACTGGTCAACCTGCAGGGCTGTGGAAGGAAGGATGTGGCCATTTCAAGGAAAGCCCTCAGACTCACACATGGCCCCAGGAGGGCTCTGCTCTTTCTGTCTGAACCCTCATTCTCTAGCTCTTACCTCCTTAATTTTTCCCATTAGTTCTTCTCACCACCACCACCCTTTATCTAGAGTATTTTTGGCATTTGTTTATTGCCTGCTTCTCCCATCTAGGGTACTGAGTCTTTCGGCTCATGACTGTCAGTGCCTGTGACAGTGCTGGCATGGAGTAGGTGCTCATTAAATAACTATTGAAGGTATGTGCCCAATCTCAACCACACAACCCTTGGGCAGAATTGGGAAGGGCTGTGGCCCTGTCTGCCAGCCTCAGCCTGGCCCTTGGCCACACAAATACCCCAGGCTTCTCCCTGCCAGACTTTCTTCCATGTCTATGTGAAGCTGAAGTCTCAAGAATACAGGTATGCATGTGTGTTGGGGAGGCAGTTCAGAGAGCCTCACACTTAGTAGGGTCCAAAAGGGGAAGCTGAGACCAGCACATTTTCCTATACGGTGACTTCTCTTCCAGGGAGGAGGGAGGGAGAGAGCCGAGAGGAAGAGCCAGTAAAGTGGGGCAGTGGAGCTGGGCTGGGGGTTAGTGCCAAGTCCAGCCTGACTCTGACCTAGCAATGGGACATCACCCGCTAAAATAAGCACCCCTGCGGCCCTGGCGTCCTGGCCCCAAGCCCTGGCTGCCTCTGGATATCAGTTTATTTTGGTTTCAAATAACCAAGCTGAAGAGGAACAGGCAAGAGTCCGACCCTCGCCCGGGAAGCAGGCTGGATGGTCCGGGCCAAAGGCAGTCAGACCGTGGGGAGGCCAGACAAAGGCCCAGTCCTGCAAGGGAGGAAGGAGTGTCTGCGGCAGGGGAGGTGTCAGCGAGAGGATGGGAGAGAAGTCCCAAGTGCCTTCTTCAGAGTGTCTCTTTCCTCTGGAGCCATCCAGAGCACCCCCACCCTTTACCTCCCAGGAAAATCTTCAGGAAGACAAGCCAGTCTTCCCTGTTCACAGACAGCAAAGCGAGGACCCCTCAGTGGGAGAGGAGGGGCAGGGCCGCCTCACACGCTGTGGGCATACTGGATTGCAGAGTGAAGCTTCATCACCTACAGGAGATCCTAGGGATGGGCAGGGACCAGCTGCTCAGCTCGGGTGCCGTTCCAGGCCTCTCCCAGTACCTCCTGTGCCCCACGAGCCTGTCTGGTCCTGACCTCATGCTCACCCACACCCACATACATATAAAGGAGGAGCCAGGGGGTCTTGCAGGAGTTTCCATCACAATGAACTGATCTGAGGAGTAAACTCAGTCATGGGACCCTGGCACCCAGCAAGGGTATCCCTGAGCCATGACTGACCCCTCAGACCAGCAAGACAGAGGAATAGGCAGAGCCCAGAGTGGGCCTCCCGGCTCCCTGCTCTGAACCCACGCCCCCTGTACAGTCACTACCCACCCTCCACCTGTGGCCTGTCTGCTGTGGCCACCGCCCAGCCCTGGGTGAGACTCCTCACAGCAGGAGCCCTGACATGTTCACCCCGGGACTGTCTGTGGTGAGTTCTGCCACTCTCCCAGGAGTCCGTGCCCCAGGAGGGTGTCCCTTGGCCACCCTGTACAGATGGCACTTTCCTTGCTAGAGATGCCACCCACACTAGTGCCGCCCATTGTGTCCCAGCATGGACACCAGGGTCAGATTACCCCAGGCCGCTCCCTGCCTGCAGCGAGACCTAGCTACAGCCCTGCCTCTAGGAGACCAGCTGCATCTTCTGAGAACAGGGGAGTGAGGGCCTCTCCCTGCCAGGGTGGTTGGGGGATTAAGTGAGAGCCGGATCTCAGACAGCCCACCAGTCCCAGCAGGAGATGCTCGTGAACCATACTCCTTCCCCACCTCCCCCAGCCACAGGAAAGGAGGGGCCTCCCATTGGTCAGGGGCCTGGGGGCCCAGGTGGGCCATGCACCTTGGGCTGAACTGTCTGGAGGCTGCTGCTCTCTGGGCACAGTCACTGTCCCCCCAGGCATCTGCTGTCCTCATGCCTGAATCACTCTTGGGAACTTTGAATTTGATTTGACTCCAAATGGCCCCTAGACCCAGGTGGGCCCTGGGAACAGGTTTCCACGAACATGAGTGTTCAGAGCAGAGCCGGGGAAGTTTTGCTGCCTTCGGCTGGGGAGACATCTTTCCCAGACACACAGGATGACCACAGGCCCAGGCCACCTTCCCTGGGGTTGTATGGCTGTGTCGGACCCTCCATGTCTTACTGGCCACCTGGGCAGAGCCAGGGCCAGGCCGCTCCCCTCCAGCCATAACCACAGTTGGGACGGGGAGGAAGAGCCCTCCACATGCAGCCCTTGGCCCGGGGCTCTGGAGCTGAGCTCTCAAAGAGCAAAATTGGTCGCTGCTCCGGAGCCCCAGCTGTCAGCCTCTCGACGCCCCCGTGGGGCCAGTGCTGAAGGGCACCTGCTCCCGGCTTCGACTGTCACCCTTGGCCTTGCTTTGGAGTTCCAAGTGACCAGTGATGTGACATCACAGAGGTGCCAGCCAGACCTGGTGCCTGGAGAGCCTGGGCTTGCTCAGGGAGGAAGGCCTGGGTTCTGGGTATGAGGCGTGTCTGGGATGCACGGGGTGGGTCGGGGGTCCCAATGTCCTGGGGAGGGGTGCCTGTCCTCCTTTTTCCTGCAGGTGGGAAGGGAGGGGGCAGGGAGGTCCCATTTACCAGCCCTTCTGGGGAAGGGTCATCCCACCATGGGGCAATATCACCGGATGTGGCAGGTGGGGAGCTGAGGCCCTCTGGGTCGTGCTGAACGCAGTAAGGGTGCAGCTCCAACCACCCAGCCTCTGCCCGCGGAGGACCGAGGGACTGAAACAGGGAGGAAAGGCAGATCTGGGAGGCCCTTGAAGTCTGAGCTCTAACGTGCTCCTTTGCTGAGGAAGAGGAAACCGAATCTGGAGAGTAAGAGGAGTGAGTCAAGGCTGGGCGGCAGCCTCGGCTTCTGGAAATCCACGGAACGCTTTTTCTCCCAAGATCACAGCGCGGCCTCAGGGGCTGATAATCAGGTCACACCATGGCTTCAGAGGCCACGCTGGGCAACTAGGCAGGAACTCAGGCACCGGGGCCAAGCCCAGAAGGCAGGCTGGACTTCCTTGTGGGCACATTTAAGATGCCGGCTACCCACTGGAGCCAGAAATGCTCGAAAGGAAGGGTTATGCTTTCCAGTGGACCGCGAGAACAGTGAGCAGAGGGAGGCCCAGGCCCAGGCAGTTGTGCCTCATGGTTTCCCACCACAGGAGGTCAAATTCGGGGGCACTCCCAGCTCAGAATCACTTACAAGGTGCCTGTCTCAAATCTCCCATGGAGGGCAGTGGCTAAGAGCCCAGGCTGAAGTTATCTGCCAGCTCAACCACTTGCCACCTGTGTGACCCTGAACAACTCACTTAACCTCTCTGAGCCTTGGTCCTGATTTACTAAAGGGGAAAAGTGATAGTACCCATACCTCCTAGAAAAATTGCAAGGATTAAATAGTGTATGTGTGTGTATATAATCTCCAAGCATTCACGAGGGCTTGTATACACTCATGTATATGTATATGTGTGTATATATACAATATGTGCTCATATATGTACATACACAGCATATATCACAGTCTGTATTTTTCTAGGCAAAATGTGTCATGACTTTTCCAATGATCCAATATATATAGTCTATATTTATATGATGTGCACATGTGTGTGTGTGTGTGTGTATGTATATATATATATATATATATATATATATATATATATATATATATAAGAGGTTTTAGCCTTGGGGCTCATGTGCTCGCTGAAGAGAGAGAGAGAGACAGAGACAGAGAGAGGGAAAGCTAGAAATAACCCCCAGGGGTATGGCCATGCCACCACCCCTTCTCCATTCTCTTCCTGGGTTCTTGGGCACACATATGCCTGGTGTGATTTTCAAATCACCAGTCCAGGATTTGAACTACAGTTGGCCATGTGGGAGTTGAGCAATGTAACAGCTATGCCATTTCCTGGCCCTGTGCATATATATATATATATATATATGTATATATATATATATATGTGTGTGTGTCTGTGTGTGTGTGTAATATATATATGTATACAGAGAGTCTGCATCGTCTTATGGTTTGACTTATGATTTTTCAACTTCTCAATGGTGCAAAAGCAATACACACTCAGTGGACACCGTACTTTCAAGTTTCACACAACTGTTCTGTTTTTTTTTGCTTGCAGTAAAGTGTTTGATAAATTGCATGAGATATTCAACATTTTACTACAAACTAGGCTTCACATTGGATGATTTTCCGAGTCCTAGGCTGACGTCAGTGCTCTGAGCACCAGCCTAGGATGTTTGATAGGTTAGGTACCTCAGATGCAGTTTCAATGAACAGTATTTTCTTTTTCTTTTCCTTTTCCTTTTCCTTTTCCTTTTCCTTTTCCTTTTCCTTTTCCTTTTCCTTTTCCTTTTTCTTTTTCTTTTTCTTTTTCTTTTCCTTTCTCTTTCTTTCTTTCTTTCTTTCTTTCTTTCTTTCTTTCTTTCTTTCTTTCTTTCTTTCTTTCTTTCCTTTTTTTCCATAGAGAGTTGTGCTATAGGGCATGTGCACTCACCATAGACACAGAGAGAGACAGAGAGACAGAAAGTGATAAATCACCCCCTGGAAGGATGGCTGTGCCACAATCCCTTCTCCATTCTCCTCTCAGGATTTTGGGCATGCATGCACATGCTCCTGGGGTGAGTTTCAAGACTGGTTCCAGTACTCGAACCATGGTCAACCACGTGGGAGTTCAGCAACGTAACCCTTATGCCATCTGCTGGTCTCAATATGCAGCATTTTCCGAGTACCATGGGTTCGGCAGGACGTCACTCCATGGAAGTCGAGGAGCATCTGTATGTACACGTGGAGAGTAAAAACCTACAAACATAAAACACTGTAGTGATGGCCTCTGGGCACAGTGCTTCTTAACTAGGGTCAGTTTCCCCCAGGGCACAGCTCCATCTCACGGGTATGGCCAGGGCTGCTCCTCTCCGTCCTGTGTTCACCTGATCGACCCCCACAACACAGAATCATGGGCCCATGTGTTTGGCACTGCAGCTGGGGACTCAGGCCAGCTGAGGAGCCGGCGGTGGGAAGAGGGTCTATGGGGTAGAATAGGGTCTGCTCTGAGTGGGCCAGCGGGACGGCTGGGCTCTCCTTGGCTCCCTGAAGGTGGCTTTGGATTTGGGAACAGCTGCTTCCAGGAGGGCTGGAATTTGGGTTTCTGTGCCTTGTGACTGTTATGTAACCGGATGGCTCACAGAGCAGGGCTCGTGAAGCAGCTCTGAGGGCCCCTGCGGAGGGAAGTGCAGCCTGGTTTGGGCCCCACAGAGGAGCAGCCACAGAGGTCGCCCAGGAGACTGGGATTCTTTAAGCTGCAAAGGGGAGCCCTGGATGGGTCTCAGCCCTGCTTGGGCCAGGCCCCACGGCTGACAGCTGGCATGTTTAGGCTCAGGTGCTTAGGTGCGCACGTGTAGCAAGGTGACGTGCGCACCACACACATACACAGTTACTTCTTTAAGTGAAGAAAGGAGTGGATTTAATGCTCCATTTGGCAGGACAGTGGGCAGGGAGCTAGTCTTATGGATGATTACATCTCTTGTTTTCTAAAAATAGCATTCTCCATCTCTTTCTTGGTGCATGTGTGTGTGGCGCTTGAGTGTGTATATGCGTGCACACATAGGATTGTAAACTATAAAACGACTTGGGCCTAGCCACTAGCATGCTGGCCTTAGCTCTTCTGGAAAGTTCTGTGTGACCCTATGCCAACCTTTCCTCTGAGCCCTGAGAAATGGAGGCACTGTGGTGAGGCCTCTCCAAACCTGAGCACCTCTGAAAGCAGGTGAGCAGCTGGAAGTTGCTGCACCCACATATCTTCGTGAGTCCTGGGGTTCAACCTCCCATCCCATGTATTTTTTTTTCTTTTGGTTTTCCCACAGTGCACATGCAGTTGCCAGGGAAAGAGGGAGGGAAGGACAGAAAGAGAGAGAGAGAGACAGTGAGATGTGAGAGGGAAAATGAGAAATCACTTCCTAGGGGATATGGCCAGGCTGCAATACCTTCTCCTTTCTCCTCCTGGGATTTTGGGCACACATGCACATGCGCCCAGTGTGATTTTTAAGCCACCAGATCCAGGACTCAAACTGTGGTTGGCCATGGGGAAGTCCAACGCCTTCACCACCATGCCACCTGCTGGCCCCCATCACATGTATTTTTAAATAACGGCGTATTGAGCAGAATTCAGTTAACCTGGGTGTGTGTGACCTCTGTGCACATGGGCACTCTGGTTCACACCTGTGCACACACGTGGGCTTGTACTCGCACAGTGAGGCCACCCTTCCGGAAGCTCAGGGAGCCTGGGAGGGAGCTGACAGTGAGGGGGGATGGCACGAGGAAGGCGAGGACTGGAGAAGAGTGGGCACTCACTATCTCACGCAGTCCTAGGGCAGATGTGGCTGTTCCCAGGTCATAGCGGGGGAGATGAGGCTCAGAGGCCTGAGGGTGTATTTCCCAGTTCAATTAAACAGGGTCTAGATTTTGTTTCTTTTCTTCCTTTTTCTTTTCTTCTCTCTCCTCCTCTTTTCTTTTTTTTTCCCTTTTCTCTCCTCTCCTCTCCTTTCTTTTCCTTTTTCTTTCCTTTCCTTTTCTTTTTTCTTTTCTTCTTTTCTTTTTTTAATTGCCAGAGGTGCATGCACTTGCCAGAGAGACAGGGGGGAAGAGAGAGGAAGCGCTCCGCAGTGGGGCACAGTCAAGCCACAGTCCCTTCTCCGTTTTCCTACCTTGTCAGGATTTGGGGCACACATGCACGTGTATCTGGTATGATGTGTTTGTTTGTTTGTTTGTTTGTTTTAGGTTTTTGCCATAGGGCGCTTATGTTTGCCAGAGAGACATGAAGAGAGGATAAGTGAAAAGTTATCCCCCAAGGGGGATGGCCACACCACGATCCCTTCTCCTCCATTCTCCTCTAAGGGATTTTGATATGCACACAGACACGCCTGATGTGATTTTCAAATCTCTGGGTCTGGGACTCGAACCACAATGAGTCATGTGGGAATTCGGCACCTTAACCACAATACCACTTATTGACCCCAATGTCTGGTATGTTTTTCAAGCTGACAGGCTGGGATTTGAACTGTAGTTATCCATGAGGGATCCAGCTCCCTTAACCACTAAACCGTAGGGCTGGTCCACAGGGCCTGGATTTTTAAAATACCTTTTCTCTCACCTTTTCCCCTTCTTCCCTTATGCCCCAGTTTCCCTGGTACTCTGAAGCCAGTCAGCATGCCCTCCAAACTGCACTGTCATAGCTCCTGGCCGGCCCCTGCAGGGCATGCGACCAAGACACACATACGGCGCCCACGGACAGCCAAGGCCGTGCTCCGTGGGTAATGGCCCTGTGGTCCACAGGCCCTGCCAGCTCCGGGCTCCTGGGACCAGAGCTGACTTCTTGTTGATGCCCGGCCTGCCCTGCGGCCCTCCTGTCTGGCCAGCTGGCCTCTCAGCTTTGCCTCGCCCTCGGGGCCTGTGGGCCTATATTTAGTGCCACTGGCTGGCCCGGCTGGATCAAGTGTCTCTGTGCCGCACGTCTGGGGAAGGGACCATCAGGGCTTGAAGATCACCTCCGGGCAGCAGTGCCCAGTGGCCTGGTTTCTGACCCAGGTGCTTTCCAGGCCTAGGGCTGCTTCCCCAGAGGAAAGAGCTGACTGTGGGAGGACGAAAACGGGCTACGGTGAATCGCACTTTGCCTGTCTTGTCAGGAGAGCCTCCGAGGCCTCTGGGGTCTGCCCCAAATGATTTTCCAGCCTCGTTCGTCCATCATCCCTCACCTTGTCCCACGCGTCTGCCCTCATTGCTCCTGAACATTTTCCAGGACCTGCAGGTCTCGTCCTTCCAGACCCTGTGGCAGGGCTGGTGCCGTCACTGGCCCTGGCCCGACACCATCTTCTCTCAGCTCTGTGGCAGCTGTCGGCAGGTCACTTAGTCCTTCTCTGTGCCCCAGTTTCTCCCTGCGAGACAGCTCTTGACGGCAGCACCTTCCCCACCTGGCTGGTGTGAGGTTTAAATGGGAGAGTGCACCGAGAAAGCCGGTCCCGGCAGCTGCTGGAGGCCAGTGCCCATCCGTGGAACGGTTGTATTTGTATCCTCAAGGCACAAATTCAATGGCGCGAGCCCTACCAGGAGCAGGAAGTGGTGTCGGCTGTGGAGGTACAGCCCCTCCCCACAGCACGCACAGCCTCCCGGGGGGGAGGCAGGGGGGGCACAGTGCAGGAGTAGGGTGGGGGATGCCGAGAGGCCTTCCAGAGAAGGAGGTCCCGGTTGCCCAGAGTCTTGGCGGCAGACATTGTGCAAACATTGCCGAGAAGCCCGAGTGTGTGCACGTGCCAGGGAGGGGACAGAGTAAGCCGAGGCCGGGGCATTAGAGCACATGGCCTATGCTCGGTGACCAAAGGAGTTGGAGTGGCCCTAGTGTGGGGTTCAGGGAAGGGGTTGAAAGTGTGGGGTTCAGGGAAGGGGTTGAAAAATCTGTTTTGTGCTGAACCAGAGAGCTCTACAGTCATGCTGAGGGCTTGTACCTCGCCCGGGGGAGGCAACGGGAGGGGTTAAGCAATTAGATTAATACTGTCTTTTCTCTAATTTCCGGGGCCTAGTGCAAGGTTCCTGGGGCAGGTGGGGTAGGGGGTGACCATCTTTGTTGGGAACCCTTGGATGAAAGTTTGGGGAGATGCACGTCCCCCTCCTCTGGGCCTTCAGGGGAGGGAGACTTGGCTTGCGAGTTAGAGGGAAGACTCTGGGCACAGGAGGTAGTAAGGCGGGGTATTGTGGAAGAACATTCCTGCACAGGTGACCGGCCCAGCCACCTGCGATTCCCAGGATGGCCAAACAGATCCCGAATGGTGGGGTGCAGATGAACCTGTTGGGCAGGCAAGCCTGGGTGTAGGCCAGCCTGGAGCAGGGTACTGGGGCAGGAGAACACGGGCCTTGGCCATGGGCAGAAGTCTTGGGAGACGCTTTGGTTGCAGGGGGCAGAGAGTCCAATGAGTGTACAGCCAATCAGAGCAAGTCCTCAGGGGCAAGAGGCCTGTCGACATCTGCCCACAGGGGCTTGGCCTTTGCTCTGTGCCGCGTGCAGGGTTCTGTGAGGACTGGGGGCCTGTGTGTGGCGGCTGGGACGGTGCCCCTCAACTCCCTCCCTGCCTGACCTGGCAGGGCAAGTCCTTTCTAAGTATCAAGGGGACAGAGCCCAGGGCGGATTAAGGAAGGCTGGTTCCTTTTCCAAACCTCCTGGCTGCCCACGTCCTGCCAGGCCCATGCTCTGCCCCTCTGAGCCCAGCGGCTGACCAGGGCATCGTCCAAGCCCCTTGTTCTCTGGTTCCTGACTGGGTTCAGCCAATGGGAGGCACTTGGGGGCGGGACGAGAGGGGTCAGGGCATTTAAGTCCCTCGCTCCTTCTCTCCCTTGGTCCTGGTTCTGACCGTTACTTCTGAGGCCGCAGCTCTAGCTGGGAGCTTTTCCCTAGGCTCAGGGGACATCTTTTCCTCCCCCACTCCCCTGGGCCTGGGCTGCTAGTTCCCCATGTTGCAGGATCCTGGGCTCCTTCTTCTCACTTGGTGCTGTCGCCCTGCCCACACCTCTGTCCCTCCTCAGCTTCTCCCTGGCTTACCTTTCTGCAAGTGACCAAGGTGTCTTGCAAGTAGGATTGCCAGGCAAAATATAGGCTACTATCAAAGTCAAATTTTAGATAAACAATAAACACACTTTTTGATATAAATATGCCCCAATTATTACATGGGATATACTTATACTAAACAATTAGTTGCTGCTGATCTGAAATTCAAATCGAACTGATTATCCTGTGTTTTTCTATCAAAATCCAACAGTCCTATTTGCAGGGTTCCTTTTTTTTTTGGGGGGGGGAGGTTTTTGCTTTAGGGCACGTGTACTCGCCAGACCAACAGACAGAGACAGAGAGACAGAAAGCGAAAAATCACCCCCCAGGGGGGATGGCCACGCCGCAATCCCTTCTCCTCCATTCTCCTCTCGGGATCTTGGGCACGCACTCACATGCGCCTGGCGTGAATTTTAAGCTACCGGGTCCGGGACGCAAACCGCGGTCGACTACGTGGGAGTCCAGCGACATAGCCATTATGGTAACTGCTGGTCCCTTTGCAGGGTTCCTGACTGACACTTCATGTATCCTCCAAAGGCATTTCCAGCCTGACTGGAGAAATAGGGAAATTTCAAAAACCCTACACCTTGCTGTGCAGAGACAGAGTTACGGTTGTTTCTTCCCCATGTTGAGGCAGTAAGAGGGTTCCCTGTAGCCTAAAGACGGGGAGATGAGGAGATTGACCAAGATATCTCTCAAGTTGCCTGAAACCAGTCCCTAAAATGACCCCAGAACCATAGAGATGGGTGTTCCAGGTCTGTGCTCCTGGGAGCAGGTCCCAGCCGTGGTATGGAAGCGCCCTGGTGGTGGGGGTGGGAGGCGTGGAAGCCCAGAATAAAAACATTTGGAGAGGGAGTTAAGAAGATCTGGAGCCCTCTATGGACAGTAAACTGGACTTAGAATCAGGTTGAACTCCCTTTCTGTCACTTCCAATCCATATGAATTTGGGCCTCGGTTTTCTCACCCATAAAATGAGGATAGTGATTCCTGTAGGGCAGTCCACAGTGAGATTAAGTGGTCTGCTCATGGCACTCAGACAAAAGTGACAGAGCCAGGACTGAGCAGAGGTCTGCCCACCTCCAAGGCCCAGCCTCTTCCTCTCTGAATCAGCTAAGACTTGCTGCTATAACAAATAAGCCCCGAAACATACAATGGCTCAAGTGCAATAGAAAGTTAATCTTCTCCTTGAAAAATGTGCACATGGAAGTGTTTTTAATCAACAAATGAGTCTCCTCTCAGAGACGATGCCCTGCTGTCTCGTAAATGAACGCTTGCAAGGCTGTGGTGTTCATCGGCTTTACGCTGGAAGAGGAAAGAGCTAGAAGAGGATACATGGAAAGTTTTTATCGCAAGACTGGAAGTGGGAGCTATTACTAACCCTCACGTTATAGGGCTAGGCCTTAGTCATTTGAGCCCGGCTGGGAAAGCTTTTCTAGCTCTGTTTCCAGCTGAGAAAAGGGGAAGTGGGTCTGGTGGCAGCCAGAGGACTCGATCACGCTCCTTTGTCCTGGGGGCTGAACGGCACTAATACCACCCAGGAAAGTGAGCAATGCAGCTCCAGGAGAAGTAAACTCCTGGTGGCCCCAAAGAGATGAGGCCATGATGGTGAATATCAGATGGTGTCTTGGTTGAGGCTCCCCAGAAACAGACCCTGAGACAAGGATTTGAGTTCTCATGTGTATTTGGGGAGAGACCCCACCAAACATGGCAGAGGAGCAGAGAAGAGAGATGGGAGAGGGGCCAGCTTCTTAGAAGCAGTTCTCCACCAGTCACCAGTGTAGGCAGCTGAAACTCACACCCACTGGGAAAGCTGGGAGTCAGTGTGGAACCAGAGCCTCAGAGCTAGCTCCATCAAGAAGCAGAGAGCTGGGGTATCAATACCTCCTCTGGTGGCCAAGGGCTGCTCCGGGGAGGGGGGTAGCTCCCTGGCACCGCGCCTCTATATGAGACAAAGGAGGCTCAGGCGTGACAGGCAGATGCAGATGGTTAGAAGCCAGGAGGTGTGCCTGTGGTGAGGGGGAGGAACACAGTGTCTGCTGCACTCAGAGAATATGCAAGGACGCTCGATTCCTTCTCGAGTGGTCGCATGAAGGGGCAGGGCAAGGGTCAACTCCCAATCTGTTACTGTGCCCCTTGTCCTAGGGTCAGTCGTCCCCAACCTTCCTAGCACCAGGGACAGGCTTCGTGGGAGACAATCCCTCCACAGATGGGCTGGGGGAGTTGGTCCCAGAGGACCCAAGTGCATCACATCCGCCATGCACCGCAATGCTACCACTACCACATTGCAGTGTACAATGAAACGACCACAGACCATAGGGTTCGCACTCCATGAGAATCCGTTACTGCTGCTGATCCGACAGGAGGCGGCGCCCAGTGGCAACCTCCCAGGTGAGCAATGGGAGTAGCTGCGAACTCAGTCCTAGCCTCGCTCACTTGCCTGCCACCCAACCCCCACTGAAGACAGGCACCAGTCACCACCCCACCCCCAACAGGCTGCAGCCCAAGGGGTGGGGACCTCTGCTAGGGTCACAGGGCCTGGAGGCCACCTCATCGCCAACAGAGGAGCCTTTGACTCTGAGTCCACTGGCCTGATTGAAGCCCAGGTCTGCTGCCGATTGGTTCACGACCTCAGCCAAGTCGTCTCTGCCCATTCCCTGTTCACTTAAGGACATCCACTGAGTGTCCACCCAGTGAGTGGTTTTGCACCATGCCACGGTACAGCCATGGAGAGAGTTATGCCCAGACCTCCAAGGTGCACAGTCTGGCGGGGACGCAAATAAAGTGCCATTACTGCTTGGTCAGAGCAAAGGTGGCCTGGGGGACTGTAAAAGTCTAAAGGAAGACTCCCCATCCAGTCAGGAGCAACTTCGGTCCCTCTGAGGACACTTCCTGAGCATTGTACAGGCCCTGTCTGGTACAAGGGGCCCTATGTTGGGATGCCCACACCGAGACTGTGGGTAGAAGGAGATGCGGTCAAGGCCTCCTACCTCATTTGCAGGGCCTGATGCAAAATTTAGATGCAAGCCCCTGTGAGAATGTATTGGGGATTTGAAGGCAGCAGCCGCAGAGCAGTAAACCCAGTGTGGAGTGTGGGATGCTAGCACCCGCACACTCATGGCCTCTGGAAGCAAAGAGCTTCAAGAAGCTGCAATGTTTGGGACCCACGGGAGAGATGGCAGTTGGTGAATGCAGGGGAGTCTGATGAGCACCTGGATGAAAGGCACCACCCTCTGCAGGGCCAGCGCCTGCCCCCGGTAAGCGTCATGAGAGGCTGCACAGCTGCTGTAGACACTGGGGGTCAGGGTGTCTTCAAAAGGGCCAGCTGCTCCCTGGACATTGACTGAGGCCCAGACTCTCTGCTCCGAGGGCAGAGGCATGGGCAGCCTTGGACCCAGCATGGCAGACAGACTGTAAGAGAACGCAGGTTGCGTGGTGACGCACAGTGACACCCAGCCTGTCGGGGCCAGAACACACCCACCCAGGGTCCCAGATGCCTGGTCCTGTGCCTCTTCCCTCTCCCCATACTCAGAGCATGGTGTTCCTGTCCACACAGGAGCTATCAGTGCCCCACAGGCCTAACTGAACACGGAGGCCCTCCTCTTTCACCTCATCACTCCTGGGAAGCCCTAGGAATTTTTTTTTTTTATATTTTATTTTTGGGAGAGGTTGTGCTCGCCAGAAAGACAGAGAGAGACAGAGAGACAGAAAGCGAGACATCACCCCCCAGTAGGGATGGCCACGCCGCAATCCCTTCTCCATTCTCCTCTTGGGATCTTGGGCACGCACACACGCACCTGGCTTGAGTTTTGAGCCACCAGGTCTGGGATGCGAACCACGGTCGACTACATGGGAGTCCAGTGACAGCCATTACACTAACTGCTGGTCCCAGGTTTGTTTTTGTTTTTGTTTTGTTTTGTTTTGTTTTGTTTTAAGAGAGAGATTTTTGTTATAGTGTGCATGCAGAGAAACAGAATGTGAGAAATCCCTCCCCGGGGAGATGGCCACGCCGCAATCCCTTCTGTCCATTCTCCTCTTGGGATCTTGGGCACGCACGCACACGCTCCCACAGGAGACACAATGATCCATAGTCAAAAAAGTTCCCGCAGCTTAAACAGGAAACCCTTCTTGTTCAGGACTATCAGCCACACTCTGCAAAAAGTGCAGCAATTGATTAATGCAATGTAGTGTCAATTAGATGTACATTCCTGAGGGCTTCTATCTGTTGTATCTTTGTCTTTTTCTTTTCATTACATCAGGTATATTGCCCTGTAAATTGTGGTAGTGGTACCAGGAATAAAAAATTAAGGAATTTTTAACTTAAAAAAAAAAAAAAAAAAAAAAAAAAAACTGCAGTTGACTCCATGGGAGTCCAGCGACATAACCATTATGCTGCCTGCTGTCCTGGGATTCCATCCAGATACCGATTTCTCCTGGTTTTGGAATACTTGGAATTGGGCAGTTCCAATGGTGGCCTTGAAACACATCGCCTTGTTCTGTATGCCCAACTGAGCTCCCGAGGTCCTGTCCTGAATCCTTAGTGTGTCTTGAAGGGTCTTTCCTGGACCATCCCTGAAGTCCTGTAGGTCGGAAGGCTGGGAGAGCTTGCCTGGGACCTCACAGGGTCTCCTGGGGCTGATATCACAGCCCGGCCTCTTACAGAGGCCTGGGGAGGAATTTACTTCCCACCCTGCTCAGGGGTCGGCAGGGGTCTGTCCGCTCCTTGCAGCCCTAGGACTGGGCTCCTTGCTTTTCCACTTGTACTGGGTTGGTTCTCAGCTCCTGGAGGCCTCTCTGGTCTTTGCCCCATGACCTCTGCCTCTCAGCAATGGGAACCTCTGATTCCGGTTCCCACGGAATTGTTCACACTGTCACTCTCTCAGACTTCCTCTTCTGTGACCAGCTCTGCTGTTGACGGCTGGTGTGATTAGCTCAGACCCAGGGGCAACCTCCCCATCTCAGGGTCAACTGACTCGAACCTTAATTTACCTCTGCAACATCCCTACTACCCTGAGAGGCAACAGGCTCTTGACCATGGTTGCTTCCCGAACCCACAGCCCCAGGGACGGGGCCATCCTGGGCCATCCTGGGACTAGCCTCCTTGCCTCCCTTCCCTCCTGGCCCGGGCTTTCTTCCTTCCTCAGTCAGCTCCTACTTGGCCTCCTTCGCTGTTCTCCCACCACTGTCAGCATTTTTAAGAACATCAAGACTCCCTAAAAAGTGATAATGAGAGAGAGGGTGCCAGGCCACCCAGGAAGCTGGCAGAAGCCACCCTATTGGGGGCTCTCTGGCCCCCGCTTCGGGGTGGTTTATTTCCCAGAAAGTAGGGACCTCTCCCTCCAAGCTCAGGGGGCGGAATGATCGCCCAGGGTCAGGTAATCCCACGGAAGGTTAGACATCGGCAAGCCACCGCCTGCTGTGCTGGGAGGGGTGACTCTGAGGGATGGGGTGAGGGTAGGGGGCACACTGGCTCCTTTCCACTTGGCAAGAGAGCACTTGGAAAGGACGTGTCCTTAGGCCAGCTCCATGGTGCAGTGTACTGTCAGAGAGACTCAGCCTATGGGCCCTCTCCCCAGTGCATGAGGGTCTCCGACCACGCAGAAAAGAATCCGAGAGCGAGCCGTTGAGGGAGAGGGAAAGCAAATTTATTAAGAAAAGTGTACAGAGCAGACTACTCCACAGTGGAGCAGCCATGTGGGCAGAGACGGGTGAACAGTTGGGTTCCTTCCTCCAAGACAAATGGGAGAGCTGTTACCCAGAAGGAAAACTAGAAGGGCTACCCTGTAGGCAGGGCAGCGTTGAACTTCGGTGAGTGTCTGGCTTACAAGGCTTGATTTATGCTAGGCTAATTAAGGGGCAATTTATTCATGACTTCTGGAAAAGGGGCAGTGTTTTCCCTCCCACTTTCTGGCCTTATTAGGGTACTTCCTGTCATTGCCATGGGGATTCCAAACTCTATGGCACAGGTGGGAGTGCCATCCATCCTGAGGATGTGGTTACCCAGCCTGAAGGCGAGGTAGCAGTCATCCCTGGCGCCATCTTGGTTCCAACTGGGTTCAGACCCAGTCTCTCAGCCACTTACCTGTCAGATGTTAGGTGTTTGGAATATCCCTCACCTTGGGTTGGAATGTCCCTTGCCTCAGTTCTCTCCTGTCTCAGTAATGTGCTACTCCAGAGAAGCTGCATCCCACACGGTGACTATGGTTCGAATCCCTGGCCCAGTCAGCCTGAAACATGCCGGGCACACGCGTGAGTACCCAGGATCTGATGGGCAAGAGGACTGGAGGAAGGGGATTGTGGTGCAATTAGACCCTGTGGAAGGTCCCCATCTCTCTCTCTCTCACATGCACGTGCACACAGGTGTGTGCACACATTCTCTATTATGAAAAGAGAGAAGGTGGGGGACTGCCTGGCCTTTACTAGAAATGGCTGTGGGCCAGAAAATGGCCTCAAGTGCTGGCAGGAGACCCACCCAGAGCAGAACAATAGTGATAACAGTGACTTCTTTGAGCACTGCTCTGGTGCCAGATAATAAGTGCTTTATGTGTCTCAGCTAATGTTCTAAGTTTATTTATGTTGGTCACGCTAGAGAGCACATGCACACACGTGTGTTGGGGGAAGTAGTACCTCCAACAGCGCTGGTCACACCACGACCTCCTCCAGAGCCGCCCAGCTCATTGCATCTTGGGCACACACTCACACACCTGTGTGTTCAGGTCGACCAGCCATGTGGCTTCCTGCACTCCAGCTCAGCGCAGCACCAACTGCACCACCACACCAACTGCACCGCCGCGGAGGCCAGGCTGTACAGCAGCTAACTTCCTGTCTGCAACCCTATCCTCCTTTTTTAGATTTTTTGCATAGGATGTATGCACTTTCCAGAGAAAGAGAGGGAACAGAGAGAGAGAGAGAACTCACCCCCAAGGGCCATGCCACAATCCTTTCTCCTCCATTCTCCCTGTGACTTTGGACATGCACACGCATGGAGCTTATTTTGTTTTGTTTTTTAAGTTTTTGCCATAGGGTGCATGTGTTCACCAGAGAGAGACAGAGAGTGGGAAAGTGAGAAATCACCCCCAGGGCAATGGCCACATAGTAATCTCTTCTCCTTCATTCTCCTCTTGGGATTTTGGACATGCATCCACACATATCCTGCATGATCTTCAAGCTGCTGGGTTTGGGGCTCGAACCGCAGTCGACCATGTGGGAATCCAGCATCTTAACCGCCATGCCACCTGCTGGCTCCATGGCATGTTTTTCAGGCTGCTGGGTCTAGGACTTGAATGTCAAAGTTGGCCATGTGAGATCCAGCGCCTGAACCATCACACTACCTGCTAGCCCTCGATGACCCTATTCTTAACCCTGTCTCACAGAAGAAACCGAGGCTCAGCAAGGTTTAAGGACTTGCCCAAGGTTGTGACTGAAGAGAGATGGTGTCCCTGCCCTTCGCATCCCTTCCAAGCTGAAATATGACTACCCAGCTGTGTCCCAGGATGGTTGGAATAGCAACTGTGTCGGGTCAGGTGAACTGGGACTGGAGGGGCACACTACAGGGAGATGCCTAGTGCGTGTTCCAGCGGTCGGAGTGGCCCAGAGGTGGGTGAGGCTGCCTTGGGAGGGAATGGGCTGCCCGTCACTGGTTATATGCCAGGGAAGAGGCCATTCCCATCTACTGAGGTTCTAGTCATGACAGCCACTGTGCCCAGGACCTCATCTATGTCACCAGTAGGTCCCTACAGCTCCATTATTCAGCCACTGCTGTTGTCCCCAACTTACAGATGAGACACTGAGGCTCAGAGAGATGACGTGGCTCATGGTGGTTACACAGACGGGGTGGGGGTTGTGTCAGACCCAAAGCTGACTCTCTGAAGCTCGGCTCATAGCTGGAGGTCTGCTGAGCCCCCACTGTGAGCCCATACAGGTTTTCTAGGCACTGAGACTCTGGCGGGGACATTCAGTCCCAGACCTTGCTCTCATGGAGGCCTCATTCTGGGGGCTGGAGGTGATTCTGAGTAAGGAGCCCTGACAGACTCAGTGAGGGGCATTAGCAGTAAACCAGCAGGGAGATTTGGGGTGGCCAGGGATGGCCGTTCTGAGGAGGTGGCTTCTGAGCTGAGCTCTGAAAGGCCAGAGCTGGGGGAAGAGTGTTCTGGGCAGAATGAGCCACAGGTGCAAGTCCCTGTGGGGGAAGGGCACAAAAAAGCCACTGTGGGTGGAAAGGCCCAGGTAGGGCCAATCCGGTGGGGCCTCATCAACTAGGGTTTGAATTAATTTGCAATTTAAAGCAGCTAACTCACTGGCTCTTGAGAACCACCTGTTACATCTTCAGGCACGGACTTCCGGTCGGCGTGATCTTGCGGCGTGTGTGTGACTGTTTTGGTAAAACATGGCGAAAAGCCTACGGAGTAAGTGGAAAAGGACGACGCATGCAGAAAAGAGGGGAAAAAATGCCGCAAAGGAGCTCAACAGACGTAGAAATATTCTCAAAATAGACAGTGATGCTTTAATGAAAGATGTTCACGAGATTGCTACTGCGGTGGTCCCAAACATCACCAAGGGAAAACGCAATGTGACGTGCATGACGAAAAAGATGACATGAAAATGGGAACTGATATTAAGAGAAATAAAAAGAGTCTTCTAGACCAGCACGGACAGTACCCAGTATGGATGAACCAGAGGAAAAGATCGAAGGCAACGTGAGAGAAAACAAAGGGGAAAAACAAAGCAAATGCAATGAAGACAGCAAAGGGTTTGGCCTGATAGACTCTTAAAGGTGCTACATGGGACAGTTTGATTCAAGTGTATACAGTGATTTCATATCCCATTGAATGACTTTAGTTCAGACAACGTAATTCCTCAAGTTTGTTTTGGGAACTTGGATAAAATATTTTCTCTGATGGGGACCAGCCATTAGCTTAATGGCTATGTCGCTGAACTCCCATGTAGCCGACTGCGGTTCGAGTCCCAGACCCGGTGGCTTAAACTTGCGCCGGGCGTGTGTGCGTGCATGCCCAAGATCCTGAGAGGAGAATGGAGGAGAAGGGATTGCGGTGTAGCCATCCCCCCTGGGGGGTGATTTCTCACTCTCTGTCTCTGTGTCTCTCTCTGTCTTTCTGCAAGCACACGTGCCCTATAGCAAAAACCTCTCCAAAAAACAAAAAAATTATTTTCTCTTTGATGAATGAAAGCTATACTGATCATTTTAATTAGATGCCACCCATTTTCAGGTACTATCAGACATCAAAACCATTTCAGGTAATAATGTGGTTATAATGATTTGTTCTTACAACTTGGTAATTACAGACCGTGAAGATAAATTATGTACTGGTGAATTAGAGTGAATTCATATAAAGAACGCTTATGTAATTATACCATTTGTCAGTGAATATAAAAACAGTATATATTTGGACCTTTGATTTGTGTAATTCAGAATATAAGATATTTTGTGTGTAAAAAAAATCTCCAGGCATGTTGGAAGCAGGTTGTTAAACTGTTAGTAGCTTGAAATCAGTAGTGGAAGGAGCCACGGAAATTGGCATATGCCACACATCATGCCTTTTTCCTACACAGGGGGTTAAAGATTTACCTGCACATGCCTGGTTTTAGGCAGGGAAATGGGGAAACTTGTTTTTGGGGGTTTTCTGAGAGATTTTTGCCATAGGTGCATGAGCTCACCAGAGAGAAAGTGAGAAATCACCCCTCGGGGGGCTGGCTGCACCACAGTCCTCTCTCCTCCATTCTCTTCTTGGGATTTTGGGCACACATGCACGCACACCCAGCATGAGCTTCAAGCCGTTGGGTCCAGGACTCAAACAGTGATTGGCCAAGTGGGAGTCTAGCACCTTAACCACTATGCCAACTGCTGGCCCCAAGGGAAATGAGGAAATTTGATTTTAAGAAGATCGACCAGCAGGGGGACTGTGGCATTGGCCCAGGTTGGAGAAAGAGTGGTTTGGCCCAGAGTGGGTCAGTGGAGAGAAGCAGGTGAGTGTCAGAGATTTGGGAGGCAGAATCAACAGCCTTGCTGGTACGACCCCCATTCCTGAGGTCCAGAGCAGGGAGGTGACTGGTCTGAGAACAGAGGCGGGGACTTGAACCCAGTCCCCTAATCTCATTCGGTTCTCAGCCCCCCCCCCCCCCCCCCCCCCGTTGCCATGAAGAATCATTCTGGAGAAGATCGATTCCAGGACAGGTTGATGTCCCTAGCTGCCCAGCCCTGGGTCTCTGTGGTCTGAGCAGGTCCTTCCCATCCCTTCTTGGGAGGGTGGTTCTTCTGATACTGCAGGGAGGCAGGGACTGCAGTGAGGGGGGAACAGGTTGTCACTCTATGTACTGGAAGGCCAGTTCCGTGGTAGACTGGGGTTCTGGCCAGCACCTCTGTCCTCTGGGACCTGGAACTTCCCTGGGGCAGGACAAGGATCAGGCCCTCATCCTTGGGTCCTGGGCCCAGCTGGGGCTCCCTGGCCCTGGCCTGCTCTGGAAGTTTCCTCCTCCTGTAGCAGGGATGGAGGGAGGGGATGGGGTTAGATCTCGAGATTCTGTCTCAGAGGGCATGGGAGGAACTAAGCAGTGACAGGTCGTAGCACAATTTCAGCAGAAGCCATAGGCCGCGCCTGTCTTCCTTGCACTGCCTGCTGCACCCCATTCCTCGGCCACACTCCCCTCCCTCTCCCTGAAGCCACCTTTGCCAGCCAACTCCGGCAGCAGGCTCATCTGCTTCAGCCCCTCCGTCCATCCAAACTCCTTGTGTTTGGGGATCAGGCCACTGTGAACCTCTGGGGGGAAGGGCAGGAAAGCCGGAAGCAAAGCTCATGCCATGTGAATACCTACTCTGTGCTGCCTGCCTTCCTGAAGGCTTGAACCAACACGCTCTTGAAGGGTTATGACGACTAGGACGAGGCCTAAAGGGTTCATGCAGGTCCTCTAGCCAGTCTCTGTGCACACAGGTTAATTTTACACAAACGCGACGATGCTTAGGGTGTGTGCGTTATCTCACGTAATCATGGGTGCAGTATCATTCCCACTGTGTGTTCTGGGAAACACACAGGCTCAGAGAGGTTATGTGCTGTTCCCAAAGTTACACAGCCAGTAGGCCTCAGCTTCCCCATTGCATCCTGTGCATCGCTTCTGGCTGGGGAAAAGCTGGCTTGGTCCAGGTCAGGGGCACTTGGGGTTACGTAGCCCCTGGGGTTGGAATTCTGGGCAGGAGGCCTGGTTTGGCTCTCCCTTCAACAGGGCCTGGCCACCTAAGCCCAGAGGGCAAATTCCAGCCCCACACAGTCCTTGTTAAGTAAGGTTCTATTTGCCATTTAATTGGGGCTCTGCCCTTGAAGGGGGCTGGCTAGGCTTGCAAGGTTCCCAGCTGTCTCTGCAGCCAGATTTGCCTTAGATTAATCTTACCCAAGGCCCAGGGGATGCAGGCTGAACTGGGAGGTCTAAGACCTGCCCCCACCCCCCCCACACACACCTCTCTCCGTGGCCTTGGTATTCTGTCTTCTAAAGTTCATTTTAGCCCCAGTGAAAGTGCACAGTTCTTCCTGAGTGGGGAAGGGTGAGGTCTGCAGCGGGCTGGGTGAGGCTGCGGGTGGGGAAAGGAGGAGGAAGAGAAAGACCCAGAGCAGGTCCATGAGCTTAGGAAGTGCAAGAGGGAGAAAAGTTCGTATGTCCGGTTCCCAAGACCTGGGCTCGGCGCCCTGGGCGCCTTCTAATCAGTTGTGCAGGGTCCATGCTCAGGAAAGCTCACATTTGACTTGTCCTCTGCTCTTGGATCTGAAATTCTAGTCATTTTTATTTTTTTGAAAGGTTTTTGCCTTAGGGCATGTGCCTTTGCTGGAGAAAGAAAGACAGACACAATGAGAGAGAAAGTGAGAAATCACCCCTGGGGGTGGGGGGATGGCTGTGCTGCAATCCTTTCTCCATTCTCCTCCCAGAATCCTGAGCACGCCAGCATATGTGTCCAGTGTGATTTTCAAGCCACTGAGTCTGGGACTTTAACCGGGTCGACTAGGTGGGACAATGACTTAACTGCCATACTATTTGCCAATCCTCTCTTAAATCCTTTTTTTTTTGAGAGTTTTTTTTTTTTTTTTTTTTTGCTATAGGGCGCGTGCGCTCGCCAGACAGACAGAGAGAGACATAGAGACAGAAAGCGAAAAATCACCCCCCGGGGGGGATGGTCACGCCGCAATCCCTTCTCCTCCATTCTCCTCTCGGGATCTTGGGCACGCACACACACGCGCCCGGCGTGAGTTTTAAGCCACCAGGTCCGGGACGTGAACCGTGGTCGACTACATGGGAGTCCAGCGACGTAGCCATTACGCTAACTGCTGGTTCCCTCTTAATCCTTTTTAACAAAGGGTCCAGTGTTTTCCTTTTGCACTGGGTCTCACAAGTGATGCGCTAGCCCTGCTACCGACATTAACTGTGTGCCCTTTTCAAGGGCTCAGTTGTCTGACCTGCGAGGACAACTGCATTGGAGGGTTGTTCTGGGAATTAAATGAGAGACTCCAGTAGGCAGTGGCAAAGCCACGGGGGGTCACCCCCTGCAGGCAGCACAGCCTCCCCTCAGGGGCAGACAGGGAGAAGTCATCTCCTGGACTACAGTCTCTCCGGCCTTGTCTGCCAGCTCTCCCAAACCTACAGCATGCCTCAGGCCTCAGACCAAATCTCACTGGGCCGGGAAGAGTTCACATTACCACACACCCCTTGCCTGTGGCTCTGTGGGGTCAGGTGCTTTAGGGCCTGCTACTTCTGGGAGGTGAGGTCCTGGGGGTTTGAGGCCTGGGCAGGAAGGAGGGTCTGCAGAGCCTGTTCCAGCACCCGCCTTAGGCCAGAGGAGGACCGGCTCCACCTTTCAGTCCCCAAGCGCTGCCTGCCCACTCTGCAAGATCATGGCTTGTGGACCACGTTGGTCTTTCAGCCTTCCAACGGTCCTGGCTCCTGGCTCCTGGCCTAACAGCTCAGCTCAGCTATTTTCCGTCGGTGAGACTTTAGGCAAGTTACTTACATCTCCCTGGGCTCAATTTCCCTAGCTGTGAAATAACAGCTCTGACTGGGTGTGTCCTAGGGAAGAAATGAACCCCCAGCACGCTGAGCGAGCGCTCAGAACTCGGCTACTCATCAGCCGCCCACTGCGGGTCTCCCCACCCAACCCCCCTTTAAGCCAGAGGTCTGTTTGGCCCTGTCATGCCTCGGGCCCACGCTCCTCAGCCTGCCCCCCTGAGCCTTCCTGCGGTGAGCACCTGCGGGTTTTGCAGCTCAGCATTCTTCGTTCTGGGATCAGCCCCAGGGTCTGCGCAGGGAAACCCTCAGCCGCCCAGGCGGGCTCTTCTGCTGTGACTGTCAGTCAAGCCAAGGGGCGGGCACATGCCTAGGCCCAGCCAATCGGGCGCCCTCTCTTGGTTCCCCCGCACCAAGAAGAGAAGCAGATGAAGACCGGTAGGGGAGGGCTGCTCTGGGGTTGGGGGAGTCAGTCCCTGAGTTCCTGCTAGATCTTCAGGGGTCCTGGGCGCCTGCCGTCTGAGCCCAGTCTCCAGCTTTCCTCATGATGATCCCATGCCTCCCTGCGGCTGTCGGTTCATCCCCTTTGGCCAGTTTCTCTGAGGCTGTTACTCTCTGGCGCCTGCCAACACGTCCCCCAGCCTGGGCCCCAACCTCGCCTGCCCTGACCTCCACCTTCTGCCCCATGCTCCTACCTCCACCTCGGCCCTCTCTGGCCCCTCCCCGTTTCTCCCAGGGGAGTGAGGACCTGGCTCTGATGAATGGGGGCCCTGCGGTGGGGAGGGGCCTGGCCTGCCAGAGGGAGTTCAGGTGCGAGTGGGTTAGGGGTTGGCACCAGGACCGGCCCCTTGCTCCGAGGTGTGGCAGCTCCGACGGCAGGTGCAGGGCTGAGCCACAGGCAGGGTTTGGTTCCAGACCTGAGACCTCTGACCACCCCCTCCCTGCCAGGGCCAGGCCCTGTCCTGAGCCTTGCGGTCCTAAATGCTGAGCTGCAGGGCCAAATCAGGAGAGAGAAGGCAGGAGGGAGAGCCCCAGACAGGCCAGTGGGGTTCGGGGCATCAGAAAGACCTCCGCTTGACTCCAGATGACCAGACTTGAAAGGAAGGGCAGACATAGTCCAAGCGTCTATCACCCTACAAAGGTGGCCACTGTTCGTTTGTGCCCAGGACTTCAAGGACAAATGGCCCGGACACATGCTCACCAAAATGACCACAGAGAAAGCTGGTTTATGTAACAGAGAAAGGTCGGAAGAGTGGAGGTCGCAAGCTGTTTGTCGGGAGTTGACATTGGTCCATTTCAACAATACAGGCAAGTGATTGACTGAACCTTAATCTTTACGCCAGGAACTCAGCGCTGGGAAGAAGAAAAGGTGGGGCCGCATCATGAAATCTAGAATCCCTTTGCAGCATCCCAGCTTGGTTACCACTAACTGAAACATGCCTTTTCTGGACCATAACCCTGATGGGTGTGGGGTGTAACCGGAGTCTCAGGCTGACACTTTACTGAGGCCCTTAAGACTTGGGCTAGCCCCAGGGCACAGAGGCAAAGAGCTGCTTGAGTGAAGCTGGATTCCACGTGGTGACTGTGGTTAGAATCCCGGGTCTGCTTGGCCCGCAACACACCAGACGTGAACCCGAGGGCCGGAGATCTGAGGAGCTGGAGGAGGGGACACAAGTGGCCAGGCCCTGTGGAAGGGGCTCCTCTCTCTTTCTCCGTCTCAGTCTCAAGTACACATGCTCTACCATGAATAAAGAAAAAGCCCCCCCTTTTAAAGATGTGGATGGATCTTTTATTCCACAGGCTGTCCAGGCAGCTTTTCTTCACATGTCCCTTGAGGAGGCCACTGCCTCCTCTCCCCTGCTCCTTGGAACCCAGTGGGGGAGACACAGTTGGAGGGTCGTCGGACCGGGAAGAATCTGCCCCCCGCGCCCCGCAATGGGCTCACTATGAGGACAGAAGCCGGCATTGTGATGTCACAGCCCGGCTGCGGCCCTGTGCTCCTGGAGTGGGGGTGAGTTGGCTGGGCCCCTTCGGCTCCCCATGCTCAGTGTCCTCTGAGCTGGGACTGGAGAGGCTGACCGTGTAGCCCTTGCCTTCTCTCTGTTTCTCCCACGCACTAGGGCTGGCCCACAGACGGCCAGTGACGGCCGGTGCTCACAGCACTGGAAGCCAGGCTTGGGCGAGTGAGTGGCCCGGAACTGTTTGCAAGGCCGGGCGAAAACTCCCTGCTGACGGGACCACCCTCCCGGCCTGCCCATGGGCTTGTGTTGCAGCCTCACTGTAGCTCGCTAAGTTCTGTATAAGCTCAGAGTCTGAGATGTTGGTGAAGTGAGTAAATGACTGGCAGGGTGAGTGGGCTGGACGAAGAGAGAGAAAATAAAGAGACCCCCAGGTTCTTTGGAAAACTGCCGGGCTCTGATGCTGACCCCCCTCCCGAATGTCGTTGGAAGTCAGCATCTACTGGCAGCACCCAAGACATCTCGGGCCTGGGACCGAGCCTTGGGGCGGTGGGGCCGCACCAGTTATGGGGCAGCAGGACAATCGGCTGTGACGACAGCACTCTCAGCCCCTCCAGAGCCAGGGCGCAGCCCCAAGGTCCTGGTCTTTAGATTTCATGAGCCTCAAGTCCAAATCCAGCCGTGCTGTTGGAGCCCGAGCCACTCCCAGCCCTCAGCAGCCTCGGTTTCCTTCCCTGTGAAGTGGGGAAACCGGCCCTGTCTTCGAGGACAGTGGGAAGACCCCAGGAGGGAGCTGCTGTGGCGATTGCTGTCCGGCCCGCCTCCCGGCCACCTCCCTCCTGCCCTGCTCACATGGCTCTCACCCTCCAGTGTGGCTGGGGGTTGAGAGGGCCATACCAGTGGCCATGGACACAGGTCGGGGAGCGGAGCTGCACCACCCTGGTGACAAGGAAGGGGACCAACAGGTGCTGCTGCAGGAGCTCTGCCAGCTGCAGGCTAAGTACGAGTCCCGCTGCCCCCGCCCTGGCCCCAGCCTGGGCCACCCCTGGGGGAAGGTGGGACTGGGTAGAAACACCCTGGGAGGCGAGGCGAGGTGTGGGCGAGGAAGGGAGGGATGCCCGGAAGCACACCAGGGGCAGCAGTGACAGGTAGGTGACAGGTTTGGCTGCTGCGCTTTGACCTCAGACCTCAGGCCAGGGTGGCCGTCCCGTGCACCTGTTAACCTAGCCCCCTGGAGTCAGTCTAGAGCTTGCACCCCAGGTCTGAGTGGAGGCCCTGGGTCCTCGCCCCCACCCCCACCGAGGACTGTTCAACTTCAGGGTCCCACAAAAGCCTGAATTAGATGCAAAAGCAGACAGAAGTATCCATGAGCAGTTGCTGAAGAGAAGACCCAGCCCTGCCGTCAGACTCTCGGAGGGCTCTTGGTCCCAGGAGATCCAGCACGGCTCTCAGGGCCATATGGTAGTAGTGAGAAAGATGGTTTCTTCCTACAGTTTTTCAGGAACATGGATGAAAAAATGGGCCCAGAGAGGCCGAGTGGCTTGCCCTGTCACACCGCACACTCAGACCACATCCCTGCAGCCTGGTCAGAGGTGGGTGGGCAGGTGGCCGGCCAGCTGACCCGGCTAGGCTCTGCTCTGCCCTTTGCCCTGACCGCTGACCTTGACCAGGCCTAGAACAGGTGACTTAGTGGAGACCAGTCTCGCTTAGGGACTCCCTGGGAGTCAGGCATGGCGGGGCAGCAGCACGGGCCATCTCCCCCGGGGAGCTGCGGAAGGGCCCTGACCTCATTCTGAGCACCCACAGTGGTCTGGGCACCCCACGGTGGTCTCCACCAGCCTGTGAGGGAGGGTCTCTTATCTCCCCTGTTACAGAGAGCTGCAGGACCTGGCCCGGGTCACACTGAGGAGGCAGTGGTCTGTCCCCAAGATGGGACTCGTCCACCACCCGCTCAGCCCCCAGGGAGGCACCGTAGCTGGCAGCACCTCAAAGACCCAGCCTTTACCTTCCCCACACCCGGCTCTGTTCCCCAGCTGTGGGCATCCCTGGCCTGTTTGTGGTTCAGTTTTCTCAGCAAAATGGGGGTGGAGACGCAGTCGTCAGGGGCCGACCGGCGAGTGAGTGGAGGCCCAGAGCAGGTCTGAGCAGCAGCGCCATGAAGAGTGGCATTCGTGGGGGTCATGCGTGACCTGGGCACCTGTGACCTGTCCTTGTGTCGGTGTCTGCAGGCAGAGGAAACTGAAGAGGGAGGTCGAGAAGCACAGACTCTTTGAAGACTACCTGCTGAAAGTCCTTGAGAGAATCCCCGAGGGTATGTGTGTGGCTTCTTGGGAGGGCCGGTGTCCTCTGCAGCCACTGCCCCATTTGGGACTGGGACACTGCGTGACCTCGCCGAGCCTTGAGCTGCCTGTCTGCAGAATGGAGACCCCAGAGGCCGATGCCATGGTGGCTGAGAAAGGCCCAAGTCAGATTGCCTTGTCCTGGCCCAGCCCTGGCCTCGGCAGTGCTAACCGTGCGGCCACTGGCAAGTTCTCAAGGCCTTGATGTCTGTGTGGGGACAGCCATGCTCACGTGGGTTGGGGAGCTCGCCCTTTATAAGCACGTAGCCCGGGGCCTTGCACTTACACCGGGGAGTGTTAGCCAAAATAACAAAAGTGTTATTTTGTCTTTGGTTTTGCTTTTTTGTTTTGCTATTATTAGCAGAGTACATGGACATGTGAAATGGGCTTTTAATCGTAATTTGAACCAGAGTCCATTGTTAGAAATGCTGGAAACTGGGACCAGCAGTTAGCGTAATGGCTATGTCGCTGGACTCCCACGTAGTCGACAGCAGTTGACATGCCGGACCTGGTGGCTTAAACTCACGCTGGGCGCGTGTGCGTGCGTGCCCAAGATCCCGAGAGGAGAATGGAGGAGAAGGGATTGCGCATGGCCATCTCCCCTGGGGGGGTAATTTCTCGCTTTCTGTCTGTCTCTCTCTGTCTGGCGAGTGCACGCGCCCTATAGCAAAAAAAAAAAAAAAAAAAAAAAAAAAAAAAATGCTGGAAACTTACTAGGAAAGGGAAGGGAGATCAAACACACCTACTTATCATCATTAATTCAACATCATCAGGAGTAAGAAAACAATCGTCATTTCAATTTATTCACTATTCCATGCTAAGCTCTTTAGTGATTTTTTTTTAACCCCTCTTTGCGAGCTTCTGGATCCTGTGCTCTCCAGGCTCAGAGAGGGTAAAGGATTTGCCCAAGGTTGCCCAGCCAGGAAGTGGTGGGGCCTGGGCTCAGACCCTGGTCTATCTGACTTCACTGCCATTGTGCCAAATGCTATAATTAAAGTTCTGTTGAGTTCTGTGGGGATTCTCACAACTCTGCCCTGGAGATCAGGGAAGGCTACCTGGAAGAGGTGACCCTTCACAGGGCTCCAGTGAGTTCACAAAGGGGAAAGTCATCGCAGCGGAGGGAAAAGCATGCAAGCTGCTGGGCCGGGACTGTAGGCCACGTGGGATCTGGCTCCAAACGCACAGGCTTAGCCTCGGAGCTCCAGGCCGGCCCTGGGCCTTCATCCAGCAGCTCAACCCTGTCCCACCCACCCAGGATGCGGTAACTGGCAGGCTGGAGATTGCTCCGTCAGGACAGGAGCTCCCCACCCCCTTCCCCTGTGCTCCAGACTCTGCTTTCTACCCGTGCAGCCTCGGCTGAGTTAGCCTCTGGACAGCCTGGAAACACTGAGGCATCTCTCAAGGACAATGGGGCCCCGTGTGCTGCTGGCCCCTTGTCTTGGGGTAAGCGTGGCTTGGATTATCCGCACCCCTCCACAGAGGGCTCCCACCCAAACTGCCAGCAACAGAAGTCCGTGCACCTGTTAGCATCAGGCCCTGATCACCCGCCCGCCCTGCCATGGTGCTGTCTCCACAGGCTGCGGGGAACCGGAGGACCCCGAGGAGGCCCTGGTGGGGCCTCTGGTGGAGCACTACGAGAAGCTCCTCACGGCCAGCCAGGACGTCAGGAAGCACCTGGAGGCCTTTTCCCAGATGAGCCAGGCCGTCCACCAGCGCCTGGAGTCTCTAGAGGAGGGCCACCGGGCTCTCATGCCGGTAACCGCTGGCTGAAGCTGGGACTATTCCAGCCCAGAGGACTGCACCCTTGGGGAAGGCCTGGCGCAGAGTGGGCTGCTGAGAGGATCCCGGTGGGGCTGGCACTCCAGAGCCTTGTCCCGTGCCCCTTTCTCTCCCCTTTCGGTTTCTCCTGAGGCTCAGCTTGTGTGTGAAAGGCGTTCCGTGTGGTGCAAAGCCGTGTGTTCTGGATTCAGGCAGACCGGGGTTTGCAGCCCGGATTGGCCACTGGCTAGCTGCGGCGAGTCTGTCCTCTCTCCCAGCCTGTTTCCTCATCTGTCAAATGGGGGCCACATATCCTAGCAGCTAGGATTCTTGAGAGACATCAAACACAAACTGTTTGTCTCAAAGTGCCCCGAGACATCGTCTCCCTCAGTTCCTTTTTGGTGATTGCAAACGAAACTTTCAGCAAGAGAGGTGGGCACTGGGGCACGGGCACCTGCCCCGGGGGAAGGCAGGCAGAAGGCCACGGCTGGTTCATTGCGAAGCGCCACAGGGTGATGTCTGAGGAGCGTCTGCCCCCTAGTGGCAGCACTGAGAGACGACACCACTTTGTACCTTTTCTCTTTGGAGAATGAGGAACCATTTAGGTCTTTGGCCCCGTGAGAAGCACTTCAGCAAATCTATCTCGTTTAAGCCCCACTCCACGGCCAGCCTGTGATGTGGTAGTTAAGGCGGCTAGATCTCACATGGCTGACCATGGTTCGAGTCCCAGACCCAGCAGGGAAAAATACGCTGGTGGGTGTGCATGCATGCCCAAAATCAAGAGAGGAAAATGGAGAAGGGACTGCGGCCTGGGCATCCGCTCTGGGATGTGCTTTCTTACTTCCCCCCTCTCTCTCTTCTTTGGTAAACACACACCCTCTAGCAAATTAAAAAGTAATAATAAGTAAAAGAAGATGAAGACCAAAAAAAAAACCACTTAGCACCTAGATGCTTTTATTCCCAGGGCTGGGCTAGGGGAGACCTGTGAGGTGGGTGTGCAAACGTGATGCTGGGCTGGGGGACCTGTGAGATGGGTGTGAAAACGTGATGCTGGGCTAGGGGACCTGTGAGGTGGGTGTGAAAATGTGATGCTGGGCTGGGGGAGTTGTGATGTGGGTGTGAAAATGTGATGCTGGGCTGGGGGACCTGTGAGGTGTGTGTGCAATGTGATGTCTCTGGCCACAGGGGCAGCTGGGAGGACATTTGGAGCCAAGGCCCTGGGCACAGAGCTAGCTGGGCACACTCTCCCTGGGCAGGATGAGTAAAGCTGTCTTTACTTTTTGTTCCTCATGGGTTTTTTATTTTTTGCATAAGTTTTGATAATTTTCAAAAATTGCATTAAAACATTACCTAGCGACTGCATTTTTGTGCCCGCTTAAGTCCTGCACTCGAGCCCGGCCATTGCTATTCTTCCCATTTTTGAGTCAAGGAATGTGAGGCCACTGTGCACACCCTGTGACTTCCGAATGCCCCGGGCAGGCACAGCTGTAGAAGGCCCTTCCACCTGGCCGCGTGTCCTCCCAGCAGCCCCTGAGGCTGGAGGGCACAGAGCATTGGCTCTGGGTGTGATAAGGAGCTGGCACTCCAGGGCCGAGTCAGGATTCGAACCCCAGTCAGCCTGGGCATGCTATCTTGCAGCTTCTGTGCCCTGAATGACCATACCCCCCAGACCTACTCCCTCCTCTCACCCTCCTGTAGCTGAGACTACCCAGGGTGGTGAGCTCTGGGGAACGGGCCCAGGGCAGACATCCTGGAGGGTGCCATGCCAAGAACCCAGTCTCTCGCTCTGCAGAGCCTCAAGATCCGGCTGTGTCAGCTGCAGAAGAAGTGTCACCACAGACGGGAGCAGTGGTGGCTGTTGAGACATGGTGCTCCCTACCAGGACACCAGCTTGGACACACCCACAGACACCAGCAGCTCTAATGTGAGTCTAGTCTGATGGCCTGGGGGGTGCTGCCTCTTTAACTATCATCACAGACAGACATACACACACACAAACATAGACACACATGGACACATGCACAGATATATACAGACACACATATACAGACACACACACACACCTATGCACAGATGCAGACATACATGAACAGACACACACAGATACACAGATACACACGGATGCACAGACACAGTCACACAGGGATGTACAGACACACAGACACACACACACACACACACACACACACACACACACTACTTAGCTCTCTTGGTGATCCTTTGCTTTCAAAGGGCTCCCCTGGGACGAGCAGACATTATCTGCAAATGGGCAGACCGAGGTCGGGATGGTTACGCTCTGCCGAGAACCAGAGCGGACCTAGCTCAGTCCCAGGGCCTACAGGGTGCTGGTGCGGCCTGACCTCTCGGGTGGGTGGAAATGATGACATCTGAGTGAGTGAGGAGGGCGCCTTCTAATGTCTCTGAAGGCTGCCGGGCAGTCATGCACGTGGCCTGAGTACAGGTGGGCACGCCTGAAGGCTGGCTCCCTGCACCTGACCTACAGGTGAGAAAACCCATGCTCAGAAAGAATAAGCCATGGCCAAAGGCTGTGACCAGAGCCTGGCATTTCCAGACCTGAGCCTTCACTGCCCCCTGCTGGCCTTGGGAGAGTGGTCTCCTTACTCCTAGGTCCTGGTTCCTCACCATAACCAGGGCCAACCATCTGTGCCCTCCTGGCCTCAGGGGCTGCTGGGAGGACTCTTGGAACCAAGACCCTGGGCACAGAGCCAGCAGGGCACACTCCCCCTGGACAGGGTGAGGTCACTGAATGAATGTGGGTCCTTCTCAGGCTTGAACTGACCTGGCCCTGGGGGTCCAAGTTCAGAAGATGCGGGAGTTGGGGTCTGCAGGCTGCTGACCTCCAAGCAGAGGCCCCAGTTTACAGAGCCCCTCCCACGTCTTCCTCTCCAGGCTGAGTCCCGGCTGCCATGGCTATCCTGATGGCTGAAGTCCGGGGCCCGAGCACTGCCTGGAGTGAGGACCCCTGGGTGTCTCGATGTCCTGTCTCAGCTCCCCCAGCCCCACCCAGGCATGGACCACAGAGGTCTCCAGCCAGGAGGACTTTACAGGCATCCTGGCAGCTGCCCTCGGCAGCGGAGGGTGCTCCGGCCCCGAGTGGGACTCATCCATACCCTCAGGGAAGGGGCCCAGGCCAGGGCAGGGAGACACTCCTGGCTCCAGACACTCCTTGGCTTGAGGGAGCTGAGGGCAGGGGATGCTGGGAGAGGGCCTAAGCTCCTCCTCCTCCTGCAGAGCCCGCTGCTCAGCTACATGCAGGAGGCCATCAATGAGATGGCCCATCGGTGCTGCTCCCCTGCCCGGCCGGTGCCCACGAGCATGGGCCTCCTCTCCAAGCTCAGCCTGATCAAGGTGAGGGCAGACGACGGCTCGGGGGCTCTCCACAGCTGCACAGACCCCAGTGCAGCAGGGTCCTGGTGTCTCATAGTCTCTCAGCACACCTGGGCCCGGTTAGGTGAAGGAGTGAGGCTGGGGTCACAGGGGGGAGCGTCTGCCCTGCCTGGCCTTCGGGTGTGCCTCCACTCTGGCACATCACACACAAACACGGCACACGCTCGCATGGCCAGCCACGTGTGCCCCTCGCACACCAAAGATGCACATGAAACATACACGGAGATCCCTGCAGAGAGGCATCCACACCGGCGTGCACACACACATGTACAGGTGTGGTCACACCGTCACACACGTGAGTTGGGAGTGGGGGGAGATAAAGGCTCACCTGGCCTTTAAGGAATGAATGCCCCTCAGAGAGGGAGGGTAGGGCAGTCAGAGTGGGCTTCTTGGAGGAGGAGTGAAAAGAAGCTGCTGATCCATCCAAGAAATCACATCAGGATCTGGATTTCTTGTCACTCAGCTCCGCCATTACTCACTGTGCCGTGTGGTTTCAGACAAGTCACCGACTTCTCTGAGCTCAGTTTTCTCACTCGCCAAGCGGCATCCTACCATACTGTGTGAGGCTCTGTGAGAGTGACAAGAGAGGGGCAGCCTCCGGGGGTGTTTCAGTCCCAGGGAAGTGGTGTCCCGGAGCTGAAGCACTGTCAGGTGACAGAGGTTTATTTTCCCTCCCAGGAGTTTATGCTGGATAAAATGGAGACTGTGAGATTTATCTCGCTGCTCATGGAGCCCAGAGAGTGCTGGTCAGGGGACAGTCCCAAGGACCAGAGGCTCAGAAGATCCGGCAGACCCTCCAGGAAAGGTCGATCCCCAGGACCCCCTGTCCCAGTGCACACTCCTCGGTGTGCTCCGGCTTGCACTGATGAGCCCACGGCCTCAGCATTGTAGGCCCAACCATCATGATGTTTCCTTATCTGCCTGGCCTCCCTTTCTCACCACCCCCCCCCAAAGTGGGTGTGACAGCTTGGGGGGGGGGTGCAGAGAGGGTAAGCACAGTCCTGGGGCCAGCCAGGGCTCGGGGATCTGTCCCCTACACTGAGGGACTGACAGGGATCAACGTGATGCCTCCCTGGGACGGGGGAGAGAGAAGGGCCTTGAAGGAGGTGGCAGCCAGGCGAGGAGTCCCAGGACTGCTCTCCAGGACGCAGCGCTGCCTTTCTGCCTGTCATGGTGGGTCCCTAAGTCCCTAAGACTGAGGATCTTCCAGTAGGTGCTTGGCTGTTGGGACTCTCTGAACCACAGGAAACCTGTGAAGAGCGCCCCCAGAGGACGCGTGGGAGGCTGCCGTGTCCCAGCAGTCTGGGGCGTTAAGGGGTCCTGAATTTCACTCTAGTTCCCAATACCCTGCTCCTCAGTTCCACCTGGGACCTCGTCACGATGGCCTTTGCTGTCCCGATTCCACCAACCTTCTAATCACAACGACGTAAGTAATCTCCGAGAAGTTCCAGGCTTTCCTTACTACTCCTCTCCAATTCTGAGACCTTACAGTAATTCAGGCTTTTCTAGGCTGCTCCTCCAAACTTTTCCAGCCTCTGACCGTTACCCCATTTTCAAGTATTTTTCACAGCAGCACCCAGCTTCCCCGGTACCAAGTTTCTGTCTCAGTCTGTTTCCTGCTGCTGTAACAGAATACTGAAGACTGGGTAATTTATAATGGACAGAAATGTACTTGTTCTGGAGGCTGGGGAGTCCCAGACTGGAGGGCTGCATGTGGCTGTCATAACAGAGTGGAGAAAGAGAGCCAGAGAGGTGGCAGTGGAGGTGCCAGTGGAAGTGCAGTGGGAGTGAGACCAGTCGCCTATTATAGCTGGATAATGGCATTAAACAGTTACCCCCTAAAGGCCCCACCTCCCAACCTTTTTTTTTTTTTTTTTTTTTTTTGAGAGGTTTTTGCTATAGGGCGCGTGCGCTCGCCAGACAGACAGAGAGAAACAGAGAGACAGAAAGCAAGAAATCACTCCCCAGGGGGGATGGCCACGCTGCAATCCCTTCTCCTCCGTTCTCCTCTCGGGATCTCAGGCACGCACGCACACACGCCCAGCGTGAGTTTAAGCCACCAGGTCCGGGACTCAAACCACAGTCGACTACATGGGAGTCCAGCGACATAGCCATTATGCTAACTGCTGGTCCCCACCTCCCAACTTTGTGGCATTGAGTGCTTAGTCTACAAAAACATGAACTTTGGGAGACACATTCAAGCCACGGCATTTCCAGACGGAAATCTCCCTCTGCCCTACCCCTACACCTTTGAAGCACTTCTCCTCAAAGGCCTTCCTCAAAAGTACATTTGGAGGAAACAAAGCAGTGGCTTAGGCACCTTATAAAACGTCATCTTATCTGACCTCCCTGCTGGACCCTACCCTCTAACCCTTAACTCTTAATCCCTAACCCCAACCCCCAAGACGCCAGGAATCCAGGGGTTGAACATTTTTTGAGACCAAGAGTTCATGACCCGCCAATGAATTCCCGCTTCAGGAACTGTCAGTGTGAGAAAGTTTGCACACCGTCCCGGAAGGCTGCTTGTCAGCTCATGGCTGATGCTGGGAAAATGGGCTGTTCAAGGGGAAAATCAAATCATGTCTTTTTCCCACACGGTGTCCGATAGCACATTCCAATTCCTTCGAGTGGTGGTTTTCAAACGGAAATGCTCATTAAAACCACCCATGATACCTGCTAAAAATGGAGTTTGTGTTTTTTTTTTTAGGACTTACTCTCAGAAGTTCTGATTCTGGGGTGGGCTCCAGAAATCTGGATTTTTAACAAGTTGCTGAGGTCATTCCAACACAGGTAACTCTCAGATCACAGGGCGAGAGGCACTGGGTAAATAATTTCAACATGAAGAGGCCCGTTGGTGACATAGCAGAACATCATGGCACTCTGTGAAGCAAGCCCACATGGAATGTCCCAGATTCTCATCCAGAGACCTCCTTGGGGATGCTGTGTGTGCCCAGGATCTGAGCTTGCTGAGGTTCGGGGTGGGTGGTGGCATTGAGACCCTGTTAGAGGATGCTGTTTTCTTCCTCCCCTCTCTTTTTCTCTCTCTGTCCCTATGCCTTTTGCTCACTGAAGAAACAAACTTAAACGTCAAAAAGAAGAAAATCTGCCCATATTTACCTGGTCTTCAGTAGAGAAGGACTTTGGAAACATAAAAGTAGTAGAAGTGACACCCAAAGCACTCTGACCACATAAAACATAAAAAGCATTAACTTCTGAAAGCATCAAAATACCTATAGGCAATAAGCTGGGGGAAATGGGAGGGATTTAAAAAATGATCAGGGTTTGGACAGTGAAAGCGCTCTCGGGGCCAGCAGGTGGCACACCGCTGAGTATGCTGGGCTCCCACGTGGTTGACGGTGGTTCCAGTTCGGGACCTGGCAGCTTGCTTTCTCACCTTCCCTCCGTCTGTCTCGTCGTCTCTCTCTGGTGAGTGCACGTGCCCTATAGCAAAGTTTTAAAAATAATAAGAAAATAAAGAGCTCTTACAAAGTCTTAAAAAATATGACACCAATTGTTCATATTCATCAAATCACAAGATACAAAAGGCCTGGAAACATAAAAATAATTCAGTCATATAATTTTGCCCATCAAAAAAAAAAAAAAAAAAAAAAGTTAAGGGGCCAGGCAGTGGTGCAGCAGTGGTGCAACTGGACCCGCACGGAAAGGTCCTGGGTTCTGTCTCAGGACCGCCGTGCACACCGGGCCCACACGTCCATGCCCCAGGCTGGCTGACACGCAGGTGGATCGCAGACTGAGGGGGTGGCCTGCTGGGGGTGCCTCTCTCCTTTTCTATCAGAGGAAATAAATAAATAAACTTTTTATAAGAATTAAGGTAATGTGCAAATGTTTGTAAAATGGGCTCCCAGTACTGTGGTACTGTGTGCCTAAGCTCTCTGGAAAGCAATTCGATAAGAGGTCTTGAGAGGCTTTAAAATAGTTTGTGTCGGACCAGCTGGTAGTGTGGTGGTTGGGGCAGCTGGATTCCACGTGCCTGGCTGCATGGTTCAAGTCCCAGACCCACACCAGGCACATGTGCATGCATGCCCAAAACCCCGAAAAGAGTGAGGGAGGAAGGGTTGCAGCGTGGCCACCCTTCATTGGAACGGGGGGTGGTTTCTTGCGTTCTGCCCTGCATCAGTCCCTGGCAAGTGTATGTATGCTCTAGCAAATTAAAAAAAAAAAATGTTCATTGTCTTTGGCTTAGTAATTTTAGCTCAAGACCTTAAGTTAATGTTAGGTTGCCGGGAAAGTCACGGCACATTTTTCCATAGAAAAATATGCCAAAAAAATTGGGTTGACTTTCCCGACAACCCAATAAAGCCAGAGCTCTTTGGTTCAAAGTGATAGAAAGCTTAAGAAAGATGAAGATAATGCCTTGACTGTGAGACTGAAAAGCTCAGCAATTCCAGCGAGAGGACCGGCATGCCAGGCGCCATGCCAGCACAGTCCGGTCTCTCTCTGGCTCTGGGCTCCACCTGCCCACTCCTTGGCTTCATTCTCAGGTTCAGCTAAACAAGATGGCCGCCAACCTCCGCCCTATGTCCTCTAAAGTTAAGTCAGAGGGAAAGAGAGAGTGTCAAGAGAGTGTCTCGTTCCAGCTCTTCCTGAACAAGTCCCAGGGGTTACTCTGACACACTGCCTTGGGTCGTGTGCCTCTCTTTAGGCAAATCAGTAACTGGCCAAGCCTAGCCCTTACGCTTATTCCTGCACTCATCTAGTGGGATTTACGTACTCCGTAAGGAGCCAGAAGTTCCTACTCTAATTGGCCATGCCGGGGGCCCAATTTTCGAGCTGTAGTGAGATGGACTATCTGTCATGGCTGGAGGTCATTCCCCTGGAGCCAAGGGTGGTTGCTACAGACATTTCATGGACCCATAGAAGAAGGGCGATTCCCCCGAAAGGAAATCAGAGTGTTGTCATCAGAGGGAGGTAGGGCCTGGGCCAGGCTAGCAGAAGCAAGAAATGCCACCACACGTGCCAACAAAGTGTCTGCTCATCATATTGCTATTTAGGGTAGCCCAACTGGAGATGACTAAATATCCCAGAAAAAGAGTTTAATAAATGATGCCAGGACTTTATGATTTGTGATTCTGCAACCACTAAATAACATGCTTTTAAAAATATTTAATGTAAGGAAAATATCTGTAGGGAATAAATTTAAGTGAAATAAGTAGGGGTGAAAAAAAATAGAAGACCAGCAGGCAGCATGGCGGGTAAGATACTGGATCCCAGGGAACCAGCAGTTAGCGTAATGGCTATGTCACTGGACTCCCATGTAGTCGACCACAGTTCGCGTCCCGGACCCGGTGGCTTAAAACTCATGCCGGGCGCGTGTGCGTGCGTGCCCAAGATCCCGAGAGGAGAATGGAGGAGAAGGGATTGTGGCGTGGCCATCCCCCCTGGGGGGTGATTTCTCGCTTTCTGTCTCTATGTCTCTCTCTGTCTGTCTGGTGAGCGCACGCGCCCTATAGCGAAAAACTCTCCAAAAAAAAAAAAAAGATACTGGATCCCACACGGTCAGCTGCATGGTCTGCGTCCCAGATGAGTGGCTTGAAAATTACGCTGGGCGTGTACCCGTGCATGCCCAGGATCCTGAGAGGAGAATGGAGGAGAAGGGAGTGCAACGTGGCCATCCCTCCAGGAGTGATTTCTCTCTCTCTGTCTCTGGTGAGCATGTGCCCTATAGTCAAAACAACAACAATGAAAGTAGGATAAAGCTCAATTTCACAAAAATTATATAAAAGAGTGGAAGAAAATAAAAAGGCAGCACTTCTAAGTGGGAGGATCCAGATCTGTGGAGGAGTCGTGGATATTAGACCCACCGAGTGTGGTCGGTTGAATTAGTGGCCCCATCTAATCCAACCACACTGTGGCAGGATACAACCACACTCTTGCCAGGGACTCCTGGTGGTCAGAATATTTGTCCTCTCTCTTTTTTTGAGAGAGGTATTTTTATTATAGGGAATGTGCACTTGTTGGACAGACAGAGACAGAAAGCGAGAAATTGCCCCCTGGGGGGGTGGCCATGCCACAATCCCCTCTCCTCCATCCTCTCAGGATTTTGCACACACACACACCTGGTGTGAGTTTCAAGCTGCTGCATCCAGGACTTAAACATAGGAGTCCAGTGCCTTAATCACTACACCACCATCCTCTTGGCTTGGGCTTGGTCATGTGACTGGCTTTGGCCAATAAGAAGTTAGTGGATTATGACATAAGCGGAGGTTTAAAACATGACTGTGCATTAAACTTACCCCCAAGAGTTTGGCCATAAACAGAATGAGCCTCGGGGAGTCCTCTGATTGCAGGAGGATGTGAGCCTCGTGGAACAGACACGGAACCAGCCTGCAGCTGGGATCCACCTAAATCATTCAGTCAGTTTTTTTTTTTTTTTTTCCCCTGTGTCTTTCCTCCATATACTTATTTTATCCTTTTCACTAATAGCTCCAGCACATCTAATACTATGGAGTTTTTCATTATTGGTACATTCAGGGCTTCTCCTCTTTGAAAAGTAGGAAGAAGCGTTGAGCTTCCAGTGAAAATTGCAATATTGCCACTAATACTTTTAATTTGAGGTTCTCAAAATTTCTTTATCATCATAATCTTGTTTATATTACATTGAATCACATATACCTTTACAGTGTATTACATTTCTTTTTCCAGAAGGAATACCATGCATATCAGTCAATACAGAGACATTAAAATCCCCATTTCATCATCCAATAGCTTTTCATTATTTTTCTCAGTCATCATTATTATTACAATTATCTTTTAAACAGCCAATCACTATTTCTCATTTTGCTTGTAAAAAGGCTTTACCCAACATGAAATACTTCTCAGACCAATCCAGTTGAGAGTACTATACACGTCATCAACAGGTAATAAGCCATATCTGTGTCCCACTAATGTCATGCCTCTCTATTTGTTCTCTTGCTACCTTTCTCCATACTTTTCTCTTCTCTCGTCCCATTCCACACTGTCTTATCCTTGTTAACTATTTTCACTACTTTTATGTCCTCTAATATAAATCATTCAGTCTTCAGCCAACTCACAGACCTATGAGTGAGAAATACGAGGACACATCAAAAAGCTCATGGAAAAATGGAATTGAAGTGTAGTTTCGGGGCTGGCCCTGTAGCACAGCAGTAAAATACTTACCGTGTATAGGGAGCTGGATTCCATGTGGCCAACTGTGGTTCAAATCCTTTTCCCAGCAGTTAAGTAATTACTATGCATTACTGGACCCCATATGGTCAACTGTGGAATCCCCTTCCCAGCAACTTGAGAAACATGCTGGATGAGTGTGCATGTATGCCCCAAATTTTGATTGTATGGAGAAATGGAGGAGATAGGGCATGATCATGCCCTACAGGAGGGCGCTTTCTTTCACTCTCTGGTAAGCACACATGCCCTCTGGGGACTCTAAAAAAACTTTATAAAGTACGAGTTTATGGGACCAGCAGGTGGCATGATGATGGTTAAGGCACTGGATACTTCTGCATGGCCAACCATGGTTTTGAGTCCCAGACCTGGTGGCTAGCTTTCTCACTTTCCCTCTCTTTCTTTTGCTGTGTGTTGCTCTGGTCAAATTAAAAAATAAATGAATGAATAAATAAAAACAAATAATTATTTTTTAAAAAGTATGTGTTTATTGGGACTAGCAGTTGGCATAATGGCTTTGTCACTGGACTCCCATGTAGTTGACTGCAGTTCGAGTCCCGGACCCGGTGGCTTAAACTCACACTGAACATGTGTGTGTGCATCCCAAGATCCCGAGAGGAGAATGGAGGAGAAGAGATTGCGGTGTGGCCATCCCCCTGGGGGGTGATTTCTCGCTTTCTGTCTCTCTTTCTCTCTCTGTCTTTCTGGTGAGTGCACGTGCCCTATAGAAAAAAACCCTCTCTAAAAAAAAGTATGAGTTTGTTTTGGTACAAAAAAATTAGAAATTCATGCATAATTTTTTCATAATACACATTTTCCATGAACTTCTTGAAAGTTTCAAAAATGCTTTATGATTGTAAGCCAGTAAACATTTGAGGGTGTTTGTTACATGGCATTACAGCAATAGCTTTCTGATACAACTGTACACTGTCCAATCCCATATTCTCTGTGACCCAAGAATCACCCTCACCTTGGGAAGCTGTCCACCCGATGGGTGTGAACCGTGTCTCTCAGGAATGGTGGGATATATAGAGGTGGTGAAGAATCCTGGTCTGCCATGTTAATACTGAGTAGCTCTGGGTTGGAGGATTATATTTTTTTTTTTTAGATTTTGCCCTAGGTCATGTGTGCTCACTGGAGAAGGACAGAGACAAAGGGAAAGTGAGAAATCACCCCCGCCAAGGGGGATGGCCAGATCAGTGGGAGGCCAAGACAAGTTGGTTTCCAAATTTTGAATAAAATACATATATATATATATATACTTCATATATTTCATGGTAAAGACTGCTTTATTGGTGTGCCCTTGGTCAGACCCTTCACCCACTTAGGTCTTCAAGTCTCTGCAGACTAGGTTCTTGTCTCTCTGCATGTCGTTGTTCTCTCAAAGTTCATCAATTCTGTTCTTGTATGTACCCCTCCCAAGACCCCAGTACTGACTCTTACTTTCTGAGCTGGTCCTCACGGGGCGCTAGCCTTGAAACTTGGTGTCTCAACCTGAACTCCGTTCTCTGAGGTTGGCTGAACAGTGACGACAGGAAACATCTGGAAGAAGCTTCTTTGCCATGGCCCTGCCTGAAAAGATGCTGGTCACTCTAACCATTGCCCAACTACTCATCCTGGGGGTCAGATGCCCTGCCTAGCCCTGCCCCTGGCTCAGGACCGGCCACTTAGGAGGCTTATCTCTGAGGCTGTAAGGGCCAGCCTGGCCCACATCCCTCCATGGGGATGTCTAGACACCTGCAAACTTGCAGGCTCCCCTGTTTCTCTTAAAAGCCACCTCTAGGGACCAACAGTTAGTGTAATGGCTATGTCGCTGGACTCCCACGTAGTCGACTGTGGTTCAAGTCCTGGACCCGGCGGCTTAAACTCACGCCAGACGCGTGTATGTGCGTGCCCAAGATCCGAAGAGGAGAATGGAGGAGAAGGGACTGAGGCATGGCCATCCTCCCTGGGGGGTGATTTCTCGCTTTCTGTCTCTCTGTCTCTCTCTGTCTTTCTGGTGAGCACACGCGCTCTATAGCAAAAACCTCTCAAAAAAATAAAAAATAAAAAAAAGCCACCTCTAGAAGGCACTTGCACTGTTCCATGCCCTTTGGCACCAAAGGTCACTTGCCCATTGCTTGCAGCCCCTTGGGCCTTCGGTAGGATTCATTCACTTGAGACTAAGCACACAGAGTGTCAGGGAGGGAGCCCTGGGTCCCTGCTGCTCTCCCGCACTGCAGAAGGGCAGGTGCTGTGACAGGAGCTGTCTGTTCCTTGCCTCTCACTCGCCATGCCTCGCTGGGGCCAGCACATGGCAGGCCTCTGTGCAGCTGAATCAGAGCATGTGAGTGAATGAGTGGGTTAGAGTCCCAGGGGTTCCTCCATAGAGTTCCTCCATAGTGAGAGCTTCCTAATGGGGTCCCAGCATGCTGCTCTTGGGCCACCGTGCCTCACTGAGTCATCTCCACAACCCGTGGGCCTGGTGCCTCCAGCCGGCCAACCAGGCACCCCCAGCTTGCACGGGAGAAGAAGCAGGCTCAGGCTGCAAGGCCAGGGCTGATGAGATAAGGTCCAGCCTGTGATTTATGGGCGGTTCCTTCTGCTGAGACCATACTTGCCCCTCCACTTCAAGCCTCATTGTCTCCATGAGGCCTGTAAATCTGCCCCCACTCCAGGCAGGGTACAGAGCCCATCTCTGGGCATCGAGCCCCTCCCCACAAGGCTCCTGGAACCCCTAGCATCACTATTTTTGATTACACATTTAGCTCCTCTACCAGAAGAAGTTCTCAAGAAGAAAGGCTTTCTCTAAGGCACATATCCCAGCATATCCTATAGCTTCAGAATAAACAATCAATAAATGAATTAGTCTTAAGCAAAGGAGTGAATCTCTAAGTGAAAAATTAAAAGAACATGTGGGAGCTGAAAGTGAGGGACATTTCAGAGGTGAGCAGAAGAAACTTGGCAACCACTTGGCTCGAGGGTCATCTGTGCCAGTGCTCAGGAACTGATGGGCGCCCGGGGCCAGGCTGCCTCCCAGGTGAGCTGCCTCCCCTGCACACCCAGGGGAACCCTACAAAGTCCGGGTTATGCTGTACTTCAGGCTCTGGTCGACAGAGCTCTGCGGACCCAGGGCCTCAGAGGGGCTCACCCACTCCTCTCCGTCATTGTCTGTCACAAAGCGACCCTTCCCAACCACTCCAGGGCAGCCTTTCAGAGCTTGCTTCCAGGAGCCTGGAGGGTTTCAGGATCACGAAGCCCTGGGCGTCTCCATTTCTCTGTCCTGGGAGAGGGTATTTGGGGATTCTCCCAGACATTGAGCTCTGCCAGCCTAATCGGGGCTGCGCTGTCTGGGCGCCCGGCTCTCCGCTTCCTCACGGCGGGCGTGGACCTCAGATCAGCCCAGGCTCTCCGCACGCCACAGCCAGCCCGCCCGGTCCTGCCCACGGCCCTTCCTGCTCTTAGGTCCTGCCCTCTTCTTTCCATGTCTGTGCCCACCCTTTCCTGGCCACTCCCTTCTCTGGCTTGGACCCTCTGACAGCCTCCTCCACTGGCCGTCTGCTCCCACTCTTGCCTCTGAAACCCATTCTCTTCACAGCAGCCGCAGGGACACTCAGAAAAGCAAACGTGGTCATGTCCACCCTCCCTCCTCTCCCTTCCGTGGCTCTCTACTGCCCTTAAATCGATCCCCTTTCCCAGGGCCTATGAGACCCGCATGGTCTGGCCCTGCTGCCTCTCCGTCTTCGTCTGAAGCACTCTCCCCCTTCTTTCCTGTGCCCCAGCAAGATCGGCCCTTCCCGTTCCTAGAACTCACCAGGCCACCCTCGCCAGATCTTCACCAGCGCCGTCCCCTCCATCTCTAACTCGTTGTCCCTTAGCCTTGGCTTACTCCGACTCATCCGTTCAGTGCCTTTTTCTTGAGCACCTACATCGGGCCAAACACGCCGCGTACTCTGCACTGCGGGGATCTAGGCTTTGACTCGGTGTTTACGCTCTAACAGGGGACACGGACGCACGGATGATCAGGAGTGGTGAATGCCGAGGCAGGAGAGGAAGTGCTAGGGTGGGACAGAGAAGAGGGGGACAGATGAAACCTCCCCCAACTCCTCTTTCAGACCTCAGCTCCCCACTCACCTCCTCCAAGAAGCCTCCCCTTTGTCCCTAGGCCAGGATCCCTGTTGTCTTCCTTCCGTAGCTTGCAATTAGACCTCGATTTGTGCAACAAGCCCAGTCGTGAGGAACACGCTGTGGAACGGCCACTCCGCCCCTGCTGGGAGCTGGGGGATGCGAGGCAGAGCTGTGTTCACGGTCGCCTGGAGACGCACGTGTCAGTGACCCCCGCCTCGTGGAAGAAAAGACAGAATGTATTTGTCATCCAATGCTGCCTAACAAATTATGCCCCCAGTCAGCAAAACAATGAACAATGAATTATCTCTGTGGGCCAAGAATCCAGGCATGCCCTAGCTGGGCACTCTGTCTCAGCGTCTTTCCATAAGCTTCACACAAGCCATTGGCCCAGGTTGGGGTCTCATCTGCAGGCTCGACCAGGGGAGAATCGGCTTCCAACCTCACCCACATGGCTGCTGGCCAGGGAGTTGCCTCACAGGCTGTTCCACAGAGGGCCTCGGTTCTTTGCCAACTATTAGCTGAGGGTCTTCCAGCAGCCAGAGATGGTGTCCTGCCCAGCCCAGAAGGCATCCCAGGGTACAAGCCCTTGAGTCTGAACTCAGGAAACATTTGCTTTCAGAACCAGGGTTCTGGGGGGCCCAGATGGGCAGCTGCTGGAAAATCGGCATGTTACCCTCCTGCTGTAAAGCTGCAAAGGGAGCTCTGACGTGGTACCGCCTTGGCCTGGCACCATCATTTCTCTTCTAGTGTTTCTGTCTCATATATGAAAAGCCAGAGCAGCTTTTTGAGGGCCCAGCCCTCTGGGGTCTTCTGTGAGGGTACAAGAAACACCACCGTCACTGTGCGTCTTCCCGCTAAGATAAACGTCTCACCTCCCTGGACTGGTGGAAAATTAAACCTCACAGGTTGGGGTGGGGCACTCCCTCCCCATCCTCGCTCCCCATCCTCCCTCGCCCCACTCCACTGTGGTCTGTGGTCCTGGCCATTTCTTCAGAGAGGAATATTCGGCGGTTACTTCCCACCACAGGAAGCTGAGGCAGGGCAGTGGTTGTGTCAGCCTTGGCCAGCGATGTGCACACTCGTGCTTGTCACGTGGCCAGTGTGTGGTGAGTCCTTGGTGAGGCCAGGGACAACTCCAGCCTGGTCGTACTCCCCTGGCCTACACATTTGTGGTGCCTTGAAGGGAGGGGACAATGGGGTCTTCTCCAGGCCAGGGGCTTGAGTTCCTGCTGGCTTTCCAGTCCTTTCCTCTCGGGGACCAACAGGTGGTGTGCAACGAGCCCCCCATGCCCCTTTTTTATATAGAGAGATTTTTGCTATAGGGCACGTGTACTCACTGGAGAGACAGAGAGACAGAAAGTGAGAAGTCAGCCCCCAGGGGGGATGGCCACTTCTGCAATCCCTCCTCCTCCATTCTCCCCTCGCATGCATATGCGCCAGGTGTGAGCTTTAGGCTGCGGAAGACTATGTGGGATTCGAGCGATGTAACCATTATGCCGTCTGCCGGCCCCTCGAGTCTCCTGTGTTCTGGGACACGGTTTCCATCCATCCTCATTCCGGAAAGTTCTCCCTATTGACCCAGATCCACCTCTCCAATTCTCTAATCCCCAAGTCCATCACGGAAAGATCTTTTCTCAAAAACCAAAGCTGAATCTTTCTCAACTTTGCCCCTGGTAGTGGGAGTCTGGGCAGCCAGTGACCCTGGGGCTGTCATACCGCTCTGCCCCTGGGGAGGCCGGCTGGAGGAGGTGAAGGGGACCACTCTGGCTCTGCTGCTTCCGCTCTCCCGCACAGCACAGCCACACCCGGACTTGTATCTCGGCAAGTCTTCCGGCCCACGCTTGCAGGAGGACGCGCGGCTACCGCAGGGCACACTCAAGGTGCACGCGGAGCCTGCACCATGGCAGAAGGGGAGTGCTTTACCCCTGGGGTCCTGCTTCTCCTCCAGGGCACCCCACCTGCAGCTCACGGGTGCAGGAAGTGCTGAAACTGCACAGTGCAAACGGGTCTGCACTACCGCGGCTCCTGCCGCTCCGGGCATGGCCGCCTGGAACCCTCCGGCATAGCTTCATTTCACCGATCTGGGGAGACGGCAGACGAGGGCTTTGAGCCACCCAGACATTACTCCCGTGGGTGCCTCCCTGCCACATGCAAATCTGCAGCAGGCACCGCAAGTCCACAAGCCTCAGGCCTCATCATTACCTGTTCCTATAAGCTTAGCAATGCTGGGCGAACAATTCTTAGGCCACTAAACCCACATCTATTTACTAGCTACCCAGTACAGTGTCAAGTGGTTTCATGGTCACCTCATTTAGTCTTTGAGATAGGAATAGAGACTCCCACTCTACAGACAAGAAGACCAAGGCTCAGAGTGGCATGAGTCGCCCAAGGATTGATGCCATGCGAACTGTGTCACAGACATACCTAACACCACTGCCTGGGCCCAGAACTGCCATATCCCACTGCCCCTTTAAATCTCAGTAGCCAGGGGCCAGCACCGAAGGAGGACCAATATGGTGTGGACATTTGGAGAAATCGTGACTGGGTCATCCAGGAAGGCTTCATGGAGGAGGAGGAGTCAGAGTTTGAAGGATAGGTGGGAACTGGCAAGTTGAGTCTGTGAAAAGAGCATTCTAGGAGTAAAGGGCTGACAATCATGAGGAAGGTTCTGGGCACACGAAGCCACCCTCTTAGGCTCAAGTGTGGAGAAAATGAGGGAGTCAAGGGAACAGAGAACAAAAAAGGTGGGCCAGAGACCCCCTGTACTGAGAAGTGGGGCCCACCTCGGAGAGCTATCCTGTTCTGAGTAGCCTGGGAAAGGCCAGCCCATACGCCCCGCCCCACGGGCAGCAGAGCCCCGCCCCAGAGCCAGGACCCCCAGCGCCCAGACTCTCCACTGGAGGACCAGACGCCTGAGGCTCACTCTGCCCCTGCGAGGCCCTGACAGCCCTTGCTGAGGCGTCCACCCAGACAGACGCCAGGAGAAAGGGCTCAGAAGGTGGGGGCCAGCTCACCCTGGGAGAGCGTGTTTATCCCTGCCGGGCGGTGGCTCCTACAAGCACTATTGACATTTTCAACTCAGATCCAGTCTGGAAACAGACAAGACCGTTTCAAACTTCCCCCCTTTTTAAGCAGCCTGTAGAGGTGGCAGGAGGAAGCCCGATTAGTTCCAGACCAAAGAGAGGAATTCTTTCCCTGCTTGGTTGAGCTGCAGCTGCAGGAAGATTCCACTACACATAAACTGAGATTCTGGGTAAGATTATGTTTTCCTTTGGGCTTAAAGGCATCGCTACTAAATAGCTATTTTTTAACCGCCCAGATTGTCTAGCTTGCTTGGTGAGTGAGGAACCAGAGGCTCAGAGAGGGCCTGGGAACTGCCTGAGGCCACACAGCAGTGAGTGGCCGAGCCCAGAGCCAGAAGCCTAGGGTTCCTGACATCAGCACCGGCACTGGCGGCTTGGTTTGGCACTGGTGTTGCCAGGGGAGGGAAGGAGGGTGGGCCAAGGGCTAGGGCTTAGTGTGGCCCAGCTCCAGGGCTCCTAGAAGCCTCGCTGATGAAGTCTCCTCACCTGTGCACTTCTCCCACACCCATAGTGCTGCACGTGACCCAGCCGTTCCTCCATGGAAGGAAGCTGAGACTGGATGAGGAGGCAGAAGCCTGGGGATTCTGCCCCTCTGGGTCCCTCCAGTCACCTGTGTGGCTTCCTTGGCTGTAAAAATCAAGGAGCAGAAACCCTTGACAAGCAAGCAGGGACATGGCAAAACAGAGCCCCTGTGTCTTGCCTCTGCAGAGTGAATTTCTTTTCTTTTCTTTCTTTTTTTTTTTTTTTTTTGGAGAGATTTTTGCTATAGGGTGCGTGCGCTCGCCAGACAGAGAGAGACATTAGAGACAGAAAGCGAGAAATCACCCCCCAGGGGGGATGGTCACGCCGCAATCCCTTCTCCTCCATTCTCCTCTTGGGATCTTGGGCACGCACGCACACGCGCCCGGTGTGAGTTTTAAGCCACCCGGTCCAGGACGTGAACCGTGGTCGACTACGTGGGAGTCCAGCGACATAGTCATTACACTAACTGCTGGTTCCCTACAGAGTGAATTTCAAACCCACTCTGCAGGCAGACTGCCTAGGACTGGACAAATCTCACTGTGTGCTGTGTGGATTTTGGCAAGTAACTTAATGTCTCTGTGCCTTGGTTTCCTCATCTGTAAAATAGGGATAACAATACCAGTACATACCCCACGACACTACGTGCTGCGTCTTCTGTAGTGCCGGCACATGGTAAGTGCTCTGTATGACTGTCACTGCAGTCAGCTGCTGCCTTCACTGTCCCTGGAGTCTCAGGTGACCTACACTTCCCTTCCAGTACATGATACAGCCCTGGACTAGACAGACAGTGGTCTGCCCAAGAGCCTCGCCTGGTGCTGGGGCAAGAAGAGCAAGGGTCAGGTGGGAAGGGGAATTCAGAATACAGGAAGTCAGTGCCTGCAAAACCATGCAGTGATGCACCGGCGCCTTCCCTACGAACCCTCCTTCGCCCACCCCAAACAACTCCTCCCGGGGCCAAGAGCTGGGAAAGGAATCTTCCTATGATACCTGTTTCTGTGTTTGATGTTCGGTAATAACGAGCTTGCACGCAGGGTGAGTCACCAGGCCTGCTTCACCGTCTCCGCCTCAGACTTAGCCCTACAATTTCAGAGCCATTTTCAGACTCAACGATCCTGGAAATTCATTCATTCAACAAGCATTAATTGGGTGCGTGTCAATCCACTGATTCATGAGTTGGAAGGCGCTGAAATATTATTTAGAAGCTACACTGGGTCAGGAGGGTAACTCGGTGCTATTGGGCACGTGTTTCCTAAGTGGCTGTCCTCTGATCTTGAGCAAATTGTACCCAGGTGACCTCTTCATGAGTGAATGCGGGCCAATTAACCTTTCAAAAGACTTCAATGTGTCGTCTTGCTTCAAAGTCCTTCAGCCTTAACAGACCAGGACCTGTCTTTCCAGGTTAGGCTAACTCTTTTGCTAGTTAAAAGCTTTCCGTGTCTTTAAAAGGGGGCTGGATCCTGTCAAATGGGCCCCAAAACATAGGCTGAAGGGGTGTGTAAGTCCCACCCACTTTCTGTGACGTCCTATGTCCAGGCTTCTGATTGCTCGCTTCCGACGTCAATCGCGGGGCGTGTGTCTTGCTGGGACACAGTGGAGGTCTAACCCTCGGTTTGCGGAGCGGTCGGGTGTATTCTCCGCGCGCCCCCACGCCCTCGAGGCCCCCGCCGTCCGACCCACGGCGGAGCCCGCCTGCGCCTCGCGTGGCACCCTCCCGCACCGGATCGCTCCTCGTCGGGGCGGGACCTGGCCCGGCGGCTCCAGTCACTATGGTCAGTGGTCGTGGGGGGAAACGGGAAGGGAGTGTGGGGAAGGGGCGCAGCGGGCGGGTCGCAGCCGGGGCGCACGCATGTGCACTCGCAGGACTGGGGTTGTTGCGAGACTGGGTCCCCCAGCGCGGTCGCCGCGGCGTTCCGATCGCCCAGAACACTGAGTCCAGACGGATGCTGGGCCCTGGGGACTCGCGTGGCTGTGCCCCTGGACGCCCAGGCGAGGAGAACCCGCTTGGCTCCGAGGCCCCCCACCCCCGCCCTATCCGACTCAGGTGGCCTCCTTAGGGTGCTGCCCGACAGCGCAAGGTAGGCGCCCTCGAGGGAAGCGGGGACAGGGAGGCTCCAGGGCTACGGATCGCCCCCTCTTTATAAAGTAGCCCCCGACTTTGAAGCTCACTGCACCACCCACCCGCGGACCTGGCTGTCAAAAGCCACCCCTCTCTAGACCCCCACAGCCTGGTAATTTGACTTAGGGGTTGCGCAGGTGGCCAATTCTCCTGTCCCCGTGGAAGCCTAGACGTTTGCTCCATCCCTGGACTTTGGGGTTAGGACTCACTGGGGAGGTTGCCTCCAGGGAGGCTCATGGTTTAAGGGACCAGGGAGGGCAAATGAGCAACCCCTAATCCAGAGTTCCTTCTGGGCAGAAAGAGCGCCAAAGATCCTCTGAGTCACACCAGACCCTGGGATGGGCAGGTGGGGAAACTGAGGCCAGACAGGGAAGGAGCTGCCAGGAATTACGGTGGACCTGGGTTTTGAAGCCAGGTCTCTCGACTCCCACATCAACCCACCTGCCCTTCCAGCTTGTGGTTCAGGCATCCTGCCAGGGACAGATGGTAGTGGCTGCATAAAACCCTTTAGCACTGAGCAGGGACTCAGGAAACCTGCAGAGTATAAGGGCTGATGGCCTGGCTTGGGGTTCAAGTCTCACCTCCACCCCTTGGAAAGTTGGGAGGCTTTGGCTGGTCCATTCCCCTCCCCACATGGTTTTGCACATCTGTGCAGTGGGCTGCCGTGAGGACCACGGGAGGTGGTAGGTCCTGGCCCTTTCAGGATAACAGTTCTGGAAATGGTTGTGCACGGGTGCCTGGTTCTTCACGTGTGATCTCTTCCCTCCGTGTCTGGGCAGGAAAATGGGTCACACTGCAGGATGCTGCTAAGCTGAGGGTCAATGCCTGGTCATGGCCTGGCACGTTCTGGGTGTGGCATGGAAGCCAGGGTACCTGAGAGGGGCTGGCCAGTGAGCCAGCCTGCTGCTGGGGTGTGGCCACGGCCTCTGGGGCCTCTGGAAGCACCAGCTTCCTGCTTCTCCCTGGTGCCCAAAGCTTTATCTGTCTCTGATGCTCCTGGAAGGCGGCCCAGGTGTTGGGGCATCACCTGTCCGGGAGAGGCGGGAGCTCAGGTAATGATGGGTTAGCCACCCGGAGCCCGAGGTTGGCATGCCATACCCTCTGGCCACCACGGGTGACTGAGAGTCCCGCGGAGCAGAAGGGACCGGGACCCCCAACTTCTGCCCTAAGTGCTGCGGAGCAAGGGTGCTGCTGCACCCTCCCATCTGCCCTGGGAGGTGGAGATGGGCAGTCGGGACAAATGGGGCCCCAAGCACCAGCCCTTCCCATCAGTGAGACCTGGGGGCCTTTGAGATGGAGAAGCGCTTAACTGGCTTAACTGGGACATCTGTCAGGGCCGTGGGGGCACTGTGCAGGTCTGTGGTTCTCTGCCCTTTACGAGGAAGAATGACTGAGCATCCCTGTGCCCTAGGCACCATGCTGTCCTGTGTGGTGGCTTTTTCTGTTGTTTGAGTGTGTGTGGTGTGGGCCTTGGTGTGGACAGAAGAAAATGTCCTTGGAAAATACAGCTTCTTAGCTATTTTGTTGTTGTTGTTAAATTGCCCGAGGGTGTGTGTGTGTGTGTGTGTGGGCGTGCATGTGCGCGCTCGTCAGAGAGAGATAGAGAAAGCACCCCCAGTGGGGCATAGTCATGCTACAATCCCTCCAGTTCTCCATCCAGCCTGGATTTGGGGCACACACACACATGTGCCCGGCATGGTTTTCAAGCCACCAGTGCCAGGACTTGAACTGTGGTTGGCCATGTGGGGTCCAGCTTCATCACCCAGTAGGCGATGGGGCTGGCCTGCTCTGTTTTGCTTTCTCATTTCGAAGTTGCGAGGTGAAGCTCAAGGAAGGGTCTGAGGTAACAGATACGAGGGCCCTCGGGAGGGCAGGGGCCGAGACGAAGACCAGGCCTGGACTGCCGCTGGCTGGGGCTGCAACTGGTGAGCATCTCGTGCTCACTTAAAGTGCCCTCAGTGTTTGGTGAATGACTGAGTGAGCATCAGACTTGAGCAGTAGAGTCCTCTTGTGCTTTGTCTGTCACTTGTCAGTGACCCCCAGTGACCACCCTCTTTGGGCCACGCTGAGCAGTGATGAGAAGACAGGGTTCTGCCCTTTGTAAGAGCTTGCTGCCTACTGACCAAGACAGAGCTGGACTCGTGCAGCCCCTGAACTATCGATCATGGCCTCAGAGGCCCGGCTGGGGCCTTCGGGAGCACAGTGGGGAGTCAGGACACTGAGGGAGTGGGGAGTGTGGGGAAGGCTTTGCAGAGGAGGTCTTGAGCTGGCTGTTGAAGGATGTATAGGAGTATTCGGGAAGGATTTGGGGAAGAGTACATTCTAGGCAGGAAGGACAATGATTTAAAGGCCCTGATACATGGTGAAGAGTCAGGTAGTCTGGGAGAGACGAGCAGGGCATGATGGAACGGCAGGAGGGATGAGTCTAGAACATTCAGTGGGGTCTTCACTTGCTATGCTATGGTGCTGAGTTTTCTTCTGCGGATGGAGGAGCCCCTAACATGTTCTTGACAAGCAGATGACTGACAGGTCGCACTCTGGTGTGCAGTGGGCACAGGGTTGGAGTTGTTTGGACTGGGGTCCAAGACCAGCTGAGTAATTTGCTTACTCACTCACTCAGCAGGTTAGTGTGCTCAGGTTAGTGTGCCGAGGTTGGTGTGCTCAGGCTGGTGTGTGCTCAGGTTGGTGTGCCCAGGCTGGTGTGCCCAGGCTGGTGTGCTCAGGTCGGCATGCCCAGGCTGGTGTGCTCTGGCTGGTGTGTGAGGCTGGCGTGTCCAGGCTGGTGTGCTCTGGCTGGTGTGCCCAGGCTGGTGTGCCCAGGCTGGTGTGCTCAGGCTGGTGTGCTCAGGCTGGTGTGTGCTCAGGCTGGTGTGCCCAGGCTGGTGTACTCAGGTTGGTGTGCCCAGGCTGGTGTGCTCAGGCTGATGTGCCCAGGCTGGTGTGCCCAGGCTGGTGTGCTCAGGCCGGCGTGCCCAGGCTGGTGTGCTCTGGCTGGTGTGCCCAGGCTGGTGTGCTCAGGCTGGTGTGTGCTCAGGCTGGCATGCCCAGGCTGGCGTGCTCAGGCCGGTGTGTGAGGCTGGTGTGCCCAGGGTGCTATAACAAAATCCCACATTTGGGAAGGCGTAGAGTAGACGTGTCTGCCCTTGGGGCCCTGGAGGCCAGCTTCTGAGATCAAGACCCGGCCAGGCCCCGCTCCTCTGTAGGTGCTGGGGAAGACAGTTCTGGGCCTTTCTCTGAGCTTCTGGGAGTGCCTGGGCTTGAGGCAGCAGAACTTCGACCTTCATGTGGTGCCCTCCATGTGTGCCGCCGTGCCCTAATTTCCTCCTTTTGTAAGGACACAGTCCTTCTGGACAGGGCCAACTTCTACAGGCAACCTCATCCTAACTATTGGCGTTCACAGCCGCTGCCGTAGATCGTGGCCCCGTTCTCGTGTGGGGCCTTGGCCTTATCGCAGAAGTGCTGAGTGAACAGTTAGCCCCCCCTGGGACACCAGGGTGTGGTAAGTCATTAGAGTGGGCCCCTATGGCTGAGTTCTGGTGGGTCCGTGAGAGGGAAACAGGGCCAGAACAGGTGGAGTTTTATGGGCAGCCGCTCTGCTTAAGCCCCATCTCCATTATGCTGTAGCCTCCCCAGAAGTCGGCCCTGGGTCTCAAACCTCCAAACCCTGAGCTGGGTGAATCTTTATTTCCTTTTACTGGCCATCACCCAGTCTTAGGTATTTCCTTAGCAACGTGACTAGGACAAGCCCCTTATTTCCAAAGGAGGTCTCGTTCTGATGCACCTGGGGTTCAGAATGCAGTATATGAATGGGGGGGGGCACAATTCAATCCATAGCACCCAGGATGCATTTGGGGAGCATTACTGTGTGCCAGGCACTGGGCACCTGGTGACAGCAGACAAATCCTCTGTCCTCCCGGAGTTGACATTCTGCTGGGGAGACAGATGTGAGTGAGCAACCTGTCAGGCCGGCCCTGAAGACTAAACCAAGGCAGGGAGAGGGAGAGGAGGGCCAGCTTCAGACATGGAGGTCGGGGTCGGGGGAGGGAGAGGAGGGCCAGCTTCAGACACGGAGGTCGGGGCAGCCTCTCTGAGGAGGTGACATCATGGGGTCATGTGGAGCAGCAGAGGGGCGTTCCGAGCAGAAGGAGCAGCACGTGCAAAGGCCCCGAGGTACAAATGCATGGGTCCTGTTGGAGCAAGAGGAGGACCAGCATGGCTGAGCTTGGGGAGAGGGCGTGAGCAAGGGCCAACAGTCGGACCTGGGAGGCCGAGTCTTCCCAAGTGAGGAAGCCACTGGGGGGCTGGGGGAGGGCGTGCCCTGGTCCAGGGCGCCGTTCTGCCAGCTGCTTGTGGAGGACCAGCTGGGCCAGGGCCAGGAGTGCAAGCCGGGAGGCCAGTTTGGCAGACGCTGTGGTGGCCTCCTTTGGGGGGATGCGGTGACTGTCAGGGCTGACGGGGGAACAGAGGAATGGGAGGGGTCTCCTGGGTGTTGGGTGTGAGCTCTAGCTGAAGGAGGAGCGTTCTGAGGAGCGAGGTGGCCGAGAGGGGGATGGGGTGGAGTGAGAGCTGGGGGACTCGGAGTTCAGAGACGCGCTCACACACCTGGTGGCTGCAGAAGCTGGCGCTCCCGGGAGCGAGGTCAGGGCTGGTGATGATGACCTGAGGGCCGTTGGAAGGACGCAGGGTCCAGGCGTTCGTGACATGAGGGATGCCAGCGCCCAGCTCAGGGTCTCTGCAAAGCCAGCCGGTGACTGTGACCCAGGGCTGTGGGGCCCGGAGGCAGGGGCTTCTCAGATCTCTTAGCTGAACAGCAGAGAAGGGCAGGTATTCCTACTGGGTCGTTAGAAAAGAAATGACATATTTTTCATTTTTTTCTATGCAAAAATATGTCATGACTTTAACGATGACCCAACAGTGGACTGAGTTATGACCTCCCAAAGATGTCCACATCCTGACTCCCTGAACCTGTGACCATGAGGAATCTTCAAAAGGTCACGGACGGGCAGCTTATGGAAACATTATGCAGAGATTTCAAAAACTTTTGCACCAAAATAAACTCGCATTTTAATTCTATTTTTTCATGAACCGTTTGAAGCTCCCTCGTGCGTTACCATGGCAAGAGAGACTTTGCCGATGTGGTTAAATGAAGGCTGGAGATAGGGAGAGCAGCCTGAGTCGACGGGGGACGCCATGATGTGATGAGGGATTCAGGAGAGGGAGGCAGGAGGCGGGGTCGGGCCCGGTAGGTGCGGCGGTGGGAGCGGAGCCTGCACGGGCCAGCCCTGTCCACAGCTCAGGACGTGACCTCCAAAACTGGAAGATGCGACGTCTGTGTTGCTTTAAAATGCGAGCCGGGCCGATGGTTACAGTAGCCGCGGGGTGCTCTTACAGGGCTGCCGGGCCCTAAGTCTGTGGCCTCAGAACCTCTTGATGACTTCTTTCATCAGTGAGAACTTTTGAGCATTTCAAAATAGACGTTTCGAAGGGCATGTCCTTCCAGCCCCTGAACAGCCCACTGTGGACACCCCCATCCCAGAGAGGTGCTTGGGACACCCGAAGCAGAAGTGACCAAGCTCCCTGAGCTGGTGGGGCTCCCATCTCTCAGTATTTCACCTCTCTCGAAAGCCCAGGGGGCCAGATTCAAACTCCGAGCTGTCTCTGCTCCAAAAGGCTCCATGGAGAACACCTGGAGGAGCAGAACCCCGCTCAGGCTCCACCTGTGGAAGCGTTCAGGGGCAGTGGGACGGGGCTGCCTGGCTCACTGTCTCCTGGGGTACCTGGACAGCCTCGCACAGGGCTGGGGCGTTCTTGGATTATGTGGGTAGGCGATAGACGTGTGGAGAGGCTTGGGACAGAGAACAGGACAAAAGTCAGGGTCTCGCTTTCCTTCAGCCAGGAGGTGGGGCCTGGCACGTGGAGCAGGGGTGGGGGTCAGGGGCGGGGATCAGGGGCAGGAGCTCTGTCTCAGCCCCTGCCCCTCACGAGGGGACACAAGGCCAGGAGACAAGAGCAAGCTCCCAGTGAGGGCCAGGCCGTCTCCACCCCGAATCCACCCTGGGAAGGCTTGCTCTGGTTCCCAGGGGGCTGGGGAAGCCAGTTAAAGAACACTCACTTTCTGGGACCAGCAGTTGGCATAATGGCTATGTCTTTGGATTCCCATGTAGACGATCGCGGTTTGAGTCCCAGACCCGGTGGCTTAAACTCAAGCTGGGCACATGTGCGTGCATGCCCAAGATCCTGAGAGCAGAATGGAGAAGGGATTGTGGCGTGGCCATCCCCCCTGGGGGGTGATTTCTCGCTTCCTGTCTTTCTCTGTCTATCTGGACAGTGCATGCGCCCTATAGCAAAAACCTCTCAAAAAAAAAGAAAAACAAAAAAAAAACAAAAAAAAACCCTCCCTTTCTCACTCTGAAAACATTCCTCCTTTCAGTTTGCCAAACAAGGTTTCCAACCCACGTGCCACCCTGACTTAGTTAATTAGCATCTATTTGCAATGAAGAGCTGAAACCCTCACAGGTAGCCTGAACGGGTCTGGCAGGACACGGGGTCAGGCTAGCCTATTTGTCCGTCCTTCCTTCCTGACATCCTGGAAATTTGTAGCTACGTAGAAAACAAACACCAATTTGGCGATCAGCAGTTGGTGTAATGGCTGTGTCACTGGATTCCCATGTAGTTGACCACGGTTCGAGTCCTGGATCCTGTGGCTTAAACTCACGCCGGGCATGTATGTGTGCATGCCCAAGATCCCGAGAGGGGAATGGAGGAGAAGGAATTGCAGCGTGGCCATCCCCCCGGGGGGAGATTTTTCGCTTTCTGTCCCCCTGTCTCTTTCTTTCTGGCAAATGCACGCACCCTATAGCAAAACCCTCTAAAAAAAAAAAAAAAAAAAAAAAAAAAAAAAAAAGTACAGAAAAGCAAACAAACACAGATCGACCTAGCCAAGATCGAACACAGCACTGTACCAGACTTAGGGGCTAGGAAATTGAGGCTGTGCCTGGCTTCTCCCAGGAGCTTGAGTCTCTAGTCCTGCCTGGGGGTGTGGCCAAGACCAAGTGGACAGGGAAGGAGGGCAAGGACCCCCCAGCTGAGCTGACTTGGGTCATTCTGGAGGCTGCCCACAGGGACTTGAAAGGCCAGGTGGAAACCCACTTTCCCCAAGTGCCCCATAAACATACCTGGGACCACTAGGGGGCGCGGGAGCTAACACAGGCTCCATCCCTGTGGGAGGCCCTCCTGGGAGCCAATTGTCAGCAGAGGTCGATGGTAAATAGTATTAAGTGTAGAGAAAACGAAAACTGTCCATGGAGTAATATATATGCAAACTAAAAACACATAATACATACAACAACTCTGTGTTATTATTTTTAAAAATTGTCATAGGGTACTTGTGCTTGTGGCTGGGGGGCGGGTGGGGGGGCACCCGGGGGAAGAGAGAGCAGAGAGACAGCTAGAGACAATGAGAAAGCACACCCAGGGGTAATGGCCACGCCACAGTCCCTTCTCTTCCGTTCTCCCGCTTGGGAATTTTGAGCACGCACGTAACGCACGTACATATACCCAGCGTGACTTTCAAGCCACTGGGTCCAGACTTGAACCGCACACTGGGCCGTGTGGGATCCAGCTGGCCCAATTCCTGTGCCGCGCCACTGGCTGGCCCTAACTCTGTGTTTTTCAAAAGACAGATACAGTCCACTTACATGAGGGGCCTAGAAAAGCTGGAGTCCTAGAGACAGAAAAGCAGAGACTGAGGGAAGGGAGGTTAACGTTTGATGGCACAGAGTTTTAGGTGGAGGAGGTGAGAAAGTCTGGAGACTGGAAGGAGGTGATGGTCACACATAACGTGTGCTTGATGCCGCCGCTCACCGAAGAAGGTTAATGGTGGGCCAGCAGGTGTGGTGTGTAAGGTGCTGGACTCCCACATGGCTGACCATGGTTCGAGTCCCAGACCCAGTAGCTTGAAGATCGCGCCAGGCATGTGGGTGTGCATTGCGTGCCCAGAATCCAGGCACACATGCGTCTTACGGCAAAATCTAAAAAAAAAAAAAAAAGTAAAGGCACCTGTTCTGCGTATATGTTACCATGACAGTCATAATAAGAGTAGATAGAGATGGAAGGGCATAACAGAGAGGTCTGGGGATGGAGGAAAGGAAAGAGGGGTCAGGGAGGACGAGGGGAACACTTGAAGACTGCCTTGCAAAGGCCCGTGCTCACAGCGTGTCCCGGGAACCGAGGGTGGGAGACAGCCCTCCACGCCTGAGTGGGCCTGAACTGCTGGTTAGCATTTTTTCCTCTCTTTCTTCCTCTCCTTCCTCTCATTTTCTTTCTTTTTTCTTCTCTCTCTCTCTCTTTTTTTATTTTTCAAGGTTTTGACATAAGGCACATGTGCTCATTGGAGAGACAGAGACAGTGAGAGGGAAAGTGAGAGATCATCCCCTGGGGGATGGCTGCACCACTGTCCCTTCTCCACTCTCCTGGGACTTTGGGTGTGCATGCTCTCGTGCCCAGCGTGAGTTTCAAGCAGCTGGGTCCAGGACTCTAACTGAGGTCGGCCAGGTGGGAGTCCAACACCTTGACCACTCGGACACCCGCTGCCCTCTTTAGTTTTTAAATTGAGGACACATGGCACATACTCATCCTGGCTGCTGGGAATCTGGGGGAGGGTTGTGGCCTGGTGAGACTCTGTCAAGGGTATCTGTCTTTCTGTTCTTCTTTATAAATAAATTTCATTTAATTTAAAAAGTTCAGAATTTATACTCAGGCCCATGGAAAACCTAGGCTTCCCTGGCAGAAGGCACCTCTGCCCTTCCTGACCCACCTGTAGATGGTGGTTTTCTGCGCTGACGTACACAGCAGGTTGTTGGAAAAGTCATGACACATTTTTGCATAGGAAAACATAGAAAAATACTTCATGATTTTTCCGATGACCCAATATCTCTACATATTTAATTCCCTGGGGCTGACAGATGGTCTAGTGGTGAGGCACTGGACTCCCACGTGGCTGACTGCGGTTTGAGTCCCAGACCAGGTGTCTTGCTTTCTCATTTTTTCTCTTCTGTCTCTCTCTAGTCAAATAAAATAATAATAATAATATAATACATGAAATTGAATAATTATTTTTTTAAAAGTGAATTCCCTAAACTCCCTTGTGCACAACCCTCCATCTGTACCTTCCCAGAAACTGCCAAGTAAGTAGAGCCCCCCATGTCCTTCCCAGATCTTCTCACCCTCCGCCCTTTCATTTCTTGGTTTTTGCATATTCGACGCGGTTGTTCTGCCTTTAAGCCCATTGTTCAGAAAGACCCAGGCAGTCTTTCTAAGTCCACTGTCTTTATAAACAGCAAGACTTTTAGAGAGTAAATGAATTGTCAGGGAGGTAAACAGGGACTTTGGAGTGAAATCAAGTTGAAGCTGAAGTCCCAGGGCGGGGGCGTTGCTGGGCGTGGGCACTTGCTGGTTATAGGGTCACCTGCCTGTCCTCCGGCCTCTACTCGAGGCAGCTGAGGTGAGGCTGGGACGCTGAACTCCCAGGAGCCCCAGGGGCTGCATCATCAGCTGTGCGTGTAGAACTCGCACACCCCAGCCCCTGCTGTGTGTTGTGCTAGGGCTGTCAATCCCCCAAGACTTAGAATAGACCAAAATCTGTTACCTCTTTACAAATTTGCCAGGGAAATCAATCAAACCAGCTTGGTTTAAGTTGGGGGGGGGGGGAGGACTGCAACTGAAAATGGAACACCTTTCTTTTTTTTTTAGTTTGCCATGGGGTACGTGGACTCCCTGGAGAGAGGCAGAGCGAAAGAGGGAGAGAGAGAGAGAAATCTCCCCCTGGGGGGATGGCCACGCTGCAATCCCCTCTCCTCCATTCGCCGGCTGGGATTTGGGGCATACATACACACATGCCTGGCGTGATTTTTGAAGCCTCCAGGTCTGGGCCGCATAGCTGCCATAGTCTCTACGCTCTCTGCTGGCCTGAAAATGGAGAGATTTTTGCTGTAGGGCATGTGCGCTTGCTGGAGAGACAGGGAGACAGAAAGCGGGAAGTCGCCCTCCTGGGGGCTGGCCAGGCCACAATGCCTTCTCCTTCCTCTTGGAATCTGGGGCACACACACACACACACACACACACACACACGCCTGGCATGAGTTTCAAGCCACTGAGTCTGAGACTTGAACTGTGGTCTTTCACATGGGAGTTGAGTGTCTTAACCACTGTACCACCTACTGGTTCCAAAAATGGAACAGCTTTTTAAAAAAAAACAAAAAAACAAAAAAACACACATTTATTTATTTATTTGCTTATTGAGAGATTTTGGCTATAGGGTGCATGTGCTCTCCGGGGAGACAGAGGGACAGAAAGTGAGAAATCACCCCCAGGTGGAATGGCCATGCCACAATGCCTTCTCCATTCTCCTCTTGGGATTTTGGGCACGCACACACACATGCCTGGCATGATTTTCAAGTCTTCAGATCCAAGACTTGAACCACGGTCACCATGTGGGAGTCCAGCAACATAACCATTACGCCGTCAGCTGGCTCCAGAAAATGGGACACTTTTAAGGTCAGGGGCCTGCTCACTCTTCAGGAGAGACACTAGCCAAGCAGAGGTTCCAGGTCACAGAAGCTTTCTCCTTGATGCCCCTAAAAGGCTTGAAGGAAATGGAAAAAATCACTTTCCCTCCGGATGTCCCGGCATCTTCCCACTCTGCCCTGCGCCACCTGGTCACTCTCTCCTGACCCACCCATGACGGGCATCTCTCAGGTGGGCACTCGCTGCTGTAGACACTGAGCCCTGCAGTGGGGTCTCTGGCCAGGAGCTAGGTGGAGAGCTGCCGTCTGTCTGCCTGGGAAGGCTATGGGGTAGAGGTCGGGGCCGGCCTGTTGGAGAGAGGGCCCCGGCTGCTGTGCCCGGCACGCTCCTTGGTGTCCCAGCAGCCCTGGGCCCCGTGCTCTGCCTGACGAGCATTTGGCCTGCTGGGATTTCCATGGGCTTTGGAGGCACACAGATCTGGCATTAGGGCCCCACCTCATGAGGCTGTTGTGAGGATTAAGTGAGATTGTGGGGTTACGTAAGCCCCTGCCCTAGAGTGTGGGCACAGCAGGTGCACAGTAGTGACACCATGTTACGTTCTGGGCTTGAGGTCGCTGCAGCTCTTCAGCCATCCTCCGTGTGTTGGCTTTTGACCTCACAGTCACAAGATAGCTGCTGTAAAGTAGACATTGCATCTGGATTAAAGGCAGGATGAAGGATGGGGCCAGCAGATGGAGTAGCGGTTACATTGCTGGACTCCCATGTGACTGACGCCGGTTCGAGTCCCAGACTTGGTGGCTTGAACACTATGCCAGGTGTGTGTGTGTGTGTGCCCAAGATCCCAGGAGGAGAGTGGAGGAGAAGGGATTGTGGCAGGGCAATCCCCCCGAGGGGTGATTTCTCATTTTCTCTCACTGTCTCTGCCTCTCTGTCTCTCCAGCAAGCGCACACGCCCTAAGGCAAAAATCTCTTAAGAAAAAAAAAAAAGACAGAAGGAGGAAATGGACCCGTCAAAACCAGAAGCTGTCACAGGAGCCCCTGGCAGGTTTCCCTGGGTCCAGTTGGCCAGCCTTGGTCACTTGGTCACTGCAAGAGAGGCTGGGAAAATGAGTGGGGAGATGGACAGGTGTCTCGAGTTACCCCCCCATCTCTCACTGCACTGCCAGGAGCAAAACCAGATTCTGGTGGTGGGTGACGGTGACTGTGTCTGCCCGAGTACCTGTCTGATCCTCTGCCGTCCGCCAGTCTGTCGCCATGGTGTCAGGGCAGAAGGGAAGAAGGAACCTGAGGCTGGCTTAATTCTGCAAAGAAGCCTGAGTGTAGAATGAAAGCTTCTGGAAGCAAACCCAGGGTCCATCACCGATCCGTAAGCATTTGCAGCTGGTTCCTCTACTGGAAACGCTGTTTCTCCTGTCAGTAAAGACAGCAACTTCATCCTTCTTTGTTTCCCAGTTCTCTGGGAAGTCCTCCTTACCCTCCAAGTCTAGGGGACAGCATGTTTGGGGCCACCAGAAAGGGAGAAAAAAAAGAATGAGTTCAAGGAGAGCCCATTTCTGACTTGGGAGTGGGAAGGCCAGGGAGGCTTCATGGTGGAGGTGGCTTTTGTTTAACAGCCATCTCATCCCTTCCTCTGATGGGCCCTGGAGAATCACTCGGGCAATAAAAGATGGCAGACAGTATGACAAGCCACCCCAACAGAAGGGAGGCCGGCTCTGGAGACTGAAAATGGGAGATCCAGGCTCCTAGAAATGTCCCCCCGGGTCACAGAGCCTCGTTCCTGCCCTGGTGGCGGCTGCGGGAATCAGGGCCAGAGGAGATCATTATCAGACTGGAGTTCGAAGGCTGCCGGGCTTGGAGACAGGAGTAACCCGGGAAGCCACTTGGGCCTCCTTGCATCGTCCTGTGGCCCAGCGCCCTGCTCTGGGTGCTCAACAGCCCACGTGCATATTTCTCCGGAGGGACAAGCGGTTTGTGACGACTGGAGGCTCTCCTCGGAGCGCCTTGGTATGGGTGAGGTCGTTGTCCAGCTTGTGGCAAGGCCCGGAGGCCGCGGTGGGGAGAGGCCACCCCACGTGGGGATAGGCTGCGGTGGTCAGCTGCACAAAATGAGAGTGGCGACCTCGAGCGGCAGGTCCGTGTTAAAGCGATGCCAGCGAAAGGGTGGAAAACTAATTTCCATTGACAAAAGTGCCAAGTCAGGTCCGCCTTTGAGCCAGGCACTGATCGTTCGTACAAACACTCTCCCCGCGGCGTATGCGCGAGCTGAGCGCTTCCCCTAAAGTGCAGACCGGGAGTGGCTTTAACACCAGTTGATGCTCCAGTACCGTCATGCTGAAATCAGGGCGTCTGGTGTAGGCTGGAGGCGGGGACGCATCCGCTGACCAGACAGCACAGGACAGCACGAGGCCCGTGGGGAGCGAGGAGCTGGCTGCGAGGACAGAGACATCTCCCGCAGTGTCGCGGCAGCTTCTCGCTGCCATGGCCCCTTTCTGCGGGCTGATTTGTCCCAGGCTTGGAGACCCTGACACTAGGAGGCTCGTCTTCCGGAGTTGAGTGGACCTAGGCCTGAACGGGGCTGCAGTGCGAGCTCTCGCCAGTAGGGGGTGCGTGAAGCCGCCCTCCGCACCTACTGTCTAGGGCTCCCAGGTCTCAGGTCCTGAACCCTTGCCCGGGCCCCCAGGCCTGCCTCCCTGTGCCAGGGCCACATGGTGTGGCCTCTGCTGGTGGCCTTCTTGCCCTGGATCATTATTGTTTTCCCTCTGGACTGTGAGCCTCGCTGGGGTGAGTGCTCTGAATCTCTGGCGTGACAGCGTTTTGTGTAGCCATTTGGGAACTGCTGGAGGGTGGCCGAGTGAGTAAAGGACTGAAGGGAACCAGGCAGGAAGGACAGAGGAGCCCTACACGGTGTTACCGTTTGCAAAACTCCAGATGAGCCCTCCCTGAGATGGCACAGGACCCAGCTGCCCTGTCCTAGGCACGTGGCCGCTGGTCCACGCCCACCCAGATCTGCTGTGGGAAGGGCATCCCTTACTATTCTGAGGCGTCACTGGTGAATCCTGTCTTTAGGCACAGGGCCAGCAGGTGGTGTGGAGGTTAGGGTGGCTGGATCCCACATGGCCAGCTGCGCGGTTTGAGTCCCGGACATGGCAGCTTGAAAATCACACCAGGCACGTGTGCGAAAGTGGCCAAAGTCCCCCAGGGAGGATGAAGGAGAAGGGATATCGCGGTGTGGCCATGCCCCCAGGGGGTGACTTCTCACTTTCCCTTTCTCACTCTCTCTCTCCGTGAGTGCATACACCCTTATAGCAAACTAAAAAAAAAGAAGAAAATTGTCACATAGCTCTGCTGCTTTCCCTGTTTTGCAGAGTGAAACATCTTTCAACCTAATATCAGAAAAATGTGACATCCTATCAGTTCTCCGAGACCATCCTGAAAACAGGATTTACCAGAGGAAAATCCAGGTGAGCAAAGGGGATGGAGAAAAGGATGCTAAATTGAGGGGGCCGGGGCTGGGAGCAGAGAAGGGGTTCCACTTCGAAGGCAGTAAACATTGATAGCTTGGACCAGGCTCCTGGGCAAATGAAAGAACTCCCAGAATATTTTGATGTTGGATATTTGCCTTAATGAGAAATCATCTAGTCACAAAAAAAGAGATAAATATATATGTATTTTTAAATTGACACTCGTGGCCAGTGGGTAGCATGGTGGTTGGGACACTGGACCCCAACACGGTCGACCATAGTTTGAGTCCCAGGCCCAGCGGCTTGCATTCTCATTATCCTCACCCCCCACCATGAATACATGTGCCCTATAGCAAATTAAAATAACAACAATAATAATAAAGAAATAATTCTTTTTTAAAAAGTTGAAAATAATTGAGGCACTGTCCTAAATGCTTTATCTCCTCACTTCGTTACAACTCCGGCAAGCACGTACGTTATCTGAGGCCTAGCACACAGCGGTGGTCAGGACAGCGCGGGTGGCTGAGCCTGGCAGCCCCGTCTCCCAGGCTGCCTTCTTGCCTCTGTACTGGGGGCCCTTGCAGGAGAGGAGGCCCACTCCACCTGGGCCAGGGGAAAGGGGAGACTTGCTGGAAGGCCGCGGGGTGACTCACAGCATGGGCGGAGGAGGAGTGGCCGCCCTCCCCACCTCGCGGCCCCACACCGCTGCCACCCGTGCACCTTTCTGCAGAGCAGGCTTGCCCTGGCACCAGCAGAAAAGGCTGCCCTGGCCCTTCACATTCCCACAGACGCAGCACAGTGGCCACGGGTCTCAGGCACTTATCCAGAGAAACTGATGGGTCCAGAGAGGGTCAGGGTCACCATGTGATGAAAACGTGGCCGTGGGCCCCCTGGGGCAGGAGCAAGGTCTGGGTGGCAGAGTGACCCTGTGTCACCTGGAGTCCCCGTGGGAACTGAGAACAGGCTCCCCAAGGAGCACTCCCCGGGCACCTACCCCAGCTGGGCCTGCTTGTCTCTGAGTCTTCTTCTGGCTGTAGTGGGAGCAGGGCCTCCCTAACCTCTAGAAAACCATCCTCTGCTGTCGAAAGCTCCATAGTAGTCCCCCCCCAAACCCCTCCACCATTTCAGAGCAGAGTGGAGGAGGCGGTGGCAGGGGAGGACTACCCAGACTGCACAGCCGGCCCCGGAGGCCCTCCCCTGGGACTCTGCAGCCTCCCTCCCGCCCTGACGGCACACCCCCCGCCTCACTGCTCTGCCGGCCAGCTCTTGCTCCTCAGAGCCCGTCCTCCACGAGGCCCTTCCAGACTTCTGCAACGTGGCACGAGGCCAGTGCTCTGGCACCTTGCCTGGTGCTCCCTTGTCCTTCTGTCCCCATCCTCCAACTGTGGGCCTTCCCTGTGAGAATGGGCTGCCTGGGGCAGGGACGGGTCCTCAGTGCCTGGCACACAGGACGCACTTGACGAGTTTTTCTGTCTGTGGAATGCATGGAGGGAGTGCGGCCTTATTGGGGAGAGCTGGGGTGCTGGGCCTGGCCGGTGCCGGGTGCCACACAGGGGCACTGCTGCCGCACACACCCACATCCTCGCTCTCCTCCCACAGGAACTCAGCAAAAGGTTCACCGCCATCCGCAAGACCAAAGGGGACGGGAACTGCTTCTACCGGGCCTTGGGCTATTCCTACCTGGAGTCTCTGCTGGGCAAGAGCAGAGAGATCCTCAAGTGAGTGGGCAGGAGGGACGCTCAGGGGGGCTCCTGGTTCTCGAGGCTGTGCTCTCTGGCTCGGTCAGCTCTGAGGCTCTGGAGGGTGTTTCCTCCTGTCAGGCTGGACAACCCAGGGAGTAAGTTGGAGGGCTTCCTGGCAGAGGCGTTGGAGCGATCACTGAGCAAGTCAGGAAAAGCTGCAAAGTAATCCCAGCTGTGGCCTGTATAGTATCTGTGCATACGCACGACGACGCACATAACCTCGAAAGCATAGTCATAGTCAATAATAAGGAAATGATGAGTTCTGAACGGTTTTTTGAGAGATTTTTTGCTATAGGGTGCATGTGCTCGCTGTAGAGGCAGAGAGAAAGAGAGCGAGAGAGAGAAAGCAGGAAATCGCCCCCCCAGGGGTTGGCCGTGCTGCAATCCCTTCTCCTCCGTTCTCCTCTCAGGATTTGGGCACACATACACATGTGCTTGGCATGAGTTTCAGGCCCCTGGGTCAGGGACTCAAACCGCAGTCGACCATGTGGGAGTCCAGTGCCTTAACCACTATGCCACCTGCTGGCCCCAGAGTTTTACTGCCCGTTATTTAGTATACCTTATTTCATTATAAGCTTACACCATTTGAGTTTTAATCGTGCCACGTTAACACCTGGCTGGCAAGTCTCGAAAGTGTACCTGGTAAAGAGCTCTCCTGTGATGGGTCTCAGCTGGCTCTAGCCCACCCTGGGAAGTGCACCCCTGGCAGAGGGTCGGGCAGGTGCCAGTGGGCGAGTGTGTTTCAGGATAGACTGGAACTGAGGCTGGGGGGCAGACGGGGCCCTCCCCTGGACATCTCTGTGAGGAGCTGTGTCCTGAGGGCAGTGGGGGCCAGGCAGGTCTGTGAGGAGAAAGACGGGGGAGTGGGGGAGGCTGAGCATGGTCCGTGCCAGAGATGGTGATGAAAACACACCACAGGGACAGGGAGGGCCAGAGTCAAGAAAGTCTCAAAAGGTAGAATCCACATGCCCTGGGAGTGGGAGGTGGCTGCCTCAGTCTCTTCCTCTGTGAAATGGGTGCGGTACCTACGGCTATGGTCTGTTCTGGGCTGCTGTAATAAAATACCACAGACAGGGCAATTTAAAAACCATAGAGTTCTCATGGTTCTGGAGGCTAGGAAGTCCTAGGTCAAGGGGCCGGCATCTGGTGAGGACCTCTCTACTGTCATCCCACGGTGGAAGTCAAAGGTCAAGAGCGCATGCGATGGCTGGGGGAGAGGGACACTCATCCTTTTATGAGGGACCTGCCCCCACAATAACAGCATTGGTCTGTTTATGAGGACGGAGCCTTCACAGCCTACTCACCACTGAGGGACTCCCCTCAATTCCTCTCTCAGTTGCACTGAGGGTTCAGTTTGGGGGCACATTCAAACCACAGCACCCACTTCCTGGGGTCACTCACAGCAGGGAGGACAGAGCAGGTCAGTGTGGTCAGCCATAGGCAGCTCCTTCACCCGGCAGGGACAAAGCCCTCCTCCGTGTGTGGGAGGGGTGTCGTGGGTGCAGCGGGTTGGGGTGGACGGTGACAGTCACCATGTGCTCACTGTGTTCCTGTAAGTGTCTGGTCTGCTCCCCTTTAGGTTCAAGGAGCGTGTACTGCAGACCCCAAATGACCTGCTGGCTGCTGGCTTTGAGGAGCACAAGTTCCGAAACTTCTTTAATGCTGTGAGTTCCCCTGGCCACGGTGACTGGGGCACCAGGTCCTTCCAGGCTGGCAGAGCAGACAGGAGCGGACACTGGCTGGACGCCCCTGCACAGCCCATGCCCTGGGGCTGTGCCCTTTCTGCTCCTCCTGGCTGGAGAAGCACAGGGGGTTGCTTCCTGCTGGTGGGGGTGGTGTGGGCACCGGCAGCCCAGGGGCCTGCCCCCCCTCTGGGAGAAGGCACCTCCTTTAGCCGTTCTGTCCACCCCAGGCCTCCCCATCTGGTTAATGGAGGCCATGGGGTTTGGAGGACTCTCCACCCCTGCAGATCCAAATGTGTATATAAGAATCCCAGCCCAGAGAGCAATGGCAGGAGCCTCAGCTGTCCTAGGCATGCCTCTGGGTGAAGATAGGAACTAAAGTACAGTCGCCCGTGGTATTCACAGGGGATTGGTTCCAGGACTCTGAAGATGCTCAAATCCGTTATGTAGAAATACACAGTATTTGCATATGACCTGTGCACGGCCTCCCAAATGCTTTAAATCATCTCTAGATAACTTAGAATACCTAATGTGATGTTATGTAAATATTTGTTAAACTATATCTGTATTCTTTTTTTTTTTTTTTTGAGAGGTTTTTCTATAGGGTGTGTGCGTTCGCCAGAGAGAGAGAGACAGAGAGACAGAAAGTGAGAAATCACCCCCGGGGGGATGGCCGGGCTGCAATCCCTTCTCCTCCATTCTCCTCTTGGGATCTTGGGCATGCACGCACACGTGCCTGGGACTCAAACTGCGGTCGACTACCTGGGAGTCCAGTGATGTAGTCATTACACCATCTGCTGGTCCCAATATATATGTATGCTTTTTATTTATTTATTTAAAAATATTTTTGATCTGGGGTTGGCTGAATCTACAGATGCTAAACCTGAAGCTGCAGGGACCGGCTGTATTTCTAAGTCCAATTACTTAGCTTTGAAGCTGAGATTGACTCACAAATGCAAAGACAGAAGTGCTCCCTGAGGGAGCCCGGGAGGGAGGGGCAGGGCTTGCCCGCCGGGCTGACCTCTGGCGGGTGCAGTTTTACAGCGTGGTAGAGCTGGTGGAGAAGGATGGCTCGGAGTCCAGCCTGCTGAAGGTGTTCAACGACCAGAGCTCCTCGGACCGGATCGTGCAGTTCCTGCGCCTGCTCACGTCAGCCTTCATCAGGAACCGAGCAGACTTCTTCCGACACTTCATCGATGAGGAGATGGACATCAAGGACTTCTGCACTCATGTAGGTCCTCGGGGTCTCAGGCCCCCCAGCCCTGGGCTCTGCTCTCGTCTCTGTCCTACAGACTTCAGCACCACCATGCCTAGCCAGGGGACGAGGGTGTCAAGTCTACACTTGGCATTCAGACAGCACTAGGTCCGAAAGCTGCAGACAGGTCCTGCTTGAGCGGCCTGAACTGTGTGACTTGGGGCAAGTCACTTCCCTCCCCTGGGGATTCCCCAGCTGAAGAATGAGGGCTTTGGGCTGACCTGTGGGTGGTCAAGTCCCCGCCCAGTGTCACAGCTGCCCTGGGCAAGCTTTGTGCATGATCTCTGCTGCGTCCCCGAGAGTTACTGACACTGACCCGTCGGGCGGTTTTCATCTTATTTCTCTTGGAAAAACAGAAGACCCAGGCCCTGGGCTCTTACTCTTGCATTGCGACATAAGCAGGCGTGGCGGCCACCCTCTTCATGTGGGGCACACCCAGCTTGCTGCTGTCTCTGCCAAGATCTCCCCGTTGTCTCTTCAGCATCTAGACCCACTCGCGTGCCCACTGACCTGGGCTCTGTAAGCACTTGAGCTTGGAATCCCTGATGACAGGGTCCTTTTAACTCTGATTCTTTGCTGCCAACCTGACCGATTCCTGCCCTGCCCTTTCCAGATCCCTCAAGGTAGCGACCTCTTCTCAGATACGTTTTATCCCACAGTCGAATAAAAGGCCTAGGTTCAGGCCCTGCTGTCCCTGTGACTTCCAGCTATGCCGTTTCTCGCTAGCCTGCTTCCTGTGTGAAGGGAGGATGTCCGTCCCCACCTACCTGTGGTGGTTGTCAGGGTGATCTCCCCGCGTGGAGGCTCGGGCCATGTCTGTGAAGGCAGGACTGAACTTGCTCGTCCCTGCCAGGACTTCCTCCTAAGCTGGCGTTTGTTCATTTCGGCCTCTGCAGGAAGTGGAGCCCATGGCCATGGAGTGTGACCACATCCAGATCACCGCCCTGTCCCAAGCGCTGAGCATCGCCCTGCAGGTGGAGTACGTGGACGAGATGGACACCGCTCTGAATCACCACGTGTTCCCCGAGGCCGCCGTCCCCTCCGTGCACCTGCTCTATAAAACATCCCACTACAACATCCTTTATGCAGCCGATAAACACTGATTCATTTTAAGTGATGCAGTGGAACCTGTCACCTAACGGGACTTCATTCTGCATGGAACTTTCCGGCTTTTTAGTTTTTTAAGCAATGTAGACTGTAGCTAGAAAAGGTACAGCCTTTTGGACAAAGCCACTGGGAATGAGGCCTAGCCATTTTGAGCTGTGGTAACTTGGTGGTATTTTCAGTATTTATTGTGATGATCAAGTGCTTTTCACGGGGCCTAACCCTGGCTCTGCACCCCATTCCCCGAAAGACCTAGGGTGGGTCGCTTGCCCTCTGGGGACCTGTTTCGTCAGCTGGAAGAGGTTCTCACCAGTGTTGATGCTCTGTTGCCTAGAAACGGGGACCTCTGGTTTCTCTTTACCAGGGGCAGTGCCTCTCTGTAAGGGAAGAAGCTCAAGGCCAGCTATTTGGACCCAGTGACTTACCAGATATACAAAGTCCAGTCAGTTGAACTGGGCTTTGGTGGCTGGCGGACTGGCATGTTGGCCTGTCAAGGCCGACTCGAATGTGAGGTCTTCAGTGTGGTTCCAAAACCATTCACGATGGGTGTTTTCCCACCCCTAACTGGAGAAAAAGAGACTTTTATGCCAAAGACGAGAAAGGGGCCGCTAGCCTTCAGCATGAAGCTCAGGTTGTTGGGGCCCCCTCTGTCTCAGGGCCGAAGCTGCCTGCCTTTCGAGCCTGGGCCCACCAGGGTTCTGCTCTCAGCTCCACCTAGACAGGCTTGAGACAGACTCTGGTCTGGACTGGAATCCATGTGCTTCTGTCTGGGCCCAGGAAGCTGCAGCTGTTCCAACACCCTCAACAAACCCTAGAGGGAGAGTCTAGGTCCTCTGCGGGTGGAGCCATCCACACTGACTCATGCAGCTGCCTGTGGCCTCTGTCCCTCTCCCCGTCTTCCGTCTTTACTGGCTCCCGTGAAGTTAGGTGGGAGAGACAAGCCGCGGAACAGGCAGTGGGGATTTCCCTTGTGGCACCTGTCTGAGGAAGTGCTGAATGAGGACGCTTCCCCATCTTCCACTGGACGTGTCCCCTAACTGCCTCGCCAGCTGCCTCAGGGCCTCTGAGACTCCACCTGAGCTGGCAGGCAAGATGGCGCCAGTGGGGACCCAAACAATGGCTGGGCTGAGGGGCTACAGGAGGAAATGGAAACGCGGGTGTGGGGTTGCCCTGTAGGTCCTCCCTTAACTGAAGACCTGCTCCACGCAGGTTTCGCTCTGCAGGGTCTTATTAGGCTCTACTGGTGCTGCTGTGACTCCGCTGGTCACCAGACGCCTGAGGACCGAGGAGCAAACCCCGAGTCCCGGCACAGCGTCAGATCTGTGTTACCCTCCTGCCTTCGTGGAGGGCCAACAGCACTCAGGGTGCTTTAATTCCAGGCAGGGATCCTGGTTCTCACACTGCCCTTGGCTGGAATTTGGACTCAAGGGCTCAAGCTAAGTGACTATGCCACCTTTCCCCAGGAATGTAAACCTGGCCCTAGTCCCCGTTTGGTGTCCACCCTGCTCCGAGTGGGAGGGCTGGGCTACACGGCCAGTACACTGGGCGAGCAGGGACAGTTAAGTGAGTTGTGAATACCCTCCTCTTTGCCAGACGTCTCCAGGGAGTCCCTGTGTCCAAGCTGAAGGGTGTGAGCTTGCGCAGTGCCCGACTGATGCCCCAGCAGTGCTGCGGGGTTGGAAGGTGGGCCCTGGGCCTTCCAGCCAGCATGGGTGCCCCTGCTCTGGCTGTGGCTCGGTCCCCAGAGCAGCACTCCCCAGGCAGACCAGCTGGAGAAGTCCCATGTGCATCTTGCCTAGGCCACGCTTCCAGGGCACAGAACATGCCAGCTTATGCGGGACCCTCTCAGGAGAGAGGGTTGGTTTAGAGCAGGATGCCCAGCTCTGCCAGTGGCGGACCTGGTTAGTATGTTCTCACTCCGCTTTCCCTCTTTCCCCAAAACACTGGTCAGAAACGCTCGTTCCCTCCGCATGTGCCCTCAGCAGTCCCTATGGAGGGAAAGGGGTGGCAGGATGCGGGAGCTGTTACGGCAGTTGTCCGCGGTGGCACCTTGCTAGTGACAGCACTTGCTGGCAACCACTTCCTGGGCGCTTTCCCCCTCGCCCCACTGAGCTACCTCTTTCCAGACTGAAAGCTGGAAGGAAAGTTGCTTTGAGAGCTTGTCCTTACAACCCCAGTTTATTCCCTTCCAAAGGGAATCTTAGAAACCAATGAGAATATTAAGCAACAGAAAGAACAGTCCTTGCTTTTGACTGGGTGCCTTTAAAAAAATTTTGCTAGAAGGTGCACGTGCCTGCTGGAGAAGGGGAGAAAGAGAAGCGAGAAAGCACCCCCATGGGGGATGCCATGCTGCAATCCCTTCTCCACTTCTCCTTTTGGGATTTTGGGCACACATTTTCGTTCACCCACGGTCTAGGACTCGAACCGTGTCATCAGCCATGTGGGATGCAGCAGCCTTTGCCACAGCTGGCTCACCTATTTTAAGCACAAAAGGCTGAACGACCCAAGTTCAAACCTGTTTTGCCACTCATCAGCTGTTTGGCCTGAGCCAAGTCACTTCACTTCTCATCCCCAATTCCCACATTTGTGAAACGGAGATAATACCAACACATTAAAAAGGAACGAGATTCTGGGTGCACACAACCGCCATACCTGACACTGTAAGTGCTTCACCGTGGATGGTCCCTAGCCCACCCTCCCCAGTGGAGAGCGGAGGGCACTGCCTGATAGGGAGACGCCACTGCAGCAGTGGCTCTGGCTTTCCCAACAGGAGCTGCAGGGAACAGGACGAGTCTCAGAGCCACACACTGCCATCCTGGGCAGAAGGCAGCGCTGACTTACTGAGTGACTGCCAGGCGCCCCAAGCCCTGTGGATTGTGGACTAAACCCTACCACTCCCCTGGGCAGTAGGTGAAAACATTAGCATTAAAATGGTTCCTCCAACAAGTGTTGTCCTGGCTGCTTCTTTTTAAAAGAAATATTATTCAAATTGACCAAAGAGAAAGCAAGTTGCCAGGCCCAGGACTCGAACCAGTTGGCCATGTGGGAGTCCAGCACCCCAACCATCATGCCACCTGCCAGCCCGTCCTGGCTTAATACTGGGTATCTGGTGTGCACCAAAGAGCAACACTATCCTCCCTAGGGGGTTGTGTATGTGAGTGGATTGGCTGGAGAGACCCTTGGGGAGCCCACACACCTCACCAGGTGAGAAAGCGGAACCACCTGAGGCTGGCCCTACCTTTAAACACCTACTTACTTCACCCTCTGAAAAGAACCTGCTGTTATAGGGCACAGGCAGGACAGAGTCATCAGGAGATCCACTTCTGGCTCGTGACAAGGGGTCTGAGCCACTCATGGTGCTAAGGGACCTTGAGCCTGTTTATTAACTCCACTGACCTCCACTGTAGCATTTGGAAAATGGAGGGTCCCCTCTTGTCCTCTGATAGCTGTCAGTCAGGACCTGACCTCATAGGCTGGTTTCTCTCTTCTAGGTCACCCATCTCACTGGGGGGGGGGGGGGGGGGGGAGTAGGGGGAGGGGACATTCCTTGGCAACATTGTTGTCTAAGGCCAAAGAAGTTTCCTGAACTTGCCCTAGGCCCAGAGGAGACCCTGAGTTCTAATCCTAGCTCTGCTCCTTGGCTGCTTTCTGACTCTGAGCAAGTCTTTTTTTTTTTTTTTAATAGAGATTTTTTTTTTTTTTGCTATAGGGCATATGCACTTGCCAGGGAGATAGACAGAAAGTGAGAAATCACCCCCCAAGGGGGATGGCCACATCACAATCCCTTCTCCTCCATTCTCTTGTCAGGATCTTGGGTACACACACACATGCGCCCTACACACTAGTGAGTTTCAAGCCTCTGGGTCTGGGGCTTGAACTGTGTCAATGAAGTGGGAGTCTAGCAACATAACCACTAGGACGTGCTGGTCCCCTGAGCAAGTCTTACCCTCTGGGTGTCAGCTTCCCCAACACTAAAAACGGTATTAAGACTTACATCTCAGGGCTCTGAGGAAGACTAAAAGAAGAGGAGCCCATGGCACTGAGGGGGGCCACAAGAGGAGCACTGTCCCCTCCTGGGGGCTCAGGACCTGCAGGACACGCAGAGGTGCTCCAGAATGGGGAACGTAAAAGGTGCTGCAGGCCGAGGCGAGGAGAGCCTGTTAGGCACAAAGCCTCAGGTAGTAAGAGAAGGGGTGCATGAAACTGTGGCAGGGGCCTACTGTGTCATGCGAGGGGACCAGAGACGAGGCTGGGGCCAGACCCCAAGGGCCTCACTCACCGTACCAGCAGACTGCTAGCGAGCTCTGCACTGCGAGGGAAGCCCACACAGCAACCCTTCCCTGCCCACCTCCCAGGGAGGCTCAGGCAAGACAACAGTTGGAGGTGAGGGAGAGTGAAGCTGGGGTGCCGCTGTGGGGAAGCCTGGGAGCACATGCCAAGGGCCCGGTGGCAGTGTTCTGCAGTGACCCACAACTCTGCGCCTGCAGCCCCACCCACGCTGCCCCATGCTGGCTTTCTGCCAGAGCCTGTGTCACTGTTCCTGCCCTATCCAGGGCCTGGCACTGTGCCAGCTCAAGGGAATCGCTAAGTTAAAGAAGAAAAACTGCACTGCCACCTCCATCATTGGCTAAAAAACTCAGTACAACCCACTGGCTCTGAACATTACATTTTATTTAGGGATTTGAGCTGAACGCGAGAAGCCTGTAAACACTGGATACAGAAATACTAAGCTGCTGCATAAAATTCCTGCTCCAAAACAAGGCAAGTCTGCATGAGGGCTCTCCTGCTACGAGGTGGAGAGGAAGAGGGAGACTTTCCTAACGGGGTGACGTGAAAGTAGAACGGAAGGGTGGGAGGGAGTTCTCACACACGACCAGAGGACAGACACCACTGCAGTCACCGACACGCTCGGGCGGGCAGTTAATCTGCGCTGGTACTTGGCTGTGGCTGCTGCTCCTGCGCTCGGGGCGGTGGCTGCCGCCTCCTCTTCTTCTGCTTGGAGAGGCAGCTCAAAGCCGACTCGCCATTCCTCGGGGCAGACACCTGTGGGGGCAGCTTGCCAGACTGAGTTGGATACTTGGTTTTCAGGTCCTCTTTAAAGAGTGGCTGGGAGAGCAGGTGGCGTAGCTCCTTTTTCAAGATCTTCATTTGCTTTTGTCTCCGACGCTCTTCTTGCTCGTCAGCTTTTCTTCCTTGAAACACAACGCAAAAAAATAAAAAAAGATCTAATTTACTATGATTCATAGAAACATTTTGTTTCCCTGACGGAAAATCGAATGAAAAATGTTTTAGGAAGACCAGGCAGGCAGGGGTCAAAGTTCTCTAATGGTGGCTTCACAGGAAGTGTACACTTCCAACTTCTAACCATTTTAGGAGAGATAGCCAGGATCACTCTGCCCTTCATTCCTCATGAAAATCCTCTAATGCAGAAATTGTCTTATCTCACGAGAGAGAGAGAGAGAGAGAGAGAGAGAGAGAGAGAGAGAGAGAAAGTGTGCAGAGCCAGCAGGTGGCAAAGTGGTTAAGTTGCTGAACTCCCACATGTCCGACTGTGGTTCAAGTCCTAGATCTATCTGGTGGCTTGCTTTCTCACTCCCCCACCCCTCTAGTGAGTACATATGTACCATAGCAAAAAGTAAAAATAATAATAATAAATTAAAAAAAAAAGGCAGAGAGAGAGAGAGAGAGAGAGAGAGAGAACATGTTCACCCCCCTCCCCAAATGGAGCATGGTCACACCATAATCTCTTTTTCTCTCTCCATTCTATGAGGATTTGGGGCATGACTAGGACAGCGTGTTTTTCAACCTACTGGGCCTATATCTGAATCGTGGTCAACCATGTGTTATACAGCGCCTATGCACTTCACCGCTGTGTTATGGGACTAACCCGCCACAAACTTTTTTTTTGTTATAGGGCACCTGAGTTAGTGGAGAGTGGAAGGGAGAGAGAAAGTGAGAAATCACCCCTCGGGGGGATGGTCACATCATATTCTCTTCCATTTTCCTCCCAGAATTTTGGGAACACATGCCTAAGTACCTGGTGTGATTTTCAAGCCACCAAATACAGCCGTGTGGGAATCCAGCACCTTAATCACTACACCACCTGCTGGCCTCTCCACAACTTCTGAAGTCCCCTCATACTTGGGGTGGAAGGAGCAATGGCTATCATTTGGTGCTGTCGTCCGAGCAGAGATTCTACCACTTCTTAGCCTCGGGTGTTTCCTGAGCAGTGACCATGCATATCCATCCCTGAATCCTTAGCTCCGGCCCATAAACACGCATGGGCTCAGGAACTGCCGGGAAGTGGAGCTGTTTTGCTGCACAATATGCTTCTCTCCATGAGCCGCTAATTCCTGTATGTAAAAGGATAATGATTCCCACTGTCCTCATGTCATGCAGTTATAGAGAAGAGATGATGACATGGAAGTGCTTTGTCAGCTTGGAGGGCAGGGGTGGCAGCAACAGAACAACTTAAAACATGTTAGATACTTCTATTTACCATGCCCATACACTGTTACCCACACTTCATATACCTGTATCAGTCTTCACACCCACCCCGGGGGGGCTAGTTTACTACCCCCATTCCATAGTGAGGAAACTGCAGTACAACAAACAGGCTAAATTTAAGACGGGTTAAACAACTGGGTCACACAGCCAGGGAAGGGAACGGGCACAGGCAGGCTGGATGCAGAGCTCCAGACGGAGACAGGCTAGAGAGCGGGAACAAAGGCCGAGGGCATTAGGCTCATTTAGGGCCACAGCCTGTCCGCAAAGAAGGAAAGGATGTCTTGCTGACTGACAGGACGCACAGTAGTGAGCGGTTCCAACAAGGCAAAAGGTGAAGGAATAAGAAAAGCAAAGCTGAGCGCACCTTTCCCCCATTCCCACCAGCTCCAGGGCTTACCTTTATACATCTCTTCTTCCAGCTCGATCTCCAGGGCAGCCGCTGCCTGCTCAATCCAAGAGTTGTGCAGACAAGCCTGGAAGTTCCGATACTCGGCTTTCTCTATCTGTCGAGCTAATCGGATTCGCTCCTAGAGGAAAGGAACAGAAAGTACATGTGGCAGAGGGTTTAGGACTCTGGAAAGCAAATGCCCACTTAAGTGGTTTCGATGAGCTCTAAAGATCAGTGGTGTGAGACAGACAGCTCAGCTGCTTCTGAAATGTGTTCGTTTTGGTTCCTGGTGAAAGACCCGAGGGCAATCACACGTGCAAGTGCACACAGGCAAGCACAGTCCCAGCCTGACCTACAGATGTCCAGAGTGATCTCTTCCCCAGATGCCATAGCTGGCCTCCAGTGTAGCTAAGACATCTTAACTCTTGCTCATTTGTTCTGGGGTGATACTACAGTGACATAATGCCTCAAGAAAATGGAGAGATCTTGTGCCAGAGCAGCTCCTAATCTTCATGAGAATTCTCTGACTCCCACCTTTCCTCTTACTGATTTCCCCCAAAGCCAATATTCCTTCTGGGCCAGGGGAGCCAATGGTCCTTGAACTGGCTTTTGTCAAACTATGACCTTGGTAACAGTGAACTAGTCCTTCTGGTGGCTCCGGCTTGAAGTGAGAGCTGAAGACAAGGTGACCCTGGCTTCCCTCCCTTTCGGCTCTGCCCACCTCTGCATGGCAGTCATGGCATCAGTGGTTGGGGACAGAAGTGTCGGGCTGCCAAGATGCTTTTACTCTCTCCCTCCCTGGAATTCCATCTTTTCTGTGCCCCTCCACAACTGTCTGCAAGAGGCCTGGGTGAAACTTCTTTTCCCAACATAATCATACACCCACTAATTCCATGGTGCTCCGTTTATCCCCAAACTTTTTCTTTTTTTTTTTTGAGAGGTTTTCGCTGTAGGGCGCGTGCGCTCGCCAGACAGACAGAGAGAGACAGAGACAGAAAGCGGGAAATCAACCCCCAGGGGGGATGGTCACGCAGCAATCCCTTCTCTTCCATTCTCCTCTCGGGATCTTGGGCACGCATGCACATGTGCCCAGCATGAGTTTTAAGCCACTGGGTCCGGGACGCGAACCACGGTCGACTACAAGGGAGTCTAGCGACATAGCCATTATGCTAACTGCTGGTTCCCTATCCCCAAACTTTTATCGGGGCCAGCAGGCGTGTGGTGGTTAAGGTGCTGAACTCCCACATGGCTGACCGCAGTTCAAGTCCCAGACCTGGTAGCTTACCTTCTGTTTAGTCAAATTTAAAAAAAATAATTCTGTTAAAAAATGTATTTGTTTTGGGAACCAGCAGTTATAGAGCGCACATGCACACATGTGCACAAAGGAAAGGGAATCACTGAGCTGCTGTGTACTGTCAACCTAAACAGGCAGACTAAGGAAATAACGTCAAGCAACAGTTCATCTGGGCATAAATCTGAGGGCCCAGATGACCACATTCAGGTTGTTCCAAACGCCCTCAACAGGGTCTTGTCACATTGCAATCCCCTTTCCTTGGCCCTCAGGATCTCAGGCAGGGTTTCACATACTCGGTGGGTATTCAAGCCTACCCAGGGATCTGCACTGCAGTCACCACGTGGCTTCCGACGTGGTAGTTCGGTCTGTTATCTGAACTTCAGCACAGTGAGCCTCCGTGGAGGAGAACCCAGCTGGCTTTGCTCCCTGACACACTGTGGCCCACAGTAAGCAGCACTTACCCGGTGATGCCTGCTGAGTTAAAATGCAACCCCAAAGGTAGGGCTTGCTGGCACCTGCTTTAGGGATATGCCAAACCTTTACTACTTACTTCACTACTTTACACGGCCCACAACCCTCTGACAGGATGTCCTGGCAGCCACGCCCACCAAACTGGTCAGTGGGGGTGATGAGTGGAGACTTCAGGGACAACCACGAAGAGATGGTTTGGAGAGAAAATGCCACACGGTTTTGGTCACTCCCCTCTCCTCCTCCCAGGCAGAGTGCTTCCAAGTCTCTCAGCTGCTGGCACCCAGGGGCTCAGCTGTGTGTCATGGCAAAGTGCTGTGAGGGGGCAGCAGGAGCCTTCGTCAACATCAGAGTTTCAACTTTCCCTTTTACCTTGACTGCATCCATGTACTTTGTCTGCACAGGGAACAGTGGGATATCCTCATCTTTCTTGAGGGTTTTGTAGATCTTCTTAAAGTTGATCACATCCTCAGGACCAATCAGCATCAGGCTGAGGCCCTCATTGGTAGCTCGAGCAGTTCGACCACTTCGGTGGACGTAGATCTCTGAGGTACGAGGAACCTGCCAGAGGAAGAACTGGGAGGTCGATGCCCAGCCACTGCCCAACACTGCTCTTCCCTCCAGGCCCACCCTCGCGCTGGACCCTTCTCCCTCCCAGCCAAGAGAGAGAAAGCTTTCCAGCATCACAGACCAATCGAGCCCTTCTCACTTAGTCCCACGTTCAAGCTATCCCCAGGCTCTGAGCTCATTCACTGTGCATGCTCCGCCCTCCGATGACCCCAACCCTGGATCAGGTCCTCACGATCATTCAGCACGACCGTGCCAGTCACTTCTCATTTGTCTCCCATCCTCCCCCACTCGCCAGCGCCAGTCCAAGGCTGCCAGTGTCATCTTCCTCAGTTTCAGCTCTGACCCTCATATCCCTCCTGCTAAAGAAATGCACTGGTTCTTCTTCAACTCTGCACTGACGACTGATGATGGCAATCACAAGCAACATTTCATCAGACCTTACTCTGTGCCACACAACTCTAAGCACTCTACACATATTATCCCATGTATTCCACATGGCAATTTATGAAATAGATGCTTTATAAATATTCATTTTTTATGTAAAAGAAAACTAAAACAGAGAGGTTAAGCTATTGCCCCTAGGTTACCCAACTAAATGGTGGAGCCAGGATTCAACGGAAGCAGTCCCGCTCCAGACACCATGCTAACTCCCACGCACGCTGCCTCCACTCCAGTACACACTGGCTCTATCACCCACAGAAAAGGTGGCACGAGTGCCGACACCTCCCCCAGTACTGTGGCACTGTGAAAGTTGGTGAGAATCCGAATGGTAAACACTGACTGAACCTAGGGGACAGGAGGCATGGAGGAGGTGCTTACTCATGCAAACATTCCTAACAATAAAAACTGTTATTCAAAGAACTCTGTGCCAGAACCACACCCTGCACAAAGACCAGAGCAACTGATACAAGGACTACTTCTGTGAAAACACCTGTCCAGAGACTGGCTGTCCAACCTTGGACTGATGCCACCCTTGTTACTGACCCTGGCAGCCAAAATAGCTGGTAAGATCCTAACATCCCTCACCCCCACCTTGTGGTTTCTGCCTTAAGAACCTGCTTGAAAATTTAAGATCTCTGTGTGCCTGTCTGGGGTGGCCTGAACACATTCATCTGGGCTGCATGCCCACACTCCTTTCACTTGACATAGTTTGCCTTAGTCTACCTTTTTAAGTTGACAGCACACATCATAAACCAAGCACAATCGTTTATCGACTGGCCTCAGACACACCTCAGAATCTTTTCAATATAGTACTCTAAGCAGCCGCTACAAACTGGCTATAATGCCTCTGGACATGAGAGCTACTTGTCATTCTTCACTTACGGGATAAAAGCTCACTCCTCAACCTGACATCCAGGACCTTCAGTGACCTGTCCCCAACTTACCCCTCCAGCCTCAGCAACTACTACGACTCTCCCAGCATAACCTCTTCTCACTCCTAAGCCAACTGCCAACCTTCCAACACGTTCTTTCCTCCCTTTCTTACCCTGACATGTTCACATCCTCTCATCCTTAAATAATACCAAGCATCTGCTAGAAAACGCTTTCTAACCTTCCACACTAGAAGTTATCACTCTCTCCCACTGTATCATGGGGGTGGTCACCTCAGCTCAAGTGGATCTGATACTTCTCAGGGGCTGGGAGTGTCTTTAGTTGAGCGTGGTTTCTCTCACAATGGCTGACTCAGCACCGCCCACTCCCACCTCAAGGAAGAAAAGAAGAGATGTGCTAAACTGAGACTGATGCCTTATGATTTTTAAAAACACACAAAAAAGATTAAAGAGGAAAAAAAAGATGCCTAACAACTACCACCTATTGAAGATTTATACTGCGCTAGGCAGGTGCTTCCTCAGTATCAGCTCAAATAATTCTTATGATAACCATGTCGGGTAGGCAGCATTGCTGCTTCCAGGTTATTAATGACACTGAAGAACCGGGTAAAGAACCTCCCTAAAACTAACGAAGTACTCAAATCCCAGCAGTTGGGCTCAGAGCCCATACTCCTGGCTTTAACTCTACACGTCCCCATGCTAACACTGTTGTTACTCAACAGCAACTACTAACATTTAATAAGTACTCACATGTGCCAGGTGGCTTCCTAAGCCCTGTTCATGTATCCACTTATTTTACCTTAATGAGAACCCTAAGAAGCTACTATTATAACTCTATTTAACAAATAAAAACACTAAGGTATAAAGAGATTCACGAAGTTCCATAGCTAGGATCTGAGCCACAAGGTCTTAACTATCAGTCTTCTACTCTACACCAGTGTAACCAATTTACATGCTTAACTTACTGTGCCTGCTGTGTGGAAGAAACTAAGACTCTGGCCTGCCAAAATCAAGTATTACCTTGGAAAGAAGGGCCACCTGACATAAGACAATGCCAGTACGTGTTGGTGAGGCTACATCTCACCAGCATTCCAACAGAAGCAGCAGAGGGCACATGTTGCCAGTAGCATTCTCTGTTCCAGGGGCCTCGGATCAACAATTCCTCTTCCCTCCTCAACCTTTGCTTTAAAAATTCCTCACTGAATGCAGGGAGATGCCTTCAAATTCCCAAATGCCCTACCTGGTAATGGATGACGTGCTGGACTTTTGGAATATCCAGACCTCGAGCTGCCACATCTGTTGCCAAGAGAACACAGCTGTTGTGGAGAGAGAACACTCATTAATAACTGTAACTCACAGCTATCATTATCGAACTCTAAACACTACAATCCTTCACAGCACTATACAAGGCAATACTAATTTCCCTTTTAAGTTTCTAATATATGTGACTGGCTATTCAGTTGTGGAATCAAGCTCCAAACCTGGACCTCACTGACCCCAACCAACATGGTTACAATACTCTACAATTGTAATAGATCTCCTTCAGCGAATTAAGTGATGCCACACATTCTGGGTCAGCAATTCATCTGCTAACACCCTCTTGCTTACTCTTTCCAATTGCAGACTTCCTCACTCTTTCCCAAATCTGCTAAACATAGATTTACTTTCAAGCTTTTGCATTTGTTATTTCTTTTTTTGGAGAGGTTTTTCGCTATATGGCGCGTGCGCTCGCCAGTCAGAGAGAGACATAGAGACAGAAAGCAAGAAATCACCCCCCAGGGGAGATGGTCACGCCGCAATCCCTTCTCCTCTATTCTCCTCTTGGGATCTTGGGCATGCACACACACGTGCCCGGCATGAGTTTTAAGCAACCAGGTCCGGGACGCGAACCGCGGTCGACTACGTGGGAGTCCAGCGACATAGCCATTACGCTAACTGCTGGTTCCCACATTTGTTATTTCTTAAAGGGTCCTCCTTTGGATATCAATGACTCACTTCAGTCCTTTCTTTAGCTCCCTGCTCAAATTTCACCTCATCAGAGCAGATTCCCTAACCACGTGTATGTATGTACCCAATCTCCCTTCTCCATTCCTGGCTCAATTTACTTCTTACTTTTATTATTACTATTTTTTTGCTATAGGACGCATGCACTCAATGGACAGAGAGAAAGTGACTCAATGGACAGAGAGAAAGTGAGAAATCACTCCCCGGGGGGATGGTCACACTGCAATCCCTTCTCCTCCATTCTCCTCTTGGATTTTTGGGCATGAACACATAGGCACCTGGCATGTTTCTCAACCAGATTCAGGACTTGAACCACACAGTAGGCCATGTGGGATCCAGCAGCTTAACTACCACACCACCTGCTGGCCCTCAATTTACTGGATCATCGGAAAAGTCACGGCACATTTTTGCATAGAAAAACATGTCATGACTTTTCCAGCGACCCAATACTTCTTAGCACTTAGCACTATTTGCTATATTAATACTTTGCAACTTATCTCCCTCCAAGAATGTAAGATCCATGTGGGCAAGAACTGTGCATTACTCACTGTATATTATCAGCACCCAGAACTGAGCTTGGTTCATAGTAACACTCAATAAGTAGACACTGGGTGATGTTTCCTAACATGTGGTTCAAGAGACTCAAAAACATGAGCATGCCTCACAAGACTGGGATTCTCAGGGCCCCTCTGTGTTGTTGAGTTACAGCTGGAGGATGTGAAGAATGTGATACGTACTGAAGTTTATAAAACATTAAGTTCTAAGTCAGGATGAACAAACCATCTCTGTTTAAGGCCAGATCATAAAAATGTCCAGCGTGTGGGCAGCAGTCTTTGTGGTGACTACTCACTCTGCCATTTTGGTACAAAAGCAATTACAGATGACATGAACTGAAGCTTGTTGTGTTCCTATAAAACTACCATAAAAACAGTGGGTAAGATCGGGTCCAAGGACTATAGTTTAGCAAGCACATACTATGTGCCAGAGACTGTTCCAAATACTTCACATACGTAAATTCACAGCCACTTAATCCTCAAACAACCTGTTAAAATGGCTACTACTATTATCCCAATTACAAGAAAACTGAAGCACAAGGAAGTTAGATAACTTGAGCAACTAGGAACTGATAGAGCCAGGATCTGACCTCTGGCACTGATTTGAGAATCTGTGCCCTTGCTCGTTTGTCTTAGTCGCTGACATGCCACCCAGCTGAGGAAGGCCTAGAAACTTCAAGGGCCCATGAGTCACGGCCATGGCCGCATCAGCAAGCACTGGAAGCATCATGGAGACCAGGGTAATGCTGGTGGCATCCATCACCACAGGGTCAGCTTGGACAATTATCACCCAGGTTACTTTGGGAAGATGGCATGAGGCATTACCACTTAAAGAAGAACCAGAGCTTCTGCCCAGCTGTCCGTCAACCTTGATAAATTGTAGACCTTGGGCAGTGAGCAGACACAGGTAAATGTTGCCAAAAACAAATCTTCAGCAGAAGAGCTGAGGAGAAGATTAAGTGTGTGTGTGTGTGTGTGTGTGTGTGTGTGAGTTTTATTAATGCTAACAGTGCTTTTCAAAAAATAAACAAATAAATGAAAAGAATCTGCCCTTAACCATGAACTCATCCTACCTCTCAGCAGCAGTGACTGAATGTGATATTGTGTGTGTGAAAAGCCAGCACAGAATGCATCTATTGTGTAAGTGTTCAGAAATATTAACAGTATATATCATCAACACTACTTGTTATTATGGACGTTTCTACAGGGTATTAACAGGAAATAAATCTACTAAATGAGTTGTGACCTTGACAAAAGTTGTGCAAAAAGAAAAAAAAAAAAAAAAAAAGCTAGTAAGACCCCTATGACAGAAAGTAGCTTCCCGCCATTTTCCTATCACTCTGGCCCCCTTGACTGCAGCAGAAGGCTAGGACCCAGGGCAGGCCTGGCTTACTCTTCCAGACGAGCAAACTGCTCCAGGTTTCTGAGCCTCTGCTTCTGGTGCATGCAGGCATGTAGGGTCAACGGCATGATATCCAGGACTTTGAGGAGCCCAGAGAGGCGTTTGATGCAGGAGATGCTGTTGGCAAACACTAAGCTGCGGCCTGGGTACTGCATCAGGAAGTAGTACAGGTAGAAATCTTTTTCATCAGTCTCACAGTGTATCTTAGTCTCTGTCAGTGTCTCTACAGTGGCCTCATTTCTCGTGAGGTCAATGACCTTAGGCTTGCCTCTCATGCCAATCTTCTGCATGAGGAGGTCAAGTTTGGCAGTTTTGTCCATTTTCTTGGCGTGTTTCTTTTGAAGGATTCGAGCAGGCGTTTGATGTATCAGGGTCAGCGTGGCAGAAAAAACAAGTGTCTGTCTCTTTGGGTTGTACTGGGAGTCATTGAGCATCTCTAGCAGCTGTGAGAGCTCAGCAAAATGGCCTTTTTCAACCATTCGGTCAGCCTCATCCACAACCAGGCACCTGCAGATCCACAGAGACCCACATCACTGGTTAGTGGCAGGTAAAAAAATCACCTCAGCATAAGCCACTCCCTCTCCCCCAACACGCATACATCATCCCCAACAGGGCTTCACCCAATCTCCCTCATGCATGCCTAGTTTTCTAAAAGTCAGAGTGTGGATGATACCACACCATGGCACTTTGACAGGGAGAAGGCATGACGCACACATACCATGTCACCTCAGGCTCATTTGGAACAAAGGTTGGGGGTGGGGGAAGAGAGGTACTATGTCCCACCTGAGCTGCCGAAGGTTGCTCAAATGAGAGTGTTTTTCTTTAACTAGCTCCCACAGCCTGCCTGGAGTGGCGATCACAATCTCAGGATGGCGATTCAGCATCCTCTGCTGTTTCTGTGTGGACATTCCACCAACCAAAATAGCAGTTTTAATTCCTATGGGACATAAAACATAAAAATCTATCATTTAGTCTTGCTGTGATGTGCTTACATGGCTGGCACAGGTGCCCCAGGTCAGCAGAGGCAGCCACCAGCACAGCTCCTTGTTACAGGTGTGGATGCTAAAAGAGCTAGTCTGGCCTGACTATTGGTGCCATTCCTAGTGGGATTGCCAAGATCTGGGCCCCATCTACATCTCCAACCTCATTCCTTTCTACTCCCCATCCTCCAGTCACATGGAAGAAAGGGGTTATGAACAAAAGCGTATTTACCTAAAGCTCTGGGGAAACTGAGCAGTGGAGTATCACAATGCTGGGAAGGATTATCTGCAGCTGTGATGCACCTCCCCTAGGAAGCCCTTCTCATTCCCCTCAACTAGAGGTAATCTGACGCTCCTCTAATGCCTAGTGTTCTACTTTCCTCATGAGTGGAGGACTTCTCCAATGTACAAATGAACATACAGGACTGTGCAGGTAAAGCACTTAGCTAAGTGCCTTCCACATACTAAAAACTGGGTTAGTACCACTTTTTATTATAACATTAAAATTCCTACCAGTCTTTCTTGAAAGGAATTGCCTGGAAAAGCAAAGCTCTAATGCCTTAAAACAGAGGTCATCAATCTATGTCTTAAAGGTTTAGTAGTAAACATTATTGGCCTGCGGTCAAATGGTCTCTGTCACAACTACTAACTATACTCAGCTCTGTAGTACAAAAGCTGCCATGGACAGTATATAACCAAATGAGTTTGGGTATGTTTCAGTAAAGGCAGTTTGCCAACTCCTGCTCTAAGCATCCACTGTATCTAATAAATTAACCAATTTCCTATGCACCCAGAATGGCACTAGCTGTATCTCATCCTTCGAAGATTTGAGAAAATGTCAACCAATTTTCTGAAGGGCTTAATTCTCTTGCAGATGAGAATGGTTTTCCCTAGCGGGCAGGACCCACAGCCCTTTCATTTCTACCACACAGCATTAAGGATTTCCTCAGGAAATGGATATGAAATGGAACTAAACCTCACCTGTAAACTTGGCCACAGCATCAATATGTTGCTTGACCTGAACGGCCAGCTCTCGAGTGGGAGTCAGAACCAGTCCAAGCAGAGGATGCTTTGAATATGGTCTACAGGTGGCAATTTTGCCATCCAACTCTTGTTTTAATTTTCCAGTCTGCTGTTCATCAAGCTTTTCCTCTTCATCCTCATTCTGTTTGGAGACAGGCTTCTCCCTGACCAGGGAAGAAGGCCCTTCCTCAGCATCGTCATCACAGAGGAGCAGCATTTGCTCTGAAATCTTGCCTTTAGCCTTGCTGGCTGGTGCTCCAGCCTCAGCTTCAGCTTCGCTAGGCAGTGCTTCACTCTCAATTCCAGTCTCATTAGGCGACACTCCACTCTCAGTTCCGCCCTTATTTGGAGAATTAGTCTCAGATCCAGCCTCAATTCTGTTCTCTCCATGGAGCACCACAGTGTTATCTGAAATGGGGGCAGACTTTCTCTTCAGCCACTGCAATACTGCATGAATCATTGGAATGGCAAAGGCAAGAGTTTTCCCACTTCCTTAAAAGTAAACAAAACAAGCAATCAGTGTGAATCAACAGATGTATATGCCTTTTTATGGAATTCCTTCTTTTGCACAGAAGAAAGGACCCTGCAATAGCAAAGTGCCATTCTGATCTCCCCTCTGCACAAGTTTCTCCACAGTGCTACAACCAGAGGGAACCTGTAACTAGGAACCCAAGGAAAATCCAGTAGACTGGCACTGAGATCACCAGTGGTGAACTACAAATGTCCAAGCAATGAAACCACAAAGAGATGAGGACGAGGGTAAGTTCTGTGTGTTGTTCTTGTAAAGGAACAACCCATTGAGGGGTAAACAAAGGAAATCCATACAGTGTGGTATTTTCTCAAGACCTTCTTCTGGTGAAGAGAGTAAAAGAAAATTTTCTAGCTCTTCAAAAAATTTATTCTTTTAATATTTAAATTATAATGTTTAAATGTTATCTTAATACACACCTTTGTCTGTGCTTGAGTATATTTAAAGTAGCCTTTAATATACATAGAGTCTAAATAACATCCTCTGGGTGATCAAAACAAAGAGAACAAGATACTTTAAGCTGAAACTTCAAAGCTGTCCCAAAGTGATAATGCTCCAAGCCAATATACTCTTTGGAGGAAGAAATCTTTATCATATCATAGTCATTAAAGAATGTTCACAAGTAATTTTCAAAGGAAACGACTAGCTCTAAGTAAAAAAAAAAATACTACAATCACACATGGAAATACAATACTATCATCAAGAATTTTAAGAAAAAAAGAGCAAAAATAGACTCATAAAATGGCATATAAAGACAGCAGCAGGCTTTTCATAACAGAGAAACTGAGAAGACCAGGTAGCAACATCTCTATTTGAAAACCTGAGGAAAAAAATTTATAAGACTACACTTGTAATGGTACCTGAGGGGCTTAACAAGGACTCTCTAGTACAGAAAAATAAGTTTCAAAGTCATCAGTCTGTTTCTGCTTGCTTAAATGACTAACCTTAGAAGTACAATAGCAATAACAAAAACTGAATGAGAGTTCCCTGTTAGTGGTTAAAGTCTAAAAAAATACACCTACTCATTATTTCTATAAACAATGAATAAAACAACAAACAGAAACATTCCCTGCCTCAGAGCTACACATAGCTAAGTTAATAAATCTCCACACATCCTGTCCCTGCTTCTGTAGAAAGCATCTCTATAACCAATGGATTATAAAACATTTTGTTCAAGATGTTTTTCAGGAACATGAGGTCAGCATTTAAAAAAAATATAAATCCAAGATCCAGTCTTGATAAAAACTTTCCAGAGATAAGAGAATTTTCTCACCCTGACAAAGAGCACCTACAAAAACCCTATGGCTAACATCAAACTTAACAGTGAAAGAATGAACGTTTTCCTTTAAAGACCAGGAGCTAAACAATAATGCCCACTCCACCACTTCAACTGAAAATTGTACTGGTGCTTTTTGCCACTGAGATAAGACAAGAAAAATAAACCAAAAACATGCCAAATATACCATGGAATCCTCAGAAAACTGCTTAGGAGATGGCTACTGAACTTGAGTTGTGAAATAATGCTTTCAGGGACTAAAAATGAAGATCTTCTGCTGAGCCTTCACCCTCCAGATTCATTTCCAGAGGGGAGAGGCACAAACTCAGGCCCATTCTCTGAGATGGTTACTGAACTTGAGCTGGGAAATATTTCTTTCAGGGACTAAAATGAACATCTGCTGAGCCTCCACTCTCCAGATTCATTTCTATTGGGGTAAGGCAACATCTGTATCCTTCTGTCTGTCCGTCTGTGTCTCCCTGTGTCTTTTAATTTTTTTTAAGGTAAAGTATTCTCTGGGCTCTCAAGCCCCTCCTTTATCTTGCTAATTCATGCCTCCCCCCTCCTCATTTAGGAGAGGCACAAACCCAGGCCCATTCTGAGATGGCTACTGAACTTGAGCTGTGAAATAATGCTTTTGCGCTGCACCCGCACACGCTGTGCGGTTTTCATTTTTTACTTTTCAAAATTAAAATATAAATTTTTATTGTCTTTTAAAAATTTTTAATTTTTTATTGTCTCCTTTCTTCCTTTTTTTTCCTTTTTCTTTAACTTCTTCCCTTGGCTGCTCAGCCTCCACATACTGAGTGTGTAGACAGGTCTAGGTGAACAGTATCCAAACATCTGAATACTATTAGGATAAGAATATTCCTCAATTCCCACTGAATCGGACACACGAAGAGTTAAAAGATCAGAAGAGAGATCGCAGATCACCTCCTCCAGCACATCTCTGAACGCTCAGACTGAACTTCAAGAATTAAGAAGAAATGCACAACCCATTGGATGACCAGAAATCACCTCAGGGGCACAAGAAATATAAGAAACCAAGAAAATACCTCTCCTCTGGAAAAGAATATCTCCTCTTCATTCACAGACAGTAAAATGGAACTCAGGGAAATGTCAGATAAAGAATTTAGAATATCCATAACGACAAAGCTAACAGAGATGCAAGAGAAGAGAGACAATGAACTCCAGAAGATGCAGGAGAAAAGAGTTGATGATTTCCAGAAGGTGAGGAAATCCTTGCATGATCTGAAAGAGGAAATACACACCTTTAAAAAGAATCAAATGGAATGGAGCTGTTAGAAATATAAAAGACCCCAAATAAAATGAACCCAAGAAGATCTTCTCCAAGACACATTATAACCAGATTGACCAAAACCACAAAGACAAGATACTAAGATTGGCAAGTGAGAAATGTCAAGTTACCTACAAAGGATATCCCATCAGGCTAACAGCAGACCTCTCATCAGAAAGAATGCCAAGAAGGACAGGGAAAATATATTCAAAGTGTTAAGGGAAAAGTAATTTCAACCAAGAATACTGTACTGGGCAAGATTATCCTTCACATGTAAAGAAAAGACAAAAACATTCTCAGATAAACAAAACCTAAAAGAATTTATCAATGCCAGACCAGCTCTCCAAAAAGTTCTGTAGAGAGTGCTATACCAGAAAAACTAAATACAGACACACAGAAATAAGAGTTCAAAAACAACTAAGAAAATGGCCAACTTAATGGTAGGGACAAGTCTGGAGTTGAATGTTATAGTTCAGGATTTATACAGGAGGATCAAACCACAACAAAAGATAGATTAAGTACATGAGACTGGGAACCAGCAGTTAGCGTAATGGCTATGTCGCTGGACTCCCACGTAGTCGATTGCGGTTCGAGTCCCGGACACGGTGGCTTAAAACTCACGCCGGGCGCGTGTGCATGCGTGCCCAAGATCCCGAGAGGAGAATGGAGGAGAAGGGATTGCAGTGTGACCATCCCCCCTGGGGGGTGATTTCTCGCTTCCTGTCTCTATGTCTCTGTCTGGCAAGCGCACGCACCCTATAGCGAAAACCTAAAAAAAAAAAAAAAAAAAAAAAAAAAAAAGTACATGAGACTGAACTGGTGAAACAGAATCTTGTGACTTTTGAATAAAACATTACTGATTTTCTTCTCTGCTTTATTTTCCAGATTTAAGGATTTTTGTTTTGTCTTGAGCTGCCGATAGGTTCATGTACCTACTATTTGAACAGAATCCTAACCTGTTTCCTGGCTTTTAAGTTTTAAGCAAAGCTCTCTGAGCACTTTTTTTATTTTGATTTATTAAAGGTAAAACTGCTTTTCTTGAAATTAAAAAATATTTTAAAATACCTATTTAAAGACCACAGTAACATATATAACATCAGCAAGGTACTACCTTATAGTATATTCATTCTATTCAGTTTCACGCCTAGAGTCAGACATGTGTTCACAGATATGTATATATCAATAGAATTTGCTATTGAAAGTAGTTAATTAGGATATTTTGTGAATCAATAAAATGTGGGGGGGGGGGGTGAATAAAAAAGGAATGGAAAGTTGGGACCAGCAGTTAGCATAATGGCTATGTCGCTGGACTCCCACATAGTCGACCGTGGTTCGAGTCCCGGACCCGGTGGCTTAAACTCACGCCGGGCGTGTGTGCGTGTGTGCCCAAGATCCTGAGAGGAGAATGGAGGAGAAGGGATTGCGGCGTGGCCATCCCCCCTGGGGGGTGATTTCTCGCTTTCTATCTCTCTGTCTCTCTCTGTCTGTCTGGCGAGCGCACGCGCCCTATAGCAAAAACCTCTACCAAAAAAAAAAAGGAATGGAAAGCAACTACAGACACCAAAGACAGTGTGGGAGGAGGGTAGGAAATGGCAGAGGGTGAGAAATGGGGGGGGGGGGGATACATATACATATATATATATATATATACACACACACACATGTGTATATATGAAATAAGAAATGGAAAATTATCAACAGTAACATGTATGATTAAGCCACTATGCAGTGTATTGTGGATGTGAAATCACATTTTGTATGCTGTGATGGTAGTCCAGTGAATGGATGTAAAATACATTAATTAATTAAAAAAAAAAAACTACTTAGTGGTACACTGAGTTGCAGGATACAAGATGAATATACAAAAATTCATCATATGTCTCTTTATTGGCAACAACCAGAAACAAAAAATTAGAATTTACAATAACACCAAAAATACAAAATACTTGAAGATACACTAATGGAGACATGCCAAATATATACACTAAAAAGTATAAAACATTGCTGAAAAAAGTTAAAGACATAAAGAAACAGGTATCATATGCACAGACAGAAATATTCAATACTGTTAAGCTATCATGTGTCTTCCATATGCTCTCTGTAATTCGCAAAGTATCATCTTGCTTTTTTGTAAAAAAAACTGACAAGCTGACTCAAAAACTTGTATGTGAATGCAAAGGTCTAGGGCAGCACTATCAGCTTTTGAAAGTACTTATGCTATCTGATTTTTTTATGACATGATAAAGCTACTATAACCAAGATAATAAGGTACTGATATAAACAAGTAGATCAATGGAAAAATAACATTCCAGAGAAAAAGACCCACACCTTGTATGGACACTGATTTTCAACAAGATACAAAGTCAATTCAGTGGAGAAAAGATAGTTTTTCAATAAAAAGTGCTAGAACAATTAAGATATCCACATGGAGAGAAAAAAAACAAAACTTTGATCCATACTTCTTCCCATAAATACAAGTTAACTCAACAAGGATCACAAACGGGGGTGGGGGGGGGACACTTGAAAACTATTAACACTTCAAGGAGAAAATCTTTGTGATCTTGGGTTGGGCAAAGGGTCCTTAAATAAGACATTAAAAGTATGATCCACAAAAGATAAAGAATTGGCAATGTGAACTTCAACAAATTAAGCAACTTACTCTTTGAAAAATACTAGTAAGAGAATGAAAAGACAAGCCACAGACTGGGAGAAAAATTTGCAAATCACTTATATCTAGAATCTATAATGAACTCTCAAAACTCAGTAATAGGAGAACCACCACCCAATTGAAAAAGGGACAAAAGAACTGAGTAGACACCACCAAAGATGATAATATTGATGACAAATAACACACGAAAAGATACTCAACGTCATTAAGTCATGAGGAAAATGTAAATTAAAACCATGAGAAAATAACACTAAAATCTTAAAAAAAAAAAAAAAAATCTAAACATTAAAGACCAATCCCACCAACTTACTGGCAAGAATATGGATTGACCTGAACTCATAACCTCTTGTAGTAATGTAAAATAGTATGATCACTTTGAAAAACTCCTAGAAAATTTCATTTACTAAAGACTTGGCTAGCCATTCCTCCCCTAAGAATTTACCTAACAGATACTAAAATATATTCCTGCAAAGACTGGTACAGCAACATTTATAACAGCTTTATTTATGGTCCAAACCTAGAAATAAAGCAAAAGGTCCATCAATAGATGGATGAACAAATTGTGCTCTAGCCATACATCAAAATACTCATCATAAAATAATGAATGAACGACTGGTACTTGCAATAACATGGCAATAAGGAGGGAAAAAGCCAGACACCCCTATACTCAAAGTACACACTTACGTAATGATTCCATTACATAAAATTCTGGAAAGTGCAAATTAATCTATAGTGATAGAAAGCCCATCAGTGGAGCGGCCAGCCGTGGTGGTTAAGGCACTGGACTCCCACACAGCTTAACTTGGTTTGTCACAGACTTGGAGGCTTGAAAATCATGCTGGGCATGTTAATGGATGCCCAAAATCCCACACAGCTTAACTTGGTTTAAGTCACAGACTTGGAGGCTTGAAAATCATGCTGGGCATGTTAATGGATGCCCAAAATCCCAGGATGAGAGAAGGTGCAAGGATTGCAGCATGGCCATCCCCTTGAAAGGGAGGGGTGGATTTCTCACTTTCTCTCTGTCTCCAGAGAGCAAAGCCCTATAGCAAAAACTTAAAAAAAAAAAAAAAAAAAAAAAAAAATCCTATCAGAGGTAAGCTTTGTAATCACAAGATTACAAGAGAACCCAAGGCATCTTTTGGGGGGGGTAACTGATATTTCCAATATCACAGCCCCAAATGCATAGGCCTATCCCAAATCTTTCTGAATCCTCAACTCACAGCACTCCATGGGGAAAGCCTGTGGTAGCTGTGGTATAAACCAAAATGTCAGGCTCTAGCCAAAGTAGATCAGAGATCTTGCCTTTTCCTTCCAGGGCCACTTTTGGGACCCTGCACATACCAAAACAGCACACAGACCTAGCCTAGAATTCAGGCATTACCATGTCCAACTGTAAAATTTTAGGGAAGCTATCTTCAGTGAGGATATAGCTCATCTGTAATATAGGAATGATGATGATACCTTCCTCAAGGACTCTGTGGGAACTGAGTTCACCCACATAAACATGATACAGCAGTTAGCATAATGGCTGTCCCTGAACCCCCGTGTAGTTCAGCGACTTGAACCTACTGCGGGACCCCGTGGCTTAAATTTACGCCGGACGCCATGTGCGTGCATGCCCAAGATCCCGAGAGGAGAATGGAGAAGAAGGGATTGCAGCGTGGCCATCCCCCTGGGTGGTGATTTCTCGCTTTCTGTCTCTCTGTCTCTGTCTCTCTGGCGAGCACACGCGCCCTATGGCAAAAACCTCGCCAAAAAAAAGAAAAACACGACACAGTGCATGACACATTTAAATGCTCAGGTAATGTACTAAGTTATTTATTATTACAACCTCCATTCCCCTTTCCTGGGATTTTCCTCCAGAAACCCAAGGCACCAAGTGTCTAAATAATGTTGTACTATACTGTACAATAGCCACTGTAAACTGTATGGTTATTGAGCACTTAAAATGTAGTTACTTTAAACTGACATGTATTCTAAGCTTCTGGTCACGTACTCCAGGCATCCATGTCTGCTTTTTTGAGCACCTTAAGAGCAGTGTTCTGTGGAGGCTCCATTTTTTTTACCCTTTTTTTCTTTTTTGGGTGGAACAGTCTGGTCAGCTTTCTGATATACACACGATATTTTGAAAATTTAGTGCAAAAATCTTAAAGAATCTCTGGTTTGTGCATCCTAAACAAAACTTGTGCTGAAATTTGACACTCAATGTGGCAGTGTTAGGAGATGCCTGGGACAAGGGAGGAGTCCCTGTAAATGCTATCTTGGAGAATGTGAGCTCTCACTGCTCAGTTCTCACTAAAATAGGCTGTAATGAAATCAGGTTGGCTTCTGGCATGTCTCTGTCTTTGCATGTGCCTGCTGGCTTTTCCACTTCTCTTAACCATGTTGCAACATAGCACCAGAAACCAGCCCCATACTCTTAGACTTCTAGACACCAGAAGCATGAGCCAAATACATCTCTTTTCTTTACAAATCACCCAGTCTCAAGGTATTGTCAGAACACAAAACAAACAAAGATAATAATCTCACATGAATTACATACTGAAGTACTTTGCAGTAACTAGTTTAAAAAGGTCCATGGTTAAAATTAATTTTCAGGCTGGCTCCATGGCCCAGTGGTTAAGGGAGCTGGATCCCATATGGCCAGCCACGTAGTGTGAATCCTGGTCCCAGTGCTTGAAAAACACATTGGGTGCATATACATGAGCGACCAAAATCCTGACAGGATGGAGAAATGGAGAAGGGATTGCTGCATGACCACACCCTACTATTAGGGAGTGCTTTCTTTCTTTCTTTTTTGGGGGAGGTTTTTGCTATAGGACACATGCATTCACCAGAAAGACAGAGACAGAGAGCAAGAAATCACCCCCCTCCCAGTGGGGATGGCCACACAGCAATCCCTTCTCCTCCATTCTCCTCTTGGGATCTTGGGCATACATGCACATGCGCCCAGCCTGAGTTTAAGCCACAGGGTCCAGGACTCGAACCGTGGTCGACTACATGGGAGTTCAGTGACATAGCCATTATGCCAACTGCTGGTACCAGGAGTGCTTTCTAACTTTCCCTCTCTCTGACAAGCGCACACACCCTTGGGCAAATTTTCAAAATTAATTTTCACTGTTTTTAAATTATTTTAAAAAATGTGGCTCCTGGGAAATTTTACCTGTGTAGTTCACACTATATATTTCTACTGATATATAATGTAAATAGTTCCAGGCAGTACAAGTTTCTTTCCCACTCATGTCTTAGCCTACATAGCAAGTCTGCTTTCAGAAGTTTTATTTTTGTTTTTTTTTTTTTTGAGAGATTTTTGCTATAGGGCGCGTGCGCTCGCCAGACAGACAGAGAGAGACATAGAGACAGAAAGTGAGAAATCACTCCCCAGGGGGGATGGTCACGCCGCAATCTCCTTCTCCTCCATTCTCCTCTTGACTACGTGGGAGTCCAGTGACATAGCCATTACACTAACTGCTGGTTCCCTATTTTTGTTTTCTTAAAGAGGTTTTTGCTGGGACCAGCAGTTGGTGTAATGGCTATGTCGCTGGACTCCCACGTAGTCAACCGTGGTTCGAGTCCCAGACCCGGTGGCTTAAACTCACGCCGGGTGCGTGTGTGCCCAAGATCCCGAGAGGAGAATGGAGAAGGGACTGCTGTGTGGCTATCCCCCCGGGGGGTGATTTCTCACTTTCTGACTCTGTCTCTCTCTGTCTTTCTGACGAGTGCACGTGTTCTATAGCAAAAAAAGCCTCTCAAAAAAAAAAAAAAGAGGTTTTCACCATAGGGCACATGGCCATGCCACAATCTCTTCTCCATTCTCATCCTGGGATCTTGAGCACACACATGTGCCCATCGGGTCTTGGACTCAAATGGCAGCTGGCCACGTGTGAGTTCAGTGACATAACCACTAAGCCATTTGCTGGCCTTTTCTTCCAAAAGATTTAGCACAAGGAATGAGGGAACCAGTCACCTCACATCTGAGTTTGCCAACAAAATCTACACAAAAGATATCCACCAAACTCAAATTATCCCAATGCCAAAAATCTCAGCAACTCTCAAAAATGAACTTTCTACTTTCAGAGAACTCTTCAGAATTAGAGATTTTTTCCTTTTTAAAGTTTATTTTATTCATGGACAGTGAGCACACGAGAAACATTCCTGGCAAGGTCTTATCACCCCATGACCTCACTTCTCCAGCCTCTCAGTCATGTGTGCATACACCATTTGTTTTCAAATTGACCAGGGATGCAAACCTGCTGCAACCATGTGGCTTCTAGCACTGGATTCAGTTTGCTATCAATTGGGCCACCAAGCTGGGCTTATATATAGTACATTCCTATACTAAGATCTCTCTCTCTCTACAAATAACTGTTCTTTGCTTTACCTTTCCCCTTCATGCAATTTATAAAAGGCTCAAGAACAGGAAAAGTTACCATTTGTAGGTCCCTTACAATGTACTGTATAAACTAGTTTACCACAGCCTGTAACCCTCATAGCAATGCAAGAGGCAGGTACTGCTAACATCTTTATTATTATTTTAATTTGCTAGAAGGTGTGTGTGCTGGCCAGAGGCAGAGAGAGACAAACAGAGAGAGAAAGGGGGAAAGAAGCTCCCAATGGGGCATGGTCATGCTGCAATCCCTTTATTTCTCTACCCTGTTGGGATTTGGGGCATGCACACACATGTATATGATGTGTTTTCCAAGCTGCTGTGGCTGGGATTTGAACTGCAGGACTGGCCATGAAGGATTCTGTTGCGTTAACCAGTGTGTCATGGAGTTGGCCCGTCTTCTATTTGATAACGGGACTTATGTGGCTCTGAGTGATTAAACACTGCTTTTGTGATTACGTTGTCAACATGCTCCTCTCTTCTGGTCACCTAGCCTGTAAGCAGCTACAGCCTCAATCCAGAAGCAACCCTCTGATGACCACAGTTGCCCTTACCTGTCTCAGCAGCCCCAAGGATGTCTAATTTATCACGGATGGCAGGTGCCAAGGTCAGTGCTTGGATTGGTGTAGGTGCAGAGAAGCCTAGAAAGCTGAGTGCTCGGAGAACTGGCTTGGGCACAAACAGGTCTTTCCAAGCAGATACATCTGCCTTCTGGTCATGTACTTCAGGCATCCATGTCTTTGCTTTTTTGGGCACCTTAGGAGCAGTGTTCTGTGGAGGCTCCATTTTTTTCACCCTTTTCTTTTTCTTTTTTTTGGGAACAGTCTGGACCAGGCTTTCTGATACAATCTCCTCTACTTCTGGCTCAGCACAAACAGTGCCATCTCCCTGTGGCTCTGGCTCAGCATTGTTAACGTCAAACTCTTTCTCGGTACTGGTTCCTTCAGTTACTATACCTTCACTCTTCTTTAACTTCATCTTTTTCTTTGGGGAGCTAGACTCCCTTTCCTCCTCTTCTTCTAAAACAACCTGGGCCTTTCTCTTCTTGGACTCTTCCTTTGAGAAGAGGCCAGAGGGATTCTTGGCAGGGGAGACTAATCGGTAATCTGTCAGTTCCTCAAAGCACACCAAGTCATCCATTTGTCCATCTGCAAATACATTTGGGTCAATCTTCACCTGCTTCCATTTCCCCACAACTTTGATTCCTTTTGTTTTAAATTTGCCATAGCTTGGTGGCTTTGGCCTTGATTTTGCCTCCTTCAACTTCATGGTTGCTGAAATAAAGATATGTTCTGTTAGAAAATAGTAACTGAAAAATATAGGGTTCTGAGGCAACACATATTTTCTAAGCTATCAGGCGCTGTAAAGAATCGATGACACAAAGATAGTTGTAACTCAAATGCTTCCAGCTAGAGATCAAAAAGGGAAAGTAATATGCTCAAAACAAGAGGCCTGGCCTGAAAGAGGAGCCAAAAGAGACCGTGCACAGACTCAGTTAGACCTAATGGGGATTCCTGACCCAACATTTACTTAAGTGTGACCTTGGACAGTGCTACTGACTCTTCTCCAAACCTTGGTGTTGTCTATAAGAAGCAGTCTAACAAATGAGTAAAATTTCATAAAGCAGGGAGGATGAAGCCTGCCATACATAAATACACAGACCAAGAATCTGAGGGGGTCTGGGAGGCAGGGAGGTGAACTTTATTCTAAATTCACTGTGCTTTGTCCCCAATCAAGCCTTGTCCCCAAAGAACAAATGCCTATTCCATCATTCTGGACTTCGGTAAATGGCTAAAAACCCACCCTGCTTTGTCATTACACTATGAGTGATTTTTTTTTTTTTTTTGAGAGGTTTTTGCTATAGGGTGCGTGCGCTCGCCAGACAGACAGAGACAGAGAGATAGAAAGCAAGAAATCACCCCCCAGGGGGATGGCCACGACGCAATCCCTTCTCCTCCATTCTCCTCTCCGGATCTTGGGCACCCACGCACACGCGCCCGGCGTGAGTTTAAGCCATCAACTCCAGTACTGGAACCGTGGTCGACTACGTGGGAGTCCAGCGATATAGCCATTACGCTAACTGCTGGTCCCACACTGTGAGTGATTTAATGACCAAACACAGCTCGTTAGGGTTCTGGCTGCACCCAAACGCGGGTGGAACGCGATCCACGTTCTCCCTTTTCAGAAAGGCAAAGAAAGGTAAGACCCCGTGAAAATGACAAAGGTAAATCTCAGCTCAAACCCCGACCCGTTTCACTTGCCAGCTCTGAGTCTGTGGTGAGTGTATTAATCGGTTGGCCTCAGTTTCCTGGTCTGCAAAGTGGGATAACTGATCCTTGTCCCAACAAGAAAAAGTGACGCAGGTCCAAGACCACCTGATGGCGCCGGACGAAGGCAGCACGTTAGCGCGCAAGGCAGGCTCGCCCACCGCACCAGCTGCGCCAGGAGCGCAGGCAGTGCGAGTCCGGGTTCGAGGAGAAGGTGGCGGGGAGTGTCACCAGAATACGGGGGAGGACGCGGAGAGAGACCTGTCGGGCGAACGGGGTCCCTCCTCGTGGCTGCCGTTCTCGCTTCGTCTCCGGCACTGACGGGCGCACGAGGCAGATGCCCGAGGCCGCTGGGCCTTGCTGCCCAGAGAGGGGCGCCGGCGGCAAGGTCCACACGCCGCTCGGCTGGGCGGCCGCCTTTTCCAGACCCCGAGAACACAGGGGTGGGTGAGGCCCTTGATGGGAGCCCGGGGTCCCGGTCCGTCCCCCCGCCGGCGCCAGCCAGCTGCAGTATTCACCGTGTGGAGTCTCCGCCGCAGCGCCTTCACAAGCAGGGCAAGCGCCGAGAATCCGCCACTGTCGTCACTCAGCAGCAAGGACAGCCGCAGTTCCGGGGCGGGGCCTCTACCACGCACGCCGGCGTGCTGCTACAGGAAGTCCCGCCCCCTACGCCAAACGCCGCTCCCTGGTTGGCTGCCGCGGGAACTCAGCAGTGTGGGTGTCGAGAGCCGGGACTGAAAGGAGGCTGGGCTCCTGCGGCAGTGCCCCCCCGCCGCCAGGGGGCAGGCGCGGCGTTCGCTGGCTGTTGTGCTCCGCGCAGACTGGCTCGGCGCCGGCGCACCCGCCCACGCGATTCTCTTGTATTCCTGGCCTTGGTTTAGTGCAGCTGCTGTCTGCTATTGAGAACTCACGTGTGCCTGGAGTTTGCACACGTTTTCCCGTTTAATTTACCACCTAGGCACCAGCCTGTATTGGAGGTGCTGTTTTCCCCAGTCAATTTTGCTTATCCTTTGGCTTTTGTTTTTTCTTGTAGTGTGTGGATGGCTGTGTCCTGATCCTCCTGCCTCAGCCTCCCCAGTAGCTGGACAACAGGCACGCGCCACTATCGTGTAATCAAACCAAGGCCTCTCTGTCTTCTCAACCTCTTACGCCGCAGTGTCCAGCCTGTGCTACTACGCAGCTGACCTCCTCCCTGGCACCAAGGTTTTTGATGCCTCACCTGTGCACACTGATGGTTAGGGTACCTGCTCATCAAAATGTGTAATTATCAAGCTGCACTGGGTCTTTTGTTATGTGTAGACAAATGAGCTTCACAGTAGTGTGAAAGTTGTCAGATTCAAAATGGAGTCCCTGGTGTCAAAACAAAAAATGTAAGTCAACAGAGCTGGGAAGGTCATGAACAGTGGAGATACTCCTGATAATTGGAGCTACCAGAAGAACCCTGCCAGAACCACAACCTTACACAAAAGGTCACCACGACTTCACACAAAAGATTTACATCTGCAAGCTAGCCTGCTAGCCTTCTAGTCAACCTTGTAGGGTCAGAATGTTACATGGTGGAGAGTCTCACTGGGGCTTCAGAAAAGCTGGCAAAATTATCCGTGTAAGGGTTTTCCAGAGATACAGAAAATACATGTGTGTGCAAGCATGTGTACAAAGAAAGATCTATTTTAATGAATTGGCTTACACAATTGTGGAGGCTTATCTCCTTAACAGTCTAAGGGTGGAGCCAACAGATGGTGTAGAGGTTAAGTCACTGGACTCCCACGTGGTGGAACGCAGTTTAAGTCCCTAACCTGGTGGTTTGAAACACACCAGGCACGTGTGAATGTGTGCCCAGAACCCTGGGAGGAGAATGGAGGAGAAGGGATTATAGCATTGCCATCCCTTCTGGGGAACGATTTCTCACTTTCCCTCTCACTGTCTCAGTCTCTCTGGGAGTGCACATGCCCTAAGGCAAAAATCTCTACCAAAAAAAAAAAAAAGAATCCATGGTGGAGCTAGCAGGTGGCATGGTGGCTAGGGCACTGGACTCCCACATGGCTGACCATGGTTCAAGTCTCAGATGCAGCACCTCGAAACTCATGCCAGACTTGTGTACATGCATGCCCAAATTCCTAGGAGGAGAACAAAGAAGAAGCGATTGTGGTGTGGCCGTCCCCCTGGGATATGTGGGAGGTGATTTCTTGCTTTCCCTCTCACTGTCTTTCTCTGTCTCTCTGGTGAGAGCACAGGCCATATAGCAAAAACCTTAAAATATATATATACACACATATGTGTGTGTGTGTGTGTATATATATATATACATATATATATGTGTGCATGTGTGTGTGTATATATATATATATATATATATATATATATATATATGAGTAAATCAGCAGGCTGGAGGCCCAGAGACGAGCCAATGTTGTCCAAACACTGCTGGCAGATTCCTTCCTGTTCTGGGAAAGTCAGCCTTTGTTCTAGTAAGGCCTTCAATTGATTGGGCAATGCTCACCCACGTTATGGAGGATAGTATCTCTTTTACTTAAAGTTCACTTATTAAAAAATTAATCTCATCCATAAATAAATAAATGTACATTCATAGAAATATCTGGAATAATGTTTGACCAACTATTTGGGCTCCATGGCCCAGCTAAACTGAAACACAAAATTAACCAGCACAGGGACCAGCAGTTAGCATAATGGCTATGTTGCTGGACTCCCATGTAGTCGACTGCGGTTCGAGTCCTGGACCCCGTGGCTTAAATTCACGCAGGGTGCATGTGCGTGCGTGCCCAAGAACCCGAGAGGAGAATAGAGGAGAAGGGACTGTGGCGTGGCCATCCCCCCTGGGGGGTGATTTCTCGCTTTCTGTCTCTCTGTCTCTGTCTTTCTGGTGCACACACACGCCCTATAGCGAAAACCTCTCCAAAAAAAAAAAAAAAAAAAAATTAACCAACACAACATCTTCTGAGAGAAAAGGATAACTTTGTTTGGAAGTCTTCCAAAACTGAAGAGAAGCAGCTCTGCTGGACTGCCCAGAAAGACCCACACACAACATTAGCTCGGTTTAAATAATGTCTTGCCACTTTATCTCTCTTGCCTCTACTTGGCACAGAGTTACCAAAAGCAGCCATTTTTTTATGAGGAAGAAGTAGAGGAAAGAGCTGAGGAACAAATCATGCCTTTTTTTTTCAGGCTTTTGGTTTTAGATGCTGGATCAGATCTAAGCTGGGGAAACGGGAGAAATTATGAATCACATGTAACATAGACATTTCAACATCAGAGGTGGTGTTTTTAATGTATTGGTTATTTTTTCACAGTCGTACTAACTTTTTTCCCTGTGATTACTACGGATGAGATGTGATGAATGGTAAAATGGCCTTTTTTCTGAGTCAGTTTTAGCAAAGGCACAAAAGACTGAAAATGAAACAAGTAGGTGCCTTGTTTCCTTGCTCTCCAAATAAGAGTGCTTGGAAAGTCTCAGATCTGGCAAAGAAATGTTCTCAAAACCACTGTATGGGGGCTGGCAGGTGGCGTGGTGGTTAAGGGCACTGGACTCCCCAATGGCTGACTATGGTTCAAGTCCCAGACCTGGCAGCTTGCTTTCTTTCTCTCTCTCTCTCTCTCGCTGTCTCTCTCTCTCTCTCTTCTTCTGTTCCTCTCTGGTCAATTTAATATAACTAAATAAAGTTAAATAAAATAATTCTTAAAAAGAAAAAAAGAAGCACTGTGTGATCCTTAGCTTAAAGCCCAGCTAAAAGTACAGTTAAAGCTATAGAGTCTGAAAGGGAGAATTTCCTTGTAAAACATTATTTGAAACTTGTGGCCAAAGTTGAATAAAATATAATTCAGGCTTGTAAGAATGTATTTCAACAAACAGTTCTTTGTTCAGGATATCTTTTCAGAGCTCTTTCCATGGAGTATAGCATTTTTACTTCTGCACCATATCGACTCATTTTAATTTTATCTTTCCTCCTGAATTGCAAGCTTTTCAAGCAATTCTCCTCAGATTCATCTTGGCAACCCCTAAAATGCCTGGTCAGCGCCTGCCTGACTTAGTGGATCATAGATGTTTGTTGACTGAATAAATGAGTGAATGAATGAGTAAGCAGTTGAGTTAGCTTGAGGACAAAAACCTCCATCTTTTGTAGTTGGGCCTCTAAACAAAAGTGACGAAGAGTACTGACCCTGTCACGTAACATCTGTTGATAGATCATAGCAGCTTCATTTATAATAACCAAAAACTAGAGGCAACCAAAATGACCTAACGTAGATAAATGGGTAAGTAAACTAAGGCAATCTATACCACAGGATACCATCCAGCAATGGAAAAGAGTGAACTATTGATACACACAGCTTGGAGGACTCTCAAATTGAGTGAAAAAGCCTACCTTGAAAGGTCATAATCAGAGCCAGCAGGCGATGTGGTGGTTGTGAGGTAGAGGATAGGCACACCCACATACGTACAGTTAGGTATAGACCCGTGAGATGGAGCCAACAAACAAGATGGAGTCACTCTGGTCGAGCTTTTTTTTTTTTTTTTTAAGAGAAATTTTTGCTATAGGGAGAGTGTGCTCGCTGGAGAGACAAGAGTTTCTCTCTGAGAATTCACCCCCCAGGGAGGGAGTGTTGATCACATCACAATCCCTTCTCTCTCATTCTCTCAGGCTTTTGGACACGTATGCACTCGTACCTGGCATGAGTTTCAAGCCTCCAGGTCCGAGACTTGAACCTTGGTCGGCCATGTGGGAATCCAGCACCCTAACCACTATGCTGTCTGCTGGCCCCTCTGATCAAGCTTTTAATAGAAATCATTCAGTACTCTCACTAGAAATCAATTATTAGCCCTCACTGTTTACTCACACAAAAAACTGCATACAGCCTGCTTGAGATAATGACAGCTAAAACTAACGTTTTCCGTATCATTGCTACTTTCCAGAGAGTGTAGTCTCTCTTAGTCTGGAGGGCAAGAGAGCAAAGGACCTTGAGCAGTAACTTGGCACAAGCTATTGTTTGAGAAACGGGAACATGACCTGCAGGCTTGTGCCTGCAAGATAAGGGGGTCTGAGATTACATTTTAAAAACACAAAGGAAAAATACATCAAAGAACAAAACTTTGTCTTAGACTTGTGGGAAACATGATAAAAACTAGAAACTTGGGGACCAGCAGTTGGTGTGGTGGTTAAGGTGCTGGACACTCCCACAGGGTTGACCACAGTTCAAGCCCCGGACCTGGTGGCTTGTTTTCTCACTTCCTCTCTCTCTCTGTGTCTCTCTCTGGTTAAATTAAAAAATGAATGAATGAATAAATTAAGTTAAATAAATACTTCTTTAAAAAACTAGAAACTTTATGGGTCATAGACTACAGACAAAGATCTACTGAATGTTAATTAAGGGATGAATGTCTAAAGTTTTATAATTTGTGAGCCCACTCCCAAATTGGAGAATGACTTAACTTACCCGACATGTATCCCCCAAGAAGGAAACTCATGAACAAGTCCTTCCTTGCTGGGGTAAAAACCCCTTACCCCAGTTTCTCTTCTACAACCCATATCTGGGACGCCCCTACACCCTTGAAAGTTCTGTTCTTCCTTCCATTTCTTTCTTAATAAACTCTGCTTTGCTGTCCCCTCTCTGTGTCCATGTCTTTAATTCTTAATGAGGATGAAACAAGAACCCTGTCATCTTGTGGCCCTGGATCAAGCACTGGTATTGGGCCCTATGTACCCCAAAGTCCTGCATTAGTTGAGGTGCTGGATCCCACATGGCCGACTCTGTGGTTTGAGTCCTGGACCCTGTGGCTTGAAAAACATGGCGGACATCTGTGTGTGCCCAAAATCCTAGGAAGAGAATGAAGGAGAAGGGATTGCAGCATGGCCACCCCTCCCAGGGGAGTAATTTCTCACTTTTCCTCTTTCTCTGTCTCTCTTCAGTGAACGTACACACCCTATGGCAAAAATATTTTAAAAAATCATAAGTTATAAGTTGAAATGAGAAAATTATAAGGGTGGGGATCAAATTAGGTTTCCCAAGATTAAGGTGGAGGAGGGTTAGGAGAGTGGGTATGACTATAGAGTAGCACAAGAGAGATCTTTGTGTGATAAATAGCTCTGTATCATGATTACGATACAATTATATACAAAATGACATAGAGCTATACACACATTTTATTCCAATGTCAATTTCCTTGTTTTTATAGTATAATTATGTTAGATGTAATCAGTGGAGGATAGTGGGTAAAGGTTACACAGGACCTTTCTGTACTAACTTTGCAATTTTCTATGAATCTATTATTACAGTCAGCTTCCCCTCTCCACAGGTTCTATACCCATAGATTCAACCATCTTGGATCAAAATATTTTTAAAAAATTAGGTACATATGTACTGGAGATGTACAGACTTTTTTTCTTGTCATTATCCCCTAAACAATAGAATATAACAACTATTTACATAGCATTTACACCATGTTGGGTATTGTAAATAATATAGAAATGGTTTAGAGTACTTATGCACATAAGTTATATAAAAATATTCCTTTTATATAAAGGACTTACATGTATGCAGATTTGGGTGTCCATGTCTGTCCTGGAACGAATCCCCCAATGGACACTGAGGTATGACTGTCTTTCAAAATATAAAGGTCAAAGAGGGTGTGGTGGCGCCTGCCCTATGGCAAAAATATAAAGGTCAAAGAAAAAAATTACACGGTTTATGTTATATTGCTTTCAGAAATCACTTACCCTATACCTAACAATGAAGAAATAATCAGACGAACCAGATCACAGAATGGTCTACAAGAGAGCTTGCCTGGACTCTTCCACAAATTTGAAGTCATGAAAAACCAAAGTGTGGGACACTGCTTTCGAATTCTCAATTCTAGACACTCCAGAAAAGATATCCAAGTGTTCATCATTACTATTCTCTTTTGACATGTAAAATTTTCAAAATGAAGAGTCAAATAAATTATTTTAATTAAAAATAATTTTAAAGAAATTGGTTTAATTTTTAAAATAGGTGGGTCAGCAGGTGGCATGGTGGTTAAGCTGGCTAAATCTCATATGACCAACTGAGCAGTTGGAATTCTGGGCCTAGTAGCTTGACCAACGTGCTGGGCATGTGTGCCTGTGTGCCCAAAATTCCGAAAGAAGGGAGAAATGGAGGAAAAGGGATCGTGGTGTGACCATACCCTATGGAAGGTGCTCTTCTTTCTCTCTCTCTCTCTCTCTCTCTCTCTCTCTCTCTCTCTCTCTCTTTCTGTCTGTCTCTCTCTGGTGAACTTACTTGCCCTCTGGCAAAATTTTTTTTTTTTTAAATATGGGGAAGGAAATTCCAGTCAAGAGCAAAATAACAACAAAGGTTGTATTATCATGAGATTGTGCTCCTCCTCCTCAATATTCTAAGTGTAGCATAGTTATTTTCTAAAGGAATTATATATATAATTCATGTTAATGGAAATACAAGTAGGGCTTTATTTAGCTGATGTAGGTAATCAAGATCAACACGTGGTAAGGGAGGCATCCTCTACTGCCATGGCTGGGTGGGTGTACTTACAAGTGTGTAGTTCCAGTTTCCAAAAGACAGAAGAGTGGATGTGGGCCATGGAGGAATTATCAGAAATGCATTTGGAGCACGTAGAACAGTCAGGCTTATAGAACTCCCGAACAAGAAAATGATTCCTCTAGTCAGAGAGGGCTCCGAGCGGGGTAGGGTCTGGAATCAGATTGCCTTGATTCAGATTCACACTCTGTAACATCAGCTGTGAGACTGGTAAATTACTCATCTTCCTGCATCTGTTTCCTCATCTGTAAAATGAGAACAGTGATGGTAACCCTCAGAGTCCTTGTGAGCATAAAATGTGATAATGCATGTAAATGTTCCCTGTAGTGCTCCGTGAACCCAGATGGACCTTAGTAATTTCTGTTGCTGTCATCAGAGACCTCCTTCCAAGCATATACATACTTTTTATACAGTATACATTTTAAATAAGAACAAGTTGGGCTGAGCGTAAATTTTCTCCTTTCAATATTGCAATTTTAATAGTTTTGTAGTTTTATATATTTTATGGAGGTATAATTAACGTACAACAAATTACAGAGTGCAGATGTGTTTTTTTTAAAGATACCTACATTTCTTTCTTTTAAAAGAATTATTTTATTTAACATTATTTTTTATTATTATGTTCCAGTTCGATCAGAGAGGGACAGAGAAATAGAGAGAGGGAAAGTGAGAAAGCAAGCCACCAGGTCCATGACTTGAACCATGGCTGGCCACGTGGGAGTCTGGTGCCTTTAACTACCATGCCACCTGCCGGCCCCAAGTGCAAATGTGTTTTCATATTTGTATACCCCTATGTAATTATAGCACAAAGCAAGCCAAAGAGCACTTCTATAACTCCAGAAAATCCCCTCATGCCCATTTCCAACTAATTCTTCTCCCTACTCCACATGGTTATGTCGCTGGACTCCCATGTAGTCGACCGCGGTTTGAGTGCCCAAGATCCCATGTAGGCAACCCTGGTTCGAGTCCCGGACCTGGTGGCTTAAACTCATGCCAGCCACGTGTGCGTGTGTGCCCAAGATCCCAAGAAGAGAATGGAGGAGAAGGGATTGCAGCGTGGCTATCCCTCGGGGGTGATTTCTCACTTTCTGTCTCTTGTCTGTCTTTTTGGTGAGCACACATGCCCTATAGCCAAAACCTCTCCAAAAAATTAACTTACAATTCTTTCTTAAGTGGAAGTCTTCTTGACATTTTCTTTTACCAGATAATAAAAGTGATGTGTGCCTGAAGCATCACATTCATCAGTGCTTTGCCGGGACTGCCAAAGAATCTCCAAGTGCCATGCATTAACAAACACACATACATGGGGTCTTTATTGCTGTTTGGTAAGTTTTCTTTTATCTGACAGTACTTAATGATACACATCCCAGGGGTTATAGCTACTCAGCAATCCCTTCTCCATTCTCCTCTTGGGATTTTGGGCACACACGTAAACGTGCCTGGGGGTAATTTTCAAGCCACCAGGTCAAGGACTCTAAGTACAGTGGGCCATGTAGGAGTCCAGTAACCACCAATGCCATCAGCTGGCCCCAGGGGGAGCTCCTTTTTTTTTTTTTTTTTTTTTTTTTTTGAGAAGTTTTTGCTATAGGGCGTGTGCTCTTGCCAGAAAGACAGAGAGAGACAGAGAGACAGAAAGTGAGAAATCACACCCCCCGCCCCCGCAGGGGTGATTGCCACGCCACAATCCCTTCTCCTCCATTCTCTTCTCGGGATCTTGGGCACGCACGCACACGTGCCAAGCGTGAGTTTAAGCCACCAGACCCAGGACTCGAACCGTGGTTGACTACATGGGAGTCCAGCAACATAGCCATTACGCCAACTGCTGGTCCCAGGGAGCCCTTTTAAAAAAAAACAACAAACAGAATTACAATACAAAATGCCAGAAGAAATACAAGGTCGCCCCAAATCAGGGAAAGTATGGCAGAAAAAAGTCAGATCAGAAAGCAGTTAAGAGACTGGTGTTTATCAATGACTCTTAGAAGAGTCTGCTTTTATAAATAATAATACTAAAAACCAGGTGAGCACTGGCTAGAGCTGCTCTCAGGGTCTTAGGAAGAGCCCTTGCAAGCAAGGGTCCCTGAACTTAGGTTTCCTTTGCTTCAGAGTTATCCTTGCTCCACCTCTAACAGCAGTGGCTAGCTAGAATTCTGTACGTGGATGTTTAAAATTTTATTTATTCAATTTCCTGTTACTTCAAACTTCAGCTATTATTAAAAAACACCAGGATAATAATTCAAATATGTTTGTGGACATCTGTGATTATTTCCTTGCAATTGTTCATGGAAAATAACCAATTCAAAATAATTAATAATTAATGCAGTTTATTTTCAAGCAGAATATGAGTGACCTAGGCCTGGAGAGGAGGCCAACATGCCTTTCTTGAGGTGATCAGGTACAGGGGTTCCTTTTATTTGATTTTGAGAGTGACAGACAGAAATTAGGGAAAAGATTTCCATTAGCCCAAAAAGGCAGGACGTGGAAGTGGGAGCTTCTAGGTTATAGGTGGGTGCCACAATTTTTAGGTTGGTGATTGGAAGGGAAGATCTGTGTCTTGGGAAGAGATAAGCAAAAGAGTATACTGTAATCATTGAAATATATATCTCAAAGATTCCATGCCAGGGACAAGATGAAGGAAGAATCCTGTTAATGGAAAAAAATGATCTGTTAATGTTTGTGGGCATGACTCCTCCTAGGCCCTCTGGAAAGATCTTTGGAAAAATAGGAAAAAGCAGTCAGACTTCTGTCTACACAAAGAATTCCAAGAAGTAAAATTTCTGAGCCGAATGAACTTTGACCACATGTGGTCAAGTGATCGACAAAAAAGCATGCATGACCTAGCGATTAAGGGAGCCAGATTCCACATAGCTGACTGTCTAGTTCAAATCCTGGCCCCAGCGGCTTGAAAAACACTTCGAGGAAGCAAACACAAAGACTGAAAGAAAAAGAAAGTATGCATGGGAACACACCCCACTGAGGACAAAAAAGTCTGACTGCTTTTTCCTATTTTCAAAAATCCTTTCAAAAGGGACTGGGAAAGTCAAGCCCACAAACATTAATAGACCATTTTTTCCATTAACAGGATTCTTCCTACATCCTGTCTCTGGCATAGTATCTTTGAAACGTATATTTTCTTTTTTTTTAGAGAGGTTTTTGCTACAGGGCATGCGCTTGCCAGAGAGACAGAGAGAAAGAAAGCGAGAAATCACCCCCTAGGGGGGATGGCCACACTGCAATCCCTTCTCCTCCATTCTCCTCTTGGGATATTGGGCATGCACGCACACACGCCCGTGTGAGTTTAAGCCACTGGGTCCAGGACTTGAACCGCAATCAACTACATGGGAGTTCAGCGACATAGCCATTATGCTAACTGCTGGTTCCAAAATGTATATTTTCAACCAATTACAGTATATTCTTTTGCTTATCTCTTCCGAAGACACAGAACTTTCCTTTCCTTGAGATGTGGATTAAGCATTTCTTTCATAAATCTCTTCCTGAGACACAGATCTTCCATTCCAATCACCAACCTAGGAATTGTGGAACCCACTTATAACCTACAAGCCCCACTTCCACATGTCCCGCCTCTTTGGGCCAGACCAATGGAAATCTCTTCACTAATTTTGTCTGTCAATCTCAAAAAAATCAAAAAGGCACCCCTGTACTTGATCACCCCGAGAGAAAGGCATGTTTTTGGCTCCTCTCTGGGCCCAGGTCACTCATATTCTGCTTGGAAATAAACCACAGTAATCACTAGTTTTTAGAGCTGGTTATTTTCCATTGCCACCACTCAGCAGTAAATGAGGATTCTACCTCTCCTTGGCCTAGGAAGCAAACACAGGTTTTTTTCTGCTGTTCACTTACTGGGGCAGATAATTATAATGTGTTCACTCAACCTTGTTTCATTCCCTTGCCATGACCAAGGACCGCATTCCCCGGGCTCCCTTATACCCTAGTTTTGCAAATGACCTGGGTCATGCCATGCCATCTCCCCAGAGCAAGAGCGAGAAGATGGAAGGGACATTGCGGCTGTGCTGCTCCACCTCCGCGGCCAAACCTAGTACTTAGTGGTGACTTGGTTTTCTGCAGCAGCAGAAGCAGAGTCCCCGGGTCTAGTTCTTAATCATGTGAAATATGGGAGTTGAGGCATCGTTTTATTGGCATAGATGTCACCCAAGGCAGTTTGCCTCCAGAGCCAAGTGGGACAGTAGCTTCCTGCTCTCTCAGCAGTTGCAGCATCCCGCAGGGGCCCGGTTTTTAGGTGTCATTCTGAAAGTGGGGGCCATTTCCAGAATGTAAGTCTAGACCCTCCACCTCCCACCCTAGAATTGTAACCATTAATTCCCCATATGAAGACCGAACTGCTTATGTTAGCTGCAGTGACTTCTGTTATCTGCAGCTGAAACCTGACTGATAGATGTGAGAATTCACACACACACACACACACACACACACACACACACACACTGTTATCTCCGTTTATTTTGGGGAGAGGTTTTTGCTACAGGGCGCATGTGCTCACCAGAAAGACAGAGACAGAGAGACAGAAGGTGAGAAATCACCCCCCAGGGGGGATGACCACGCCACAATTCCTTCTCCTCCACTGTCTTCTCGGGATCTTGAGCACGCACGCACACACGCCCGGCATGAGTTTAAGCCACTGGGTCCGGGACTCGAACCGTGGTTGACTACATGGGAGTCCAGCGACATAGCCATTATGTCAACTGCTGGTCCCAATGTTATTCTTTTAATTAATTCTTTTACTGCAGGGCCAGCAGATGGCAGAGTGGTAAGGTGTTGGAATTCCCACATGGCCGACTGCAGTCCGAGTCCTGGACCTTGTGGCTTGCTTTCTCACTCTCCTTCTCTCTCTCGTTCTTTCTCTCTCTCTCTCTCTCTCTGCCAAAACTCACGTGAGAGAATAATAAATAAATAAATAAATAAATAAATAAATAAATAAATAAAACAATTCTTTTTAAAAAATTAATTCTTTTACTGTTTATGAGATTGGACACTTTTTTTTTTTAGTTGCCACAGAGTGTGTGCACTCACCAGAGAGACACAAAGGGAGTAAGTATTCTCCAGTGAGGCATGATAGCACCAAAATCCCTTCTCCTCCTCCTCCTCCTCCTCCTCGTGGGCACACACGTACACATGGTCAGCATGCTTTTCAAACCACCAGGGCCAGATATGGTGGACCATGTAGTATCTGGTTCTCTTAACCACTAGGTAATGGAGGGCTGGCCCTAGATTGGACATACTTTTATTTATTTATTATTTTAGAGTTTTTTTTTGTTTGTTTGTTTGTTTGTTTTTTTTTTTTTTTTTTTTTTTTTTTTTTTTTTTTTTTTTTTTTTTTTTTTTTCTAGAGGGAGTGCGAGCTCGCCAGACAGAGAGAAAGAGAGAGGCAGAAAGAGAAAAATCACACCCCAGGGGGATGGCCATACTACAATCCCTTCTCCACCATTCTCTTGGGATCTTGGGCACACACGCACATGTGCCTGACCTGAGTTTCAAGCCGCCAGGTCTGGGATTTGAACCACTGTCGACTGTGTAGGAGTTCAGCAACATAACCATTACATCAACTGCCTGTTCCAGGACATATTTTTAAATGTTTGTTGGTCATGCATAATTTTCCTTTGCAGTACTGCCTCTTCTTATCTTTGGAATTTCTTTTTCAAGACAGTTCTTTAAGGGACCAGCAGTTAGTGTAATGGGAATGTCGCTGAATTCCCATGTAGTCAACCGCAGTTCGAGTCCTGGATCCGGTGGCTTAAACTCATGCCTGGTGCATGCGCATGTGTGCCCAAGATCCTGAGAGGAGAATGGAGGAGAAGGGATTGCGGCGTGACCATCTCCCCTGGGGGGGGTGTGAGTCCTCGCTTTCTATCTCTCTGTCTCTCTCTGTCTTTCGGGCAAACGCGCCCTATAGCAAAAACCTCTCCAAAAAAATAGTTTTTTTTGTTTTTGTTTTTGTTTTTTTTTTTGTTTGTTTGTTTTTTTACAAGAACTCTCTTTACACTTGGGAACTTATGGTACAAAGGTGTTTTTTGTCTGGTTTATCTTTTAGTAGGTCAGTTGTCCCCCTTCATGGTGTTTTCAGTGTCATCCGTGATCTGAGGGTACCATTCTTTTTTATCTCACTGGCTGTCTTTCTAGCTATTCTGCAGGGACAGAAAATTCAGAGAAACCAATCTGCCCGTCTCTCCAAGTGGAGGAAGTCCTTGACGCGTCATAGCCACCAAGAAGTTCGAGCTTACGCTGACTGCTAAGGGGCTCTGCCACTTAGCTCTGAAAACCTCTCCTCACCTGTCAGAAGAACAATGGCCACACAGGACCTCGGCGATGAGGTGACGAGCAGTTCTTGCTCAGCCGTTTAGAGTGCTGTTCTAAAGCTGAATGGGGCTGCAGACAGGGTGGGGAGGGAGGCAGGGCACCACCAGGTCTGGCCACCCTGCTTCCTTGTCCTGCACAAAGGACAAAGCCTCATTGGCCAGGACGTTCAAGGGCAGCCAAGCAGAGGACCCCCAGTTCTGCCACCTCTTATGTTTCCTGCCCTTTTCCCTGACTTCCCGTTCTTTTCCTCTCCTATTCTTTCATCTGAAACGTATTTACTGAGCTCCTGGACACTGACCCAAGAGGAAAAGACAGTGTCTGCTTTCGCGAGACCTACTCCAGCAGGAAATGGGACAGAAACGAGTGAAGTAACCACGGTGCCTGTTTACTATGTCCCTGTGTACCATCAGACTAACGTGCATCGAGGGTAATGAACTTGCCCAAGGTCACAGTTTTAAGGATTCTAAGCTGTGCCGCTGGTCAGAAATCTCCCTGTGAGCCACCACGCCTGCCGCCTTCCGGGTTGTTCCAGCTGCCGGATTAGGGCTCTGTGCCTGTGCCCTCTGTCAGCCAATGCAGGATGTTTTGGTTGGGAAATCTTGGGGGCGGGAGTGGAAAGGGATAAATTCCATACAAAATAATGTTTCTAAGACACTCAAAGGCTTTGACAAGACTAGGAAGTCCTCTCCTATTCAAGAAGGGGGTTTCGAGAGAGAAAGGAATACTCCTGGTGCAGGAGAGTGTGGGAAGAAGGCGAGCCCGCCCTCACATTACAGGGCAAAGATGAGATCTCACGGGACCAGCAGTTGGTGTAATGGCTATGTCGCTGAACTCTCATGTAGTCGACCGCAGTTCGAGTCCTAGACCCGATGGCTTAAACTCGCGCCAGGCACGTGTGCGTGTGTGCCCAAGATCCCGGGAGGAGAAGGGATTGCGGTGTGGCCATCCCCCCTGGGGGGTGATTTTTCACTTTCTGTCTTTCTGTCTCTCTATGTCTTTCTGGCAAGCACATGAGCCCTATAGCAAAAACCTCTCAGAAAAAAAAAAAAAAAAAAAAGATGATATCTCACTGGCATCGAGCCTTGGTTACCTAATCTTTCGAGGCATGGGCATGACTCACTGGCTCTATCTGGCATTTGGTCATTACTGGGGGTACACCCATCCAGCTGGCTCCTCGGCAACCACAGAGTATTCAGGACTGCTGCGACTGCTGTGTCCTCGGGCAGCTACCTCCCACGGTGAGTGGGACTGGGGAGGTGTAGGGAGGAACGGGAGCGCCCCTTGGTCTCCATCCAGGGCTGCTGTCACTGCAATCAGGGGTGAGTGTCTTCTGGGAAGGCTCAAGCCCACCGTATCCCGAGCCTTTGGGAGCAGCTGGCCTGGCGCTAACCCAGGCTTCCTGGAGCCTCGCGCCCGCGCCCTGCGTCCTGAGACCTGGGCTAGGTGGGGTTGTGGAGGCAGGGGCAGAGGCGGAATGTTAGAGATGTGTAGAGTCACAGAGATAGCGACCCGGGCCAAGGCAATCACTCTAAAAGTTGTGGTCCGGGCAGATGTAGGTGTATCCTGGGGGAGGCCCACACAAGTGCTATGGGATGAGGGGCAGGGAGGGCTCCCAGCTGCCATGTACCGCCGACCCAGCAAAACGCCTGCAGTTTCTACACGTGGTGTCCCCCGTGAAAGACAGTGACTGACTTAAGCTCCATGGACCTTGTGCCCCACCTTTCCACCAAGATGTCAGCTGGAGCCTTGGAAAACGGGGATGGAGTTGTGGCTGACACCCTCCTGGAGGAAATTCAATGTGACGGTGAGTGTCCTTGAGCATGTTCCAGGGGATGGGGTGGCCCAGGGCTGTGGCTGGGTGGAAGCAGAACTGTGACGGGGGAGAGGGGTTCTGGGTTCTGGCCCGGAGCTGCCATGGACTTGCAGTGTCCGTGCCAGTCACCCTCCTTCCCAGAGAGAAGCCTTCTCTGCAGAGTGAGGGGACCTGTCAGTATGAGTCAGTGGCTGGGTACCCCCCTTTCACCTCTCTGTGGGGCTGCCTCTGAATTCCCTTCGGGAAGTGGAGGAGGATCCTGGGTGGGCCTCGGCCTCATGCCCTCTGATGTGCCCCCTTCTCGTTTTCCAGAAGAAGATGAACTGTTGCAGTCATCTGTTGAGGCTGAGGCTTCTGGTGCCTGTAATCCTGGGGGGCCACCTCAGGGGCCAGATGCACCTGACTCTGACCCCAAAGACCCACCCAAGAACAGAGGCAAGAATTGGTTCCCCACTTCAGGTAACGGGACCTGGGCACCAGTCCGCTAGGCCTCTCACCACCCTGTCCTCCCCATCCCCTCAGCCTCCTAACTGGTCAGTGTGAAGGCACTCAGCGCTGACGGCGTCTCTTCCACACCTGCATTGTCAGAATCAGGGTTGGGGACATGGAGGGAGGACAGGGGCCCCACCTCTGGGCACTGGCCTTGGCTGGTTTGTTTCTACCACTCTCAGGGGGCTCTCTGGGCCAGGTCATATCTAACTGGGAGGCACAGACTCATGCTGGCCTTGTACTTTTCACAACGGCCTGCTGGCTTAGGCCTGCCTCACAGCCAGTCAAGGTCCACTGCCTGTCCTTTGCCCTGTTAGCCATTCCCTGCCCACTGCCATGACCTCGGTAAGTTTCATTTCTCAAGGTGCTCCTCCTTTGTGACTCCAGGGCCCGGTTGATTCTTCTTCTGCCCCGACACACCCTTGCAGAGCCTCCCCACCTCTAAGGTGGGGCCAGCAGGGGGCAAGGCTGCAGAGGGTACACTCCTTTTTAATTGAATTTTTAAAAAGTACTTTCAGGACTGGTAGGTGGCATAGTAGTTAATGGTGCTGGACTTCCACATGGCCAACCACAGTTCAAGTACAAGGCCTGGAAGCTTACTTTCTTACTTTTCCTCTTTCTCTCTCGTTCACTCTCACTATGTTCCTCTCTGGTCAAATTAAAATAAATAAATAAATAAATAAATAAATAAATAAATAAAGTAAAATAAAATAATTCTTTTTTTAAAAAAAGTACCAGGGCTGACAGGTGGCATGGTGGTTAGGGATGTTGGACTCCCACATGGCTGACCACGGTTCCAATTACGGCCCTGGCAGCTTGCTTTTTCTCTCTCTCTGCCTCTCTTTCTCTCTGTCCCTCCCTGGTCAAATTAAAATAAAATAAATGAATTAATGAATTAATTAATTAAATTTAAAAAGTTGTTAGAAAAAAGTACCATCTTAACAATTCATAGGTGTACAGCTCAGGAGTATAAAGAGCATGCACACTGGTGTGCGACCATCAGCACCGTCCATCTCCAGAACTCTCCACCTTGCAGAGCTGCAACTCTGTACCATAAACGCTAACTCCCCTGTTTCCTTCTCCCCCAGCTCCTAACACTATTCCACTTCCTATCTCTATGAATCGGACTAATCCGGGCACTCATGGAAGTGCAATCATCCAGTGTTTGTCTTCTGTGACTGGCTTATTTCACTGAACCTCTTCAAGGCTAATCCATATGTAGGAATTCCCTTCATTGTAAGGCTAACTAATATTCCCTTGTATGTGTGCGCCTCATTTTGTTTACTCATTTATCTGTTGATGAACTGTTGGGTTGCTCTTTTGCTGCTATAAATAACGCTGCTGTGAACGTGGGTGCATACATAATTTCTTTAAGATCCTGTTTTCAATTCTTTTGAGTGTATACTGAGAAGCGCAACAGGATAATTCTATTTTTTATTTTTTTGAGGAACTGCCATATTGTTTTCCACAATAGCTGTACCATTTTATGTTTTCACCAACAATGCATAAGAGTTCTAATTTCTCCACATACTTTCTGACACTTGCTATTTTCCATTTTTTTTTTTTTTTAGGGAGATTTTTGCCATTGGGCAAAAATCTGGTGTGCTTGCCCAAGAGACAGAGAGAGACAGAGAGACAGAAAGTGAGAAATCACCCCCCAGAGGAGATGGCCACAATGCAAACCCCCCTCTCCTCCATTCTCCTTTTAGTATTTTGGGCACATGAGCACATGTACCCAGCATGAATTTTAAGCTGCTGGGTCCGGCACTCGAACCATGGTCGACTACGCGGGAGTCCAGTGATGTAACCATTATACTATCTGCAGGTCTCTATTTCCTAATGATTAATGATATTAAGCATCTTTTCATAAGCTTGCTTGTTGGCCATTTGTATATCTTCTTTGAGAAATGCATACATGAGTCCTTTGCCTTTTTTTTTAAGTTTTGGCCATAGGGTGCATGTGCTTGCCAAAGAGAGACAGAGAGAGATGGTGAGAGGGAAAATGTGAAATCACCACCCAAGGGAGGTGCTTACCTTGCAATCCCTTCTCCTCCATCCTCCTCTTGGGATTTTGGGTCCTCAGAGTAACATGCCTGGTGTGACTTTCAAGCCTCCAGGTCCGGGATTTGATCCATCATCAACCATGTGAGTCCAGCAACTTAACCACTATGTCATCTGGTGGCTCCTCTTTTGCCCATTTCTAATCAGGTTATTTTGTTGTTGTTGAGTTGTAGGACTTTTTTATACATTCTGGATGTTAACCCTTCATCAGATGTATGATTTGTAAATATTTAATCTTATTCTGTAAATTGCCTTTTTACTCTGTTGATTGTGTCCTTTGATACACAAAGACCCACTCTTGACCTATGCTTCTTTTTCAGAAGTACTCTCTCGGTGCCTCTATCCCAGGCCTATGCCTGTCTCTGGGGGAGGCGGCAGTGAATGATGTTTGACACTTAGCCTTAGAGAGCTCAAAGTCCCATGGAGGAGATAGAGAATGGCATTGCATGGTGGGAAATGCTGTAGTAGAAAGAGCATAGTGTGGGGACCAGTAGTTAGCGTAATGGCTATGTCACTGGACTCCCATGTAGCCGACCGTGGTTCGAGTCCCGGACCCGGTGTCTTAAACTCACGCTGGACGCGTGTGCGTGCGTGCCCAAGATCCCAAGAGGAGAATGGAGGAGAAGGGATTGTGGCGTGGCCATCCCCCCTGGGGGGTGATTTCTCGCTTTCTGTCTCTCTGTCTCTCTCTGTCTGGTGAGTGCACGAGCCCTATAGCAACAACAACAACAAAAAACAAACAAAAAAAAAACCAAACCAAACAAAACAAAACAAAACAAAACAAAACAAAAACAAAAAAGACAAAAACAAACAAACAAAAACTCTCCAAAATAAAAAAAAGACCATAGTGTGCCCATACTTGAGTATATAGGTGGAGGTCCAGGTGTCTGAAGGAGATTGCAAATGTGTGATCAGGGAAGGCTTCCTGGAGGATGTGTCAGGTGAGAGGGCCTAGCAACTTTGTATGAATGTGGCATGCAAAGTATCAGAGGCCTAAGAATAAGCAGAGGGTGGCTTCTTTTTGTCCTCCATGGGAGTATAGCTGGATATTGACAGCAGTGAGGTTAGAGAGGGAGGCAAAAGCCAGATCATGGAGTGCTCATTCCATCCTCATTAAACAGCTTGGATTTTTACCTGTGGGTCACAGGAGGCCACTGAAGGGTTTTAAACAGACAGTTGAGGTCAATACCTTTGTTCTTTCCTTATAATAGCAGTCAATAGATAGGTCTCCATTCTGTGTTTCATGCCAGTGATCTCGAACAATGAGAGGTGTCAGTGGACTAGGATGACAATGATAGAGATACTGATGAGTGGTTAGGTTCTGAACATATATTGAAGGCAAAGTCAACAGGATTTGCTAACAGCCTGGATGTAGAATGAGATAAAAAGAGAAGAATTAAGGTGACTCCCAAGTGTTCAGCATGAGCTGCTGAGAGGATGGAAGCTGGGTTGCACAGAGTCAGGGGCCACAGCAAAGGCAGGAAGACAAGGTAGGAAGCTCTTGCAATCATCTCATTCAGAGATGTGGGTCCTTGGCCCAGGATGGAAGGGGCAGAGTCATAAGGGATGGTCAGGCTTCGGGTGTTTCTAAAGGTGAATCAGCAGGATTTGTTGATAAATGATTGTGGAGGAAAGAAAGCACAAGGAAATGAGGAATACTCTGAGCTGCTTGGCTGGGGCTGCAGAATGCAGTTTCCTTGTACTGGACAACCTTGGGAGACACAGGTATGGGAGAGCAAATGAGAGGGCAGCTGTGATCACATTATATTTGAGGTGCTTCTTAGATACTCAAGTGGGCATGCTGAATAGGTCTGCAGTGACCATACCCATCTGCAAGTCATGAGAATAAAGGTGCTCCTTAAAGCAATGGGGCTGGGTGAGGTTACCCAAGGAGGAGCTACAACAGAGGAGGACTCTGAGAACTGAGCACCAAACATACCAATGTTGATCAAAGACTGGGGAAAGGAGATGAAATTAGACCAAGGAGAGGCTGGGGTGGTAAGAAAAAACAGTGAGAAAAAAAATGTTCTGGAGGGCAGGTAAGGAAAACTGCATTCATTCTTAGGACTGCTATAACCAAGTACCACACGCTGAATGATGTAAAACAACAGAGATTTATTCTCTCACAGTTCTGGAGTTCAAGTCAAGATGAGGTTATACTGGAGTACAGTGAGCCTTTCATACAATATGACTGATGTCTACATGAGAAGAGGAGAAGAGACACAGGGACACACGGGGGAGAAGGTCATGTGAAGACAGAGACAGAGATTGGACTGGCTCAACCGCAAGCCAAGGATTGTGGCAATCACCAGAAGCTAGGGAGAGGCGGGGGGTGGATCCTCTAGTAGAATCTTCAGGGACAGCATGGCCTTGCTGACATCCTGGCGATGGACCACTGGCCTCCAGAACCATGAGGGTGAATTCTTACTATTTTAAGCCACTTAGCTTTAGCCATTTGTTATAGCACTACCAGAAAATTAAGAGACTGCGAATTCCAGAATGACTGAAACATCTCCAAGGCTTGTATTACAGTCAGAAATCTGGAAAGGGTGGTCCTAAGAGACACTCTGGGGGTGCTGGGTGCTGACAGGGAGGGGTACAGTAATGAGGTCTAGGGCATTAGTGCCTAATGGAGACTTCCGTGCTGATGGACACATGCCGTCCAGCGCGGCAGCCACTAGTCACATGGCGACTGAGCATTTGAGCCACAGCTAGTATGACAGGAGCTGAAGTTTGTATTGTTGTTGTTTTCGTGTGTGTGTGTTTTGGTATGTTTATTTTTTTAGTTGCCAGAGGACATGTGTACTCCCTGGAGACAGACAGAAAGAGGGGGAAAGGGAGTAAGCAACCCCCAATGGGATGTGGTCATGCTGCAATCCTTTCGCCTTCATCTCTCCGCCCTGTTAGGATTTAGGGCACATATAATGCTTAGTGTATTTGTTGCTTTGTTTTCAGTTTCTTAAGAGTTTTTGCTATAGGGTACATGTACTCGTCAGAGAGAGACAGAGAGAGGAAAAGTGAGAAATCACCTGATGCCACCATTCCTTCTCCTCCATTCTCCTCTCAGGATTTTGGACACATACACACAGAGGCCTGATGTGTTTTTCAGGCCATTGGGTTTGGAACTCAAACCACAGAGCCATGTGGGATCCAGCGCTTTAATCACCATGCCACCTGGTATGTTTTTGTTTGTTTGTTTGTTTGTTTGTTTGTTATATGGCACGTGCGATCGCCATAGAGACAAAGAAAGGCAGAGAGACAGAAAGTGAGAGATCACCTAGGGGAGATGGCCACATCACAATTCCTTCTCCTCTAGTCTCCTGTTGGGAATTTGGGGCATGCATGCACACATGCCTGGCCTGAGTTTTAAGTCACTGGGTCAGGGACTTGAACCACGGTCAACCATGTGGGAATCCAGCAATGTAACCATATGCTATCTACTCGTCCCCTACCTGGTATGTTTTTCAAGTTGCTAGAGTTACAATTTGAGCTGCAATTGGCTGTGTGGGATTGAGGCCATGGGGCAGGTCCTGGAAATAGGTTTTAAAATTTATTTCATTTTTATTCATTAGAATTTAACTAGTCACACAAGACCATTGGCTAGCATAGTGGGGAGCACAGGCCTAGGGTATGACAGAGGGGTCGTGGGGCAGAATGACAGTGTATTGCAAATGCCATCTAGGTGGGCATGGAAAGCCTCGAGACAGATCAGAGCAGCGATGGACAGAGGGGGAGGTCAGGAGCCATGAGCTAAAAGCTTCAAGAGGTGCTGGGGAGTGACTGGAGGACTAAGGCTGATTTTTGCACCTTATCTTCCTTGATGAGAACCGGGGACTGAAGCTCCTCTTTGCGGGGAGCAGGCTGAGCTCACTGCAGATCCTAAAATCTCCAGAACCCTGGGTCCCAGCTGCCCCAGCACCCAGTCACTGCACCCAGGGCAGCCATCATCAGATGTCCCTGCAAGCCCTGGGAGCTCTAGGCAGTTCAGAAGGTCAAGGCATGCCCCGCCCTGTAATGTAGCTGGCTCCAGCCACAAGGCTGGATGGAGGAGGAAGCAGAGAACCTCCTGGCGAGGGGTACTGGGAGACTTCCTGCCGGAAGGTGACAAGTGATGAGCCCTGAAAGATGGGACTTTCACCTCTCATATGTGGCCCGGGGTGGGTAGGATGTTTCTGGAAGAGGTGGAGAGTTGGAATGTTAATTTGTTTCTCTGCAAATAAATACAGTCTCGTCTTGTTTTGTATTGAGAAAATCATACCACATGTTCGGACTTCGGGGGTGGCGTGGAGCCTTTTCAAGGTGGGTACTCTCCCATCTAGAATGTCACAAAGTAAAAAACCGGGCTTCTCTGGCAAGGCAGGAGGCCAGGCAGGGGCTGTCTCTCCTTGGATCTGACCTCAGAGAACCCTGTCAGCTGTGGTAACAGCTGGGACCGCAGGATGGGGGGCCCGGAGCAGATGGACTCACACAGGTTCTTTTTGTTTCTAGCCAGGATCGTGACTGGAGCTGTGGTCGCAGGAGGTGAGTCTTTGTTGGGAAGGAGCCCAAGGCCCTTCTTGTTCCTGACCTGAGCTGCTGAAAGGAGCTGGCCTTGACCTGATGAGAACCTCAGAGCACAGGAAACGGAGTGAAGCCATTCTAAGCACAGGGCTTTGAGATAGCCACACTGGGGTCTAGTCTTGGCCTCTAGCAGGTACAAACCAGGTGATCTTGAGTGAGTCATGACCTGTCTGAGCCTGGGATTCCACCGCTGGGAAGCAGAGTGGTGCTATGCTTGGGGGGAGGTGTAGGGAATGAGTCAGCTGGGCGGGTCTCCTCCCTTAGAACTGCCCTACCCACCTGGTGGCTGGTGCACTGGGCCCAGAGCTTCCTGAGCTGTGCTTGAAAGCAGTGTCCTCCAGTGCGGCGGCCAAAAAGAAAGACAATATGGCTTTCTGTCACATGAGCCAGAGATCATTCCATCTTTTTCAATTTTTTTCACAGCCAGAGAGAGGGGAAAAGAGCACCCTACAATGGGGTGTTGTTACCCCACAATCCCTTTTCCTCCATATTTCCATCCTGTGAGGATTTGGGGGGTGCACAGACAAGGGCTGGGATTTGAACCACGTTTGGCCGTGTGGGATCCGGTTCCCTTAACCACTAGGTCATGGGGCCAGCCCACATGAGCCAGAACTTGTCAGTCACACGTGGCTCTCATCGCGGATGGTTCAGACACAGAACACACTCCTTACTCCAGGCAGCTGGAAGACTGTGCTACCCCAGAGGTGGCGGGGAACTCAGGGCCCCACACGGCGCTGTGCCTCAGGGACAGAGGCCCTCAGCCCATGATCTCTTCAGAACAGCTTGGCGTGACCCTCTGTCAACCCTGTGCCTAGGGGAGAAACACTCTTTTCTCACTAAGTGGGGGGATTGAAAAGTACTGCTTGATTCAATCTATTTATTTTACACAAAAAGAATTAGGGCTCCGAAAAGGGGAAAGACCCTTCCAGGATGTCACAGCAAAAACAGAGGCATAAACAGGTCGGGGATCTGGGTTACCTGAGTCCATCCCCTCGCTCGTACCTTTGTCCCTTCCTGAGCCCACCTTACACCCCCTTGCTGTCTCCCGTAGCAGCGACTGTGGCGGCCGTGCCCCTGGGACTAACTGCCCTGGGCTTCACTGGAACAGGAATCGCTGCCTCGTCTATAGCAGCCAAGATGATGTCCGCAGCGGCCATTGCCAACGGGGGTGGCGTTGCCGCAGGCAGCCTGGTGGCCACTCTGCAGTCAGTGGGTGAGTGTCATGTGGAAACCCCAGCCGGGATGGGCCAGGCCAGAGCTCAGCCCAGGGGCTCCTGCCTCCCTGTAGGGCTCTGACTCTTGGCGACCAGGCCCTTTATCTCTCCCTCACTGTCCCTTCCAGCTGAGGGTGGGCGAGGGGAGCACCAAGAGGTCGCCTACAGGGAACCCCGCAAGCCTGAGCAGGCCTCCCCACTCTCTGGGCTCGTGGAAGATCTGGGACCCACTGATTCCCAGAGGGCCCACCCTGGGCTGGCAGCTCCCCTCCACAGCTCACTGCCCAGTGAGCAGCTGCCTGCAGCAGCCCTGCCCATCAGTAGGGCGGGGTGGGCGAGGCTTCCCGAGCGACCAGGACGCCGCCTTTCCCCTGCGCTGACCTCTTCTCTCCCTCAGGGGCAGCCGGACTCTCCACGGCATCCAACATCCTCCTGGGCTCTGGTGGCGCGGCTTTGGGGGGCTGGCTGGGGAGTTTAAGAAAGGCGTCACCTTCCTCTCCAGCTGGACCCAGTCCTGAAGCAGAGAGGGGACCCCAAGGCGGAGGTGACTCTCCAAAGCCCAGTCCCCCAAACGACAAGCCCTCTGCCCCCCGAAAATAGTTCAAGGACGCCTGAGAAATAAAGATGAGATGCCGTGACCTTTCACAGGTGTCTGTGTGTCACCCAGAGGTCGGGACAGTCCTTCCTGGGGGAGGAAGGAGCAGTGGGCTGCAGTGAGATGGCCCAGGTCTGTCCCCAGTCCTGCTGCTCACACTGTGGCCCAGGCAGGTCATGGCTGCCCTTTGCCCTCCTCACATGCAGGAGGGATTGGACGGAGTTTACTGAGGGCTGGCCGGGGGCGGCGACGGCACCCCTGATGCTCGGCCTCCACGGGGGCCACTGACCTTCATTTCCCAAGTGTGTGCCCCACCCCCCACCCCCCACCTAGGATATGGGTCTGGCTGCGTGGTGACAAGTGCAGCCACCCTGTGTCTGCCTGGCAGCAGGCCCTGGGCTGCCCACATAGTAGAGAACTGTCATTTATCCAGAGCCGCGTCCCTGTTGGTCCAAAGCCCAGGGTCCTCAGCCCCACGTGGGACCAACCAGAGCCTGAGGCTGGGCTGGCCTCCCTCCCCTGGGCGGGCTCCCGAAAGGCAGGCCAGTGCCCAGGCTGGTGCAGAGCTCTCACTTCCAGGGGCCTGCTGTGCTGGCCTGTGGGAGGTGCCAGGTGTCCTGGGACACTGACCCGGCGTCTGCCACCTTTCTAGGGTGAAGAAAAGCCACACTCAGCTCCTGGAAGGCCTGTCGAGGCCCGAGTTCTGACCTCGGCCTGTGGGCTCCAGGACCTCGGCACAGCCTGCGTGGCCCGCGTGGCATCACACCTGTTCTTCCTTCACCGGCCACACCCACCGGGCTCACTCTGGGGTACTAGCTCAGCTCACGCCCCATTTCCTGGCTGGCCTCAGGGCTCCATCCCACAGATCCCTTGGCTGCAGAGGACCAGGGAGGTCCCTCTGGTCCAAGTCACATGGAGCTGGGGAGTCCAAAGCACGCACACTGGGGGTGTGAGGGGACTTGGAGTAAATGCCAGAAATGACCACACTCCCCACCTCCCCGTGCCCGGCCCTGTCAGTGCACCTGTCCAAGTCCTCCCATCAGGAAGTGGGTTACGTCCCCTCTGCTTCTTTGGAAGGGGCTTTGGCCAGTAGACCGCAGTGGGAGGGATGAGCCCGGGCCCTGAGAGGCCTGGAGCCATCTGCCGTTCCTCCGGGACCCACCACTGCCGCGAGAACTGGCCAGGCTGGCATTGGAGGGCAACAAGCACACGCACGGGCAGTCGGTCCAGTCACTCCAGACCAGGCCCAGACACGTGAGTGAGCCCAGCCGGGCTCTGCGATGCCGACTGGCAGCTGACTGTGCGTGGGCCGGGGGCCCAGCTGACACCAGAGCCGCCTGCCAAATTGCCGAGCCACAGAATCATGAGTGAAATGGTTTCCTAAGCTACTGTTTTGTGGTCACTTGTTACCCAGCCACAGTGAATGCGCAAGAGAACACAACATGTGTGGTACACCGAGAGGACGTGTAGGACAAGAAGGCAGCTGAATTCTAACTGCAGCTATCCAGAAAGGCTTCCTGGAGGAGGTGTGTGTTCATTAAGGATTATATAGGTACCAGAAATTGACTGCAACTGGCTGAGAGTTGAAGGGCCTTACTGCTGAGAACAGTGAGAGGTGGTAAGGCGAGTGCTTCAGGCAAGCTTTGCTACATGGCAGGAAAAGAGGGCCAGAGTCCTCAGGTGAGGAGATTACTGACCACCTAGCAAAACGGCACAGTGGCAGGCCCCATGAAGACTGGCCAAGGACCCTCCCCATGTCTCACCATCTCATCTGAGAAAGGGGAACACTGGTACCTCCTCTTGAGGCTGCTCGGAGCACCTCGGCCGGGGTCGGTCAGCTATCAGAACTCCCCGGGACTCTGTCGCCACCCACCTTGGTGCCCTTTGGTGGCACGGCTCACACTGCTCACTCTTTCTCTCCTGGTCAGTTCTCCTGTGAGCAGGGAACGGACTTCCTGGGCTCCGAGTAGGCAGCAGCGGGTAAACCCTCGGGAGCTGGGATGGCGCATCCGTGGAAGTGGAGGGAAGGCAGAGTGTGTGACACAGAAGCGAGGGGCTGGGGGATCTGGCCTTGGGAAGACAATTCTTTTCTGATCACTTCTAACTTCTCGATGAAATAAAAAGTCATCTGAGGGTACGTTGGGAGAAGATGGGCACAGGCGCTTTAGAAAAGAGAGGCTGACCTTTTTGATGTGCTGAAGGACGAACATGCTCACATGCTGGCCACGTGTCCTTCCACCCGGAGGTGGTTCGATCCTCGCTTCAGGATGATGCCACCCAAACGCTGGTGACCTCGGGGAATAAAAAAACCTCCGAAAGCTACTAAGCCAAACCATAACAAGTCAAAGCCACTTAAAGCCAATCAACCCGCTAGTGTTGATCAGTGGAACTAGTTACCCTAGGGATAACAGCGCAGCCCTGCTCTAGAGTTCATATCGCCACTTACGACGTAGACTGATGACCCCACCACACATACTCATTATGCCAAGTAGCGGCTGCATGGGGGTGTGCGGATTCCTGAGCAGGCTACATATTGCCCTCACAGGGAAGCCCAAACTAAGACAGCAGGCCGATGGCACGCGATGTATGCTGAAAATTTAAATTTGCACAACAGAAATAATGGTGCCATCTCTCCATCTATTCATTTTTTTTCCCTTTTATTTGGAGGTTTTTGCTATAGAGCACGTACGCTCTCCAGAAAGACAGAGAGAGAGAGAGAGATAAAAAGTGAGAAATCACCTCCCAGGGGGGATGGCCACACCGCAATCCCTTCTCCTCCATTCTCCTCTCTGGATCTTGGGCACGCACACACACGCGCCCAGTGTGAGTTTAAGCCACCGGGTCTGGGACTGAAGCCGCGGTCGGCTACATGGGAGTCCAGTGACATAGCCAACTGTTGGTCCCTCCATGTATTCGTAAAGCCCCAGCAGCAGAGTGAGAACGACTGTGCCATTTCTCTGCCTCTGGCCTGTGGTATTCCCTCTGGCTCAGGACACAAGGGGAAGTCCTTGCGGTGTCTGCAAGGCCTCGAGTGGCCTGGCTGCTGGTACCCTCGGACCTCAGCTCCTCCCTCTTTCTCCTGGCTCGCCTGCTGCATCCACCCGACCTGCATTCTGTCCCCCTACACCTGGGCTATTTCCATTGCTGTCGCTTCTCCCTGGAATGACTTTCCCCCACCGCTCTGCGTGGTTTACCTCTCTTCATGCTTTTGTTTTAGAATGTCATCAAAAACATGCTATCGACTTTGTGATCCATGTCAGGTGATTTCCCGTACTAGTTCGTAACCTCTATGAGGACAGCTATTTTGATTTTGATCTGTCTGGCTCCCAGTTCATCGTCGTCGTCTTCTTCTTTTTTTTTTTTTTTTTTTTTTTTTTTTTGAGAGGTTTTTGCCATAGGGTGTGTGTGCTTGGCAGAAAGACAGACAGAGACAGAGACACAGAAAGCGAGAAATCACCCCCCAGGGGGTTGGCCACGCTGCAATCCCTTCTCCTCCATTCTCCTCTTGGGATCTTGGGCACGTACGCACATGTGCCTGGAGTGACTTTAAGCCACTGGGTCCGGGACTCAAACCGTGGTCGTCTACATGGGAGTCCAGTGATGTAGCCATTACGCTAACTGCTGGTCTCCTGTTTGGCTCCCAGTTCTAACCTAGGACCTAGTCAGAGGCTTTAGTAGAGATTTCCCAAAAGGCCTAGTCAGAAGATTTAGTAGAGATTTCCTGAAAAACTGAACCTCATCCATTGTGTGGACTTACATTACCCTAAAAACCATCTTCTTATCTTTATCGAGGGTTAATATCTATCCTTTCATTATAGCACTTTGACTATATTTTTTGTGAGCTTTATAATTCATAAGAGCATGTTCCCTCCCTTGCAATAAGTGACTATCTTACATTAACTGATAATAATTGATATAGTGGCCTAGTTGCATTTCTATAACAACTGGATATTTCTCTCTCTTTTTTTTTTTTTTTTTTTTTTTGGAGAGGTTTTCGCTATAGGGCGCGTGTGCTCGCCAGACAGAGAGAAAGCGAGAAATCACCCCCCGGGGGGATGGCCATGCCGCAATCCCTTCTCCATTCTCCTCTCGGGATCTTGGGCACGCACGCACACGCGCCCGGCATGAGTTTTAAGCCACCAGGTCTGGGACGCGAACCGCGGTCGACTACGTGGGAGTCCAGCGACATAGCCATTACGCTAACTGCTGGTTCCCTGGATATTTCTCTTGAGGAGAAGAGAGGAGGAGACAAATATCTTTGGTTTCAGATTCCTGGAAAAACAAAACCTAGTTTCATTTGCTGCCTGTGTCACCAGGGGTGTGGCTTAGTCTGAGTGGAATTACTTAAAGTGCCAGGATTCAGACCCTCCAAGAACAGAGGTTGGTGTAAAACCTTGGGGTCAGTTCCACAATCTTGGAATCTCTTTCTTCAGGTGAGATCAGGAAGGGTGGGTAGGGGGCTCCTTCTTTTTGTGACCCCAATCTACAGTGGGTAGTGGGCTCAGGGATGGGAGGGGAGGGTGGGTAGGGCCTCCTTCTTTTTGGGGCCTCAGTCTGCAGTGGGTGGTGGGCTCAGGGATGGGAAGGGAGGCCAGCATGTACCCTGTCTTCTAGTTCTCATCAGATGGCTGTGATTAATGAAGGTGCATCTTAGGAGAGACAGGATTCAAGCCCCCACCTGCCTCTGGACTCTGGGACTTAGGAGCAATGAGTCTCGTCCCTGCTGGGTGTCCCCCCCGGTTCCTGCGGTGGAGGGTAGATGGGAGTGCAATGGGCAGGTGGGGAATCGATGTGGGGAGGAACCAAGCAGAGCAAGTCCAAGATCTGCCCTGGGAATGGCTGGCCCTGGGGGAATCTGGTTTTGCCATGGAAAGACTTTTGGCCTTGAGCAAACCACGTGCCCTCTCTGAGCCAGGCAAGGCTTTGTCATCCAAAATTGGAGAGAGGATCCCACCCTTCTCGTGTTAGGGAGGAGATCGCAGAAGAGCAGGTGCCTACAGCTCAGATCTCCTCAGATCTTATTTCTTGTTCTCTTAATGCTCCGTGGAGGTTTAAGGGAGTTCCAGAAGGGTCTAAGAAGTTGGCGCTGGGGGGGGGGTAATATCCCTTGGCCCTCCCCTCACAGGTCCTTCAGTGACCCCCAAGTTCCACATCACTCTTTCCCTGTCCAAGCCTGCTGCTCTGCAAGTGTGGAGAACCTCCCTATAACCCAAGCCCTCGTGTTTTCAAAGGCAGTGGGATGGAAGTCCCGATCAAAGCACCGTCTTTCTGCAGTGTAGTCCCAATTGGGAGCCTTTTACACCGAGTCATGGAATTCACTAGTGTAGCCACGCTGGCAGCAGCTAGCAGGGCCAGAGTGGACAGAACAGCCTCTGCTGTCCTCACTAGCCTTTCACCTGTCGGTGACTACACCTGCGATGGGCTGGTGCAGCGGGACAAGAGGAAGCTGGGGAGGGCATAGAGTCCCACCCAAGGAGTCCACAGATAGGGACAGTGGCATCACCCACAGTCTCACTGCCCTACCCTCCCTGTCTTCCCCCTAAACCCCAAACCTGGTGTCCTCCTTGGATTTCTCTGAGAAGGGCTGGAGTGAGGCTGGACTCTACAGGATCAGCCCTGGGTCCCTTGCAAATCCTCTCCCCCTGGGCAGGAGCCCCTCCTGCATGGACGGAGGTGACCACTGCTGGTCCACTGTCTCTGGCTCTCACCCCCTGGCTTCCCCACCAGTACCACCTCCCTCATAGCTTTCCCTCAGCACCTCCTCGTCAACATGGCCTCTGACTAGCCTTGTGTGGTTGCTTGCTGGAACTCAGAACCGGAGCATGGATTTTAGCAGAATTCTTCTTTAGGCCCATTTCCTTCATTAGTTTTTGTGAGTTCCCTCTCTGGTTTTACAATATTTACTTACACCATCATCTTTCTTCCCTTTCAGCTCAAAACCTCCTTCCTCAAAGTCAACCTTTCTAATAGATTTAATGTGTGTCTGTTTTTTCTATGTATTTTTGCAGGCAGGGTGTTGTTTTTGTTTGCATATGTTTTAACTCATGTACAGGATAGTGTGTGGGCTATCTCATTCCATTGCTGTCTCTCTCACTGAGAACCATGTCCTTGAGTTCCCTCCCGGTAATTAAGTGAGCCTCTAACCCTGGCTTCTAATTGCTGCCTTGTCTCCTCCCCGCATGCCCATCCACTGCCCTTTACCCTTCTGTTCTGGGGAGGGACACCTAGGCTTCACCAGCACAAGCAGCATAGCATTGAATGAAGGGTGGTCCTGACACTGACCTCTGACCTCTGGGCCTATGCACTTACCCTCTGTTCTTTCCCAGGGCTCACATCTCAGCTACCTGTGACTCCTCCTCACAGCAGCCATGGCCATGATTGCAGGTAAGTGGCCCTGGGTAACAGAACGCCCTCTGTGTGCCCCCAACTCAGCTCAGAGTGTGACTGACAGAGGTCAGGGCCTGGGTCACCCTGGCAGCCCTTTCTGCTTGTCAGAGAGGCAGAGGATGAAGGACAGTGAAGTTTACCAACACATTCTTGTCACTGTGCTAGGCCCTTGACATTTAGCAGTTCCTGTAAGTTGCATAACAACCACCTGCCCCACCTCTCACCCCAGCCCCAGAAGGAAATGTTTTTCCCTTTTTTACCTAGTGTTGAGGACAAGAGGAAAACTTGATAAGGCTCAGAGCCTGGGACAGGAAGTAGAACAATGGACAGCACCTCCAGGGCATGGGGGTAGGGTTGTGGGGGTGGGAAGGGATTGGGAGGAGGCTCCCATCCCTCCCTAATCTGGGCATGGTAAGTCTCAAAGAGCCCAGAGGTTCCAGGGCCAGGGTGCTACTCTCCCCAATCGCATGGGTGACCACCAGGGAAGCCTAGCAGGCCAAGGATGGAAAACACCCATTTCAGAGGGCTCCTGTGGGTGAGGGCCTGGGACGCCAAGCTGCCGGCAGCCTGGCACCACCTCTCTTGTCAGGCAAATGCCTCTGACTCAGGTTCTAGATTTTGGGCCCCTAAGTCCATATCCAACCCAGGTGGCCTTCTGGCCACTCTGAGTCTAGCCTTCATGCCCTTGTCTCTCCAGTGTCTCCACCCATCACCCACCTCCAAGGTCTCCCCTGGGGAGCTGCTTATGCTCCGCTCACGCTCTGCTCCCTCTTACACATCATCTTTTTTTTTTTTTTTTAGAGATTTTTGCTATAGGCCGTGTGTGCTCATTAGAGAGAGACAGAGATAGCAAGAAATTGGCCATGCAACAATCCCTTCTCAGATTTTGGGCACACATCTGGTGCATTTCAAGCTACTGGGTCCAGGACTCGAATTGCAGTCGACTAGATGGAAGCTTAACCACTACCAGCACCTTAACCACTACATCACCTGCTCTTCCTACACATCTTCTATTTTTAAACTCCTAGTCCTACCAGCCCTAGAGACTGCAGCCCTGGTCCCAAGGGCTGCAGGGGACCAGGATCTCTGACTGCATCCCTTCCCACAGGGCTTATACTAAGCCCAGATGTTCTGAAAGATGGTCAAATGCCATGGGCAGCTCCAGAGGAGCAAGGATGAGTTCAGGTTGGGAGAATCTGAGGAGGCTTCCTGGAAGAGGGGGGCAAAGTGCAGGCCTTTGAGGAGTCAGGAGTGTTAGTTTGTTCAGCCTTGCTCTTGAGTAACATTCAAGCAGTCCACACACACCAACCCTGACTTCAGCTGAAATGGAGCACAGTTCTCTACCATGAGGATATACGGCCATCTCAAGAGCTTTTTCTGGACTGTAGGAGGAAGCCCTGTGACCTTACTGACCCTACCTCAGATGAGCCAACAGCCTTGCTCATAGAGCATGCTCATCCGCTCAGCCTCCTCCTGCCCTAGTCAGACCCCCAAGTCCATCGCCATGTCTCTGAGTTCACTGACAACAGATCCCACAATGGCTGCCTTCCTGGCTACAGCTATAGGATTTGGGTTTAGCTTTGTCTTTTGTGTAAACTCAACCTGGCTTGGGAGGCAGAGAGGAAGAAAAAGGTAACTTCTGATTTCTCCACAAACAACCTCCAATCAACCAACCAACCAGCAGACAAATAAACAAAAGTGAGCAAAAAGAATGAGGTGGTTGAGTTTTCTGGAACAAAGACGTAAAAGTCCAGTTCCAGTAACTCTAAGCCAGGACATGCAAATTCCTTCAAGATAGGTCACCTGACTCCCCAGCAATCCGTTCCTGCTCCAGAAACCCTGCTTCTCTATTGTATCTGGGGGCAGGGGAAGCAGGGGCCAGTCCTTCCTGAGGCTCCCAGCCTGGGGCAGCTGCTTCCCCGGAGGTGGGGGGTTGGCCCAGAGAGCAGAGGCCAGGCCAGCGTGGGTCTCTCACACAATGTTCTTTTGTTTCCAGCCAAAGCTGCTGCCACTGTGGCGGGAGGAGGTAAGTCTGCAAGGCAAGAGCTCTAGCCCTCAGCTGTCCCCAGCCCAGGGATTCCAGCAGAAGCTAGTCTTGTTTGCGTGCAGGTTGTCCCTGAGCCTCACACAGACAGCGAGGGCAGGATGGAATGAGGGAGATAAGCAGGAAACAAGGCCCTAGAAATAAGGAGCCAGAAATAAGACACCGGAAACTTGGACGCAAGTTGTCCAAGAAAGGCAGAGGTGGAGGCAGCACCAGCTGGGCCCGCCTCCTCTTTGCAGAGAATTCAGTGTGCCTTTGGGCATGACTTAGAACTATGAGCTCCTGTCTCCTCCCCTGAAACACAAGTCCGCAATGCCTCTTCAGGGTTACCGTGAGGGTTGCTTGGGATGAGAAGACCAATTTGAATGCAGTAAGAGCATTAAAGGATGCCATTGGCTCGGCTCCTGGGTCTGGTGGCTTCTGGTGTGCTCGGTGGTGATGGCACGGGGCCCTTGAGCTGCCTCTTGAAGCAGCAGCTCTGGACGGGCTCCTTATTCATGCTGCCTCTTGGGCAAGACTTGCTCCTGTGGAGTTTGCCGCTCAGCAAGGATAGGAAGCTTGCAGCCCACGCCTGAGCTTGAGCGTTTGACCAAGGCAGACATTGATGCTTAGAGGACTAGTGACTTTCCCAAGGAGGTCCTGCTGCTCAGAACCCTGTCCCGTGGTTCCACTTGCCCTTCTCCCACTTTTCCCACGTCATCCTGGCATTTGGCTGCTGGCCATGCCATGGCTTCTTCCCAGCTCAGTGCTCATCTCCTTCTCCAGACTCCCGTAAGGTCTCCAAGCTCGACTATGTACGTGGGTCTCTCCTCCTGAGCCCACCTCCCATCTAACTCTCGCCCCTAATAGTCATCGCTGTAGTGGTCGTGCCCATGGGGGTCAGCGCCCTGGGCTTCACCGCCGGAGGAATCGCCGCCAACTCTGTGGCAGCCAACATGATGTCATTGGCAGCCATCGCCAACGGGGGCGGAGTTGCCGCGGGGAGTCTGGTGGCCATCCTGCAGTCAGTGGGTGAGTGTCCAGCAGGGCCTGCTGGGGAGGACAAGGAGGACCTCTGGGGACCCGGCCCAGTTCTCGGCCCACGGTCCTCAGTCTGTTCTGTGTCTCGCCCGCCATGTCCTGTCCCTGTGTTTCTCGGGGGGAGAGGGAGGGGAAAGAGCCCTGGCCTGCGTGTGCTGGGTTCAGGCCCACTCTGCCCTCAGCACATTTGCCAGGGTGCCAGGGGCCTCTTTCCCCACTGAGCTTTGCCTTCTTCCAACTCTCAACATCACAGCAGGAGGTCATGCCACGCAGAGCGGCCTGCAGCAGCCCCACTCCAAGACAGAAATCCGGGGGGTTTCAGGAAACAGAGAGTGGGGCTAGATGGGGCTTCTGGGCCTTGGGCCTCCTGAGAGGCCCTGGAGGCTCCGACCTCACAGTTCTGCCCCCAGAACTACCTCAGCCTGCCCATGCCACCCTGCTCACCCTCCTGCTTCACCCCTAGGAGCTGCAGGACTCTCCCTGGCCTCCAAAGTCATCGTGGGCTCTGTTGGGACTGTCGCTATGGCGGGCATCATGCGGCTGATCCCTTAACACTTCCAGGCCCTCCACTGCAGAGAAGAGGCTCACCCCGGGGAGAGGTGGTGCTGCCCAGTCAGCCCGCTTCAGCCAAGTACAGGTCCTAGGGCTACAATGCCCGAATGCTGTCCCCGGGGGAAATCAGAATAAAAATGAATTGTGACTACCTGTCCTCCAGCCCTTCCTTAGTGCAGTGGCGCAGACACACCAGTGACCCTGCTACTTGCAGTCGGGACAGACCTGTCATAGGTAGTCAGCCGTGAGCGGGCAGTCCTGAGAGTGGCAGGCCATCCACCCCATCAACCACAGCTTATCGGGGTGTTCCTTTCTCCCGGGGACGGTGCTGGGAAGGGGACATGTATCCTATTTTTTATTACCCAAGCTCCCTTCAAAGAACAGAGGGAAGGATGTTATCTTCCCTCCTGCCATTACACACACACACACACACACACACACACACACACGCAGAGGAATTCAGCGGTGTGCTTGGTCAACATTCTACTTCTCACTAGGGGTAATAAACCGATACGGACAGAACTGTCCCTATACCTGTCCCAATTTGTCCCTATGCTCGTACCTTCAAAGTTCACACTGGCGGGGGGGGGGGGGGGGCAGGAAGTGGCACGATGGTTAAGGCTCTGGACTCCCACATGGCCATTGCCAACAGCGGTTTGAATCCCGGACCTGGCGACTTGCTTTCTCACTTTCCTTCTCTCTCTCTCTGGTGAGTGTACACGCCCTGTAGCAAATTGAAACATCATAATGATAAGTTGAATGACTCATTTAAGAAAGAAAACAAACACAGGAAGTCCACACTGGGCATGCAGGATCCGGAATCAGACTCCTTGTCTGCTGAGAAGTAACAAGCACAGGTCAGTCAGCAGATTCAAACAAAGGAGCGCGAGACAGACTTCCCCTTCCAGACCTTCACGCAGGGCAGACACAAGTCAGCGCAACACCTAACCCATTCCCAGGGCAGTCCTCTGACGGCTGCCCACCCCATGCAGCCTGGTGTGGAGTGTATTGCTTTTCTTTTACAATTCTTCACTTTTCTATGAAAAACTTGTCTTTTCCTACTTTGCTCATGGTCTGAGTCTCAGGGCAGATCTCTAACCTTGCAGGCCTGGAACGAAGAACCGAGTGTTCCACACGACGTAGCTCAGCGTCCCCGTCTGAGAACAGACCCACCAGGGACCCTCTGATACTTGCAGTTGGGGCCGACCCACCAGGAGCCCTCCTCCTTGGGGCGGCAGGGGCACGCTAGGCTCCGTTCTCTCTCCTACCATGTCTTCACAGAGTCTGGGGTGTGGCGAGCTGGAATGAATCCACATCTGAAGCCACAGCTGTCCCCTGTCCTGCTACCGACTCTGTCACCCTTCACGCCTCCCTAAATGACCTCCATGATCCCGGTGGGGTGGGTTAGGCACCTGGTTGCTGTGAGGAGAGAGGAATAGAGGGAGCCGTGCTGGCTGAGACTTCACGATGACAAGAACAGAGAGAGAACCTTCTCTCGGTAAAGCGAGGTCTCTCTGACGGCGACCACACACACAATCCGACGACCACAGTACGGGGCCTTTTACTGCCAGTCATAGACACACTAGCCCAACACAGGAGGGGGTACGTTGACTCTGTTCACTCTCAAAAAAGCCACCGAAATGACAGTCAAGGGTTAAAGAAAGGCACACACCTAAGAGGACAAAGAGAAGGAAAGAGGAGATGACAGTGACAGTGCCAGAGATGAGATGGAGAGATGGCTCCACCTAGCAGCCTGAGAAAACTGAACCTGAAGCTGTCAGTACAGAGGCAGGCAGAGGCAACTTTGCCCCGTGGGCTCAGCCACTGCAGGGCTGTGGGCTGGCGTGAGGGCAGACGGACAGCAGGAGGCCTCCTCGGGCCCCCTCTGCTAGACAATGGGAGACTTGTTTCTGGAGGGGTTGGGTCCCTGCACCAGGGGGTACCAGGCACAGCTGAGAGCAGGAGCTTTTATGTCCAAATCACATGGAAGAGGCTCTTTCATCACACCCAGGAAGAGAGAAGCATGCCACTTCCAGAGTCTGCCAACTAGTATCTTGTAACCATGAGCTTCGGCAGCCAAGGATGAAGTTGATACCTCAAAAAGCAAAGCGGGGACCAGAAGGTAGCATGGTAGATTAGAGACTAGACTCCCACACAATTGATCCCAGTTCAAGTCCTGGACCTGGCAGTTTGAAACTCACACTGGTGTGTATGTGAGCGTACTCAAAATCCAGAGAAGAGAATAGAGGAGAAGGGACTGTGGCCTGGTCACCCCCCTGGCTGTGTGTGGGGGATGGTTTTTCATTTTCCCTCTCACTGTCTGGCTCTGTCTCTTTGGTGAGTACACATATATAGCAAAAAAATCTCAAAAAAAGAAAAAAAAAGAAAGAAAGCAGAGCAAGGAAAAAGGTCTAAGACAACAAGGTTGAGCTGCTGAAGCAAAGCTTGCCTGAAGCACTCGCCTTACCACCTCTCACTGTACTCGGCAATAAGTCCCTTTAACTCTCAGCCAGTTGCAGTCAATTTCTGGTACCTATATAATCCTTAATGAACACACCACCTCCTCCAGGAAGCCTTTCTGGATAGCTGCAGTTAAATTCAGCTGCCTTGCTGTTCTACGTGCCATAGCTGGGTCCTCTCAGTATATCACACATGTTGTGTTCTCTTGCACATTCACTGTGGCTGGGTAACAAGTGACCGTAAAACAGTGGCTTAGGAAACCATTTCACTCATGATTCTGTGGCTCGGCAATTTGGCAGGCGGCTCTGGTGTCAGCTGGGCCCCCGGCCCACGCACAGTCAGCTGCCAGTCAGCATTGCAGAGCCCGGCTGGGCTCACTCACGTGTCTGGGCCTGGTCTGGAGTGACTGGACCGACTGTCCGTGCGTGTGCTTGTTGCCCTCCAACGCCAGCCTGGCCAGTTCTCGCGGCAGTGGTGGGTCCCAGAAGAACGGCAGATGGCTCCAGGCCTCTCAGGGCCCGGGCTCATCCCTCCCACTGCGGTCTACAGGCCAAAGCCCCTTCCAAGGAAGCAGAGGGGACGTAACCCACTTCCTGATGGGAGGACTTGGACAGGTGCACTGACAGGGCCGAGCACGGGGAGGTGGGGAGTGTGGTCATTTCTGGCATTTACTCCAAGTCCCCTCACACCCCCAGTGTGCGTGCTTCTGGGCTCCCCAGCTCCATGTGACTTGGACCAGAGGGACCTCCCTGGTCCTCTGCAGCCAGGGGATCCATGGGATGGAGCCCTGAGGCCAGCCAGGAAATGGGGCGTGAGCTGAGCTAGTACCCCAGAGTGAGCCCGGTGGGTGTGGCCGGTGAAGGAAGAACAGGTGTGACGCCACGCGGGCCACGCAGGCTGTGCCGAGGTCCTGGAGCCCACAGGCTGAGGTCAGAACTCGGGCCTCGACAGGCCTCCCAGGAGCTGAGTGTGGCTTTTCTTCACCCTAGAAAGGTGGCAGACGCTGGGTCAGTGTCCCAGGACACCTGGCACCTCCCACAGGCCAGGCACAGCAGGCCCCTGGAAGTGAGAGCTCTGCACCAGCCTGGGCACTGGCCTGCCTTTCGGGAGCCCGCCCAGGGGAGAGAGGCCAGCCCAGCCTCAGGCTCTGGTTGGTCCCACGTGGGGCTGAGGACCCTGGGCTTTGGACCAACAGGGACGCGGCTCTGGATAAATGACAGTTCTCTACTATGTGGGCAGCCCAGGGCCTGCTGCCAGGCAGACACAGGGTGGCTGCACTTGTCACCACGCAGCCAGACCCATATCCTAGGTGGGGGGTGGGGCACACACTTGGGAAATGAAGGTCAGTGGCCCCCATGGGGGTCGAGCGTCAGGGGTGCCGTCGCCGCCCCCGGCCAGCCCTTAGTAAACTCAGTCCAATCCCTCCCGCATGTGAGGAGGGCAAAGGGCAGCCGTGACCTGCCTGGGACACAGTGTGAGCAGCAGGACTGGGGACAGACCTGGGCCATCTCACTGCAGCCCACTGCTCCTTCCTTCCCAGGAAGGGCTGTCCTGACCTCTGGGTGACACACAGACACCTGTGAAAGGTCACGGCATCTCATCTTTATTTCTCAGGCGTCATTGAACTATTTTCGGGGGGCAGAGGGCTTGTCGTTTGGGGGACTGGGCTTTGGAGAGTCACCTCCGCCTTGGGGTCCCCTCTCTGCTTCAGTACTGGGTCCAGCTGGAGGAGAGGGAGGTGACGCCTTTCTTAAACTCCCCAGCCAGCCCCCCAAAGCCGCGCCAACAGAGCCCAGGAGGATGTTGGATGACGTGGAGAGTCCGGCTGCCCCTGAGGGAGAGAAGAGGTCAGTGCGGGGGAAAGGCGGCGTCCTGGTCGCTCGGGAAGCCTCGCCCACCCCCTCCCTACTGATGGGCAGGGCTGCTGCAGGCAGCTGTTCACAGGGCAGTGAGCTGTGGAGGGGAGCTGCCAGCCCAGGGTGGGCCCTCTGGGAATCAGTGGGTCCCAGATCTTCCACGAGCCCAGAGAGTGGGGAGGCCTGCTCAGGCTTGCAGTGTGCAGCCCGTGTGACCTCCTGGGTGCTCCCCTAGGCGCCAGAAGGGACAGTGAGGGAGAGACAAAGGCCCTGGGGTGCCGAGGGTCGGCCCTGCAGGGCGGAGTCCCCTGGGCTGAGCTCTGACCTGGCCCATCCTGGCTGGGGTCCCAGGGGGCACTCACCCACTGACTGCAGAGTGGCCACCAGGCTGCCTGCGGCAATGCCACCCCCGTTGGCAATGGCCGCTGCGGACATCATCTTGGCTGCCACAGAGGAGGCGGCGATTCCCGCTGTGGTGAAGCCCAGGGCGCTGAGCCCCAGGGGCACGGCGCCCACAGCCACCACTGTAGGGCAGAGGAGGGAGCTGGGAGTTTGGCTCACAAGAAGACCTCCTTAAGAGCTCTTTGACAGTTTCCAGGAACTGATTGTCCTGAGCATTTGGGAGAAGGCACCTTGGAAAGGTCTCCCATGGTAAAGAACGTGTGGGTGTGCAGCCTGTGGGGATGCAAGACCAGGCAGGCTGGCCCTGGCTCCCACCAGCCTGCCTGGGAGGCGCAGAACTGCTCATGGGGCTGGTTACTGCATGAGCAGAAATGGGGTGAAGCCTACCACTGAGTCTTTACCAACAACTCCCATTCAAAGGAAATCGTCCCTCTGTTCTTGTAATAATGTACGAGAAGCTGGGGTGCTTCCCCACTCTGAACCCCAGCAGAGGTCTCCCAGGCATCCTGGGACCAGTCATGGGCGAGGAAGGTCCGAGCACGGGGAGGGGCCAGGCAACTCACCTCCTCCCACTGCTGCAGCAGCTGCCAATTCTAGAGAACAAGGGACAGAGAGAAAGGAGTGAAGGCGTTGTTAGCTGGCGGATGGAGGCCCTGACTGACGCTAAGCCCCGGCACTCCCCGGGGAGATGCCCCCATGCCCAGCCCGCCAGGCCTGCGCGGAAGGAGACTTACTCTTCATCCTGAGCCTTTCCTGGACCCAATGCAGCTCCGGAAGTGACGAAGCTCAGCGGGACGCTTTCTTATCCCTTAGGACCAAAGATGCCACGGGTATCCCAGGCTTCTGGGAGATCGCCCGCCTCAAGCCCTACTCGCGCGGCCACCGCACCCCGGATTTGGCTCGTTAGCCCCGCACGCCCCTCCCCGCCTCCCCCCCCACCCCCCCCCACCCACCCCCAGTTCTGACTCAGCTCACTTTCCCGCACCCCGCACTGGGCCGCTGACTTACCTGCCCTACCTTCCGGGTGGATTTCTCTCTGGTTGATGGATCTAATAGAGAAAAGATCCCTAAAGTATTTGAAATTCGAGGCACTGGCGTTGGCTCCAGGCTGTAACTTTCTGAGAGCAGGAGAGCTGCTCACTGCAAAACAATGCAAACAAAACCTAAGGAGAAAAGCAATACTGACTTCCACCTCCAGAGGGAGACGCTGATCTTTCAGGAGCTTTTCCCTCCAGGCTGTCCATCACCAGAACGTGCGAACACCCCCACCTGACCTGCCAGGATCCAATCTCTCTGTGAAGGGTACTTCTGAAATTATTCGTTCGATTTCACCTATCGTTTAGATTTTCCCAGGTTGTTCACTATCCTTCAACAAGATATGTAAAAGTGAAGTTTACTGAGCTGTAAATCACACAAATAATTCACGCATTTAGTGTACAGGTCTAGGAGTTTGGACGAACTTTGCCAGCGGTGGAACCACCAGCTGAGACAACCGTTCAGCGCACCCCCATCAAGTCCTCTCATGTTCCTTTGTCGTGACCCCTTCCCTGCCCCTGGAGACCACCGATCTGGTTTCTGGCCCTACATATTGGGCTTTTCCAGAACTTCAGCACGATCCTTAATCATTAGCAGATATTCTGTCCTGTGGAAGTGCTGTGGATCAATTTATCAGCTCCCCCTTTAAAGGGTTTAAATTCCAAATCTTGCTCTTGTAAGTGACCTCAGTATGAAATACTAGCATCGTGGGCACAAATATTTCCTTCCTCCCTTCCTCCCTCCCTTCCTTCTTCTCTTCTTCCCCTCTTTCTTTTTTTATTGCTATAGGGCACATGTACCCCCTGGAGAGAGACAGAGAGAAATCACTCCCCCCAGGGGGATGGTCACACTGCAATCCCTTCTCTTCCATTCTCCTGTTGGGGTTTTGGGCACAAGGCACACGGGCCCAGCATGATTTTCAAATGCTAAGTTGGGACTTGAAACAGAGTCAGCTATGAGGGATCCAGCCACCATCACCTCCACACTACCTGCTGGCCTATGCATTTTCTGTTAATGTATTTCTCCAGGTGAAGTTGCTGGGTCAGAAATTACACATTTCTTATGACACTGATACTTATTGTGCATTATGCACACACATATGCACACATACACACTCTTACTGTTAGGTTGCCTCCAAGATTATCGTATCAGTTCACACTCCCTGGAAGTATATGGGAGGGGGACAAGCAGGTGATGTGGCTAAGGAGCTGGACATTCCCGCATGGCTGACCACGGTTCAAAATCTGGACCTGGTGGTTTGTTTTCTCACTTTCCTTCTCTCTCTCCCTCTTTCTGTGTGTGTGTGTGTGTGTGTGTGTGTCTATCTCCAGTCAAATTAAAATAAGTTAATGAATAAATAAAATGGAATAAATAATTACGAAAAAGCTTTTAAAAAAAGAAGTATATGGGAGGATCTATTTTTCTCTATTCTTCACTAACAGTTGCTTGTCAAAGAAACCTTGTTGATGTAATAGTTGAAAATGGTGACATTTTAATTTACATTTATTTTTACTATTGGTGAAGCAAAACTATTCTTAAGTTTATTAGGCTTATACCATCCTTATTTTGTGAGTTATCTTTCCATATTCTTGGATTGCTATTCTATTGCATTTTTTTCCCTTACTGATATATAGGGATTACTGATATATTAGTGATCTGTTCTCACAGATGCTGCAATTTTTCCCCATTTCATCACTGTCTTTTCTCTTACACAAAAAAGTTCTTAGTAGTTATGCAAATTTGGGGCCAGCAGATGGCATAGTGGTTACATCACTGAACTCCCCCACAGTCAACTGTGGTTTGAGTCCTGGACCTGGTGCCTTGAAAAATCACACTGGGCGTGTGTGCATGTGTGCCCAAGATCCCAGGAGAAGAATCAAGGAGAAGGCATTGCAATGTAGTCATCCCCCCCCAGGGGGGTGAGTTCTCACTTTCCCTCTCACTGTCTCTGTCTCTCTCTCTCTCCGGCAAGTGTATACACCCTCAGGCAAAAACCTCTACCTCCCTGAAATTTTTAAAAATTAAATTAAATTAATTATGATTATTTTTAATACATTCAATCGCTATACATCAGTTAGCTTGTAAAGAGAATTTACCCCACATGAAATACACCTCAGACCAGTCTAGCTGAGAATACTACACACATTATCAACAAGTAATAAACCATTTCTGTGTCCCACAAATGTCTTACCTCTCTATTAAAAAATTAATGCAAATTTGCCAACATTTTATTTTAATATTTTTACCTGGGTGCCCCTAAAAAGGCCATTCAGGTACATCATCACTTACATATTCTTGAGATTTTTCTAAGGTTTCCCTTTTTTAAATTAAGTTTGAATCTATTTGGAATTTAGTTCGGTACATACAGAGTGCTCCACATTCTATGCATGTCTTAGCCGCTTGTGCCAACACCCGTTTTATTGAAGTATCTTTCATTTCATCTTCGATTTGAAATTCTATCTTTGTATTCAAGACTCATATATTGGTATATAAACCAGAATACCTATTTTGGCATTTTCTGTTCTGGTTCAAATAGCTGTTTCTTCTGGGAACAATATCACACTATTTTATGCTTATAAGTTTATTATTTGATCCAAAAGCTCAGCGGTATCAGCTTTGTTAGTCCAGGGCAACGCATTTGTGTTAAGCATCATATATAATACTTTGTAATCTCTCTATTATCCTGAAATGAAACGCATAGATAATATATAGTCACAGGCAGTATTGCTCAAACCCCAATACAAAAGAGCAATAAATTTATGTATAATGACATAGTGCGTATTTCCACATGTATATGCTTAAGTACTATTACACCAGAAGATATGAGGAAAGAATGAGCTGCTTGCATCCATATCAATTGGAATTTAAGATGATTCAATACTCAATAGAAAATTTGTAACACTTATTTTTGTATTGATGTTGTGAAACAAGGGCTTAAGAAACATAGCTGTATATCCATAGATAGTCACCATGAAGGTGACCGCTGCAGACTGATGAAAATGCTATAGTGACACTGTGGCCAGTGACAAGATTTATTTTTGAAATAGTGATTGAATTTTGGTAAAGTTCAGAACAGATCTTCCCTGACTTGCAAGATAACTGTTCTTGGAAAATCCAGTCTGTATTATAAATTTTTTAAAGGGAGGGCATCCCCCCACCAAAGGTGCATGTGCTCACTGGAGAGAGACAGAGAGTTGCAGAGACAGAGCAAGTGAGAAAGCAACTCCCAGGAGGTACAGCTCTGCGGCAATCCTTTCTCCTCCATTTCTCTTTTGGGATTTTGGGCATGAATGCACGCATGCCCAGTGTATTTTTCAGGCTGCTGGGTCTGGGACTTGAACCTCGCACCACCCTCAGTCTACATTAAAACTATGTAAAAAAAATAATAACACTTACATGTAAATCATGATTTTTTACTTATATTAAAGGATCTCTGAAATTTCTACAGGATAACTTTTAGTTGTGCCGGATTTTCTCAGTTATTTCAGGATGACGGCATCCTTGGCCCCTATGTGCTAAGTACTGGGGCCCTCCACAGCTGTATCTACTAAAAGCATGGCCTCAAATTTCCAAAATTCCCCCTAGGGGGCAGTAACATCCTGTTAAAAACTACTGCCTTGGACTGTAATTTTAAAAAATCCTAGGGTGTTTATAAGTATTTATTATGAAAATAAAATAAAATAAAGCCAATGATGTTAATATTTTAAACATTCATTTTTAAGAATAACTTGTGCACATATGAGTATTTAACTTGTGCGTAAGAACTTTGCATTTGTGACGTTAGAGTTACAACTCCGACTTTAATGGTGCACTTCATTAAGAGATTTATTCTTGTGATTACAAAGTTCCAAAATATTCTACTTTTAAAATGATTTCATAAATAAATATAATTTAAGAAAGCTTAAGATTCCAAATTATATGTTTCTTATTGGATTTAATATACCTATATCCATGGGAAGTCTTTGTTTTTTAGAGACAAATGCAGCGTGTTTTTTTATTTGTTTGTTGGTTTTGTTTTGTTTTTAAGTCAGTTATACCCGGGCCAGCAGGTGACATACTAGTTACAGTTCTGATTGCAGTTCGAGTCCCAGCCCTGGCAGTTTGAAACTCATGCCAGGTGCGTGTGCGTATGTGTCTAAAATCCTGAGAGGAGAATGGAGGATAAGGGATTGCACCATGGCCATGCCCCCTGGGTGGGATTATTTTTCACTTTCTCTCTCTCCATCTCTCTCTCTGGCAAGTGCATGTGCCTTAGAGTAAAAATCTTTAAAAAATAATCAGTTATATGTGTCTGTACATACATGCACATACAAACTTAAAAAGAAAATTGGTTATGTTAATATATATGCAACCTGAAATATTTAGGAAAATTGGATTAACTAAACTGCAAAAGTCCTCTTAGATTTATATATTGAACATTAAAATGTAATTAAAACTAAAAACTTAAGATTTTAATTTATTTCATTAAATTGAATATCAATTAAAAAGCCCAAATAACCTTTACTGTTTCAAAAAGTTGTTTTCAAGGATAATGCAAAACTCAGACATGTACCAATGACCTTCTTAGGTGCCCCTGAATAGTGGCAAACTTTTCTAATTTCCTGGATTATGAAAGCAAAGACCTAAACTTACACCAAATATAAAACCACTTAATCACAGGGAAAGTATATTAGACATAATTAAGAATCTCAATTCAATAAAAAGTGTCATGCAAGAATGGAAAGGAAAGGGGCTGGGTAGTGTGGTGGTTAAGGCATTGAACGTCCACATGACTGACCACAGTTCTAGTCCCATACTGGTGGCATGTAAATCATGCCGGGTGCATGTGTGTATGTGCTCAAAATCCCAGGAGGAGAATGGAAGAAGGAGGGATTGGGAGGTGGCCATCCCCCTGGAGGGGTGATTTCTCACTTTCTCTCTCATTGTCTCTCTCTGGCAAGTGCACGGGCCCTATGGTAAAAAAACAAACAAACAAAAAATGAACCAAAAAACCCCCAGAGAGTCAAACCACATGTTGGGGAAACTATTTGCTGTATGTGTATGTGTGCCATATATGTACGTCTTTGCTACATGTCTGCATTTATATACTGTACTCAGAACATACAAATCAGCAAAAAGACACAATCTAGCAGAAAAATATGCAAGAGACTTAAAAGAAGTACAAAATGAGGCTATTCAAATAGCCAGTACATATGTGAAAAGATACACAGTCTCATTACACATCAGGAAAGTACAAATTAAAACAACGGTATGAGTTCTATTACCAGCAAAGATGTAGAAAAGGGTGAAACACCTTTGTATATCTTTTTCTTTAAAGCACATGCTAATAAGTACTCTGTAATGGGTCAGAGAGTAAATATTTTAGGCTTGGGCAGGGTCCATATGGCCTTTGCTGCATATTATTCTTTTTTCTTAACCATTCTTTTAAAAACGTAAAAACCGTTCTTTCTTATGATCTATTTTTTTAAAGAAGGCTTGCAAGCTAAATTTAGGCTGTAGGCCATGTTTGTCAAACCCTGCTTTAAAGTCATCAAAGAGCTATGGCCAGGTCCAGCAGGTGGTGCAATGGTTATGTTGCTGGACTCTCACATTGTCTACCGCAGTTCAAGTCCCAGACTCAGTGGCTTAAAACTCACACCAGGTGTATGTGTGTACATGCCTAAAATCCCAAGAGGAGAATGGAGGAGAAAGAATTGTAGCATGACCATCCCTCCTGGGGAGTGATTTTTCACTTTCTGTCTCTCTCTGGTGAGCACACGTGCCTTATGGCGAAATCTCTCTCGAAAAAAAGAAAAGAAAGAAAAAAAGCTATGGCCAAATAAATAAAAAATAAACTAGAAGAATAAGCCCTTCCTAGAGATAATGTCCAGCATCCAATTAAAAAACGTTTGTTTTAGAAACTCATATGTTGAAATTAGCAGAAATATGTCTTCCAATAATTTGATAAATACTTTAAAGAATCTAGAGGAAAGTAAAATATAGTGATTGAAGAAACTAGGAATTTCAGGAGATAGTTGGCTGCTATAAAAATTATATTGAACTTATGACGCTGAAAAATAACAATAGATGAAATTACAAAGTCACTGGCTGGGGTTAACCGCACATGGGGCACAATAGGAGAACTTAAACTTGAAGACAGGCCAGTGAAAAGAGCGCAGACTGAAGTATAGAAAGGAAAATTGAGCCTGAACTATGAAACTATCAAATGGCCAGACATGCATGGAATTAGTAAACAGAGAGAATGAGTAAGAGAAATATTTGAGAAAACATTGGCTAAAAATTTTACAAATTTGAAAAAAAGCAGACACAGTAACTCACTGATCCAGAAAGCTCAGCGAACCCTCCCAAGAGGATAAATGCAAAGATGACCATGCCTAGTCACATTATAGTGACACTTTTGGTAATCAGATATTAAAAATAAAATAAAATAATAAAGACAGCCAGAGGGAAAATGATAAACATTTTAATGAGTAAATATAAATAAGATCAACAGCAGATTTCTTATAAAAAAAATAGGGACCAGAGACAACATAATGACAATCTATGAAGTATTGAAAAAAATGATCAATCTAGAATTCTTTTTTTAAAAAAGATTTATTTACTTGACTCCATTTGTTATGATTATTTTTTAATTTGACTAGAGAGAGAAAGAGAAAGGGAAAACAGAGAAAGCAAGCTGCCCAGTCTGGGATTCAAACTGGTCCCAATCTAGAATTCTTACAAAAAAAAAGAAAAAGAAGTAAGTATATTTTGCAATAAGCTAAAGCTTAGGATTCTCAATACATATTTTTGAAAATCATTTTTATTTAACTTTATTTATTTAATTTATTTATTTATTTATTTAAATTTGACCAGAGAGGGACACAGAGAGAGAGAGAGGGAACGTGAGAAAGCAGCTGCCAGGTCCAGGACTTGAACCACGGTCATCCATGTGGGAGTCCAGCGTCCCCAACCACCACGCCACCTGCTGGTCCCAGATTCTCTCTTTCTCTCTTTCTCTCTCTCTCTCTCTTTATATATATATATATATATATATATATATTTTTTTTTTTTTTTTTTTTGAGATATGTAAGATAATGCCACAATGAAAGACCATTTTACACCCACTAGAGTGGATAAAATTGCAAAGATTCACCATCCCAAGTGTTAGCAAGGATGTGGAGCAACCATCATATATTCCCGGTAGGAGTTTAAAATGTGACTCTCACTCTGGAAAACTGTTGGCTTTTCTTACAAAGTTAAACACACACCTATGCATTTATTCCACTCCTAGGCATTTACTCAAGGGCAGTGAAAACATGATGTCTTCACAAAGACTAGCACACAGTGTTCAAATTATAATACTCCCAACAGAAAATTACCCAAAGTGTACATTAACAAGGAAATGTTCATTCAATCATTTAGAAAACATGGATCTGCGAAGCAAAAAACAAACAAACAAAAAAACCCCCAAAAACCAAAAACCCAAGCTTGCACTAGCGCCTGTTAAAGTTTTTTGGTGCTGAACTTTTGTTTTTTTCTCTTACTTTGCCTCTTTAATGTAGTCCTCAGACCTCCCTTCAACTAAGATTCCTGGCTTTGCTCTGAAAATCCCATTGGCATTGTGAGCCAATCATTCAACTTATAATACAGTGACTGCATCTATCTGGTAGGTGTCGTCTTTCAAGAGATATGGCAAAGTTGAGCAGCAGGACACAAATTCCGAGATGGTGGGTCCCTGTCCTGTCTCAGTCTGTCAGTTTTGCAGATCCCTTACTGCCATTAAATTGTGTTCTAAGGACTGATTTTTGGAAAATTCACTAGTTATGTTTGAGTGTCCTCTTGTAGCAATACCTCGAACTACAAGCACAATGGCAGGGAGGTTAGATAATTAGTGGGATGTGCAAAAATTCCTGGAAAAATGCCTGGGGTGAAAGAAAGATGCATGAACTTCATTTTTTTGCACCCAAACAAACTTGTACTTTAACTCTGCTCTCCTATGAGCTTTTCTACCTTGTAACCCCTTAGCTCCCCGGTCAGTTGAGATGGATATCTGTTTCAAGGACTGGAGCAGACTTGTCCTGAACCTCTCACTGGAAGAGGTTTCATACTACTTTCTTTTGGGACAAGTCTCACTGATGCCCTGAACTGCCTGTTTAGAAGCAGGCTTCTGGGATCATGTTTGTGAACACCCCCGACCACATCCATTGAATCAGGGATAAGCACTTGGCCAACCTGGACCAATCAGGGTTCTTTCTCTGGGAATTTGGAAAGAGAGAGAGAGAGAGCTAGAGACACTAAGCAGGTAGCTGGATTTGTAACAAGGAGCAGGGTAGCTGCGGGGTAACATATTCTAGCCTTCTTTGTGGGCTGAGTAAGAGAAAAAGCTGATCTGTTGAGAAAAGAGAAATAGAGCAACTATGCAGAAAGAAGCCAGAGGAAGAGACAGAGGATTTTTCCATGTCTTCATTTCTGCATTCTCTTGATGTCTGACTGCATCCAGCCTTCGAGTTTAGATTGTCTCCAATCCTATCTCACAGGCCTTGTATGTCTTAAGCTGCCCTAAGCCCTAATAGATCCCTGCTAGTGGCTGCTTCTAGGGCTACTCCTTTATTCATTGGCAAACATTTATTGAGTTTTTTCTTAATGGGGTGGGGCATAGGGCATGTGCATTCACCAGAGAGAGAGAGAGAGACAGAGACAGAGACAATGAGAGGAAAAGTGTGAAATCACCCCCGGGGGGATGCCATGCTGCATCCATCCCTCCTCCATTCTTCTCTTGGGCCTTTGGGCTCGCACACACACGTGCCTGGTGTGAGTTTTAAGCCACCGGGTCCAGGATTTGAACCATAGTCAGTCATGTGGGAGTCCAGTGACATAACCACTATGCCATCTGCTGGCCCCGTTTATTGAGATTTCTACATGTTGAACACTGCTGTAAAATCTGGAGAAAGAGCAGTGGACAAATGAAATCTCCGCTATCATGCAGGGAGAGGAGAGTGCAAGGGAAAATTTTGGGCAAGGAGGCCTAGGCCTGAGGGTCACATTCACTTATTCAGACAGACAGATCAGGTGCCTGTCTAGGTGTTTGTATATTAAACACCGAGAGGAAACCTTACTCCAATTCCCAATCTAAATCTCTCTCATTTCGTTGACACAGCACGTATTTCCCTGTCTTTGATAACGACACGTGTGTTGAGTATTGTACTGTAGGAAATTTGCAGCCTGAGGGCCAGGATCACTTCGACAGAACTTGAGCAGAGAGCTGTCCCTGCCCAGCGTAAAGGAAGGCACGGATCTATGGCGCTGCCCTGTGGGATAGTGGTCGGGTGGGGCTAGGTTTTCTCAGTCTTGAAGAGAAGTGAAGTTGCTGGACAGTTTTACATGAAGTCACCCCTTATGACCACAAGGGCGGCCATACCAATGACCACAAGGGCGGCCATACCAATGACCACGAGTGGCCAAGCCGGCACTGGCGAGATCCCCTCTGTAGGCCACAGACCTGGGCTCAGGCCGTGGGAGGGTGAAGGGTTCTCCTCTCCCTACACTGCTGGTCTTTTCCTCTGATGCCCGTGGAGGCCAGGTCTGTCCCCTTGCCCTCAGTGACCCACCTCCCTATCTCTTGCACTGGAGGGGACTAGCTTATTTGAGGGTTCCTTTCTCTGTTACCTGACATCCTGGAGCACCCCCTGGTCTGCGGGACGACATCTCATGGCCTAACAGCAAGGTGGTTGATGCCTGTGTTAAAGCAGAGTCCATTTATTCATCCAGCAGATTATTATTCACATCTTGAACACGGCAAACACTAGTTAGGCGCAAAGCAGTCACTGGAGCCTATTTCTGAGCAGTGTGTGAAATACCGTATGTGGTGGTATAACGTGACCCTGAATATTTAATGATGCCCTATTTCCCATTTTTAAATCTATAAAAGATGCCCTCACTGGGAAATTAATCCCAAGCCACAAGTCCTCGTTTGTGTGACAGTAGAGCAGCTCTGCTTCTGTTCATGATCTCTCGCGGTATACCCACTTCCTGTGAAAGTCGACTTTAAAAGTCTGTCACTGGAGCCAGCAGGTGGCACAGTGAGTAAGGTGCTGTACTCCCACATGGGTGACCCTGGTTTGAGTCCCAGGCCTGATGGCTTGAAAATCACACTGGGGGGACCAGCAGATGGCGAAATGGCTACGTCATTGGACTCCCATGTAGTCGACTGCGGTTCGAGTCCCAGACCTGATGGCTAAAACTCACGCCAGGTGCATGTGCATGAGTGTCCAAGATTCTGAGAGGAGAATGGAGGAGAGGCGAATTGTGGCACGGCCATCCCCCTGGGTGGGGAGGGGTGATTTTTCTCTGTTTCCCTCTGTCTCTCTGGCAAGCACACCACTCTATAGCAAAAAACTCTCAAAAAAAAAGAAAAGATAAGAAAAAGAAGAAAATCACACTGGGTGCATGTGCATGCATGCCCAAAATCTCAGGAGGAGAAAGAGGAAGAGGTTGCGGTGTGGCCATCCCCTCGGGGGAGGAGGGGGCAGTGATTTCTCACTTTCTCTCCCATTGTTTCTCTCTGTCTCTGTCCAGCAAGCACCTGTGCCCTACGGCAAAAACCTTAAAAATAAAAAAATAAATGTCTATTACCTGCAGCCCAGCACTCACAGGCATGGTTTCACTCCAGAGCAGTAATGATCCCACCTCCTTGACCAATCTGCCAGGCGACCCTACAAGCTTGCAGGGTTTGAGAGAGGCTCTCAGCTCTTTGCTGTACAGAATCAATGAGAGGCCACCACTCAGCATGAAATACTTTCTAACAAGTGCCTAAGTGTGAAGGGACTCTTCTGAGGGACAGTCTCTGAGAGGAGGCCTCCACATTGTGCTGTGATTCAGGGTGGAGGGGTGAATTTGTTTCCCAGGACCGCCATAACAAATTCCCACAAACTGGGTGCTTTGGAAGAATTCGCTGTTCTCTCGTAGTGCTGGAGGCCACAAGTGTGAAACCAAGTGGCAGTAGGGCCATGCTCCCTCAGAAGGCTCCAGGGCTAGGTCTCCTTGGACTGTTCTGGCTTCTGTGGCTCTAGGGGTTCCTTGGGTGTGACTGCATCACTCCAGCCTCTGCCTCCATGTTCAGGGGCCTTCCCTGTGTCAGTGTCTTCTCTTCTGCCTCTTATAAGCACATTTACTATTGGGTTTAGGGCCCACCTGGATAATCCAGGCTGATTTTATTTTGAGAGCCTAGCCCGATGACCTCTGCAAAGACCCTTTTTCAAATAAGGTTACGTTCTCAAGTTTCAAGGGTTAGGGTGTGGATATACCTCTTGGGAACCACCATTTGAGTCACTAGAGTGGGCACGTATCCCATGGTCTCCAGATCTCCTAAGTGCCACCATTGGACATCCCGTGGATATAACTTCAGTTATCCACGGGCGGATGTCACCCCCAGTGCAGCTCTGGTCCTGTGGACCCCACCCCGGTTCTCCTAGCACCACAGTTGCCCGCCTGCCTCCCAGAAAACTCCCTCTCCTTCTGGGCTGGGTCTTACCTTTGTTCTCAGGATTCCGTGCAGCTGGTCTGACAGGACTTTGTGTTATCGCAGGAGCACTTGGTGTTGAGAACATGCAACAGGCCATGCCGCTCCTTAATCACAATGAGCTAACAGCAGGTGAAACTCCACCTTCTCCCTCTGCTCTGCTCCTTTTCTCCCCCCACCCCTATGTCTTTTCCCCCATTTTATTTTTCCACATCTATCACTTGATGTATTGGTTTGCTATGGCCCCAGTAATGCTGCATAATAGGTGACTCCACATCACCATGGCCTAAAACAAACATCTTTTTATTGAATACTTGGTTTCTTGCAGACCTGTTAATCTAGGGTAGGCTTGGCTGGGTGGCTTTGCTCTGAGGGTCTGTGGGTCCACTGGGACAGTCCTGCTCTTCCTATATTCTGAAGTCCAGCCTGGTGGACAGCAGCTGCCAGGGACGTCCTATTATGCTGATGGCAGGAACGTATAGGGCCTCCTGGGATTTGAAAGTGCCACACTGTCACTTCTATCCCATTCCATTGGCCAAAATGAGTCACATGGTCAAGCCCAAGATTAACGAGTGCCGATAACAGGGAGGGGTGAAGAATTGGAGCTAGTGATCTAATATAGGGGTCCCCAAACCCCCAGTACTTGTTCATGGCCCATTAGGAACTGGGCCACACTGCAGGAGGTGAGCCACAGGTGACCGAGTGGCGCTTCATCTGTGTGCACAACCGCTCCCCATTGCTGGCCTTACCCCTGAGTTCTGCCTCTTGTCAGGTCAGCCGTGGCTTTAGATTCTCATGGGAGCATGGACCCTATTGCACATTATGCATGTGAGGGATCTAGGTTGTCCTTTCTTGTAAACCATCTCCCTATTCCCCCATTTGAGGAAAACTTGTCTTCTACAGAACCAGTCCCCAGTACCAAGAAGGCTGGGGATTGCTGATTTAATCGACCACACCTAGTTAGTGCTGAATAAGTCCTTGCTCAGTGTACCCCACATATTGATTTGATTGTTTTCTATGGTTTGCATGTATACACAGGGACATTTAAAATGACCATCTAGGGGCCAGGAAGTGGTGCAGTGGTTAAGGTGCTGGACTCCCATATGACTAACCATGGTTTGAGTCCTGGACCTGGTGACTTGCTTTCTCACCTTCCCTCTCTCTCTCTTTCTCTCTCTGTGAGTGCAAGTGTCCTATAGCAAATTAAATAGCGATAATAAATAAGTACATAAATTTAAAATGACTGTCTAGCAGGAATTCTTTTTATGCTAGAGGGCACCTGTGCTGGTCAGAGAGAGACAGAGAGGGGGAGAGAGGGGGAGAAAGCACTCCCCATGAGGCATGGGCATTCCGCAATCCCTTCTCCTCCATCTCTCCCACTGTTTGGGATTTGGGGGGACGCACACACAAGCCACCAGGTCCAGGACTCGAAGTGTTGCAGGAAATATGGGATCCAGCTTCCTTATCCACCTGGGCCAAGAGCCAGCTCAGGAATTCTTTAATTCGATTTCCTCACGGGGTTGAGTTCAGCTATGGAAAGCACAGAAAGCCAACCTGCTTGTGGTACTTGAAGGGAAGAGGAGAGCTTCTTCTGAAGAGAACACCACCAGCCAGTAGCCAAGGATTTGGGGATCAGGGCCTGGGGCTCCATCCGTGGATGGGAAGCATTGATTAGCAGAGTCATTAGAGCCGGACTGCCAGGGCCGAGGCCAAGGAGGCCTCCGGGTCAGAGCGAAGCTTTCCGGTCATCTGAAGACTGCGGAGAGAAGACTTGTGACAAACCTGCACCAGGAGTCCACGCGCTACCTCACTTAACGCTGGCACAGCCCCATAAAGTTGGGATTTTAAACCCACGAAATGGAGCACTTGCAGCCTTTCACTCCTGATACCTCTCCCCGGGGAGTTACTTGGATGGAATCTCGCCGAGTATGATGCAGTCCACTTCCGAGTATTGCTGGGGAATTATGAAATGCAAGACGCTTGCTTAATAGAAAAGCCATGCTTTCTGTCTCTCTGTCTCTCTGTCTCTCTCTGTCTTTCTGGAGAGGACACATGCCCTATAGCAAAAACCTCTCCCCCCCAAAAAAATGGAAAAGCCGTGTGCCGTGTAAGGAGGATATCATTCAGTGTGCGGACAGTGCTCTGACACAGTGGGGGAGACTCCCCGCAGCTGCCCCCTTTGCAACCTGGAGGATGCGGCTGCTGTGTGACTGACCTCAGTCCTGGGTCTCCATGTACCCTTCGGGGGACATTGAGGCCTGGAGGCAGGCTGCAAACCTGCTGCACTCCTGGTGCCACTTAACATACCTGACAGCCCAGCAGGAGCTGCTTCCTCTTCAGCTGTCCTGGATCCAGCTAACTGGAGACTCCGATACCAAATAGCTTAGGCAAGTGGGGAAGGTAGGTAGTGGGGAACAAGGCTGACGGAGGGCAGCCCTGACCTGTTCTGCTCCGCTCCGTCATCTCAGCTTCTCCTCTTCCACTTCCTGCCTGGCCCTAGGGTCACCCCCCAGACTTCTCCCTTCCCCTTTAACCCACGAGGAAAGGGCTCTCTGCCTCTCAGCCCTTGGCCTCTCCCCTCACTGTCCCACATGCTCTTACTACAGTGTGACACTGCTTTTCAGCTGAGAAAACAGAGGCTCCTGCAGCTTCCCAAGGTCGTGAAGACCTTCCAAGGCAGAGTTGTATTTAAACTAAGAGCTACAGTCTCCAAACAGCACATTCATCTCTCCTCACCACACGTAGGCTGTGTGCTGCCGCACCTCCCACGAAAATGGCCTGGAGGAGTACCTGCTAAAATGCAGATTCGGATCCAGAAGGCCTGGGGTGGGGACTGAGAATCTGCATTTCTACCAAGCGCTCAGGTTGGTACCGGTGCTGCTGGTTCATGGACCAACCGTCATATTGCAAGAATATAGCATTTTGCATTTTAAAAAAAGTTTACTTGTTTTATTTCTCTTGATCCTTGCCACGAGCCAGTGAGGCCACCAGGGTAGGAGCTGATGCTCGTATTTTATCAGTGAGGAGGCTGAAGTCCAGGGTTGGCACGGTCTGGTGGAAGCCCCCTGGGTAGCAGGCAGCATGAAGGAAATGGAGCCCAAATTTTTCATAGGAACCAGGGCCTGGCCCATTGCACTGCTGGTCTGCAAAAATGTAGCTACTGTGAAGCTGTGAGCCCAGCCTGCCAGGGGCAGCATGCCACTGCTGCAGACCCTCCTGTGTGTTTAATGTCACCCACACCCCCGCCTCTGAGAGCAGCTTTGAAATGGTGGTGACTGTCCTATTATTCTGAGGTCCCATTGTTCCTGGCCTAGTGAGGTGCCCCAGTAAAGCAAAAGACTTTGGAAAAGTTGCCTGTGGCCGTACGTAGCACACACACATCCCAGTGGGTATAGCGCTCTGTTTCCTTCTGCAGGATAAAGTGCACTTTGTGAACTGTCTCTGACAGTGAAAATGGGCTGTATAAAATATACTTCAAAATCATAGAGGCCACTGCAGCCTGCAAGGAGGTCTGTATTCATGGACACCATGGGCTTCTGTGCTGGGGAGCTGTGGGCTGTGTGGAGGGTCCTGAGAACTCAGGAAGGGAGGGGACATTGAGGCCACCCAACTTCTTGTGTGCACTGTTGGGGCCAGGGCACAGGGTCCTGAATTGCAGTCTCAAATTCTTTGCCTGCTGTCACTGCTGTGCCTTCTCAAGGACCAGCTTTTGTCTGACTTTTTATTTATTTATTTATTTTTTTTAATGTTTTGCTGTAGGTGTTGTGCAATCACCAGAGAGAGACAAAGAGAAGAAAAGAGAACTCACCGTCCTCCCAGGGGGAGTGGCCATGCCACGCTCCCCCTCCAGTCTCCTCTGGATTTTGAACATGCACACACACACACACACACACACACACACACGTACCCAGTGTGATTCTGGTGCTTTCAGGACCACACCACTTGCTGGGCCCCTCTTGTCTGACTTTTAAGCAGGGCAAAGGGGCTCTGGATTTAAAACAAATGGAAGCAGGGTGGTGAAGTATGGAGCCCTGGAGAGAGACTGATTCAGAGGATACGTGTAGGAAAAAGGCTAACCTTCTGACAGCAGGGAAAGACAGGTTGACACCCCCTTTGGTCCCAGTGCAAGGCTCCTTTCCTGGGCCACTATGCAGCTGGCATTTCAACCTGCCCGCGTCATCTCCCCTTAGCTAACATTTGTCAGTCAAATGAGAGGACAGGCTGTACGTGCGAGTCTGTCCGTTTCCTTTTCTCTGACAAACCCGACTCGACACCTCCTCTCCGTGAGCCAGCCCTGCACCTGGCATTGGCCGTTGCTTAAAACTGGGATATTGATTTTATTTCTTAGCTTCATACATTTTGGACATAAGTCTTTTGTCAGATATATATATGATTTTCAAATATTTGTTTTTCAGTCTGAAGCTTGTCTTAACATCCTCTTAACAGTGCCTTTCACAAGAAAATGTTTTTAATTTGAATAAAGTCCAATATACCAATTTTTAGTGTTATAGATAGTGCTTTCAGAGTCATTTCTGAGACTTGTCATTAAATTCAAGGTCATGTAGATATTCTCTGGCCTTTTTTTCTAATAATCTTTACATTTTATGTGATGAATTTAGATCGATTTCAAGTTGTGTTTTGTGTAAGGTGTGATTCAAGTTCAGGTGAGATTCTTTTTGGCATGTGGATATTTAATATTATCTATACAATTTGATAGATAAGACTATACTTTCTCCATTTAATTGTCTTCATGCCTTTGTAAAGAACTATTTGGCTTGACCAGCTGGTGGTGTGGTGGTTAAGGCGGCTGGATCCCACACGGTCGACTCAAACTGCAGTTCGAGTCTCAGACCCTGTGGCTTGAGAAAACACACTGGGTGCATGTATATGTCTGTGTGTGCCCAAAATCCTGAAAGGAGAAACAGAGGAGAAGAGATTGTGGTGTGACTATTCCCCATGGGTAGTACTTTCTCACTTTTCTTCTCTTTCTGTCTCTCTCTGGCAAGCTCACACATCCTGTAACAATTTTTTTTTAGAGAGATTTTTGCTATAGAGCATGTGTGCTCGCTGGAGACAGAGAGAGACAGAGACAGAAAGTGAGAAATCAACCCCTGCAGGGTGGATAACCATGTTGCAATCCCTTCTCCATTCTCCTTTCAGGATTTTGGGCATGCATGCACGTGCGCCCAGGGTGAGTTCCAAGCTGCTGGGTCCAGGTCTATAACGAACCGCGGTCGTCCAACGATAACCATTATGCCATCTGCTGGTCTCTCTAGTAAACTTTGTAAAAGGTTTAAAAATCAAGACCATATCTCTACAGGTCTATTTTTGCATCTACCCTTTTTCACTGATGCATGTATAACACACGGTCTCTGTTACTGTAGCTTCATAATGAGTCTTAAAAGCAGATAGTGTGATTCTTCCAATTTTTCTTTTTCCAAATTATATTAGTTATTCTCATTCCTTTGCTCTTGCATATACATTACATCCATAGTTTGATTGTGTCTCCCCTCCCCCCTGAAAAATTCTGCTAGAATTTTGATTGTCATTGCATTGTCTATAGATTAATTTAGAGAAAACTAACATCTTCACTATTTTGAATCTTCTCATCTATGAGTATAGTATGTACATCCATTTATTTAATTCTATGATTTCTTTCATCAGTACATTGTAGTTTTTAGCAATGAGATATGGTATTTTTTTTCTTTTTTAGATTTATACTAAGTACTTCCTTTTTTGGAGCAATTGTGAAAAGCATTGTTTTCAAGTTCATATTGCTAATGCATAGCAACACAGTACAATGGATTTAAAAAATGTTTTTTGTTTGTTTTTGCTATAGGATACATGGACTCACGGGAGAGAGACAGCGAGAGGGAAAGTGAGAAATCACCCCCTAGAGGTAATGGTCTCACAGCAATTTCTTCTCCTCCGTTCTCTCAGGATTTTGGGCACGCATGAGTACAGTGGATTTTTGTGGGTTGACCTTGTGTGCTGTGACCTTGCTGAGCGTATGTATTAATCTGGGTACACACACACACACACACACACGCACATGCACATACTTCTACACAAATAATAACATTCTATATTTTTCATATATAAAATTTCCTCATAACGATTTCTATGGGAGACTGTAAGTAGCAGTAGTTTAAACACAGTGGTTTGTTCTCACTCAGTCCCAGGAGCCCAGGGGCCTTCTATTCCTAGAATGTTGCCTTCATGTGCAGGATCTAGTTGGCTCCCCCTTGTGTCTGCATTCCAGCGTGGAGAGGAAGGAGAGGACATGTCTTGGAAATTCTGTTCATAGTGAACTGCAAGGGATGCTGGGAAATAAAACTTTGACCCTGCATAGCCATAGTCTCTGGCCTTTTCTATAAAACAGGAGGGACAACAATTAACATTCTCTGCCACAACAGTGAGGTTCAAGAAATGCCTTATCTCAGGACCGGAAGTTAGCGTAATGGCTATGTCACTGGACTCCCACGTAGTTGACTGCGGTTCGCGTCCCGGACACGGTGGCTTAAAACTCACGCCGGGCACGTGTGCGTGCATGCCCAAGATCCCGAGAGGAGAATGGAGGAGAAGGGATTGCGGCGTGGCCATCCCCCCTGGGGGGTGATTTCTCGCTTTCTGTCTCTATGTCTCTCTCTGTCTGTCTGGTGAGCGCACGCACCCTATAGCGAAAACCTCTCCAAAAAAAAAAAAAAAAAAAGAAGTCTCTAGGTTAAATATTTAAAGTTAGTATGAATTACAAAATTTGTACTGGGAACCAGCAGTTAGCGTAATGGCTATGTCGCTGGACTCCCACGTAGTCGACCGCGGTTCGCGTCTCGGACCCGGTGGCTTACAACTCACGCCGGGCGCGTGTGCGTGCGTGCCCAAGATCCCGAGAGGAGAATGGAGGAGAAGGGATTGCGGCGTGACCATCCCCCCTGGGGGGTGATTTCTCGCTTTCTGTCTCTATGTCTCTCTCTGTCTGTCTGGCGAGCGCACGCGCCCTATAGCAAAAAACCTCTCCAAAAAAAAAAAAAATTGTACTAATAGTAATGCTAAAACTACTTATGTATTTAAAATCATTAAAAAAAAAAATCAAGGGGCCAGCAGGTGGTGCAGTGGCTAGGGTGTTGGACTCCCAACACAGCTGACTGTGGTTCTATCTCTGGTGAGCACGTGTGCCCTGTAGCAAATTAAATAGTAATAATAATAAATAAATAAATTTAAAAAAATCAGGGATTTTTACCACTGAATCCCCTCTGCCCAGACCTCACCCTCCTGCTCCCCAGGTCTAGCCAGGAGCCAGACTGCAGGTCACCTCCTTCTGCGTTCCTCTGAGTGCTCAGATTTAACTCCAAAAAATAGGAAAAAACGTATAATCCATCAGATGACCAGAAACCACTGCAGAGGCACAAGAAATATGAGAAACCAAGAAAATATCTCTCCTCTAAGGGAAAAGAACAACTCCTCTTCCTCCACAAAGAATACAAGGGAACTCATGGAAATGTCAGATAAAGAATTTTAAATATTCGTAGGGACAAAGCTAACAGAGATGCAAGAAAATAGAGGCAACAAACTCCAGAAGATGCAGGAGAAAAGAAACACCGAGTTCCAGGAGGTGAAGAAGTTCTTGAACAATCTGAAAGAGGAAGTAAACACCATAAAAAAGAATCAAACAGAATTGTTAGAGATGAAGGTTATAATACAGGAAATCAAAACTTCTGTTGAAAATATCAAAAGCAAATTAGATCATGCAGAAGATTGAATTTCAGATGTAGACGATAGAATATCTGATCTAGAAAAATTCACCAGAAGGCTGAGAAAATAACCCTCCAAATTAGAATAACATACGAGTAATACTAGATAACCATTAAACACTCAAACATCTGGATCATGGGTATCCCAGAAGGTGAAGAAACGAATAAGGGCATTGATAATCTATTCCATGAAATCCTGAAAGAAAACTTCCAAACCTAGAGAGGCACTCAAATATCCAGACCCAAGAGATACAAAGGACCCCACATAGAATCAACCCAAGAAGATCTTCCCAAGGCACATCATAGCCAGATTGACCAAAACCATAGAGACAAAATACTAAAATTGGCAAGAGAGAAACGTCAAGTTACTTTCAAAGAATATCCCATAAGGATAACATTGAACTCTCATTGGAAACAATGTAAGCAAGGAAAGAATGGGGAAATATATTCAAAGTGTCAAGTGAAAAACAATTTCAACCAAGAATACTATATCCGGTTAGATTATCTTTCATATGGGAAAAAAAGACAAAAACATTCTCAGATAAACAACACCTGAAAGAATTTACCAACACCAGACCAGCTCTCCAAGAAGTGCTGAAGGGGATGCAATACCAGGAAAATTAAAGTCGGACACACAGAAACAACCAAGAGAATGGCCAGCCTAACGGGAGGGTAAGTCCAGAGTTGAATGTTAACTTCCAGAGTTTAAATGGAAAGATCAGACCACAGTAATACTGCAGATTTAATAGAAGAGAGATTAGTTACATGAGTCTAAACTAGTGAAATAGATTTTTTTTTTTACTTTAGACTAAAACATTGCTGATTTTCTTTGATGATTTGATTTCCATATTTAAGGATTTTTGTCTTTTCTTGAACTGTTGATAGGTTCATCTACCTACTATTTGAAGTAAACTCTAACCTTTTTCTTGGTGTTAAGTTTTAAGCAAATTTCTCTTAACATTTTTTTATTTTGATCTATTAAAACTGAAACCTTTTTTTGAAATTAAAAATGCATTAAAAGTACCTATTAATACTTTAAAAATACATCAAGAAGAGCCTCAAGGAATCTGGCCAGTCTATGATATTTGACTAAACAGAACCTTGTTATGTATAATATTTAAAAAGTAGGGTCTTAGTCAGGGTCCAGGCAAGAAATAGATGATGCATTTGGTCATCAGAAAAGTCATGATGTATTTTTCTACGTTTTCTATGAAAAAGTGCATCATGACTTTTCTGATGATCTGATAATTAATTTGGGATCTATATATATATATATATATTTGAGAGGTTTTTGCTATAGGGCACATGCGCTCGGCAGAAAGACAGAGAGAGAGAGACAGATAGAAAGCAAGAAATCACCCCTTATGGGGTATGGCCACACCGCAATCCCTTCTCCTCCATTCTCCTCTCGGGATCTTGGGCACGCACGCACACGTGCCCAGTGTGAGTTTAAGCTGCGGTCTGGGACTAGAACTGTGGTTTACCATTTGGGAGTCCAGTGACATAGCCATTACGTCAACTGCTGGTCCCTTATTAATGTTTTAATGTTTATTTTTATTCATGATAGCATGTGAGTGTGCAAGAGAGAGAAGCACTCCTGACAGGGTCTCATAGTACTGTTATCCCCTTCTCCCAGTCTCCTAGTTTGCCAGGATCTTGGGCACTTGGCATGTGCCCAGTGTATTTTCTTTTTTTTTTTTTTTAAATATTTTTTATTTAATTTTATTCATTGTCATTATTTTTTATATATATTTTTTGAAGTTGACCAGAAGAGAGACAGAGAGAGAGAAGGAAAGTGAGAAAGCAAACTGCCAGGTCCAGGACTCAAACCGTGCTCAGCCATGTGGGAGTCCAGCCACCTTAACCACCACACCACCTGCCGGCCCCTGCCCAGTGTATTTTCACGCCAACCCAAGATCTGAACTCATGGCCAACCACGTGGCTTACAGCACTTCAGTTCAGTTTGCTACTGACTGTACTGCAAGGTTGGGTCAATTTGGAGAATTCTAGGGGAATTTAAGAAAGGGACATTTACACAGGTGAGGACAGGTGTAGGCATGCCACAGGGTGGTGTAGTATTTTGGGCCAGTAGCATTATGGCGTCTAAGCAGGTGTAGAGGAAGGGGTGGTGCTGTTACTAGGACATGGAGAGGGAGAGAGTGCTGAGGAGGGAACTTCAGGTAGAAGACATGGGTGGCCTCAGCCCTCAGCAATACACAGAGAAGGTGCTGGAAGGAAACAATACCCTAACCACACTCCTCCCTCTGCCTTCTCCTGTTAACTGAAGCTACTGGGCAGCTAGAGGTGAAGAGCCTCATACTGCAGTGCCTGCGAGTCAGCCTAGTGGGTCAGCACAGGAGGTGATGAGGAAAAGGCTAATAAAAGCCACCACTGCCGTAGCTCACCCTGTACCAGGACTGGTTCTGAGGGCTTTTCATAGGTTAACCATTTAATTTTCACAGGGTCATGAGCGAAGGACACACAGAATGAGGCAAAGATGCAGAGGCATTCTAGAAGACCCTAGGTTGAAAGTGTGAGGGGAGGCCCTTTGATCAGGGTCCTCTGGGGTGCAGTGGTTTGAAGGGGACACACTTACTTGAAATGCCCAGAGGCATCAAGGTAGAGCAAACAACACTCCTGAATCAAAGCAACAATTTATCTCATGAACCAACAATGGCAAGTGACATTTTGTGTGTGCTGGGAGGGAAGGAGGGTGGTATGTAGGAGGGGTTTGCGTGTTCAGACAGGGTTGGGATGATGAGGAAGTCACTGCCATTCTGCCTCTGCTGCAGCCAGCTAGCTGCTTTTAATTACAGCCTTTGAGAAGTCCAGGCCCAAAGAAGGAAGTCTCAGAGGCCAGTAACACCAAGGGTGGCCGTCATTATTAAGGTTCCTATATGCCAGGTGCATTTCTGCTCATTGCCTCTAATCATCACCATAGTCCCGCAAAGTAGCGTCATTGTCTTCTCTTTTTCTTTTTAAGTTTCTTTCTTCCATGAGAGATAGAGAAAGAGAGAGATTTCCAGCAGGTCTTCATGCCATGATCTGCCTCCAGTCTCAGCCATGCCCGGATCACGGGCATGTGTGTGCCCAGTGTGTTTAGGGAAGTCTCTGTATGGGAACCTGGACCCCTTCCATGTGGGTCAGATATAGGTGAGGAAACTGAAGCCCGGAGAGATGAAATAACTTCCCAAGGTCACACTGCTCATAGATGTCAAAGTCAAGACTCAATTCCAATCCAGTTTTGGATTGTTATACAAAACTGCTTTTCACATTTGAAACGCAGACATAAAACACGGGAAAGTGCAGAAGGCTGGAACAAACCATGTACATAAAGGACAGAGGGACTTGGATTGAAGAGAAGAGAAGGGAGAAGACTATCCAAGACAGTTCTAGGAGGAGGGCAGGCGTACACTGTCCTTTGGAGGTCATGGGGCACTGCTATCCGTGAAAGAAGGGAATGAGCACACACAGTACAGAACGACGTGGCAAATGTGTGGCGGTAGGAACGAGCCTGGCTCACAGCACACAGCACACAGCAGAGGACACAGCAGAGGACACAGCAGAGGACGCAGCCCTGATGGGAGCAGGAGACTAAGGCGAGGAGGGATTTTGCAATGGCATGCAAGGGGGCAAGACCTCAGACTGGCTTTCGTAGGACTTAGGCATCAGCTCAAGTTCTGGAACAGGAAAGTGACATGGTAAAAGCAGCGACTAAGGGAGATTAACATCCAAGGTACACAGCTGACCTCCGGACAGGACTTTGAAGAATGCATGTGACATAGCTGTATGAATTAGGTCTTCATAACAAGTGGGTCTTCAGTGCGGTCTACTTTTTTCCTTTATCAGTGAGCCTATTAAAACAAAGGGCCATCGTTCAAAACAGAGCTAATGCATGAAGTAGGTGCTTTTCTCCTTTTCTGACTTAATGAGATTAACCGACACTTGTATTGCTTTTCTGGAAAACCACTGCCTACAAACAAAAGCTACAGTGTGTGTGCTCCTCGCTGTGTTCAGACAGGGTCGGGATGATGAGGAAGTCACTGTTCAGTTGTGGGAGGAGCCCTGTTGTTTGACAGTGTTGCTAGTGGGCCTCTGGAGTTCAGTCCAGCCCTCTGCTCCCTGACTTGGTTGAACCCCTTAGCAGATGCTGAAGAGGAGGACATGGATGACTTGAATGGGCCTGGGTTGCCAGGCTCTGCCTAGATCCATAGTGGAAGAGCACCTCTTCTAAGACACGGTATGAATCTGCAAGCTGGCTTTGATTGGGCTTTTATAAAGTTGTCCAATCAAACTAAAACATCCATAAATGAACTTACCCTAGGACTGAATGAATGAATCAGCGGGAGAAAGGTGAAACCATCACTGAAAGGACAAGTGGTCCTGTGAGCAGTCTCTATAGGTGACAGTGCAAGCCAATGGTTATCGTATGTCTCCCCCCCCCCCCACATGAGGCCCTGTGCCAAGCATAGGGAAGATGCAAAGATGACTAAGACCATGTCCCTGCTCTTAAGAGGAGAAGTCACAGCTGTGAGCCCTCAGATGTCACCTCTTCAAGGACCTTTCTGTCCCTTATTCTGGAACAGGTGCCTTATCTGGGGTCCCACAGACCCGTGCATTAATATCGATGTTGTTGCTCCTCACAGCGAATGGTCACGTGCTAGCTTACCTGTCTCATGCTCTTCCCTGTGCGACTGCATCGTCCCTGGGATCAGTGCTTTCAGAAATGAATTGCCTGGTGAAACATGGCGAGAGAACTTGAATCCAGCTGAGAGTAAATGAATAATTTTGAAAAGAAACAGAAAGCGTGTGAGAGGTGCCCTGTTGCTTGGCGGTGTTGACAGAGGAGTCCAGCCCTGCTGTCTCTGGATCGTTTCCAGGGGGTGCGGGTGGAGGGGTGGGGAGATGTCAGTCAAAGATTATAAACTTGCAGTTATATGATGAGTAAGTTCTGGAGAACTAATGTCTAGCACAGTGACTATAGTTAACAACAACATTTTGTATACCTTGAAATTTGCTAAAAGAGTGTGTTTTAGGTATTTTCTTTTTTTTTTAGAGAGAGATTTGCTATATGGCGCGTGTGCTTGCTGGATGCATCTCTCACACAGAGAGACAGAGAGACAGAAAGTGAGAAATCACGCCCTTGCCAGGGGAGATGACCATGCCACAATCCCTTCTCCTCCACTCTTCTCTCAGGATCTTGAACAAGCACGTACACGCGCATAGTGTGGGTTTTTAAAATTTTTTTTTAAGCCACGAGGTCTAGGATGTGAACCGTGGCCAAATATGTGTAAGTCCAGCAATGTAACCATTATGCTATCTACTGGTCCTAAGTTTTAAGTATTTTCATCATACATACACACACATGCAACTCGGTGTGATAAATGGGTTAATCAGCTTGACTGTGGTAATCATTTCACAATGTATATGTGTGTTCAAATGTTTTGTTTACTTTAAATGTATACAATCTCTATTGGCCCATCAGACATCAATAAAGTTGGCAGAAACAAATTTTGAGTTATCTTGGAACCACTTGCTTCCCTAAGAAAAGGGACTTATAAAACTTCCCCTGGCACCTCAGAAAGAAAGTACCTTGCACAGGACCAGCAGTTAGCGTAATGGCTGTGTCGCTGGACTCCCATCTAGTCAACCATGGTTCGAGTCCTGGACCCAGTGGCTTAAACTCGCACCAGCAGGTGTGCATGCGTGCCCAAGATCCTGAGAGGAGAATGGAGGAGAAGGGATGGTGGTGTGACCATCCCTCCTGGGGGGTGATTTCTCACTTTCTGTCTCCCTGTCTCTCTCTGTCTTTCTGGTAAGCGCACGCTCCCTATAGCAAAAACCTCTCAAAAAAAGTACATTGTGCATTCCTGGGCTCCAGGGTGCCTGGAATTGTGGGAAACTGTGACCACCAACTTGCTCATGGTTGCCCAGCTATCCGGAACAGGCTGGACAGGGGGGCAGAGCTACTAAGAGGAGATGTCAATCAGCTTTGAGCGTCACCCTCCTGAGGGCACACGCTGCCACCACACTCCTTGTAGCTTTGTGTCCCTGGGACCAGGAGTGGGAAGTGGCTATGATGGATGCGTCCATAGCTCTGGAAATATTGTCCTTCCCTCTTCCGGTCTATGTATGCCATGGCATCACGTCTCAGGTACCCATGCATGAACAGTGGGACAACACAGTGTTTGAAAGGTGAACAGGCCAGAAGGTGACCAGCTGCTACTGGTTAGTGTGGTCAGAGGTAGGCCTCTGTGGAGCGCCATGTGATGAATCACCTTTCCCTGCCCCTCCTACATGCACTCAGTTCTCCCTTGACCTCTCTGTTCTCTCACCTTGCACTGAAAAGACTCACTAGCCATCTGGACAATAATAGACTAACTGTACAGGTGCTGAAAAATGAAATCCCACATTCCACTCTCCAATGTCAAGTTCGCTCTGATTATGTTGGCATAATGAGTTGACACGAGAAACAGAGTGGTCACACACTCATATCTGGCAGAAGTGGTTACTTAGCAACAAACTAGAAACTGTGCTAAGTAGGTCTTGTTTATGTCCAGGTTTGTGGAGATTAAGAGCTCGAGTCACTGCTCCACGTAGATGGACGTCCTGTGCATGCCTTGAGTTCTTCTCCAGCCTCTACTGCAATGTCATCATCTAACAAAGAGTGTGAAAGGCTGTAGAATTCCTAAAGCTGGTTCTTGGGTCCAAAGCTAATTTTAAGAGGAAGTAGTCTTATCTGCTTATGCTCGCCGTTTAATACATACTATGCTTTGAGTTGTGGCAATTTTGCTGGAGTGTCACAGAATAGCTATTCTTAAAACCTGCCTTAATTTCTAAATCCATCAATCCCTCCTATTTCCTGTTGTTTAAGTGATTTTAGTGAGCACATCCTATTTCCATTTTACCTCCTGCAATCAAGGTTTAGGGAGGGATGACACATGTCCAAGGTCTCACAGCTTGTGAGGGGCAGGAGTAGGATTCAGACTAGTCCTTCCTGGGACGAGTAACTGGGTGGTACGGGAGGTCTGTGACCTATACTATCACTCCCAAGTCCCAGCATCAAATGGTTATTGTTCTGGTAGAACTTCCCTCTGGATAAGGAAGTGGGAGAGAATAAAGCCAGACTCCAAGGTCCACTGTGTACACTGCCTGCTCTGTCTCTGGGGCTCTGTTAGTATGTGCTGAGTGAATAAACGAATGAGTGAACAAACGATTCTACTCTCATTCATAGCCAAGGTTTGGCATGCAAACCGAAGCGGAACAGAATGGTTTCCATTACCCCATGCTCGGGAGGTTGTTTTTCTGTAAATGAACCTGCTTTTGCATGTTACTAGAGAATTATAAGTTCTCATTGTTCAAATTATTGTTCTTAGTAATTATTGTGGTGACACAGAGAAAGAAACAGAGTTGTCCCCTCTTATGAAACAGTGAGCCAGCATGAGTCAGGAGTGAGCATTAGCGGGTGCTGTGGTGAAGCAGGTGGCAACGGACTGCCTATAGCTCTGTTTGCCAAGACAAATGTTATCATGGTGCTGAAAGCTTTAAAGATCCTTGCTGAGAGACTGTGTAGAAGCATTCGGATGCCAGCTCAGTCCGTTTCATCCTGAATAGAAAGCCTTCTGACACTGGCTTACTTTTGAGTGGCTTGGAGCCTTTGGGGCTATAGCACCTATTTATAAGCTGGGTCTCCAAATATAAATGAGGAAAAGCTCTCCTTCCCCTCCAGAGCCAGCCCACAGCCTCTGGGAGCGTCCTCATTGTGTGATTCCTGTAGCTCCAAATTGCACGCAGGTGTGTGAGTTAGAGAACTCATGCTAGAGACCATCGTTCCCGCTCTCATCTGTGTCTATGCATTAAACATGCCTTCTATTTTTTCTCTCTCTCTTATAAGTAGTCATCAGTTTCTTGGCAAGTGCTAGACACACTGGGGGATGTACAAATGAGTAAGTTGTCTTTGTGGTGAAGACGCTCCACCGGTGCCCAGTGCCTTCACTCCCCGGGGGCGATTTTATTGCAGATTGACTTGGAGAGGCGGGGCCCTTTCAGCTCAGCCATCTAACAGCCTCATCTTGGACAGCACTGCCTTCACAAGCATTTCTGCTACCACACCTTGTCCTTGGGCATCTCCCCCAGAGGGAAAGACTTTTTCCCCCTGCCTTCCACACGACTCAGGGTGTACCTCAATGGTCAGAGTCACTGATGTAATCTCCTCCAACAGTGAGCACTATCTTAACTTTAATTTAAAAAATTTATTTATTTCAGGACCAGCAGTTAACGTAATGGCTCTGTCACTGGGTTCCCATGTAGTCGGCAGTGGTTCGAGTCCCAGACCTGGTGGCTTAATCTCATGGTGGGTGCGTGTGCATGTGTGCCCAAGATCCGAAGAGGAGAGTGGGGAGAAGGGATTGCAGTGTGGCCATCTCCCCTGGGGGGTGATTTCTCGCTTTCTGTCTCCCTGTCTCTGTCTTTCTGGCGAGTGCACATGCCCTATAGCAAAAACCTCTCCAAAAAGATAAAATTATTTTTAAAATTTGCTAGATGGTACGCATGCTTGTTGGAAAGAAAGTGAACCCCCATGGGGGATGGTCGCACTGCAATTTTTTCTCTTCCATTTCTCCTTTCAGGATTTTTGGACACATACAAAAGTGCGTTTTTCAAGTTACTGAGCTCGGGACTCAAACCACACCATCTGGCATGTGGGATCCAGGTGCTTTAGCCATCCCACCACCAGCTGGCCAGACCCAGCCCAACTCTTATTCTTTTACTTGCCTTTTCTTTTTTTTAAAAGTTTGTTTGCTTGTTAATTTATTTATTAATTATGAGAGAGGGACAGATAGAGGGGCACTCCGACAGGGTCTTGCCGCTCTGTGGTCCTCCTGCTCCAGCTTCCCAGGCAGCTGGGGTCACAGCTGTGTCACCATGCTTGGTGTGTCCAAGTTGGTCTGGGAACCAAACCGAGGCCTCCCGTGTGGCTCCAGCGTTACGCAGTGGCACCCTGTTACTTGTGCCACTATAGCTGGACTCTACTGTCTTTTTCAGGGGAAGGAGAGAGTGGCATAAAGATTTCACTTACCATACATATCCATTATATCACAGACTTTTCCCCCACTGCCTACCCCTTTCTTGCTCCTTAGAAGCAATTTCTGAATAGCTGTAATCAGCTGTGGTTTTCAAACCCTTCAATGTACAGTACGTGAAGCTGCACTTATTAGCAGTTTGTATATCTCGGTTCTCCTCTTAGTTCATCAGCTCACATGGACAGGGCTGCCTCTCATGTATAGCCTTTTTTTTTTTTTTTTTTTTTTGGAGAGGTTTTTTGCTATAGGGCGCGTGCGCTCGCCGGACAGACAGAGAGAGACAGAGAGACAGAAAGCGAGAAATCACCCCCCAGGGGGGATGGTCACGCCGCAATCCCTTCTCCTCCATTCTCCTCTCGGAATCTTGGGCACGCACGCACACGCGCCCGGCGTGAGTTGTAAGCCACTGGGTCCGAGACGCGAACCGCGGTCGACTACGTGGGAGTCCAGCGACATAGCCATTACGCCAACTGCCGGTTCCCTCATGTATAGCCTTTTCATTCTCTCTTAGTCCAAGCCTAGTGCTGGGTGAGTAGCACCCAGCTTTAGGTTTGAATACAGGAGTCAAGTCCTTTATGCAACAGAGCTGAGTGGATACAGGACAGGAACTGGAAACAGTCTTTGGCTCTGCTTGTTGAAGGAACTGATAAATAAATCTGGAATAAAACACTTGGACTAGTAACAAATGTGTGAGGGGCCAGCTTTCATTCCTACCAGGAGTCAGGCTAGAGGTGACTGCGCAGCTCTGTTTCCCTCTGAAGCTGTGAAATTCAACTTCTAAAACATAACAAAATGCAGTGCTGGCCTGAAAACTGAGAACCCCAGCCTCAGAAATCAGCCAATGAGGGAACTCTGCTTTTGATTGGAATAGATGATGATGAAGATGAGGATGATAATGGTGAACCCTTAGAACAACTCCTTCAGTGCCCCAGGCAGTGTCTTCAACATTTTATTTGTTGTCACTCACCTGATCCTAACAATTCTATTGCTGGTCCTTTACTCCTTCTCACTTCCTTTGAAAGTGTTGATTCACGGGAACCAGCAGTTAGCATAATGGCTATGTCGCTGGACTCCCACGTAGTCGACCGCGGTTCAGGTTCCGGACCCGGTGGCTTAAAATTCACGCCGGGCGCGTGTGCGTGCGTGCCCAAGATCCTGAGAGGAGAATGGAGGAGAAGGGATTGCGGCATGACCATCCCCCCTGGGGGGTGATTTCTCGCTTTCTGTCTCTATGTCTCTCTCTGTCTGGCGAGTGCACGCGCCCTATAGCGAAAACCTCTCAAAAAAGAAAAAAAAAAGTGTTGATTCACATGCTCCGTAAGGGTTGGGATATTAGAGAACAAATGAGCTCTTTGTGTGGGCTCTGTTTTTCCATCTTGTCGTCCCAGCATCCAGCATGATGCCCAGCACTGGCATGGGATATGTTATTTCTGGGGCCTAATGCAAAACAAAAAATGTGAGGCCTCCTTGTAAAAAGGCAAAACAAAACAAAACAAAACCCAAAAAACCCATTAAGGGTACTAAAATATAAAGCATTTCTCTTTCTTCTATAGTCTCTCAATTATTATGTTTTTTAAGAATTTTAAAAATCTTTCCTTTTTTTCTTTTTAATTTTTTTGCCATAGGGTGTATGCGCTCGCCAGAGAGAGACAATGCCACTCCACCGCCCCAAGGGGGATGCTTATGCCACAATCCTTTGTTCTCCATTCTCCTCTTTAGATTTTGAGCATGCACATACACACGCCTGGTGTGATTTTTCAAGTCACTGGATCTGGGACTTGAACTGCGGTCGAACATGTAGGAGTCCAGCACCTTAACCACCATACCACCTTCTGGTCCTTTAATATGCATTTTTTATTTGTTACTTAACGTTGTTCAAATAAGAAAGAAAAATCAAATTTTAAATTACTAGCATGAGGACCAATAGGCGGCGTGGAGGGTAAAGTGCTGGATCCCACATGGTCAACTTTGAGGTTCCAGTCCTGGACCTGGCAGCTTGAATATTGTGCCAGGTGCATGTGTGTGCATGCCCAAAATCTCAAAAGAAGAAGGGATTGAGGTGTGGCCATCTCCCTGAGGGGTGATTTTTCAGCCCCCTACCCTTTTTCCTGTTTCTCTCTGGAGAGTGCATGCACCCTATAGCAAAAAAAAAAAAAAAAAAAAAAAAAAAAAAGCATGAATTTTAGTGTCACCTTTACAGTGTGCAATGTCAGCATTGTAAGTGGTCGCCTGATACAGTGAAAACACAGCAAGCCAGGACAGGCCTCCTGGCCACTAGTGTTTGATGGAACGTCACTGCTTGCTTTCTGAGTTTAAAGCAGGTCCTGGTTTGAATGCAAAGCGTGGCCTCCAGAGAAACATACTTCACTTTGAGTCTCTTCAAAGTCCCAGGGACCATGGGTCCACTGGAATTCTGTGCTGTTATAAGGCAGACAAACACTCAGTGTGAGGGAGCCAGCGAGGACAGGTGGACACGCACAATGCAAGTTCCTCTTCTGCTCATGGACATACTCCAGTGTCCCACTGGATTTCACTTGCAAAACACTAACTCAAAAATAAAATTGTTAAGAATCTTAAGATAGACACAGCAGAAAACCAGGTCCGGGGCTGTTCTGAGCTCAGAACTCTGCAACCACCCCAGGCCACAGGCCCCTGCTGGTGGCACTGCAGATTATAAGTACTCGATAAAGCACTCAGTGAATCTGGTTAATGAATGGACAAATGCTGCTTTCTAAACACAGATTTCATTGACCAAAACTTGATTTTCTATTAATTGGCAGATAGTATAGGCATATTAATTCCTTAAACAATTTTTTTTTTAAACTTGTGAGCCAAGAGTTTTATTCTCCTTTGACTCTTCTTCTTTTGCATGAGACTGGTGAACCAGTTGCAATTCTGAGCAGATTTCAGTTACATCAATCTGTTTTTTGCTGGAGAGAGATGATCCTCAAGAGAGAAGGGGATGGGAATTGATGAGGCATGAAAAATTCATGGTTGGGGGAAGTGAGCCCCTGCACCAGGAAGATGAGTTCTTGTGGCATGTAGAGTTTGATGTATTAATAACCACTCTGTTCAGAAGAGCTTACAGGAACAAATTTGTTGAGGGAACATTACTTTGAAAGTTTGTGGGGGCCTCTATATGCTCTGAGCTTTCCTAGGGAAGCCTATATTACTACCAAGGTGACTAAATTCCATTTACAGAAGCTAAAATACCATTTTCCCAAAGAATATGTATGGGAGAAAGATCAAATGACAGATGCCTGGAGTCCTAGTTTCATTTTTTACCTCTCTCCTGGATGAAAGTCACTTTTGTAGTGTGCGTGTGTGTGTGTGTGTGTGTGTGTATACACACTTCTAAAAAATGAGCGCGAGAGAGAGAGCGCACCACTAACAGGGTCTTAAGGCTGTGATCACCCCCAACCTCAGCCAGTCCAGTTCGTGCGTGTGCACCTGCTTGTTGTACTCAGCGAGGTTTCCAGAACCTCTCCACATGGGTCAGCCTCACAGTGCTGCATTTTGTCAGTATACCACGCACAGCCCCTGAAGCTCATTGTTGAGTTAGAGATGCAGGAGAATCATATTTGCTCTAAATTTATTCATTCACCAGCGTTTATCGAGTACTTACTGTATGCCCGGTACTCTGTTAGGAGCTGGGACTTTGAAGGGACATTCGCTAAGTCTGTCTTTGAAAAACCCTCAGTTTATCCTGAAATGATGGCTGAAATGGTGGTTGGGATTGGGTAGGGAGTCCCTACCCCCACCATCTCCTGGTACCCTGATGGCCGTGTACATTCAGAGCCCTCAGATGGTGGAGAAAGTCATTTACCACACAGAGGTTAGTGCAGTTATGATTGCCATGGCAACAGATTAAAGGAAGCTGGAGCTGGGTGTGAGCGCCCCAGCTGCGAACGCGGGCTGCCTCGTCCTCCTCCGCCCGAGTGCTAGCCTGAGAGGTCCTTTCTTACTGCAGAAACCATCATCCTGGATGTGGATGGGGCTGGCAAGAGTGAGCAGAAGAGGGGGAAGTGCACCGCTGGGAAGGACAGAAGACAGTAGAGACAACAGATTCTTGTAGGACAAAAAGTTTAAAAGTGTGACATTTACCGGCTCCTCGTGTGCCAGGCAGTGTGCTCTGCTTACAGCCTCGTCTCATCTAACCCTCTGTAACTGTGTGGTTGGCCGTCTTCCTTCCCTCATTATGGAGGCAAAGAAACATGTTCAGACAGGCTACAGCCAATTGTCCCATCTGACCCCAAAGCCAGCGCTCTCAGTGTCACAGGCAGGGGAGTAAAACACAGGTACTGTGCATCTGGGGCTATGGTTGGGCGGAATGACTGAAGCGCAGATTTCCAGGCCTAGCTCCAGACGCAGTCCATGCCTGGGGCACGGGCCCTGGAATCGGAATAGAAAGAGATCTTGGAGAGCTCTGCTTCGGTGAGACCTAGAGAGGGGCGGTGACTTATTCCAGGCCCGGGGACTAACTAGTTAGTACTCCGATCAAGGCCCTTCTATCCAGCTCAGGGCTTAGAGGGAGTAGAACGGGGTTGTCACAAGGATGTGATGGGTCCCACCACTGAAAGTTGTCCTTCATTGATGATAACACGGCTCCATTGGACTGGTGCACCAATCAAGAAAAAGAGGAGAGGGAGAGAAAATTCCTAACAGGTGCTTATTGTATTTTCTTTCTGTCAGCAAGGCCAACCCACTTCCTAGCCCAGTCACCAGGGCAACCATCACCCCCACCTTGACAGTCAAGTGCTTAGGCAGTTTCTCGCACCCACATCCAGGGCCACGGGACCCAGCCCTATAATCAGCCTCCCGCTGCCTCTGCAGGCAGCCAGCAGTGACTGTCAGCTCCCTGCTCTCCGGGCCCATCACCCCCTCACGGTTCTGCAGACACCCCCTCCCCATGCTCACACACCGCATTCAGCCTCCCTCGCCCACTGCCTCCCAGGAGACAAATGTGCAATCTGCTCTCTGCGTGTATCATCACCTCTGGAGGGGGGAATCTGCCCTGGAGTCGAGGCACACCCGGCACACACGCAGCCCACACACGAGAGAAAAATCGCCCCCTCCTGGGAAAGGAGAGTGGGGACAGCGAACGCTCTCTCTCCCTCTAGACAGCTGAGAGTGGCTTGAGTTTAGGAAGTCTGCACAGTGGTGATCAGCAGAGAGGCCCTGTGGCTAACTAGGTGCGGGGAGGCGGGGCCCAGGGCCTATTGCCAATGAAGCAGTCCCTGGGTGCCCAGACCTCAGCGGCCTGCAGAGAAGATCGGAGCCCTTCCCAGCCACAGACACCTGGAGTCTGACTGCAGGTAATGAGGCTAGACACCCTCTTAGAGTCCTGGTTGGGACGGTTGCTGGGGACACATGGCTATTCGGTCAGGACTTTGAAAGGCCCATCTAGGGGCTGGCAGATGGCGTGGTAGTTAAGGGTACTGGACACCCACATGGCTGACTGTGGTTTGAGTCCCGGACCTAGTGCTTTGTTTTCTCACTTTGTCTCTCTCTCTCACTTTGTTCCTCTCTGGTCAAATTAAAATAAATAAATAAAGTTAAATAAAATAATTCTTGGGGAAAAAAAAAAAGAAGAAGGCCCAGACAGCTCCTTAGACCCGGTGCCTCTGAGTCTGAGCTCCTACCTGCACTGCAGGGGCCTGTCAGTGCTCCCCACCAGCTCTATCCTTCTCCATCCCAGATGCTCGGCTGTGTCCCTCACTTATTCCTTCTCTCACCCCTCGTCTTAGACGCCCCCCCACCCCAGACCATCCCTGGGTCTCACCTGTTTCCCAGGCTGGAGGAAAAATGGAGGAAGTGGAGGAAAAATGAAAGAAATGGAGGGAAAAGGACTGCAGCGTGACCATGTCCCATCTGGGGCTGTGTGAGCTCTCTGAAGAGTGCATTCGCCCTCTGGCAACAAAAGAAACAAGTAAAAACACGTAACAAAAAAGAAAACAAAATGCCATCATCACAATGAATTCTTCAATGACACCTAGGGCCTGGTCCACGTGCGAATTTCTGTGATTGTCTCAAACATGCCTCTTCTTCTTAGTTTGCTCAGATCAGGTTCACCCGCAGCTCCCCACTTCTCCCTGCCTGACACTCGCCCAGCCCTCAGGGATCGGGGTTGTAGTCTTGACTGCCCTCAGGGATCGGGGTTGTAGTCTTGACTGCTCTTATTTCTCAGCTCGCTGCAGCCTGAGGCCAACCCCTTCAGGCTCCTCATCTATAATACTTTCTGGCGGTTGGAAGCCTTTCTCCTGAGGGGTTGGGATTGCGTTCTCCCCAGGCTGCTGAGAGAGCCAGGCGAGATCACTGACAGAGCAAGGGAGGAAGCTGCCAAGGAGCAGCTTGGACCCACCAGCGGCAGAAATAGGAGGAAGCCTCACATGCCTCCTCCCTGTGGCTCATGCCCAGACCTGGGGTTTCTGTGCAGCCTGTCAGGAGATGCCCTGTGTGGCCAAGAGCCTGGCTGTGTCTCTTTCATAAAGTGGGTCCAGAGTGGCAGCGTGGCAGCTGGTATTGGCTTCACTCTCCCTCATTCTGGTTGCCCCGGGGTCACACCTGCTGATGAAGCATTAGCACTTCAGCTTCCCTCAGAAGTGGGCTCACTCGGATTCAATCGAACAGGACTCTTGCTATGCACAATCCAGTCTAAGGCCCTCATCTGATTGAAGAAGCCGAGGTCCAGAGAAGGTTAGAGAGGTTCCCCAGTGCACAGCTAGTTAGCACAGAAGCTATGCCCATTCATCACTGTAACAAACAACTAGTGAGCATCTGCTGTGTGCCATGTGGGATTCTGGGCACTGGGATTGCAGTGGTGAGTAAAACGGACCCACATCCCTGCCTTTATGGAACACGACATTCTAGTGAAGGGCTGGAGGAGAAAAAGGTCATAAACAAGATGAGTAAGCAAAATATTCAGAATGTCAGACTGATAATTGCTGGTGATTGTGACGGTGCGTGTCATGGGCAAATTATGTCATCCCAAGGTTCACATGCTCTGAACCTCAGTTCCTATGAATGTGACTGCATTTGAAGAGAGGGCCTTCAAGGAGGTAATTGTTAAAATAGCCCCAATTCAACTGACCAGTGTCTTTCTAAGAGGAGGAAATCTGGACACACACACCAGGATTGCCTGCATACACAGACAAGGCCATGGGAGGCCCCAGCCAAAAGGCGGCCCTCTGCAAACCAAGGCGCTGGATCACAGGAGAAACCAAACTTAAGACACCTTCATGGTGGACATGCAGCTTCCAAAATAGTGAGAAAATAAATTTCTGTTGTTCAAGCCACCCTGTTTGTGGTATGTTGTTATAGTACCCCTAGCACACTCATATAGTGGGATTCGACTTCATAAGAGGTGTCCCCAGTTGGCTTCACCAAGAAGGTGACATTTGTGTAAAACCCGAAGGAGGTGATGCAATGGGTTACTTGGAGATCAAAAGGCAGAGCATTCCAGGACAGGGCATGGCAGTCTCTGTGGTTCTGAGGAATAGCAGGGGCCCTGGTGTGCACAAAGGAAGCTGAGCGGGGAGGGGGAGGAGTAAATGGGAGCACCTGAGCTCACCAAGGTGAGGGCACGTGGGAGGATGTTCCGTTGGCAAGATGGGGGGGAGGGAGGCTGTAGGGGTTGGGATAGGAAGGAAGGATTTTGCCCCTGGTTTGGCAATTTCTAAAGACATTCTTTTGTCACAACTGTGAGGGGCGATGGTGAGGAGAGGTGTGACGCTGGCATCTAGTGAGTAGAGGACAGGGATGCTGCCAAAGACCTTCAATACACAGGGCATTTCCTTCCCCCTCTCGACCCCTGGGTCCACAGTATCCACAGTACTGAATATCCACAGCACTGAGGTTGAGAAACCCTGGTTAGGAGCGTAGACGACTGAGTCTGATGCCCTCCGTATTGATGGGTTCAATCTGGCTGTGCCGGGAATGACTTAAGAAGGGCAGAAGCAGGCTGCTTTCGTCCATTTTTCTGTTCTAATAACAAAACACCGTAGACTGGGTGATTTACAAAGAATGGAGCCCTCCAGTCTCCTATTAGTCAGGATAATAGTTCATGAAACAGAAAGAAAGAAATCTCAGTGGTTTAATGCAAGGAAAGTTTGTCATTTATGTAAAAGTAGTGGGATGGTCCTCTTCCCTCCGTCTTATAACTCCCCCCCCCTTTTATTTCCATAGCAGTTATCATAGCTTGTAATGATATTCATTTTTCTCATTTCACTAAGATAATGAATTCCTTAATGGTAGGGCCAGCACCTGTTTGGCTTTCTTTGTATCCCTAAGCCTGGGACAATACTACAGATAGCAAGAATCCCTGAGATATTTTTGAATGGATGAATGAATGAGTGAAGTAGCTAAACTACAACCGGAAAACTGCATCATCACCCAGATCTAAACCATTCTAAAATTATATTTTATGAATACAAATTATATGTAATACATAGTACATTTTAAACATAACAGTAAAATACTCATACACTAATACCCACTTCGAGAAATGACACATTTCCACTGCGCATTGTATACCTCTTCCTGATTACATCTCAGTCTTAGTGATAAATAGACTGTATTTTAGTTTTCTCCTCTTTTATTTTTTTGGTTATATTAACCACATATGAATATTATATATCTTATTGTTTTGGAGCATTATGTAACTAGTATCATAATGTAGATAATCCTTGGCAGTTGCATTTGTTGCTCAATATCTTTGTGAGATTTTTCCTTCTTGCGTTATGTGGTTGCTGTTCCTTACCACTGTCGATTTTCTTTCTTTCTTTCTTCATTTTATTTTTTTTTGAGAGGTTTTTGCTATAGGGTGCATATGCTCGCCAGAAAGATACAGAGATACAGAAAGTGAGAAATCACTCCTCAGGGGAGATGGCCATGCTGCAATCCCTTCTCCTCCATTCTCTTCTCGGGATCTTGGGCACACACGAACACGCGCCCGGCGTGAATTTAAGCCACCGGGTCCGGGACTCAAACCACAGTCGACTACATGGGAGTCCAGCGACATAGCTATTACACTAACTGCTGGTCCCTCACTGTCAGTTTTTCATTGGTTGAGTATAATGCAATTAATTTTCTATTTACTTGTTGATGGATGAGTTGTTTACTTTCTGAGTTGTTTCCAGGTTTTTGGGTATTACAAAAAAAAAAGTTTGCACTGCTATAAAATTTTTTGTGCATATTTCTTTGTGCAGGTATATAAGAGTTTCTCTAGGGTATACATACATACACACACACACACACACACACACACACACATACACACACCTTGGAGAGATAGATGACATTTTATAAGTTAATGCCAAATTACTTTCCAAAGTGGTTTCCAGGGCAATTGCACCAATTTGTATTTCCACCTAGCAGCATCTGTAAAACACTTGATGTGGTCAGACCTTCATGGTTTTGTCCATCTGTTGGGAGTGTAAATTTGCCTCTCTCTCTCTCTCTCTCTCTCTCTCTCTCTTTGAGAGAGATTTTACTATAGGGCTCATGCACTTGCTGCTGAGACAAAGACAAAAAGCAAAAATCATCCCCCCCCCCCCGGGGGGGGATAGCCATGCCACAATTCCTTTTCCATTCTTCTCTTGAGATTTTGGGAAGGCACACACCCATGCCTGGCGTGAGTTTCAAGTCACTGGGTCCAGGACTCTAACTGCGGTTGACTACATGAACGTCTAGCTTTTAATCACTATACCACCTGAAGGCCCCTTGCTTCTCCTTTTCACTAATAATGGTCAAGCTTATATTATGAAGGTTTAGTACATATTATTAATTAAGAATCATTGACATTGTTTATTGGTGATTCTTCTGCTGTAAAATGATTATTTTTCCAATTATTCTATTTAGTAGTCTTTTAACTGATTATTTTTGGAGTTCTTGGTTTTGGACAGTAATCCTTCTATGATTAAATTGTTGTAAATATATTTCCCAGTATAAAATTTGTATCGTCATAGTCTTTGTGGTATCTTTTGATAAATACTTAATTTAAAATTTATCAACACGTAATTTTGATAAGTATTTAATTTTAAAGTAATTAGAGTTGTTAATCTTCTAGAGTTTGTGCTTATGGTTTTAAGAAAAATTTTCCCTCTTCAGATGTCATGAAAGTATTCTCTTGTATTTTCTTCCAAAAATTTGAAAAAGTTGCTATTTATGTTTTAGATTTTTCTTCACCTGAAATTGTTCCTTGTGCATGGTCTGAGGCAGAAATCAAATTTAAAATTTTTTCTCGTATAGATCATTGCATTTGTTTCTTCTGCTGTTGTAACATGCTATCACCAACCTTGTGGTTTTCCACAAAACTGATTTATTACCTTTGAGTTCTGGAAGTCTGAAATGGCTTTCACTAAGCTAAAATCAAGGTGACAGTGAGGCTGCATTTCTTCAGGAGATTCTAGGGGAGAATTTTCAGGGTTTGTTTATTTATTTATTTATTTTTTATCGCTTCTCGGCCTTTTGGCTAAGATCAAGTGTAGTATCTGTTCTTATCAGTTTAATATTTTTCTTTTCTGACTTCTACAGGTGGTTGCCAGTTCCTGGCCCCCTTCCATCCTGAAAGCCAGCAAGTCTGTCTGTCTGCCTGCCTGCCTTCCTTCCTTCCTTCCTCTCTCTCTCTCTTTCTTTCTTTTTTTTGGGGAGGGGATAAGTTTCCATAGAGCATGTACACTCACCAGAGAGACAGAGAGAGACACAGAGAGTGGGAAAGAGAGAAATCACCTCCCAGGAAGATGGCTATGCCACAGCCCCTTCTTCTCCATTATCTTCTTGGGATTTGGGACCCACATGCACATTCACCTTGTATAATTTTCAAGCTGTCAGGTCCGGGATTTGAACTGAGCAGTCAGCCATGCAGAATCGGTGCCTTAACTACCACGCCATCTGCTGGCTGCAGGCAGTCTTCCTTCTTCACTCTCACACTGACATTGCTGCCTCCTCTTTCACATATAAAGGATCCCTGCAGTTATATTGGATCCACTTGGCTATTCCAAGATAATCTCTCTACCTTAAGATCCTTACGTCAGTCACACCAAAATCCCTTTTGCCATGTAAGGTAATGTAGCCAAGGTTCAGGGGATTAGGACACGGACATTTTGGGGGAAGTGTTATTTTGCCTTCCATAATAATCAGTGAATTCCGTGCAATTTATTGAATCTTTTTTTTTTTTTTTGAACCTGGATCCAGAGAGACACTGATCTAGTGGTAATAATAAGAATAATAGCTAATGCTTGAGCTAGGGATTTTTCTAAGCATTTTATTCCCACAACAAACTTTGTGCTAGCACAACTGTCATTCCTAGCATAGAGATGAGTAAAGGAGAGACAGAAAGGCTAAGTAGCATGCTGAAGGGAGGAAGTAGCAGAGTCTGACTTCAAACCAAGGTGGCTGGACTCCAGAGTCCATGTGCTTAGCACCATGCTACTGCTAAATGAATAAATTAAGTGGATCAGTCTAGCTTTCCTTAGCTTTGTTCACGCCTCAGTCATACAACTTCTCTGAGCCTCAGTTCCATTATCTGTAAAACTGGAATAATGATGCAGCTTTCTGCACTTCCCAGGGCTGCTGTGAAAGCACATTGAAAAGATCCGTCTGAAAGCTGTCCAGATAAGGAAAACAGGGCTGCAAGAATCTCTCTCCACATGTCACTGTTAGAGCCAGGGCTGGGACTCAGGTTTTCTGGTAGCCAGGGTAGGGGAGACTACTTCCATCACAGGGTGGTAATTAGAATAGTTACAGATTCCAGCCTTAAAACTGAGCGTCTGCTCTTCATCAAACTCCTGCCCTGTAACAGCCAACATCAAAGCAATCTCTGTGGACCCAATCGATTGCCCACTAAGAATATCACCAAGTCTCAGATGATATTGTTTCAAAATCCAAATGTGAGATAATACTTCTTAGTTGGAACAGAGTAAAATTTGTAAGTATTGTTGAGTATCAACAATACTTATAAGTCAAGGGGTAAAGGAGAATTTTAGAGGTAGGCAGAAAAGGACCTGACTCTTCTTTATTTGAAGAATTGATAGATAAAATGTGTTAGACACACATTGTATACTATTAGTGATCAGAATGAATGTGTTCCTGTTTATAATAAGCATTGTAGGCATATTGTCTCATTTAATTCTCACAAGACTTTGTGGTAGTACAACTATCATTCCTATCTTAGAGATGAGTAAGGTGATGGATAGAGAGCTTAAGTAGCTTGCTGAAGGCAGGAGGTAGCAGAGTCTGGATTCGAACCATGGCTGTTGAACTCCAAAGTCCATGTGCCCATGTACAGAGCCACATGGAGAGATGTCGAAGATATTATGTTGAGGGAAAAAAGAGAAACAGAATGAATTCTTAGCACAAAGCTGCTAGGTATTTTCTCAAGGAAACCACCTCGCCATATCTTCGCCTCATTTCCATCCTCTTCCCATTGTGTTTCTGACCCATTATATTTTCTCTTCACTCTTCCTTCATAGAGTCGGGACCAGAAAACCCAAATTTCAGCTATGGGGATAACCATTGACTATTTTCACTTTAAAGGCACTATTAAAAATAAAATAAAAAGCAAAGAGTGGGGAAATTCACTCCAGTAGCTATCAGGACCTGTCACTAAGCTATCACAACGCGATCAGCACAGCCCTGCGCTGGCACAGAAACAGCTCGAGATCAATAGAACAGCAATGAGAGCCCAGAAACAGACATGTGTGTCTATGGGGACTTGGCATATGCTAGAGACGCCAGCTCACATTGGCAGGGAAAAGATGGATTGTTTGGTGGGCGCTGCTGAGAAACTGGCTCATGATGTAGAGAAAATAATATCATATTCCTACTCACACTCTCTGCTGGAGGTGTACTCCAGACGGATTAAGACCTAGCTGTGATAGGTAAAAGTATGAAGCCAAGTAGGGAAAATTGTAGAATATTTTGTGACAGTGGGTGGGAAAATAGTCTGAAATAAGACCCAAAATGCATGTTCCCATAAGACTAAATTTTAATGCATTCAGCTGCATCAAAATTAAGGATACCTCCTTTATTGTAGGGTAGCAAGAACAAAGCTAACAAGATGCATAGAAGATTGGGAGAGACATTTGCAATGTCCAAAACTGACAAGGGATTAATATTGGGAATATGTAAGAAACTCCTTCAATTCATTTAGAAGATTAACAGTACATCTAGCAGAAAATTTGGCAAGGAAAAATAATCCCAATAGTTTTTGGTGTATCAAAAAATGGTTAACATCCAATAATTAAAGAATTACAAATAAAAATTATGAACAAATTACAATTTAATACTACTTTACTGATATCAGGTGGCTAAAATGAGTACATTAGATAATACCAAATGTTAGCATGAAAAGTGGGGAAATGGGAAGCTTCCTTACCTTTATGTGACATTGGAGGGAGTGTAAACTGGCAAGGTCATTCTGGAGGACAACTGTGAGGAAGGAAACTAAACGCCATACACTACAGGACCCAGCAATTCCCTCCCTCCCTTCCTTCCTTCTTTCAAGAGGTTTTTGCTATAGTGAGTATGAGAAAGTGAGAAATCATCCCCAGGGGGATGGCCACCCTGCTCCTCCATTCTCCTCTTGGGATTTTGGGCACACATGCACATGCACCTGGCTTGAGTTTCAAGCTGCTGGGTCCAGGACTCCAAATACTGTCAGCTAAGTGGGAGTCAAGCGCCTTAACCACTATGCCACCTGCTGGTCCCACACTTCTTTCTACAGCCTATAAAGGACACATCAAATACCCATTCCAGCATCATTGTGGCTGCAAGGAACTGTGGCAACCTAACTGCATTATTTGAAGAAGTGGTAAGTAAATGTCTTAGACACACAAGTTGATGAATTCCTGGGGTGTAGAACCACATGGTTAGATGTCTAAGGCATTACTTTGAGGGAAAAACAAGAAACAGAATGAGCTTTTATCACAATACCATTCATTTATATTAAAATAGGCACATACAAAACAAAAACATCTTTTGAGATACATGGATGTACTGCAACCTATCTTAAACCCACAAGAGGAGCTTATGGGGATACAGGAATGAGAGTGTGGAGTGGGAATGAGAGGAAAAGAAAATGAAAAAGGGCCTTACTGACTCTGAACAACATAACTCTTGATCCAGTTCCAAAATATCTCCCCAATTTCCCTTCTGTCTCCTCCAGTTATTAATAGAACCAATTGCAAGCGACTCAAAGTGGCTGCCCAGGGCAGGACCTTTCTCCATAAAGGACCTAGGCACCTCTCTCTTTCACCCTCTTACCACGTACTGGCTTCCTGTACCCCATCTCTGCTGTAACAACATTTCCCACAACCCAAACACACCCAAGCTTCAACCTCAAAGGACGTACTCTAATTTCTCTTGTCACCGTGTAAGATTCTGTTTAAGTGTCCCTTTTCTGAACGATGCCCTGCTGCAAATGTCAGCCCCTGCAGGACAATTTCCCCACACTTCGCATCACTGAGGGACACGCGAGGTCGTAACTGCTTATTTTGAGTATACACATCCTTTGCCCAGGGCTAGATCTGAGCCATGGTGGTCTCTGCATCGCAGCAGGCAGGAGAGCAAATAGAAGGTTATTAAAGCAGACTAAAGGAGACCTCAGGCCACCGCCATCTACTCAGCAGCCCCTCTAGCTGGCTCAGCCTCCCCGCTCCGGCCACGCCTCCAGCCGCGCCCCCGGCCCGCAGCTGCCGGCTGCGGGAGGTGGGAGACTGCGCACGCGCTGGGGTGTGGGACGCGCTCCGTTGGGGGCGGGACGAAGGCGAGTCCGGCTGCAAGCAGCAGGCTCAGAGAGGAGGCAGAAGCCGAGGCCGCCGAGACGTTGAGCGGCAGTTGAGTCCAGCCACGAGCGCTCGGCGCCCGGGAGGGGGCGGGGCCGAGGCGGGGACAGCGGCGGCTCCCCCGCCCCTGGCCCCGCCCCCTCCCGCGCGCCCCGCCCGCGCGCCCCGCCCCCTCGCCGCTCCCGCCCCGCCCCGCCCCCTCGGCGGGCCGCGCTCCTGCTCCCGCCCGCAGCTCGCCTCTTGCTCGGCTCCAGCAACCGAGAGCGGGAGAAAGTCCTGCGGGTGGGCGGCCGCGGGGCTGCACGCTTTCGGCATCCCGGGACCGCTCCGGTCCGGGCGGCGAGGGGGCCCGGCGGTCCATGCATCCGCCGCCGCCCGCCGCCGCTGCGATGGATTTCAGTCAGAACAGCCTGTTCGGCTACATGGAGGACCTGCAGGAGCTCACCATCATCGAGAGGCCGGTCCGCCGGAGCCTCAAGGTGCGCCCCGGGGAGAGAACTGCCCTCAGCTGGCCCCCAGCAGCCCGGCGCTGACCCCCGCCCCGAACGGAGGCGGCCCGGACCCTCTCCGAGTCTCACTGGCCCTTCCGTCCTCCTCGCCCCCGTCACCATGTCCCCCTACGCCAGCTCCTCCCGGTCCCCTTCCTCGACGCGGCCCCGTTCTCCCCATCTGGACCCCGATCCGCGAGGACTGGCCGCTGGCCCTGCGCCCTGAGGGGTTGCCCCTGGCCCGCCGAGGCGCCCGGCCCCCAAACTGCCGAGCTGCGGTCGTCGGTCGTCGGGGCCAGCCCTGGCGCCCTCCTGCCGCGGCCAGCCGAGGTCTGCGGTGGCAGGCCCTTCCTCTGGCCCCCTGAGGAGCTGCGCCTCGAAGCCGCAGCCGCTTCTCCCCGTCCTCTCCTGGCTGTCACCCCGGCCCTGTACCCCGGGGTCCCCGCTCTGGCCCCAGGCCCTTCGCTCAGTCCAAAGTCCTCGCTCCTCCTCTAACCTGTGAGACGCCCCAGGTCCCACCTACCCCCTTCGCCCCCAAATTCGATGGAGCCCGCATCTCGCTGTCCCCAGGACGGCCCGGCCTCCCTTCACGTCGCGACCAGTACCCATTCTCAGAGTCGTCCTGGTTGCGGCCCCCTCCCGAGACGTCGCACTTCCTTCCTCGCAGCCGCACCGGGACTCCATCTGCGACCCTACCCCCCCCCCCCCCCCCCCCCCCCCTTTGAGGGAGTTGACCTGAGCTTTCCGCCCCGCACCCCACCCGGCGGAGTCATCTACCAGCCCCCCAACCCTCTGCTGGCAGTCCTAGTTTAAGGACCCCACTACCCCCCGCCAGCCTTTAATAGCTCCTTTAGCTCTTCCCACTTCCACCTGCCGCAGTATCTCCACTTTGATTTCCTTCCAGCTCAGTTTGTTCCCTCCCCTCCCCCGCCCTCCTCACTCTAGATCTCGTCCTTTTCATTCCCAGGCGGTTGCAGTCTGCATCCATCCCCCTCTTAGCAATTCCTAGGGTGGAAATTGCCAGAGAAACGGCCTTGGGATATTAGGGAGAAAAAGTGTGTGTGTATGCGTGTGTATGCGTGTGTGTGTGTGCGCGCACAGCATATTAGGTATATGCGCATGAAATTGATTTCAGCAAGGTTCAGAAGCCACGATGTAATTCTCAAGATGCATTCTAGAAGAGTTAAAACAAAACAAAACAAAACAATCCCTCCCTCCCCAAAAAACAGAACAAAGCCTCCAAAACTCAACCACCTAATTAGACCTCTGGTTGATATTAAGTGGAATCCTCAGACCCTTGATTAGTTTTCACTGTTAATGCTTCATGGTGAAACTTTTTCATTAGTCTGTACTCTTTAAGGGTGGCTGGGGGTGGGGGCAAGACTGACCTCACGTTTGTGTGCATAATTTCTATTTTGGACTTGACAGACACCAGAAGAAATAGAAAGACTGACAGTTGATGAAGACCTCAGTGATATTGAAAGGGCCGTTTATCTGCTCAGGTATTTCCTAATCCTTCTGTGAAACTGCTGTTGTTTCCCTGTGGCTGCAGGGTGAATGCTTTCTGAAATGTCACATTACAGTGGTGTTCAGATTTACCTAGCCACCGGAAGGGAGCGGGGTATTTTTGCATGCACACCACTTAATTATGTTGTAAATTAGATTTAAGTATGGACTTAGGAATTTGAGAACTGAAATCAGTCGAGATACCTAATTTATAGAATATTGCTTAGAGGAAGAGGAGTAGAACAACTTATAGTTTACATTAAACCTCATCTTTTTTTCCTTTTCTGGCTTTGGTTTTTCTCATATAAGATTCGGTAAGTTTAGATGATATGTAAGAGTATCCCATGATTATTTTAAGTCCATTTTTCAGACTGCATGCCCCAAGGTCTGGCCCTTATTTTGTACTAGCATTGTAATTCCAATAAACTCTTTTTCCTTATAAAAAATTATTTTTAGTTCATTTTGGAGTATGAACATTAACGCTGTAGAAAAAAAGCCCCACAAATATGGTAGTTCAATTTGCTGCTCTATATAGCCTCTTTATATTACTTTTGCTGTGTGAGCATTATAATTTTGCCTGAGTTTTTTTTAAATTGAATTGAACCTACCCTCACAGAAGTTTCAAACAATCTCTCTCTCTCGTTTTTTTTTGGAGAGGTTTTTGCTATAGGGTGCGTTCGCTCGGCTCGCCAGAAAGACAGAGACAGAGAGATAGAAAGCGAGAACTCACCCCCCCCAGGGGGATCGCCACGCTGCAGTCCCTTCTCCTCCATTCTCCTCTTGGGATCTTGGGCACGCAGGTACATGCACCTGGCGTGAGTTTAAGCCACTGGCTCTGGGACTCGAACCACGGTTGACTACGTGGGAGTTCAGTGACATAGCCATTACACTAACTGCTGGTCCCCAGTTTCAAACAATCTCATAGGGTCTATAGAATCGCTTAAGGCAAATGGTTATTTTAAATATTTTCAAGATTTTTCTGAACTACTTAAGAAATTGGATCGTAGATTTATCTTGTTAAAAGCTAATACAATGAACATTAATGAACATAACCATGAAAATATTTCAGAAGCAGAAATTTCCCCAAGGCATTTTGTATACATTTACGCCCAAAGAATGTCCTAAAATGGCATAACACTTTTTCCCTTTTTTTTTTTTGCAAATTATTGATAATTTTCACTTTTTTGTTTAGTTTTGTTTTTCAGAGTCGGATTTTGGAAACTAGTGTTATTTACCTCCGAGGATATTTGTCATCCTTGTTTCCCTTAGCTCAGGTCCAGTTTCAGGTACTGGCAAGTTTCTCCTCCTCTCGTGTTTATAGATCATGTTTCCAGCTCCGTGTTATTCACTGAGTGATCCTGTAACAGTCCCTCTCCAGGACTTCTGTTTGCTGAATTCTTTAGCTTACTAGAGGCATCTTGAATTCTGTTCTTTCTTTAGTCAGAATATCAGCATGCTTAAAATTATCCTATTCCCTCCAATAAGCCTGTCATTAAAAATGTTTCTGATTCTTTGGCTTTAGACTTTATGTTGATGTTATTCTTTTCCCTTTTGGTCATCTATGGTAGCATGCTCTCATCCTTCCCACCGATTTATTAAAAAAAACAACTTTTATTTGATATATCAATTAGCAGTACTTACTAGTATACTTAGAAAATAATCCAATTCAATATTTCATTTGGATATTGTGTTATATTTAAAGTACTTTATTTCTTAATAATTATGTCTAATATGGTGAACAATAGTTGTCTTCCTTTGCCTTTTCCCATCGTTATTTTACAGTAACTACAATTGATGAAAGTTTAGGTAAATATCTTTTAACCATGCAGCAGCTAATTATTTGAATGACGTCTTACTCTTACTGAAGTCTTTCCTTTAGCATAAACACTGGCTTACATTTAGGAAATAGAGAATCTTGCTCTACTTGTGACAGCAGATACTCTAGTCTACATACCAGTGATAAGGCTTCTTTTTTAAGAAAAGCTTGTTTTCTACTTTGCTTTTATCATTTGTTAGTGAATCAGGTTGTCTAAATTGTCTCTTTCTCAGACACAACATAACTTTTGCTCAGTTCTGCAACTTACAAAACCTTTATAGAAATAGATGGGCCCTCTCAGACAAGGAAGTTTTAAGAGATCTGATGTTTCCTTTACCTTCTTGTGGCTCACCTTCCTTGAAGGAGGTTTGCAAGGTGACTCAGAAGTGAACACTAGTTAGGTTGTGTATGGGTTCTCCAGCTGAGTTCTTCTTTTTTTTTTTTTTTTTTTTTTTTTTTTGAAGAGGTTTTTGCTATAGGGCGTGAGCGCTTGCCAGACAGAGAGAGACAGAAAGCGAGAAATCACCACCCCGGGGGGGTGGCCACGCTGCAATCTCTTCTCCTCCATTCTCCTCTTGGGATCTTGGGCATGCATGCACACGCGCCCGGCATGAGTTTTAAGCCACCAGGTCCGGGACTGAAACCGCGGTCGACTACGTGGGAGTCCAGTGACATAGCCATTACGCTAACTGCTGGTCCTGAGTTCTTCTTTTTATTCCTACCATCTCACTACCTCCTGGGAGAAAGTGGAATTTCACCTTTAGGCCAGCTCCCAGAATAATGCCAAGACTGCCTGAAAGCTGCTTTTTTCCCTGGGATCAGGATGAGGGAAGATTGTCTCATAGACACGTTCCAAACTTCACCTCTGTTTAAAAGCCTCCTCATCTGCTTTCAGTTGAGTCTTCTGTTTTAAATGTAGTTTAGTCCTTTATTTTTCATTTGCACTTTACAGTGCTACAGAACCTAATACCAAGTCCTGATTTTTCCGTCTCTCAGTCATTTTCAGGTCTTTTATTTTTTTAAGTACTTTACTTTTCCTTGTATTGGATATGTTTAATATTCATGTGTGTGTATGTGAATTTGCTCTGTGTTTTAGTGTGTCATATTTGGTTTTTTTTTTTTTTTTTTGGAGAGATTTTCACTATAGGGCGTGTGTGCTCGCCAGACAGACAGACATAGAGACATAGAGACAGAAAGCAAGAAATCACCCCCCAGGGGGGATGGTTACGCCGCAATCCCTTCTCCATTTTCCTCTTGGGATCTTGGGCACGCACGCACACGCGCCCGGCGTGAGTTTTAAGCCACCGGGTCCGGGACACGAACCGCGGTCGACCACGTGGGAGTCCAGCGACATAGCCACTACACTAACTGCTGGTTCGCTCAGATTTGATTTTTCTTGTATTTTTTAAAAACTATTTTGGGGCCCAGCATCAATGACACAGGTGGAAGGGCACTACTGCATGATGCTGGAGCCATGTGAGAGGCTCTGGGTTCAAATCCTTAGTCTGCTTGACATGTGGAATGGGGATGCCCATGATCCTGACTGACTGGAAGGCTGGACTGGGGGGGATTGTGGCATGACAAGATCCTATGGGGTTGCCTGTCTCTTTCATTCTCTCATGAAGGAAGTATTAACAAATCAGCTAACAAAACTTAAAAAATCCATCTGGGGGTGTGTAGTAGATGGTGTAGCAGTTCCATTGTTGGACTCCCACATGGCCAACCATGGTTTGAGTCCCAGACCCGGTGGCTTGATACTGACACTGGGCATGAGTGCTCAAGATCCCAGAAGAGGATGGAGGAGAAGGGATTGCAGTGTGGCCATCCCGCCAGGCAGTTCAGTGGGTGATTTCTTACTTTCCCTTTCACTGTCTTTGTCTCTCTCTGTGCAAGCGCACACACCCTAAGGCAAAAACCTCTTAAAAAAAATCCCATTTTGGAATATTATGTTAAATGAGAATTCAGAGTCATATCTATAAGTATTAGTAGGAAATGCTTTATATTAGTGGAGGTTTGATAGCATTTAAATTGAATCTACTATCTAATAAAAGCATTATATACAGAATATTGTCATCCAATGCAAAACAAATTACACTGTTCATTATCTTGCTATAAAATATGACAAGTTCATTATTAATACTATTTTCATAATTAAGTTTAGAACATTATGGTATTTGAAGATTTGACACAGATGCATTTGTAGTTTTGCATAAATAGGATGCTGATATACCCATCTGTGGCATTTAGTACTGCAGCAAAACAAGTTTCCTAATAGTCACAGCTTGTGTCTTAGTCAAAATCATATCATAGCATCTTTTTCCTGTTCTTTCTCTTATTTGTGATTTTGGCATATATTTTAGGAACGTACTTAAAATGTATGAGTAATTTTGCTAGAGGAAAGTCCTAAGTATGTATGCTTTCATTAAGTGCACCTTTACTCATCCATCTCTAATTGTTTGCTAGATAAATTCTAGACCCACAGTCAGGCATTCAGAATACTCCATAAGTGACTCCATCTTAGCTGTGCAATGTGATGTCTCACCAGTCCCTCACTTTTTCAAATGCTTTTCTTGAGCTATAATTCATATTTCATGTAGTCCACCTATTGAAAGTATACAGTTCAGTGAGTTGCACCGTATTCACAGAATTGTGCAGCTATCACATAGCCAAATGTTAGGATATTCGTCATCCCAGAAAGAAACCTGTACTATTACTTCCCAACCTTCCTAGCCACTGGGAGCCACTAATCTGCTGTCTGTCTCTGAATTCGCCTATTCTAGACATTCCTATAAATGAATCATTCAGTATGAAGCTTTCCATGACTTTGACTGAGTGTAGTATTTTCACACATGTTGTAGCTTGTATAAATACTTTATTACATTTTTTAAAATTTGGTTTATTATCATTATTATTTCAGTTTGACCAGAAAGAGAGAGGGAAAGTGAGAGAGCAAATCACCAGGCCAGGACTTGAATCATGGAAGGGCCATGTGAGAGTCTAGCACCTCAACCAACACGCCACCTGCTGGCCTTTACATTTTACTGTTGAATAGTATTATATGGATATACTACACTTTACTTATCCATTCATCAGCTGATGAATATTTGGGTTGTTTCCACTCTATTCACCTTTTAAAGCAATCATGCTTGCCTCTTCTGTTACTCAGATACATTGTGTTCATCCTTACTTTACCTTTTCTTGTCCTAGAATACCCTTTCACTGTATTTATCCAGCATTTACCATGCCAAGACCCAGCTATCTGTACATTTTTTGTAAGGCCTTCCCTAACTGCTGCAATCACACAGATCCCAGCTCAGACTTCCCTGAGCTTCTGCCTTGTCATACGGTGGCTGCCTCTCTCAGCTGGTGGTTAATCACTGCTCTACAAGCCTTCACTGTATTTCCTTAATAGACTGTAAGCTCTTGGAGGATACGCTATATTTTATGTTGTTGTTTTGGTTCTTTTTTTTCCCTTTGTTGTAGTATAAACATATACCTTTTACTGGGAGGAAACATATTTAAGTTGACCAAAATCCTAGATGAGCTAAGAAATTTCTGAGCTGTTTTTGTATTGTGGGCAATAGCAACAGTCAGACTGAGGTTACATCCTGATTTTTTTTTTAACAGAGGGAATGTGCATGATTGTGTGTGTGTGTGTGTGTGTGTGTGTGAGAGAGAGAGAGAGAGAGAGAGAGAGCAAGAAAGAGAGAACCTCTTATTGGGCCATGGTCATGCTGTGATTTTTTTTCTTTATTTTTCTTTCCTCTCGAAATTTTGGAGACAAACATGCACCTGGCCTGTTTTTCAAGCCACAGGGGATAGGATTCTACCTGAGGTCAACCGTGTGAGATCTGACTTCCTTAACCACTAGGTTATGGGGCCAGTCTTGTTATAGATACCCTAGTCTACCATTTGTTGTCTTTGTGACCATTAGCATGTTACTTATGGTTTTCTCATCTGTAAAATGGAGCGAATTCTCTTTTCTACAGTGGTTGTGTAATGTGTGGAGCCCTTGGCATGTAATGGGCATCCAGTTAATGCATTCCCTTCTCCTTTCTCTTGTCATTTCCTTGCTATGTCAGACTTTTAAAGGGGATGATTTTGGATTCCAGTAATTTAGTAAAGTAACAGGATAGCAGCTGAAGTTTGTGATAATTAACTTCCTTTGCTAATAGTTATTTATCAGAAACCAGAATTATAATGCAAGTTATAACTGTGGATTTTTAACTGAGTGATAGTAAGGTCAACCCGTCTTACAGATTTATATTTTCTTCCAAATGACCTTATCTTAAGCAATATTTGCCATTTACATTACACATTAGATATGTTGATTGCTTAAATTGTTCCTAGCTTAACCTCAGTGTTGCTTACTTTTAAAGTCACTTGTGACTTTTAAATTATTTTTCATTTTGTGTTCTGAGTTTTAAAACATTTTGCACTTTGCCTGCCAAAGACAGTCAGAAAAAGTGTTTCTTTAGGAAGTTTCCCTTTTTTTCTGTTCTCCCAACTTCCTTTGAGTAAGTGCTCCCCCTAGTGATGGAACAGAGAGATTTCTGCAGCCAAATCAGTGGGGAAAAAAAAAAGGTTTGGAAACTGCTATGGCTAAACCCTTCTGAGGATGTTGGCATCCCTCTTCTTTTTTTTTTTTTTTTTTGGAGAGGTTTTTGCTATAGGGCGCGTGCGCTCGCCAGACAGACAGAGAGAGATAGAGAGACAGAAAGCGAGAAATCACCCCCCAGGGGGGATGGCCACACTGCAATCCCTTCTCCTCCATTCTCCTCTTGGGATCTTGGGCACGCACGCACAAGCGCCCCGGCGTGAGTTTAAGCCACCGGGTCTGGGACTCGAATCGCGGTCGACTACGTGGGAGTCCAGCGACATAGCCATTACGCTAACTGCTGGTCCCACATCCCTCTTCTTGTAAAACTAGAAGGGGTTGCAATGAGGCAGTGAGGATAAACTCCAGTGATTAGCTTTGTCAGCTGGCTAACTTTTGACTCTTTTATCTTTCAAAATACCTATTTTATTTTCTATCCAAAAGTGAAAAGTTATATGAAAAACTCCTTTGTACACCTTTATTTAAAAAATCTTCTATTTTATTTTAACGTTCTCTTTATAGTCTTGATTTTCGTTTTTTAAAAAATGCCTTCTGCCTTGTAGTACTGTTTCAGTGAGTCATGGTGTGTTTTTATGTGTTAAGGAGAGAGTGTGTGAGTGGGAGTGAGTGAGAGCACATGTGTATGTGTGTGATCTTGAGTGACCAGTATTGCTTGCCTAGTTCTCTCTCTCTCTCTTTTTCTCTCTGTTCATGATGGAGCACATGCCCATGAAAGTGAGAGAGAGAGAGAAAGAGAGCGAAGTACCCTCCATAGAGTTGATTGCACTGTGATTCCTTTCTTTCATTTCTTCAGTGCGTTGGATCTTGGGCACTGGCATGCATGCCTGGAGTGGATTTTTCAGGCTGACCAGCCTGGAGATGCAGATGGTGGTGGTTTTGTGGGATCCAGTTTCCCTGAGTGGGGAATCAACACTGTGCTATGGGGCTGACTCATAGGAGAGGCCTGTTTAATCTGTCACAATTGGGACGGTACTTGATTAATCCAAAAAACAGGCTAGAGTGCGGAATCATAAAAAGAATACATATCTTCAACATATTTTAACGTCAAATTTAAATACTTTGCTAATCTTGTAATGTAGGGACATAACTTTTTTTTTTTTTTTTTAAAGGTTTTTGCCATAGGATACATGCGCTTGCCAGAGAGAGACAGTGAGAGGGAAAGTGATAAATCATCCTCTGGGGGTATGGCCATGCCGCAATTCCTTCACCTCCCTGCTCCTTTTGGAATTTTGGGCATGCATGCACATGTTCCAGGTGTGATCCTCAAGCCACCAGGTTTGGGATAAGAACTGTGCTCAGCCCTATGGGAGCCCATGCCTTAACCACCATGCCACCTGCTGGCCCCCTCCCTCCCCACCATGACCTCTTTTGAGTGTTGGTCTGCTGACTGCATTTCAGAATCTTCTTTCTTGCATAACTTACTCCCATAATATATTTATGGTGTCAAGTTCAGCTTCTTTTAAAGTTGTGTGAGAATTTAAAGATACTTATGAAGCAGTCTGAAAACATTGTCCTAGGTTTTTATTTTTGCTTATAAAATATAAGTTGTCTTGTTCTTCCCTAGTTCAATAGCAGTTTTCGTTGTGAGCTTTATTGAGTTTTTCTAAAACTTTCAATTTAGTTTTCATAGAAATGACTCTCTTTTTGCTTTAATATATTTATATAATAGTTAATTAAATTATGTAACTATTGGGTTGTCAGGAATGTCATGATGCATTTTTGACATAGAAAAACATGTTATGACTTTCCTGATGACCTAATACATTATCAAGTGAAACTGAGGTAGACTAGTTTGGGAAGAAATGCAGCTGACTCTTGGTTATAACTCCACTGGTGAGAGTGGAAGTCTGTGAGCATTCCAGAGAATACCATTTGCTATAATGTTTCAGGTTGCCATTGGCAAGGGAGAGGAGAGTTGTCTAATTAGATGAGTCTTTCAAAGCTTAAAAAAAATTATTATTTACATTTCTTAAATTTACATTTAATAACCGTGTATCTATACAGCATACAAAATGATTTTCTTCCGGACTCTTGGTTATAAGGTTGCCTTTTAAGAAAGGAGGTATGCAGTGCATTATCAATCAAATCAAAGACATTACTATATACAGCTTCATCAATAGATAACTTTTCATTCATGTGTCTGTTAAATGATTTTTCTCTATCCCCTCCCTCTCACCCTGTTACCCACCCCTCCTATACTGTCTCTGGTATCTTTGTTGTGCTCTGTGCCTATTGTACCTGCCCATCTTTCAGTTTCTGCCATAGAGTGTGGACATTTGGGACATGTTGAGCGGAGACATGAAGCCTCTCCTTCCTAGTTTGGCTTGCTTTGCTTAGCATTAAATCTTTCATATTCATCCACTTTGTATCAGATGCCCATGTCTTAGTGTTGTTTTTATGGCAGAGTAGTATTCCATAGTGTGTTTACGTCATATTTTTTTCAATCTCGTCATCTGTTCGTGGGCATTTAGGCTGATTCTGTGTCTTAGCAGTTGTGAATAATACTGCAATAAACATGGTTGTGTAAATGTTTTTCTGATTGTTTTCCTGTAGTTTGGGGAAATACCTAGCAGTGTGATTACTGGGTCATATGGCAGTTTCTCCACAGTGGCTGTACTACTTTACATTCCCACCAACTTTCACTGCAGCCTCACCAACACGTGTTCCTTCTTTCTTTATTTTTAAAGAATTATTTTATTTAACTTTTATTTATTATTATTACTTTTCAGTATTTCCAGACACATGCACACACACACACACGCACACACACACACACACACACACATGGGGGGGAGAGAGAAGGAAGGAAAGAGAGAGAGAGATAGAGAAGGTGAGAATGCAAGCCTCCAGGTCTGGGATTCGATTCACAGTTGTCCATGTGGGAGTCCAGTGCCCTTAACTACCACACTACCTGCTGGCCCCTGTTCTTTATAATCTTAGCTATTCTGATTGGGGCTAAGTGGTATCTCATTGTGGTTTTCATTTGGATAGGCAGTAATCCCAAAAATAGACAAGTAGGACTACATCAGGCTGAAAAGCAACAAAATAAGAGTGAAGAGGCAAACTTCAGAATGGGGAAATGTATTTGCAAACTATTCCTTAAATAAGGGACTGATAACCAGAATATATAGGGAACTCATGCAGCTTATCTGCAAAAAAGCAAACAATCTGATTAAAAAATGAGCAAAGTAGCTGAACAGATAACTCTCCAAGGAAGATATATGAATAGCCAAAAAGCATATGAAGAAATGCTCAACATCTCTCTCTCTCTCTCTCTTTTTTTTTTTTTTTTAATAGAGATTTTTGCTATAGAGCACGTGCGCTTGCTGGAGAGACAGAAACAGAGAGACAGACAGCGAGAAATCACCCCCCAACAGAGGTGGCCATGCTGCAATCCCTTCTCTTCCATTCTCCTCTCAGGATTTCGGGCATGCACGTACATGCGCCTGGTATGAGGTTTAAGCTGCCAGGTCCAGCCTCGAACCACAGTCAACTACGTGGGAGTCTAGCGACATAACCATTATGCCATCTGCTGGTCGCATGCTCAACATCTCTTAACAATTTTTAACACCAAACATCCTGTGGAGAGAGATACTATCCCTTTTCAAATCATGCTCTTTGATGCTCTTGCCTCATCCTTGGTATTCCTCTCCTGTCTCTATTGGATTTAGCTCTGTAGTTTTGTGTGTTCTTCTTTTGTTTTTATCTACTTCAAAAAAAGAGTAATGAATTTGGAATCTCAACTAAAGAGATAATGTCATAAGCATATATTTTCCTTTTTTTAAAGTAGACTTTGAAAGTATGGAGAAATGTCTATGAATCATGAATATATAGCTGATTGCATTTCTACAAGTGAACACACCCGTGGACTTGGCATCCAGATTGAGAAATAGAATTATTTATTATATTAGCCTAGTAACCTCTCCTATGCTCCCCTCCCAGTTCCTCTCTCCCATTCCTTGCTAAGGGTAGCTACTCTCCTGACTTCTAATACCATAAGTTAATTTGCTTGACTTTGAACTTTTTTTTTTTTGGAGAGGTTTTTGCTATAGGGCATGTGTGCTTGCCAGAAAGACAGAGAGAAACAGAGGTAGAAAGTGAGAAATCACCCCCCAGGGAGGATGGCCACACCGCAATCCCTTCTCCTCCATTCTCCTCTCAGGATCTTGGGCACGCACGCACACGCGCCCGGCCTGAGTTTAAGTCGCCGGGTCTGGGACTCAAACCGTGGTCGACTACGTGGGAGTCCAGCGACAAAGCCATTACGCTAACTGCTGGTCCCTGGCCAAAGTATTAATGCTAAGTCTCTCAATATGGAATTTGGAGATTATTTCACATCTCCTTTTCCTTGTCTTTTATGAGAACAACCACAGGAGGTATTAGTTTCGTTTTTCCTACTTACTGAAACTTCAGAAGGTTCTCTGTGTGGTATCAGGAGAAAGCAGAATGCTTTTATGGGATCTGTAGGAAAAGCTTAAAAATAAAAAATAAAAGAACTTTTTATGAATGTAAAAGTGACCCATATAATGTCATTGAAGATCTGGAGTTTAATAACATGATGACATTTTGAGAGCATACAGCTATTTGAATAGTTATTTAAAATACCTATACATTTCTATAGTAAAATATTATGACGTAAAATAATATATCAAAATTAATTCATAAACCAAATATAAGATAAAATATATCTGTAAAACAATATTAAAATGAATGATTTTGCATATTTGAATTAAATAGGGGTTAAGTTATATAACTACAGTGTAATCATATTATAACATATGTGTAAATGATAGTGTATGTATATGCATATGTATATATGTTTATCATGAACAACTAACCAACACTCTTGGTAGTTGAGTGAAACAAAGGAAGATTGAGAAGATTTAAGAGTTTTATCATAAATTACAGCTAATTAGTCCCCAGTAAAAAGTTACTTGACTCCCTGTCTTGTTAAGTTTGTGTTGTTTTTTTTTTTTAATTTGTTTATTTATTTTTATTTATTTCACGGCATCTCTAGCAGAGTCTTCCTGCCACCATCCACCTCCAGTCTCAGGATACCCAGGGAGGTCCCAGGACACAAACATGGGGCCTTTCCCATGTGGGTCTGGTAGCAGTATCCTGCACCACCACTTGGCTCCAAGTTGAATTGTGTTTCTTAATATTCACATTAAGAATTAAAGTGTTGACTGTACCAGGTGGCAAAAATCATCTCTTTCTTAGAAGTAGGGTTATATGAAGAGAATTAAACTATTGAATAAGGTCCAATGATCTTTTAACTTTTGAATATTTTGTTTATTATATCTTTGTTGGCCATATTGGCTATCAAATGTGGGTGACATTGAGAAAATGCTTAATTCTTCATAGTCACCACTTTTGGCTTATCCGTATATGATACTAGTATGTGTTAATCATGTCAGAAGTAATTGTAAAACCTGTTACACCTTTGTATACTGATGTGTCTTACAATGTAATTTTCCCTCCAAATTTTCGTAGAATTAAGGTTATCCCCAGTTAACAAATATGTTGAGCAGAGTGTCAATATGTTATATTGGAAATTCTTTATATTAAAACAGACCCAGATTTATTCTTGGAGGCTGATGTTTGCTTATTTAGTTACTGAAAGAACTTGTGTAATTTGGGTAATTTGATTATCTTCTCTGAGCCCAAGTCTAATCTATACTACAGGATTGTTAAGAACATTAGAGCATAATGTTTGGTACAGAGTTGTGTACAGTAAAATTAATTATTGTTATTTTAAGTTATTTGTTTACAATGTTTTAGAACATATTATCAAAATCCACCTACCCCTGTTTTTGGAAAATAACTTTATTGAGGTATAATTTAAATAAAATAAGTGTATAGATTGGTGGGCTTTGACAAATGTGTACACCTGTATAATAAGCACTCTGGTCAAAATATAGACCACTTCCATCAATTCCAAGAAACCACTAGTATACTCTTTTTGTTTTTGTTTTTCTTGTTTGTTTTTTTGGAGAGGTTTTTCGCTATAGGGCGCGTGCGCTCGCCAGACAGACAGAGAGAGACATAGAGACAGAAAGCGAGAAATCACCCCCCAGAGGGGGTGGTCACGCCGCAATCCCTTCTCTTCCATTCTCCTCTCGGGATCTTGGGCACGCACGCACACGCGCCCGGCGTGAGTTTTAAGCTACCGGGTCCAGGACGCGAACCGCTGTCGACTACGTGGGAGTCCAGCGACATAGCCATTATGCTAACTGCTGGTTCCCCCACTAGTATACTTTTGAGGTTAACTACTCCTAGGCAACTCTTGATCTGCTTTTTGTCACTATAGATTAATTTTGCTTGTTCTAAGGACATAGATACATGTTTTATATCTCTTGGATAATTGCCTAAGAATGGAATACAGGGTCCTATAATGAATATACATTTTTTATATTTTCATTTTTAAAAGCATTATTGAGGTGTAATCGACATATAATAAACTGCATATTTAAACTGTGCTATTTTATGAATTTTGACAATGTATATACCTATAAAACTTTATCACAACTTATGGGGCCAGTTGATGGTGTAATGGTTATGTTGCTGGACACCCACATAGTTGACTGGCTCGAGGTCCAGACCTGGCAGCTTAAAACTCACGCTGGGTGTATATGCATGCATGCCCAAAATCCCGATAGGAGACTGGAGGAGAAGGGATTGTGGTGGGGCCACCCCCCTCCCCCCCCATGGAGGATGATTTTTCGCTTTCTGTCTTTCTGTTTTTCTGTCTCTCCAGTGAGTGCATGCACCCTACAGCAAAAGCTCTAAAAACAAAACCAAACAGAGCAAAATTTTAACACAATTCATATAAAATACCTATCACCCTCAAAGGCTATTTTATTTCTCTTTGCGATCCCTTTCTTTCTCTTTCAAGCCCCTTCCCATTCCAGGCAACCACTGGTCTACTTCAGTTACTACAGGGTTGTTTTCAGTTTCTAGAATTTATAGTAATGATTCATATAGTATGGTATCTACTCTTTTGTCTAGTTTCTTTCACTCAACATGATTATTTTTGACGTTCGTCCATCATGTTTCATGGATCAATAGTTTACGTGTTATTGTTGAAAACGACTTCATTTTATGGCTATAACACATCTTGTTTATTTATCAGTTGATGGGCATTTGGATCATTTCAGTTTTTGGCTTTTTACTTACTAAGGAGCTATAAACATTCATTTACACATCTTTGCGTGGACGTGTGCTTTCTTCCTCTCTGGTTAACATCTATAAGTGGAATGGCTGGGTCATGTAGAAGGTATATGCTTATATTTTGAAGAAGTAGTAATATCTTAACTGTTTCCAAAGTAACTATTACCATTTCATATTTCTACCAACAGTGGGAGAATTTGAGTTGCTCTATCTACTCATTAGCATTTAGTATGATTAGTCTTTTTAATTCCAAGGCATTCTAGTGGCTATGTAATGCTCTTTCCTTGTGTTTATACTGTAGATTTTCCCAGTGATCAATGGACGTTGAGCATCTTTGCATGTACTTGTGAACCAGCCATATGATCTGTTTGGTCAAATGTACATTCAAGTATTTTGCCTACTTGTTGGATATTTGCTTTGCAAATATTTTCTTCTAATCTTTGGCTTGTCTTTTCATGAAAGTGTCTTTAAAGAGTAAGGGTTTTACATTTTTTAAAAAAGGAATTATTTATTTAACTTTATTTATCATCACTTTTTTTTTTTTTTTTTTAGAGTTTTTTGCTATAGGGCGCGTGTGCTCGCCAGCCAGACAGAGAGAGACATAGAGACAGAAAGTGAGAAACCAGCCCCCAGGGGGGATGGTCACGCTGCAATCCCTTCTCCTCCATTCTCCTCTCGGGATCTTGGGCACGCACGCACACGCGCCCAGTGTGAGTTTTAAGCCACCGGGTCCGGGACGCGAACCGCGGTCGACTTCGTGGGAGTCCAGCGACAGAGCCATTATGCTAACTGCTGGTTCCCTTATCATCACTTTTTAAAAAAAAGTTTTGCTATAGGGCACGTGTACTCACCAGAGAGAGACCGGGGGTGGGTGGGGTGGGGAGGGGAGAGAGAGAAAGAGAGAGAGCGAGAGCGAGAGAGAGAGAGAGAGAGAGAGAGAAAGAAAAGTGAGAAAGCAAGTCTTCAGGTCTGGGACTCAAATCATGGTTTACTATGTGGAAGTCCAGCACCTTAACTACCATGCCGCTGGTGGGCTGGCCCCGGTTTTTAATTTTGATAAAGTCTTATTTATTTATCTGTAGTGAGTACTTTTTGAGTTGTATGAAGAAATACATGCTAAACCCTAGGTAATTAAGATCTTTTCTCCTATGCTCTCTTTTAGATGTTTCTTTTGTTTTCTTTTAGAAATACTAGCTTTTCCATTTTAGGCCCATGATCCTCTTCCAGTTAAATTTTGTACATGATATAAGGTAAAGGTTGGTGTTACCTTTTTTTTTTTTTTTTAATCATGTGACTAGTGTACAATAGAAAGGGCCAGTTTGTGGGACCAGCAGGTGACATGGTGGTTAAGGCATTGGATCCCACATGCCAATTCTGTGGTTTGAGTCTTGCAGCCTGTTGCTTGAAAAACAGGCCTAGCACGTGTATGTGTGGCACGCTCATGCCCCGTGGCAAATATTAGAAAGAAATAAGGAAAGAACGAAAGAAGGAAGGAAAAAAGAAAAGAAGGAAGGAAAGAAAGAAGGGAGGGAAGGGAAGAAAGGACCAGTTTGCAACTGAGAATCAGGGTACCTAGCTTCTCTCTCTGTGATCACAATTAAATCATTAAGTTCTTCAGATACCACTTCTCCCCTCTTCCCTGCGCTGGTGTGATGGGGTTGGACCTGGCAGAAATTAAGCTTTTTCTCATGTGTCAGTGGGCTATTGTCAATTCTAAAAAAGATGATAAGAAAAAGATGTTGAACTGCAGCTTATTTCACCCATTAGACAGTGCTAATGGAGATGCCTATGGCGCAGAAACTCCTGGATAGGTGAATAGGTTCAGAGCCTTTTAAAAAGGGGGAACCAGCAGTTAGCGTAATGGCTATGTCGCTGGACTCCCACGTAGTCGACCGTGGTTCGTGTCCTGGACCCGGTGGCTTAAAACTCACGCCGGGCGTGTGTGCGTGCGTGCCCAAGATCCCGAGAGGAGAATGGAGGAGAAGGGATTGCGGCGTGACCATCCCCCCTGGGGGGTGATTTCTTGCTTTCTGTCTCTATGTCTCTCTCTGTCTGTCTGGCGAGCGCACGCGCCCTATAGCGAAAAACCTCTCCAAAAAAAAAAAAAAAAAGGGATTGTGCATGGAGCCAGCAAATGGCGTAATGGGTGCATCACTGGACTCCCACATGGCCAACCACGGTTTGAGTTCCAGACTCCACAGCTCGAAACTCAGGCTGGGCTCATGTGCGTGTTTTTTCACAAAATTCCAAGAGGAGAATGGAAGATAAGGATCACAGCATGGCCATCCCTCTTGAGGGGTGATTTCTCCCTTTCTGTCTCTCTGTGTGTTTCTCTTTGTCTCTTCAGCAAGTGCATGCACCATATACCAAAAATATCTCTTAAAAAAAAAAAGGGATTGTGTGTGAGTGTTAGAGACCAGCCAGGTGGCGTGGTGGTTAAGGTGGCTGAATCTCACATGGCTGGCTATATGGTTCCAGTCACAGACTGGTAGCTTGAAAAATAAGTCTAGTGTGTGTGTGCCCAAAATCCTGAGAGGAGAGTAGAGGAGAAGGGATTGTGGTGTGGTCACCCCCATGGGAAGTGGTTTCTTGCTTTCTCTTTCTCTCTCCTTCTCTCTCTCTCTGGTGAGTGTATATGCCCTACAGCAAACTAAAAAAAAAAATTAAAAAGACCATGTGTAAGATAGATATTAATAATTCAACAAGCCCCTGTACTTCAGTAATAATCATATGGAATTATATTTTTAAAAATTCTGTTCACAGTAGTGTGTGTATTTGTGTGTGTATAGGTGAGGAGGTGGGGTTCTGGTTATACAGGATACCTTTCTTCCATTCCTCTAGTTAAGATCTGAGGCATGTATGTGAGCGCATTTCAGGTCAACTAGACAATTGGAAACTGCTGTCAGCCATGTGGCTTCTAGCACTTCAGTGTATACTAAGTAGTACAGTAAGGACTGAACCAGCTAGGCTGGCCCTGGGTACAATTATATTATAGTCAAGTCAGACAAACCTTTTATTTTGTTTAACTGAAAAAATAAATGGAATTAGGTCATCTTTTCTTTAAAGAGTTTTGTACATTGTAGACTTGGTTTGGATATGTTTTGGGCCTAATGAATTCTATGACTAGCATAAAAATGTTTATATATTCAAGGATAAAAAATGAGATTGAGAATTCTTGGTAATAAGTTTATAAGCTGAATTTGGGAATAAGGTTATACATTTTCTTGATAACGTTTATAAACTTGTTTACTTGAAAAGTCTGTTGACTGTAAAGCTGTGAACTATGTGTTTTTTGAAAAGTAGACAGTCTTGAATAGGGAAAAGTTTTACAAAAGGACAGCCTGGACATATTGGCAGATAGGGCACCTTTCTTTGTGGCTCTGATGATGGGAGGGAGATGATTTACACACATGGATGGAGTATGCATAGCTCACACCATTTTCCATTTACTTGGTGATCTTTCTGCTATTGGTTTCTAGTAAGTTTAATTCTGTAATGGTCACAGAATATACTTTGCTTTAGTTCTTTTCAACTTGCTGAGGTTTTAGAGTCCAGGATATTGTTGATCTTGGAGAATGTTCTAAGTGCACTTGAGCAGAATGTGTATTTTGCTGTTACTGGGTAGAATGTTCTATAAATGACAATTAGGTCAATGTGATTATTGGTATTGTTTAGGTCTTTTATATCTTTAAGGATATTATCTACTTGTTTTATTGATTACACAGAGAGTATCGAGGTCTTTGACTATAATATGGATTTGTCTACTTGTCCTTTCAAATCCATTATTTTTACGAGTAGTTCATGTATTTTAAATTCTGTAGTTAAGCACATATACAGTTAGGATTGTTATGTTTCTCAGTAATTGGTACCTTTATCATGATACAAGGTTTGACTTTATCCTTTGAAATAGTCTTTATTTTATCTGATATTAATATACTCCAACTTTCTTTTGGTTAGTGTTTAGATAGTATATCTTTTTCTGCACTTCTACTTTTTTACATGAATTTTTTATTTTGTAGACATTTGATTTCCAGAAACATTGCAGAGATAATACAATCCCATATACCTTTCACCAGTTTCCTCTAAAGCTAACATCTTATACAACCATGGTACATTTGACAAAACTAAGACATTAGCATTGATATGTCACTATTAACCTCAGACTTTATTTGGATTTCACCATTTTTTCACTAACATCTCTTTTTTTGTTACTTTATTTTATTTTATTATTTTATACATTTAGTCACTATCATCACTACAGCTTGCACAGTGAATTTACCCAACTTGAATATACTTCACATCAGTCAAGTTGAAGGTATTATACATGTTATCATCAACAGATAATCATCAATTTCTGTGTCCCATAAATGTTTTGTCTCTCTATATTTCTTCTTGATTCCTTTCCTCACACTTCCTCCCATCTCCCACCCTCTTTTCACACTGTCTCCAGTATCCATAACCATTTTGCATGATTCTTTATACTCTAATCTTTCAGTTTCTGCCATAGCATGTAGACAGTCAGTTAAGTGGAGACATACAATGTCTCTCTTGCACAGCCTGCCTTGCTTCACTCAGCAGTAAATCTTCCATATCTGTCCACTTTATTTTAAATGTCAGGGTCTTTCTTTTTTTATGGTTGAGTAGTGGTTCAGAGAGTATATTGTTGCAGAAAACCAGACGGCTAAGGAACAAAAAGGCAGCACTCTGGAGAGATAGGGGTAACTCTTTAATATGTTAGCGGGCACAGAGGAGTTAACACTCAGAATCTCCAACCCTGCTTGGGGGTCGAGCACAGTCTTTTATCGGGAAGTTTGGGGAGGGGCAGTTTCTAGCTGGCAAAGGGGTAGCCTATCAGGAAGAAGCAGCCCATCGGGAAGATGCAGCCCAGAGTTTGTTCTCAGGAAAAAAGGGTCAGATAAGCAGGGTGTTCAGCTTCTCAAGGTCTCAAATTGTTTTATCACTTCAGAGGGGGAGAGGCAGAGGCAGAGAATTCACAGAGGCCTGGGATGGCAATGATCAGCCTTGGGCTATTATGAATTCTGGGCCCATCCACATCATATATACCACACTTTTTCAATCCATTCATCTGTGTATGGACATTTGGGTTGGTTCCTTGTCTTAGCAATTGTGAATTATTAATTTTTTTCATGTTTCAGGATCTAATCCAGGAAACCATATTGTATTTAGTTGTTACCTCTCCTTACTTGGTTGTGACACTCCTTAGTCTTTCCTTGCTTTTCATCATTGTGGTAGTTTTGAAGAGTACAGTAGAATTTCTCTCAACATGGGTTTATCTGATTACTCATTTATTATACTGGGGTTATGGGCTTTCAGTATCGTAGATGTAAAGTGCCTTTCTTACCATGATATGGGCTATATACAATCAGCATGACTCATCACCAATGATGTCAGTTTTTTTCCCCTTTGAGAGAGACAGAGATAGGTACTTTTGACAGGGCCTCACCATGTCATGATCCTCCTGCTCCAGCCTCCCAGTTAGCTAGGATTATAAGCACACTCAGCTGTACCCGGAGTGTGTTCAGGTTTATCTGGGAATTGAATCTTGGCCTCCCAAGTGGTTTCCAGCCTCTCAAGTGGTGGTGCTACTTATGTACCACCATATCTGGGCCAATGATGTTAATCTTTATCACTTGGTTAAAGTACTATCTGCCAGATTTCTCCACCATAGGAGTGGTGAGAGAGGACTTCCCAGCCTTTCCTAATCTTTGGTGGAGAGCAGTAAGTCTCTCACCATAAAGTATGATGGGTCTATAGGACTTTTTGTACATAACATTAAGTCAATGATATTTCCCCTAGTCCTAATTTGTTGATTGTTTTATCTACACAAATGAATATTAAATCTTGTCAAAAATTACTTTTTTGGGATATATTGATATGACATTGATATTTCTTATTTATTCTTTCAATATGATTTTTTTAAAAAAGAATTACTTTATTTTATTTATTTATTTTAATTTTGATCAGAGAGGGACAGATCAAGATAGTGAGAGAAAGGGAAAGTAAGAAGGCAAGCCACCAGGTCCAGGACTTGAACTGTGGTCGGCCATGAAGGAGTCCAGAGCCCTTAATCACCACACCACCCACCAGCCCCACAGTATAATGAATTATATTGATAAATTTTTGAATGATGAACTAGACCTGCATTCTTGGAATGGATCCTACTTGGTTATGATATTTTATTAGTCTTTTATGTATTTCTAGATTTTGCTAGTATTTTATTGAGAATTTCATTATCTATGTTAATGAGAGATACTGCCTTGTTGTTTTCTTGTAATGTCTTTGCCTACATTTGGTTTTAGAGTAATGTTCATACAATGGATTTTTCGAGAAGTGATTTCTTATTTCCTGGAAAAAGTTGTATAGAATTGGTATTATTTCTTTAAATGTTAGATAGAATTCACCAATTAAACCACCTGGACTAGAATTTTATTTTTTCAAAAAAACTTTTTTAACAAAACTTGAATTTCTTTAATACATGTTCTTTAATACATGTAATTCAGAGTGTTTCTTCCCCAGTAAGTTTTGGTATTTTGTCTTTCCAGTACCTTTGCTATTTCATCTAAGTTACCAAATTTATGGGCAAGTTATGCTATGCTAGTATTCCCTTATTTTTCTTTTAAATGTTTGTCAGATCAATAGTAATATCCTTTCTTTGATTTCTGATATCAGTAAATTGTGTATTCTCATTTTTTTTCTTGGTCAGCATAGCTAGAGATTTATCAATTTTACTTTTTCCAAAGAATGGGCTTTTGATTTCATTAATTTTTTGTTTTTCTGTTTTCAGCTTCACTAATTTTTGTTCTAATCTTTATTACTTACTTTCTTCTGTTTGCTTTGCACTTAGATTAATTTCTCTAGTTTCTTAAGGAAAAAGTTTAGGTTATTGATTTTAGCCCTTATATGCATTTTCTGCTCTAAATTCCCTCTAGGCATGTGTTAGCTGCATCCCACAAATTTTGATATATCTTCATTTTCATTTAGTTGAAAATATTTTTTTGTATTTCCCTTGGGATAACTTACTTTTTATAACCTTTCTTTCTTTCCTTTTTTTCATTTTTTTCATGAGAAAGTGGCAGCAATAGAGTGCCAGAGAGAGAGGAGATGGTTAGTACATCCATTTCTACAGTTCTTCAGAAATTTTTACTGACTCTAGTTAAAAAAAAGGGGGGGGGGTTTAGAGTTATATTAGTGAGCTCTGATTCTTGTGACTAGTATTTTAAAAAGTATTTTAAGTTAATTATTTTTGTATAGTTTTACATGTTTGCTGTTTTAATTTTTTTGTTCAAGTAAATTAGATAAATTAGAATAGAATGTCTTGCTATTTTGTTAAGTCATATTTTGTGGTAAAATCATCATCTATTGTGATTTTAAAAGTTTAGGGACCAGCAGATAGTGTAATGGTTACCTACCTCTTTCTCCCTCCCATGTGGATGTATGGACGCTTCTCTCTCTCTCTCTCTCATTCAGAAAAATAATTAAGTTTGAGAGGTATGGACATGTTAACTTGATTGTGGATAATACTTTTTAAAAAAATTTTTGGAGAGGTTTTTGCTATAGGGCACGTGCACTCACCAGCCAGACAGAAAGAGACAGAGACAGAAAGCAAGAAATCACCCCCCAGGGGGGATGGCCACGCTGCAATCCCTTCTCCTCCATTCTCCTCTTGGGATCTTGGGCACGCACGCACACGCACCCAGCATGAGTTTTAAGCCACCGGGTCCGGGACACGAACCACGGTCGACTACATGGGAGTCCAGCGATATAGCCATTACGCTAACTGCTGGTCCCGGATAATACTTTCATAATGTATACATATACCAAGACGTCATGACTCCCTTCTGCCCCCCAAAATTGGGACATTGGAAAAGTCATGATGTTATGTTTTTCTTTCTTTTTTTTTTTTTAAAGAGATTTTTGCTATAGGGCATGTGCACTTGCCGGAGAGAGAGAAAGTGAGAAATCACCCCCATCCCCAAGGGCGATGACCATGTCACAGTCCTTTCTCTTCCATTCTCCTTTTGGGATTTTGGGCATGCATGCACATGTGCTCGACTTGAGTTTTAAGCTGCCAGGTCCAGGACTCAAACCACAGTCGGTCATGTGGGAGTCCAACAATGTAATCATTATGCCAACTGTTGGTTTCTCTATCTTTTTCTATGCAAAAAATGTGTCATGACTTTTCCAGCAACCCAATATATTAAATTATAATTTGCCTATTTAATATGGAAAGGATTAAGAAAACACATCATATACTTTGAATATATACAATTTTTATTTGTAAATTATATTCCAGTAAAACTGAAGACCATTTTTTTCTTTTAGGATAACTGGAGGACTAGAAATTTTATATTGATGAAAGGAATGACAGAAATATTCAAAATTTTTTTTTACTCTAAGGGATATAAAGGAGAAAATTGACTTTGCTTTTTTCTCTTAATGAAGAATATATACATGTGTAGAGTTGATTTAGTTATTTAGGAACTCATGAGAGAGAACTCTTATAGCACCAATAGTTTTTTAAAAGTTTTATTCATTTCCTCTGTAAGACACAGACTCACCACACACACACACACACACACACACACCTTCACCAGGATCTCATGCTGCAGTCCACCCCACCCTCCCACAGCAAGCCAGAACCATGGGCATTTATACCTGGGTGTGTACAAGTCAACCAGAGAAGTGAGCCAACAGTCCTTCATAGGGATCTAGCATCTCTTGAGCAGATAGCTTTTTATTATTGATTTATTTTAGGTTTTTACCGTAGTGCTCATGCGCGTACTGAGAGAGTCAGAGACGAGACAGTGGGAAAGTGAAAAACCACTCCTGTGGGAATGGCCATGTTGCAATCCCTTCTTCCCTATTCTTTCAGGATTTTGGGCGCACACGCACGCACAATAACTATCTGCTTGACCTTGAACAATTTCTGTACTCTCTGTAGGTATCGGTTCCTTCATTGTCAAAATGGGCAGGCAATGATTTATATTTCTAAGGTCCTTTTTAACTTGAATATTTTATTATATATATATTTTTTTCTATTCTTAGCATTAGAGAAAATGAGTCATTATTTTAAACAGCTTTTACAGATTGATTTTTTTGGTGACTGATGAGCTTTTAAATGTTATATTTGATTTATTTATATTACATATCTCTGATTCAATACCTCATTTACAGTAATAATCAGACAAATGAGCAGACAGGAACTGCTGTGTATCACTTGGGACTCTCTTTCTGGGTCATATTAAATACCCTAGATTTCAGTCATCGTCTCTATGACGTGATTTCCAAAACTGTGGCTGTAGCCTTGGCCTTTTCTCTTGGCATTTGAACTAGGCCTTTTTGTTTGTTGCCTCCCCCAGGATGTCATGCTGCTTTTTGAACTCAATATACCTGAAACTGAATTCATTGCTCTTTATCAGAATATGCCTCTACTTGTTACTGAAGCTTGATTGTCCTTTTAAATCATACTGGAAGGAAACCTGGGAGTAATTTTATACTTTTTCCTTTTTCTCTTAGTACTCTAAAAATGCGGTCAGTCTTTGTTCTCTGACAAATTCTAAGCTAGGCATAAAACATTAGATTGTGTTGGAGAGTCCAGAATCAGTGCCTGGCACCCAGCAGGTCTTGAGTAAATACTTCCTGAATGATTGAACATATCAATCCACTTGTCTTCTATATGGCAAGTAATTAGATCTCTCTCCCTTCCCTGTGGCAGGTATTTATCACTCCTTTTTTTAGGTAGCAAAGATTTAGTTTGCTTTTTTCTTTTTTCTCTTTCTTTTCTTCTTCTTCTTCTTCTTCTTTTTTTTTTTTAAACAATTGTTCATTACTATTATATTTTTCCTCCTGAGTTGCTTTCTTACTGAAGGCAGTATGACAGTATGTCACACAGTTGACAGTATGTTATATTAGTTAGTCCCTTTCACCTGCTGTGTCCTAATAGAGCTATGTATTATTAGCAGATATAAGTAAAATACAGACTAGAAGAACACTAGAAAAATTAATGAAACTAGGAGTTGATTTTCTGAAAAGAAATAGATGACAAACCCTTAGCTAGACTAACCAGGAAGTAAAGAGAGATGACTCAAATAAGATCAGCAATAAAAAAGACATTAGAACTGATAACTATAAAATAAAAAGATCATAAGAAACAACTATGAATAATTATATGCCAACAAATTGGATAAGCCGGAAGAAATAGACAAATCTCTATTCACACACAACCTACCAAGACTGAAGCATGAAGAAATGACGTTTTTTTCTTTTTAGGTTTTTGTCATAGGGTGCATGAACTCGCTAGAGAGAAACAGAGAGAGGAGAAAGTGAGAAATGACCTCCCCAGTTGGGATGGCTAATCCTTTCTCCTCCATTCTGTCCTTGGGATTTTGGGGCATGCCTGTACACATACCTGGTGTAATTTTCAAGCCTCCAGGTCTGGGACTCCAATAGTGGTTGGTCATGTGGAAACAACCACCACACCACCTGCTGGCCCCAAAGAAACAAAATTTGAACAGATCTATAATAAGTAAGGTGATCGAATCAGCAATAAAGTTTCCCACAAAAGAAAAGCCCAACACTGAAGGGCTTCACTGCTGAATTCTTCTAGACATTTAAAGAAAAACTAATAGCAAATCTTCTCAAATTCTTTCAAAAAACTGAAGTAGAGAGAATATTTCCAAACTCATTGTGTGAAGCTGGCATTACCTTGATACCAAAGCCAGGTAAAGATACACAGGAAAGAAATAGACCAATGTCCCTGATGAACATAGATGCAAAAACTCAACAAAACTTTAGCAAATCAAAATCAAGAATACATTAAAAACATCATTCATCATGATAGAATGAGATTTTTCCTTAGACTGCAAGGATGGTTCAACATATCAGTAAGTGAGATTCACCACATTAACAAAATGAAGACTAAAAATTATGAATCTCTCAATAGGTGCAGAAAAAGCATCTGACAAAATTCAATACATTTTTTATGAGAAAAACTCTTAATAGATTAGGTATAGTATTATGTAGAACATACCTCTACATAATAAAAGCCATCTACAGGGGACTTCAAAAAGTTTGTGGAAAAATGGAACAAAAGTATAAAAATTAGAAATATAAACTTTATATCTCAGCACCTTCAAATTCAAGATACTTTTGTAAGTCACGATACTAGCCATTTAGTCTATTAGTAAGTAACTGAAGGTCCTGCAAATTTAACCATGTCAATGCAGTCTTTTTTATATTATTAACTGAAGAAATTGGATATCCTTTGGACTGGAGCCAAATCAGGACCAGAAGGCTGCCTAGTAATTTCTCATTGACACTCACCGAATTGCCCTTATTTGATGAGAGGAATGAGTAGAACCCTTGTTATGGTAGAGAAGGACTCTGTGGTAAACCTTTCCTGGGAGTTTTTCTCCTAAAGCTTTGGCTAAATTTCTCAAAAACACTCTCATAATAAGACATTTTCATTCTTTGACCCTCTAGAAAATCAACAAGCAAAGTGCCTTGAGCATCTCTAAAAACTGTTGCCATGTCCTTTGATCTTGATTTGTCTGCTTTTCGCTTTGACCGGACTACTTCTATCTCTTAGTAGCCATTTCTCTGATTGTACTTTGTCTTCAGGATCATACTGGAAAAGCCTTGTTTCATCTTCTTTTACATATCTTTGAAGAAATGCTGCAAGGTCTTGATCTCATGTGTTTAAAATTTCTGTTGAAAGGGGCCAGGTGGTGGTATAGTGGTAATATGACTGGATTTACATGGGGAAGATGCTGGGTTTACATCCTGAGACCTCCCTGAGGATGCCTGGCATGTGTGTACCTGTGATCCAAGTTAACTGGGATGTGGGGTGGATCATGGTGTGAAGGCCTTGTTAGAGATATCTGTTTCTCTGCCTGTTTCTCTCATGGAAGAACTAAATAAATGAACTTTTTTTTTTTTTTTTTTTTTTTTTTTTGAGAGGTTTTTCGCTATAGGGCGCGTGCGCTCGCCAGACAGACAGAGAGAGACATAGAGACAGAAAGCGAGAAATCACCCCCCAGGGGGGATGGTCACGCCGCAATCCCTTCTCCTCCATTCTCCTCTCGGGATCTTGGGCACGCACGCACACGCGCCCGGCGTGAGTTGTAAGCCACCGGGTCCGAGACGCGAACCGCGGTCGACTACGTGGGAGTCCAGCGACATAGCCATTACGCTAACTGCTGGTTCCCAATAAATGAACTTTAAAAAGGTAAAATTTCCATTTAAAACTGCTTGTCTACAGCTAGTCTGGGCACAACAGTTTTGGTATCCATTGGGCAGAAAGTTTGTTAACTTTAAATTTTTTATCCAGAATTGTGTAAGCTGAACCAACTGGGATGGTTATGTTGTTGGCTTTTCTTGCTGCTGTTAATCATTGGTCATCTTCAATTAGGACACAAGTAAAGTTAATTTTTCCTTGTAAATTAATGTGGATCATCTGCTATTGCGGGCTGTATTTCAACATCATCTAGTTTCTTCTTAAAATGATTATCCGGGACCAGCAGTTGGCATAATGGCTATGTCGCTGGACCCCCATGTAGTCGACCGCAGTTCAAGTCCTGGACCTGGTGGTTTAAACTCATGCTGGGCACATGTGCATGCGTGCTCAAGATCCTGAGAGGAGAATGGAGGAGAAGGGATTGTGGCATGTCCATCCCCGCCATGGGGGGGAGGGTTGATTTCTCACTTTCTATCTCTCTGTCTCTCTCTTTCTGGTGAGCGCACATGCCCTATAGCAATAATCTCTCCAAAAAACGAAAGAGTTATCCATCTGTAAACTATTAATTTATTTGGGGGCATTGTCCTCATTATCTAAAGCATCAATGAATTCACCATTCTTCTATTCAAGCTTCACCATAAATTTGATGTTTATTCTTGCTTCAGTTTTAGGATTCATGTTGCTCTGATCTTATAGGGACTCTTTTCAAATAGATGTCTCACTTTTTTAGTGCCTAAAATTAGATCATATTCAGACATGTAACAAGTTAATACAAATTTATTTTGGTACAAAAATAATTAAAACCCATCTTAGTTTTATCATAATATGCATTTCCTATGAACTTCTGGAGGACCCTTGCATTTCTATATAATTCAAAAGAGAAATTGGGAAAACAATCTAATTTATAATAGCAACAAAAACAACAAATGAAAGATTTAGGTAAAAATTTAACCAAGGAGGTAAAAGACCTGCATACTGAAAATTATAAAAGACTGATATAAGAGATGGAAAGTAATACAAATAAATGCAAAGATATTCCCTGTTTATGGTCTGGAAGAATTAATATTGTGAAAATATTCATATTATCCAAAGTAATCTATGTATTCAATAAAATCTTTATCAAAATCACCATGCTATTTTTTTTTACAGAATTAAAAAAAATCTTTAAATTTTATTGAACCACAAATGACCTCAAATTATGAGAACAATTTTGAGCAGAAAGAATAAAGCTAGGAGCATACTATTCCTTGATGTCAAAATATACTATAAAACCATTGTAATAAAAACAATATGGTATTGAAATAAAAATAAACTCAAAAATGGAAGTAAGACTTAAATATAAGACCTGAAACTATAAAACTACTAGATGAGAGCAAAGGAGAAAAACTCCATGACATTTCTCTAGACAATGAATTTTTGAATATGATCTCAAAAGTAAAGGCCACAAAAATAAAGATGGGCAAGTGGGATGGGATTAAACTAAAATGGTCCTGCACAGTAAAGGAAAGAGTTAAAGTAAAGAAACAAATCACAGAATGGGAGAAGATATTTGCAAATCATATATCAGATAAGAGGTTAACATCCACAATATGCAAAGAACTCAGACAACTCAATAGCAAGAAAATAACCCAATTTAAAAAATGGGAAAGTACCTGAACAGACTTATTTTTGTCCCCCAAATAAGCCATATAAATGGCTAATAGGTATGTGAAAAAAATGTTCAGTATCACTCATCAATAGGGAAATGCAAACTAAAACCACAAAGAAGTATCACGTCATACCTGTTAAAATAGCTTTTATCAAAAAGATGAAAGATAAGTGCTGGAAAAAATGTGGAGAAAAGAAACTTATATATCATGGGTAGGAATGTAAATTACTACAGGCATTATAAAAAATGGGATGGAAGTTTCTCAAAAGAAAAAAAAAATGCAAGTAGAACAACCATATGACCCAGTCATCCCACTTCTGGGTATATATACAAAGCGTGGTCCTCATAGCAAGCTATTTTTTTTTTTTTGAGAGGTTTTTGCTATAGGGTGTGTGCGCTCACCAGAGAGACAGAGAGAGACAGACAGAAAGTGAGAAATCACCCCCCACGGAGGATGGCCACGCCACAATCCCTTCTCCTCCATTCTCCTCTCAGGATCTTGGGCACACACACACACGAGCCCGGCGTGAGTTTAAGCCACTGAGTCCGGGACTTGAACCACGGTCGACTACATGGGAGTTCAGCGACATAGCCATTACGCTAACTGCTGGTCTCCTTATAGCAGCTTTCACAGTTATACAAGATGAGCAAGATTCTCACTTGTTCTGGGGTAGAATGAACTTATTAAGGTGACTTAGATTCTTGAGTCCCTCAGTTAATCATCTTTGTCTTAAAAGAAGATTTTATCTTTCTTGGAAGGTTAACTTTCTAAGGTAATCTAACTTACTTTGTTCTATTCATTAAAATATTTAGTATGTAATTAAAGAAATGATTAAATATCAACTATGTTAAGTTTAGTTTTCATTGTGAATTCCAAGCAAGGCCTATAGGCTTCTGCTTCATCGTTATAAATTCAGGTACAGCATCAGCAGCTTATGTGTCATATTGTGGATCTTAAGTGAGAACTGCTAGAACGAGATCACTGACTCTGTAATATCCTACTCATAGTTAACAGTAGCAGAGCTGGAGTTCTCAGAAACAGTAGTGAATGACAGTTTCATATCATTTCTGGATAGCATCTGCTCCTCTTTTCCCTTTTCCAGTTGGTTTAAGATGAAATAAACTATAAGGGTTTTCCAGGCTAGAACAGAGAGAGGACTTTTTGCAATATAGTCAGAATTCATACAGCGTGAATATGTCTTCCTCATTAGATTTTGAGTTCATAAATGAAAGGAGCAAGGTACAAGAATAAGGAGAGAAAAGTTAAATCTAACATGTAGCTTGTCCTTTGTGGGGAAGGGCAGTGCACAGATTTCATAAACTAGCACAGGTAGTCTCGCTTTGAGAGACTCAAGGTAGTGTTTTTGAAAGTGCTTTAGGAAATATCATATGCTGAGAATTTCTGGTGTCTTTCTTGATTACCAACAAATAGGTTATCACTTTGTGTTTTCTTCAAGCATCATCAAGGGAACAGTTTTGTGTTTTTTCTTCCCCAAACCATATACTTTTAAAAGTATTAAGCAGCACAGTTATACAGTTTTCTGTAGCTGTGCTGCATAGCTTAGGAGCAGGTGTGAGATAGAGAAAGCAGATGGATGGGGTTAGTATTGGCTAGATGTGGTTTGGAAGGGAGCCAGTACAGTGTAATCATTTGTAGCATGAGTTTTGGAGTTGAACAGGCTGGATAATTTTGGGCAAGTACCTTATCCTTTTAAGCTCTGATTCTCGCATCTATAAAATGGAGGTAATAGTAGTATCTACCCACTTCATAGGATTATTATGAGAATTAAATAAGATGAATGTGAGTAAGGTGCTTTTTAGCATGGTGATTGATATAGTATATTAAATACTATTTCTATTTTGTTTTTACTAGAACGAGGAGACTCAAAGAAGTATAGTTATTGGTGAGAGTCTAATTGAAGTAATACAGAGGTTCAGGTTGGCAAGGAAGAAAATGAAATGAGGAGGAATGTTAAAAACTTGTGAGGGTTGGGACCAGCAGTTAGCGTAGTGGCTATGTTGCTGGATTCCCATATAGTTGACTGCGGTTTGAGTCCTGAACCCTGTGGCTTAAACTCATGCCGGGCGCATGTGCATGCATGCCCAAGATCCCAAGAGGAGAATGGAGGACAAGGGATTTTGGCATGGCCATCCCCCCAGGGGGTGATTTCTCACTTTCTGTCTCTCTTTCTCTCTTTGTCTTTCTGGCGAGCGCACACACCCTGTAGCAAAAACCTCTCCAAAAACAAACACAAACAAACAAAAAACTTGTGAGGGTAAAAAAATGGACTTAGTAGAGAGTAGTAGAAAGGATGCAAAAATACGAGTTAAGGTCCAGCAAGGGAGATCTCAGTTTTTGATTCTAGAGATGGAGCATCTCCAAGTAATAAGATCCAGTCTGACAATAGCAATGGATTGCTGATGTGAAGTAGAGACAATTTCAGTTTAAATCAACATTTATGAAGTCTTTACTGTGTATACTACTGGGCTAAACATTAGGAGAATGTAAAATTTAACCAAAACATCCTTTGATTAGAGAGGGGTCAGATGCTCGCTGTTGGTCATTCACCTGAACAATGAAATTTATCTTGACAACAAAGATTAAGAAACTTTTACTTAGCATAGAATGCTCAAGCAGATTGACTTGTTTTTCATTGGTTTAAGTTAATACTACTATAAATGGCTCTTTAAAATAGGTACATTTCCCACTGGAACTAAAACAATTAGTAACATTAATTTAGAATTTAAAAGATAGCTGTCCTAAATTAGTTTAACTAGTCTTATTTTTTCTCCTCTTTCCATTTTAGCCACTAGTATAAAAAATAGATGATTAACCCAGTTATTCCTAGTTTTATTTTTTAATTTTTATATATTTTTTGAGATGTTTTTGCCTTATGGCACATGTGCTTGCTGGAGAGAGAGAGACAGACAGACAGTGAGAGGGAAAGTGAGAAATCATTCCCCAGGGGGGATGGCCATGCCCAAATCCCTTCTCTGTTTTCCTCCAGGGATCTTGGGCACACACGCATATACGTCCAGTGTGCGTTTGCCCAAATCCCTTCTCTGTTTTCCTCCAGGGATCTTGGGCACACACGCATATACATCCAGTGTGCGTTTCAAGCCATTGGGTCTGGGACTTGAACCACCGTCAGCCATGTGGGAATCCAGCAATGTAACTGCTACGCCATCTATTGGCCCCAGTTCCTCTTAGTTTTAGACTAGTGACTTGCTGAGTGGTATTGTGCCCTGTTTGTGAGTATGTATCTTAGAAAAGGAGCATGAATCAAAGAATAGCATGAGCACAAATGGGGTAAAAAGGAGCAGCTCAAATTGTGGCCATGATGATTGTTCCTTTTGGTGGGCTTTTTGGTTGAATGTGTAAGTTTTGAAGTCTGGGAAGCTTACTTTTTATTTTTTTGAGAGATTTTTTGCTATAGGGCGCATGTGTTCACTGGAGAGACAGAGAGACAGAAAGTGAGAAATCGCCCCCAGGTGAGTTGGCCATGCCAAAATCCCTTTTCCTCCATCCTCCTCTCAGGATTTTGGGCTTGCATGCACATACACCTAGCATGAGTTTTAAGCACCTGGATCTGTGCCTGAACCATGGTCTACTACGTGGGAGTTCAGTAACGTAATCATTATGCCATCTGCTGGTCTCTGGGAAGCTTACTTTTTATAAAAAGTGTAATGGTGATTAAATACTTATTTACAAGTCACTATGGAATAGCAATGAAGTAGATATTATATTCTTGACTGTTCTATATGCTGATTGTTTGGGGGTTCCTTTAATTCAGTGATGGTAGCAGAAGTCCCCACATACTAGTTTATTTATACTGACTGTGAACAAAGTTAGTGGGAGATAAGAGTATGTTCACAGTCCCAAGAAATTGCCAGGCGTAGAAATTTAATAACCCACTTTAACGTATGGCCAAGTCTATTCTCCTCAATGTCCCTTTAGTCTGATACACAACCCTTCTCCACTGTGGTTCAAATGAACTTTTATCCTCCAAAGGGTTCATGTTTGACTTTGGTTCCTAATGTAATTGCATCCTTTAAGAGGAGACCTGTCTTTAATGTGGAAAAGCATCTTGCCAAGAATGGCCTGTTAGTCAGTGGACTGAGAGGAAGGCCTGCCTTCTGTGTGGACGAGCACCAATCAGAGGGCTGGAAGTATGGCAGAAACAGAGGAAGTGGAAAATCTAGTTTCCTTTTCCTTATTCCTCTCTCTCTTTCTCTTCGTGTGACCACTGACCTGCCTACTACTCTCAGTCATGTTGAAACTTAGGACCAGAGGCCAGCCAGATGCCATGCCCATGCTCTTGGACTTTCCAGCCACTAGAATTGTGACCCAAATTAGCCTCTCTTTGTTAGGAATCACCCAATCACAAGTATTTCTGTTTAGCAACATAATAAGGGACTAATACAAGAAATTACTAGGCAAGGACAAAGTTCAGTACCCCACTTTAATGTATGGCTAAGCCAGCCTACTCTTCTCAATGTCTCTCTTTCTCTTTTAATTTGCCAGAGGACGCATGTATTCAATGAAGGAGGTGGGGAGAGAGAGGCTGATTTGAGAAAAATGAGAAAGCATCCCCCTGAGGGGTGGAGGGGTGGCAAGACCGCAATTCTTTCTTCTCCATTTCTCCCTCCTTTTGGGACTTTGTGCATACATGTAAATGCACCTGGCATGTTTTTCAAGCCTCTGGGTTCAGGACTCAAACCTCATAGTCTGTAGCGTGGGATGTAGCTGACCTAACTACCACATCACTGGCTGACCCTCAATGTCTCTTTTGTTTGATACACAACTCTTCCCCAAGCTCTTCATTGTGCTTTCCTCTAATGTGCATTTACATAGAATACATGTTATTCTACATATATTATTTTTCCATATTTTAATATTTATTTTAAAGAAGAGCCCTGTGTCTAAGACTAACAGAAGTAGTGAACAAATGCAATTCCATGTTAGATGGACCTTGTGCTTCATTTGAGTAAACTGCTGCTCCATACTTAGCTTATTTCACTCATGTAGTTTTAAAAATGTGATGACTTTGCAGTCTTCTTTTTCTGTTATTTTTTTCTCTCCCTCCACCCCCACTGTCCCTTCTAATGTGGTGACTCCCAATGTATGCTTCCCATGCCCCAGCACCAGTATCACCTGGGAGTGTGTTAGAAATGAAGTTTTCAGGCCTCACCAAGACCTACTGAACCAGAATCTCTGGGAGTGAGACCAGTTTTATCAAGTGTTCAAGGTAATTTTGATACATGCTAAGCTGCTATTCTACCATGTTTTAACCAACCTACTCCTTGAAGTTGCTGACTTTATGTATCTCTACTAGGCTTAATGGATAGGTTACAAATGTGAAATTACTATTGCTGTAGGTCAGTGATTGTCTAAGGTTGACAGTTTCACCGTACGTTTGGTTATTAGTTGTTTTTTCCAAACTAGGATTCCTTTGATTCTGTCCTTTGTGACAGAGATAGGTTTGTTTTGTTTTGTTTTTAATTGTCAGTGGGTTCATGTAATTGGGAGGGAGAGAGGCAGATAAGGAGTGAGGGAGGGCGAGAGCAAAAGATGAGGAGAACCCTTCTATGGGTCGTGATCACGCCATAGTCCTTTTTCTTCCATTTCTCCCTCTGGTAAGGATTTTGGGTATATATGCATGTGTGCTTGGCATGTGATATAGACATTTTTGACAGGTGTTGTGATCCTTCTGCTCTAGCCTAGCTAGGATTCTAGCTCCAATTAGCTAGGATTCTAGGCACATGCAACCATACCTAGTGTATTCAGTTTGGCTCGTGAACCAAACCTTAGCATCTCATGTAGCTTTCAGCCTCTTATGTGGTGGTACTATCTGTGCACCACTACAACTGGGGCCAACATTTCTTAGACATTTTATCACTTTGACATTCTTTGTTGTGGGCAATTGCCCTGTGTATTGTAAGATATTAAGCAGTATCCCTAGCTTCTAAGTACTTGATTGCAGTTACATCTCCTAAATTGTAATAATAAAAATTATCTATAGACACTGTCTTTTATGTCCTGAGCGAGGAACAGAGAGGGAGAAATAACTCCCAGTTGAGATCCACTAGCTAACCTAGTTGCTTTTCTTTCTTATTAATAATACTTAACACAGTACCCATTACATATCTGTTCTTCTCCCTGAGTATGAGAAGGGTTATACTTAAGTTGATTATAGAAATTAAATTTAGTTTTTGTGTTGGATAGATATTGTGGCAGTTAAAATTTAGATGAACTTTGTTTTTATATTTTGATATGTCCTATTAATAGTAAATAATGTTATTTGCTTTTCTAACATGTTACTATCAAAGTCTGACAATCTTTCTTTCTTTCTGTTATTAAGTAACTTGTTTACATGAATGCTCAAAGGAATTTTTTCTGTTGATTTTCAAGTTCAACATGGCGCTGTTTCTGAAGTCTATGTTTTCTTACACTGACCTATTTGCCTGTACCACCCTATCATGTTTATTGGAGCTCTAATAGGTCTTGAAATCAGACAGTACTAGCTCTACAGTTTTGTTCTTCTTCAAGTTTGTTTTGACTCTTCAATATCTTTTGAACTTCCATATAAATTTTAGAATAAGTTTATTTCTGCAAAAGCCTGCTGCTGGTTTTTAGATCGGGGTCATGCTGAATCTGTACTTCAGTTTGGGAGATTGACATATTAAGAGTGTCGTATCTTTAATCCTTGAGTGCTTAATATTTGTTCTTATATATAGATCTTTTTTCTTGGTGTATTCTATAATTTCTGGCCTTTGGATTTTGCACATCTTTTGCCAAGATTTTAAAATACTTTTTATATTCTTATGTTAATGTTAGTTGAATTACTTTTAAAATTATAATTTATGATTTTTATTTTTTATTAGATAGAAATACAATTCAATTTATATATATTAGTCTTATATTCTGCCACATTGCTAGACTTACTTATTAGTCCCACTGACTCTTTTATAGATTACTTGGGATTTTTGCCACAGACAGCCATAATGTCTGTGAATTAAGACAGTTCTACTTCTTTCCAATCCATTAGCCTTTTGTTTACTTTTCTTGCCTTATAGCACAGATTTGGACCTTCAACGCAATGTCAAATAGAAATAGTAATGGTATACATTCTTATCTTGGTACTGATTGGGGGAAGAACTCATTCTTTTACCATTTGGTATGATTTCTAAGTTTTTATAGTTATTGTTTATCTGGCTGAGAAAGTTCCCTTTTATTTCTAGTTTGCTGATAGTTTTAAATCATGACTGGGTTTTGAATTTGTCAGAATTTTTTAATCTATTGAAATATTCATGTGTTTTAAAAAATTCTGTTATATTGATTGATTTTTAAAAGTTAAAGTTTTTATTTTTAGATAATGATAGATTCACATACAGTTGTAAGAAATAATACAGAGATAATAATGTACCCTTTATCTAGTTTCTCCCTATCATAACATCTTGAAAAGCTGTAGTATGATACCACAACCAGGATATTGACCTTGATGCAGTCAACTTATGTCAATATATATCACGAAAGGATTTCTCATGTTACACTCTAACAGTCACACTTTTTTCCCTCCTGCTCTCTCTCCGTTCTTAACCCTTGAAACTATTAATCTGTTTTCAATTTGTATAATTTGTCATTTAAAGAATGTTATATAAATGGAATCATACAGTAGGTAAGCTTTGGGATAGTTTTTTTCTTCACATAGTATAGTTCTCTGGAGATTCATTCAGGTTGCCACACATATCACAATTTTTTTCTTTTTATTAACAGTAGCCTGAGATATGAATATATCCATTTATATAACCATTTAAGGACATATGGTTGTTTCCTTTTTTCCCCTTGCTTTTTCACTTTTTTTGTGTGTTTTAATAATAATTTTTTATTTTATTTTTTTATACATTCAATCGCATTATTTAACTTACAAAGTGAACATTTCAATATGTGAACATTTCTTTCCAATGTAGTTGATCAAAATATCTTCAACCAATAACACTATTACCTCCTCATCCCGTCAATGCTCTGTCTCCGTATCCCTCCTCCAAATGTTTTTCCCCAGGCCCCACTCCTCCATGCACACCACTCAATCACACCCATCTCTTGTGTTTGTACATCTTTTAGTCAGTCAGTTTCAGTCATAGAGTGTGGACACTTGGTATATATTAAGTGGGGACATACAATGTCTCTCCTTCATAGCCTGGCTTGCTTCACTCAGCAGTAAATCTTCCATATTCTCCCATTTTCTGTCAAAAGCCAGGGTTTTTTTTATGGCCGAATAGTATTCTATAGAGTATGTGTGTCACAGTTTCCTAATCCATTCATATGTATGGGTGCATTTGGGTTGGTTCCATGTCTTAGCAATCGTGAATAGTGCTGCAATAAACATCGATGTGCAAGCACTTTTCTGATGAAGAATTCTTCTGTCCTTTGGGTAGATACCAAGGATCATATTGCTGGATCATATGGTAGTTCTATTTGTAGATTTTTGAGGTATCTCCAAATTGTTCTCCACAGTGGCTGGACTAATTTACATTCCCACCAGCAGTGTAAGAGAGTTCCCCTTTCGTTTTGTTCAAATAAGATGTGTATAAACGTTCATCCACATATTTTTGTCTTGTTGTTTGAAGACAAGTTTTCATTCTTTCTTTCTTTTTGTTTTAAGTATTTTTTTTGCCATAGGGTATGTGTATTCACCTGAGAGAGAAAGAGAGACTGAGAGAGGGAGAGTAAGAAATCAGCTCCTGCCCAGTGATGGGGTGGGGGAGAAATGGCCATGCTGCAATCCCTTATTCTCCATTCTCCTCCTGGGATTTTGGGCATGTATGTATATGTGTCTGATGTGATTTTCAAGCCACTGAGTCTGGGACTCAAACCATCGTCAGCCATGTGGGAGTCCAGTACCTTAATCATCATGCCAAATATTGGTTCCAGGTTTTCATTTCTTTGGGATAAATGTCCACGAGTACAACTGCTAGGTTGTATGTTACATGTTTAGTTTTTGTTTGTTTGTTTGTTGGTTTGTTTGTTTTTGCCTTAGAGTACGTGTGCTCGCTGGAGAGAGAGAGAGACAGAGACAGTGAGAGGAAAAGTGAGAAATTACCCCCAAGGGGAGAAGACCACACCGCAATCCTTTATCCTCTGTTCTCCTTCTGGGATCTTGGGCATGCATGCACATGTGCCTGGGGTGAGTTTCAAGCTACCAAGTCTGGGACTCGAACAGCAGTTGGCCATGTGGGAGTCCAGTGACGTAACTGCTAGACCATCTGCTGGCCCTACATATTTAGTTTTTTTTTTTTTTGAAGAGGTTTTTGCTGTAGGGCGCATGAGCTCGCCAGACAGACAGAGACAGAGAGATAGAAAGCGAGAAATCACCCCCCAGGGGGGATGGCCACGCCTCAATCTCTTCTCCTCCATTCCCCTCTTGGGATCTTGGGCACGCATGCACATGCACCCGGTGTGAGTTTTAAGCCACCAGGTCCAGGACTCGAACCGCGGTCGACTACGTTGGAGTCCAGCGACATAGCCATTATGCTAACTGCTGGTCCCTACATATTTAGTTTTAAAATAAACTGTTTTTGAGAGCGGCTGTGCCAGTTTTCTTTTCCACTAGTAACAAATGAGTAATCCAGTTTGCGCTCATTATTTTTATTTTAGGCATTTTGATAAGCAAATAGTAATATTTCATTGTAGTTTTAATTTGCATTTGCTTAACAGTTAATCTTTTGATTTGCTTATTTACAATCTGTTTATCATATTAAGTGCAATGTCTCTTCATATCTTTTATCCATTTTCTAATTGGATTATGTGTTTTATTACTGTTGAATTTTGAGAGTTTGCTATACCGTGTAGATAGCAGGCTTTGTAGATAGCGGGCTTTGTCAAATATGCAGGTTTCAATTATTTTTTTCCCATTCTGTGGTTTGTTTTTTCATTTTCTTATAGGACCTTTCATAGTACTAATGTTTAAAATTTTGATAAAGTACAGTTTATGAACTTTTCTTTTTTTATGGGTCATGTTTTTGGGTTAAGTTTAAGGATTTTTTGCCTAGCTCCAAGTTTAGAAGATTTTCTTTTTTTTCTAAAAATTTTATAGTTTTCTGTTTTACATTTAAGTTTATGATTCATTTTGAGTTAATTTAAGACTTAGGTCAAAGTTCGTTTTATTCCCCCTATAGCTGTTTAATTCCTCCAACACCAATTGTTGAAAAATGAAAAGGTTATCTTTTCACCATTTAAATTGCTGTTGTACCTTTCCAAATATAAACAGCTACTCTATCTATTGGCCCCAAATCTTACTGGGATTTTGATATGAATGATGTTTATCATGCATAATGATTTGGGGAGAATCGACATATATTTATTGTGTTGAATTTATCAGTTCATGAGCATAGCATCCTCTCTGTTCAAATGTTCTTGATTTCTTTTATTGGCAGTGTCTAACTTTTAAGCATATAAGTCCTGTACATATTTTGTTAGTGTATTTTGGGGGAGGAGGAGTGATTATAAATCACAATGAATTTGTAATTTCAGTTTCTGTGTGTCAAATTTTGTCAAATGGTTTTTCTGTGCTGATCTAATTATGTGATTTTTTTCTTTTGCCTGCTAATATGATGGATTACACTGATTTTGAATATTGAATTAGCTTCACATCTCTGGAATAAACCCTATTTGATCATGGTGTATAAGTTTTCCTTTTGTATATTTCTGTATTTTATTTGCTATTATTTGTTAAGGATTTTTGCATCTATGTTCATGAGAGATATTTCTCTCTAGTTTTTAATTTCTATTTTTTTAAATCTTTGCCAGGTTTGGTTTTGGTTTAATACTAGCTTCATCAAATGATTTAGGAAATATTCTTTCTCCTCCTTCTTTTAATTTTCTGGAAGAGAATGTATAGAAATGGTGTTATTTCATCATTAAATTTTTGATAAAATTCTCTAATGAGGGACCAGCAGTTAGCATAATGGCTATGTCACTGGACTCTCATGTAGTTGACTGCGGTTCGCGTCCCGGACCCGGTGGCTTAAAACTCACACCAGGTGCATGTGCGTGTGTGCCCAAGATCCCAAGAGGAAAACAGAGGAGAAGGGACTGCGGCATGGCCATCCCCCCTGGGGAATATTTCTCGCTTTCTGTCTCTCTGTCTCTGTCTGTCTGGTGAGCACACACGCCCTATAGCAAAAACCTCTGCAAAAAAAAAAAAAAAATTCTCTAATGAAACCATCTGGGCATAGAGATTTTGTTTCTTCTTTTTAAAAATAATTAAAAAATATGTATTAAATATTCTTAATAGTTGTAGGACTATTACAGTTATCTATTCCATGTTGGATGAATTGCATCAGCTTGTTTTTTGAGGAATTTGGTCCAGTTTGTCTAAGTCATCAAATTTATGTATGTAACTATTCATAGCATTTGATAATTATCCTTTTGATGTGTTCAAGGTCTATTGTGTTACCTCCTGTTTCATTTCTGATATCAGTAGTTTGTGTCTTCTCTTGATTTTTTCCTTGTCACTCTTATTAGAGGTTAATTAACTTTATTGATGTTGTAAAAATAGCCAGGTCTTTTTAGATTAATTTCCTTCATGTTTTTTTGTTTGTTTGTTTGCTTTCATTAATTTCTACTCTAATATTCCTGCTTTCTGCTTATACTGTGACTATTTTGGTCTTTGAGGTTCTTATGGTAGAAAGTTAAATTTTTATTTTAATTTCCCTTTTTCTCTTTCTCTCTCTTTTTTTAAGAGAGATTTTTGCTATAGGGCAAGTGCACTTATCAGAGAGACAAAGAGGTAGAGAGACAACGAGAAATCATCCCAGAGGAGATGACTATGCCGTAATCTCCTTCCCATTCTTCTCCTGGGATTTTGGGCATGCACACACATGCACTTGGCATGAATTTTAAGCCGCTGAGTGCGGGACTTGAGCCACAATCAACTATGTGGGAGTCTAGTGACGTAACCATTACACCAACCGCTGGTTCTTAATTTCCCCCTTTTTTCTAATGTGTGTATTTAGTACTATAAATTTTCTTCCCTGTACTGCTTCAGCTATATCCCACAAATTTTTGAATTTTTTTTAACAGCATTTAATTTTCGGATTGCTATTTTTTTAAGCAAATAATTCTTTTTTAAATTATTATTCATACATTAAATCGCTATACATCATTTGGATTGTGAAGAGACTTTACCCAGCATGATATACACCTCAGACCAGCCCAGTTGAGACCACCATTCACATCCTCGTCAACAGATAATAAACCTTATTTTTATTTTCACTCAGCTCAGTGTACTTCTTATCTCTTTGAAAAAGGGTCTTGCTATTTCCTAATTCTCCTGCCTCAGCTTCTCAAAGACCTGGGACTACAAGGTCATACCATTATGCTTGTCTCTCTGACAGGTCTTGCTGTGTGGTTCATGCTGGTTACAAACTTGTGAACCCCCAGCTTCAGCATCCCAAGTAGCTGGGACTACAAGCATACATTACCATGTTTGGTTTTCAGGAATTGAACCTGAACTTCCTATGTGGCCTCAGCCACAAGTAGCAGCATCAAAAAGTATGAACTGCTGTGGTTCACCCTTCAATGTATTTTTAAATTTCCCCTGGGACTTTCTCTTTAACTCATGGAGTATATAGAAATGTGTTGTTTAGTTTCTAAGCGTTCAAGAGTTTTATCTGTTATCTTTCTGTCATTGATGTATAATTTGATTTCATCGTGATCAGATAAAACTCTGAATGATTTCCATTTTTAGTAACTTGTTGAAGTTTGTTTTATCATCCAGATTATGGTCTTTTTTGATATATATTCTTTGGACATTTGAATGGCATATGTATTCTGGTATTCTTGGGTGTTCTATAAATGTTTATTAGATCTTGTTGGTTTATAGTGTCAATGCATTCTCATATTTCCTTATTGTTTTTCTGTAAAAATTGTCCTATGAGTTGTTGAGAGAAGAGCATTGAATTCTCTGCCTTACTTGTGTATTTGGCTGCCTCTCATTTCAATTCTATTAATTTTTGATTTACAATTTTGCAACTGTGTTTGGATTATACATGTTTAGAATTACTGTGTTTCTTGGTGGATTGTCTCCTTTATCATCATTAAGTGTCCTTGTCTGTCTCTGGTGATTTTCTTTTTCCTGAGGTTTATTTTATTTGATATTAAGATAGTTACTCCTTATTTTTTTGATTAATATTTCCATGATATATTGTTTTATGTATTTTAAATTCAGCCTATTGATATACTTGAGGTAAGCGTCTAGTAAAATACAGTTGAAATATGTGTTCTAATTTACTCTATCAATCCATGCCTATTAATTAATGTGTTTAGACTGTTTATATTTAATGGAATTGTGGATATTTTAGGGCTAATGCTTGCCATTTTCTTTTTTTGTTTTCTGTTTTTTTTCTCTTTGTTTTGTTTCTTTTTCTTGACTTCCTGTGAAACGTTTTGTCTTCATATCTATGAGATATTAGAGATCATGCTCTTTTTCTCCCTAATTGCTAGTGAATAAAATACACTGCATAGTCAATATTAAATATTCCTGGCATCCATTTATTCAGCTAGCCACCCATTTATCCATCTTTTCAAGGGCTATTTATTGGGGTCAGCAGGTGGTGTGGTGGTTAAGGGCGATGGACTCCCACATGACCAACCACAGTTCAAGTCCCAGACCTGGCAGCTTGCTTTCTTACTCCTCCCTTCCCCTCACTCTGTCCCTCTGGTCAAATAAAAATAAATAAATAGAGTTAAAACAATTTTTTACAAACAAACAAACAAAGAGAAAAGAGATATTTACTGAACCTCTGTGCTCGGGCAGGCATTGTCATATACAATACTACTTTTTCAGGTAATTCTCTCTTCTTGCAGTTTTTTAGTAATGTATGTATTTCCTGTAGCTGTTGTAACAAATTACCATAAACTACATGGCTTAAAACAACAGAAATTTATTTTCTCACATTCTGGAGACCAGAAGTTCAAAGTCAAAATGTTAGCAGGACTCTAGAGGAGAATTATCCTTTGTCTTTTCCAGCTTCTGTTGTTGTCAGCATTTCTTGACTTGTGACTGTATCACTTGTATCTCTGCATTCTGTGATCAAATTATCTGCTCTTGTTCTCTCTGCCTTTTCCTCTCATGGTCTCTTTTACAAACACTTGTTATTGAGTGTAGGGCCTACCTAGATAATTCAGAATAATCTCTGTCTCAAGATCTTTTTTAAAAATTAAGACAACGTTCATGTGTTCCAGGATTAAAATGTAGACATATCTTTTAGGGGACTATCATTCAACCTAGTACAAGTATTTTTATATGCAACACTAATTTCTCTTTTTTTGAGAAAGACATGGACTCCCTATGTTACTTTCTTTCCTTTTTCTTTTTAAAATTTCGTCTGTTAAAGGATTCATTTAGATAGTGGTGAAAACAGTAGAATGATTATGATGGCCTATATTTCACAACTTACAATACTGCAACAGGAGGGGAACCAGCAGTTAGCGTAATGGCTATGTCGTTGGACTCCCATGTAGTCGACCGCTGTTCGTGTCCCGGACCCGGTGGCTTAAACTCACGCCGGGCGTGTGTGTGTGCGTGCCCAAGATCCCGAGAGGAGAATGGAGGAGAAGGGATTGCGGCGTGACCATCCCCCCTGGGGGGTGATTTCTCGCTTTCTGTCTCTATGTCTCTGTCTGTCTGGCAAGCGCACGCGCCCTATAGCGAAAACCTCTCCAAAAAGAAAAACAAAACACTGCAACAGGAAAAAAGCTTTTCTTCATAACAAGGAAGTGTCATTTAAAATAAGAATATTATTCTTATTAACATATCTTACAAAACTCTCAGGCAGAAATATATTACTTTGAAAATGCTTTAAGAATTACATATGGGGTCATTGGAATAGTCATGATGCATTTTTGTATAGAAAAACAGAAAAATACATCATGACTTTTCTGATGACTCAATATTAAAGTCTTATGTACAAATATTGTAACTACAGTGTACATACGCTATAACTCCAAGCGGTTGCATTTCAACAGATAAGTAATAAATAATTTTAAGTAAATAAATAAGTATTATGGCATCAGGAATTAAAATTAAAATTTTATCAGTTAAGAGAGTGAAAAGGAGTGGTTAAGAAGAGGTGAAAAAGAGAGTTAAGGAGAGATGAAAATTAATTCCCTCTGAGTTGGTGCCACATTTATTAGTACTTTTTAATATACTTTTTAAGGATCTGCAGAATTTATGTAACTTAGATGACATCTTAAATAGTTTTTGTAGTTCATAGAAATGTTTTTTTCAGAAAAATTTGAACACTTTTTCCAAGATACTTATGCCACTAGAATATCACAAAGATTATTTTGGTAAAGCTTTAATGAACATAATTTTAAAAACGTATTTGTGTAAATGTGCCCTACTGGCTTTCAAGAGCATTGAGTGCATCTTTAGGAAATTTCTGGCCACTTGCAAACGAAAGCTAGTGAAATAAGTGATTTCATTGTACCAAAAGAAAGTTGTTGTATGATTTAGTTATAATTGATTTTTATTGCTATTACTCTTGTTACCATGGATACATTACCATAATAAATTTTTATTATTTTGTTTTAGGGTTTGTGCACTCATCAGAGAAAGACAGTGAAAGGGAAAGTGAGAAATCATCCCTTAGGAGGGATGGTCATGCCACAATCCTTTCACTATTTTCCTCCTGAGATCTTGGGCATGTATGCATGCATGCCCAGTGTGAGTTTCAAGCCACCAGCTCTGGGACTTGAACAGTGATTGGCCAAGTTGGAGTCCAGTGACATAATCACTATCCTGTCTGCTGGCCTCACCATTTATATTTTTAATAATAAAGTATAGCAAACTGGCAGGTCACAGAGGAAAAAATAAGGTAGAATTTTAAAGTAAGTATTTATTAATTGTCTCAACTTTTATACTTAAGACATGTACATAAATAGAAACTCTTATATTAGTACAACCATAATTAGTATGTTCATGTAGTTGTTATAAGATTTTTTAGTAAAATTTCAGTTCTGGTTTTACTTTTGTCTCAGTTATGTGTTTAAAGTTTAAAACTTTGTTGAAAGTCTATTTATCATTAAAACTATCATTTTTTTCCAAATCTGTGCTTTTTATAATTATAAATTGGAATTCAGTTTATTATTACAAATTTTAAATTTGCGTTTTCTTTGTAAGTGCTGGTCAAGACATCCAAGGAACAAGTGTGATTGCAAATCTTCCATTTTTGATGCGACAGAATCCTGCTGAGACACTTCGGAGGGTCTTGCCAAAAGTCAGAGTAAGTTTGTATGACATAAGATTTGAATTTCCCGTTTCCTCTCTTGGTACCATGTTGTCATTGTTGGGAGAAAATTTTGGAGGTTAAGTGACCGATCTTTTGTACTGAATACTTGAATAGAGGAAGTATTATTATATATGCTTTGAATTGTGATGAGAATATTTAGGGGGGCCAGCAGGTGGCGTGGTGGTTAAGGGCACTGGACCTCCACATGGCCGAACGTGGTTCGAGTCCCTGACCTGGCAGCTTGCTTTCTCATTTTCCCTTCTTTCTCTCTGGTCAAATTAAAAAAATAATAACAAATGTAATTAAATAAATAAGTAAATACTTTTTTTAAAAAAGAAAATATTTAGGGAAATTAGTCAATAGAAATGCAGAAGTTCAGAGCTTAAGTTGTAAAGATTTCTTTAGTCATTCTCTCAGTAGAGACATTTAAATAAAGTAGCTTTTCAGTAGCTCAAAACAAAATCTTAATTTTTAAAGATCACATTTTATTTGGTCCTCTGTTGACTAAAATCTGTATTAGTACATTAATCTATATTTCTGCAACATCACTAATATAGTTTAACTAATATTCCTAAGAAATACCCTGTGGTGATTTCTAAAGATTCATCAAGTAAGCATTCAATTATAGTTACCACAATTTTTATTTTATATTTATTTTATTGCTTCCTAAATTCCTTCAGAGCTAGCTTCCCTTCTGTGATCAAAAATGTTTGATTTACTATCATATTCTTTCTTCTGATTAATCAGTTTTAACTGATTACTTATATATTGTATTGAATGGTATTAATTAGTGTTAATTGTTTATTTACATCCGTGAACAAAGTGCTATTCTTTACATGAACTTGAATGAGCTAAACACCACCTTTATGTCTCCAGGAGCTTCATTATTGATGGGGTCATGAAGGTTTCATAATAAATTGTGTTTGCTAATAGTTTTGTATTTGTTTTGACTTTTCTTTTGGTTATAAAATTTTCATAATTTTTATTATGTATTTAAAGTACTGTATTTATTAGTGTGTCCTTGAGTGTTATTTTTAGACATATGCAGCATGGTTCTAGTTGCCATGTTTTAGATCAGGGATGTAGCATGTTATTTTCCCAGGATGCTCACTTTTTGTCCATACAATATTAATTTATTTGAGAGTAATAATATTTAAGACTTTCAATGTGAATTGCAATGGTGTTTATTTTGGCATCGTATGTGATTTAAAAGCGAATCAAGCTTCTTTTGTATTGATTTTTCTCAGAATCATGCCATAATTTCAAAGGAATGAAACATATACAGACCAGGTTTATCTTCACACTGAGTTTCACTTATATTAAGTGACCTAAGCTTGTTAGCATGATACTGAAGTGTTAGTTAAACTACGTAGCAAAGAACAGGTGCTTAGGTCCTCTTGACTACAGAATTAATGTAAGTGGATGAAACACTAGGTGGATTTAAACCTACAAATATTAAGCATGCTTATACTTTGTGTTCAGCCAGCTAGATGTTGTCTGCAGAGAGCATTGCATGTACAAAGTTTCATAAAACAAGAATAAAAGATGAAAACTAGAGAGAAGTGGCCTTTGAGGTAATGGCCATTAAGTAACTATTGGAGAGAGAAGGCGTGTAAACGTCAGGAATAAGTAGTCTAGGTAGAGAGAATAGCCCAGATAGCCTAAAGTGAAAGGGGTTGGTGGAATGAGAGAAGCACATGGGGTGGAATCTAGTGGATGTGCCTGAGGTGTGACTTGAAAAGAGGTTAGAGAAATGATCAGTGACAGAGTATGCAAGAGTTGGTTTTCATTCGTAAGGCCATGGAACAGCCATTGAAGACTTTAAACAGGACAGTGACAAAATTCCATTTACATTTTACCGTGACTCATTTTGATTATTGTCTGGAGAATGGATTGGTGTGGAATGATTAGGAAGCTTCAGCGCTGGCCTTCTTGATATTTGATGGTGGCTTGGATTAGGACAACAAATGAGCACAGTAGAGAGTAGCGGATATATCTAAGACACATTTGTGGAGGTGGAATGAAAGAGCTCCTATGACTTGGATTTGAGAAAGAAGTGAGGGATGACTTCTAGATTTCTGGATTTAATATCTTTATGGTTCAGTTGAATTTCAGTATTTTAGTTGATAGTCTGCTAAATTCACAGAAAAAAATAATTCGAGTACTTACTAATATGTGTCTTCTCTAGATGGTTTACTTTTAGAGGGTTTAAAGATATGAACAGTACATACTTCCTGAAAGAAGTTAATCATTCCCAGGTTTCTTACTACTATTATAACAATAGTATAAGCAGCTTTTAGAGCTCACCCTTTGCTGAGTCTTTTTCTTGAAGCACATAAGATAAAGTGGTGTTGGAGATTTTGCTGGCCTTATATATTATAACATTTTACCAGTGCTATTTTTCGTTGTATCACATTTGCATTTCATCTTTATAATAATGCATTAACTAAAAAGTAGTTTTAAAAAATAGGCTGGTACTTTCCTATTTTAGAGAAAAAGGAATTTTTAAAAAGTAAAATGGTAGAAAAAGGATTAGAATTGAACTAATCCATGGTATTTTCATAATTTCTGAAATGCATCCAAAATGGGTAGTGCATCGTAGTGCAATTACGTCACTCATCTCAAGATTAAATTTATGTAAGACTATAATAGAAAAGAAATATTTTCACTTCCAATTTAAATTTCTTAAATGTAGAGACACTTGTAAATATAGTTGTTATACTATATTCATATTATGCAATTTAACCCTAGGGTATCTCTTGAAAAAGAAAGAAGTTTGTTCTTTAATCTTTATTATTTTATTTTTTCCCACAATATATTAAATTGAAATCTTGTGTGTTAGATTTTAATATTTGATTTTAACTTCTGGTTATCTTGATGTGAAAGAATTGGGTTGTCAGGACCAGCAGTTAGCATAATGGCTATGTCTCTGGACTCCCATGTAGTTGATTGCGGTTTGAGTCCCTGACCTGGTGGCTTAAACTCATGCTAGGTGCGTGTGCATGCGTGCCCAAGATCCTGAGAGGAGAAAGGAGGAGAAGGGATTGCAGCGTGGCCATTCCCCCTGGGGGGTGATTTCTCGCTTTCTGTCTCTCTCTCTGTCTTTCTGGTGAGTGCATGCACCCTATAGCAAGAACCTCTCAAAAAAAAAAAAAATAAGAATTGGATTGTCAAGGTAAATTTTTAGAATACTGCAGTTCTTGGGTCAGCTGGTGGTGGGTTAAGGTAGCAGAATCTCACGTGGCTGACTATGTGTTCTGAGTCCTGGACCTGGAAGCTGAAAAAATACACCAGGCACATGTGCATACATACCTGGAGGCCTGAGGGGAGAAGGGATTGTGGTGTGGCTCTCCCATGGGAAGTGATTTCTCACTCTCTCCCCCCAATCCCACAAGTGCATGTACCCTATAGCAAAACTAAAAAAAAAAAACCCCAAAACTATAGTCCTTTATAAAGTTTAAAACACTAATTCTTTAAGTATACCATGTAGTATAGATAACTAACTGCCGGAGACCTGCTCCAGCCGGGGTGGGTTGAGATTCGATGGAAAGTGATGCAGGCGAGAAGAAATTCAGGCAGAGACCTCTATGCTATTTAGCATGTTCTCAGCTGACTACAGTCAGGGCAAGCTCAAGATTGCAGCGTCTGTGGCTAGGAGACATACATTTTTATTGAGGGATGTTTACAAGAGTAGGAGGGGTGAGGGGAAGTAAAAGATTTTACTCTAAGAAATGAGGTATTCAAAGTATGGGAACAATAATAATAAAACATGATACACTGTTCTGTTTGATTAGGTGTAATCAGTCACAGTTCTCAGGGCGAGGGAGTCCATTTGTCTGGTGCATTCTCTTCTTAGATCTTGATTACCGGGAAAGGTCTTTTGGATGAGGGGCTTTCAGGAAGTTTGATAACTTCAGTCCCAGGCCGGTTTGATAACTTCAGACCCAGGCCGGCTTGATAACTTCAGCCCCAGGCCAGGGCAGCAGCGGATTGCCAGTTACAAAAGCCTAGATAGAAATCTTATCTTGTTAAGTAAAGACACGGTTAATATATACTAAAATGGAATATCTATATTACAGCTAAGGGGGTGAGCCTATTGCCCATATGGGAAAGGAATGTGGTCTTGTAAGCAGCTTAATGACTGACCTAAAGGTTATTGTGTACTTGGGACCCTCTACGTGCTGTTCTATACAATGGCTGTGGCTCAGCGGAGCGGAAATCTTTCCTTGTCCTGAGATCAAAGGTGACTCATGGACTTTGTTTGGGGTATCAGTGCCTCACGGATGAGTCCCTAAGCCTCCCCCAGCTACTGAGGTCGTTTCACCAATTTAGTAGCTTTCCATTAGCCCAAACCTTTCTAATGCTATCTATGTAACCCCCAGTAAGAGAAGTGAATGCAGCATTTTTTATTGATATTTTCCAAGCAGGTGGGGTGAGTTGCACGGAAATAATTCCCATTCGCTGCCACCTTAGGGGTCCGCATTCTTTCAGGATTATTAGTTGATTTTATTGTAAAAGTTACAGTAAGGCTGGGGATGTTATTTTACTCTTAGGGGTTACCGGGGTACCTTAACAACAGTAAAGTCCATGGCAGAGAGATTGAAAGCACAAACCAGTACAACAAACACAGTTGAAACCTTGAGCTCGCAGCTGTAGCCTTGCTTGCAGCTCTTCTCAGCCAAACCTTGCTTAGACATGAGAGGCAGCTCTTTATGTTCTTTCTGTGTTGGCTGCATGGCTTCCGCCAACTAACTCCTTTATAATGCAATGTAAAAAAAAGTTTATACCTATTGAGATATTAAATTCATTTAATCTTTTTTTAACTTATATTTTGGGAACCAGAATATATGTTGTAAAATTATATATTGGAAAATATGCAATGCTAGGCACAGATTAAAATAACCATAGCAAATATTTATTGAAGTCTTGCTATGTGTCAGGCTCTGTCAAATGTTTTACACATTTTTACCTCGGATCTTCATAGCAATTCTGTAATGGTCACTTGATAGAGGAAACAACAGCTTAGTTAAATAACTTGTCCACAGTCATAAAGCTAGCAAGTTAGATTTGAGTAGGAAGTCTGTCTCCTGAGTCCTCTCAATTAACCACTATTCCACCTCTTAATTAATTGGTCGTGATGGTAACAGGTTTATTCGATCACTTCTCAAGCCTGCCTTCTCTCCTATCTGGTTACTATAGCAGTCTTCTCACTTGGCTTGTTGCTCCTACTTAGTCTCCTAGAGCCTGCTCACCCAGAGAGATCTTTTAAAAGTCTCAATCACAGTGGGGTCAGCAGATGGCATGATGATTAGGTTGGCTGGATTCTCAGATGGCCGACGATGGTTCAAATCCCAGACCTGGTGTCTTGAAAATCACTCTTAGCATGTATGCAAGTATGCCCAAAATCTTGAGAGAGGAGAATAGAGGAGAAGGGATTGTGGTGTGACCACCCTTCTGGGGCATGATTTCTTGCTCTCCCTGTCTCTGTTTCTTTCTGTCTCTCTCATCTCTAGTAAAGGCATGTGACTTATGACATAAACTTTAACAAAAAAAGAAAAAAAAAGAACAAGAAAAGTCACAATCATAGTTTATTGCCCTGTTGCGTGAAAATTACTTAAGTAATTACTTAAGTAAGGCAGAATGATGGCCCCCTCCCAAAAGTTATTGAGCCCCAATCTCTGGAAACTGTAAATGTTACCTTATTTCGGAAAGAAGATTCTTTGCTGATGTCATTAAATTGAGGATCTTGAAATGTGAAGATTATTTAGATTAATTGAGTGGGGTCCAAATGCCATCATATATATCCTTATAAGAAGGCGGCAAAGGGTGATTTGACACATATATGGAGAAGGCGGCAATGTGAAGATAGAGGTTTCATAATTGGAATTATGTGGCCACAAGTGAAGGGATGACAACAATGACTAGAAGCTGGAAAAAGCAAAGAATAGAACTACCCTAGAGCCACTGGAGAGCGTGTGGCTTTGCCAACACTTTGATTTTGGTTGAGTGTACTGATTTAGGACTTTCAGCTTCCAGAACTGTAAGTGTAAATTTCTGTTGTTTTAAGCCACTCAGTTTGTGTTAACTTGTTATAGCAGCCACAAAAAACTAATGTAAGTACCTTTTCATTTCAGATAGATAAAATCTTCTTACCTGTGCTTACATGACCCCGTCCAGTTTCCTCACCTCATTACCTATCAGTCTTTAACCTTTACTTCTGTAAGGACAGAATATTTGTTAGTCTGTTGAATCACTATATCCCCAGAATCTAGAACAGCAAATAATAGACACTTAAAAATTACCTTTAAAATGAGTATCAATTAAACTTAGTATTCTAGGATGGTGTTTCTATGTGAAAGACCAGTGGCATATAAGCCCAATCCACTGATGGCATTCTTGTGTGAGCAGTAAAGACAGAATGTTAGTGGAGTGATATAGCATTGGCTTATGATTCCAGCACAACCTTTTTCTGGGGTGTTGGAGGAGAAAGTGGAGGTACGTACCAAGGAAAGGATAAAAGAGACACAATTAATCAATATGAAATTTGATTATTTGAAATCAGTGAAGGTAGTCTAGCAGTCTTCAGACTGAAAATGTTACTTAGTTTGAATTTATTAATTTTGTATGACTTAATTTTCCTATTCATATGTAGAAATAATATAAAACTCATAAATTTCTCCCAATGTGTTATCTATTATAGTATTTTGTATTTACTGAATATGGATAGATTTATGTTTCTTTATTTTTCAGTTTGGTATATGGCACATGCACTTGCCCAAGTGAGACAGAGAGAAAGAGAGAAGGTGAGAAATTATCCAGAGCCAGGATGGCCATGCCACAATCTCTTCTGCTCCATTCTCCCCTCAGGAATTTGGGCATGCACACACATGTGCCCAATGTGTTTTTCAAGCCACTGGGTCCAGGACTTGAACTGTGTAGTTAGCTATGTGGGATCCAGTTTCCTTAACCACCATGCCACCCGCTAGCTTGCATATATTGGGTCGTTGGCAAAGTCATAACATGTTTTTCTATGCAAAAATGTATCATGACTTTTCCAATGACCTAATAGATAAACATGTTTTTTAAAAAAAGATTTTATTTTAAACTTTTTTATAGGAAGTATATTTTTGTAAATGAAGATATTTGTGAATTAAAATTTTATTTGTTTTTGAAAATCCTATTTTAAATTAAGTGGACAAACATGGCCTGTGGAACAATTTCTGTGGGCCAAACCCTGTTTAATGCTTTGGACATATCCTTTTAAAAATCCTCATAACTCTATATAATATTCTTACCTTATTTTACTGTTGAGAAAACTAAACTTAAAGATTTAGTGTTTGACTATGAATATTTTGTTGGGAGGTGTCTAAGGAGCATGACATTATATAATTTATTCTTACAGTTCTCCAAGAAAATCAAATAGTCTTAATTAAAGCAATTAAGTAGCATAAATAAATAATGCATATTGCTTTCTTTATTCTGCAGTTCAAAAAATGTACCTGTTTCTCTCATTGTAGATTTTTTTTCTCAGTTAAGTTAAAAGTTAAGTTCTGAGAAAAGCAAAAGGATTTTGTGAAAGCAACAGAATTATACATAATAAACAGAACATGATGTTCCAGATCCCCTACAGATCAAAGAAAGCCCACAGTAGGGTATGGCAACACACTTAGAGGCACTCTGATATGAAGGAAGTTAGAAAAATGGAAACAATTCCTATAATGTAAGGCTGATGGAAAATAATCAGGGTCAGAATTGACCTCACTAGGGGGTTTTATGGTCAGGAAAGCATAAAATTATACAACCTAGTTTTTTTTTTTTTTTTTTTTTAGTTACCATTTCCATTGATTATACAGAGAACAGCTGAGAAACAGCCAAATGCAAACGCGAGTGCCGGACGGGACCAGGCGCAAGGGTGGGAGTGGGACTGGGGATGGGGCAGAGGCACACCATCCTCCCAGAACGTCGTCTCCTTGTTCAGGGGTTTCATGTCTATACTACCCTGTAACTATCTAGATTTGGATTCAACACAGGATACATAGTAACCAAGCACAGTCAGCATTTCAGTATAAGATACATGGTAACCGACAACCTAGTTTTTGAATTCACTAAGAAAAAGAGGTAACTTTAACCAAAGGAATTAGAGTACTAATAGATGATGTGAATTATTTTTTCTTCCATGGTTTCCAGCTCAAAAGTAAAAATACATTGATCACAGTACATTTTGAGAATAATTTCTGCGTTGTTTTTTTCTTTTTATATGTACCTATTTGTCTTTATAGACAAAATAGTTTGACATCGCTAATTATTTCACAAGAATAATGATTGAAATTCTATGGAAACATTTACTGAGTGCACAATTTTTCTGAGCATGTGGAAGGAGTTATATAAGCTAATATTCTGAATGGACCCAAAATTTACCTTTGGTAATTTCTAATGGAGACCAGTATTCTTAGATGTGCTTCTTAGTCATTTAGTCATTTGTTATTTTTACCCTGCCTGTAGTAAACTTCTGGAACTTCTGAAGTTCTTTTAAATGTGTAGTCAAACTTGTAAGAGAGCAAGGAATAGTTCCAAAGCTCAAAAACAAAGCAATAAATTCTACTTCCTCTGTGGATATAGGAAGCTACAAGAAAACATTATGTCAGTTCTAACAATAGGTTATTTATAAAATTCATACAATCATAACTTTTCTTGAGCACATCAGAGCTAATCCCAGGGCACTCAAGTGAACTAAATTCAGAACAACCAGCTGTTTTGATGAAAGGTGGGATACACAGATACTATCTTTTGACAGAGTATAGGGGGAAGAGGTGACCACCACAATAGGTGGTTAGAATAAAATCAGCTAAGATTTTAACATTTTTTTAAGAGAGAGATTTTTGTATAGGGCACATGTACTTGCAGAGAGACAGAAATGAAAGGTCACCCCTGGGAGGTGATCATGCCACAATCCCTTCTCCTCCAGTCTCCTTTTGAGATTTTGGGCATGCATGCACATGTGCCCAGTGTGAATTTCAAGCCACTGGGTCTGGGACTTGAACCATGGTTGACTACATGAAAGTCCAGTGATGTACCCATTACATCATCTGCTGGTCCCTTAATAGTTTTTTTTTTTTTTTTTTTAAACTGTGGGGTAGCACAATTTATATTAGTTTAGAATAATTTGCAGCTCCTGGCACAGGGGAACTTTATACTTAGTTGCAGGCTATTTTCCACAGGTCTCCACTGTTTGTTCATGAGAAAGACTGTAGGGCAAGGCAGGCGACTGGAGCGAGTACTTCTTGGTGATGCAGATGTGGTGATCATGTGCAGCTGTTTACAGGCAGGAACCAACTCTGTCCACTTTCTCAGAACCTTCTCTCTTATGAAGCAAAAATTTAAGCTACTGGGAGAGGAGCAGCAAACTTCTCTGCATCTAGGACCCAGGTAAAGATCTGCTGTTTTTGTAGGAGGGGCAGAAGCAAAACCCATTAACCCCTGAAAGAGAGATAGGAGACTGTCACTCCTCTAGGATCACATGAAGATAACCATTCCTGGAAAAATGGTGGCAACATAATTCTTTTTACTAGCATTCCTTCAGTGGATTTTATTAGCATTTGGACATAGCTGGATAAAAGAACCAGTGAACTTGAACATAGAAATTACCCACACTGAAATACAAAGATTAAAATAGTGGAACAAATAGAAGAGAGTATCTGATGACTTCAAGAAGGTAAAAGGTTATCAAATATGGTATGCAGTTGGAGTCTTAGAAAGAGAAAAGAGAGAAGAGGAAATAACTGTTTGAAGAAATAATGGCCAGGGGACCAGCAGTTAGCATAATGGCTATGTCACTGGACTCCCATGTAGCAGACTGCGGTTCGAGTCCTGGACCCGGTGGCTTAAACTCACGCCGGGCATATGTGTGTGTGTGCCCAAGATCCCAAGAGGAGAATGGAGGAGAAGGGATTGCGGCGTGGCCATCCCCCCCGGCGGGGGGGGGGGTGATTTCTTGCTTTCTATCTCTCTGTCTCTTTCTGTCTTTCAGGCGAGCCCATGCACCCTATGGCAAAAACCTCTCCAAAAAATAATAAAAAAGAAAAGAAAGAAATAATAGCCAAGATTTTTCTAAAATTATTGAAAGTCAACAAAGCATAGAGCCAAGAAGCTCAGAGGACCTGAAGCAGGATAAATACACACACACAACCTTAAATATATCAGATCAAATTTAATTGAAAAGTAAAAAGTAAGAGACAATCTCAGGGTAAGCCAGACACAGAGGAAACATTAGATACAGAGAAACAGAGGTAAGGATTACATAGACTTATAGTCATGAACTATACAGTCCAGAGGACAATAGTTTGTCATATTTAAAAGTGTTGAAAGGAAAAAGCAAATAAAAAATCAACCAGAAATCTATACTTAGTGAAAATATCTTTTAAGGATGAAGGCAAAACATTTTCTTTTTCTTTTTTAGTTTTTTTTTCATAGGGTGTGTGCACTCACTGGAGATGAGAGAGAGAGACAGAGAGAGACAGAAAGAGGGAATCACTCTGCAGAGAGTCTGGCCATTCCACAGTTCCTTCTCCTCCATTCTTTTCTTGGGATTTTTGGGACTCACACATACATACCTGGAATGATTTTCAAGTTGCCAGATCCAGGACTTGAACTGTGGTCAGCCATGTGGGAGTCCAACAACTTAACAACCATACCACCTGCTGTCCTGTAAAATACCTTTTATGAGAAAATAGAAATTGAAAGAATTCATTGTACGAGATCTATATTACAAAAATGATAAAGGAAGTTCTTTAGAGAGAGGTAATATGGTATCAGATAAAAATTTGAATTTATATGAATAAATGAAGAGTACCAGAAATGGTAAAAATTAGGATAAATGTAAAAGAAATAATTACAGTTCTACACAAATTCTTCTAGAAAATTGAGGAGGAAGTAAGACCCCTCACAAGTCATCTTGTGAAGCCCAACCTTACACCGATACCCAAATGGTACACAGCATTGCAGCAGAAACTGTTACATATATCCATGATGCGCATAGATGAAAGCATTTTCTAAATGATAGCAAATCAAATTTAGCAATATATCAAAAGGATAATATATATCATGACCAATTGGGGTTTATGTTAAGAGTTCAGCTAATTCAAAAACGAATCAATATAAATAATCATGTTAATAAACTAGAAAAGAAACAACATCATTTAATCATCTCAGTAGATTTAGAAAAAGCATTTGGGAAAATTCAGCAACCATTTCTGGAAAAACAAAACAAAAAGCCAAAGCCACACAGCAGACAGAATAGGCAAGAGCTCCCTCTGTGAAAAATCTACAGGTTACATCTTTTTTTTAAAATTCAGTTTCTTTTATACATTCAATCACATATGTCACTTAGCTTGCAAAGTGAATATTCCAACATGTATACATTTCTCACCTGTCCAGTTGATAATACTATACACGTTGTCTTCAACAGATAATAACAGGTTACATGTTAAAGGTGAGACTGACTGCTTAGCCCTAAAGGTCTGGAAAAAGCCAGGCTATCCATTCTTGCCACTTTTGTGTAACACGTGCTAGGTATTCTAAGTGGTAGAGTAAGACAACAAAAATAAATGAAAGGTATCTGCATTGCAGAGAAAGAGGTAAAACTGTTTTTTTTTTTTTTTTTGCAGATAATCTTATCATCTATGTAAGGATCTACTAAAGAAAAACTCTAGAGCTATTAAATGAGTATGGAAAGATTTCAGGATATAAGATAATATAAAAAAAGCACTTGTATTTCTACATACCATCTGGAAACAATTGGAAATTTTTTTCCCCCAAGCTATTGTGATCATTTACCATTAAAGTTTGTAATACAGATAAATCTGATAAATGATATGCAAGACTTGTACCAAAAACCACAGAACATTCTTTAGAGGAAATAATAGGAACCCTAAGTGAATGGAAAAATAAATCATTAGGATTTTTATTTGCCCTAGATCAACACATTTTATTTATTTATTTATTTATTTATTTATTTATTTATTTATTTATTTACATTTAATCACAGTGTATAACATTTCATTTTCCAGCATGAATACATATTTAATGCAAAATAATATAAATCCCAGCAAATTAGTTTTTTTTTTAAAACAAGCTAATTCTAAAATTCATTTGAAAATGTGAAAGACCTAGAATAGCCAAAACAACTTTGAACAATAGAAACAAACTTAGACAACTTACACTATCTGGTCGTAAGACTTAATGCAGAGGTACAATAATTAAGACTGTATAATATTGGTATAAAGATAGATGAAGAAATGGCGGACATACAGAGTTAAAAAAGAAAAATAACCACACATGCCCTAAAAATTGTCAATTGATTTTTGACACTAGTGGAAAAGCAATCCAATGTAGAGAGGATAATCTTTTCGACAAGTAGTGCTGGTATAATTGGGGGGAAAAAGTCCATACCTCACACTGTATGCAAAAGTTAACTCAAATAGATTATAGAGCTAAGACTAAAATTGTAAAAACTTATAGAAAAGAACATAAAGAGAAAAATCTTTGTGACCTTGGGTTAGGCAAATGTTTTTTAAATATGACAATAAAACCATGATCCATAGAAAAATGTGATAGGTTTGACCTGTTCTTCAGCATATACTTTTAAGAAAATGAAGAGACAAGTCAAAATGAGAGGAAATACTTGTTAATCATGTATCTGATAAAAGTCATGTTCAGAATATATGAAACCTCTCAAAAATCAACAACAAGAGAGCAACACAATTTTTAAAAAGATGGGCAAAGAGCCAGTAGATGGTGTGGAGATTAAGGCCCTGGATCCTTCATGGCTGACTGTGCTGTTCAAGTCTCAGACCTGGCAGCTAGGTGCATGTGCTTGTGTACTCAAAATCCCAAGAGAAGACTGGAGGAGAGGGGACTATGGCGTGGCTATCCCCCTGGGGGATGAATTCTCTCTCCCTTTCTCTCTCTTTCTCTGGCAAGTGCACATGCCCAATAACAAAAAAAAAAAAAAAAAAAAAAAAAAAAAAAAAAAAAAAAAAAAAAGTCAAAAATTTGGAACACTACATTGAAGATTTGTGGGTGGCTAGTAAGATTAAGAAAAGATATTTAACATCATTAATCTTGAGAAAATTGCAAATAAGTCTACTACACATCTATTAGAATATCTGTATCGAAAAGCAATAAACATGACATACCAAGTATTGACAAGTCTGTGAAACCACTCAAACTCTAATACATTGCTGGTGAGAATGTAAAATAGTATAACCACTTCATAAATGACGTAACAGTTTGACAGTTTTTCAAAAGTGTAAACATACATTTTGTTGCCTATAGTATTTTGACCATTTCACTCTTATTAAGGATTAAGACAAATTGAAGTATATGGTCTTATAAAGTCTTATACATGAATGTGTTTTGCAACTTTATTTGTAAAAGCCAAAACTCCAAACAATCCAAATATTATTGAGTGATGGATAAACAAATTATGATATAGCTATTCAATGGGATAATACCATGTCTATCTGCCTACCACCCTGGATCCAAGACCTTTGTTGAAATGCCTTCTTTCTTTCTGTGACTTATCTTGATGTTTAGATTTTATTTTGTAAACAACATGATTGAGTTTTAGTTTTAAATTCAGTCTAATACTCTAGTTAGGACATTTCATCCATTTACATTTAATGTAATGGCATATATTATCTTGTGTTTTCTTTTTAATTTGGCTAATTGCTTTGTGTCCTCTTTTCTCTCATTTTTTTTCTTGAATTAATTAAATATTTTAATATTGCATTTTTCCCTCCTTATGTTAGTTTGGAAGTTATTAGACTACCGGAAAAGTCATGATGTATGCTTTTTCTATGCAAAAATGTGTCATGACTTTTTTGACAACTCAGTCTATACTTTCTTAACTTTTCTCTTGTTAGTGACCTTAGACATTACAATAAAGACATGTTGTCAATGTCTAATGTACATTGGTGTTTTTACTGTAGTGGATAATACAGTAGCCTCTAATTCTTTAACTCTAGTTTATCCTCTTTTGACTTTTGCATTATTGTTATCAGGTATTTTAAGTATGTATATATTTTAAATCTCACAGATACTATTGTTATTTCATATAGTATTTAGATTTGCCCACATATTTATATTTTGTTGCCTATAGTATTTTCATTTAGAATTATTTTTCTTCTGTCTGAACTTCTGTGGCACAAATCTTCCTGTGACAAATTCTCACTTTTTGTTGGTATGAAAATGTATTTCACATTCATTTTACATAAATTTTTTTGATTAGCATAGTATTTTACACTGCCTATATGCAGATTTTTTTTTTTTTTTTTTTTTTGGTATATGTGGGACTTCTTGAGTCTGTGGCTTACTTTTTCTTGTCAGATCTGGAAAATTTTTAACCATTGTTTCTACTTTCTATTCTCTCCTTTAGGGCTTCGCATATAATTTCCATGTATTTCACCTTCTTTTCTTTTTCTTTTTAAGGTTTTAGTCATAGGGTGCATGCCCTTGCTGGAGAGAGTCAGAGAGAGGGAAAGTGAGAAATTATCCCCTGGGGGAATGGCCATGCCACAATCCCTTCTCCCCTAATCTTCTGGGATTTTGGGCATGCATGCATACACACCTGGCATAATTTTCAAGCCGCCAGGTCTGGGACTTGAACTGTGATCTGCCATGTGGGAGTCCAGCACCTTAACCATCATGCCACCTGCTGGCCCCTTTTCTTGCCTTTTCCCCACACTTTTGTTTTTCTTTGTGATTCACTTTTATTATATTATCCTAATCCATTTTCTAGTTCATTAATTCATCTTTGTCTAACCTGATTTTGATTTTAAGTATTGTATTTTTCTGGCCTAGGATTTATATTTTGACCATTAAAGAGAATTTGCAACCTCCTTTTTTCATATACATCTTAGAATTCTCTATTGAAATTCTCAATGGTATCTTTCATTGTTTCAAACCAGATATGTATAATATCAGATAATACCAACACCTGGAGCTCTTTTTGGTGTGTTTGTTTTCTGTTGTTTCTGCAGGTCCTCATTTGTGTTATTTTATGTTCTCATGTGTCTAGATATTGATTGTATGCTTGATCTTGTATTTGATAATTACAATTGTAGAAATAGTTAGAAGTTTAGATTATATTTCCTCTAGAAAGGAGTATATCTTGTGGCAATCACTCAACTACACTAGCAATCAAGTCTCATTTCATCCAGTTTCAGGTGATCAGTGATTTAAGCTGGGTTACTCTCCCCTACAAAGGCCAGTCTACTTTAGGATTACTCTTACTCTGGTTGCAGGGGGGCTTAACAGAGTGTCTAGAAGGCTGTAAGAGAAGTCACTCATACTCTCAGTCTCTCAGGATTCTCTTCTGGAATCAGCAAATAGCTCAAGGAAAAACAAGCTCAAAATGATATACTTACTTTTTGGGGTTTTTTAATTGTCTCCTACTTAGATCATGGATGGGTAATTTTTCATTACCTTATTAATTTCTATATGCCTTTGTGCAGATAATATTTTAAGAGAATTTTTGCTATAGGGTGTGTGCTCTCACTAGAGAAACAGAGGGACAGAACATGAGAAATCACCCCACGGGGGAGATGGCCATGCTGCAGTCCTTTCTCCATTCTCCTCTTGGGCTTTTGGGCATGCATGCACATGCGCCTGGCATGAGTCTTAAGCCACTGGGTCTCAGACTTGAGCTGTGGTCAACCATGTGGAGAGTCCAGTGCCTTAACCACTATACCATTTGCTGGTCCTGCAGATAATTTTTTTAACTTGCCAAAGGGCATGTGCGCTCACCAAAGAGAGAGAGAAAAGGAGAGAGAGACAGAGGGAAACAGAGAGAAAGCACCCTCAACCAGGGGGATGGCCATACTATAATCCATTCTCTTCCGTTCTATTGGGATTTGGGGTATGCATGCACACACACCTGGCATATTTATCAAACTACCAGGTCCAAGACTCAAACTGCACAGTTGGCCATATGGGATCTTACCACCTTAATCAGCATGCCACTGGCTGGCCAGGATTTTTATATTTTGTCTAGCTTTTAAAATGATCTATGTCAAGAGAATTATCAGAATTACTTAGTCTTCCATGACTTAAAGAGGGAGTTCACTTTCTTTTTTTTTCTTTTAGTTTAATTTCAGAAGGATGTTAACACAGAATGTTTCTCTTTGTATACCTGCAATAGGTTCTACATACGCATTTATGCTTTTATCATACCCTGCCATCCGCCACATCCACACAGATCATCTGGTTGCTTCCAAAGTTTGTATTAGTAGTAATTCAGAACCTAAAATTAAATATCCTGCTAAACGCTTGTAATGGATCTCATTATTTAGACTTTGAGTGATTAAACTTTTTATTGTGTTGGGATAAAGTCATGTTTAAGTAGCAGTTCTACACATTTGGTCTGTATTTTCTCTGTAGGCAATCTCTTCTACATCCGTAACTTTAAATATCATCTGTCTAAATTTACTTATTTATAGATATACCTTTCCAGAGTATCAGATATGTATGAACAACTCCCAGTTTGTAATCTCCGTTTGGATGTTTCAAAGGACTGTCAAGTTCAAAGTTGACCTCATGATATTTTTCCTGACACTTGAGCTTCTTCCAGTGTCCCCTGTCCTACCCAATGTGCTGAGCTTCTGCCAGTGTCACCTGTCCTAATGTGTACCGGTTATCTACTTGGTTATAAGTCAGGATTTTTATACCATTGGTCCTTTTACTTTCCTTTTATACAATTCTGTTTCTTTTATATCTTAAATATTTTTGAATCCATGTACCTCTCTCTAACCACACTACCTCTATCCTTGTCTAAGCTATTGTGAGAGTTTGCTCTGAGGTAAGTGTAGTAGCTTTTCATGATCCTCACCTTCTGCCTCCCTCACATTCCATTCTACTTCAATTTTTTTCTCATTCAATTTTAACTTTATAGTCAGCTTGGTTATTCAAATCATTTAAAGCTACAGTTTGAATATTCTCTTGCTTAATTTGTCTAAGGCTCTGCATAATTAGGGTTATGTGTTTTACTGCCTCAGCAACTCTTATACAGCATACTGCCTCAGGAACTCTTATACAGCATAGAGATACTCTCTTAGTTCTTTTTCTTTTTAAGTTTGTTGTTTGTTTAATATAAGAGAAAGAGAGAGAGAGATCCCTTACAGGGTCTTGCCATGCTGAAATCCTTTCTCTAGTATTCTAGCCAGCCAGAATTGCATATTCTGGTTTACGTGAGATCCAAACCCTGTGCCTTCCTATGTGGCTCCAGTACTGTGGAATGGCACCCTACTACCTGTGTCACCACAGCTGGACCTTCCTTCGTTTCTTTGAATCTGTCTTTTTCCTTCCATCTCAATGCTGAAGATGCTTTCTTTCTTACTTTTCTTGCTTTCATATATTCCTTTATCCCACTCTTTGTCTAGTCTTTCTCTTAACACTGTCAATTGTTTGTCACTTCTAGTGAAGCCCTCTCTTGAAACCCCACAGGAAATGAGCTGGTAGGTGCATTCTGGCATCTTGTAGTTCTAATTCTTAGCTCTTATCATAGAATTAACAGTGCTGTTAGAATATAAGCTCCTGGAAGGCAGGTGCGTCTCTAGTTCTGCTTATTGCTAGCACTCTAGCACCTAGCACAGTACTTTGGATGTAACTAAATGAACATCTGTTGAATGTTTGAGTGTATATTATTAACAAAGTAGAGAACCTTATTTTTGATTCTTTTCCAGTTGCTCAGAATACTTAGTATGATTCTGATACTTAATAAATGACTGTGAATGAAATTAAAATTATCATCAGAATTAAATTTTCATTGGGCTACCTTAGAGATTAGAATAGAAGATGAAAGTAGGATGACTGACTAGTCAAGAGGTCCTATTTCCACTTGCTTATAGATATTTGTGAGACTTTCCATTTTCCCCCCAAGAAAATAATTTATGATTTAAAAAATTTAATTAAATATAGCTATAATGGATGATTTGAAATGATTACTTATAGCTATCACATCAGTTAGATAGATATTTCTTTGATAAGTGCATCCTTTTTTGGGTAAAGTTTTAAATTGTTGCTTATTTATGTTTTAAGCCTAAACTAAGAAATCATCCATGATTATAATTTATTATTGCAAAAATAACTTAGCAGAGTAGTTTAGCTAAAAGTTCAGTTCAAAAGCATGGTCTTTATTTATTTGTTTGGTGTTCTTGTGATTTTGCTCGGCAAGATATTTCATTGCACGTTTACAATAGTTATGAGAGTTGCTATTGGTATTGGTACTTCCTTTATGGAAAGAGATCTTCAGGATATTTTTATGTGTACCTCCTCATGAACCTTGCTAACCACTGAAATACATATTTTAAGAAATGTTAAACACATTCCTTTGTTATTACTGTTTACTGCCTCCACCTTGTTTTCTCTCTGAGATTTTGATTCTGACTGTTCTCAACTAATTCACTGTGCTTTTTATTTTAATGTGGAATGTGGCAATCAGTAATAAAGAAAAGAATGAAGTGTCATAGTTCATTTTTAATGGTACCTTATATTTGTCATGTTCCAATTAATTTACATTTTATTCCACTTGACTGTTTTTTGTTATTATTTTATAGTGAAAAGAACTGTTTTCTGTTATTTTTAATTACTGAAAATCTCTACATTTATGACCCTCAATACCTCAGATACTTTGTCTTAGCTCTTCAATATTTTAAATGTTTTTATTCTTATTATTTTATTTCAAAATAACCAGTGATATTAAGATAAATGATGTAAAAATGCACAAAGATCCTTTGTAATTTCTGAGTTCCTTTACCTTTTATCAGCACCATTCACAGGAAATGTGTTTTCCAGGTTTGTTCAGTAAGATTAGTTTCAGAATGTGCAAATTCAAAATATTTGCCCATTTGGAATAAACCAATGACTTATTCAGTTATTCTCCATGTTATGTACAGTAAAGAGAAATATCTTCTTGATGGGTATAGTACAGGTTTATTTGAGACAGAGCTCTTTGCCTCTCTGCAAGGAATTGTTTTATAAAACACTTTTTTGCACTATTCATGCTTTCTGAAAAATGAATTTAAATATTGAATGTCCAATACATTTTTCTTCCTTGAATGGGAATAGTTTTTAAAATTTGGAAATGTACCATTAACTCAGTTATAAAATGTCTCATTTCATTTTTGAGGAATTCGAGTTGGGATGCCAGCCATACAGTAGTATGTAAGAGGAATGGTAACTGGCATTAAGGCATGCACTTAAGCAATAGAGGAATTTACTTTTCAGTGTCTTCCAAGGTCCATGAGGATGCACACTTATTTATCCAGAGAGTATGGATCTCACATATGTTTGTCCAGAGGGTGTGACTCTGTGGAGGAGGACTCATATTGGTAAGTATCAAACTTATCGTGTTATGTTCTAGAAAAATATATTTAGAAATCAATTGATTTTTAGCAGTGATAAAATCTCTTAGTCTGTGCTGGTTTCTTAACAGTGGACAGTCCCAGATGTTGAAGTCAGCACAACAAGAGAAAAACCCAAATCCTGATAAGACTTGAGGATTTTTCGAAAATTAAATGCAAAATAGTTGGGGCAAATGTTGCTGCGGGAGTCAAGACTAAGTAATACAGTAAGAAGATAAGAAGTTGGAGAGCTTCTCATGTTCTTCTTTTGCATAAAGTTTGCATACGTACAGAAACCAAGACTTTAATGACTTTAAGAGGGGGAAGAATTATATCTCTTGGAACTTAAAACAGCAGTCTCATGTCAACCAGAATGCACATTGTGGCCTTCACAATTTATTATTATATTTCTTTGCAAACTCCTTTCTGTTTCTAAATAAAATCTGTGTCTTCTGCAACCTGTAAGTGATGTATGCTGGCCACATCAAGTCTTTTAAAAGCGTTTTTAAAATTCAAAATTGTTAGTGTGAAAAAAAAAAAAAAAAACATTGAATTTGGAAAGAGTAAAATGGGGGATAAGAGAAGATTGGCTTCAGAGACCAAGTTGTTGCTTCTGCTTCACACCTTAACATTCCTTCTCTTTTTTCTCAGCCATGATCTCTTAAGATATATGATGAAAAAGCTTGTAAAATAATGTTTGTATGTTATAAAACTTATGACAGACAAAACAAAAAACAGCCACCTTATTATGTGATAGGTGTTCTGGGATGTAAACGTTTGACACAGCAAATGCCACTGCCAGATCTCCCACACCACTATGTGAAAGCTTAGGATTGATGTACGCCATGCTTAGTAAGTGATGAATGGAAGTGTGACTCTGTGAGGACGAATTCATGCTTAGTTTGGAATCTGATAGATAAAGGTTAAGTCTGAGTTGCCAGTTATTAGCTTATTGGCCTTCAGCAAAATATGTCACTGTTCTGAGTCTGTTTCTTCTGTGGTAGAAACACATATATTTTCTGCTAGTATGGTGGATGGCAGTGGGCCTACTGTGTTGGATCAAGGAGTCTGGAGATGTGGCCTGAATCTTGGTTACAGAGATTCTGAAGCAGAAGAAGGCAGGAAAGAGGATTGAGGATACATTTCTACAAGAGCTATCTTTGCTTTGCCTTCCGTCTAATTCTGCTAATCCCTAATCTTTAATACTCACCTCCAAATCTCTTGACAAACATTTTAGAAGATGTGGAAAATGTGCGTGAAGGAAGAGAGCTCAAGAGCAGGAGTTTAGGTTAAAAGGTGAGAGCTATTTGGTCACCCAGTAGTTACTTATGGGATGCCTGCTATGTGTCAGGAGTTGGGGATCCAGCAGTAAACAGACATACAAGGATTCTTGCAGTCATGAAGTTTATGTTCTAGGTCTGAGAGATGCACCACAAACAAATGAGTCTGTTGTATGTTAGATGATGGTGAGGATGACACTTGTGAAAAGGGGTGATAAAAGCTTGGGTAAGGGAGTGGCTTTCAGTTTAAAATAGGCTCATCAGGGATGGCCTTATGGAAAAGGCAATATTTGAGTAGAGGCTTGAAAGACGTCAGAGAGCCAGCCACATGGAAATCTGGGAAAAGGGAAAATTGAGAACAGATCTTGGAAGTTATGAAAAGAACTTTGTTTTTTTCTTTGAGTGAGATGGAAAGCCGTTGAGGGTTTTAAACAGAAAAGTGACATGGTCTGACTTATTTCTTAAAAGGATGTCCTTGGCTGCTATATACAGAATAGATGATAGAGGGCCAATGATGGAATCATGATCTACTTAAAGGTTATTAGAATAATCCAGGCTGGAGATGATGGTGGTTTGGACTAAGATGGTAGTGGTAGAGGTGATAAGTGGTCAGATTCTGGATGGATTTCTTTCAAAGGCTGGACCTTCAGGATGTTTTGGTCTTTTTGATTGGGGTGAGTGAAGAAAAGAGAGGAGCTAAGAATGGCCCCAAAGTTTTTGGGCTGAGCAACTAGAAGGACAGAGTCATCATTTACTATTTGCTGACATGAGGAAGATTTCAGGGGGAGCAGATCTGGGGGAGAGATCAGTCAAGTGTGGATAAGATGAGATTCCTATTAGATATCCAAGGGATAGAGGAGATAGTTGGATTTGCAGTGGTTATTATTTAATTCTCATTTTGCACAATAAGTTGGTAAATCAGGAAAGTTCTATTTAAGTGATTTAAATCTCTTTGATGATGGTACTGTAATTTTAATTTTAAATTCTTTTAGAGAGAGATTTTTGCTATAGGGTGCATGTGCTTGCCAGAGAGACAAAATGTGAGAAATCATGCCCCCAGGGGAAATGGCCATGCTGCAGTCCTTTCTCCTCCATTCTCTTCTCTGGATTTTGGGCTCACATGTACACATGCCCAGCATGAGTTTTAAGCCACCCGTCTGGGATTCAAACCACGATCTACTACGTGGAATCTGCTGGTCCCTGTAATTCACATTTTATGCATTAGGAACTAATGAAGGAAATTTAACTATCTTAAGATATGAAGCTGTTTTATGTAAGTTCCATGTTATTCTACTAACATTACTATATTAGTTATAAAATAGGCATATAAGGGAAATTGCCATAATGGAATAAAAAAAGTAATTCTTTTAAGTGCCTCTTCATTACACACACACACATACACACATCACACACACACACACACACACACACACACACAAACTTCTAGAGAAGTGTAAGTGATATATTTGATGAAGCATGTTTAGAAATATAGACCCCCCCCCCCCCAACTCTGATGTGTTGAAAACCAATGTTCTAATATAGGCTTTAAGTTCAAATATGCATTTAAAAATTCTTTAAGTGGTAAATGGAGATGGCTGTGAATATAGTTAATTGTTAAAAACATGCTCTTATATTTAAGAAACTTTTAAAAACAATTTACTTCATCATAATTTATGTTCTGATTAGTTGTTTAAAAGGGAAGATACATTTCTACACTTTTAAGTGTATTCCTTTTTATAGTAGAATGCATAATGTTTGTTTTTTGAAGCAGAAATAAAAGTAATGGAACACATGCATTTCTGAGCTTTGACATTATTCTTTGGGGAGTATGACAAACTGTACAATTCAAATAGCAAATAGAAATTGAAATTTAGCAAGAATCCTTACTCTATTGTTTAAAGGTTTATGTACTATTCTAACTTTTATTCAATAAAGCAATGAAATGTTAATTTACTTTATAAACTCCTAAGATACTTCAGTTTTATATGGCCTAATGAGTTAAATGATCAGGAGCAGATACAATAAGTAGTATATATCTTTGAAGGTCATACTTACTAATTTGTGGAATATGACTATGGTCCTATAATCTTGAACTTATTAGAATTATAATTTCTGATCTCTCATCTGTGTAACTAGCAAATTTTCTTTGATTATACAGGAAATCCTGCATGTTGCAGGAGTGGAGATGCAGTTAACAGCTGCGGTTTCATTTTTGACCATTCTACAGGAAGAATCAGTGTCAATTCACACATATGCCCACTCCTTCCTCCAGGTCATTCTGCTGCATCTGGAGCACAGGGACGCAGGTTAGGCTTAATTATGTATTTAATTATTATTTCTTTTATGTGGCAATTTTGTTATTTGAATGCAGTTAGCTTGATGAGGATTAATTGAATGAGGCCTTGCTGTCTAAGAGTTGTCCAGTGGTATGACTTAAAATAGCCATTCTCCTTCTAAAGACCACACAATTCAGTATCTTTGAAAGCTTAGATTTGTATCTATTACAGAATTTATGTTTATAGCATTATCATATGGCAAAAAAGCACATCTTGGGCAAAAAGATAGTCTCCCAATATTATTGTTTAAAATATACATTTTATATATATATATATATATATATATATATATATATATATATATGTGTGTGTGTGTGTGTGTGTGTGTGTGTGTGTATAAGTTTAGATGTTAGCTAAGACAAAAGAAAGTAGAGAAACTCCTTAGAATAATAATAATAAAGTAATTATTTCCATTTTATCATTAAATGATACCTTAACTATCAGTGACTGAGACAAAGCTTAATTTGTAATTGAAATATTTATTTAGCATGTTATATCTGTCAATCAGGTGTCAGCAATGCATGGCTGGAAACTCTTCTGTCTGTGATAGAAGAATTGCCAAAAGAAACCCTAAGGCATGAGGTAATCCCTTCCATCTTTTCTTCCTCCCTCCTTCTTTCCCTCCCTTTCTTTCTATCTCTTTTAGGTAAATATCACTAAGTCATCATTCTAAGTTTTACCATTTAATTTAAAGGCCAGAAATGGATTGATATTTTAATTAGAATTTTAGAATTATTCTGTTGAATTATTTCCCATGTATTGTATTTGTATCAGTTTATTTTTCTTTTGGGATTGTCTGATCCTACCCTTTGAACACTGTGTATGTTTGCCATTTATCTGTTAGGGTTGTCAATTTTTTGTTATACTTGCAAATATTATTGTAGATATTTTTCCAATATATTCTTTGCCTTTTAGTTTTCAACATTGTTCAGTATGCCCTTCTCTACAGGCTTTGTGTAAATTAAGATAAAAGAAGTCAAAAATAGAAAATTATCCTTTAGTGAAATGATTTTGCATTCTTTGATCATCCCTATAATATGTTTCTTTTCAAATAAGTCATGCTTGAAAAAAACAGTTACAGTTAATAAAATACCCTCCACTGATTTCATTTTTGTCCTTTCTTTGCCCTCATACAGTACAATTTATGGTTCTATTGTAATGTCAAAATATTTACTTGATAATGGGAAGATTTATCCAGTTATACAATGTTTGTATACTAGATAATTACAAATATAGAAATGTTGAATGTAATGTAGATGTGTTATTTACATTTTTGGAATAGTGACATACAGTAGAATGTGATTTTTACTCTAGAGTGCCATATATTATTTAATATGATTTTTAAGACTTAAATTAATCTGAATTTTAAGACTTCAGATATGCATTTTATTTGATTTCAAACTTTTCACTTTTAAATTCTGTTCATTATTATGAATTTAGTAATTCTGTCTACTTTGTTGAAAGGAAAGCCATTTGACTCCTTTATTAGAGTCACAGACTTTCAGAAATTGGATGGATATTCGGATGACATATTCTAATTTCCATTTTAAGTAGATGAGAAATCTGGGGATGAGAAAATGTTAAGATTACTTAGAGAAACTGAAGGGCTGGGGCTAGGCTCAGGGAATGAGGATCATGGTTCTTTACACTGTCATGCTGTTGAGGTTTGAATATCAGACTTAGGTGGTTGTATTCAGATGATAGAATTACCTAACAGAATGTACTGAAGCTATTATATTTTCTATCACGTTAGGATAAATATAAAAATCTATATGGAATAAAAATAAATTTTAGAGTATCTGATGATTAACTTGGATTTTTCTCTTTTGAAAGTGTACAATTCAAAATACTTTCTAAAATTTTTTCTTCTTCATGATAGAGTGTGCGCATGCCTGAAAGAGTGAGAGAGAAGAGAGAGAGAGAATGACAGAGAGCAAGACAAGCTCCTTCCACAGTCCCCTTTCTCCAGTCCTCCAGCCCATCAGATATTGGACACTCACACGTGTCTGGTGTGTTTCAGGCTGACCAGGCTGAGAATTCGAGCTGTAGTTCCCTTGTAATATCTAGCTTCTTTTGAGCAGCGTGTTACTGCTTCACCATAGAACTGGGCCTCACATTATACTTATCATGCACATATATATTGAAAAATTCTCTATAAACTTTTCTTCACTTTGTTCCCCCTACACTTGTTTTTAGTTGCACAATTTATCAACATCTTTACCTTGAATAAAGGTAAAGGTGATCCTGGTTTTAAGCAATTATGTGCTTCAAATTGTAATTCAGGTTCTTTGAAAACATTTAGAACATTAAAATACTTTTGGAAGAAGATAGTTGACATTAGTGACAAGAATGAACCTTTGTGATTTTGTTTCTAAATTTTTTTCTCTTTAGATTTTGAATCCCCTTGTTTCCAAGGCACAGCTTTCTCAAACAGTCCAATCTCGTTTAGTTAGTTGTAAAATTTTAGGAAAATTGACCAACAAATTTGACGCCCATACGTAAGTATTTGTGTATAGTTTTTTTCTCTATTTTATTAAATTGATTTAAAATGTATTATGATGATATGATTAACAGTTGTGTTAGAATTATATTACTTCATGTTGCATAGTAGTTTAGCTGTTTTTTAAATTTTTTTGAATTGTTTATTTAATTTTGTTTACTGATTATTATTATTTTAAATTTGCTATAGTGCATGTGTGTTCACTAGAGAGGGGGGGGGGAGTGAGAAAGCAAGCTACCAGGTCTGGGACTTGAACCATGGTCAGCCATGTGGGAGTCCAGCCCACAGCCGCCACGCCACCTGCTGGTCCCAGTTTAGTTATTTTAACTTTATAGAATTCCTAGGGAGGAGTCTACTTATTCAGATGCATTTCTTCTCAACTTCATGGCTTTTCAAAAATCTATATAGTGACCTTTTCTTCTACTTCCCACTTCAGTCTTTCCTGTCTCCTACCTACATTTGGGTAGGTATGTAGATCTGTGCCCTTTGAGCACTGTGTATATGTACCATTTATCTGTTAGAATAGTCAATCTTTTGTATACTTGAAAATATTACCCTTTGAGGAGAAAATGGCCTTATTTTATAGCTTTCTAAAACTGGTAAGCATGACATATAGAATTTCTTCTACTTTTTTCTTTTCATTCTTTCTTTCTTTTTTTTCCCTTTTTTTTTTTTTTTTTTTAATTGCTCACCAGTGAGAGGGGAAGACAGAGAGGGAGAGGGAAAAAGAACTTCCCTATGGGGCATGGCTGCACCACATTCCCCTCTCCTCTGTTTCACCATCCTGTTGGGATTTTGGGCACACACACATGCACATTCACACACCTGTGCACATGTTCTTGGGGAGTATTTTAAGCTTCTAGGGCCAAGATTTGAATTGCATTTGACCATGTTGGATCTGGTTCCCTTAACCAAGAGGCCATGGAACTAACCCACAGATAGAATTTCTGCTTTCTTACATTATTGTTAGGAATTTGTTATTTTGAGAAATTTATTATATTTTGAGGTTTTTATGGAACTTGTTTCTAATTCTCAGGCAACTCTCTGCCTAGATGAAAAATATCACAGGAAAGAATGGAGTATGTAGTTATGACTCAAGAGTAAAATATAAAATTGAAGAATACTTTGGTTGTTTGCTTCTAGAATCAGATACACTGCTGCGATAGCCTTTTAGATTAGGTGCAAATGTTTAACTGCCAATCCAAAAGTGCTCATTATTTAAAAAAGACCCTGTCATTTACATAATTTACAAGTAGCAGATGATAACATCCAAATTTACTAACATATATAAAAATACATTACAAACTTTATTTTAAAGTATATTTGTTGTTATTGAGCTAAGTTAAGATTTTGATAATTGTTTTAAAATATTAATTATTCTAAAACACCCATTTGTATATTTATTTTTCTGCTCCACCCCCATTCAGCATTAAAAGAGAAATACTTCCTCTGGTAAAATCACTTTGTCAAGATGTAGAATATGAAGTTCGATCATGTATGTGTCGGCAATTAGAAAATATAGCTCAGGGCATTGGGTAAGTATATTTTCAATCCCTTATAGCATAGTCTTATTTCTGGATTGTCAGATAAGCATATCCTATTCCTGTATTCTATGAAATCATGATATTAAAAATGTTATCTTTAAAAATGATCTTAACAAGTATAGCCTGATATGTCTGGATTAAAAAAGATAAAAGAGAATGTGTTTAGCAAGATGGTAGCCATTCAGTTAGTATTAATTAATTTATTTTTTACCTTAGTTACTTAATTATCATTCCAAATGCCTAGATTCAGGAGCAGAAAATACTTCAGTGTAAACCATTCTTGGAATATAGTTATAGTATTTCTTGGTTGGTTATTTTTTTTGCTGTTTATGTTATTGGGTTGTTTCAGATGGGATTACTCTGATAGCCTTTCTGTATCTCCTGTGCAACTCCGGCTTCCACTATCTGCTTTGTTGTTATTCTTGTTCTTTGAGTGCATGAACTTCAGGAAGAAGATACATAGGACAACAAATCTCTTTACTTATAAAAACCAACCCCACATCAAGCTAGAAGTACGATATTAAAAGGAGCCTTATCTAAAAACAATCTTAGGAAATAGTTCTTTTTTTGCTGTTTTTTTTTTTTTTTTTTTTTTTTTTGCAAACACATTTTTTTTTATTTATTTGCATTCATTCTCTGAACATCATTACAGCATACAAAATGAGATTTTCCATCCAAATTACACTATATATTGTCTCAATCAAGCACATCAACAAGCATGTTATTGTCAGCAAATGATCTTCCATTTCTTGTCTTCTGTATGTTTTGCTTTTTTCCCCCCATCCTAGATTCTCTATCTCTTACCCTCTGCCATCTCCCACTCTCCTCCCACAGTCTCTGGTATCTATGTTTGCTTTCTATACTGTTTTCTCCTCACATTTTATTGTAACGCCAAAGACCCTAATCAATCCAAATACCCTCATAGGAAACACAGGTGATACCCACATTTCCATGAACACAAGTCTTACTTTACGCATCCTATAAAGTAGCACCTAGCTGTGGCTACATATCCTACTGCAGTCATTGAATAGATATATATTTTTTTTTCTGAAACTTTTTTTTTTGTAACTCAATTTACATTCCTTCCCTACGCTTCATCACAGCATACAAAATGCAATCTCCCATCCAGTACACACTGCATAGTGATACAATCATGCACATTACAAAAAATTTTCCATTACTAGTTCCTAGAATTACTTCCACCCCTCTTTCTGACCCTCTGTCCCTTCCCACCCTCCTCTCACACCACCTCCGGTGTCTACAATTGTCCTTCATTCCCTTCCCACCCACGTTGCATTGATCACACAATTTCCTACATAATCTAACTACTTTCAATGGTGAGTTCACTCATTACTACTAAGAAAACCAGTTTTAACTTAACTCAAAGAAATGCCAAGGAACTTTGCTTAAAGCCAGGAAACAAGTTAGGATTCTGTTCAAATGGAAGGTACATGAACCTATCAGTCTCATGTACTTTTATCTTCTGTTCTGGTTCAATTTTCCTGATTAAATTCTGGGATATAATATTCAACTCCAGACTTGTCCCTCTGATTAAGTTGGCCACTTTCATAGTTTTTGGACTCTTATTTCCATGTGTCTGTGTTTAATTTTCTTGATACAGCACACCCTTGAGAACTTCTTGGAGATCTGGTCTGGTGCTGGTAAATTCTTTCAGGTTTTGTTTATCTGAGAATGTTCTTGTCTTTTCTTCCCACCTGAAAGATAATCTTGCCGGGTACAGTATTCTTGGCTGAAACTGCTTCTCTCATAACACTTTGAATATATTTTCCCATTCTCTCCTCGCTCGCATTGTTTCCGATGAGAGATCTGCTGTTAGCCTGATGGGATGTCCTTTGTAGGTAACTTGATGTTTCTCTCTTGCCAATCTTAGTATCTTGTCTTTGTCTGCGGTTTTGGTCAACCTGGCTATAATGTGTCTTGGAGAAGATCTTCTTGGGTTGATTCTATTTGGGGTCCTTTGTATTTCCTGGGACTGGATCTTCGAATGCCTCTCTAGGTTTGGAAAGTTTTCTTGCAGGATTTCATGGAATAGATTATCAATGCCCTTATGGGTCTCTTCACCTTCTGGAATGCCAATTATCCGGATATTTGGACGTTTGATGGTATCCAGTACTTCTCGCATATCATTCTCAAATTTTTGAGCCATTTTCTCAGTCTTCGTGGTGGACTTTTCTAAGCCAGCCATTTTCTCTTCTACATCTGAGATTCTATTTTCTGAATGATCTAGTCTGCTTTTAATACTTTCAAGGGAGATTTTGACTTCTTGTATTATAGACTTGCTCTCTAGCAGTTCCGTTTGAGTCTTTTGTAAAGTGTGTAATTCCTCTTTTAGATCTTGCAAGAATTTCCTCATCTCCTGGAACTCGGCAACTTCTTTCTCCTTTCTCTTTAGCAGTTCATTATCTCTCTTTTCTTCCATCTCTGTTAGCTTCGACATTACGAATGCTCTAAATTCCTTATCAGACATTTCCATGACTTTCACCGAACTGTTTGTGGATGAAGGAGAGTTACTCTTTTCCATTGGAGGAGAGGTATTTTCTCGTTTTCCCATATTTCTCGTAATCCGACGGTGATTTCTTGTCATCTGATGAATGGCGTGTTTCTTTCAAATTCTTGAAGTTAAGCCTCAATGTTCAGGAGCAAGCAGACAGAGGTGTTCTAGAATCGGATTGCCGTTCTGTAGTGATCGCACACTAGCTTTGCTTGCTGGAGGCTGAATTATGAGTAGAAAATCTTCATTCCTCCTGTGCCCTGAAATATCTAGTTCCCAGTATCCATGTGGAATCTTCTCAGAGAATGGCTCAACTCTCCTGCCACACTAGCTTTGCTTGCTGGAGGCTGAATTATGAGTAGAAAATCTTCATTCCTCCTGTGCCCTGAAATATCTAGTTCCCAGTATCCATGTGGAATCTTCTCAGAGAATGGCTCAACTCTCCTGCCACACTAGCTTTGCTTGCTGGAGGCTGAATTATGAGTAGAAAATCTTCATTCCTCCTGTGCCCTGAAATATCTAGTTCCCAGTATCCATGTGGAATCTTCTCAGAGAATGGCCTTTTTTTGCTGTTTTAAGCTGATTCATTTATCTCTTCCATGAGAAGAGAGACAGAAAGAGAGATAAGTAGAGAGATAGAACCCCCAAGAGGGTCTTGATGCCACGATCTATGCTCAGCTTCAGCCAGCCCCAGATTATGTGCAAGTACATGCCCTGTGTACCCAAGGAGGCCCTTGGATAAACTTTGCAGAACATCCATTCACTGTCTGGCCCTGGAATTTTTTTTTAAAGGATTCTATATTGGTACAAAAAACACTGGAGCCCACTATTTTTAGTAGAAGTTGTTCCAATTTCATTTGGTTCTTAGTTTCACAAACAAGAACCATCAGATTATGGCCATTTTGACCATTGTTAAATTTTTAAAAATCTGAGTTTGACCAAGCAGTTGGTGTGGTGGTTAAGGCAATGGACTCCACATGACCAACTGCAGTCTGAGTCCCAGACCCGAAGGCTCAAAACTCATGGCAAGCACATGTGTGTGCGTGCCCCAAGTCCCAAGAAGAGAATAGAGGAGAAGTGATTGCAGTATGGCCACTGGGAGGTGGTTTCTCACTATCTCTCAATCTCTCTTTCTCTCTCTCTGTCTCTGTCTCTAGCAAGGCACTAAACCTGTGGCAAAAAATCCCTCTAAAAAAAGAAACTGGGTCAGTCTTCAGTGTTTTGGGAAAGCTTTAGAATGTTACACAGAGACTCAGGGTATAATAATACACTCTGTCCTGTGACTACTTTTGCTAAGCAGGATATAATTGTGTTGAAAAATGCTCCAATAGAGTAATTGATTCCCTTTGATCTCAGAGTCAGCTTCTTTTTAATAGATCTTCTAAGTCTAGATGACTCTCTTTGGATTGTTATGGACTATAATGAATTTGGACTTACCCAGATCTGTGCTTATCAACCAGGATCAGAACTGATTAGGAAATACAGTGTTATCCTAATCACTCTATCAAGATGTAGAAAATGCATTCTATTTTTTGTCATCTGATTTTTTACTATTGTTAATTATAGGTGGGTCAAGTGTGTTCAAATTAGTCTTCTGAAAACTCATATAGTATTATTGCTTAAGGACTAATTTATAAAAATAAAATTAGAATCTACCTAACTTAAGTTATAATATGCTTAAGAAAGTAATTTGCTTGATTATATGTACATGTATTTAATTTGAAGTTTTTTTTTCTTTTTTTTCTCTTTCAAGGAAATGTTTATTCTAGTAAGGGAAGTAGACAAAACTAGAAAAAAGAGATCATTTTAAATATCAAGCAGAGATTGAGATCAGATTATGTTGATAAGAATATAAGATTATTTAGAAACAAAATTTCTAAGAAATTGCCAATTAAACTTATTCATCTAAGTTGATAACAATTTTGTAAGAGAATCTGGAGCTATACCATACCTTGCAGAGACTCATATGTTGCACAAACAGCTTGTATTTATTCTACGTATAAGGAGCAAATATTAAAAACTTAAAGCAGATTTTAAGCATAGTGTTCTTGTTTTTTAAAGTTTTTTTTTTTTTTTTTTTTTTTTTTTTTTTTTTTTTTTTTTTTGCTATAGGGCAATGTGCTCACTGGAGAGACAAAGAGACAGGGAGGCAGAAAGCAGAAAATCACCCCCCAGAGGGGGATTTCAAGTTTTTATGTCCTAATAAAAACTTAATCATAGGAAAAGTGTTAAATGAAAAATAATTTTAACCAAGAATACTATACCCAGCAAGATTATCTTTCACATGGGACAAAAAGCCAAAAATATTCTCAGATAAACAAAACCTGAAAGAATTTATCAACACTAGACCAGCTCTCCAAGAAGCGCTGAAGGGATTGCTATACCAGAAAAACTAAAGTCGGGCACACAGAAATAAGAGTATAAGAAACAGCTAAGAGAATAGTCAGCCTAATTGTAGAGACAAGTCTGGAGTTGAATGTTAACTTCCAGAGTTTAAATGGAAAGATCAGACCACAGTAACACTGCAAATTCAATAGATGAGAGATTAATTATGTGAGTCTGAATTAATGAAATAGAGTTTTTTTTTACTTTAGACTAAAACATTACTGATTTTCTTCGATGATTTGATTTCCATATTTAAATATTTTTGTCTTCTCTTGAACTGTTGATAAGTTCATCTACCTACTATTTGAACTGAGCTCTAACCTTTTTCGTGGCATTAAATTTTAAAACTTAAATTTCTCTTAATAGTTTTTGATTTTGGATAAAAATAAAACTGTTTTTTTCTGACATTAAAAAATACATTAAAAATACCTATTAATACCTAATTAATGACTGCAGTAAGTTAGATAGCTCCAGCTAGGTGCTACTTTATAGTATGTTCACTTTACTCCCTGAGGTTTACACCTAAAATCAGATATGTGTTCATAGAGGTGTATATATTAGCTGTGCTTGCTATTGATAGTTTAAATTAAGATCTTTGGTGAATCGATAAAATGTGAAAAAGCATGGAAAACAACTGTACCAGTCAATTCAGTAGGAAAAGGAAAACCTCTTCAGCAAATGGTGCTGGAAAAACTGGATTTCCACCTTTAGAAAGATGAATCTGAACCCCTACCTCTCACCGTTGACAAAAATAAAGTCAAGGTGAATCAAGGATCTACATCTAAGACCTCAAACTATAAAACTGCTCCTGGAAAACACTGGGGAAACTCTGGGAGACATTGGTGCAGGCAAAGACTTCTTAAATAAGACCCCCAAAACACAGTCGATCATCCCCAAAATAGACAAGTGGGATTACATCAGACTAAGAAGTTGCTGCATGGCAAAAGACACAGTAATTAGTATGAATCGACAGCCCTCTGCATGGGGAAATATTTTTGTTAATTATGCATCAGATAAGGGTCTGATAAGCAGAATACACAAGGAACTCAAGCCGCTGTTTGGAAAAAAGATGATCAACCCTATTAAAAGATGGGAGAAGAAGTTGAAAAAACAGAAACCACTCTTGGGACCAGCAGTTAGCGTAATGGCTATGTCGCTGGACTCCCACGTAGTCGACCGCGGTTTGAGTCCCGGACCCGGTGGCTTAAACTCACGCCGGGCGCGTGTGCGTGCGTGCCCAAGATCCCAGGAGGAGAATGGAGGAGAAGGGATTGCGGCGTGGCCATCCCCCCTGGGGGGTGATTTCCTGCTTTCTGTCTCTCTGTCTCTCTCTGTCTGTCTGGCGAGCGCACGCGCCCTATAGCAAAAACCTCTCCAAAAAAAAAAAAAAAAAAAAAAAAAAAACAGAAACCACTCTCTAAAGATGACATACAAATAGCCAAAAGGCATATGAAAAAATGCTCCACATTCCTCGTCTTAAGGGAAATGCAGATCAAAACAACATTGAGATACCACCTAACCCGGTGTCTAAGATTAAAAAAAACAAAAAAATGATAAGTGTTGGCGGGGGTGTGGTGAAAGGGGAACTCTTTTACACTGCTGGTGGGAATGTAAATTGGTCCAGCCTCTGTGGAGAACAATTTGGAGATTCCTCAAAAATCTATAAATAGAACTACCATATGACCCAGCAATCCCACTCCTCGTTATCTACCCAAAGGACAGAAGAATTCTTAATTGGAAAAGTGCTTGCACATCGATGTTTATTGTGGCACTATTCACAATTGCTAAGACATGGAATCAATCAAATGCTCCTGTACGGATGAATGGATTGAAAAACTGTGGCACATATACTCTATGGAATACTATTCAGTCATAAAAAACAGCAAAACCCTGGCTTTTGACAAAAAGTGGAAGAATATTGAAGATTTACTGCTGAGTGAAGCAAGCCAGGTTATGAAGGAGAGACACTGTATGTCCCCACTTAATATATACCGAGTGTCTGCACTCTATAACTGAAACTGATTGACCTAAGGTTGTACAAACACAAGAGATGGGGGTTAGTGCCAGAAGTGGAGTGTGTAGAGAAGAGGGACCTAAGGAAGGACATTTGGAGGAGGGATATGGAGACAGAGCATTGACGGGGTGGGGAGGTGTGGTCTTATTGGTGGAAGATATTCTGATCAACTGGACTGGGGAGAAATGTTCACATATTGAAATGTTCACTTTGTAAGCTAAATAATATGATTGAATGTATATAAAATTCTAAAATAAAAGAAGTGAATAAGAAAAAGAAAACAACTGTAGATATCAGAGACAGTGTGGGAGAAAGGGGAGAATTGGCAGAGGGTGAGAGATAAGGAATCCGGTGGGGGGGCGGTGTGGGAAGCAAAGTATATAAGCAACAAGAAATAGAAAATTGTTTGTTGATGATAACATGTATGGCAATATCCTTGACTGAGTCAATATTAGTATATTCTGGGTAGGAAATCTCATTTTATATACTGTATTGATGTATAGGGAATGATTGTAAATAATTTTAAAAAAATAAAAAAAATAATAAGCAAAAAGTAGAAAAAAATGGCTGCCTTCACAAAAACCTTAAAAATACTTAATCATAGGATTTCCATGGTATGATGACTGAGAATTATTAATACCTGATTCATACTTTTTATCTTCCCTTTGAGAAATATCTAAGAAACCCTATAGAGCAATACATTGCTTTTTTTCCCCCTTTCAGCATTTAGGATAAGGAATGTTATTATTTTATTATATATATTTTTATTTCAATTTATTTTATACATTCAATTACATATGTCACTTAGCTTGTAAAGTGAATATTCCAGCATGAATACATTTTTCACAGTCCAGTTAGCAATACTATACATGTTATCTTCAACAGATAATAACCCATTTCTTGGTCCCTTAAATGTCTTGCCTCTCTATTTTTCTCCTTAATGTCTTTCCTCAGACTCTCCTCCTTCTCCCACCCTCTTCCCACACTGTATCTGGTATCTATAACCATTTTCTATATCCTCTAGTCATTCCATTTCAGCCATAGAGTGCAGACGATCGGTATATGTTAAGTGGAGAATACAGTGTTTCTCCTTCATAGCCTGACTTGCTTCACTCAGCAGTAAATCTTCCATATTCATCCACTTTCTGTAGAGTATATGTGCCACACTTTTTTTTTTTTTTTTTTTTTGGAGAGGTTTTTGCTATAGGGAGCGTGCACTCGCCAGACAGAGAGAAACAGAGAGACAGAAAACGAGAAATCACCCCCTGGGGGAATGGCCATGCCGCAATCCCTTCTCCTCCATTCTCCTCTTGGGATCTTGGGCACGCAAGCACACGCGCTAGGCGTGATTTTTTTTTTTTTTTTTGGAGAGGTTTTCACTATAGGGCGCGTGCGCTCGCCAGACAGACAGAGAGAGACATAGAGACAGAAAGCGAGAAATCACCCCCCAGGGGGGATGGTCACGCCGCAATCCCTTCTCCTCCATTCTCCTCTCGGCATCTTGGGCACGCACGCACACGCGCCCGGCGTGAGTTTTAAGCCACCGGGTCCGGGACGCGAACCGCGGTCGACTGTGTGGGAGTCCAGCGACATAGCCATTACGCTAACTGCTGGTCCCTGTGCCACGCTTTTTTGATCCATTCCTCTGTTCATGGACATTTGGGTTGGTTTTGTGTCTTAGCAATTGTGAATAGTGTTGCAATAAACATAGATGTGCAAACACTTTTCCAGCTAAGCATTCTTCTGTCTTTTGGGTAGATACCAAGGAGTGGGATTGCTGGATCATGTGGTAGTTCTATTTGTAGATCTTTGAGTAATCTCCATATTGTTTTCCACAGTGGCTGGACCAATTTACATTCCCACCAGCAGTGTAAGAGAGTTTCCCTTTTACCATACCTCCGCCAGCACTTACCATTTTTTTTTTAAATCTTAGTCATTCTGACTGGGGTTAGGTGGTATCTCATTGTGATTTTGATCCACATCTCCCTTATCATGAGGGATGTAGAACATTTTTTTATATGCCTTTTGGCTATTTGTTTACCTTCCTTAGAGAGTGTTTTTTTTTCAACTTATTCTCCCATCTTTTAATTGGGTTGATTATATTTTTTTGGGAAAGCTCCTTGAGTTCCCTGTATATTCTGGTTATCAGTCCCTTATCTGAAGCATGGTTTACAAAAATATTTTCCAATTCTGAGAGCTGTTGTTTCACACTAATTACTGTGTCTTTTGCCATGCAGAAATTTCTTAATCTGATGTAATCCCATTTGTCTATTTATTGACTATGCTTTGGGGTCTTATTTAAGAAGCCTTTGGCTACACCAATGTCTCCCAGAGTTTCCCCAGTGTTTTACAGCAGTAGTTTTATAGTTTGAGGTCTTAGGTTTAGATCTTTGATCCACTTTTAGTTGATTTTTGTCAATGGTGAGAGGTAGGGGTTCAGATTCATCTTTCTGCAAGTGGGTAGCATGCCCCATTGGGGGTTGCTTTTGTCTTTCTGTTTCTCTGACAAGTATGCACAGCCCTGTCAGTTAAAAAAAATAGTTATTGTGATGTGTTTTAGGTAAATGGAGATATAATGTATGCCTTGAAATCTAAGTAAAAAGATTTTGTTTGGGTTTTACAATTAATACGGATAAGCTTTTAAAATTAGTCCAGATCATTTGCTGAGGTTGCTTAAAATTCTTTTTTTATTTTTTTAATTTCGCCCCCCTACCCCAAAAGTTGCTTACAATTTAAAACTATATTACAATTTTTAAAGTTTAACATAAACTTTAAGATCTCTGTCATTAACATCTCTGTAGATAAAGTTTAAGATAAACTCCTAGTGGGACCAACAATTAGCATAATGGCCATGTCGCTGAACTCCCATGTAGTCAAACACAGTTCGAGTCCCAGACTCAGTGGCTTAAACTCACGCTGGGCGAGTGTGCGTGCGTGCCCAAGATCCCGAAAGGAGAGTGGAAGAGAAGGGATTGTGGTGTGGCCACCCCCCCTGGGGGGGTGATTTCTCACTTTCTGTCTCGCTGTCCCTGTCTCTCTGGTGAGTGCATGCACCCTATAGCAAAAAACTCTAAAAAAAAAAAAAAAAAAAAAAGATAAACTCCTAGTCATTGTGTTCTCTGAGGGGAGATATTATGCTGAGGGGAGTGGAATTGATTTAAATAATTATGAAGTTATTGTTCACATTTCTTATGTTTAGGTCATACTTTCCCTGCTAGACTGGCAGCTTCTGAATAGCAGAAACAATCTCTTTATGATTTTTGATATGTTCCACAGCACCTATCCCAGTGCCCTATCTTTGTAACTTCTTGCTGTGAATTTGTTGATTTGATATATTTTCTTCTACTGCTTATTGTGCAGGACAGAACTTACGAAAAGCGTGGTGCTCCCTGAATTAATAGAACTCTCTAGAGATGAAGGCAGCAGTGTGCGACTTGCAGCTTTTGAAACTTTGGTTAATCTGCTTGATATATTTGATACAGGTAAATCTTGATGTGGACATGTTTTTGCTTTTGAAAACAGTACTTCCCCATGTATTTTGTATTTCTAATAAGGATTAAAAGCAGATTTAGAATTGCTTCTGTTAAGTTTTAGTGAACATGTTAAGCCTCTCTTATCTTTTTGTGACTCCTTTTCCTCTGGTGTCTTCTTCGCTTCCACTTTACCCTCATAGCATCCAGTGCTGCTACATAGTCCATTCCTTTCTCTCTTCTCTCACAACAATTTATGTTTGACTTGTACATAGGGCTAAGAATTTCTTTTGGTTATCAGCCTTTGTGTTTCTTAATTAATTGAATTAAGACAGATTCTGACTAAAACAGTGTCTTAATGAGTTTCCTCCCATACATACATATATACATATATACACATAAATATAGTTTAGGTTTTTGCTATAGGAGTGTGTGCACTTGCCAGAGAGGAGAGAGACAGCGACAGAGAGAGGGAAAGTGAGAAATCACCCTCCTAGGGGGATGGCCATGCCTCCATTCTCCTATTGAGATTTTAGGCACACATACACATGCGCCTGGTGTGATTTTCAAGTCACGGGGTCCAGGACTTGAACTATGGTCAATCATGTGGAAATCCAGCTGCCTTAACCACCATGCTACCTGTCGCCCCTCCCCCCTTAATAATATTTTAATGAAAGAAATTTCATGGTCATAGGAAGAGAATTTGGGATAGGATATTTGAGCAGGAATGGGTAAAGAGGTATTAATATTGTAAAGGTAACTGGATGCTATACTGAGTATATCACTAGACTCTCGACTAATAGTGGATATTCATTCATCAGTAAACATTTACCATTCGATAGTGTAAAATTTGACTGGGTAAATACCAAGTACTTGGGTACAGAACTCAGTTTTATAATCATAGGATTATATTTACTTGTATTATCGATATTTTATCTGAATTAGGAGAGCCTTTTAAAGATTATTACAATGGGATGAGCAGATGGTATAATGGTTGAAGTGCTGGACTCCCATGTGGCTGACCACAGTTCTAGTCTCTGACCTGGTGGCTTGGAACTCATGCCAGGAATATGCACATGCATACCCCAAATCCCGAGCGGATAATGGAGAAGGGATTGCAGCTTAGCCGTCCCCCTTGGGTGGATGATTGCTTTCTGTCTCTCTCTGTCTCTCCAGTGAGTGCATGTGCCCTATAGCAAAAACAAAATCTCTCTTTTTTTTTTTTATTTTTGGAGAGGCTTTTGCTATAGGGCACGTGTACTCACCAGAAAGACAGAGACAGAGAGACAGAAAGCGAGAAATTACCTCCCAGGGGGGATGACCATCCTGCAATCTCTTCTCCTCTATTCTTCTTTCAGGATCCTGGGCACTCACGCACATGCGTGAGTTTAAGTCGCTGGGTCTGGGACTTGAACCGCAGTCGACTACATGGGAGTCCAGCGACATAGCCATTAAGCCAACTGCTGGTCCCACAGAAATCTCTCTTAAAAAAAAAAAAAAAGATCATTGCCATGTGGACAATAATTATGGATGGCGTTGCTGAAAAATTGTTTAGGCAATATGACAAACCAGAAGAGTAAAAAATATAGTACATGATAAATGACTGAATGAATCTCTGTTCTAATAATAGGCAACCCCAGGTTCCAAAGTAGAAAATTTAAGTGTTTTAGTTTGCTATCGTGTTGCTAACAAGAATACCTGAAACTCTACAATTTATTTGGCTTATGATCCTTGTGGCTGGAAAGTCCCAGGGCATGAGGCCAGCATCAGGCCGGCCTATTTTCTATGTCACAACGGCTGACAGAAGCAGAGAGGATGGCAGATATGTGCAAGAGGGAGACCTGGGGCCACCTAGCTTCCTTTCATAACAGCCTGCTTTTGCAGAGACTAACCACGAGAGCTACCACTCATCTGTCTTGCAAGACGGTATTAATCCATTAACGAGGGTAATGTCTCTGTGATCAAAGCACTGCCCACTAGGCTGAACCTCTTAAAGATCTCACCACCTCCCAGTGCACCAAATCTCAAAATATAAACCTTGCAGGGACAAACCATTGTCTAAACCGTAACACTTGGCATCACCTTTGAAATTGTCTTCTGCACCACTCACTCTCTGTTAACTGAGATCAGGGCTGACCTGTGTACATGGCTTTATTTCCTACCATTCTTTCCTACTCCTCTCGTCTCTGATGCTCTACTTCCACTTGCTGTTATCAGAGTCTTTCACACCTTTAGCCTGTTCATACTCTTCTCTCCCTGTTGTTCCCATCCCTCACTTTTCTTCTCCCCAACTTCTCCTTTACAGCAGTTTGTTCTCTGACATCTTTCCAAATCTTTTATGGCAGGAATTGGCAAACTATGGCTTATAGGCCAAATCTCGCCTGCCACCTGTTTTTGTAAATAAAATTTATTTGAACATAGTCATGTGCATTTGATTATGTATTGTCTGTGGCTGTTTTTGTGCTACAACCAGAGTGGAATAATTGGAACAGTCTGCAAAGCCTAGAACATTGACCAAACAAGTTTGCAGACTGGGCCTAGATCGACTAGTAAAACAATGGCCATATTGTCTTATATTTTTATGGTTTCTTTGCTGTTTTGAGTTTTTTTAAGTTCAGAGACCATTTGTTGTTTGTCTTTCTACTTCTGCCACTTAACGTTTGATCTGTGAGAAATTTAATAAATGTCAAGTGAATGTCCTGTAATAGAAACAGTAGATACGGTACTGAAGTATAATGATAATAGTGACAGTAACAACAGTAACACTGATAAACTGTTACGGCGTTTTACTGACATTGTCAGACCTTTAATAAAGTAGTGATTCGGGTTTGAAAGTTTAACTCTTAGAAACTTTGAGAGTGTTCGGAATAGAGTCTTTTAATTCTGATATATCAGAAATTTATGAACTAAGCACATATGTTCAAAGAATTAGTTAACTTTTAAAGAAAAGTCATTTAAGAAGTAAAAATGATAGAATTCAATATGCATAACGTATTACTAGCTAACTTAATTTCAACAAAAAATGAAATCATAAAATGGGTTTCAACTGCAGCAAGTAATGAGATGTATGTGAAATGGAATAAGAAGTTTCCTGTGCCTGCCACTGATCTATTTCTTATTAAATGGTGTTAGAATTTTTTAGTTATTCAGACTAAAAAACTTAATCATCTTAGCTTTTTCTTTTTTTTTTTAATAGAAGTTTTTGCCTTAGGGCACATGCATTCGCCAGAGACAGAGACAGTGAGAGGGAAAGTGAGAAACTACTCCCCAGGAGGGGATCGCCATGCTGTAATCTCTTCTCCTCCATTCTCCTCCAAGGATCATGGACATGCAAGCACATGTACCAAGCATGAGTTTCAAACCACCAGGTCAGGAACTTGAACCACTGTTGGCCGTGTGGAAATCCAGAGACGTAAACTTCTATGCCATCTGCTGGTCCCTCAACTTAGCTTTTTAATTTGTAATCACACCTTACGTTCTATTCCCTATGGCCCACAGTGTGAAATGCAAACCCTTATCTGGACCTACGTTTTTGATCATTTTAACCCTCGTCCTACCCCTTCTTCACCACCGACCTCCATTATCATTGTTTTCAGATATTTTTTATTCCAATGAAGCTAACATAGCAATTTTTCTTTTCTTGGAGTTTTCGTGTATGTATATTTGTTTCTCCATGTGCGGAATAGGCAACTGGACCTAAGCGTATATTGTTTTGTTTTGTTTTCCAGATGACAGAAGTCAAACTATACTTCCCTTAGTGAAATCATTTTGTGAAAAGTCTTTCAAAGCTGATGAATCAATTCTTATTTCTTTATCTTTTCATTTAGGAAAACTATGCCATGGACTTTATGGTATGCTATATCCTAAGAATTTCAAGATTATAGCTAATTTTTCCCTTTTCTCCCCCTACCTTAACCGCTAACCTTCAACTCTATGGTTGTGAAACTTGTTCTTTAATTGTGTACAGTCTTACTGATTCTTAGAATATTGACAGCATAATTTAGTCATACATTTAGTCATGACTCTTTCTCTAATAGGACCTATTTGAAAGAACAGTGACAAAGCATAGCCCTCTAAATTTCCGAATATGATACTACGTGTTGGTATGGGATAAAGACACTCAGGCAAATTGCATAATAAATAAATTTATTATTTGTTGAGTAATCTATATATTATGTGAGAGGTTTAGCTTAGTACATAGATAACGCCATAACTCTGAGAATTTTGAATGTATTACTCCTTAGCGTTCTTACAATGTGAAAATTAAGTATAACCATTTAGCAAAGTAACACATTTTCAGTATGTCAATTGTAGGCATTTAGTAGACCATTTAAAAAATGTAGTGGAAAATATAATGAATTTCTAATTCCCTGAGATAGTTAGCAAATGTGGAATCATTCCATTGATCAAAGATTTTGAATTTACTTTGGTAGCTTTCATATTCAATTTGTAAGCTCCTTCTCTACAGATACACAGACATCTTTTCTGAAAACAATTTTATAATATTTACCATAAATAAACAATTACATAGGTAGCCACGTAATTATTATATTATTTATAGTCTATACTATTATACATGCTGTAGAAGTTAATTCAGGCATAATTCCTATAATCTATAGTTCATATTATAAAATTAAAATTAATATATTATAAAATTAACATAAGGTGAAACAGTATGACTTGTTTGTAATAGTTATTTTCTCATTATTTTATTTATGAACTATCTTAACCATTTATTTAAATATTTAGTTCCAGTTATATTTTGATTATATGATTTTCTCCTTTTAAGTTTTGTTTTCAGTTGAAATATTGAGCAAAGATTTTGCGTTTGTTTAGGTATTTTTACTCCAGATCAACACTTGAGATTTTTGGAGTTTTATAAGAAACTTTGTACATTGGGTTTGCAACAAGAGAACGGACACAATGAAAACCAGATTCTACCCCAAATCCTAGAGCAGGAAAAGAAATATATTTCAGTACGGAAGAACTGTGCTTATAACTTTCCGGTAATAAATTATATATTTATATATGCTGAGCATTTCGATGATAAATTTAAAATATGTGAATAGGTAGCATTAAAAATACTGCCATTTTTGACACTTGCTGTTTAGCATTATGTCTGGCATATATAACATACAATAGGTACTGAGTAAAATTTGTAAAATTTATATTTTATATTTTTTGCTATGTGTAAATGCAGTTGGATCTTCTGAGTATGATTTCTAATTAAACTACAGTTCAGAAGACATGATTTCAGTTTAAGTGAAATGATTATAATATTAGGTATTGATGCATGTTTTTCTCTCCTTCCCATTCATCTTCTCCCTTCCACCTCCACCAGGCCATGATTGTTTTTGTTGATCCTAAAAACTTCCACATGGAACTCTATTCTACATTCTTCTGCCTTTGTCATGACCCTGAAGTACCAGTCAGATACACTATTGCTATTTGCTTTTATGAAGTAAGTCTGAAGAACCGATACCACCTTCCATGTGTTGTTAATTCTACTTAAGTATACTAGATGATTTTTTGATAATTTGTACACTTCTGTTTAGATATAAAATACAGACTCCCTTGAATGCTCTAGTCAGAAATCTTATTTTTAAATTCCTTTAATTCTCGTCTCTCTTTAGTATGTCTGCAGAATCCATTTCCATAAGTACATGGTATTCATTTAATCATTTATTAACCTATTCATTCTGCACTTTGCTTAAGTCAGGTATTGTGGTAGATATGGGTGTTGCTGATTTGGATGTAAAATCAGTTTCCATTTGCTTTATGGTATTTACATTTAGCTAATATTAACGCCTAAACTTAAGCATTTGGGAACAAAAGGGAAGTTGAGAGACAAGTTGTTTAAATTTCTTGTTTTTACTACAAATGGATTGCGTTTCATGAGCAGTTTTTAGATTAAGCTGTTGTAAATCTCCATGAAATAAGAATAAAAGTGAATCGAAACTTTTACGATGAATGTAATTAACTTATCAGTCCCTGAGGTTGAAATTGGGAGTGTTTCTTGGATGATCACAATAAACACATGTATGTGATGATCGCCATAAGCTAGCATAAGCTATAACTTTACTTCAAAACCGTCACCATTTTAAGTGGCATCATAAAATAGTTCCTTTCTTTATAAAAATTCTTGTTTTCAATGAGAATATTTTATCCCTTTCCTTGCAGTGTTCCTGCATCAATCCTTTGTTAGATTAACTGAAAATATACAGGATCTTCATAGCATCATTCTAAATGTTAAAATTCTTTTGACTCTTGGGTGGTACTTGTTCTTCTTTAAAGTACTGCTTTATCTGTTATGAATGAAAGATAGGTTCACTGTACAAAATCTAGAAAATAATTCCTTTAAATGATGTGATTATTTAAAATAATTTCAGTGTTGCATAATTATATCATCTTTGTAGCTATACCTTTAGAAATCTGCTTTTGGTGGAGGGGAGAATGCAGAGGGCACTAGATAGTTGGCACTTCCAGGATGTACTGAGTAGACCTGTAGGCTTGCTTACTGTGTGCATGTGTAGTTGTTAGATCAGTGATCTTAGCTGGTGTTGTACAGAATCAGAATCCAAGAATTATGAAATACTAGAGCTTCTATTTATGTTTATTTTGGTCTCATCCCTTTATTTTTTTTTAACTTATGTTTTATAATAGACATAACATAGCACCATAGAAATAAACACGCTGAAATATATAATGTATATGTATACAAAAATATTCCATGAATACTGGTGAGTTTAGAGATCGTTGGTTTGTTTGCTAAATGACTAGTTCTCATGTTCTTGCAATCATACCACAAAGGTAGGCTAAGAATGATGTTCAGCTTCATAAAATGAAGGGTTAATCTGGATTTGTTTTTTAGAATAATGGTAATACTGGTGGATTTAAATTTTCCTAACAGTGTTAATGCTAGATTCTGATAACCAGTTTACTATATTCTAACTTTATTCTTCTTTTTCAGAAAAGTATTTTGACACTATTTTCAACAAGTCAGAAACGACCTTTTAGAGCAAAGAACTTTAAAATACTTTTTTATCCAGGAATTTTTTCCCCCCAAAATAAAACTTTACTGAAGCCCAGTATGTGTGTGTTCTTTTTAAAAGGCAGTAGAAACTGGTGAATCTAGCATTGTGGGCCCTGTGTTTGTTTGGAGGGGAAACAAAACAAAACTCCTATGAGAGGAGCTGGATTTTTCTGGACTCTCTCAACTCCTTTTATGCTGATTAAAGTTTTTGGAGGGAAAAGAGAGTTGCCTTGCGTTTTTGGGAGTTTTTATTACCCCAGTGTCACTATAGGCCATCAGTGGACATTGCCCTCTCTTGGAAACTCTGAATTGGAAAAACACTCACATGCCTGGGATATCCTTTAAGACCCGGTTGGCTGCTGTGATTTTAAAATGTGAACTGGAGGTGTCCGGGGATTTCACATTGTGACGTGAAATTCAAGACTTCAGTGTAGTTCCTCCCACTTCTTCCCTGTCTTCCTATATCCATGCTCTCCAGCCTGTTAGGAACACACTAAAAAGCTGGTTATGTATGCAGTAACTTTTCTAAAAGTCTAATTTTATATTTACTGTAGCACAGTTTTATTTTAGAAGAAGCATCTAACAAGGGTATATTTTTAAATTATTATAACCTTTATACGTCTAGTAGTCTCAAATCTGAGAGACTTTATTGCTACATTTTAGGTGTCTAAACTTCTGAATTCTGGAGTATATTTAATACATAAAGAACTAATAACATTATTACAAGACGAATCACTGGAGGTAATATCTTTTTTACTCTTTGTTTTTTACTTCTTTTATGTGAAGTCTAAATACACCAATGCCTTCTTAGAAATTGTATGAACTCTTATCTTTGAAGCCCCAGAAACTTCAAATCAATGTATCATAGATTGGAAACTGAGAAGAGCTTTTATATGTATATTTATTTATTAAGGACAATTTAGAAAGCTCCAAAAAGTAGATAAAAAAGTAACTTTAATTCCATTCATTGTTGCTATTTTGTTACTTTATTTTTCTTTATAAATATTACACTTTTTTCTACCTAAAGATTTTTATTTCACACAATTGTAATCATATGTCACATTTCGTATCTTTTATTTTTTTCTTAGCATTATTTGGGGAGTATATACTTGCGAAGACCTTGAAACACTTTTATTTTGATGCTGTATTTAGTATATCCCATTCACTTAAATGACTCCAGCTTGCCAAGACCAGCTTATCAATATATAGATAACATTGAGTATATTAGCTGGTTTGAACTGTCTCTGAAAGTTAGAAGGTGATTTTAGAGCATGCTAGTTGTCTAGAGGCAGCTGTCTCATATTTAGACTAAACAATATCTAGAAGCAAGTGTACTAATCTCTTTTGAAAGGTAGATTGATCAAGGCAATTGATCATGTTTCTCAGACTTTCCAGAGTAAAAATATAGAAACTTTCAAGCTACTCTTTGGCAGGTAACAGTATTCTGTGTAAAAATTGACATGTGGAATTAGCTAATCTAGAACAAAGTAATTACTGTAAGAGTAATCAATATGTCTATTAAAAGGTACTAGATGCTCTTATAGATCATCTTCCAGAAATTTTGGAACTTATGTCTACTTGTGGAGAAAGCAGTATTCAAGAAAATAAGGTAAATCTATTTATCAAAAATTTTTCTCAGCTTTATTTAAACTACTTTGTGGGGTTGTTGTAAGGAATCAATCAAGAGAATGCAGAGAAAATATTTAAAATAGTGCTTCCCACATAGTAGGTGCTCATTAAATATCTATTAGAGTTTGAAGAGCTTGAATTTCTTCTGCAATTTTTATATTAATACTTCTTGTATTACCATAATTCTCATTTATCTTTGGAGCTTAATAATCATATTTGTAGTTTTCATTGATGTTAATAAAAATTTCAAGAATAGCAAATAGTGAGGACAAAAGGAATTAGAAGGTTAAGGCTTACTGACATTTTGAGGCTTAATACATATTAATTGAAAGAGTTGTTGCTATGGTAATCAGTCTGACAGGAAGAACGATTAATACTAGTCTGTATTTCAATATTTGATTTCTACTAACCGTACATTTTACTTATGAACTTCTTTAAAGTATTTGATTTCTCCAGATAATTATCTCCCTGTGAGAACTGAGATTCCTCTTAAACTCTGAAATGAGCAGGAATATTCCATTCTTCAATGGACTGTAAGAATGTGAAAGCGGCAGCTGATTTATATATATTGATCCTTGTTTGTTTGTTTGTTTCAGTTATCCTCTCTACCTGACTTGATTCCAGCACTCACAGCTGCTGAGCAGCGAGCTGCAGCCTCCTTGAAGTGGAGAACTCATGAGAAGCTACTACAGAAGTATGCCTGTCTGCCACATGTCATATCAAGTGATCAGATTTATTATCGTTTCTTACAAAGAATGTTCACAATCATGATGACAAATGTGAGTCCAGGACCTTTTGTCTAAATCTTTTGAACTCATGGTTGATTTGGGAACTACAGTGACATCAGTAATTTAAAATTCTGTAGCACAATGAAACAAAAAGCAAATGTATGGCAAAATGTTAATTGTTATATCCAGGTGATGGGTATGCAGTTCATTTGATAATTTCTTCGCCGTTTCGTACTTAAAAGTTTTGTTTTGTAATAAAACAGGGAAAAAGTGATTCGTTTACTGAAAACCTTCCTAAGAGAATGTAGCCTGGAGTCCAGTTCCAGAGCCCGTGTGTGGTGAATCCAGTCACCTGTCTGTTCAGCCTCAGTCTCCATTGCTTTCATACTGGCCTCCATGCTGTTCCTCACATGGCCAAACTTAACCTGTATCACACCTCTGCATTCACTGTTCTGTTTCTCTGGAGTGCCTGAGCTTCTGCCATTCACGTAGCGTCAGACTTACACACTCTGTTCAAGCTTCTGCACAAAGCGTTTTGATTCGAGGGCCTTGGTCCTGACCACTGTATCCACATAGCAGCCCACCAGCTCCATCGCTTTCTTTCCCTCAATGCTGATTTCTTGTACTTTTCATCCCTGACATACTATATATTTATGTGTTCATTTATCACAAGGTGTAGATCTTAATTGGATTCTCTATGAAATAAAACAACTGTGAAATATATTTGAGGGATAATTCATAAAAATTTATTATGAACTGGATATTAAATTATTTTAAAGAATAATTTTTTTAAGAGAGAGTATTGCTATAGGGTGTATGCACTTGCCAGAGAGATACAGACATACAGAAACAGAGAAATCATCCCCCCCCCCCCCCCCCAGAGGATGGTCATGCCACTGTCTCTTCTCCTCCATTTGTCTCTGGGATTTTGGGGACACACATATGCTTGATGTGAGTTTTAAGCTGCTGGGTCCAGGACTCTTAACTATAGTCGACTACATGGGAATCCAGTGACATAACCACTACTCCGTCCGCTGGTCCCAAATAGATTAATTTTTAAAAAATGTTCCCGTAGAATACAGATTCTATTCTCATAGAATAGAATCTCATATTCTCTTTTCTTCACTGTTGTATTCCTGGCACCCAGGAAGTGCTTGCTGTGTAGTAAGCACCCAATAAATTCTGTTGAATGAATGAACAAATGAATACTAAACCTAATATACCTGGTTGAGAGAGTTTTTTTCTAATACATGGCTTGAAACCAAACTCAGTAAAGATAAATGATTGATTTCACTTAGAATTAAGGTTCTGTACCATGGAGTGACAGAAATTTGAAGGACAAAATTGGTTGGAGTACTGGTAAGAGTGATTGACGTAGTGTCCTAAGTTTTGTCTGTATTATAGACCAGAGATCTCAATATTGAGGTTGAACAGCTAGATTGACCACTGTAACTAATCATTGGGTCTCTAAGTTTTTATTTTAGTAGTGGCACATTTTTAAGTGATGTTCCTGAAACATAAATTATGTCTGTAATATGCTGTATTAGCTGATTTGCCTGAGAGATTAACATTAAATTATGAAGACTCTTCCAGAAGAATATTAGCTTAGTCATTCAGTAGGCAATGACTACTCATCCTACTGTTAGTCAATAGAAAAATTGATTTGGTGGGACCAAATTATGTAGAATATGTATTAGACTAGTGTAATTCTATTTCTTATTTATTTTTTAAAGAATGTCCTACCTGTCCAAAAGGCAGCTTCACGAACTCTATGCATTTTTCTACGTTACAATCGTAAACAAGAACAAAGACATGAGGTCATTCAAAAATTAATCGAACGTAAGTAATCATCGTCATTTGGGGAAAAAAGCAAACTTAACTAGTTGGCCATATATACAACTTATATTATATATCATTTTGGCATGAGTAATTAGGCTAATGTTGGTAAATATCCGTGTATACTTTTATTTGCTTTTCATAGGTTAATTTTTGTTTGTTTTAGACATCTTTAGGCTCAGATTGGTGATGAATGAGAGTAATAATTACTCTGAGTCATCTTTTGTGAATGTCTACATTTCAGAAATTAAAATATGTACATTTATGTTGAAAGCCCAGTTTTTACCCTGATGAATTAGTATTTGGAACTAAGATGTAAATAGAGTATCTATGAATCTACTAATTTTCAGTTCTGTTTTCTTTTTCTTTTTTTTTTTTTTTTTTTTGCCAGAGGGCTCATGTGCCCTCCAAGGAGAAACAGAGACAGAGAGAGAGAGAGAGAGAAAGAGAGTGCGTGAGCGAGCACTACCTGATGGGGAACGGTCTTGTCTCAATGCCCTGTCCTGCATTTCTCCTTCCTTTCAGGGTTTGGGACATGCATGCGCCTTTGCGCAGTGTGCCTTTCAAGCTGCCAGGCCAGGACTCAAACTGTCCATTTGCCCACTTGGAATCTGCCACCCTTTACCAGTAGGCCCTGGGCTAGCCATTTATAGTCCTATTTTCTTTGCATTTTTTCCCCCTTAAATAATTATTTATTCAATTTTATTGATTTATTATTCTTACTTTTATTTTTAAATTTGCTATAGGGCACATGCACTCACTCACGAGAGAGAGAGAAAGAGAGGGAGGGAGGTGAAAAAGCAAGCTGCCAGATCTGAGACTTGAACCACAGTTGGCCATATAGAAGTCTAGTACCTTAAGCACCACACCACCTGCTGGCTCCTTATTTTCTATAGGAACAGAATTAGCAGAGTATGTTTTTCTCCCTCTGAGTAGAGTTGATAGTACATAGAAGTATACATCTAAAGAGCCTAGGTAGTTTATAATGTTTTAAGAAACTAAGTTAATTAACAAAAACAAACATACTTTTTCTTAAGAGCTAAAATAAAAGCAACAACCTTTAGTTAATGTATTAATTCTAGAAATAGTGGTACACATTTTTATATACTTAGTGAATTTGTTAACTATTGGACATTTACTTTTACCAGAATATCTTGATACTTTTATTAATATTTATTATCCACCATAGGCAAATACTGGGATTTTCTGGTTATTGGAGTTTACCATTGGATTGTCACTTTTCAAAATATTAGAGTACTCTTACCAAATTCCATTTAAGAAAAAGTATGCTTGGTGTATGTTAACCTTCCTTTTTGCACTCTATTTTAATTTTTAAATTGCCGACCCTCACATTTAGAATCAATTTTATTTTGAAAGAAGATTCTGGTTAATAATACTGTTTACATATGACTTTATCTACTTCAAAGTTTTGAGTTTTAAGGAAACAAGAGGAAGAAAAGAGTTAACTTGATTATTAAAATATTTTAGAATTAGATAGACCTGTATTTGTATTCTAGCTCTGAATATGCCAGCTATATTTCTTTGATGTCTCTGACTCTCAGTACCATTACCTTTTGGGAGGGATAAGTATGTACATCTCAGTTTATTAGTTTTTAAGGTTAAATGAGATAATGTGGCAGTTCGCACGTAGTGGATGACTGAGAAATAGTAGATATAGTCATTCAGTACTTAATAAATGCTTATGGGGGCAGCAGGTAGCGTGATAGGTAAGGTACCGGATCCTATGTGGCCAACTCGACGGTTCAAGTTCCTGACCTTGTGGCTTGAAGAACATGCCCCAGGCCCTGTACATGTGTGCCCTAAATCCTGAGAGGAGAATTGAGGGGCCATTCACTCTGGGGGTGGGGCTAATTTCTCACTTTCTCTTTCTCTCTCTGTCTTTGTTCTTTCTTCTACAAGTACACATGCCATATGGCAAAAATCTAAATAAATAAATAAATAAATAAATACTTGTTTGCTTATGGGATTGAATGCAATATTTAATAAAGCTTTTTGCTGGTTTTTGAGGTGTCAATAACTTTGAGGTCTATAAATCTCATATACCATATTTATATATTTTAATCTCTTATATTTGTTAAACAAATTATGGTTACAAGAAATGTGTTGTAGATTTTGTGTGTTTAACTTTGTCATATGTAATTTCATTTGAGAAAAATTAACTTATAATTTTTGTTGCTTTTAGAACTGGGCCAAGGAAAAAGTTATTGGAATAGACTTCGATTTTTGGATACTTGTGAATTTATTATAGAGATCTTTTCCAAATCATTTTTCTGTAAATATTTCTTTCTACCTGCTATTGAATTGACACATGATCCTGTAGCAAACGTGAGGTATGTTACTGTGCCAAGAAAAGATTCAAAATATTGTATTTCTTTTAGACCTACTACACTGAACATACTAGAATCTTTTTCTTAGTTAATTAAAAGCTCAAGCAGAGAATATATGCTGGGTTTGAAATTCTTAGTAGTCTTCATTAATGTATATGAATAGGATTTAGAAAATCTTTCAATGCTGTCTTGAATTTTGTCTTATTAGATTTAGATAATACTAGGTCAAAGCCAGATTGGCAAGCTCTGTTTCCATTTGAATACACATATAGGCATTAGGAGAAGGTCAAGTAGATATTATTAATCTATCTATCATTAAGACTAGTTTTAAAAAAGCAGCCTTGGTAATTCAAAGTTGGCTTAGTGAACATCTGTCTATTTTTAGGGGCCCAGTTATTTAGAGAAATAGAGTTTACTTTGAAGTCTTTGTCTTGTCTCTTATGTTCAACTGCCTTACACTTAAAAGTATAGTCAATATTAGTTGAATTTGATTAACTGGTAAATTAGATGGAACAGGCCTAAAAATGGCTTGCTTAGAATTTTTATTTATTTATTTATTTATTTATTTAGTTAGTTAGTTTTTAGAGTTTTTTTTGCACATGTGCTCACTGGAGAGAGAGACAGAGACAGTGAGAGGGAGAGGGAGAAGTCACCCTCCAGGGGAATGACCACTTCTCAATCCTTCCTACTTCATTCTCCTCCTGGGAAGCCACTGGGTCCGTGACACAAACCATGGTTAACCATGTGGAAGTCCAGCGATGTAATCACTATGCCATTTGCTGGTCACAGAGAAATTTTAAAAAGAATAAATATGCTTGGCCTTTTCTCTCCCCAAATAAGTGTATTATTTTCTTCTTTAAAATCATGGTAAATATACATAACATAAATTTTATCATTTAAAATTTGTATGTTGTTTAGTGGCATTAAGTAAGTGCATATTCTTTCTTATGAGCTGTTTGTATATTTGATAATAGAATGAAAAGAATTTTTAAATTTAAGCCATTAGATTTCTGTGTTTTAAGCTCTATATCCCTGTTCCAAATATGAATTCAGATCCATAGAAAAGAGAGATACTGAAGAACTTGTTGGAAATTCTGCTCCTCCTAAGCAGCTAATAGGTCTGACCATATTGTTAACATTTTAAAAACTGAAGATATGATTCCAAAAAAGCAGCTTCCAATATGATGAATGATCATTTAGCAAGCAATTGACAAAAATAATTTACAAAGCTTGAGCCAACTGTGGCATGGCGGTTAAGGTGCTGTACTCCTGCAGGATCGACTGTGGTTTGAGTCCTGGATCTGGTGGCTTGAAAATCATGCCAGGCATGCGTGTGTGCGTGTGTGCATATGTGTGTGTGTCCAAAACCCCAAGAGAAGAATGGAAGGAATTGTAGCATGGCCATCCCCCAGGGGTTGATTTATCACTTTCCTCTCTATAACTCTCTCTCTTCCTCTGAGAGTGCGTGTGCCCCATGGTAAAAGAAAAAAAAAAAAAACTGAAAGGAAATGAAACTATCTGTATTCTGGTAAATGTGACTAATAGCATAGCACTGACTCTAAAAGGAAGCAATCTGCTACCTGAAAACTAAACACAGATTAATTGAGTATCAGTCCATGAATGTTGGCGGTTCATGGGATTATCATGTAGCAGTTCACCTTGGTTCCTGCTCTCCAGGCTGGACAGTTGACAGCCAAACAAACGGTTCCAGAACCACCATGCACTCAGTGGCGTGTAGGTACAGAAGCCTTTCCCCGATGCTATAGCAAACACAGTGGAAGCCAGCACAGGCAGAGGTGGCGGAATCATGTAGAATAGGAGGAGGGTTTTTGGAGCCACACTGCCTGAAGTCCCAGTTTTCCCATCTGTGTTTCTCTGGGCAGGTTACAAAACTTCTCTATGTCTTGATCTCCTGACGGATGTACCTGATTCATAGAGTGTTCTGAGGAATAACCATCTGATATAACTACATAAAGAATTTATTGTACCTGAAAGGCCTAGTCCCTGACCTCCAGAATTTTATAATCTTGTGACTCAGGAGTCCCTTAGAAATGGCGTCACTACCATAACTTATGTAGCTTCTGCTGAATATATATTTCCTGGACATGCCTTAGGTTATAAAGAAGGAAGTATGTATAGACTATTGTTTTTTGAGTGAATACTTAAAATTTTAAATCAGTCTTAGACACTCTCAAGGCCGGAAAAAGACTATTGGTATTCAGGGAAGCCTTCTCCCCAGCTGCCAGAAATGAAATAATTTCTCTTTGGAGAAAATGGGACTTCCTAATTAGAGAAATCATTACCAGGCTTAGCAGTATCTGTGATGAGCACTGAATGAGACTGAGACAATTATTGCTATTTACGGTACAAAAATTCTAGAGAAGGTTGAATAAAAGGCAAATTATCCATTTTTAGTTGAATAAAAAGCAAATTTTGTTTTATATGAAAAATGTTCAACTGAAAGTTCAGCTGAGAAAGCATCCTAGAAACTCTAGAATGGGATTTGGGATTAGCTGTCTCCAGGTTTGCAACAGAAAAAAATATATTATCTGCTTTATCTTTTTTTTTTTGGTTGAGTATAAAGCAAATCTTATATGAAAAATCTATCACTGAAGGTTCAGCTGAGAAAGCATCCTGGAAGCTCTAAAATGGGATTTGGAATTGTGCTATCTCAAAGTTTGCAGTAGAAATAAAAAATAGTAATCTGTAGAGCACTCAGAGGACTGAATAGGGTAACCACAGAAGAGAAAACACCTAGTGTCCTTCTACAACCAGCCCTGGCAAGGAGGCAGAGTCTTAGCTAGCAAAACAGAGCATCTCCTCGGAAATGCCTCCTTGGCAAGGCTTTCTTCATTTCCTAGACTTCCTTGTACCCTCTGGCATCTTCATCCTTCTCGTTTCTTCCTTATCAACACAATCTAAACTGTGGTGGCACCTCAGGCTGCATCATTTCATCTCTTTTCCTCTTTGGCTACACTTAACTCCTATAGTAATCTCTCCAGTCTTATGGCTTCCATGTCATCTACATGCTGAGGAGTCCTGACTGCTTCCCCAGCATGGACGTCTACCATGGACAACAGATGCATTGAGCCAACTGCCCACTTAACATTTCCATTATACATCTAATAGACACCTTGGGCATCGTCCAGAATGAAATTCTGATCTTCCTTACCCACAATTGCTCCTTCTGTAGTCTTCTCCATCTCAGTAAATAACTGTTTTATCTTCCCACTTGCTTGGGTCAAAATATTAATGCCGTTCTCTCTTCCACTCTACCTCCAATCCCTCAGCACATCCTGTTGCTTACAAAAATATATTCAGAATCCAGATACTTGGCACTACCTCTGCTTCAACCCCTCTGGTTGAGTCTACCATTATTTCTTGTCTGAATTAGTGCAAGGGCCTCCCCTATTGCTTCTTTTCTGCCTTTTACCATCTATGGTCTAATCTCAGCACAGTACTCAGATTATACTTTTAAAACTTTGTATTGTATCATTTTCACATTTCTGCTTGAACCCTCCAGTGGCTTTTAATCACACTCAGATAAAAGCAGTCTCCTTAACTGCCCCACAAAAACCTGCATGGGCTGGTTTCTTGTTAGCACACTGAGGGTTCCTGCTATTCCAGTGGGTAGTTACAATGACCACTTTGCCCATTTGTGGAAACATCCTAGGGGAGCTCTCTCTATCTCTTTCTTGTGCTGGTTTCCAGATATACACATGGCTCATTCTTGAATTTTCTTTATTTAGGTCTTTGATTAAATGTCATCTTTTTACTAAAATCTTCACTGACACCCTCTCTGACTATTCACTTTAAAATACATTAATCCTCTTCTTCTTTTTTATTATTATTACTTTTTAAATGTTAATTTATCTTATACATTTAATCACAGCATATTACTTAGCTTGTAAAGTGAATTTTTCACAACATGAATACACTTCACACCAATCCAGTTGAGGATACCCTACACATTATCAACAGACAATAATCCATTTCTGTGCCCTATAAATATCTTACCTCTCTCTTTTTCTTAATTTCTTTCCTCACAGTCTTCCCCTTCTCCCACCCTCTTTCCACACTGTCTCAAGTATCCATAACCATTTTCCATGCTTCTGTATCCTCTAATCATTCCATTTCCACCATAGAGTGTGGACAGGCAGTATAAAGTAGAGACATATGATGTCTCTTTTTCATAGCTTGGCTTTCTTCATTCAGCAGTAAATCTTCCTTATTTGTCCACTTTCTGTCAAATGCCAGGGTCTTGTTTTTATTTTTTTTTTAATGGCTGAATAGTATTCCATACAGTATATGTTCCACACTTTTTCAATTCACTCATCTGTTCACGGACATTTGGGTCTTTTCCATGTCTTAGCAATTGTGAATAATGCTGCAATAAACATAGATATGCAAGCACTTTTCCAACTGAGCATTCTCCTATCCTTTGGGTAGATACTTAGGAAAGGAATTGCTGAATCATATGGTAGTTCTATTTGTAGGTCTCTGGGGAACCTACTTATTGCTCTCCACAGTGGCTGGACCAATTTACATTCCCACCAACAGTGAAGGAGAGTTCCCTTTTTACCACAGCCCCGCCAGCACTTACCATTTTCTGTTTTCTTAGTCTTTGCCATTCTGACTGGGGTTGGTGCTATCTCATTGTTTTTTTTTTGTTGTTGTTGTTTTTTTTTTTTTTTTTTTTTTTTTTTTTTTTTTTTTTTTTTTTTTTTGGTTTTGATCTGCATCTCCCTTAGAATGAGGAATGTTGAGCATTTTCTCATGTGCTTTTTGTCTGTTTGTACGTCTTCCTTAGAGAGTTGTTTGTTCTGTTCAGCTCATTTTTCCCATCTTTAAATTGAATTGATATTTTTTTTCCAGGAAAATGCTTGAGTTCCCTGTGTATTCTGGTTATCAGTACTTTAGCTAAGACATAGTTTACAAAAATATTCTCCCATTCCAAGGGTTGTTGATTCACACTAATTACTGTGCAGAATTTTCTTAATCGGATGTAATCCCACTTATCTATTTTTGGGATTATTATGTGTGGGGGGTCTTATTTAAGAAGTTTTTGCCTACCGCGATGTCTCCCAGTTTCCCCAGTGTTTTCCACTAGTAGTTTTATAGTTTGAGGTCTTAGGTTTAGCTCTTTGATCTACTTTGAGTTGATTTTTGTTAATGGTGAGAGGTTCATTTTCCTGCAGGTAGATACACAGTTTTCCCAGCATCGTTTGCTAAAGAGGTTTTTCTTTTCCCACTGGATTGACTGGTACACTTTGTAAAAAAAATCAGTTGTCTGTATGTTTTGGGGTTTATTTCTGGGTTCCCTATTCTATTCTATTGGTCCACCTATCTGTTTCTGTGCCAATACCATGTTGTTTTGATTATCACAGCTTTGTAATGTATTTTGGGGTCAGAGAGTGAGATACCTCCTACTCCACTCTTTTTGCAAAGGACTGCTTTGGCAATACGGGGTCTTTTATGATTCCAGAAAAATTCTATGATTGTCTTTACTAAATCTGTGAACAATGTCTCTGGTCATTTTATTGGGATTGCATTAAATCTGTAGGTTACCTTGGGTAAAATTGCCATTTTGATTATATTAATTCTTCCAACTCAGCAACATGTGATGTCCTTCCACTTTTTTGTGTCATTTTCAATTTCTTTTTTAGATTTTCATAGTTTCCCTTGTATAAGTCTGACTTCTTTGGTTAGCTTTATTTCTAGGTATCGTCTACTTTTTGTGGCTATGGTAAATGGGACTACTTTCTTCAGTTCTACCTGTCTGCTTGTTGTTAGTATATAAAAATGCTATAGATATTTGTTGCTTTTGTGTCCTACCTCTTTACTGTATTCATTTATTACTTCCAGGAGTTTTATCATGGATACCCTTGGGGTCTTCTATGTATACAGTCATGTCATCTGCAAGAAGAGATAATTTCATCTTTTCTTTCCCTATATGAATGCCTTTCATATTATTTCCTCTTCTTATTATCTTGGCTAGGACTTCCAGCACCATACTGAAAAGGAGTAGAGAAAATGGGTAGCCTTGTCTTGTACCAGTTTTTAATAGAACAGCTTTCAGCTTTTTCTCATTCAGTATGATGTTAGGTATGGGTTTTTCATAGATGGCTTTTATTGTGTTAAGAAATGTCCCTCTATGCTGATTTTGCTGAGAGTCTTCATCATGAAGGTATGTTGTATTTTGTCTAATGCTTTTTCTGCATTGATTGATATAATCATATGATGGTTATCTTTCTGTTATATGTATTACATTTGTGACTTTGCATGTGTTAAACCGCCTTGCATCCCTGGAATAAAGCCTACCTGGTCATGATGTATAACCTTTTTTTTTATATGTTGTTGGATATGATTTGCTAGTATCTCGTTGAAGATTTTTGCATCTAGGGGACCAGCAGTTAGCATAACGGCTATGTCGCTGGACTCCCATGTAGTCGACCACGGTTCATGTCCCAGACCTGGTGGCTTAAAACTCACGCCGGGCGCGTGTGCGTGCGTGCCCGCCCAAGATCCCGAGAGGAGAACGGAGGAGAAGGGATTGCGGCGTGGCCATCCCCTCTGGGGAGTGATTTCTCGCTTTCTGTCTCTCTGTCTCTCTGTATCTGTCTGTCTGGCGAGCGCACACGCCCTACAGCAAAAACCTCTCCAAAAAAAAAAAAAAAGACTTTTGCATCTATATTCATGAGAGATATATGGTGTGTAGTTTTCCTTCCTTGTCGTGTCCTTGTCTATTTTAGGGATGAGGGTGATAGAGGCTTCATAAAATGAATTTGAGAGGGTTCCTTTCTTTTGGATCTTTAAAAATAACTTGTGTAGAATAGGGATTAACTCTTCTTTTTTTATTTTTATTTTTTAAATTTTTTTAATTTTTTAATTTTTTAAATTTATTTTTAAATTTTATTTATTTATTTTTTGTATATACTTTCAATCATATTGTTTGGCTTACAATGAGACCATTTCGATATGTGAACATTTCTCTCCAGACCTGTTGATCAAAATATCTTCAACAGACTTCTTTAAAAGTTTTGTAGAATTCAGAAGTGAAGCCATCAAGACCTGGGCTTTTCTTTGTTGTGAGACTATTTATTGCTAATTCAATCTCATTGCTTGTTATGGGTCTATTCAAGCTTTTTATGTCCTCCTGGTTCAATCGTGGTAGATTATATGTGTCCAGGAATTTGTCCATCTCATCCAGGTTTTCTTGTTTGTTGACATATAGTCACTTACATTCCTCTAACGATGTTTTGTATTTCTATTGTGTCTATTGTAATATTGAGTGTTTCATTGTGAATTTGATTTATCTGGTTCTTTTCTCTCTTTTTCTTAATTATCCTAGCTAATGGTGTGTCAATCTTGTTTATCTTTCCAAAGAACTAGCTTCTGCTTTCATTTATTTTCTGTATAGTTTATTTATTTTCTATTCATTTATTTCTGCTTGAATTTATATTCTATTATTTCTTTTCTCCTGACATTTTTTTGTATTTTTTTTTCCTTAGTTCTCTGAGGCATGATGTTAGGTTGTCCATTTGCCATCTTTCCCATCTTTTTCCTGTGCGAACTAATTCTATGAACTTTCCTCTTATAACTACTTCTGTGGTGTCCTATAGATTATGGAAACTTTTCATTATCATTGGCTTTCGTGAATCATTTGATTTCAGTAAATTAACTTTTTAATTTCTTCAGTAAATTAACCACTTAATTTCGACAGTAAATTAACTAATTTCTTTAGTAGTTATGAAGTCATTAAGGAGTAGGTTATTATTTAGTTTCCATATGATTGTGTATTTTTGTGGGTTCTTTTAAAAGATAATATCAAGTTTAATACCATCAGAGAAGATGGTAGATATAGTTTCTATGCCTTTGAATCTGTAAAGGCTTGTTTTCTGCCCTACCAGTGTGGTCAGTCTTAAAAAAGTTCCATATGGGAGTGAGAAGAATGTATATTTTGTGATTTGGGGGTGAAATATTCTATAGGTGTCTGTCAAGTCCATTTGATTTATGGCATCATTTAGATCCTGTAACTTATTTTTGTCTAGATGATTGGTCCAAAGGAGATAGTGTGGTGTTGAGTTTCCCAACAATTAGTGTGTTGCAATCTATCTCTCCTTTTTGATCTAGCAGTCTTTTCTTCACATATTTGGTTGCTCCTGAGTTGGGCGTATAGGTATTTATAAGTGTTATATCTTCCTGATGAATTAGTTACTTTATTACTATATAATGCCCTTCTTTGTCTTTTCTTACAGTTTTTGTCTTCTTAAAACCTATTTTGTATGAAATCAATATTGCAATTCCAGCTCTTTTTATTTTTATTCTTTAATATATTTTTAATTTCAATTTCCTTTATACATTCAATTGCATATGTCACTTAGCTCACAAAATGAATGTTCCAACATGTATACATTTCTCACTAGCCCAGTTGAGAATACTATTCACATTATCTTCAACAGATAACAGCCCATTTCTTTGTCTCATAAAATGCCTTGTCTCTCTTTTTTCTGTTTGCATAAAATACCTTTTTCCAGCCCTTCACTTTTAGTCTATGTTTGTCTTTATCCATGAGGCGCATTTCTTATAGGCAACAGGTAGAGGGTTTCTGTTTTTTAAATCTATTCAGCAAATCTTTGTCCCTTGATTGGAGAATTTAACCTATTAGTATCAATGTTATTATTGATATTTCCAGACTTGCCCTTCCATTAAGTTGGCTATTTTCTTGGTTGTTTTTTGCTCTTATTTCTATCTCTTTAGTTTTCCTGGTATAGCACTCCCCTCAGCATTTCTTGAAGAGCTGGTCTGCTCTTGGTAAATTCTTTCAGTTTTTGTTTATTTGAGAATTTTTTTTATCTTCCCATTTGAAGGATAATCTTGCCAGGTATAGTAATCTGGGTTGGAATTGTTTCTCTATGTATGTTAAGACACCTTTAATATATCTTTCCATTCTTTCCTTGCTTGTATTGTTTCCAGTGAGAGGTCTGATGTTAGCCTGATGAGATAACCTTTGTAAGTAACTTGACCCTCTTCTCTTGCCAGTTTTAGTATCTTGTCTTTATCTGTGGTTTTGGCCAGTCTGGCTATGATGTGCCATGGAGAAGATCTTCTTGGGTTGATTCTATTTGGGTCCCTTATATTTCTTGGGTCTGAATGTTTGAGTATTTCTCTAGACCTGGAAAGTTTTCTTCTAGGATTTCATAGAACAGATTATCAATGCCCTTATTAGTTTCTTCACCTCTGGGATAACAATTATTCGGATGTTTGGATGTCTAATGGAATCTAGTATTTCTTGTATATTGCCCTCATTTTATTTTATTTTGGTTAGTTTTTCAACCTTTTTGGTGATTTTTTTGCATGGTACTTTCTCAAAGATAGATCACATGATAGGGCACAAAACCAGCCTTTTCAGATTCAAAGGTACAGAAACCATATCCAGCATCTTCTCTGACCATCTAGGTCAGAGGTTTTGTCTCTATATCTGAGATTTAATCTTCTGCATGATCTAATCTAGTTTTAATACTTTCAAGGAATGTTTTGGATTCTTTCATTGCAAACTTCATCTCTAATAGTTCTATTTGATTCTTTTTTATGGTGTCTATTCTTTCCAATTGTGGGAGGACTTCCTTTTCTCCTGGAGCTCATTGTCTTTTTTCTCTTGCATCTTTTGGAGTTCATGGTCTATTTCCGCTTGTATTTCATTAGTTTGATCACTATGAATATTCTGAATTCTTTATTTGACATTTCCCTGGGTTCCATTGTACTGTCTGCAGATGATGAGGAATTGTTCTTTTCCCTTGGGGAAGAGATTTTTTTTGGTTTCTCATATTTCTTGTGCCTCTGGGGTTGTTTCCGGTCATCTGATGGATTATATGTTTCTTCCTAACTTCTGTAGTATTGTCACTGGAACTGGGTATTCCACTGGCTTCCCATTTTCTTGAGAGCAGTTTCCATCTGGGGCTAAGGGGCAGGGTTTCAGCAGAGGGAGAAAGTAGGGGTCAAACACGGGCTTCAGGAAACCGTGAAGTTGAAAGTATTCTTGAGTGGGCAAAAGGCAGCTAGAGGTCTAAGGCAGTTTCCTGGAAGGGATAGGGAGACAGTGGAGTTCCCAAGGCAATCTCTGGCCTCAGTTCTCACTGTCTTCAATGGCAGCCATCTAGCAGGAGCAAGGAAAGATGGTGGGGGAAGGAGCTGGAACTGGGAGGGCTCTGTGCACCTGGAAACGGTGGAGACGGTGGAGTTCCTGAGGTCAACAGTCCTCTTCTGATTCTCCCTTGTCTTTTTTTAAAATTTTCTGCATAGAACTTATCACTATCTGACAAACATTTATGTGCTTATTCTCTCTTCCCTACCCTATACTAGAATGTAAGTTGAAAACAGAGAATCACACTGTTTTTTTTTTTCCACTGTTGTATTCAGCACCTGCAGTAATGAATGCTTGACATGTAATAGGCACTCCATAAATATTTGTGGTATGAATAAATAAATGAACTCATAGGCTAAAACTTGTGGGGTGTTTTTGTTTGTTTTATGTTACTTACATTCTTAGTTATAAAATTCACTCAAAAGCAAATGCTCTTATTATAGAATGAAACTTTGTTACTTACTGCCCAAAGTGAAATCTACTCTGAAGATTCCTGCAGATAAGCATCTACTTCAGCAGTTAGAAATGTGTGTGAGAAAACTCCTGTGTCAAGAAAAAGATAAAGATGTTCTGGCTATTGTAAAAAGAGTAAGTATCATTCTTGCGATGTTGTAGTTCTTGCATTAAGATAATGTCAATTGGGGCCAGCAGATGGCATAGTGGTTTCATAGTCTCCGGACTCCCACACGGCTGACGCAGTTCAAGTCCCAGACCTGGTGGCTTCAAACTCACGCCAGGTGTGTGTGTGTGTGTGTGTGTGTGTGTGCAAACGCACACCCAAGGTCCCAGGAGGAGAATGGGAGGGATTGCAGCATGACCATCTTCCCCTGGGAGGGTGATTTCTCATTTTCCCTCTCACTGTCTCCGTCCCTCTCTCTCTCTGGCGAGCACACGTGTTGTAAGACAAAAACCTTTACTGAAAAAGACAATGTCCATCATAGCTTCACAAAATAGTTTGATAGGATAGCAATATGTTCAAATATTTATATCCTTTCTAGGGTAGTAAGAATTATTGAAGGACTTGGTCAATGTAAATTTCCTTTTAAAGTGCAGTTAGATATTAAACTTTTATTAGTAGTAATATAAGCTCTGTAAGGGAAAGCTTTGCATATTAGGTAGCCTTGTAAACACTGTTTAATTAATAATGACTAGTTCATTTGCCAACCTTTATTTATAAGTGATTACAATCCAGTAAAATTTGTTGGTAAAATTGGGAAAGTCATTTTAATGGAAATTTAGCTTTGGAAATGTCTTAAGAGGTAATTCAGTCATGTGTTTGACTTTAGTAAAGCTCTAGACCTAGAAATAATGAGTTTGTAGAAGATCACATTAGTAAGGCAGAGCCAAGACTAGAATAGAGATGCTCACCTACCCCTGAGTGCATTCCTTTTTAAATGATGTAATAGTGTATCTTTTTTGTTTCGTTTTGTTTTAGCATGGGATCTTATTACTTTGATTGTTTGAGAATGTTGGAAAACAAACAGTAAAAATTTGGGTTAGGGAGTCCAAACCTTAAAATACTTTATAGTCTTCAAAAACTCTTTATACTAAATATATTACTAATATTTTCATAAGATCAGGTCAAATTAAAGTGGTTACTTTAATCTGAATGTGAACTTGACACATAGGTTTTGAGCATTTATTTGTAGTGAAAGAACTTAATTTTTTTTTTAATATTATAAGTGAATTAGTATCACTGGTGAGAAAAGAGAATGCTTTGGTTTTCTTTTCTAGGAATCCTTGCCAAATGTCACATGAAGACCTGTGACTTAGTATTAATTAGTATGATTTTATTTTTACAGAAATAGGAATTCCCCTTTTATCAACTGAAATCACCAGAAATGCCCAGAGTTGGACATGGGTCTAAATCTAAACACGTACACGCACGCACATGTACGCGCGTGCACGCACACACCTCTCTTTGTTTTTTTTCCAGATATTTCTGTCCTTACTATTTAAGTACAGAAGTTTAAGCAAATGTGTTAAGTTCCCAAAGTAATAAACATGAGTTAGAGTTAATTCTTTTTAAAAGAATTGATTAATTCAATAAATTATCCAAGTTAACTCCATAAGTAATTATAACAGTGATATAATTAAATTAATAGATTACTCAGCTACAATGGATTATTTTGGCACATAGCTCTTATTTTAAGTACATTTTATATAATAAAGTCAATATGTCTCATGACAATATAATATTTATCAAACCTGAGGTGTTAGTATGGAAACCTCAGAAGAAGTTGCACAGTGCTTTAGGATCAAAATGGAGTAGTTCACTCTAATTATTTTTAAAATATGGGAATTAATCTTATTTTTAAAGGTGATAGTTCATGGGATAAATTATTATTTTTTTCATAAATTTAGTATAAAAATAAAGCTTTAAATAAACTTTGTTTGCAATATATAACTTTAGCACACGAATATATAAATGTGCTTTATTTTGGCCATTAGAGTTACTCTAGAATAAGTTTTAGAAGTACTGTCCTTTATCAGAGACAGAGACCTGGATTAGATTGACCACTGTTTAGTAGGAATAAGTTGTTTCCAACTAGTGTATTCTGAAAGACAATTACTAATTTGAGAGAATACTTTTAGAGCAGTCTTCTATTGGTTAGTGTTCATAATAATAAAAAAAAAGTCTATGGAAGGGAATGAAAGACTTTAAGCCCAGTGATAGCTTACGTCATATACATTTAGCCAAAAGTACATTTTAAAAATTCAAAACTGTTTCTGAAAATTCAGAAAAGATTGGCACTGGGATTAGAAATTGGTTAAATGGCATGCATTTAAAGTATGCCTCTAGACTCATTCTTTTTAGGGTTAAAATTTTTAAAAGTTGAAGTGGATCTTGACATTAATGTGTAGACATTGATCATAAATTCAGAATTGGGCAGAAGTTCAGAATTTTCTGATTTGGACTTCCACAGAGTGCAGAAGGCTTATTTTTTGAAACCTCCTCTGGAACAACAGTCTCTGAGAAACGAATGTTTGATTTAATTTCATTACTGTTGAATAACTTTAAAAACTTTCTTTATAGACTGTATTAGAGTTGGACAGAATGGAAATGTCTATGGATGCTGTAAGTATACTCTTTCCCTTATCTTGAAGAAAATGTAAGATTGGCAGAAATTCATCACAAATGTTTCATGATTTCATTTTAAACAGTTTCAGAAAAAGTTTTATGAAAAAGATTTGTTAGATCAAGAGAAAGAAAGAGAAGAACTACTTCTTTTGGAAATGGTATGTAGTTTTCACACACTCACACACATACACTATTTTCTGACCAGTATGAACTGTGCTTTGTTATTAATCTTAAAAAATAATTTCTTTCAATTTTATACCACTTTTCTTGTCTTCCTAAATGACCATGGAAGAGTATAGATTTTCTGGATTTTTTTTTTTTTTTTTTTTTAATGAACTGGAAGGAAAAGTGTAAAACCAAGAAAAAAGTTTTTTTTTTAAATTGAAGTCTAATTAACTTACAATTTAACACATATATTTAAATGTACAATTTATTGATACAGACATAACTGTGAAAACATCACTACAATCAAAATGCCAAACAAACATTTCCATTCCCCCAGAAATTTTCTCATACGCCTTCATAATCTCTTGGGCCGTCAGAAAAGTCATGATGCATTTTTGCATAGGAAAACAAAAAAATACATCATGACTTTTCCGACGACCAGTATATCTTCTTCTACTCCAGTCTCCAGCAACCACCAATCTAGTTTCTGTTACTATAGATTAGTTTGCATTTTCTAGAATTAATATAAATTGAATCATGTATTAGATACTCATTTTTGGGGTCGTATTATTCTATTAGCATAATTATTTTGAGATTCATCCATATTATTGTGTCAAAAGGTAATTCCTTTTATTTCTTAGTAATGTTCCATATTATGAATATACCACAGTTTATTTTTTTTTACCTTTTAATGGACATTTGGGTTACTTTTAGTTTGAAAATATACATAAAGTTGCTATGACCATTAGTGAAGAAATCTTTGAGTCTGATCTTGGAGTTACCAGACAAAGACTTTATGAAAAATATTATTAATATGATCAAGATAATAGAGGAAAAGATGGAGAAAAATAAATAATTCTGTTAAGCATTGCTGATGATAGTTTTCAGTTTTATGTGCTTTATTTTCAGTTCTAAAATTTCCATTTGGCTCTTTTTTGTATAGTTTAATTGTACCTTGTCAATTTTTTCCATCTTTTTATTTTATACTTGACTGTTCTCTGCTTGTTGAGTATAGAGTGTTTTATATGCATGTCAGTTATGCCGAGTTCATTCAAACTTTGCTATTCATTGACTTACTTGCCTACTTGTTCTGTTAGGCTAAGGGACTCCTGAGTTTGGTAATGTTTTATTTCTTGATTTTGGAACTGGTTATACGGGTGTGTTTACTTTAGGAAAATTTATTGAGCCGTGTACTTAAAACTGTGTACGTTCTTTATGTATTCTTTACTTCAATAAAACATTTAAAAATTGCTAAGAGACTGTTCATTTCCTTTTCTTTCAATCTTTTTAAAGAAAAAGATTATTTTTCCATTTACTTATCAGATGTTGAAATGACCAATAGAAACAAATATTTTACTAATGAGAATAGGTCAATACCTTCTGGAAAAGTCAAGGTTTATTACAACAGTGATATCAAACTCATTGTTTTAGTTTGACAAACCCTCTCAAGGGTACAATTCTGTAGATGGTAAATGAGTGCAAATAAAAAAGAATCATGAACTTGCTAGACACTAATATAGAAAAAAAAACTTATTTTAGGCATTTTTATGAACTATATTTGTGTATTTTGTGTAGTTCACAAAGCTTAATTTTTCATCAGAACAATGTCCTAAATCTATTTAAGCTGTACCTTTAATGCTAAGATACTGTTTTAATGACAGGAACAACTAGAGAAAGAGAAGCAGCAGACAGATGGAAGGCCTATGAGTGAAAAAATCTTTGAAAAGAAACGTGAGTAGTTTTCCTATGGCTTCATCACTTAGTTACATAATATTGCATCCTGATATTCTGAAAGACCATGCTGGGTTTTTAATTTGACATGTGAATTGGTTTACTTCCTTTAATTCCTTAAAACTTTTTTTCAAATATTGACTGGTGAGTATGGTATAGATAGCAGGAATACAGGAGCAAGTGAGAGGGCCAAGAGTGAAAGGTTCAGGGGGCCAGCAGGTGGCACAGTGGTTAGGGTGCTGGATTCCTGCATGGCTGACCATGGTCAGAGTTCTGGACCCAGTAACTTGAATATCACACCAGGCATGTGGCTATTCCCTCTTAGGAGAGTGATTTTTCACTTTTCTGCTCTCTGTCTCCTCCTGTCTCTCTTTGGTGAGTGCATGTGCCCTATGGAAGAAAAAATTTAAAAAGAATAAAAGGTTTGGATCCTTTAAGGGGAAAGCTTGATGTTTGTAACAACTGTAAGATTGTGATATTGATCACTAAGTAGCAAAGAATGAAATATTTAAACATACAAAGTAAGAATATTTGGAAAAGAGTGTTGCTTAGATAGAGATAATTCATATTCTTTTTGTTCTTGTATATTTATGGAGATTAATAAGGACTCAGAAAAGTATAGAAGTTAAAACAGAGTTTATTTTAGGTAGAGACACTAAGACACCGACGCAAAGTCTGCCCAAAAACATTCCCATTTCTGCGCCTGGACCCTCTACTGCCACTCCGTCAACAAGTAGGAAATAATTTCATTTTATGTTTCTATTATAACAATATTATCATTTTATACAAATTAATTGCAAGTAAAGTCACTATGTTAGATGAGCTGTATTCTTCTAAAGCACTTTTTACCTTTTATCAGCAGTTGTTTAGGTAGTTCTTACTGGGTATTCTGGGTAAGAGGTACCCTGGTCAGTTCAATAAGGGAAGAAAGCTAGCCCGCCTGTGTTGTACTGAAAATGGTAGCAGTTGGGAAGGGACAAGGGAGTTCGAGCAGTTAAGGGTAAAATGAAGGATTGATGTCACAGGGAGGTGTGGTATTGTCTGTTGAGGATGTTTTTGGGAGAGATGTTCACCTGTTGAAATATCCATTTTGTAAGGCAAATAATAATGTGATTGAATGTATAAAAGAAAATGAAATGAAAAATAAATAAATTAATAAAAAAAGAACAATTGCACTTTTTGTTTGTTTATTACTCTAGGCAAAGAAATCAAGAAGTCCAAATTGATTCGAAGTCAGTCTTTCAATAATCAAGCTTTTCATGCAAAATATAGCAACTTAGAGAAGTGTGCTAGGTATGATCGGTCACCTATTCACTTTTTAACATTTTTGTCTTACAGTCTTTACATCTTTACTTGTGTGAAATCTCTGCATTATAAAAATCAAGATTAATTTTGAGTTTTTTTAATAGGCTAATACTTGGTCAGTTTTCTTCTGTAAACATTGTTTTACTTTTTAAAAAAGTTAACCAAGTTGCATAAAAATAGATATACTGGCATTCTAGGAAGAATACTGCCATGGCACTATGTAATAACATCATGAAATCCATATATCATTTTGTTAGGAAGGTTGTGCTGTATCACATGTGCCACTTCCAAATGAATACGAATGTGCCCCACTTGCTAAATGCTTATGTTATTAATATTCTTTCTGTATCTAAAGAAGCCACTGGCATGCGTGATCACATGGTAAAGTGCTCCTAACAGAACTGTCTTAACATAGATGTATGTCAGGTTTCTCCTTTAGCCCAGGAGACAATGTTATTAACAGTTAAAATGAGAAAAAAAATCAGTGTTAATTAAATTACTATGACTTTTTTGGGGGGGAAAGATTTTTGGTATGGGGTGCATGTGCTTGCCAGAGAGACAGAGACAGAGAGACAGAAAGTGAGAAATCATACCTCCTGGGAGGTTGGCCAAGCCTCAATCCTTTCTCCTCCATTCTCCTTTTGGGACCTTGGGCATGCATACACACATACCCAGCATGAGTTTTAAGTCACCAGGTTCAGGACTTGAACTGTGGTCGACTATGGGGGAGTCCAGCAACATAACCATTATGCCAACTGCTGGTTTCTCTATGATGTTTTATATGTTCTAGACTTATAATATTTAATAACTCCATATCAATTGACAAACTAATTTTAGCAAAACAGAAATGTCTTTAGAAACAATTTATCAAGATAAATAGCATTACAGAAAAAAAATGTTCTTTTATCAAAGACAGCTTATTCCAGATTTTCAGCCATATTTTTGACCATTACCAATAGTTCTAGCTAGAGTTCCTGGCCAATAGGTTGATCTGAAGATGGACAAGAGGGATTATAACTAAAGATATTTCCAAGAAAATCTTACCTGTCCTGGCTGAGCATTGAAAGAAAAACTATAATTCTGATGAAGCAAAAATTCAAGGAAATATTTTAAAATTATAGACAAAGTAAGTGTTGGGAGGCCTGCAATGTAAAAAACAAACGAGAAAAGCAGCAAGCATATTTCATAAGTATAGGAGAAACATTTATTAAAAGTGATGTGGGCCAGCAGGTAGCGTAGGTAAGTGAAGGCAGCTGGTGCCACAGGGCTGTCTGTGTGGTTCAGTCCTGACTCTGGTGGCTTTAAAGTTATACCACGTGCCTGTGTGTGCATGTCCAAAGTCCCAAAAGGAGAATGGAGGAAAAGAGACCGCAGTGTGGTCATCTCTCTAGGGTGGTCGATTTCTCTCTTTCTTTCTCTCTCTCTGGCAAATGCATGTGCCCTATAGCAAAACAAAAACCAAAAAGCAAAACAAATCCCCCAAAAAACTCTATGTTAGATGATTGAGATTGAAAGACAGCATGTGCTTGTATTTTAAACCAAATTCTGTTCTTTTTTAGTAAAAGTCCAACAGCAGGATATACACCTTCTGTCTCAGGGTTAGCAAAGACTTCTGTGCTTTCACTAACTGGTAAGTAGCAATCTAAGCTCTTTTAATATATGCAAAATTTAATAAAATATTATTTTCTTTAAATTACCTATTTGTTTCTACATATTACATTTTTCTTAAGTTTGTATCTTTATCATTACCTCAGAAATTAAACTTTTCTCTAGCAATTGAGAAAATGCTTGACTGTAGTATTTTGTTTTCAATGTGTCAAGACCCAGAGTTTCATATTTTAAGAGAGAAAAAGAGACTGGTCCTATAGCTTAGTGGTTAAGAGAGCTGGATTCCATATGGCAGACTGCAGTTTGAATCTTGGCCCTGGCAGCTTGAGAAACACATGGGGTGCCTGTGCGTGTATATCCTAAACCTCAACAAGATGAAGAGATGAAGGCGGAGGGTTGTGGAACGACCATGCCCCATCGAGGATGCTTTCTTCCTCTCTTTCTCTCTCTCTTTTTTAAAGAATTATTTTATCGAACTTTATTTATTTTTAATTTGACTAGAGAGGGACAGAGAGACACAGAGAGAGAAAGTGAGAAAGCAAGCCACCGAGTCGGGGGCTCGAACTGTGGTTGGCTATGTGGGAGTCCAGTGCCCTTAACCACCTACCATGCTACCTGCCGGCCCCACCTCTCTTTTTCTTTCTGTGTCTCTCTTTCTGATGAGTACATGTGCTCTCTGGCTATAAAAAAAAAGAGAGAGAGAAAAGACAAAAATGATAGGATAGATTTTACCATTGTTTGAGGGAAATGGACAAAAAATTTGTGCAGTCATTTTAAGGAAGTTAAAAACAGGGCTTCACCATAAGTCATTTACAGCCTAACATTTGTAATATTCTGTATTTGAAAGTATGTGCCAGGGATAAGCAAACTTCTGTGAAGGGCCAGAAATGAATATTTTAGTCCTCATTGGCCAAATTACCAACAATTACCAACTCTGTTGTTGTAAACAGCTGTACATATGAGTAAATATGGCTGTGTTTCAATAAAACTTCATTTACAAAAACGAGCAGCAGGTAAGATTTGGCTCATAGGTTGAAGTTTGCTAATAGAACATAGAATTATAATTTGAATAAGGTAGAATTTATTGCTAAAAATTACAAACTTAAAAAAATATTGGTTGAAAATTATAATATAGATCTCTGGTGTTTGTGTGTGTGTGTGCACGTGTGTAAATAATAGTGAGACTGAAGAAGTCTGAAAATTTTAAGAGCTCAGTTAGGATTTTCGGTTACATTTACAAACCTTTTAGGTTGCATTTTGAGTTCCATCTTTCTCTTACCACTTATTGTGTTCTTTTATTCCTATGAATAATGTATGTATCCATTGGCTGTTCTATAAACAGTGTGTTCATTTGTCAGAACAGAAAATTTTGCTAACATTAAAGCATTGTCATCTACTAATATATATAGTTCTAGAAGATAGACTCTAATTATCATAAACAACCTAAAATAATTTTATAACAACAGAAAGTTCTGAGCTACAGTTCTCACTGTATCTTGCAGTTGGAGCTATTGATTATTTTACCTCAGCAAAGCAGTGAATTCTTTAGGAGCTATGAAGAAACATTCAGGGCTTGAAAATTTTATTTATAATACAGGGTGCCTTTAAAAATTAAGTGTATGTGGCAACTCAGTTTGAATTCGCTCAACTTGGAGCCAATGATGCAAATGATTATAGAAGAGCATAGGGGTTCTTCAGACTTGACTGGGTTCCACTTGCCTTCTTGGAGAGTCCTTCACCCAACTGTAAATGAGCATATTATTTCATGAACCTGTAACAGTTCTTGCCAAGCGTATAGAATCACTCTGGGCACAGGTATGAGAAGTGTAATCCTAGCTCATTAGGAGGCAGAGGCAGGAGGATGGTGACACAGTGAGATGCTGTCAAAAATACCTCTCTTTCTGCCCCACCCTCTCTTAACAAAAAATATTGACACAGGGAACCAGCAGTTAGCGTAATGGCTATGTTGCTGGGCTCCCACGTAGTCGACCGCGGTTCACGTCCTGGACCCGGTGGCTTAAATTCACGCCGGGTGCGTGTGCGTGCGTGCCCAAGATCCCAAGAGGAGAATGGAGGAGAAGGGATTGCGGCGTGGCCATCCCCCCTGGGGGGTGATTTCTCGCTCTCTGTCTCTATGTCTCTCTCTGTCTGTCTGGCGAGCGTACGCGCCCTATAGCGAAAACCTCTCCAAAAAAAAAAAATATATATATATATATATATTGACACAGAATTTGTTTTTAAAGTTTTAATTGTGCTGTTTTCTTTAGTTTTTAACTTTCTGGTTGTTTTCTTTATTAATTTTTAATTTTAATTTACATTTAATCACATATATCTTTACAGTGTACTTTGCTTTTTCCAGAATGAATACCATGCATATGAGTCAAGACAAAGGCATTACTACATACATTACCATCAGCAAATAGCTTTTCATTATTTGGTCAATTAAATATACTTTTTTTCCTTCCCCTGTTGCCCTCTCTTCTTTCTCTCTATTACCCACCCCCACATTACCCCTAGCCTTACTGTCTTTAGTATCTGCTGTTGCCCTCCCTGCTACTATACCTTCCAAACGTTCCGTTTCTGCTATATAGCACAGACAGTTGGTATATTTTAAGTGGGGACATACAAAGCCTGTCTTTCATAGTCTGGCTTGTGACTTGCTAGTTCTTAAGTGACCTTGAGAATTAAGCAGTGGATATGGTTTACAGATCTTGAAACTTACATCCAAAGCCTTAAGTAAAAGCATGTATTTTATAAGGACAAATCTTTTATTAAAGCATTTGAGGAATTCTATCTTAAGGGTTCAATATTATTTTGGGAGGGGCTATAGGATGAATGAAATATTTCTTAGAGTTCTTGATTAGAAAAATATGGTTATTACTTATTCGTTTCCTTTTTTTGGAGAGGTTTTTGCTATAGGGTGCGTGTGCTCGCCAGACAGAGACAGACAGAGAGACATAAAGTGAGAAATCACTCCCCAGGGGGGATGGCCACACTGCAATCCCTTCTCCTCCATTCTCCTCTCGGGATCTTGGGCATGCACACACACGCGCCTGGAGTGAGTTTAAGTCACTGGGCCCGGGACTTGAACCGCGGTCGACTACATGGGAGTCCAGTGATATAGCCATTATGCTAACTGCTGGTCTCATTACTTATTAGTTTCTACTACTTACTGAAATACAAACTGAAGAAAAAGTCACTATTTAATTATACATCTACAGAGAGAAAACAGAAGTAAATACCTTAATTAATGTATTAGATGTTCATGTCGAGAAGAAATCTTATTTAATTATGGGATTCAAAATGGGTTTCAAGATTATTATGTCATTTGAGGTGAACCCTAAGTTAAGCTAAGATTTTGACAGGCAGAGATGGGTATGGAATAACATCATTGCAGAGTACTGGTCATAAACAAAGTTTGATGTTGATGTTTTCAGGGAGCAACAGATGTCCAGTTTGACTGGAGTATAGAGTGGGTATAAGGAGTGGAATAGTGTTAGATAAAACTGAAAGGAGAGATCAAAGTCATAGTTTGGAAGTCCTGATTAGATACTTTTTTTTTTTTTTTTTAGAGTTTTTTGCTATAGGACACGTGCACTTGCCAGACAGAGAGAGGACAGAGAGACAGAAAGTGAGAAATTACCCCCCGGGGGGATGGCCATGTCGCAATCCCTTCTCCTCCATTCTCCTCTTGGGATCTTGGGCATGCACGCACAGGTGCCTGGGTCCAGGACGCAAACCATGGTTGACTACGTGGGAGTCTAGCGACATAGCCATTACGCTAACTGCTGGTCCCCTGATTGGATACTTTTTACTTAACATGAACCCACTGTTAATTGTGGGATGACTTTTGCCATCAATTACAACATTCCATCCCAAAGTTATGTGGACAGAACAAACTGTGTCCAAAAATGTAGAGTATGCTAGTAAAGATTCAGAGAAACAAACTGTCATGTATCTGTTGTTAGTGGGTATGACATGCACTGGAACCCTTTTGGAAAGCAGTTTGGTAAAGTTCATCAAAAATCCTAGTTCTTAAAATACACTTTGAGTCATAAAATCCCATTTCTAGTGATCTATTGTGAAGCAATAAAATGAAATACATAAAAATGGATCAAATATGTCATCATATTTATTCATATGATGTGCTGAAAATGGCACTTTACCCTTATCTTCCCCCAGACTCATACCCTAGTTTAATATTACTATAAGCATCAGGTAAATTCCAATACAGTGGCATCCTACAAAGCATTTGAGCAATACCCCTGAAAACTGTTAGAGTCATTAAAGGAGTGTCTAAGAAACTGTTTAAGCCAAGAAGAGCTTAAGTATACCTTATAAGCAAATGCACTGTGGCATCTGTCCATGGTAGGATCTAGAGAGAAAAAAAGACCTCAGGTAAAATAAAAACTAGTATGGATTTTAGTTACTAATGTATCAGTATTTATTATTTGTTATCCAGAAGAATCAGGAAAAAAACCTCCTGGAATTAAGTAATTATAGTAAGATCGTAGGATACAGGATTAATATACAAAAATTAATTGCTTTCCTATATTCCAGCACTGAAAAAGTAGAATTTGAGATTAAAAACACAATACCATTTTCATTAGCACTCAGAAAAAGGAAATATGTAGATATAAACCTAACAAGATATATACATAATATAAATTAGGAAAACTACAAAACTCTGATTAAAGAAATCAAAGAAACACTAAATAAACATATATATATTCCATATTTGTGGTTTAGGAAGACTTAATAGTGTGGAGATACTATTTCTTCCAAACTTGGTCTTTAGAGTCAGTGCGATAAATATTTCAGCAAATTGTTCTGTGGATATCATGAATGGATTGCAAGGTGTATATGGAGAGGAAAAATACCCAGAATAGGCTACATAACACTGAAGAAAAACAATGTTGGAGTAACACTACCTGCCTTTAAGGCTTACTGTAAGGCTATAGTAATAAAGACCATATGCTTGACAGTATGAAAAAAAGAAAGGAAGGAAAGAAGGAAGGAAGGAAAGAAGGAAGAAAAGAAAGGAGGGAGGGAAGAAAGGGAGGGAGGGAGGAACAGGATATGAAGCCCAGAAATAGATTTTCTTCCCTAACACACACAAAGTCAACGAATCTTAGACAAAGAAACTAAGTTAATACAATGGAGAAAAATAGTCTTTACAACAAATGGTGCTGAAACAATCTACTCCCACATGCAAAAACAAAGAATATAGATACAGACTTTCACCCTTCACAAAATTTAACTTGAAAATCATTCACAGACCTAGGTATAAAATGCGAAACTATAAAATTCGTAGAAGATAACATAGGAGAAAAACTGTATGACTTTGGGTATGGCTTTTTAGATACAATACCAAAGGCATAATCCATGAAAGAATTGATAAACTGGAATTCATTGAAATTAAAACTCCTCTGTGAAAGATACTGTCAAGTGAATGAGAAGACAAGCCTGAGACTGGGAGAACATATCTGCAAAATAAATATCTGATAAAGGACTACTATTATTTCTCTCTGTACACACACACACACACACACACACACACACACCTACCTTCTTAAAACTTAGGAAGAACACTAACAATCTGATTTTGAAGAAAGGTGAAGGCTTGAACAGATACCTCAAGAAAGAAGATATAGAGATGACAAAGAAGCATATGAAAACACATTTAACATCATATGTCATTAGGTGACATTAAGCAGATTTAAAAAAAGAGATACCGCTACACACCTACTAGAATGGCCGAAAACCTAAATGTTGACAACATAGAATGCTGACAAGGATGTGGAGCAACAGGAACTCTCATTCATTGCTGGTGGGAATGCACTTGTAAGGTAGTTTGACTGCTTGTTACACAACTGAACATACTCTCACTAAGTGATCCAGTTATGCTCCTTGCTATTTATCCATGGGATTTTAAAAATTAGTTCAGGCAAAAATCTACACTTGAATGTTTACAGTGGCTTTATTCATAACTGCCTAAACTTGGAATATATCTTTCTGTAGGTGGGTGGATAAGTAAACTGGTACATACAGACAATTGGATATTTAGTGCTAAAGAGAAATAAACAATTAGGCCATGAAAAGATATGGGAGAGTATCAGATGTATATTATTAAGTGAAAGAAGCATATCTGAGAAGGCTACCTACTGTGAAATTCCAACACACATTCTGGCAAAGGCAAATGAGAGAGACAGTAAAAAGATCAGTGGTGACTAGGGGTTGAGGAGGAGGAGGGATGAGTAGCTGGAGCACAGAGGATTTTTAGGACAGTAAAAACACACCAAATCGTACTATAATGATGGATACATGTCTTTATAAATTTATCCAAACCCATAGATTGTATACTATCAAGAGTGAACCTTAAATTTAATTGCTATGTCTCTAATTCTCTTCCTTCTCCCCTCTACTGCACTGTCAGAATCCAAACTAGAATTCCTTAAGGCCGAGGACATAGCCCCACCCATATCTGTATCAACCCACATGCTTAAGGACCACCCCCGTACCAGCATGGTAGTAACTCAGCGTTAGAGCCCTGAGAAGGCCTTTTGCACCTTGATTCTGGCTGTCCACATGATCCCATTTGTACAGGAAGTCCTCTACACACACCTTTCAAGTGAGCTGCATGGGCCATTGTGGATGGGCCAGAGAACTTCATTTTATCAAGATCCTTTGGGAAATGTCATTGAGGATCCTGCAGATTAGACATGATGGCAGTTAGTCATACAAAGAAAGTAAATCTCCCAAGGTCATCTTGAAAGGATTTGTACACTGAATAGCTTCAGAATTTCTTGTGTATTCTAAGAAACAGTAGTGAAAACACTATATATGCTGCTACTACTAGCATTTAAATAAAGTGGACTTTACAAAAAATGAGAAAGCGCAAACCCTAATATGCCATGTTAATATAGGTTCACTAATTCCGGCAAACGTACTACTCTTCAGCAGGAGAATTACAACAGGGAGATCTACCTTCTGGTTTTCCAACCAGGGCTCTACCTCCTGATGAATCAACGAGCCATTGATAATGGGGGAAGCTATGCATGAGTAGGGACAGAGGATATATGGGAAACCTCTTTACCTGCCTCTGAATTTGGCTGGGACACTAAAACTGCCCTAAAAGAAAAATTCTAAAAAAAAATGGTGCCATAATCTTTGCATGTCCATACATAAAAAGCTAAGGAGCAAAAAAATATGAATCTCAGTCCCTATATCACATTGTACACAAAATAACTCAAAATGTAATGTAAATATAAGCATAAAAGCTAAAATGATCAAATTTCGGGGGAAAATATAGGGCAAAGTCTTTGTAATTTTGGAATGATGATTTCTATTAGCCATAAAAGAAAAATGTGAACATACTAGACTTGATAAAAATTTAAAACATTTGGACTTTGACAGAGCATTAAAATTAAAAAGCAAGTCATAGATTGGGATAAAATATGCATAACACAAAAAACCTGACAAAGTATTTGTATCCAGAATATACAAAAAGTCTTTAAAACTAATTAGACAATTATAAAATGGGCAAAAGAAAAATTAACATTAACATCATAGAAGAAGATACACAAATAGATACATTAAAATATGTTGAGCCTGGGGCCAGCAGATGATTTGGAGGGTAAGGTGGCTAGATTCCACATGGCTGATTGAGCAATTTGAGTCTTGGACCTAGCAGCTTGAAAATCTCACCAGGCTGGTGTGCATGCATACCCAAAATCCTAAGAAGAGAATGGAGGACTTGAGATTATGACTTGGCCTTCCCACTTGCCCAGGTGGTGGCTTCTCACTCTCTGTCTGGCAAGCACACACAACCTATAGCAAGCTAATATATGTATTGTGTGTGTGTGTGTGTGTGTGTGTGTGTGTGTGTGTGAATGAATGAAAAATAAATAAATATAGATAGATAGATAGATAGATAGATAGATAGATAGATAGATAGGACCAGCAGATGGCGTGGAGGTTAAGACAGTTGAATCCCACATGGCCGACTATCATCTGAATTCTGGTGACTTGAAGACATTGGGTGCACGTGCATGCATGCCCAAAATCCCAAGAGGAGAATAGAGGAGATGGGATTGGGCTTGGCTATCCTACCTGAGGGTTGCTTTCTCCCTTTCCCTCTGTCTCTCTCTGTCTCTGGCAAGTGCATGTGTCCTATGGCAAAAAATAAAAAACGAGTGCTTAGGATCACTAATCATTAGGGAAATGCAGGCTAAGAGCAATGAGGAAGAAAAGCATAAGGAAGATATCACTTCATACCCACTAGGTTGTCCAAACTTAAAAAGGCTCATATCAGGTGTGTGTGAGGATGTGGAGCCAATTCTCCAGAACTCTCATACATTGCTGGTGGGTATGCAAAAAATACAAAAAGAGGAAGAAGAAAAGAAACTCTGGACAATTTGGACATTACAAAGGTAAATATAGACTTATATGGTACAGCAGTTCTACTCTAGATATTTACTGAAGAGAAATTAAAACATGTCTACACACGAGCTTGTACATGAATGTTTATAGCACCTTTGTAATAGTCAAAAATTGGAAAAAATTCAAATGTCTATGAGCAGGTACTATGGGTAAACGAATTTTGACATTCATAGCAATGCCAGGCAGAAGTGAAAAAGAAGTGAAGTATTGATATACAAAACATAGATAAATTTTAAAATAGTTATGCTAATGACAGAAGCCAAACAAAAAATATATACTATATGATTCCATTTATATGAAAATCTAGAAAATGAACTCATATATAGTGACAGGAGGCGTATCAGTGTTTTGGAGAGGGAGGAGGGCAAAGGAGGAATACAGTGGGCCATGAGAAAATACCTCATAGTGATGGGTGTTTTCACAGCCTGATTGTGGTGATGGCTTCAGGCAGTATACTATGCCAAAATCTTGCAGTTTTTTCTACATATAGTATAACTTCATAAAATTAAAGAAAAAGAAAAGTCAGGGGGCTAGCAGGTAGCATAGTGGTTAAGGTACTGGACTCCCACGTGGTTGACTGGGGCTCGAGTCCTGGACCTGGCAGCTTGAAACTTACGCTGGGCATGTTTGCATGCATGCCCAAAATCCCAAGAGGAGAATAGGGAAGAAGGGATTGCAGCGTGGCCACTCCTCACCCTCCGGGGGCAGGGGTGATTCTTGCTTTGTGTCTCTCTGTCTCTTCAGCAAGCACAGGCGCACACAAAAATCTCTCACCAAAAGAAATCAGCTGTCATTAACCTTTTCATCTTAGGTCTACATCTTCCTGAGTATATTCAGTATGCCTGACTCTACATGTGTTACTTTCAGATGATTCGTTCCGGACTCGTAATTCCAGTAGTGTTCCAACTTCTTTTTCTGCTAATACTCCCTTACCAAGTACCTCCCGTGGCACAGGCAACTCAGCTGATCTAAAGAGCAATGGAAGTAAAGACACACAACCACGGAAAGCTACCTTGTGAGTAATCAAGTGATGTACTGCTGAGTGATATCCTACCCTTCCCAGCAGATTTTCTTTCCCACTTAAATACTTTGTAAGCATTTGATAGAAAGTGAATGAATATGGAAGATTTACTGCTGAGTGAATCAAGTCAGGCTTTGAAAGAGAGACACTGTGTGTCCCCACTGTATACATACCGATTGCCCGCACTCTATGGCGGGAACAGAAAGATTAGAGGATATAGAAGCATGGAAACAGTTACGGATACTGGAGAAAGTGTGAGAAAGGGGTAGAAGATGAGGGAGAGTGAGAGGAAAGGAATCAAAGTGAGAAATAGAGGCAAGACATCTGAGGGACACAGAAATGGAAGATTGTCTGTTGATGGCAATGTGTATGATATCTTCAGTTGGACTGGTGGGAAGTGTGTTCACATTGGGTAAATTCATTTTACAGGCTCTAGTGATATGCAGTGATTGATGTATAAAATAAAATAATGATAAAAAACAAACAAAATATATAGAGGTAAATTCCACCCCTCCCCCCAAGTAAAATGTCTGTAATGAGGTCACATTCTAAATTAAAAGGGATTATTATCACATGTGACTCTGATATGTTAACGAGTTTATATAAGATGATTTATATAGGGAAAAACAGTATAACCTTAGGGAATCAACATGAAACATTTAAATAGCTCTCACTACTATCTGAGATCTATTTTTTTTTTTACTACAAAATGTTTGTGTTTAGGGAATTTAACTCTGGGAGAACACTGGGTATAAACTCCTAATTTAATTAAATGGCATTCAATCACTGAGTGCTCAGAAACACGGCATTACTGATGCCACTGAGGAAGTATCACTGCAGAGGGCCTGGCCGTGGTGCAGGGCTAACACATGATGGTCAATGAGGGCTGATCCTCATGGGAAGGTTCTAGGTTTGCTTGCAGTTGATCTGGAGCTGACTGAAGCTGTGGCTGGAATGGCATCAAGACTCGTTCAAGGGTCTCTTTCTGTTTCTCTCAGAAGAAATAAATAAACAAACTAAAAAAGAGGAAAATAAAAACTGTTATTACAGGCCCAGCCATGGGCTGGTTGATTTGCCACATGGGAGGCCTGGATTTGATTTCAGCCCACCGTAGGAGCTGGGCACATTAGTGTACATCTGTAGTCCCAGCTACTAGACAGGCTGAGGTGGAGGGGATTGTGGCATAGTGACAGCCTGTTAAAAAAGTAAAAAAGAAAAATGAATACGCATAGAACGCAGAGTTGTGGGTCCACTGAACAGAAGATATTTACAGACTCCTCTTGTGCTTTCAAGTTGAAGTTATAAAGGGCTTCTATTCTTCTTTTCCCCCCCACGGTTTCCTTTTATGCTCTGTTTGTATCTTGTTCGAATTCTTGAAGCCTTTGTTTCTTTTAGCTTAAATATTTAAAAGGGTCATAACATAAAAATCACCATTAGTCTATATCAAGTCATGAATGATTTAGCAGGATGCCCAACTATAGTTACATATTTGGCTGAAATTATGCACACATGCTAACACATGCTATCACATGCTATGTTAGGTGTACACAGGGTTTGGGGTAGCTAAAGGTAATTCTAATTAATTTTTGATGTGTAATTCATATTTCCCTTAATCAGAATGTTAATATTCTGTTGTATTAGTTATTAAAAGTAGATTCTATGTCTTTATTTTACTTTGTAAGCATTATATGGAATTACATGGATAACATTTTTCATGTTTTGTTTTCTTCTTTCTTCTTTCTTCTTCCTTCACCTCTTCTTTCTTCCTCCCCTCCCTTTTTCCTCCCCTTTTTTCTTCCTATTTGAAGAAAATCCAGAAAATCCAATCCTTAAATCAACTGGTTGATGAAGGTGGCAAAGCAAAGACAGATGGAGATAATGTGATTGGTGGACAAAAGCTAAAGCTTTTTAGAAAGGTTTTGTTGTTGTTTAAGTGAATGAAAAGCAACATGACAGCAACTGTGTTAAACTTTCCATATTTGACATTAGATTCCCTAGGAGGTATAACATATATTTCTCCGATAATAATGTGGTTACAGAATTCCAATGTTATAGCAAAGTATAACAACTTGTTGAAAAACAACTTTAGGTATGTGCTTTAGCTACTGCTGCAGAAGAGAGCTGTTTAATTGTTCTAGAGTTTTAGCATTTAAAATCTATATGAAAGTCCAAATCCGCTGAAATTGCCCTAGCTAGCTAATTGCTTGGAGGGGCACTTAGGAGGTTCAAATAAATAAATAAATAAATAATGCATTTCTCATAACTCTACAACTGAAAAGGGTATGAGTGGCTGTCTGCAGTTTCATCAGTCCTATGATTAGAGTGACAATATGTTGTACCTGGACATTCTCAAATTTAAATTTGGCAGTGAAAATTCTACAATGATTTCTGATAACCTTGAGCTATTAATACCTTAAAAATAATAGGTTGATGATTTCCTTTATTTCCTAGAAGGATTTATTTTATAAATACTTTGTTTACACTTTAGGTTGTGTTGGTCCTTACTTAATTTAAAATGATGAATCTAGTTTGAATCAGCTGTAATTCCAAGCTATCATGCTTAAGCTACGTCAACAGCATTTATTTGTACTAATGCCAATATTTCCATCAAACTTTGCCTGTGGAACATATACACTTCTTAATTTTAAAATGTCAATTCTTGAGATATACTGTATGAAGCTATTGTCAGCTTCTCTATTTCAAAATACAATCAGCATATAACTATACTGATATTAGAAAATATTTGTTTTTTAAAATATATTGATGTATGATAAAGATGATCTAATTTGTGAATGCATATGTGTGTGTGGTTACTTTTTATAATGTGAAATAATGAATAATGAATTTACTCAAAATAAAACATAGGTTAATGACAATACCTGTGTTTGTGAAGAAAGTTGTAAATAGCTTCCTGCAGTGTTTATTCTATAATTCAAGAGTAAGATAGTTTATTTTTAAGTAATAAATAAGAGAAACATACCAATGTCAGCTATAAACTACTCAGGGGACAGTTAATTTTATTTTTTATACATTCAATCACATTATTTAACTTACAAAGTGAACATTTCAATATGTGAACATTTCTTTCCAATGTAGTTGATCAAAATATCTTCACCCGATAACACCATTACCTCCCCGTCCCGTCAATGCTCTCTGTCTCCGTATCCCTCCTCCAAATGTTTTTCCCCAGGTCCCACTCCTCCATACACAGCACATCTGGCAATCACACCCATCTCTTGTGTTTGTACATCCTTTAGTCAGTCAGTTTCAGTCATAGAGTGCAGACACTTGGTATATATTAAGTGGGGACATAAAATGTCTCTCCTTCATAACCTGGCTTGCTTCACTCAGCAGTAAATCTTCCATATTCTTCCATTTTCTGTCAAAAGCCAGGGTTTTTATTTTTTTATTTTTTATTTTATTTATTTATTTTTTATGGCTGAATAGTATTCCATAGAGTGTATGTGCCACAGTTTTCCAATCCATTCATCCGTACGGGGGCATTTGGGTTGGTTCCATGTCTTAGCAATAGAGAATAGTGCCGCAGTAAACATCAATGGGCAAGCACTTTTCCAATTAAGAATTCTTCTGTCCTTTGGGTAGATACCGAGGAGTGGGATTGCTAGATCATATGGTAGTTCTATTTGTAGATTTTTGAGGAGTCTCCAAATTGTTCTCCACAAGCTGGACCAATTTACATTCCCACTAGCAGTGTAAGAGAGTTCCCCTTTCACCACACCCCCACCAACACTTATTTTTTTTAATCTTAGACATTATGATTGGGGTTAAGTGGTATCTCATTGTTATTTTGATCTGCATTTCTCTTACAATGAGGGATGTTGAGCATTTTTTCATATGCCTTTTGGCTATTTGTATGTCATCTTTAGAGAGTGTTTTTTTCAACTCATTCTCCCAATTTTTTAATAGGGCTGATCATCTTTTTTCCAAACAGCTGCTTGAGTTCCTTGTGAATTCAGTTAACAGTTCCTTATCTGATGTATAATTTACAAAAATATTTTCCTATTCTGAGGGCTGTCGATTCACACTAATTACTGTGTCTTTTCCCATGCAGAAACTTCTTAGTCTGATGTAATCCCACTTGTCTATTTTGGGGATTATCGACTGTGCTTTGGGGCTCTTATTTAAGAAGTCTTTTCCTATCCTAATGTCTCTTAGAGTTTCCCCAGTGTTTTCCAGGAGCAATTTTATAGTTTGAGGTCTTAGATTTAGATCTTTGATCCACCTTGACTTGATTTTTGTCGGAGGTGAGAGGTAGGGGTTCAGATTCATCTTTCTGCAGGTGGAAATCCAGTTTTTCCAGCACCATTTGCTGAAGAGGTTTTCCTTTTCCCACTGGATTCACTGGTACCCCTTGTCAAAAATAAGTTGACTGTATGTTTGGGAATTTATTTCTGGAGAGCCTATTCTGTTCCATTGGTCCACATGTCTGTTTCTGTGCCAGAACCATGTTGTTTTGATGGCCACAGCTTTTTTGGGTCAGGGAGTGAGATGCCGCCCACTCCACACTTCTTCTGCAGAATTGTTTTTGCAATATGGGGTCTTTTATGATTCTAGACAGATTTTATGATTGTCTTTTCTAGATCTGTGAAGAATGTGTCTGGTAATTTGATTGGCATTGCATTAAATACATAGATTAATTTGGGTGGGATTGCCATTTTGATTATATTAATTCTTTCAATTCAGGTACATGGGATGTCCTTCCACTTTTTTGTGTCAGTTTCAATTTCTTTTTTAGTTTCTCATAGTTTTCCTTGTGGAGGTCGTTAACTTCTTTGATTAGATTTATTCCTAAGTATCTTATACTTTTTGTGGCTATGGTAAGTGGAATAAGTTTTATCAGTTCTATTTCAGTCTGCCTGTTGTTCGTATATAAAAATGCTATATATTTCTGTATATTGATTTTGTATCCTGCAACTTTACTGTATTCATGCATTACTTCCAGAAATTTTTCATGGAAACCATTGGGTCTTCTATACGTACAATCATGTCATCTGCGAATAGAGAGTTTCACCTCTTCTTTTCCTATTTGTATATGTTTTATTTTTTCCTCTTTTCCGATTGTGTTGGCGAGGACTTCCAGTACTGTATTGAAAAGGCGTGGAGAAAGTGGGCATCCTTGTCTTGTACCCATTTTTAGTGGAAAAGCTTTCAGCTTTTCTCCATTCAGGATGATGTTTGCTATGGGTTTTTCATAGATAGCTTTTATTGTGTTGAGAAATGTCCCTTCTATGCTGATTTTGCTGAGAGTCTTGATCATGAAGGGCTGTTGTATCTTATCAAATGCTTTTTCTGCATCAATCTATATGACCATATGGTTTTTATCTTTCTTCCTGTTAATATGGTATATTACATTTATGGTTTTGCATATGTTGAACCAACATTGCATTCCTGGAATAAAGTCTACCTGATCATGATGTATTATCTTTTTTATAAGTTGTTGGATACGATTTGCTAGTATCTTGTTGAGAATCTTTGCGTCTATATTCATCAGGGATATTGGTCTATAGTTTTCCTTCCTTGTCCTGTCTTTATCTGTTTTAAGGATAAGGGTGATAGAGGCTTCATAGAATGAATTAGGGAGAGATTCACCCTTTAGATCTTTAGAAATAACTTGAGCAGAATGGGGGTTAACTCTTCTTTGAAAGTTTTATAGAATTCAGAGGTGAAGCCATCAGGGCCAGGGCTTTTCTTTGTTGGGAGTTATTTATTACTGATTCAATCTCCTGGCTTGTTATGGGCCTATTCACACTTTCTATATCCTCCTGGCTCAATCTTGGTAGATTATATGTGTTCAGGAATTTTTCCATCTCACCCAGATTGTCTTGTTTCTTGGCATATAGTTGTTCATAGTATCCTCTAATGATGTTTTGTATTTCTACTATGTCTGTTGTTATGTTGCCTGCTTCATTGCAGATCTGATTCACCTGATTCCTTTCTTGCTTCTTCTTAATAGGTCTCACTAGTGGTGTATCGATTTTGTTTATCTTTTCAAAGAACCAACTTTTACTTTATTTTCTGTATAGTTCACTTATTTTCTATTTCATTTATTTCTGCTCATATCTTTATTATTTCCTTTCTCCTGGAGATTTTTGGATTTTTTTGCTGTTGCTTTTCCAATTCTCTAAGGCATAATGTTAGGTGATCCTTTTGCCTTTTTTCCATCTTCTTCTTATGTGCACTAATTGCTATGAACTTCCTTCTTATGACTGCTTTAGCAATGTCCCAAAGATTATGAAAACTCCTGTCCTCATTGTCATTGGCTTCCATGAATTTTTTTTATTTCAGTCTTTATTTCATCAGTAGTTGTGGAGTCATTCAGGAGTAGGTTATTTAGTTTCCATGTACCTGAGTATTCTTGAGGATTTCTCTTGCAGTTAAACTCAAGTTTAATTCCATCATGGTCAGAGAAGATGCTGGATATAGCTTCTATGCCTTTGACTCTGTGGAGGCTTGCTTTGTGCCCTATGATGTGATCAGTCTTCGAAAAGGTCCCATGTGGGGGTTGAAAAAAAAGTGTATCTCGTGGTTTTTGGATGGAAAGTTCTATAGATGTCTGTTAAGTCCATTTCATTTATAGTATCATTTAGATCCTTTACTCTTTATCTATTTTTTGTCTAGATGATGTGTCCAGAGGGAATAGTGCAGTGTTGAGGTCTCCAACAATTAGTGTGTTGCAGTCTATCTCCCCTTTTAGATATAACAGTCTTTTTTCTTCACATATTTGGGTGCTCCTGTGTTAGGCGCATAGATATTTATAAACATTATATCTTCTTGATCTATTGACCCTTTTACTACAATATAATGCCCTTCTTTGTCTCTTCGAACAGTTTTTGTTTTAAAGCCTATTTTGTCAGAAATTAGTATCACAATTCCAGCTCTTTTTTGGTTCCCATTTGCATGGAAAACCTTTTTCCAACCCTTCACTTTCAGTCTATTTCTGTCTTTATCCATGAGGTGGGTTTCCTGTAGGCAACAGAGGGTTTCTGTCTTTAATCCATTCAGCCAGTCTGTGTCTCTTGATTGGAGAATTTAATCCATTCACATTCAATGTTATTATCGATGTTACTGGGCCTGTCCCGACGTTTAAGTTGGCCATTGTCTTAGTTGCCTTTTATTCCTTTGTTTCTGTCTGTTAATTCTTTAGTTTTCCTGGAACAGTACTTTCTTCAGGGTTTCTTGAAGAACTGGTCTGTTGTTGGCAAATTCTTTCAGGTCTTGTTTGTCTGAGAAGATTTTAATCTTTTTTTCCCATATGAAGGATAATCTTGCAGGATATAATAATCTTGGTTGAAATTGTTTCTCTCTTAACACTTTCAATACATCTTCCCATTCTTTCCTTGCTTGCATCGTTTCTATTGAGAGGTCCAGTGTTAGCCTGATGGGATGACCTTTGTAAGTCACTTCTCTTTTCTCTTTTGCCAGTTTTAGTATCATGTCTTTATATGTGGTCTTGGACAGTCTGGCTAATATGTGCCTTGGGGAAGATCTCTAGGGTTGGTTCTATTTGGGGTCCTTTGTATTTCTTGGGTCTGGATGCTTGAGTGCCTCTCTAGACTCGGGAAATTTTCTTCCTGGACTTCATGGAATAGATTTTTCATGGTGTTATAAGTTGCTTCACCTTCTGGGATGCCAAGTATTCTGATGTTTGGGCTTCTTATAGAGTCTAGTATTTCTCGTATATTATCCTCATGATTTTTTGTTTGTTTGTTTGTTATTTTCTCTATCCTTTTGGTGTTTTTTTCTAGGTCAGAAGTTTTATCTTCTACATCAGAGATTCAATCTTCAGCATGGTCTAATTGACCTTTAATACTTCGAGAGAGTTCTTGGTTTCCTCTATTCCATACTTCATCTCTAATAGTTCCATCTGGTTCTTTCTCAGAGTGTCCATTTCTTCTTTCATATCTTGGAATGACTTCCTAATCTCCTGTAGTTCGTTGTCTCTTTTCTGTTCCAACTCATAGAATTTGTTCACCACGAATGTTCAAAATTCTTTCTCTGACATTTTGGTTACATCCTCCATTTTCACAAAAGATCGAGGGAAGTTACTCTGTTCCTTTGATGGAGATATACTTCCTTGTTTATTCTGACCTGAGGCTCTTCTTCTATTTCTAGCCATTGGAAGATGTACTCATTTTTAAATACCTCTTAGTAGAATGTTTCACTGACTGAATGTGTTTCCCTTTTGCTGTGAATTGATGTCTGCTGAAGACTCGGTTCTGTTTTTTTTAGTAATGAGGTCTCAAGAAAGATACTCTTTTCAGGTGTCTGAAGAGCAGTAACTCCTTTTTTACAGCTGGCTCAGTACAAGGGAAGATCCCAGAGAAACTTTTATTATTAGAAAATTTCAGATCTCTTATTGGAGACCTAGCTAGTCCCTCTGGCTATAAGTCTGGGTGGGTCTTGGACTGGGGAGCTTGGAAGCGAGGCGGTGGGGGCAGTGTTGCCCCTGCTTCAGTGTCTGTTACTGCCCACAGGCCTGCTGATGGACCTGGCGGCTGGCTGCTGCAGCAAAATCCAAGGATGCTCAGTTCCCTTATATAAAATGGGGTAGCATTGCATAGAACCTATGCACATCTACCTGTATACTTTAAATTGTCCCTAGGTTACTCACAATATATGATACAGAGTAAGCACTATATAAATAGCTATACTGTATTGTTTAGGGAATAATGATAAGGAAAAAGTCTGTACATGTTCAGTACAGACACAACCCATTTATTTTTATTTTTTTACTATTTTTGATTTGCAGTTGGTTGAATCTGCAAATATGGAACCTGCAGATACGGAGGGATGACTGTAGTTAAGTTTGGTAGGTATGAGAAACTTGACAGTACGGGTAAAGGAATTCAGTATGTTCTTTGTAGATTTTGCTGAATTACTCTATTTAAATGATGTTTCCTATAACTATTAGAATAGAATATATTATGATCTGAGTGTATAATGGGACATCAAGCTGCATTAATTGTTCCAGCACTTTGATTCATAGCACTGAGTGTTATTTAAAATAAATAGAAACTTTCAGTTTATTTGCTAAGTAATAAATATAGCAGGGACCAGCAGTTAGTGTAATGGTTATGCCGCTGGACTCCCATGTAGTCGACTGTGGTTCAAGTCCTGGATCCAATGGCTTAAACTCATGCTGGGTGCATGTGCGTGTGTGCCCAAGATCCCAAGAGGAGAATGGAGGAGAAGGGATTGCGGTATGGCCATTCCCCCTAGGGGGGTGATTTCTCACTTTCTGTCTCTCTATCTCTATCTCTATCTCTATCTCTATCTCTATCTCTATCTTTTTGTCGAACTCATGTGCCCTATAACAGAAACCTCTCCAATCAATCAATCAATCAATCAATCAATGTAGTAGAATTATAAGCTTTTATTTTAACATCATGCATGTAGGAGAAGGGAAAGGTGATTTGACAGGAAAGAAGATCACAGCTACTTTTTAAGGTCAAGAATGTAGAAAAGTCCATTGCAATCTTATTCCTAGGTACTAAATGATCAATTAAGTCAGTTAATCACAATTGCTTTTGAAAGTTTTTTCCACAAAACATGGCATTTTCTAAAATCTGTGAAATATTTATTAAAATTATATTTCCAAGGATAGATATATAGTGATGGGATTAAAAAATACACTGGTGACAGTTATGAAAATCCACACTCACACCAGAAATGTGATGGGAGCTTACCAGCCTGTGAAATAGAGCCTTTAAACTAGATATATGGCAAGAAAAGCAAATCCTCTTCTATTTCTAACTACAGGGCAAATGAGACATCTCCTTCATCTTTTTGTTAATTATTATTTTTAAGGTTTTTTCCTTTAAGAGAAGGAGAGGGACAGACAGACAGATACTGTCAACAAGAGCCTTCACACCATGATCTTCCATTCAGCCTTACAGTCACCCAGGATTGTAGGCACAACTACGGGCACACCCAGCACGTCAAAGCAGACCTGGGGCATGAACCGGGAGCCTTTCCATATGATCTTCAAGACTGTACGGCACTGTTCCTACTGCCACTGTGATTGGTCCATTTTGTGCATTGGATTTTTAAGAGTAAGTTCTAGAATTTCACTAGTTAGCATTTAAAGCAAAACACAGACCTCGTGAGCTCAATTTTACTGCAGAAATGGAGACAAGGCCTTTATTTAATAGAGGTAAAATAGGAACATATAGATTTTTTCTCTCACAACCTCATATATATTTTTAAAAGCCTCTCTGGGGGCCAGCAGTTGGCATAGTAGTTAAAGTGCTGGACTCCCATAGGACCGACCATGGTTTGAGTTCCAGACCTGGTGGCTTGAAACTCACGCTGGGTGTTATGTGCATGCCTGAAGTCCTGAGAGGAGAAAGGAGGAGAAGGATTGTAGCTTGGCCATCCGTCCTGGTAGGTGATTTCTCTCTTTCTCTGGGTCTCTCTCTTTCTCTCCAGTGATTGCATGCGTCTTGTGGCAAAACCTAAAAAAAAAGAAAATTCTGTTATTTGACTTTCTGAGCCAGACATCTCACTCTGGAAGGATAGGTCTGTTTTGCCTTGCAGTTAGTGGGCATATGGGAAATCTTGGAATTGAAGTGAAACAGTCTTTACGATTTGAGTAGGACTTTTACAATGCAGATGATATGAGGATAAGATGGATTTGATTAATTTAAGCTGTTATAGCACGTGTGTGTGTGTGTGTGTGTGTCTGTGTAGGAATAGTTTAAAATCTCAGCACTTAAATATGGCGAAGTCGTCCCCTCCCCCTTAGTTGGAAACTCTGAATGTGTGTGTGTGTGTGTGTGTGTGTGTGTGTGTGTGTGTAGCTACATTTTTCAAAGGTCTGCATTTTTTCACCATGTATGTGTACTTGGGAAAATCTGAAACCATGTATCTTGGGAATTTCTTCAAGCAAAATAGGGGAATATTAAAACTTATGCTGAAAATAGAGAAGCAAGCCATTTGGGGCCTGAAAGAGTGATGAGTTGGGTATAATCGCCACGCTGCTGTTGCTGTGCAAGTCTGTGGTGCAAGGAAAGTGGAGTTTGAGCAGCATACTGTATGAGTCCTTTGAGCATGATGAATGCTTTAATAACTGATTTGGTGATACTTATTTCAAAGGTTTTGTGTTCTCATAGACTTATTTTTTTAAATAATTACTTAATTTTATTTATTACTATTTTTCAATTTGCTATAGGCCACATGCACTTGCCAGAGAGAGAGAGAGAGACAGAGAGAGAGAGAGAGAGAACATGAGAAAGCAAGCTCCCAGGCCTGGGACTCAAACTGTGGTTAGCCATGTGGGAGTCTGGTACATTAAACACCATGCCACCTTCTGGCCCCTTTTTTTTCCTAGATTTCATCTTGTTATGGTGGGAAACTTGACTGAACTTTCATTTATTACTCTTTCTACTATTTTTCACAAACAAATCTGTCTATTGAACATGAACAAGTCACTTAAGAATGTCAGAGTTGGTCCTTTAACTTTGCCTCTCTAGGCCCTAGGATTTCTTGGGCCTTGGAAGGACTACAGGAGTGAACTAATATCTAGGTTTTGGAAGGATGAGAAGGCAATCTTCAGATCACCTCTTACTGTATTACCTATTCATATACTCTGAGTTTTACTAGTAATCAAGATAACTAACCAATAAATTAATTTTAGGTATATTTAGACATCAAACTGCAAACAGAAATCCAATTGGGGTTTTAGTCAACATGGTTGACACTCCAAGATTAGTTACCCCTATTTATGAGTCTTTAAATTTACTCGTACAGTATTTTACTTTTCCTATCACAGAAAATAACAGTTTTAGGCTGCAGGTGGGATGTAGGTTAAAGAGGCTGGATTTAACAGGGCTGACTTGGTGGTTTGAGTCTCAGACCCAGTGACTTGAAAATTATGCTGGGTGTGTGGGCAAGCATGCCCAAAATCCTGAGAGGAGAATGGAGAAAGGATTGCAGCATGGCCATCCCTCCCAGAGGGTGATTTCTCACTTCCCCTCCTTCTTTCTCTTATCTCTCCAGTGAGCATACATGCCCTATAGTAAACTAAGAGAGAGAGAGAGAGAGAGAGAGAGAGAGAGAGAGAGAGACAGAGAGAGAGAGAGAGAGAGAGAAGGAAGGAAGGAAGGAAGGAAGGAAGGAAGGAAGGAAGGAAGGAAGGAAGGAAGGAAATGACAGTTTCAGGTGTATTTGCTCTTTTCCTTTTCACCTTGGGACAAGTCCCTGCATGTATTTTGTCTGCCCATAGTAGGTAACTGCACGATTGAGTGCATGCTTTCTGTTTGGGGGAACCCTATCAGATGTTCAGATATATGGGAAGGGACAGTGAACAGGCTTGGGACCTGACTCAGCAGAGGTTCTGCCCTTGTACACTGGGTGACTTCGGCTGAGTGTCTTCCTTCCACTGAGATGTGAAGTAGGACCTGTCCATTAGGTGCCGCAGTGGGTAAGGTCCTGCCCAAGGCCCACAGTGCCTTCAGGGGCCCAAGCAGAGCTTTGGCTTCTCCCCATAAGCAAGATGCATACTTTGACTGCATGGGTAGAAAGATGAGTACGGTCTGCTTAGAATGTCTTCATCTTTATACCAATACAGTCATAAAATACAGTTTTTAAAAAAGAATTATTTAATTTTCTTTTCTTTTTTTTTTTTTTTAGAGAGAGAGATTTTTGCTATAGGGTGCATGCACTCACCAAAGACAGAAAGTGACAGAGAGGCAAAAAGTGAGAAATCACTCCCCAGGGGAGATGGCCATGCCACAATCCTTTTCCTCCATTTTCTTCTTGGGATCTTAGGCACGCACGCACATGTGCCCAGTGTGAGTTTTAAGTCACCAGGTCCAGGACTTGAACCATGGTCGACTATATGGAAGCCCAGCAATGTAACCATTACACCAAGAGGGTCTCTGGTCCCTCATTATTATTTTTTTAACCATAGAGAGACACAGAGAGAGAGAGAGAGGGAAAATGAAAAAGCAAGCTGCCAATTCTGGGATTCAGACGTCAGTCAGCAATGTGGGAGTTCAATGCCTTAACCACCTCACCATTTGCTGACCTCATAAAATACATTTGTGTGTGTGCGTGTGTGTGTGTGCGCGCGCGCGTGCGTGTGTGTCTTCATCTTCAAAAAGTTTATGGAGAATGCATATTATGAAAAAACTATGCATGGATTTCAAAAATTTTTGTACCAGAATAAACTCATACTTTATTTCCATTTTCTACAAACATTTTGGAATCCCCATGTGTGTGTATAATATACATATAAATATATGTATTATATATATGTATAGATATTTTAAATGAAGAATGGGGTTCACAAGCAAAAGTGTGTAGAGCCCGTGAGAATCACGTGGCCCAGTTCTGGGTCCGTATTTCTTTCCTTTATAAAATGAAAGTCTGGTACTGGATTATCAATGGTACAACGAGTGCCTCTGGCTGACGATCCGAGGCTCTATGAACAGAATGGATTGGCAGCAGTAAGGCAGCATGAGGGGCCTTTAGAAAGCTATCAAAAATACATATTATGAAGAACTATACATAGATCTCAATTGGGGGGGGGCACCAACATAAACTTGCACTTTAATTCTGTTTTTCCATGAGTTGTTTTTGAAGTGCCCTCCGACTGTGATGAGGACTGGTTATAGCTGTTTTCTTCTAATTTTAGTCAGCAAGAAGCGATCTATAATAGATTAAAATAAAAAGCTGATTTTTTTGTCAGAGAGAGAAGCATGTAATTCCAGGAGAGGGTGAGCGTGTCTTCCTCCCAGAGGCTTCATCTTGAACTAGTGTTAGGATTTTTAAAGTCCACATATGTGAGCAGCAAAGAAAGATAAAGGTACGCTGTTGGGTCATCGGAAAAGTCATGACCCATTTTTACCTAGAAAAACACGTCATGACTTTTCCGACAACCCAATAGCTAGCCAGTCTTCAGTCAGAGAACAAAGCCTCTTAGAGACAGGCATAAAAGACCACACTGATTTCACAGATCTCTCCTTAAAGTATGTCAGTCGAGCGCCAGCAGATGGCAGAGTGGTACGTTGCTGGACTCCCACGCAGCTGGCTGCAGTTCGAGTCCCAGACCCGGTGGCTTGAAACTCACGCCAGGTGTGTGTGCGTGCGCAAGATCCCAGGAGGAGAGCGGAGGAGTGAGTGCACGTGCCCTAAGGCAAAATCCGCTACAAAACAAACAAAACACAGCAAAACACGTGTCAGTCGTGTGATCTGAGAACAGGCCAAGCCAGTTAAGGACAGAGGGGCTGCTCTCTTGCTCTGCAATCCAGTGCCCGTGTCCTGTGCGAGGATCAGTATCTGCCATAGCACCAAGTCCTTACCCAGGGCACGAGTCATAGGAGAGTTGGGCTCACCACCGTGCCCAGAAACAGAAGCATTCTCGAGGTTTCTTCATAAATCATGCAATGAAATGGCTGGTCCACTTTAATGGGTGGCATGGAATAAGCAACTGCCTCAGTTCCCTTTTCATTGCCCTCAATCCTTGCCCTCTGTAAAACCTGCAAAAGGAAACCATGTGGGAGACTGTGTAGCAAGCAGCAGGGAATTAATTGAGCCTCTTGAAATTCTTCTTGGTACTCCTGAGGGGGCCGTGTTTCTGGCATTTGGTGATATAAGCACCATCTGCACTAGGAGGAGTGGTCTGGGTTTGCATCAGGAACCGCCTTTGGGGTCTAAAACAATGCCAGGATCCCTCAGGAAACCAATGCAAAATATTGTGGAACAGGTGAAATATATTGGGCCTGAATCCAGGGACTCTGGCTGGCCAGTTCACCCCCCCCACACACACACACACATCAAATCAAATATTTATTGAGTACATAGTTGAGCTGGGCTGGTGCCCCTGGAACGTTCTGAGCTGCCCATATCCCCGGAGCACTTTGACTTTCCTTCTGGCAGCCAAGGTGGGGACAGGAGATAGTCTTGTACAGCAGCTTCCCAGTATCAGCCACTGCTCCAAGGCATTCTCTGGGACCAGCCTGGGGTCCCCAAAGCCTCTCTGAGCTCTGGCTGTTGTGTTGAGGCTGCTCACAATGTTGGGGAGGCCTTTGGTCCAGGAACGTAATGTGATGTGAGGTACCTATGCGAGTACTGTAAGAGGAGATAATGAAAGTGTCAGTGTAATAACATTGGGCAACTTCCCACTTTCCTGGAGTGAAATTTACTCCTCAGAACAAGTAGAGGGAGAATATTTAAGGGTTTACAATTTAAATTTCATGATAGTGCTTTGTAAAATGGCACATTTCTTCCATTTTTCATGTGTTCACAGCAGAAAATCTCTGTGGCTGGTCTGCAGGATTGTTCTATTTGTTTATCTTACCTTCCCTGAGATGGTAAGGCCTGATTGAAGGGCAAGGTGTCCTGGAGGGTTCAATTTAAGGGCGTGCCATTTTAAATCTCTCTTGCAATTGAAAATTGTGATTGTTTCCTAACCGCGTGGGTAAGGAAAAATGCAGTGAGATGTAGCTGCCCTTTGGAAGTGTGGGAGCGTGTTCTTGGTGGTAGCGGTTACTGGAGGCTAATGGTGGCATTAGTGGGCACAGGCCAGGAGTGTCAAGTGGTTCCCTGCTGCACAGGATGACAGCAGTGCCCCTCCACACCAAGAGCAATTCCATTGAGAAACACTGACCAGCCGAGAGGGTTCTATGGGCAAGGAGACCAAGCCTGTCTTTGTTAGTTTTAGAGCTAGAACGAAGACCAAAGTACGGGGTAGAGAGAAGTGACAGAGCAATATGTTAAAACATAAAGAAATAAACAACTTGAGCCTTTGTGGATTGGGCTGCTTTTCAAAGAAGTGGCAATTTCCCTGACACTGGAAGCACTGGGTAGAGGGAGAGGAAAAGGGGAGGGCTCTGTTCAGTGAGGTTATAGAGATGGTTGTCTCAGGGGTGAGAAGTTGGGCCAGATGGTGTCCGGGACTGCTTTTATCCCAAAGGTGCTAAAATTTCATGAATTTTTCAAGTTGTATTCAACATAGATGATGGTGAGTCAGCAAACCGGTTTCATTTCCAGGGGAAAATTTTTCCTTGAACATTGGGAGAAGAGTTCTCCTTTGAGACATTACTTGAAAAAGTATTTTAATAAAGAACAGAAAATGTGTAAAACATCCAACTTGAGTACTACTTCAAGTCTTTGGAATTAAATTCTAAGTTTCTACTATAACTAGATATTTAATTAAAGCTAAATGATTTGCAAGGATATGTGTTGGTTTTGATGACGTTCATACTTAGGGTGAAGCCCTAATGAAATCCTTGACTTACCTGGGACACTTGAAGGTTTCTGGCAGTGTCTGAGAGTTCACTAAGGTCAGCCCAGGCTGAGAAGATTGTTCTGATTCTCATCTGCTTAAGTAGCTCATGCATCTTGTACTTCTGATCAAGCTTGAACTTTGGAAAGAAAACTTCCATTTCACTGGGGTGTACAGATAATGGTGAAATATAGACAAAGCTATGGTATACTAATGCTAAAAAGGTCATGCTTCCCCCCTTCCTCCAAGATTATTTCCATTAAGGAGTCTCCTAGTTATGAGATATAGTTCAAGTCGCCACTCTCCCTCTCCCGCTCCCCTCTGCTCCCCCTCCCCCTTCTTCTTTCACCAGAGAGTGCATACACTCCCCAGAGAGAGACAGTAAGAGAAAGCACCCCCCTTCTTGGAGCACGGCCACACCACAATCCCTTCTCCATTTCTCTATCCTGTAGAGATATGGGACATGCACACACACACACTCTCAGTGTGTTTTTCAAGCTGCCAGGACTAGGACTTGAACCATGGCCCACTATGTGGGGTCTGATTCCCTTAAGCACTAGGCTATCAGAGCCAGCCCTCGAACCATTCTTTGGTAATGATCTACCTCAGAGAAAATATTTCTGGCTTATCAAATATTACTTCAGCTTCAGCGAACCAGTTTTATTTCTCAGCCAATGACTTATATTCTCTTTAGCAAGAAGGCCGAACTGTGTGTCCATTTCCCAAGGTTGTAAAAACAACCCAAACGAACCCATTCGCTGCTTCTAGCAACACTGCAGATTCCTTGCGGTGGCTGTTTTCAATCCCTAGGTCCTGCAGACACCCAGGAGAACCCTTGAGTCTGGGATCGGACAGGGAGAGAGAAGTGAAGGGAACTTTCAGCCTCTTAGCCAATTTTAGCCAGAAGAACTTAGATATTACCTATTTTATATAATGGCATTCTCCTTTGAAAACATGCAACTTGGGAAGATGAGTTCTGTAGCTCCAAAAAAAGGCATGAAAAGTAATTGATATTAAATTAGTTTGGAAGAAGTCTCAATTTCTTAATTTGTGAAATGTAGCCCAGAATGCAAATATCAACTTCCCAGGATTGTTCATAGGAATAATATATGCTAAGTGCTCAGGACAGTGTCTGGGGTATAGCGGGGGCTTGCTCAACACGAATCCCTGCCCACTCACTGGATCCCCTTTATTCTCTCCCTATTACAGAGTTGGGCCTGGCTTTCAGAAGGGAGTGTAACTGAGGACATGGCATATCTTGAAGATTAATTTATCAATTTTTTATTAAGCAGGCATTTGTTGAGGGCTTCTTATGTTTGAGGTCCTTTTCATTAAAGATTTGAAGAAAATGAAAGAAGAAGAATGAAGATAAAACTAAAACCAGGGACTTTTAGCTGGACTCATCGCAAAGCCAAAGTGTGGGTTGACAGGCTCAGAAGGCTTAGCTTTGGAATTCTTGTTGCAGCTCCCTTCCTCACACTCCAGTAGACAAGTTTCCTGTCCTGTGCTTCCGACTCCTCTCTGCACAATGCCCACGAGGCAGTCCCATCCCGTGCCCTGGTTCCCAGTCCCAGCGAGAGGTTCACGATTCCCAGGTTTGCATCTGCAGCCTGGACCTCGCCCCGGGCTCGAACCAGCTGCCTTCTTGACTGCTCCTCCTGGAGGTCTAATAGATACTTCTCATCCACACGCTTGAGACTGACTCAGCTCATCCCCAGACCTAGTCCCCGCGTGTTCTTTTCCATTTCAGTAAATGGCAAATCTGTCCTTCGGTTGCTAAGACCAAAAACTGCAGTCACCTTTGGCCACTATCTTTTTCCTCTTTCTCTCTCTCACACAGCTAATCCTACCAACTCTCATTTCCTGTTAGATCCAGAATCCCACTATAGCTGGCCCTCTGTGCCCGCTGGTTCCACATCTGTAATGCAGCCAACCATGGATCAAAAATATTTAAAAATAACAATACAACAATCAAAATAATACAGTGTAACAACTATTTATGTAGTGCTTACATAGTACTCAGTATTATAAGTCACCTAGATATGATTGAAAGTATGTGGGCGGATGTCCATAGGTTGTATGCAAATATGCCACTTTACATAAAGTATTTAAGCATCCTCAGATTTTGGTACCCATTGGGGTACTTCGCATCACCTCCACTGACACTGCCAAGGTCCAGGCAGCGACATCTCCATCCGGATGATTACAGTAACCTCCTGGCTGTGCCCTTGCTTCACCTAGGGTCTTCCCTCAACACAGGAGCTTGTGTGATCCCTTGAAAAAGTGCCAGTCAGCTCCTGCGGCTCTGCTCTGAACCTCTAGTGGCTTCCCTCCTCCCGCAGAAAAAGCCTCAGTGTTTTCCAGAATCTGTAGGGTGAGGTTCCAGGTGACCAGGCCCCTGGTTTCTCTCTGACCCCACCTCCTGCTGCTAGGAGGAGACCTGTTCTTCCACTCCTTGCTGTTCCTCCACTCCAGCAGGCACATTCCCATCCTAGAACTTTCTCCTCACCCCTCTTATACCACTTCTCGTTGACACCCACACACGTTATCCTTCAGATGCTTTGGTTGCCTTCTTAGCAAGACCGCCCCTACTCCACCTGCCTCTTGCTGATGCACCTGGTCCCCATCCCTGCATGATTTCTGGTTGACTCGTTTATTGCCTGTCTCCCATCACTAGAGTGTAAGCTCTAGGAAGGCAGGGACTTGGCCTGTTCGGTTTGTGGATGTACCTCGAGCACTAAGCTCGTATCACAGCAGGAGAAAGTTCACAAGTCCTAGCTGAGTATATGAATGAACAAGCCAAGCACTGTGACAGATGCTGGGGAGTGTGACAGCTGCCGCCCCTGCCCTCAGGGAGCATGCAGCTCACTGGGCTTAAAGGGTGCAACACCGCAGTGCAGTCAGGGTCCCCGGAGTGGAAGGTGAGTTTGTGAGGACGTGGGGAAGAGCTGTACCTGGTGTGCATGCTTCTGAGCCACGTGTCCACCAGGTCAGTGGTCAGGTAGTCTTCCAAGGTGACAGGATCATTCTTTTTCTATGTGAGGACCCCTGGTATGCTGGCGTTTCCTCAGTAGGGCAGTTTGAGCACGTGGCAGCGGAAGTTCTCATCGAAGGTGGAGGCAAACTTGCTTGCCCTGAACATCATGGGCACCTGGACCACCCTGTGCTTGTCCGAGTGGAAAGTGTCCACTTCAGTGAAGACAGGTCAAATGGAGCCAGCCATTTCCCTGGGCGGGGAGGAACAGAAGCCATTGCAGAAACTGCCATCCTCCATGCACCGTTTGCTCAGGAGTGGACGGAGGGATCACCCCCTCCCTGCCCCACCAGGAAAGGCACTCCCTCACCGCGTTTGCACTGGCCACAGCGCAGACAGGCAGGACAAACTCCAAAGATCGGCTTGTCCCAGGGTCCCTGCTCGGTGTTGGTCTGAGACCAGGGACCCCTTGCTGACAGCCACACTAGCCACATGTCACAAAGAAGGCCACCAGCTGTCTGCCACGGTGGCTCCCGGGCCACATCAGTTGCCCCGTTGGAGGGAGGACTGGAAAGAACTGGGATCAGGGTGTCAGAAGCCCCAGCTTGTGTCGGTCCCCACTGTTTACTGCGTGCACTTGGTCAAGCTAACCTCTCAGTCACTCTCCTCCCCTTTACAAAGGAGGCGGCGCCCCTGCCCCGCCTGCTGCATCGGCAGTAGGAGCCCACATGGTCAAAGCAGCTGGTAGTGTAGTTAGTGTCACCCACGTGCCAGCACAGTGGGCACTTCGCTTTCATTATGTCATTTGGCCTGACAGCTCCCTAGTAGTTGGGTGTGTCCCTGATTTCGGTGTTAAGAATCCGAGGTCAGAGACCTTGTCACTTGTCCCAGGTTACAAAGGTAAAGAATGAAGAAACGAAGTGATTGGGGTGCTGGGACTCGCGCATGGCCGACCACAATTGAGTCCCAGACCTGGCAGCTTGGTTTCTCACTTTCCCTCTTTCTCTGGTGAGCGCACATACCCTATAGCAAATTTAAAAATAATAATAAAATTAGATAAATCTTTAAATAAAGAAGCAATCCTATCTCTCAGGTGATATGCTGTTTTGTCCCTCCGTCCCCGACGGCCCAGTGCTGTTGCTTCCAGATGTCAGCTGTGGCCAGGTGCCCTGAAAACTGCAGGGCCTGCTTTACTGGGGTGGGGGCGCGTGGTGAATGAGACGTGTGGCTCTGTTCGGTATGTTTCATCCATTCCAAAACTTGGAAGCATTCACAGAACATCACCTAGCGTTCACCACATGCTGGCCACTGGAAGGACAGGAAGAGAGAGTCTTAGGGCCCCACGGCTTTGAGAGAGAGAACATTACCGAAGTACCTTCGAGCAAGATGTAATCCACGAGGATGAATTTGGTTTCAGGATTAATGTCATCGAAGAATTTGGGGATTTTCTCATGAGTCTCTTTGTTAATGTAACCATTCAGGAGCCCCTTGGCCTGTGAGGCACTGTGACTATTCATAGGCACACACTCTGTATCAAAATACCTCTTGGATAAATTGAGGAAGGCCTCTTTGACATTGAAATCCTTGTGGATGGAGGCAAAGCTCCCCTGGGCGAGGCGAGGCTCCCGGTGGCCAGAGAGGGCCTCCCGGAATCTCTTGAAGAGGGCGGGCAGGAGCATGGGTCTGGTGCGGATAGGGGCCTGCAGGCGGAGACCTCTCTCTGTCTGGGCTTTGGTCTGCCCTTTGACTCCCAGCACCAAGCCTGCCATGGCTAAGGACAGGCCCAAGGGGAGAAGACCACGGTGCCGTCGTGCCTCATGGGGATCTTTCGCAGCAGGCTGAAGTTTGAAGTTTCCTCAGAAAGCTGCTGCCTGCTGGCCCTTAGCCAGGCCCCCTCCCCCTCCTCCTCCCCCTCCTCCTCCTCCTGTCCCTCTCCCCCCTCCCCCTCCATCTCCTCCATGGGCACCTGCACTGGCCCCGCTGTCTGGTTCTGAGCCAGCCAGATCTCCAGCCCTGCCTGAGCCTCTGGTCCCTGGGGAGTGGGGGTGGCACCGGGGCACCAGCCGCAGTTCTGCCAGGAAGACGGGGAGCAGGAGGCCCCACACCCAGTTCATGTGGTCTGCTGTGGAGGCTGCAGAGCGGGTCAGCAGCAAGGATTCCTCCGGAGAAAGAGGGCAGGCATCGGTGGGAAGCCTGATAAGCTCCTGCCCTTGCGAGTGACCCTCCTCCTTCTCAGGACTCAGCTCTGAGACCTGCAGTGGGCCCTGGTGCAGCCGACCTGCAGCGAGTGGGGCCACCTTTGCTCGCCTGGCGGGGCCGTTATTTCGCAGAGCAATACTTTCTCCAGGCCCTTGGGCCGCTCAGGGTCCTCACACTTTTTCTGAGGAACAGGAAGTAGCAAAGAGGGTATTGGTGGGGCCAGAGCAGGGTCTGTGGGCTCCGGAGGTCCTCACAGCCTCTTAGTGATCTGGTCGTTCCGCAGTAAAGAGCTGGTCCACACTGGACTGCAGACCTGGGGCTGTCGTGTGTAGCTGCGGATCTGGTGACCCTGACAGCGATCAGCCCAACAGAAAGGGGCAGCGTGGGAACTTCCCTGCTTTTCTGCCAAAATTCATGGAACACCAGGCTGCGGTAAGGGGCGGGCTGGCTCCCACTGCCCGAGGCTAGCAGTCTAGTGGAGCCACACAGCCCTCTCCAGCCCCAGTTCCACCCCACAACTGTCCCTGCCTCGGGCCCCTCTCCGCTCCTCTGTGCCCTGGGGCACAGACCTGGGGCAGGATTTCCGTGAAGGGCTGCAGCTGGCTGTGCCACCCGGCTGTGCTGGCTCCCGGTTCCTGGTGTGCAGCCCACACACCAAGCCTGTGTCCCAGGGGCTGGCGGGCAGGCCACCGAGATGGCCCCTCTCTCATGCTCCCACCTGGGCCCACTGCCAGGAGCATCTGGGTGGGACAGGACACCCAGCCCAGTGGGTGTGGGAGGGGGCTGCTCCAGGCCTAGGAGAGTGCCTGTCAGCAGACACGCACTCTGACCCAGGGCCACCTGCTGCAAAACGTGGTGACAGAGCAAGCTCCCCAGTGTCTTCTCCCTGATGTGAGAGCTCACTCCCGCCTGGTCCAAAACCAGACCCGGCCCCAGCACTCACGGATCCTCATTTATGCAAAACAGTGCCCTAGACCTCGGTCTCACTCCTCGCAGTCCAAACGGGTCTGCCTTATTCAGTAAAATACTTTGCATTTCCCAGTCGTCACTGTTGGGGGAGTCTTTTCCAATTCGAGGTGACGAGCTGTGTTTGGTAGATCACTCCAGTGTTGGAAATGCTAAGTGCCTCCTCCAGTGTGACAGTTGTACCCGAGTTTCATGCCATCATCATTATGTGCTAAATGTCCCTCCCCAATTCAAAAGTCGAGGCCCAGTCACCAACGGGACAGTATTAGGAGCTGGGGCCCTTGGGAGATAATTAGGTCTAGAAGAGACGAGGGAGGTGGAGCCCCATGATGGGATTAATGCCCTTAAAGGAAGAGGAAGAGAGACCAGACCGTCCCCTCTCTCCCTGTGAGCACACAGCAAAAAGGTGCCATCTGCATACCAGGAAGTGGGCCCTCACCAGGACCAGCCATGCTGAAACCTTGATCTCGGACTTTCAGTCTTCAGAACCGTGGGAAATAAACGATGTTTAAGCCACCCAGTCTATGGCATTTAGGCCTGTGAGAGAATACTCCTGGTTCGGTTCCTTCTCTCTGTCAAAGTCAGCAGGAAGTTATCCTGGTACACCAACTAGCGTTGCCCCTTCCACATGCTAAGTCTTTTTCTTTTCTTTTCTTTTTTTTTTTTGGAGAGTTTTTTTTGTTGTTGTTGCTATAGGGCACATGCGCTCGCCAGACAGAGAGAGACATGCTAAATCTTAACTCACCATTCTGGCGGCTCCTCCACTGTCTTGGAGTGGCAGCCCCACAATACACAGGGCTCTTGCATCTGGTCACCAAACCATGTATCCCCTAAGGTCTTCGCTCATGTGTGGAATGGCACAGAATCTGTGTGCAGGGGCTCCTTGCACGAGGCACCATAGAACATAGAGAGGACACACCTTCCTAAATAGAACCCAAGGGAAGAAATCAGTAATCTACCTACCATCGTGCAAGGTACCTGGAACACCACCAGCCCTGGACGGGAGGCATTGCTGGCCTGGGCAGAGTTGTGGAGGATGGCTCTCATGCCTGAGCTCACAGCCTCTCTTCTCCAACCTCCTTCCTGCAGAGATGTTGTGCCTACAACATGCTTTTTACCCTGCCCCTGCCCACAGCTTGGATTTGCAGTTCCCATTGAGTCTAGGATTGAGGACTGGGAGCTGCTCAGCCACCCACCCCTCACCTTGGAGCCCCCCGAGATGAAGATAACAGCTCTCTCCCCATCCCTCCCTAGCTAGGCGCCTTGAAGGTCTCCCTGTAACCCACTAGCTCATACCAGTGAGTGGCCGCTGGTACCTGGGGACCTCATTTAGAGCAGACAACAGGTTAGGCTTTGCAGCCCAAAGCCATCAGCAAATATTTGCTATTCCAAAGTATGACCCCCCCTTGGGATTGTTACTGATTAACATCCTGCTCGGACATGATGGAGTTTCTGGAAAACTGAAGGCCTACAGGGAGTTTTCCCCACAGTCTCAGTTTCTCCTACAACCCTGAGTATTATCCAATTTCACATGGGAGACTCTGCTTTTCAACTCAAGGCTCTGCTCCAGTGAGGTTCAGCTCCTTCTGGAATAGAGGGTTTCTTTTGAGTTGCTCTCATAAGAAAAAAGGTAGGTCCACAGATGCTTCCTAAGTCCAGCCCGGTGCTGGGCACCATGTGGGGAGCATGCGGACAGAGACGTTTGAGATCTGCTCTCCCACCCCCAAGGAACTGTCGGTCGGTGGGCAGACACGCAGGTAAACCACTACTTACAACCCAAGGCCTCCTTCAGGGCAAATGTCCTACTTTACGATGTTGCAGAACTCATGAGACTGAATCCTCAAATATGCAAGACAAAGCTGGTGGAGACCCTTTAAGGCAGAACTTCTCATATCGTCTATTCTTTATTATATAAATACTTAGTTACATAGGTGCCCCTTACTAGTCTTGAAGTGAAATATAGTTAATATAACTTACCCGCAAAAATTTTAAAAATCAATGATCTAACTATAATATGGAAGTAAAATAAAAGTAAGTTATTAGAAAAATAATGTGTCTCTTCCTATGTGTGCCCTAGCATCGGTACACTGGCAGACACAGGGTGCTGTCAGATGTGGGTGCACAGGAAGAGCTCCTTGGGCTGGGTGTGCTGGGCCCCCCTGTTCCGTGATCCATATTGCAAACAATGATATGGCTTTGGGGCATGGGGAGTCATGCTTGATAAATTCCAGACAAAACACAAACTCTCCCCTGATTTACAACTAGTTGTCTTCATGGAAAATTAAGTGGTTAGTAAAACTTTGGAGAAATGGTGTTTGCTATGAAATATAACAGCCATGGACTCAGAGGGTCTAGGTGCAGATAATTAAAAAAAATTTTTTTGTTTTTTAATTGTTAGCAGGCATGTGTGCTTGCCAGAGAGAAACAGAAAGAGCACTGCCTATGAGGTATTGTTACTCTGCAATCCCTCCTCCTCCATGTCTCCTCCTGTTGAGATTTTGGGCACACACATTGATGCCTGTGGTGTTTTTCAAGCATCTGGAGCCAGAATTTGATTCATTGTCAGCTATGTGAGATCTGGCTCTCAAATCACCAGACTTTGGGGCTGGGCCTAGGCTTGGGTAATATTTGTTTTCTTTTTTTTTTTTTTGGAGAGGTTTTTACTATAGGGCGCATGCGCTCGCCAGACAAAGAGAAACAAAGAGATAGAAAGCGAGAAATCACCCCCCAGGGGGGATGGTCACACCGCAATCCCTTCTCCTCCATTCTCCTCTCAGGATCTTGGGCACGCATGCACACACGCCCGGCGTGAGTTTTAAGCCACCGGGTCCGGGATGTGAACCGCGGTTGACTACGTGGGAGTCCAGAGACATAGCCATTATGCTAACTGCTGGTTCCCTTGTCTGATTCATTTCAAAGAGCAGATAAAAGTCAGCCTCTTAGATAAACCAGAGCCTGATTTCTCAACTCAGTTTCGAAGGTATTTCTCTAAAAACAGTAGCCAATTGAAAGACTAGGCTACAGGGCTGACTCCTCTACTCATTTTTTATATAGCTATATTTCTTATTAGCATTAGTGTAGGCCCATGGATTCTTAATTTCATTTAATATATTTCAGTTAATAATTGTTCTTTTTTTTTTTTTTTTTTTTTGGAGAGGTTTTTTGCTATAGGGCGCGTGCGCTCGCCAGACAGACAGAGAGAGACATAGAGACAGAAAGCGAGAAATCACCCCCCAGGGGGGATGGTCACGCCGCAATCCCTTCTCCTCCATTCTCCTCTCGGGATCTTGGGCACGCATGCACACGCGCCCGGCGTGAGTTGTAAGCCACCGGGTCCGAGACGCGAACCGCGGTCGACTACGTGGGAGTCCAGCGACATAGCCATTATGCTAACTGCTGGTTCCCAATAATTGTTCTTTATATGTATGTATGTGTGCATGTATATGCATATATGTATATGTAGACATAGAAATAGATGTTCACATGGCCTCAGGTATAAATATATATTAGGAATGTTCTGGAAAACATGTTTATACCTCCAACGTATACCCAGTCCGTCATGATTCTTCCATTTCCCTGTGTCATATTCACATCTCTTTCCTTTGCTCGATCCTACAATGCAGCCTTGGCTTATGCTTGACCTTAGTGGGAACACTGCTAGTGCTCATGTGTTAAGATGCTGGCTTTAGGAACCAGAAGGGAGTGTGTGTGTGTGTGTGTGTGTGTGCGTTAGAAAAATATAAACCTGATGGGGACAGCAGGTGGTATAGTGGCTAAGGGCATGGCTGACCGTGGTTCAAATCCTAGACATGGCAGTTTGCTTTCTCACTTTCCCTCTCTCTCTCTCTCTCTCTCTCTCTCTCGCTCTGTCCCTCTCTGGTCAAATTAAAATCAATAAATAAAGTTAAATAAAATAATTCTTTAAATTTTTTTAAAAAGAAAAGTATAAACATGCATATTTAAGAAAGTATCCTTCAATTCCTGTTTCTCAAAATACATGCCCTATATCATCTATCAATAATCTATCATCTATCGCCATTTCTATCTAATCACCTGTCGTAGTTCTTAGTCTCCTTTTATGTTTTGTTTTTAAGAATTATTTAATTTTACTTATCATGTTTTTGTTATTTTATTTTATACTTTCAATCATTGTACATCACTACAGCTTGTAAAATGAATTACCCAACATGAATACACTTCACACTAGTCCTGTTGAAGACATCATACATGTTATCATCAATAGATAATCATCCTTTAATCATCCTTTTCTGTGTCCCATAAATGTCTTGCCTCTCAAGGAGAAAAACAGAGGCAAGTCATTTTGGATCTTTTGGTTTGAACCAGGAAGGTGAAGCCTCTTCCTCCTGCAATGTCTCTCTAGCGCCCTCTACCTACAAAGCTTACTATCCTGCTGGCTGGCCAAGCCAAAATACTGAAAGGTCCAGATCTAATTTTGCAGCGCAGTAAGAGGAGAGGATTTGGAGCTGAGAAGCTGATGATGAGAATTCTAAAGCATATTGTTATTGTTTTAAACAGCTGATTTTAAAGATATTTTTGAATTAAATCATTTTTTTTCACCTCCATATTCACCTTTTCTAGTGCTCTTTAAGCATTCCAGTACAGGTCTGAGTTTCCAACTGGGATAAACATTCCATCTAAAGAACTACTTCTAAAATTTCTCTTATGATGGCAATATATTTTCTTAGCTTTTTTTGTCTTCATTTTCAAAGGATGTTTTTTTCAAAAGAAATTACAACATTTTCCCTCTTAGAACTTTCCACTGACACCTTTCCATTTTGCTATGACTACAATAATTTCTTCTTTCTTTTTTTAAAATAATTTAATTTTATTTATTAATTAACTTAATTAATTTGAACAAAGAGACAGAGAGAGAGAGAGAGAGAGAGAGAGAGAGAGAGAGAAAGTGAGAAAGCAAGCCACCAGGTCCAGGACTTGAACCATGGTTGGCCATGTGGGAGTGTCCAGCATTTTAACCACCGCGCCTCCTGCTGGTCCCCAATTTCTTCTTTCTTTAAACTTTTCATTTATTTAGAAGTAACTTTAAATTAACGGAAGTTTGCAAAAATGATCGTGTTCCTTTATACCTTTCACCCAGCTTCCACGTGATGAACAGATTATACACAGTATGTAGCTACAGTACAATGACCTAAAACCAGGAAATTATACTGATACTATGTTGAATTAATACTATCCAAAAGTTTTCGATCGTTCCATCAGTGGCTGATCTGGATCCAATCCAGAAACCCACACTGCCTTTGGTCGTCATGTGTCCTTAAGCCTTTTCCTCCTATTTTGTCTTTTTGACCAAAGACCTTTTGAATTTTTTTTTTTAATTCAAGCAGAACTTAATTTATTTTTTACCAACGATGATCCCATTTAATGCAGGAAATAATTTCAGTGCAGAGTAAATGCTCTATTTTCTCTCTTTCATCAAACTACCACTCCTCCTATCTGAAACACAGTTGGCTACCTTGACCTGTTTTCAACCTCTACCCTCGTTCTGGTTGCTCTAACCAAGTGTCATGGACTCGGGGTTTTAAAAACCCCAGAAATTCATTTCTCCGAGTTCTGGAGGCTGGCATGGTCAGGTCCAGGGAGGGCACTCTTCCGGGTTAGAGTTCAGACTTCTCATTGTGTCCTCAGATGGTGGCAGGAGAGGAGCTGGGTCTCACGTCTCTTAAGGGCACTAATTCCACTCACGGGAGCTGCACCCGCATGACCTCATCACCTCCCTCCTTTAAATTTTTTAGATAAAATGGATGATTTTCTTTCTTTCATGAGTGATAGACACAGAGAAAAAGAGAGACAGCAAGACAGCACCCCCAACAGTGTCTTGATGCTGTGATTCCCCCCACCCCCGGCTTTGTCCAGCCCTGAATCACGGGCAAGCGTGTGCCTGGTGTACTCAGGGCGGTCTCTGGACATGAGCCCAAGACCTTCCCATGTGGGTATCAGCCTCTCAGAGCATCACAATTTACCACTGTGCCACTGTCTGGCCCCTGACAGGCCTTTGTTTTGTGTGTTTGTTTGTTTGTTTGTTTTTACCATAGAGAATGTACGCTTGTTGGAAAGAGACAGAGACAGAGAGAGAGAGTGAGAGTGAGCAAGGGAAAGTGAGAACCTGAGAAATCACCCTCCAGAGGGATAACCATGCAGCAGTCTCTTCTCCATTCCCTTCTTGGTATTTTGGGCAGGCATGCACACATGTCTGCATGATTCTCAAGTCACTGGGTCTGGAACTCTAACTGTGGTTGACCATGTGAGAGCCCGGTACCTTAACCGCTATGACACCTGCTTCCCTCCCTCCCCTCAAAGACCTTGTGAAGGGCGCTGGCTGAACATTTTGTATAAAGGCTTCCAGCTGGATTTGTCTGGTAGTTCCTCATGCCATAATTGGATTGCACATTTTGGGGGTGGGTGCTATGGAAGTCACGTCAGCTGGCTCGCACCACTTGTGCGGAGATAGCGGTCCTCATCTTTATCTCTGTGTCTTGTATATAATGTGCCTTTTTTTTCCCGACTGCTTTCAAAATTTTCTCTTTATCCTTGTTGTTTCGTTGTTATTGCTTCTTGCCAATGTGCTTGCGGAAGAGATTTTTGGGATTTTGGGCATGCATACACATGCTCCCAGAATGTTATTCAAGCTGCTGGATCTGGGACTCGAACTGCGCTGTTGTCCATGTGGCATCCAGCACCTTAACCACCATGGTGCCACCAGCTAGCTCTATCTTTGGTTTTAAATAATCTGATTATGCCCTGCCTTGGGTGGTGGTCTTTGTTTCTCCAGGTTTGAATTAGTTGAATATTTTGGACCTACGTGTTTATAGTTGTCACCATGTTTGGAAACAATTTAGCCATTATTTCTTTAAATATTTTTTCATCTCTTATGCCTCCCCTTTCCTGGGAATTTTCTTTTATTCTTTTTTCTTTTTTTGCTATAGGGTATGTGTGCTCACTGCAGAGACAGAAAGAGACGGTGACAGGGAAAGTGAGAAATCACCCAGCCAGGGGAATGGCTACCCTGCAATCCCTTCTCCTCCATTCTCCTCTTGGGATTCTGGGTATGCATGCATACATGGCCAGCTTGATTTTCAAGCTGCTGGGTCTGGGACTACAACCTCTGTCAGCTATGTGAGAGTTCAGTGCCTTAACTACTATGCCCCCTGCTGGCCACTGGGACTCCAATTTTATGTGGTAATGTAATAGTGAGGCTTAGGTCATCGGTAGTTTTATTTGCACTATTGATTTTACAGCGTGTTAGGACCATGCGAAAGAAAGTCATGTTTTACAGCTACCATTTTCTTAGGGCCAACCAAAACTTTGTTTTGGTCCTTTTAGAAAGGCAATGGATTTTATTTATTCTATAAGTGAGTGAGCAAGAGAGAGAGAGAGAGAGAGCCCCTCTAACAGGGTCCCGCTGCCGTGATCCACCTCAAACTCAGCTAGCCCTGATCATGGGCACCTGCATGTTTGGTGCATTCAGGGAGGTCTCCAGACTTGAACCCACAACCTTCCTGTGTGGGTTAGCCTTGAAGAACACTGTTCCCCCTGCCTGAGAGATTTTTGCTATAAGGCATGTGTGCTTGCCAGAGAGACAAAGAGAGGCATAGAGACAGAAAGCGAGAAATCACTCCCCAAGAGGGATGGTCATGCCACAATCCCTAAATTTCCATTCATAAATAAAGGACAAGCTCTGAAGTTACACACACACACACACACACACACACACACACACACACGTGTATCCAATGTATGGAATTAGAAGAGAGGAAATCTATCGACTCTGTTGCTTGGCTTATAAAAATGAGCAACGTATACAAAAATAAAAAATGAGCAATGTAAAACTCATGCTAGAATAAAAACACCCAACAAAACAAATTCATTCGCACCAAACATCCAATGATATTAGTGCTTTGGGGGACAGGATCTTCCAGTTCTAGGGGTGGGCAATGACCTCAAGAGCCCTACCTGGGTCTTCCCTGGGGTTCAATTTCAGCAGGCATTGCTTTTGCAACGAGAAAGGAAAACCAATGAATGTTTTCACCTGCGTCTCCTTCCATCTTTCTAGAGAGAGATTGCACTGTTCCCCATAACAAGCTTCAAGCATCAGCCCCTCCCACGGGAGCCAGAAACTCTCACCCCTCATCCCCCCTCCCCTGGAGAACCTTATAAGGAAAGAGAGCTTCAGGATTCTGTCTCTTGGGGACCTGGGGGCCCCATCTCTGGCCAATCCACTCTGGAGTTCTGCTCTCTCCTACGCTCCCCCTGCACTGCCCTGACCCCTAAGGCCCACGATACACCGAGGGTGCCACATCCTCCTGCATTCGGCAGGTCAGAGGGATGGGGCTGTTAGCAGAGGAGTTACTCCTCCTGTTGTGGTACCAGATGTTGTGGACCGAATATTTGTGTATCCCCCAAATCCACAGGCTGAAATCCTCACTGCTGAGTCGATGGTACTAGCAGGTGGGGCCTCTGGATGGTGACTGGGCCGTGACAGTGGTGCCCACGTGAAGGAGATTAGTGCCCTTATTAAAGAGACCCCGGAGGGCCCTCCCTGCTCTCTCAATAAGATCCAGCTATGGAGGAATCAGGGATAAGAACTCAAGCATGCTGGCCCCCTGATCTTGGACTTCCAGCCTCCAGAACTGTGAGGAAAACATATGTCACATGTGTTCTGTCATGGCGGCCTAGATGGGCTGAGGCAGCAGGGGTGGGGGTCTGTGAATGCTGTGTGACTTCATGGCTGCACGACCTCAGCATCCCCACACCTCCCCTGCAACCACACACGTCCCGAGAGTAGCAATGACAGTTATTTATTACAAGCTGCTTACAGAAAGAGCCAATTCTGGTCGAATGGAGGAGAGCCCGGAGGAGAGTGGGGGACCTCCCATTCCCTGGAGCATTGCCGTGGGTCCCTGGTGCCCAAAGTCAGATGGCGTCAGGCTCCGGGGCGACTCTCAGGCTGGGTTCTCAACCTTGGCCATGAAGAGGCTGCTCCACGAGAAGTTGTCGAAGACCAGGATGACGAAGGGCCGGTTGAAGCGTATGGTGAGTGGCTTCAAGGTCTGCTCTGGGGAGACCTCAGTGCGGGCGGCCGCCTTCGTGCCCCTCTCATCGAGGTGCAGTGTGGCTTTATGTACCACCTAGGGGGTGCAGACGGGGGAGGGCGGGGGCTGAGCGCCTGCTGCCTGTGAGGCTTGCTCACACTGCGACTTGGGCTCCTCGTGGAAGCCTCGGCCTCTGGAAGCTGAAGCTGAGGCTCAGAGGTCAAGTGCTGGCTCCTCCTACGGCAGCAGCCCCAGGACCACAGCTCGGGCCTGTCCACCTCCGGAACCTGGGCTGCACCTCTGACTCCTCTCCACTAAAGGAGCAGGCTGGGCCCAGCACTCAGACCCGGGGCTCGTGCTTGGACTGGCTTCAAGGAGCACACTGGGCACCCCTTCCTGGGCCGTGGGCCGGTAGAGGAGACCTCGCCTTCTTTCTACTCTGCTTGGGAAACACTTGGGCCCCGTGCCCAGGTGCTCATGCCTGTCTTATCTGGGGAAGCCCAGGCAGAATCGAAAATGTGAATCTGACTGTGGATACATCCGTTGTCGTGAGCGAAATGAGAAGGCATTCTGAATTCAGCAGCATCTGTGACCACATGGATCGAAAGCCTTCAGTGGCGCCTACCCCGGCTACTTTGGTAACAGGGGCCATTAGGGGAGCTCACGGCACCCTGTGGGGCAGGAGGTCTCAACAGCCATACAGCAAGGGCTCCAGGGCCCTGAGCAGCTCTGGAGGCAGGTGCCCGATGCCTGGGAAGAGCTGAGCTGGGACTGGAGCTCTGCAGTGTGTCTTGAGAACACAGGTTTCGAGTCAACAGACCAAGGTCAAATGTCGGGCTGTGGAGCAGCAGCTCTGCCACCCGGGCAGGCTAGGTACCTCCAGCTGGAGACTCCTCCCCTGAGAATGCTCACCAGGTCGGAGGGAGCTGCAGTGTCTCAGTGTGCTCACACAGTAAGTGTTTTATTGAGCACGTTCTACATGCCAGGGACTACAGGGGCCACAAAGTCCTTGGGCCCTGGGTGGCACACTGGAGTAACGGAGCCGTACCCAGAGCCGAGGACAGCTGGAGGCACACAGTGTGTTCAGTAGAAAGTGCCCGAATGAATGAGTGAATAACAACATAAAGCCAAAGGGTAAAGGCAATGCCTGGCTGGGTAGAGCGCCCAGGGGGATCCCATCTGGGGATACCGTGTTCCCTGTTCCGTTGTGCTGGGAGCCACTCCCAGTTCTGCCATGACAGCTTTGTTTTCCATAGTGCTCTGTGTGGTTGGGGATACCTGAGCTGTGGTCCCCTTTGTCACCTAGCCTCCTGTGTGACTTCAGGGATGTCACATCTTTTTGCCAAGCCTCTGTTTACTCGTTGTAAAGTGAGGGGCTTGCACCAGTCCTGGGGTTCTTGTTCTGGTACCTCGAGACCCAGTTATGAAGGGGCTTATTGCTGCTTATCATTATTACTATTTAATTTGCCAGAGGGTGTGTGTGGTTACTAGAGAACGAGAGAGAGAAAGAGAGGAGGAGGAGAGAGAGAAAGCACCCCCTGCCCCCATGTGGCATGGTCACACTGCAACCCCTTCTGCTCCAGTGGTCCCTTCTGTGGGGATTTAAGACATGCATGCATAAGTGCCTGGTATGCTTTTCAGGCCACCAGGTCCAGACCATGCAGTTGGCCTCGTGGGACCCAGCTCACATAACCACCAGGCCGTGGGCTGGCCCTCATTAGTATTTTTATTAGGAGTTTGGGAGGAAAAAAAAGTTAGGCTCCCGAGACACGTACCTTTGACAGCTTCACTGGGGCCTCTTGGGTAATGCCCGAGAAATCTGACCAGTTGGCGAACAGGCCCACGATGCCCATGCCCGTCAGGACGTCCCTGAGGTCGTGGGCTCCGGAGACGGAGACCTTCGGGATGTACAGGTTCACCTGGCTGCACGGGGAAGCAGAGGGCGTGAGGCCTTGCAGGGCCTCCTCTGGCCAGCTGACCTTCCTCCTGTGATCCCCCAGCCCTTCCTGGCTGAACCTGCTCTCTGGGGACAGGAGAAGGGGCAGGGCGAGAGGTAGCATCTGCCTCTCCCTGGTCAGCTTCCTCTCTGGGCCTCTGACTTGCAAATTCCTTTATCTGCAGCTCCTCTGAGCCCATTCTACCCACAGTGCAGCAGGGCCACTGAGCATTTAGGGCAGTAGTCCCTGAAGAAGCCCCTTTAGTCCCCGGAGCACCCACTATAAGAACAGGAGGAAAGGGAAGCTGCCAGCCTGGCCCCAGCCCCACTGCTACTGCTGCGGGTGACAGCCAAGTCCTGGCCCCAGCGCTGGTGTCTTCAGCCACACCCTGGGGTGGCCGAACACACGCTGCCTCAAGGCCCGAGCTGCTAAAGCGCTGTGCTTTTGCTATGGCGGACATCTACATTTTAAAAATCCCTTCCTTTTTCTGCTCTCCAGAGGGAGGGACGACACCTGCCCCTGAAGCCGGGCAGTGGTGCAAAGGTGCATTCAGTGAGGAGAGGCAGCACTAGATGCAGGCGGCCTGGGGCAGCCTGCCCATGGGTTCAGCAGCAGGTCTGGATTTTAAACCATCCTATTTGGAAGGAGTTGAGGAGGAAGCAAAAACAGGCACATGGAACTTCCCTTCACGGGGCCACATAAACTGACAGATAAACTGAACCAGCACACGCCGAGCACCCGGCACATACTCCCTCCTCTAGCTCATCTCGTCGCCGTGTACGAACATGCAACCTTCCGAAGTTGGGATCATGTCTTCAGTGTCCACATGGGCAGACGAGCTCAGAGAGGCTGAGCCGTTTCCCCCAAAGGCACAGGGTTGGGAAGGACCTGCTAGGCACTCAGTGCCTGCTGCCCGTGTTGGCCGCATTCTGAGGGTGAGGCAGGGGGCCCCGAGATGTGTATTATTGATTAGCTTTGTTCTATGGCAGTATTCATGAAGAAACACTTTTGGTGTGAAGGCAAAGATTGTCCTCGGCCTGGTTTTAAATGCAAGTGTCCAGAATTTTCTGTAGGAGTCACGGTGCATTATCACCACCTAGTGGTATTCTGCCTGAATTACAGGTTCTCTCGGGAAGGAGGGAGTGGGGCTAGGATGGGAACACCTGAAAGCGAGAACTGCCAAGTGAGTCTGTCACCTCGTCCCAGCCCAGGCTCAGGCTCACACCCCTGCATACACAGGTGCATGCACACATACAACATGCATGTACTCGCAAGACCTAGCAGGTGTTGATGGCTCGAGAACCGTGTTCCCACACAACCATGGGGATTCTTCCTGTAACACAGATCCGACCTCACCATTCTTCCTCAGACATTTCTGTGTCCACTCACGGAACTGGGTTAACCTCCTTCCATGGAGTGGAAGCACCCAGTGCCAGACAGCTCTCTGGGAAGGTGTAATTCAAAAGAAAACAACCCCAAACCACCATGCACAAAACTTATACAGAGGAAGGTAGAAGAGCTTCTTCGCAGACTTCCAGCTGCTAAGACCTTGGATCCGGATGTTCATCCAAGCTGAATCTGTTCCCTTCACTGCTGCTGGTCTGCCTTGTCGGTGCCCTGTGAGCAGCCCCCCGTGTCAGCATGCTCGTCGGGCCACTTCCGTGGGTTGAACTTCCACTCAGGCCGATGCAGTTCAAAGCGAGAGCAACCTGCTCCCCAGCCCCCTCCCCAGGCCCCTGTGGCAGAGCCCAGCTTCGCGTCTCCATCCGACAGAGTTTTATACTCCTCACTCTCCCTGGTAGACATTTCCTCATAGTTTCTCCAGTAATCCAACCGCTGTCTGCTCTCTGCTCTAGAGACATGCCTTTGAGGCCCTATTTCTGTCCTAGTCACCATCCTGTGCCTTGTGTTCACACATTGCACGGTGCTGAGCAGGTACTTCCGTTTGTGGACATTGAATGTATGGACAAGTGAACTGCCGGCTGCTCCGCCAGCCTTCCCGAGTTATTCCGAGCCAGGTGCCTGCTCCCTCTCCTGCGTCCCCTCTGCCCTTTGAGCCTGCCTCATCCTGCCTTTCATAAGCTCCACATAGTTGGCATTTCTGAATTTTGTGCTCAGACAGAACTCGAGTCTCCCTGAGAGTTAGGACTATGTTCTCAGGAACATCACCTCCCTTCTCCAAGGGAGCCACGGGGTTGGGCACGTGCTTGACGGTAATTTCAATAGCCCCTAGCTCAGTGGTGCCTGGGAGAAATACGTTAATCTGTTCATTCATTCATCCATTCATGCATCCACTCATTCATTATCAGTTTCTCCATTCATTCATTCATTCATTCATTCACTCATTCACTCATTGCTAATTCACATCCTCCATGGATCTTCCCTGAATGCTGACTCTGCACCAGTCCTTGCTCAGGCTGGAGTTTAGAGACACAGGAAATCTGTTAGCTGCTTTGCCTCCTGACCACTGACCCATCACATACACTTCTCTCTCTCTCTTTTTTTCCCCCCGAGAGATTTTTTGCTATAGGGCACGTGTGCTTGCTGGAGAGACAGAGAGAGAAAGAGAGACAGAAAGTGAAAAAAAAATCTCTTCTCCATTCTCCTCTCAGGATTTTGGGCACACACGTATATGCACCTGGTGTGAAGTTTAAGCCACTAGGTCCAGGACTCAAACCGCAGTAGACCATGTGGGAGTCCAGCGATATAACCATTATGCTATCTGCTGGTCCCTACACTTCTCTTTTTACTTACTCATTTATTACTTATTTACACCCTCTCCTTTTCACCTATTTACTGATTGGTTGGAGGAACAGTAAGATAGACTTCCCAAGTGACTTAAGAACCACTCCCAGGCTCTGTACTGGTCTGCGATGGACACAGAGATCGTTTCCATTAAATTTTGGGGGTCTTCCAGGAATCTGTAACATGCTTACTTTCGGGTCAGCAAGGTAACAAAGTGGACAAGTGGGGACCTGGGTGGTTGGCGAGCTGACTTAAAGGAAATGATGCGGGTACGATAACACAGATGGTGGTGATGGGCCTCACGGCATGAGGGAAGTGTCTTGGTGTTGACTGACAAATCGACACCTAAGTGTGACCTCTACATCAAAGAGCCCGGTGGCCTTTGAAGACCTAGCAGACAGCAAAACAATGGGCTCTGAGGGTGAGTTTGGGGGAAGAAGGGTGCCCAGGCACACCCCTTTCCACTCGTGCCATTCTCCGGGCACAGGTGCACTGCAGAAATCAGGGTGCTGGCTGGGGGTGCTTACCCACTGGTCAGGGTCTTAGACCACCTCTGAATCGTGTCCCGGCTCAGCGTGGAGATGACTGTGTCCATCTTCCCTCTGTCTGGAAGGATGAAGAAGGCAGTGCCGTTGCCCTCGTAGTCCAGCTTCACCAACTGGCATGCGAGCTCTGGGTCATAGAGGTGCATAATGCTGCCTGACTGGGACATCATGGGCACCTCCACTGTGAGCGTCTCATTCACGTAGAAGTTCTGTACCTGAGACACTGGGTCAAAGGGCTGCACCCACATGCCTGGGAAGAGGAGGGTGAGAGGAAGTGGGCGTCAGGACCTCGAGCTGCATGGCACCCGGGGCAGCAGAGTGCCCACTAACTGCCCCGCCGACCAGTGACACAGCAGCCTCCTGTGCACCTGGGACGTCCCCACACCAGGTGCTGCAGTTTTCAGTAAGATGTGGAAACTCCCAGAAGTTAAAACCTGTTCCATCCTCCACATTTGAGAATGAAGAGTAGCTTCTAATCAGGGAAGAGGGGAGAGACCAGGAGGGCTCTGGCCCTCGGGTTTGGGTGGGGTTCACTTCAGCCAGACTCTGCCCCGGCCCCGGACTGGAGTGCGTCCTGGCTCAGAGGCCTCCTGAAGTGGAGCCAGACCTCAAGTCTCAACCTCAGGGTCCCTAGGGGGGCAAGAAGGAGACTGGGGGTACACCATTTGTTCCTCTTCACCCTGGACAGCCTGGCTGGCCCAGCGCACGGCACCCACTCTCCTGCAAGAGGCCCCTGACCCCCACCATGCAGACCCTCCTCTGGACCGCATTTCCCAAATGCAGAGGCGGGTGAGATGATTCCTCAGGGTCACAGACGCCCACCCCCAGCTGGACCTCAGATTCCTGCTACTCTGTTCCTTAGTGTCACCCTCCAGGCTGTAGTTTGCCCTGAGATGGGGAACTCACTACCTGCACAGATGGGTGGTGCGGGACCTGAGAGGAGGAAAATGATTTCTTACACTGAGCTTCAGCCTGCCTGATGTTAACAGCACTCACGGAGCTTCTGTCTGAGTCTGTTCCAGACAGCCCTGGGTCCACTCGTGAGATGTTTGCATGCGCTGAGTCTCGACAGGGCCTACTCTGCTCTGGATTAAGGCTCCTTGGGGTCTGGAGGTGACCAAGGACCCCGATCCAGAGGGTCTCTTGACCTCAAGTCCTGAAGCCCTCACGTTGCCACTTCCCAGCTGGGGCCACAGGAGGCCAGATATGGCTTCTGGCATCTCGCTGACTGGGATTTACTCAGCGAGGTCACAAGTTCTGGGTCAGCCTCACACCTCTTCTAATGGCTGTTGATGGAGACGACAGGGAGAGGCTGGAAGGTGGAGAGGAGTGGGCTGTGCTCACGGAGCCTGTGGCCCCAGAACTGTGCTGGGTCCTTCTGGAAAACCTACATACCCTCAGCGTCTGCAGACATGTGCAGACCCAGCGTGGCCTGATCTGTCTCCCCGTGAGGGAGCGAACTTGAGAGTCCTCAAACCTTCCTCCAAAGGAAATCTCAAGTCCTCAGACCTTGAGGGAGTAGTATTTTGCTAACTTTGTCCAACTTACAGAAAAAAAGATGAAATATTTCTTATTGTTAGAACACTACTTTTTTTTATCCTTAAAATTTTGCTGCTTATTTTTTTATTATTATTAAATATTTCCCCCCCAGAAGCAAGTATAACATATCTAGTTTGGCACCAAAGCAAAGGACAGAGTTGGATTAAAACCCTACTTCAAGGAATTTCTTCTCAGAAATTCTTAGAGGGCTGCTGGTAAGGAAACAAGAATTTATGGGGTGAAAACTGAGAAAGCAAGGATGATTTCTCCAGAAAATCTTTTTAACTTTTTTTTTTTTTTTTTTTTTTTTTTTTTAGTTTTTTGCCATACGGTTTGCGTGCTCTCTAGAGACAGATAAAGAGGGCAAGTGAGAAATCACCCCCCAAGGGGATGGTCACACCACAATCCCATAGCCATTCTCCTCTTGGGATTATGGGCATGCACATGCACCTTGAGTGATTTTTAAGCTGCCGTGTCTGGGACTCGAACCGTGGTTGGCCATGTGGGAATCCAGCAGTTTTACCACCATACCACTTACAGGCCCCATTTAACAATACCTTTCTTTTTTTAAAAGAGGTTTTTGCTATAGGGTGTGTGTGCTCACCAGAGAGACAGAGAGAGACAGAGAGACAGAAAGCAAGAAATCATCCCCTTCTGGGAGATGACCATGGCACAGTCCCTCCTCTGTTCTCCGCTTAGGATCTTGGGCATGCACCCACATGTGCCCAGCGTGAGCTTAAGCCACTGGGTCTAGGACTGGAACCATGGTTGACTACGTGGGAATCTAGTGACGTAACCATTATGCCATCTGCTGGTCCCTGGACAATATTTTTCATCTTCTCTCAAAAGAGTTGTCAAGACAGTCGACTAACTGAAGAACACACCAGGACATTTTACGTGTCCTTAATTTAGCGATAATAGCAACACCGCTCTTCATGTCTATGATCACTCCTGAGTTGCTGGAATCACTCCCGGCTACCCCCCTCCCACCCCTAGCCTAGCCAGGGCTTGCTGACTACTTCTGTTGCATCAGAGAATGTCTGTGTGTGACAAGGCGTTCTGTCACCATGTTCAGACGTCAGTCTCACTGGTCTGATAACCGGTAGCTGTGGCGTTCCATCTACGTCACTCATGGTGGTTCTAAGGCTGCCAAGAACCGGTGTGTAGAACAACGCCATGCCAGTGACTGCCCCTCCAGCTGCCCCCAGTGCCCGGTTAGCCCCTCTCTATACCTGGGTTTACTGGGCCCATTCCTGAGGCCGTTACCGGAACCTCCGCGCAGTCACTGTTGAGCCCCTTCCACCTGCCAAGCCCTATGCAAAGGCCCTGAGAGGGGAAGACTCCGTGCCCAAGAGTGCACAGCCTTGTGGGAGAGACGGCCTGTGGAAGTTGTGTCAGAACCATTTTGGGCAAATGCTTCCAGCAGGCTACCTTTTCCTGGTCAGTCTCTCCCCCTGGCTGCCCTCTGAGGCTGTCATGAGGTCCCCAGAATTGTGGGAGAATGGACAAGCCTGAAAGGCGGGCCGAGGGGGCTCACTGCTGCTAAGTCGGTCTGAGCGATAGGGGGCTGTGGGGAGGTGGGAACAGCTGGCGGTTGGGAGGCCCTGACTGAGGGCCAGGGAGGAGAGCAGGGGCCTGTGTGGAGTCTTTGCGGGGATGACTGTGAGGATCCTGAATGTTGTTCGGGGACACAGTAAGCCTAGTTACTGGTTGTGTTTGTTTAGCTTGGCTGTTCAACCGGCATTTCTTGGAGCCTGACTGCTTAGCTGAAATTGAGCTACTTGGTTCCTGGGTTACAAGATGATCACCACAAGGAGGCACGGGTGAACCGTAGAGGATGAGATGAGAAGCACGGCGTTGTTTTTGAGGGAATCAGGGAAGGCTTTACAGGGGAAGTGACTTTGGAGCCAAGACTCGAAAAGCTGGAAGATATTTTAGGCAGCCAGATAAATCGAGAGAGGGTCTGGGGCACAGAAGGGTCATGGGCTTTGTGGAGGGCAGAGCAATGGCCTCCCAAGGAAACCCATGTCCTAATGCCTAGAATGTGTAAATACGGCAAGTTCTGTGTCAAGGGGGAGTTACATTTGCAGATGGAATCGCAGCAGCTGATCAGGTGGCCTCGGGATGGGGAGAGGTCCTTGGTTATCCAGGTAGGACAGTGTGATCATGAGGTTCCTCGTAAGTGGAAGAGAAGGGCAGGAGAGGCAGGGCAGAGACAGGATTGAGGGAAGCAGAGGCTAAAGCGATACGATTACTGGCTTTGAAGATGGAAGGGGCCTTGAGCCCAGGTCATGCAAGGGGCTTCTAGAAGCTGGAAAAGGCTCAGAGACACCTTCTGTCTTAGAGCTTTCAGAAGGAACCAGCCTCACCAAATTGATTCGGCCCAGTGACTCATTTTGAATTTTGACCTCATGAACTGGAAGATAATAAATTTGTGTTGTTTCAAGCCACCAAGTCTGCAGTAACTTGTTACAGCGGCACCCGGAGGCTAATGCAGGCTTCGTGGAGACAGGCGCATTGAGGACGTGCCTGTCTCCATGGGACTTGGTGTGGTTGGAATCTGTGTGCGTCTGTCTACCTGTCGTATGTTGGGAGCTGGGAGGAGGGAAAGTGTTGAGACACGGGGTTGGGAGGACAACTTTCAGTTCTGGCACCATGAACGTTCTGGGAGGGGTCTGCCCTGCACACCAGAAGATATCTAACAGCCTCCCTGGCTCTGCCCACTTCATGCCAACAGTACATTCCACCCCTTCCCAGTTGTGACTACCAAAAATGTCACCAGACCTTGCCACGTGTTCCTGGGAGGGTGGACGGAGCCTCCTCGGTTGAGAACCTCTAGACGGAGGAGTCTGGACTCTATTACCAGGGGTAACACCTCACTGTAAAAATGGTCTGAGGTGAAGAGTGCTTATTAATAATACAGATCCTAGGACTTTTTCACAGGTTTTTGCTTCAGCTGGTCTGGGTGGGCTCTGGAATCTATACTTTCAATGAGTCTCCCTGGAGATGTTTAATGAACAGGCACTTTGGAAAACCCTGTGTCAGAAACCCTGAAGTTTGTTTGAGGAAGGGCTAGGCAGAGCTGGCGGTGTGGGCAGGATGGCTTCAGGGGCACCTGGGAGTTTGCGAGACAGGGCTGGGTCATTCTGGGCCCTATTCCCAGCCCCTGGTCCTTGGCCTGCCTTGCTGCCAGTGCTTAGTCAATATTTGTAAATTGCCAGGCAGCCAGAATCCATGTGGTTATGTGTATGAGCCTCAGACCAAGCTGTCAGAGCCTGGGGGAGTTGCTCAACTCTTCTGGGAGTCATTTGGATCGTTCAAAAAATGGTGTAATTCTGAATCAGCAGATGGTGTAATGGTTACATCACTGGACTCCCACATAGTTAACCATGGTTCGAGTCCCTGAGCTGGTGGCTTAAAACTCCCTCTGGGCACATGTGCGTGCATGCCCAAAACCCCAAGAGAATGGAGAAGAAGGGATTGCAGCATGGTCATCCCACCTGGGGGTTGATTTCTCACTTTGTGGCCTCTCTCCATCTCTCCAGCAAGCTCATGCGCCCTGTAGCAAAAATCTCTTAAAAAAAAAAAAGAAAGAGAGATTCTACCTTCCCAACAGGACTGGATATAGATGGAGACCCCCGAATACAAATGCACTTTGTAAAGTCAAAGGCTTTGCCCAAGAGTGTGCCCTGGATTCAGATGGCTGTTACTATTCCTGGTGAATGGGGTCTTTCAGAGTGGAGGTGTCTATGGGGTACCTTTGAAGAAGATATAGTTGACCAGGATGAGGACACCTGGGCTCTCCACGTCTGAGAACAAGTCCTCAATTTCTCCCTGTGTCTTATTCTTGATGTACTCTTTGATCTGTCTGCTGGCTTTAGCTCCATCCTGGAAATCTGCGGCCAAAACCTCTGACTCATAGTACTTCTTGATGTCAGCTGAGAACGACTCCAGCAGCTCCAGGCTGCGGTCACAGAACAAGGTGGTGCCCATGGTCATTTCTAAGCTGGTTTCTGACTCCCTGAGGAGACTGTGGAGGTGTTGAAAGCGCTGGTGGATCTCAGTTTCAGAGATCTCGGTGATGTTGAAACCTATGCCCTGGAGAAGCTGGGTCCGCGTGGAGCCGTAAGTGCCCAGGGACAGCATCGCTAAGGCTATGGAGATGCTCACAGGGGAGATAAAGACGTTCCTGCTGGGAGCCAAGGACGCTAGCTGCTGGAACAGGCTGAAGGCAAAATCAACGTTGGTTGGAGCCAGGCCCCGGTGAGGGCTCCTGATGTTCACATTAGCAACAGAGTCCTGAGCCTGGATGGTCCAGAGACAACTGGTGGACAGCCAGAAGAGACAGGTGTACAGGACAAATGTCATTGTCCAGTGTGGCCAGGTCCTGTCAAATCAGGAATGCTTATTAGATGATGTGAGGGCCTCTGAGTCACTGAGGCATGGTTATCTCATTTTCAGGACTTGAACAACACAGTGAAAGAACTATACACACACACACACACACACACACACACACACACACATATATATATGTATATATATATCAGACATATACAGACTACTCAGCAATGTCAACAGCATAAAATTCTTCTCAAGTTCATATGGGATATCTCTAGGATATGTGACCATATGTTAGGCCACGTGTCAAGTCTCAATAGATTTTAAAAAATGAATACAATACAAAGTATCTTCTCCAATCAAAATAGGATGAAGTTAGAAATCAATAATGAAAAAAACTAGAAAATTCACAAAATATGGAAACTGAACAACATACTCTTAACTAATGTGTCAAGGAATATGTCAAAATAGAAATTAGAAAATATTCAGAGAAAAATGAATATAAAAACAGCATAGGGACCAGCAGTTGGCGTAATGGCTATGTCACTGAACTCCCATGTAGTCCATTGTGATTTGAGTCCCAGACCCGGTGACTTAAACTCATGCCGGGCACGTGTGCATGTGCGCCCAAGATCCCGAGAGGAGAATGGAGGAGAAGGGATTGCGGTGTGGCCATCCCCCCGGGGGGTGATTTCTTGCTTTCTGTCTCTCTGTCTCTCTGTCTCTGTCTGTCTGGGGAGCACATGCGCCATGTGCCCTATGGCAAAAACCTATCCCCCCCCCCCAAAAAAAAAGAAAAGTATGATGAAAAAAATTGTATGCCAACCAATTGGAAAACCTAGATGAACAAATTCCTAGGAACACAAAGTGTAACAACAGTAAACCACAAAGGAATATAAAATTAGAATAGGCAGATAACTAGCGTGGGGACTGAAGCTTCCCGACCCAGCCACAGGAATACAGACGTGGGCACAACTCTGCTATGCTGCAGCCTCATGGAGGACCCGTTCAGACCCTGCATTGACCTGGAACATGCTAGGTGTGCACATGCATACCTGCGGTTCTGGCGGCTGGAGGACGGTATGTGGAGAGGATTATGGCTTGACAAAACCCTGATGTGAATGCCTATCCCCCCATCTTCTCCATAAAATAAACAACCAAAACAAAACATAAAAAGTGAAAAAGCCTTTCCAACAAAGAACATCCCTGGACCTTGTTGTTTCACTGGTGAATATGCCAAATTTTCAAAGAAAAGTTCACATCGATCTTTCTCAACTTTTCCAAAAATTGAAAAGGAGGGAAATGCTTCTTAACGTAGTCAACAAAGGCATCATAACTGGCCAGAAGGTGCCACCAAGGAAAAGAACACTAGATGGGGCAGCAGGTGGTCTGGTGTTGAGGTGCCAAATTCCTCCATGACTGACCATGATTCAAGTCCCATATCTGGTGGGTTGAAAATCACACTGAGCACATGTGTGCGTGTGCACAAACTCCCAGGAGGAGAATGGAGAAGGAGCAATTATGATGTGACCATTCCTCCTAGGGGGTGATTTCTCACTTTCCCTGTCTCTGTGTCTTTCCCTGTCTGTCTCTGGCAAGCACATACACCTTATGGCAAAAACCTAAAAATACATACATACATGCATACATACATACATTAAAAGGAAACACACATACAAACAAGCAAACAAAAGAAAACAAGAGGCTAATATTGTTTATAAACTTTGATGCAAAAATTCCTAGAAACATATAAACAAACCAAACTCACTAGCACATTCAAAAGAATTAGACACTGTGACCATGCTGGATTCAATTCTGGAATGCAAAGATAGTTCAATATATGAAAATCAATGTAATATACCATATTAACAGAATGAAAGGGGAACATTACATGATTTTTTTCATTGATGCATACAAAAGCACTTGATATAGTTCAACATATCCCTTCATGATAAAAACACAACAAAATAAGAATATAATAAAATTACCTCAACAAAATAAAGGCCATATGTGAAAAACCATAGAAAATATCATAATAGTGATAGACTGAAAGATTTTTGTTTAAGATCAGGAAAAGACAGGGATGCTTACTTTTACTGCTTTTGTTTAACATAATACTGGAAGCTCTAATCACAGAAATTGGGCAAGAAAAAGGCAAAAAAGTATCCAACTTAAAAAGGGAGAAATAAAATTATCTCTGTTCACAGAGGACATGATCTTATATGTAGAAAATCTTTTTTTTTTGGAGAGGTTTTCACTATAGGGCGCGTGCGCTCACCAGACAGAGAGACATAGAGACAAAGAGCGAGAAATCACCCCCCGGGGGGGATGGTCACGCCGCAATCCCTTCTCCTCCATTCTCCTCTCGGGATCTTGGGCACGCACGCACACGTGCCCGGCGTGAGTTTTAAGCCACCAGATCTGGGACGCGAACCGCGGTTGACTACGTGGGAGTCCAGTGACATAGCCATTACGCTAACTGTTGGTTCTCCTGATATGTAGAAAATCTTAAATATTCAGTAATAACAACAAAACCCAAATCAAACCAAACAAAACCCAGAAAACCTGTTAGAACTAATAAACAAATTTTGAAAAGTAAAACCATACGAAATGAACACAAAAAGTCAGGCCCATTTCCAAACACTAACAAGAATAACATGAGAAGAAAATTCTAAAAATTGCATTTACAATAGTATCAGAAAAAATAAAATATTTAAAAATTAAAGATGGGTCAGCAGATGGCATGGAGGGTAAAGTGGCTGGATCCCACATGGCCAACTGCACAATTGAAATCCTGGACCTGGAGGCTTGAGAAATATTCCAGGCATATGTGTGTACGTACCCCAAATCCTGAATGAAAATGGAGGAGGAAGAATTTCAGCATGGTCAACTCCTTTGGGTGAGCGCTTTCTCACTTTTCCTCTCTCTCTCTGTATCTCTCTGTCTTTGGTGAGTGCATGCACCTCTAACAAAACAAACAAACAAACAAACCAAGGAGGTGAGAGATTGTGTGCTGAAAAATACAAAACAATTTTGAAAGAAGTTTTAAGAGACATGAATGAATGGATCCTGCATTCATGGATTGGGAGAAAATACTGTTAAGATGGCAATGCTACTCGACACAATCTATAAATTCAGTGCAGTTCTCATCAAAAAAGAAAACTGGAAGTCTTGCATGTCCTTATTCCAAAATTTATTATAAAACTATAATAGTAACAGTGTGGTGTGGGGCCAGCATTTGGCATGGGTCGAATTGCTGAACTCCCACATGGCCAATTGCAGTTTGAATCCTCAACCTGGTGGCTTGCTTTCTCACTTTCCCCCTCTCTCTCTTTCTCTCTCTGGTGAGCGTGAGTGTGTGTGCCCTATAGCAAATTTTAAAAAATGATAATAGGGATTCAGCAGGTGGTGTAATGGTTACATTGCTGGACTCCCGTGTAGTTGACTGCAGTTCAAGTCCTGGACCTGGTGGCTTAAAACTCATGCCAGGCACACGTGTGTGCATGCTCCAGACCCAAAAGAATGGAGGAGAATAGGCTGTGGCATAGACAAGCAAACGATGACATGAGTGTGGAGAAACTGGAATTATGTGCATTGCTGGTAGGAATGTAAAATGCTACAGCAATGTGAAAGTGGTTTCTCAAAGAATTAGGATAGACATATCATTTGATCCAATAATTCTACTTTGGCTATATGCACACAAAAAAATTGAAAACAGAAACTTTAACAGATATTTGTTTACTGAAGTCATAAGAAATTGCCACAGTAAGATGATGAGAGCAACCCAAATGCCCCTTGAGGGATAAATGAATAATCAAAATAGGGTATACACATATGATGGAATACTATTAAGCCTTGAAAAGGAATGGTATTCTGATATACAGGACAACATGACTGAACCTTGACGACATTATGTTACGTAAACTAAGCCTGGCAGAAAAGGACTCAATTTGTATGATTCCATCACTAGATTAGTCAAATACATTGGGACTTGGAGATGGAAAGTAAAAATGTGGTTATCTGGGGCTGGGAGAAGGGAGAAGTGAGGAGTTATTATTTAATGGGTATGGAGTCTCAGAATGGAATGGTAAAAATGTTCTGTACACTTAAAAATGGTTAAAAATTTGAGACTTATATATATTTTTTCACAATGAAAAATTAAGGGAAAGATGAAATGCAAACCAATAAAAAAAAGTTTGGTAAATGAAAGTTGGGGTCAGAATCAATAAGTGGAGGAACCAGCAGTTAGTGTAATGGCTATGTCGCTGGACTCCCATGTAGTCGACCACGGTTTGAGTCCCCGACCTGGTGGCTTAAACTCATGCTGGGTGCGTGTGCGTGTGTGCCCAAGATCCTGAGAGGAGAATGGAGGAGAAGGGATTGCGGTGTGGCCATCCCCCCTGGGGGATGATTCTCGCTTTCTGTCTCTCTGTCTCACTCTGTCTTTCCAGCGAGCACACATGCCTTATAGCAAAAACCTCTTAAAAAAAATATCAGTAAGTGGACACTCACTGCCTGCGAAGTTGGTGGTCCCAGACACTGTGCTTTATGAAGTCACTTGCATCATAATAAACTATGGATGCTTATGGGAAAAGCAGATCCTGCTATACCAACCCAGCTGTGGAACCAGACACTTTGGGGAGGGGGCTGGGAACCCAAAAGTAATCAGTGCCTCAGGAGGCTCTGGTGTGTTAAATCAAATTAAATTCGGCCTAAAGCTGTTTCTATATGTAGTGAACTATAAGCTAACTTAATGTATAATCTAACTAAAAGGAAAGGTAATAATAATATAATATTACTATTATTTTAAAAGAAATTTTTCCATAGGACATGTGCACTTCCGAGAGAGAGAGAGACAGAGCCCTCCCCATGGGGAATGGTCATGCTGCAATCCTTTTTCCTCCACTCCTCTCTCCTTTCTGGATATTGGGCATGCACACAAACATACCTAGTGAGATTTTCATGCTGTCAGGTCTGGGACCAAAACCATGCAGTCGGCCATGTGGGACCCAGTTGCCTTAACCACCACACCACTGGCTGGCCCAAGAGTATATTCTTGTAACTAGTAACTGAGTCTCAGCCAATCATAGCAGTCAAACTTTCATCCAATGACAGACTAACAAGTGCTTCGGCATTTCTGAAAAAGGCAAATGCTAATCTGTAACCCATCAGGCTATTCTTGTATGTCATTTTCTTTTTCTGTCTATAAATACTGCCTGCCCACCAGTGGAGCTCAAAGATTCAGAGAACTGTTCAATGTCTGAATCTTTTTCTTTTCTCCCTCAAATCCTGCTACATTGAGTTAGTGTAAAGTTTTTCTGTTAACAGATTGGTGTCAGAAGTGGGATGTGACGCAGCCCTCCAGTGAGCTCCAAGAGCATGAAGTGACTGGGGGAAGGTCCCTGCAGAGCCCGTTGTGCTCCGTGTCCTCTTGCAGCATGGGAGTCATGAGGGAGTTCTCTCTTTAATTTGAGCCCCAAGGATTTGTGTTTAGAGCTCTCCAATTTATTTGAGCAATTTTTACTGGACTGGATCCAGGATTGAATTGATTAAAAAAATGAACTGAATTTGATCCAGTTAGAGGCCTCAGACAGGAATCTTTTGGAACAATGTTTCTCTAAATCTAAAACTTGTTAGACTTCAGGAGTGTATTCAGTTCAGTAAGGTCCCTTCTTATTATATATGGTCATAATTCCCTTTACTATATGCTATAAAATGACCACCAAAAAAGTAGGTTTCCCACTGGACCTCATTCAGGAACTATGCAGACTTCTGGGTGAGCAAATGTAACGGACTTATGCTCATATGCCACTAGGGGGCCCTCTTCTCCAGTCTCTGCCAGCCTATATCTGGTCTGAGGAGGTTTTATATTACTTTGTTTGGCTTCCTCACTGGTTTGGATCCCGCTATCTGGCCTGGCTCACTCCTGCCTTCTGAATAGCTTCCCCAGAGAGTTTCCATAATAGCTCCCATAATCAGAGACCAAAGTGACCAATCCTGAAAATTAGTAGCCACCTTGAAATAGAGAGAGATAACTTAGTTTCCACTAAGGAAAGATTTCCATGGGGTGTCTGGGAGTTCACTTTTGGTGGTCGTGGGGTGCCAAATGAATGAAATTTAAAGCTAATTCACACGTTAGGAAAAAAATCTTGGATTTGCTAGCCAATGAGTTCTCCAAACAGTTCAGACAGTTAGAAGCCATTTTCCAAAAAGTGAATGAGAATATTTAAGTTGAACAAAAATATTTATTGGAGGGACCAGCAGTTAGCGTAATGGCTATGTCACTGTATTCCCACGTAGTTGACCGCGGTTCGCGTCCCGGACCTGGTGGCTTAAACTCACGCCGGGCATGTGTGCTTGTGTGCCCAAGATCCCAAGAGGAGAATGGAGGAAGAGAAGGGATTGTGGCGTGACCATCCCCTGGGGTATGATTTCTCGCTTTCTGTCTCTTTGTCTCTCTCTGTCTGTCTGGTGAGTGCAATTGCCCTATAGCAAAAAACAAACAAACAAAAAAAAGCAAAAAAAGAACTCTAAAAACATATATATATATATATATATATATTGGAACATCACACAGATTTAGATCTCCTCTTTGCCCATGTTGGGGGCTTATGTATGGTGCTGACAAAACAACGCAGTACTTACCTTTTCTCTGATCTTACTCTTACAGAAAGCTTCATTTAAAATATTGCGCTTTCTCTAGACACTGCCACCAGACACCTAAAAACATTTCTCAGGGAAAGATGCCTTTATGGGAGTAGCTAACAACTAGCTTGCCGGCATCCCGAATGGAGAGTGGCAAGCTTGGCGATTCTAGTTTTCCAATCTACATTTCTTTCATTGGATGTCCAGGTCACTATATTTGTGTTACTAGGCTAACCACAAAAATAGATAACCTTGGGACCAGCAGTTAGTGTAATGGCTATGTCGCTAGACTCCCATGTAGTCAACTGTGGTTCGAGTCCCGGACCTGGTGGCTTAAACTCACGCCGGGCATGTGTGCGTGTGTGCCAAAGAGCCCGAGAGGAGAATGGAGGAGAAGGGACTGCGGCGTGGCCATCCCCCCTGGGAGGTGATTTCTTGCTTTCTGTCTCTTTGTCTCTCTTTCTGTCTTTCTGACAAGTGCATGTGCTCTATAGCAAAAACCTCTAAAAAAAATAGAAAACCTTTAAATGATACTACTTTACTATGAATGATGGTCCTTAATTGTCACCATGCCACAATCAAAGACTAAGACTGATTGGACTCAAATACTGTTGAGTTATCTCTATTACCTGAATTGTGAGTTGATTTTCATCAGTTTGGTTTATGGAAACTCTTGTTAAGGAGTGTACTTCAGTTTCTTGGTATTATTCTCCTGAGGGCCATCATAATAGTTTTCCTGATGGTCTGTACCCCTTACAGAATCTTAAATACTCATATGCAGCCCTCCTCTGTACATTGAATAATCTCATTATGGCTATAATTGTATTCCATATTGAGACCAAAGAAATCAATTATGATGGTGACAGCAAGTGGTGGCAGTACCCAAAGTTTTAGTGAGTCTCTCAAAACTAAGAGGCTGACCAAACAAGGGGAATTAGGAAGTTAAACTATATTTGGTTCAAAGTTGCCTCAATATGTAGTGAATTGTAACCTAATTTAATATTTAACAAACTGCAACTCAACTCAAAAGTATATTCTTGTAGCAAAGCCAAGACTTGGTCAATCATAGCAGCTGAACTTTCGGCCAATCAGAGGCTTCAAATAGGTTCAAATAAAGCCAACCTTGAACTGTGTCCAATCAAGCTACATCTGCACATTACTTTCATTTTCTGTCTTCAAGTACTGCCTGCCTGTGTTGCTGAAGATTTACTGAAGCTGCCCAATTCATGAGTCATTTCTTTGCTCAAATCAACTCTGCTAATTTTATTATAGTTTTCTGAAGTTTGTCTTTTAATAGGTGCACTCTGAGTATGAGAACCACTGGTCTCTGGAACAGTCTGGAAACCCGTTCTCAGGCATTATTCCTAAGCCAGAAACTCTAGCGAACAGGTGCAAACAGCCCTCCTGGCTCCTCTGAGTCCCCCACTTCTCTATGTTGATGATGTAGGTGGGACCCCTGCCCCTACCCCTTCCTAGCTGCTGGGCTTTATTGGAGTCCCCCCAGATCGGCTTTTGGCGTGGATTTCTGGGTTCTCAGGACAATTTTTTCTGGGTGTGTGGCAGCCAGGCTGGATGAGGACCCCAGTGCTGCTATTGGCGGACTAGTGACGGGGCCGACTGGCTGAACCCTGCCCGGTTTCCTCAGCGTAAGAGGAGCTGGAGCTATGTCCGCCGCTAGCCTTGCTCTTCCTGGCTTGTCTCCCCTCTAGTCCCAGCGCGCAGCCCAGTTAAGGGCTCTCCATCTCTTCTGGCACTCGGCAGTGGTCCCTGCCTGGCCTCCCTTCAGCCCTTCCTCCCCTCTGCAGTCAGCTGAGCCTCTCAACTTCAAGCCGATCAGCCCTTCTCCAGCTGAGAAGCTTTCAGTGGCTCCTGATTGCCCACAGATGAAGCCAAATTGCACTAACGTGGCCCGAGGATCCTCATGACCCAGTCCCTGGTGTCAGCCTTGCCCTCGTTTTTTTTTTTTTTGGAGAGGTTTTCACTATAGGGCGCGTGCGCTCGCCAGACAGACAGAGAGAGACATAGAGACAGAAAGCGAGAAATCACTCCCCAGGGGGGATGGTCACACCGCAATCCCTTCTCCTCCACTCTCCTCTCGGGATCTTGGGCACGCACGCACACACGCCCGGCGTGAGTTTTAAGCCACCGGGTCCGGGATGCGAACCGCAGTCGACTACGTGGGAGTCCAGCGACATAGCCATTACACTAACTGCTGGTTCCCCCTTGCCCTCGGTTTCAAACCGGGCCCCTTACAGTTGCAGCTACAGCAACACTGGTGGCGGGGTTATCTCAGCACGTATCAGGCTTTTATCTCTTTGAGGGTTGGATCAGGGTAGGGTAGGTCATTTCAGTGTCCAGTGTTTGCTGAACCTGGCCCTGGGCTGGGACTGGGACAAAGATGGACCTGTCCTGGCCATGCACCATATGGTTCCACTCTGGAGGCCCGTCCCCTCTCTGCCTTGCCTGGCTCACCCCCCTTTTGACCTTTGACACTCTGGTCCCAGATCACCACCTCTGGGAAGCCCCCCTTCTGCACTTCTCTGTTGCTGACCCTTTTATACCCAGTGAACTCTTTGCTTAGCCCTGGTCACTGCCACCCCATCTGTGACCCCCTCTTGGGTAAGAACCCTGTGCAGCATGAAGTCTTGTGCAGGGAGGGCTTCCCTTCCTTCCTGCTGTCTCTGGGGCGACTGTGCACCTCATCCCCTCCTGTACTAATCCTCTCCACCTGCTGGGGCCGGAGGTGGTGTAGTGGTTAAGGTGCTGGACTCCCATATGGTTGACTGCGGTTTGTGGCCCAAACTTGGCAGCGTGGAACACTCCCTGAGTATGTGTGCGCGTGCCCAAGATCCCAAGAGGAGAATGGAGGAGAAGGGATTGCGGCAGGGCCATCCCCCCTGGGGGGTGATTTCTCACTTTCTGTCTGGCAAATGCACGTGCCCTACAGCAAAAATCTCTCAGAACAAAACAAAACAAAACCCTCCACCTGCCTAACTACATTGCTGTAGGTGTCAGTCATGGCCAGGATCAACGCCTGGCTCATGTGGCCTTACTTAATAGCACATTCTGGGGCCCATTTTACAGATGAGAAAACTGAGGCCCAGGGAAGGAGAGTAACCCATCAGAGCTGGATTCGAAGCCCAGTAGCTCCTCCAGGCACTGCCCCCACCACCCTCGGGTCAGCCTCTTTCATCCGGGCGTTGCCCCTCACAGGCCTTCAGGTTTGTTCATACTTGTTTTTTGCTTCGAGTTCTCTACTCCTTAAACTGGTTTGTAAAATTTATATTTAGGAATTTTCTATTTCATCTAGGTTTTCAAGTTTAATACCCCTTCATTATTATTTTAAAATTATTGTTTTACATCAGTAGTTCTTTTTCTTTTGGCTCTATTATTTACATATTTTCTCTTAAGTTTTGCGGGGTTATCTGTCTTGCTAATTAATCTGGTCAAAGACTGGCAGTCTGATTTCAGGTGCTGGGCCATGTCATTCTGCCTGTCTCTGCAGAAGAAAAATGATGAGTAAAACAGGTCTTTGAAAGTACCCAGCTGTACAGACACAGCCCATTGGTGTAGTCCTGCATTTCATTTCAAGTACATCCCCTTGCCCCTCATTTCTGAAGAGACTTAAAAAAGAGAGAGAGAGAGAGAAAAAAAGAAAGAGAGAGAGAGAGACTTAAATACTCACTGCCATCAGTCTACCCAAACCCTCACGGGCCAGCTGCAGTCTAGGCCCTCTGTCTTCAGACCTCATTACTGGCTGGACCGGCGCTATCTGTATTACCTTTCCCAGGTCACTGAGCAAGGAGCCATGGTGGAGAGGGGTCTGTGGATTCTGGAGAACGCCCTCTGCACTGCTCGCCAGGCACTGCCTCCACCTCTGAGTCAGCCTCTTCCCTCAGGGGCGTTGCCTCTAGCTGGTCCATCCCGGCTCTTAGACTCCCACTCGGGGCTGAGGTCACACTGTTCCATTGGGCTTGGGAACACCAGTGGGGGACATAGTGGGAATGGCTCCTGGCTCCAGCCCACAGCACCAGCTCCGGACAGGCAGGAGCCCAGGAGACAGCAAAATCCCTGTGGGTGACTCACAGACCCTAGGAAATCCTCTGTGGGGTGGGTTGCTTTCTACCATCACTGGCTTCCCTATAGTCAGTGTGCCATCAAAACACAGGGAAACCAGAAGCGAGTGTTGTCCTTGCTTGTCCGGAGGGCCTGTGGGGACCGTCTGGGGTGTAACTCACAGGCTGCAGTGGGCCTGGGCTGCTCCCGTGGGCTCGGGCTGCTTCTGTAGGCTTAGTCCTGCCGTCCTGGATCCCATCCTGTGTACAGTCAGCTGCGGACGTTGCCTGCTAAATCTTGTTTGCCAGCTTCCCTGCTGGTTAATGGTTAGGGGGGTGGGGGTGGCAGTAGTCATCTCCATTCAGTGATCCCCTCCCTCCAGCCACTAACCAATGGGAGACTTGCCCAAGAACTCAGTAAACAACAATGCCACAGACTAACTTTCCTGTATTCAATCCAGTATCAAAATGTGGCTGAAGTTGCATAACTACTTGTGGTTGCTCCGTGACATCGGGCAGAGAAGTCACAGGTGCCCTTAATCAATGTGAAGGCTCGGGCATTTGTGAAAAACCAGGTGCTTAATCCCAGCTCTGAGGACAAACCAGGCAAGACCCTGCCTTCAAGGAGGGCTCAGTCTGGTGGGAGAGACAGACATGGAATATTGATCAGGTAAGTGCTTCCCATGGCTGATCTCCTTAATCTTCACTATGACGGCAGGAAGTGGGCACCATTACCATCACTCCTCTTTAGATGAAGAACAGGCGTTTGGAGGCTAAGTGAGCTCCCCTCGGGATTCAAGTCTAAAACATTAGACAAGCGTAGGAACTTCTCTTCTCCACATTTGTACCCACCTATTCTCCTTTGATCATGGATGACCAACATCAAACTCAAACCACCGTAAAGCAAAAAAGAGATATTTATTGGGTCTCATGAATCAGAGTTCCAAAGGGTGGGAAGTTTCTGGTATGGCTGAAATCAGGGGTCATAGAAGTGCCAGAGGGTGCATGCACAAGAGAAAGAGAGGGAGAGAGGGAGAGAAGAAGAGAGGGAGAGAGAGAAAGAGCCCCAACAGGGTCTGGTTGTGTGTAATTCCCATCCCCCCCAATTCTTTATCCCTGCAGGATCCTGGACATGTACATATGCCTAACGTGAAGCCAGTGGGACCAGGATTTGAACCCTGGTCAGCCACATGGGATCTGACTTTCTCTGCACAGTGCCTAACTGATGTGGTGGTAGCGTGTCTTATGGTTTCCTTTTTTTAAAAAAAATTAATAGTTATTTAATTTGATTTATTATTATTTTAAAATTTGCTATAGGGCATGTGTGTTTATGAGAGAGAGAGAGAAAGTGAAAAAGCAAGCCACCAGGTCCAGGACTTGAATGGCAGTCGGCCATGGGGGAGTCCAGTGTCCTAACCATCACACCACCTGCTGGCCTCCTATTTCCTTTTTAGCCCAAGAATAAGTTAGTAATATGCCATTTAGTTTATTTAGAATTCAGGCTATTCTTTTTTTTTTTTTTTTTTTTTTTTTACTCTAGCTACTAAATTTATTTATTTATTAATTGTTATTTTATTTGTTTATTTTTTAAATTTCATTTTCTTTTATACAGTCACAATATTTGGCTTACAAAATGAGTATTTCAGCAGGTGAAAATTTCTCCCTAGTACAGTTGATAAAACTATAAAATATCTTCAACAGATAATACCACATTTCTTTGTCCCATTAATGCTTTGCCTTCCTATTTTTCTTCTAAATGTCTTTCCTCAGATCCTCCTCATTCACACACACTATATCTGGTATTTACATCTACATACTGTGTTTCTATATCCTTTAGTCAATCAGTTTCAGTCATAGAGTGCAGACACTCAGTATATATTAAGTGCGGACATACAATGCCTCTTTTTTTTTTTTTTTTTTGGAGAGGTTTTTGTTATAGGGCGTGTGCGCTCACCAGAAAGACAGAGAGAGACAGAGAGATGGAAAGCGAGAAATCACCCCCCAGGGGGGATGGCCACGCTGCAATTCCTTCTCCTCCATTCTCCTCTCGGGATCTTGGGCATGCATGCACATGCGCCTGGCGTGAGTTTAAGCCACCAGGTCTGGGACTCAAACTGTGGTCGACTACATGGGAGTCCAGTTATGCTAACTGCTGGTCCCCAGTGCCCCTCCTTCATAGCCTGGCTTGCTTCACTCATTAGTAAATCTTCCATTTTCATCCACTTCCTGTCAAAAGCCAGGGTTTTTTTTTTTTTTTTTTTTTTTTTTTTTATGGATGAATAGTATTCTATAGAGTATATGTGCCACAGTTTTTCTAACCATTCATCTGTTCGTGGGCATTTGGGTTGTTTCCATGACTTAGCAGTAGTGAATACTGTCACAATAAACATAGATGTGCAAGCACTTTTCTGATTAAGCATTCTTCTGTCCTTTGGGTAGATACCAGGGAGTGAGACTGCTGGATCATAGGGTAGTTCTATCTGTAGATTTTTGAGGAATCTCCAAACTGTTTTCCACAGTGGCTGGACCAATTTACATTCCCACCAGCAGTGTAAGAGAGTTCCCCTTTCACCACATCCCCGCCAGCACTTATGGTTTTTTTTTTTTTTTTTTTTTTAATCTTAGTCATTCTGACTGGGGTTAGGTGGTATCTCATTGTTGTTTTGATCTGAATTTCTCTTACAATGAGGGATGTTGAGCATTTTTTTATATGCCTTTTAGCTATTTGCATGTCATCTTTAGAGAGTGGTTTTTACAACTCATTTCTACCATCTTTTAATAGGATTGATCGTCTTTTCTTCGGAACAACTGCTTGAGTTCCTTGTGAATTCTGGTTATCAGTCCCTTATCTGATGCATAGTTTACAAAAATATTCTCCCATTCTGAGGGCTGTCAATTCACACTAATTACTGTGTCTTTTGCCATGCAGAAACTTCTTAGTCTGATGTAATCCACTCACCTATTTTGGAGACGATCAATTGTGATTTGGGAGTCTTATTTAAAAAGTCTTTCCCTACTTCACTTTCTCACAGAGATTCCCCAGTGCTTTCCAGGAGCAGTTTTATAGTTTGAGGTAATAGATTTAGATCTTTGATCCACCTTGACTTGATTTTTGTCAGAGGTGAGAGGTAGGGGTTCAGATTCAACTTTCTGCAAGTGGAAATCCATTTTTTCCAGCACCATTTGTTGAAGAGGTTTTCTGGTTTTCAAAAATCAGTTGACTGTATGTTTGGGTATTTATTTCTGTGGACTCTATTCTGTTCCATTGGTCCACGTGTCTGTTTCTGTGCCAGTACTATGCTGTTTTGATTAACACAGCTTTGTAGTATTTTTTGGGTCAGGGAGTAAGATGCCGCCAACTCTACTCTTCTCATGAAGGATTGCTTTGGCAATACGGGGTATTTTATGATTCCAGACAAACTTTATGATTGTCTTTCCTAGATCTGTGAAGAATGTGTCTGGTACTTTGATTGGCATTGCATTAAATATGTAGACTAATTTGGGTAGAATTGCCATATTGATTATATTAATTCTTCCAATCCAGGAACATGGGATATACTTCCACTTTTTTGTATCATTTTTAATTTCTTTTTTTTTTTTATCTTCTCATAGTTTTCCTGTGGAGGTCTTTAACTTCTTTGGTTAGATTTAGCCCTAAGTATCTTATACTTTTTTTTTTTTTTTTAAGGTGTTTTTTTTTTTGTTTTTTTTTTTTTTTTTTTTTTTTTTTTTTTGCTATAGGGTGCTTGCGCTCGCCAGACAGAGAGAGAGAGACAGAGAGACAGAAAGCGAGAAATCACCCCCCAGGGGGGATGGCTGCGCCGCAATCCCTTCTCCTCCATTCTCCTCTCGGGATCTTGGGCATGCACGTACATGGGCCGGGTGTGAGTTTTAAGCCACCGGGTTCCAGATGCGAACCACAGTCGACTACATGGGAGTCCAGCGACATAGCCATTACGCTAACTGCTGGTCCCAAGTATCTTATGCTTTTTGTGACTATGGTAAATGGAATAACTTTTTTCAGTTCTATATCAGTCTGCCTGTTGTTCATATATAGAAATGCTATAGATTTCTGGATATTAATTTTGTATCCTGCAACTTTACTGTATGCATGTATTACTTCTAGAAATTTTTTCATGGAAACCATTGGGTCTTCTGTGTATACAATCATGTCATCCGCAAATAGAGTTTTACCTCTTCTTTTCCTATTTGAATACCTTCTATTTTTTCCTCTTTTTCTGATTGTGTTGGCAAGGACTTCCAGTACTATATTGAAAAGGGTAGAGAAGGTGGGCATCCTTATCTTGTACCCATTTTTAGTGGAAAAGTTTTGAGCTTTTCTCCATTGAGGATGTAATGTTAGCTTTTGGTTTTTCATAGATAGCTTTTATTGTGTTGAGAAATGTCCCTTCTATGCCGATTTTGCTGAGAGTCTTGATCATGAAGGGCTGTTGTATCTTATCAAATACTTTTTCTGCATCAATTGATATGACTATATGGTTTTTATCTTTCTTCCTGTTAATATGGTGTATTACATTTATGGTTTTGCTTATGTTTAACCAACCTTGCATTACTGGAATAAAGCCTACCTAATCATAATGTATAATCTTTTTTATAAATTGTTGGATACGATTTGCTAGTATCTTGTTGAGAATCTTTGTGTCTGTATTCATCAGGGATACTATAGTTTTCCTTCCTTGTCCTATCCTTATCTGTTTGAAGGATATGGGTGATAGAGGCTTCACAGAATAAAATAGGGAGAGATTCACCCTTTTGGATCTTTAGAAATAACTTGAACAGAATGGGGGTTAACTCTTGTTTAAAAGTTTTGTAGAATTCAGAGGTGAAGCATCAGGGCCAGGGCCTTTCTTTGTTGGGAGGTTATTTATTACTGATTCAATCTCCTAGCTTGTTATGGGCCTATTCAGACTTTCTATATCCTCCTGGCTCAATCTTGGTAGATTATATGTGTCCAGGAATTTGTCCATCTCATCCAGATTGTCTTGTTTCTTGGCATACAGATGTTCATAGTATCCTCTTATAATGTTTTGTATTTCTACTATGTCTGTTGTTATTTTGCCTGCTTCATTGTAGATCTGATTCACTTGGTTCCTTTCTCTCTTTTTAATAAGTCTCTCTAGTGGTGTATCAATTTTGTTTATCTTTTCAAAGAACCAGCTTTTACTTTAATTTATTTTCTGTATAGTTCATTTATTTTCTATTTAATTTATTTTTGCTCGTATCTTTATTATTTTATTTCTCCTGGAGATTTTTGGATCTTTTTGCTGTTGTTTATCAATTCTCTGAGGCATGATGTTAGGTGATCCATTTGCCTTCTTTACATCTTCCTCTTACGTGCACTAATTGCTATGAACTTACCTCTCATGATTGCTTTAGCAGTGTCCCAAAGATTATGGAAACTCGTGTACTCATTGCCATTGGCTTCCATGAATGTTTTCATTTAAGTCTTTAGTTCTTCAGTAGTTGTGGAGTCTTTCAGGAGTAGGTTATTTAGTTTCCATGTATTTGAGTATTTTTGAGGATTTCTCTTGCAATTAAACTCAAGTTTAATTCCATCATGGTCGGAGAAGATGCTGGATATAGTTTCTATGCCTTTGAATATGTAGAGACTTGCTTTGTGCCCTATGATGTGGTCAATCTTCGAGAAGGTTCCATATGGGGGTGAGAAAAAAAGTGTATCTCGTGGTTTTTGGATAAAAAGTTCTATAGATGTCTGTTAAGTCAATTTGATTTATTGTATCATTTAGATCGTTTATATCTTTACCTATTTTTTGTCTAGATGATATGTCCAGAGGGAATAGTGAAGTGTTGAGGTCTCCAACAATTAGTGTGTTGCAGTCTATCTCCCCTTTTAGATCTAACAGTCTTTCCTTCACATATTTGGGTGCTCCTATTTTAGGCACATAGATATTTATAAACATTATATCTTCTTGATCTATTGACCCTTTTACTACAATATAATGCCCTTCTTTGTCTCTTTGAACAGTTTTTGTTTTAAAGTCTATTTTGTCAGAAATTAGTATCACAACTCCAGCTCTTTTTTGGTTCTCATTTGCATGGAAAACCTTTTTTCCAACCCTTCATTTTCAGCCTATGTATGTCTTTATCCATGAAGTGGGTTTCCTGTAGATAACAGATAGAGGGTTTTTGCTTTTTAATCCATTCAGCCAGTCTGTGTCTCTTGGTTGGAGAATTGAATCCATTAACATTCAATGTAATTATCGATGTTACTGGACCTGTCCTGACATTTAAATTGGCCAGGGCTGGAGCTGGGGTGGGGACCCTGCCTCAGTGTCCCTTAGGCCAGGGTTCTGAATATGGAAGTGGGGTGGCTGTAGAGCTGAGGGCATTCCTGGCTGACAGAGATAGGGGTCTCTGGCTTGGGGTATCAGGGCTAGAGCTGGGGCAGGGGCCCTTCCTCAGTGTCCCTTAGGCCAGAGTTCTCCAGGCTATTCTTTTGTAGTTTACCTTTCATTTTATTTCATTATGGTCAGTCAGGAATATTGTCTATTATTATATTGAATGTTTAGAATTTACTGAAGCTTTTTAATAATTATACATGTTCTATTTTAGTAAATGTGTTTTTTTAATAAAGAAAATAGTAGATTTTATATGTTTGATATGCATGTGTATGTATCTGCAGTAGTTTGAACACAGTGCTCTCTTTTTTATTTTTTATTTTATTATTATTATTTGTACATTAAATTGCTTAACATCATTTAGATTGTGAAGAGACTTTACCCAGCATGATTTACACCTCAGTCCGGCCCAGCTGAGACTATTATACACATTCTTGTCAACCCTCTTTGGATACCAACATTTTTCATGGATGCTCAAATCCCATATATAAAATGGCATAGTATTTGTATATAACCCATGCACATCTCCCTGTAAACTTTAAGTCATCTCTAGATTATTTATACAGGTTGAGTATCCCTTTTCCAAAATGCTTGTGAACAGAAGTGTTTCAGAATTCAGATTTTCTTCTTGGTTTTGGAATATTTGCATACATATTACATAATGAGATATCTTGGAAAGTAGACCCAAGTCTAAACAAGAAATTAATGTATGTTTCAAATATACCTGACACACAGGGCCTGAATGTAATTTTATATAGTATTTTCATATTGCATGTATGGACTGTGACCTATCCCATGAAGTTAGGTATGAAATTTTTCATTTGTTGCATGGCACTCAAGATTTTTGGATTTTGAAGCATTTTGGATTTCATGTTTTCAGATTAGGTCAACTTAACCTGTATGATCTATTAAGTAAAAATGCTATATAATGTAATACTGTATTGTTTAGAAAATACAAGAGGTGAAAAGTCTGTACATGTTCAGTATGCACACAGTCATTGCAGGCCTCACTGTATAGTCTATAGCAACAAAATACAAATCTCAGTTCATGGTGTGTTGAATCTGAGAATGGAGAACCTGCAAATACAGAGGGCGGACTGTATATGTATATATAATGTATGCATGTATGTATGTAAGTATATGTACTTGAGCTTATTATTTTATTTGATTCTTCATGTCTATGCTGATTCTTTATCCCCTTGAGTGTTCATTTTATCAGTGGGCAATGTTAAAACCTCCAATCACACTTGTTTACTTACTTCTCTAGCAGTTTTTGCTTGATACACTTTGAAACTATATGAGGATACTTCAAAACATTAGTAGAAAATGGAATTAAACTATGAATTTATTTTGGTGCAAAAATTTTTTGCAATCAATGCATACTGTTTTCACACTACACATTTTCCATGAAGCTTCTGAAGACCCCTTCACTTTTTTCTGTTGTGTTAAATTATGCATGTCTCACCATTTATTTATTTATTTATTTATTTATTTATTTATTTATTTATTTATTTTAGGTTTTAGCATGGGATCCATCTGGGCCAGAGAGAGACAGATAGAGACAAAGAGAGAGAAAATGAGAAAATGGGAAGATGACCATGCTACAATCCCTTCTCCATTTCCCTCCCAGGATTTTGGGCATGCATGCACATGCACCCAGTATGACGTTCAAGTTGCAGGTCTGGGACTTGAGCTGCAGTTGGCCATGTGGGAATCCAGCACCTTAACCACCATGTCACCTGCTGGGCCCTAACCCCTCAAATATTAAAGCATATATACCTTTGATAATTATATCCTACTATTCTATTTATATTTTTATGTCTGTGTTCCATATGGCACGTATTTTACTTAAATCCAATTGTATCTGATATTAACTAACTTTCTTTTCATTCACAGTGGCCTGATATATTTCTTCCTTTTATTTCCAATTGTCTGTTTCTTCTTGTTTCAAGAATGTCTCACGTATATTGTTTTTTTTTTTTTTTGCATTTATTTTTATTAGCCCCACATGAGGGCTTTTATCTTTTAATTTTCAAAATTAATCTACTTGCATTTATTTGAGTTACTATTATATTAGGGTTGACATACTATCTTATTTCATATTTTCCACTTGCTATATGCTCTTTTTGTTTTTTTGGGGGGGGAGTCTTTTACAGCTTTATATTGAAAAGATTGAATTTTATCCCATTGGTTTAAAAAATATTCATTCTAGGGACCAGCAGTTGGCATAATGGCTATGTTACTGGACTCTCATGTGGTTGACCGCGGTTCTATTCCCAGACCCGGTGGCTTAAACTTACGCCGGGTGCGTGTGCATGCATGCCCAAGATCCTGAGAAGAGAATCGAGAAGAGACTGTGGCGTGGCCATCCCACCTAGGGGGTGATTTCTTGCTTTCTGTCTCTCTGTCTCTCTCTGTCTGGTGAGCTCATGTGCCCTGTAGCAGAAACCTCTTCAAAAAAAAATAATATATTCGTTCTACTTTTGGTCTTGCAGTGGTTGCTCTTCACTATAAACCTCCAGCTGAGATCCTAGCCATCATAGAGCATAGACAAGCCAGCCCTACTGTGTCTTATCTGAATTTATGTCCCACTTGAACATAAGAACATAAGAAAAGGCAACTGCTTTAAGTTGCTGAAATTTTGGATAATTTATTTGGCAACCACAGTACCTAAAACTTATTTTGATACCTGGAACTGGGGTATTGTATTCAAAAACCAAAATGTGGCAATGGTTTGGGGATCAGGTGGCAAATGGGAATTAGAAAGCCCTTGGAAAGAGTGTGAGTGAACGTCTGATGATCCATGAGGAGGCTATTGATGAGGGCTTAGGGAAAAGTCAAGACTAGGACCAGCAGATGGCATAATGATTATGTCACTGTACTCCCATGTAGTCAACTGTGGTTAGATTCCCAGATCCAGCAGCTTCAAACTCATGCCAGGCCCACGTGTGTGCGTGTGAGAGGAGAATGGAGAAGAAGGGACTGTGGCTTGGTCACCCCCCGGACTGTGATTTCTCACTGTATGTCTCTCTGGTGAGCACATGCACCCTATAGCAAAAATAGCTCTCTTAGAAAAAAAAAAAGGTGAGAACTAGGAAGTAGAGGAAAATCATCTGGGTCCCACCCAGTGGCACAGCTGATAGTAAACTAAACTTCACTGGAGGGCGCATGTCCTACCATGCGTTTGGAGCCCAGGTTGGTCTGAAAACACACCTGTCATGTACCCAAGGTCCTGATGAGCTGGAGGGCTGAGAAAAACATAATTGTGAAATGACAAGATCTATGAAGGGTCTCTCCTTCTTCCTCATGTGTGTCGTATGTGCACACACGGGCTCTTTATCATGAATAAAAATATCCTTGATATGTGGTAGCAGGAAGTTTAACAACTCACGATAACATGAAAATAGAGAATATACCAAACGATATAGCTGTTGAGAGTCCCAGGAAAGCTTAGGAAGAGATTGTCTGTCTTCTTCTTGCCATTCTAGTACAATGTGAGAGGAGCTGAATAAGCTTAAAAAGCACAAAAGAGTTAAGACTTGCTGCTTTAAAAAATAATGAGCGTTCTGTTTCTTGGCCTCTCCAAAATTCTCAAATTAAGAGAGAATTTAGAAGCAAAGACAAATCTAATGTAGGATTGGGAAAGCCTTATGAAGACTTGAGAGAGATCTAAGGTGTTACCTCGGAGAGCTATTTGGCCAGACAGAAGGCTCTCTAATTCGAAGGATTTTAAAGGCACTGTCACAAAGCAGTTTTATAGGAGGCCAAAGACATAGAAAAGCTTATCTTGAAAAGATGGTTGTGACCTTTATTCTAATGGAGAGCGTTATATATGAATTCATATGGATGCCATAATTAGGAAAGTAATACTATCGGTTTGGTCTGAAAGGGACAAGACAGTGCAAAGTGATGAGAGTTTTGAATCTCTGAACTTCTTTAGTCAGGAAACAGGCCGAGAGAGCTGCTCAGTCTCAATTATGAGACATTTCTTTTTTTTTTTTTAGAGGTTTTTGCTATAGGGTGTGTGCGCTCGCCAGATAGACAGAGACAGAGAGACAGAAAGTGAGAAATCACCCCCCAGGGAGGATGGTCATGCCGCAATCCCTTCTCCTCCATTCTCTTCTCAGGATCTTGGGCACGCACGCACACGCGCCCGGCGTGAGTTTTAAGCCACTAGGTCCAGGATGCGAACCGCGGTCGACTAAGTGGAAATCCAGCGACATAGTCATTATGCTAACTGCTGGTCCCAATTATGAGACATTTCTTATGGAAGAGAAAGGCTGACCTAAGGAACAAAGTGAAGATCTCGAAAGACAGAACAAAGGGCCACAGAGACTTACTTTCAGGAGCAGAATGGGAGTTTCTACTGTGCTGAATTGTGCACGTCTCACCAACCTGTATTGTGGGGGAGGGGGAGGGGAGGAGAAAACATGTCTCTTTACTTCATAGATTTTCAGACTGAGAAGAGCTGTTCTTGAGGAATGGTGTCTGATGACCCTCATCCGCACTGTGACTGAGGGAGGTGAAGGTATCCTGTTTCCAAGAGGTGGTGTAGTAGGATGAGACTTTAGGAGTCATAGGAGAGGTGATTATATTTTCCGTAAATGAGGGAAATGAATTGTTGGGCCCAAAGGATGGACCTTTGGTGCCTTTTCTCCAAGATGGCTACTATTCATTCTTTTCTGTTTCCATGAGCATACTATGCTTTCATCACGAGCCAGAGTCGATCCATCTCCTCCTCACGAATCTTGGCTTGTCTTAGTGATCTCCTTGACCGTTACAATGTAGATGTGATGTTCTGTGGCTTCCCAGGTTAGTTCATAAGAAATCTTGGAGCCTCTCTCTTGGTCTCTTGGAACATTCTCCCAGAGCCATTCTCTTAGATCACCGTATAAGATGTCCAAATACTCTGCCAGAGAGACTACCTGGAGAGAGAGCACGTGGAGAGCAAGGAGCCAGCTGAATCTTGTCTTTCAGGTATCTCAGCCAATGTGCCAAACATTAGTGAAACCATCTTAGATCCTATAGACTAGTCCAGTCGCCCACTGAATACTTCTGAATAATCTCAGCGATGTCATGTGGGCTAGAAGAATCACTCAGGCATGTCCTTCTTGAACTCTGACCTGAAAATTGTGATTAATAATAAAATTGTTGGGACTGGAATGTGGCACGGTGATGATATGCAATACTCTGAGAGGCTGATTCAGATGGGAAGGTTCTAGGTTTGCACATGGAGACCTCCTTGCATACATGGCATACATGCCTGTCCGTGGCCTGGGTCTTGCTGGAGCTGGGTGTGGATCTCAGTGTTGAAACCCTGCTGGGGGTGCTGTCTATCCATCTCTACCCCTCTTTCTTGCTCATGGAAGAAATACAATTTTTATAAGTATTAAGATTGCTTTTTAAAACCACTTATATGTGGAATGGTCATTACATAACAACAGATAACCAAAACAAAATTGTTGGGTCACACCTTTAGCTTTAATATATACCGTCAGTTTTCCGGAGTGATTGGACAATTACACTCCCAACTACAGGAGATATACAATTGTTGCACGTCCTTACCGATATTTGTTGTTGCCCGTGTTTTTCATGTGAGTCACTCTGGTTGGTGTGCAGTGGTATACTATGATGGTTTTTTTTTTTTTTTTAATTTTTTAGTTTTTTTTTTTTTTCTTTTTTGGGAGATTTTTGCTATAGGGCATGTGTGCCTGCCAGAGATACAGACAGAGACAGAGAGACAGAAAGTGAGAAATCACCCCCCTGGGTGAATGGCCATGCTGCATTCCCTTCTCCTCCAGTCTTCTCTTGGGATTTTGGGCACACATGCACACATGGCCAGCACGAGTTTGAAACCACTGTGTCTGGGACTCGAACCACAGTCGACCATGTGAGAGTCCAGCAATGTAACAATTATGCCATCTGCTGGTCTCAGTTTTTTAGATTTTTGCCATAGGGTGTGTCTGCTGACCAGACACACACACACACACACACACACACACACACACAGAGAGAGAGAGAGAGAGAGAGAGAGAGAGAGAGAAAACTAGACATTACATGCACTTCTCCCCACCCCAGAAGGTAGGGGGAATGGCACACTGCAATCTCTTCCCTCCCCCATTCTCTTCCTGGGACTTTTGGACACATGCACACATGTCTGGTGTGATTTTGAAGCCACCAGGTCCAGGGCTCAAGCCATAGTCAGCCATGTGGGAGTCCAGTGCCATAGCCACCATGCCACCCACTGGTCCCATAACATGATAGTTTTATATTGCATTTTTCTGATGAAGCCCTCCAAAATGATGAGCTACCTCTGAAATTGCACCGTTACTGATATGTTGCTAGTGGTCCACTTTCCCAACTCTGCTGACCATAGACGCTGGATATAGAGAGATGCTCGGGGTCTCTTCTCCACTTATGTGGAGAAAGCAACAGTCTCTGGAATCCCATTTCTAGGCAAAGAGGTCTCAGGCCTTTCCTGGCATGGGACAGATTATGGCAACCCAGAGACTACCTACAGTGATTGGAATCTCCAGGGAGGGATCTTAGCTGACCTTACTAAACCTTGCTTGGCTGTTAGAAGTGGCAAAGAAGGGGACCAGCAGTTAGCATAATGGCTATGTCGCTGGACTCCCATGTAGTCGACCGCGGTTTGCATCCCGGACCTGGTGGCTTAAAACTTATGCCAGGCTCATGTGCGTGCGTGCCTAAGATCCCGAAAGGAGAACAGAGGAGAAGGGATTGCGGCGTGGCCATCCCCCCTGGGGGGTGATATTTTGCTTTCTGTCTCTCTGTCTCTCTCTGTCTGTCTGGCGAGTGCACGCGCCCTATAGCAAAACCTCTCCAAAAAATAAAAAAAAAGTGGCAAAAAGGATGCCATCCAGTACTTGTGGCCAGCATGAAGGTGGCATGAGTAGGCTATGGGTGCTCCAAAGGGTCTCCATGATTTTTGTGTGGAGAAAGTTTTCAAATCAGTTGGGTAAATATCTAGGGTGATGGTTACTAGATCATACAGTAAGACTATGCTTTGCTTTGTAAGAAACTTTTGGCTTTTTTTTTTCTTAATGCTGTAGTATCTTTTGATATGTAAGTATTGTATTTTAGGGAAGCCCAACTTATCATTTTTTGTTGTTTATTACACATGTTTTTGTTTTAATATATAAGAATGTTTTACCCAACCTGAGGTTATAAAATTCTCTTGTGGTTTATTATATTGGCTTGTCAGGAAAGTCATACTGTATTTTTGCATAGGAAAACATAGAAAAATATGTCATGACTTTCTCAACAACCTAGTAGAAGTTTTATATTTCAGTTCTTACATTTAGCTCCATGATTCATTTAGAATTGCTTTTTGTGTGTATGATGTGAGGGGGGGTTTAAGTTTTTTTCTTTTTTCTTTTTACATGTCGATATCCAATTGTCCCAGGCTAATTTGCTGAATGACTATTCCCTATGGAATCTTTATGACACATTAATTGAACATTAATGTATGGGTTTATTTATTTATTTATAGAGAGATTGTTGCTATAGGGTACATGCACTCACCGGAGAGACAGAAAGACACAGAGAGACAGAAACCTAGAAATCACCCCTGGGGAGATGGCCACGCTGCATTCTCTTTTCCTCCATTCTCCTCTTGGGATTTTGGTCATGTACGCACACGCACCCAGCATGAGTTTTATTAAGCCACCAGGTCCAGGACTCTAACTGTGGTTGACTACATGAGAGTCCAGCGACATAACCATTATGCCATCTGCTGGTCCCATGAGTTTATTTCTTATAACTTTATATGCTACATGTAATCTTAAAAGTTTTTAGGTAGCATTTATTGGATTGGTACATTTTTGGTATCTTCTGTCTCCCCTTCTTTTCTGCTTAATGCCTCCACATTTAGGGAGTTAGGTTCGGTAACTGATGTAATAGTTGAAGAACAACATGACGATGGGTTGGACCAGAGGCAGCAGTGGATGTGGTGGCAAGTAGTTGGATTCTAGATATATTTTGGAGGGGGGCTGATGTAATTTGCTGATCATGCAATATGTGTTGTGAATAAAAGAGAAGACTCTATGTTTAAGGAATTACTGAGAAGTAGTGCCCAGTGAGGGTCTAGGGTAATGCAAGACAACTGGGAGAATGTGGTGTCCCGAAAGTCAAGTGATGAAAATATTTCTAGGGCAAGACTTGACAAATTCTGTCAAATAATATTAAGAAATCAGGAAAGATGCAGAATAACAATTGAAAGAGACATTAGCAATTGATCCTAGATTACTGGCCAAGAGTAATTTGATGCAATGCTGGTGGGAAGAGAGCCTGGCTGCAACACAGAAAATGGAAAGAAGATTTTGTGGGGTGCCCAACTTGCCCTGGTTTATCTGAGAACTTGCCTCGTTTGAGCAGGAAAGTACATATCCTGTGAATTCTGATTTTAAAACAGAAAATCCCATGTGCTGGAATCACTTTATTCCCAGACAAACTGAGATAGATGGTCTTCTTAATTTGAACACAAGATAATAAATAACTTTTCCAAGCAGTGGTATATTAACTGGAGGGGGAAATAATATCTATGATCTCTCTTTATCTATTATCTTTCATTTAATTATTTTGATATGGAATCAATATGAGTATATTTGATAGAAAAAGTCAAAGAGATAGGCAAGATGTGTGATTGTGGAGTTGGAAGGGAGGATAGCTGGTGTGGTGTCTTTGAGTGAATGAGATCAAATACGATCATGGCCAAGTGGAAGACTGGCTAGCTAGGATCCTGCCAGGATGTTGCCAAGCAATTCCGATAAAGAAAGGGAAGTGCAAGGGAGTTGAGGGAGAGATTGATCATGGATTGAAACTGGGCAAAGAGGAAGTGAAGATCCATGGGAAGACAGGGCAGCGAAAACCGGTAGAATCAATGGGTAATGTAAACCATTAGGATTGAAAGGTCATTGGAATTGGGTACCAAAAAGAATGAGCTGGAAAGAAAGGTTGTGGTGGTCAGAATATGTGGGGAGTAGCTACTGGAATGACAGTTCTATGGAATGATGGTGACAATGCTTAAAGTTCCCAGGGGTTCCTATAAACTTCGAGCTATTCATTGGCACTGGTGTGACATGAGGCAACACCCTTCTCAGTGAATCAGACTCTGTCAGTATTGGGCTACCTGCCCATCAACTTAAGACTCTAGCTGGGGAGCAGATGATGGCATGGTGATAAAAATGTGATGCTTTGTGAGGTAATGCCACATGGGATACTGAATGTCAGATGGAGACTCTTGTGAAGAACTCAATCCCTGCATGCAATTTTTACTCATAGACAGAATTTTATAGATGGTTTTAGGGCTTATTTGGTCTGGGCTACATGGAGTTCCCAGTTCAAGTCTGTAGCTTCCCTGTACATGGGTACACACTTGCCCATGATCTAAGACTGGCTGAGACTGAGTACGGTGGCATCAAGACCCTGTTGGGAGTGCTCTTTTTCTCTTGTTGGTAGAAGAAATAAATAAATAAACCTAAAAAATTAACCTCCACTTGACACACCTCCCAGTTAGAACATGATTCTTATTCGTGTTCAAGAGAACAAGAGGATAAATTGCACTTATTAACCCTTGCCTATGCATTCAGGTGGTTGCAACATGGCCATGCACCATGCATACCTGTGTGATGAGCTCTTTGCGGAGGAGGCTCTTTTTCATCTCTTCCAGCCTTAGAACTGTGCCTAGCATGGGCAGCCCTCAACGGACGTTTACTGTATATAGGACTGAGTGTTGGGTGGAGACTCTTGCAAAGAACTCAATCCCTGCATGCAACATCTACTCATGGAAATAATTTTATGGATGGTTTAAGGGCTTATTTGGTCTGGGCCATCCTTTGCAAGAACACAACAAAGGCACGTGAATGTTGCATAGCTTCTCACCAAAGAGACCCAGAGAGGTTCCTTGTGTGTTTTCCTTCTCAGCCACTCATCTGCTCACTTCACAGCTCAGACCAAAAACTGGCTGGGATCTCATAAAACTCTGATTTGGATGCTGGTTGACAGTTCTTCTCTAAGTCACACAAACACACTCCTGAGACACTCTGAGTAGACTCCCCAAGTCCTTCCAGGGAGTGATCTACTTACTAGCACCAGAACACCCCCTACAAGGTTGTCATTTGCTGCTTTATTGAGCCGATCTCCCAGAGGAAAATAGCTAGTCTACAAGCCAGGTGGTATGAGCCTGAGAAAATTGGAAACAAGGGAAAATCCAGAAACCAACAGAGGACAGGAAGCTAGCAAAAGTCCATGAGAATCTGGCCTGCAGTTGTATAACCATTCTGGACCGTGGGTTGCAAACCTGTGAAATGGGCATATTCACCCAGGAGGCCTTAGTGCACAGACCAGAACACAGGGCTATAAGCCTGGACGTTTCAAAAGGGCTCCAGTCATGGTGCACCCTTTTCTTCAGGAGCCCCGAGCATTGCACACACTGGGAGGGAGGGGGTCAGGGAAATGCCCTTTTGTCACCTGACTACAACTTTGCCTTGGGGTTCATCACTTTCCCCATGAAGAGCAAATTGTGGCTCCCTTCTGCAAAAACTAATAGTAGGAAGGGCCTGTTGAAATCCAGGATGGGGATGAGGTGACTGGGAGGAAACCTGAGACCAGTGATGTCTTCCTTTTCTGCTCCGTCCTCATCCACGGTCAGCTCTGCCACGTGCACCGCCTTTGAGGGGTTGGGTTCACAGTCAGTCTGAGTAGGAACTATCCTTCCCCCCACCCCCGGGAGGTGCCATAGTGACCCTCGCTTGGTCTGAGCTCTGCCCAGGAGACCTAGAATTGAGTCCTGGCTCTGTCCTGACTAGAGATGTGACCAGGCATGTTCTGTCCCACGTGGGGACCCCAGTTTCTGCATCTCCAAGAGCTTAAGATGCTGCTGCCCCTCCCACCAGCTCCACACGGAAGCTCTCTCTTCCCCTCACTCCACTTGGCCCAGAGGCAGCCTGGGGGGCTTTGGGACTGGCCACTCTCCTGGCCTATTGCTCCCCCAAAACTGGGCCCCTCCATCTCGGGAAGCCAGCTGCCTTCCATGCACTTCCTGCTCCTACGCCCACCACCACCTCCAAAATGCATCTCCTTTCTGACCCCCATGCAGCCCTATTGCTTCTCTCCCTCCCTGAGGCCCAACCGGGCTGCACTGGCTAGCCTGTGCCTTGTGCCTTCTGTCCCTCAGGCTCTGCAGCAACCCCCTTCCCAAGGGTGAAGACCCCTAAAGTTCAGGTCCCACCCCACCACTTCCCCTTTGAAGCCTTCCTCCCCAGCTCCCAGGATAGCCTGGCAGTCAGGACCTTTCTGCCCAGGCTCCAAGTGACAGCTGCACCCACGGCTCCCCATCCCCCCTTTCCCAGTGCTCCTCCTCTCCAACTTGTCTCTTTCCAAAGCTGGGCAATATTTCTGGGCATGTCCTCTTTCTATGCCTGGGAAGGCCCTACCATGTTGTTAAACTTTGGGACTCTACTTAGGGGCCTCTCTCCCAACCCCATCCATGTGTAGCTTAACCCCACCCCTGCACCTTAGGCGACCTCCCTCTGCACCTGGATCCCTCCTTGTATACAATAAATCCCCCACACCATTCTCAGATAACCATGAGGGTACCCCAGGCCCCCCCCAGGAGGATCAGTATTGCAGAAGCACATCCTGCCTCTAGGCTCTTCATGGCCCTCCCTCAGACCCCTAGGTCCAGCCCCCTCCCAGGAGCAGCTGTCCTCAGGGCCCTTGGGTGCTGCGATGCACCGTTTCCATCCTTGACTTTCCCAAACAATGGGAAAGTCCCATCTGCGTGCCAAGAGAATAAGGGGGTGATGCAGCGCATGCACTCACAGATGGCTCTGACGTCGGTGGTGGCTTTTAACTCACCTTGGAGACCCTCATGGGCAAGGTCTGCAGAGAAATCCCCGTAAGACCTGCGCCGTAACTGAAGATATCCGAGATGCCCGTCGTCGGCCCAAATTGGTCCAGTTGAACGTTCCCACGTAGGGAGAATTTTGGAAGATACAGCCTCCTTTTGCTACTCAGGGGAAGGAGAGAGAAACAGCTGGAATAATGCCATTTAATATACTGCCCCCACCGGTCCTCTCACTGCAGAACAGCATAACATGAATGTCATGTTTACCAAGCGCCTGCAATAGACAGGCTAGCGCCGAGCACTTTGCAAAGGCATTTCATTGCACAGTAATCCTGGGGCTGGGAGCTAGAAGTACCTACTTTAGGGGCTGGCAGGTGGCGTGGCGGTTAAAAATGCTGGCTTCCACATGGCTGACTGTGGTTTGAGTCTCAGACCTGGTGGCTTGTTTTCTCACTTTCTCTCTCTCTGTAAAAAATACATACATACATAAATAAAACCCAGTTTACAAGGGAGCAAATGGAGAGTTAGAGAGGTTAAGAGACTTTCCTGTGGCCACGCCGTTCCTAAGAAGCTGGGACTGAACCCTAGGCCAAAGCTTTTAAGCTGTATTGCCGTGCTCAGACTGGCTGTGGCCAGCACTGGGTCCAGCGGACGAGAATCTCACTGTCTGTCTGTCTTGGACCTCATGCGTAACCTTGCTGCTTCCTTCGCCCTGCACACCCAGGGGTCCTGGGGCAGGACTGAGCACTCTTTTCTCCTGGGTTTACCTTTCTATGTACCTCCAAAACACACACGGTGACATGCTCTCACTTCACGTGGAATCTAAAAAGTCGACCTCCTAAGGCAAGTGGAATGATTGCCAGAGGCTGGGAAGGCATCGCTAGCAGGGTAGTTTCAGTTACACGGGATACTCCATTCTGATCTCTGTACAGCTTGGTGGCGGGAGCTGTAGCTCATTGACCTTCCCAGTGTCGTGAGAGAGCAGGGAACTGCATGTCACCAGTCCGGAGAAAGAGGAATACTCAAAACGTGAAGTGTGGTTTCTAATGAGCATGAGTTACTTTCACTCCATCAAGGTTGAAAAATTGTAAGTGGAACCGTTGGAAGTCAGGGGCCGTCTGTATGTGCACATCGACCCATTGTGTTGCAGACCTTAAGTACACGTGACGTTATGTGTTAATTATATCTCAATAAGTTGGAGATAAAAGATAAAAATAAAGGGGCCATCAAGTGGCATGGTGGTTAAAGTGTTGGACTCCCACATGGGCAACCACGGTTCAAGTTCTGGACCTGGTGGCTTGTTTTCTCATGATCTCGCTCTCTCTCTCTCCTCTCTTTCTGGTCAAATAAAATAATAATAAAATTAAAAAATTATTAAAAAATAAAGGCAAAAATTTAAAAAATGAGGGGACCAGCAGTTAGCGTAATGGCTATGTCGCTGGACTCCCATGTAGTCGAACGCGGTTCGCGTCCCGGACCTGGTGGCTTAAAACTCACGCTGGGCACGTGTGCGTGCATGCCCAAGATCCCGAGAGGAGAATGGAGGAGAAGGGATTGCGGCGTGACCATCCCCCCAGGGGGTGATTTCTTGCTTTCTGTCTCTCTGTCTCTCTCTCTGTCTGTCTGTCTGGCGAGCGCATGCGCCCTATAGTGAAAACCTCTCAAAAAAGAATTAAAAAAATGAAAGCAACATAAAACACATGTGGGACTCTCTCTGCATGGCAACCAAAGCTGTGACTGAGTTCACAGCCTGGAAGAAAGAGCCCTGCGCATGTGTCTTCTGGCTGTATTCCCCACCTGCCTCAGCCACAGGACAGTGTGTCTCTGCCCTCCCTCCGCCAGGACTCCCCTGGTGCTCCCTGGCCTCGGCTGGAGCCCGCTAATATCTCAGGTGCCTTCTCACCCTGCAGGTAAACTAAGCAGGGAGGAGGGGAGCTGGAGGCTTCGGCCTTCCTAGGGGAGCGGTGCTGGGGAGCATGAGACTGTTCTGTCAGGGCACAGACCTCCACTCTCAGCTCAAGGCTGCTCATCCACGTCTAGACAAACAGGCCTTTGGGGGCAAGGAGAACTCAGTGTGAGCAAAGTGCACGGTTCCTATCTTCCAAGAGCCTACAGTCCACACACCGGAGCCCATAATCTACACACAGGAGCCCACTGTTCACACATAGAGCAAAGGTTTGGAATAGATGTCCCTAAGGGGGTAATGATAATGACCATGCCTGGGGACATTTCTGATTGTCACGGTGTAAGAGTGGGTGCTACTGCATCCTGGAGGTAGAGCATTCAGGGATGCTACCAAACATCCAGAAGGGCCCGGAACTCCACCTCCCCCCACACACACCCTGGCATAGCAAAGAATTCCCTGGTCTATGGTATGCTGAGGTTGAGAAGCCCTGCTCTAGAAAACAAGGCCAGATCAGAGGACAGAATGAGAGGTGCAGAGAAGGTACTCGGGAGGAGCACAGGGCACCACGTGGTGAGCTGCAATGACTGAGGATCTGGAAGGTCTCTCTGGGAGCAATGGGGTTTGGCTGGGGTTTACGTCAGGGCTTCCCAGTTTTGAATGTGCATGGGACTCACCTGGCATCTGGTGGAAATAGACTGTGACTTAGCAGATGTAGGAGGGGACCTCCAATACTGCATTTCTTGCTTTCTCTCTCTGCCTTTTTAAAATTTTGTATTCATGATAGAGAATGTGTGTGTGTGTGTGTGTGTGTGTGTGTGTATGAGAGACAAGAGAAAGGGGAAAAGAAAACCACAGGTCCTTCTCATGCCAAGATCCCCTTTCCGCAGCCCTCCAGCTCATCAGGATCTTGGGTGAGTGAACCCGCGTGTTTTCAGGTTCATGTAGGAATGCAAACCCGCAGTTGGCATATGGCACTGCAGTGCAGTTTGCTACTGACTGTGCCACCAAACTGGCCCAGAGATATTTATTTCTGACAAACTCCAAGATGAAGCCAGTGATGCTGGTCACCTATACCTGAGAGGCAAAGACTTCAAATACCTGAGAAAAGCCAGCAAGTTGATAAAGAGGTGTGGGAAGAGGGAGAGGAGGGCAGGTGGCTGGAGGGTGCCTTTCATCTGAAGCCTTCCTGAGCCGGTGAATGGTGGAGAGGTGACCTGGTCCCTCTGAGTTTATCGGTCACACTGAATTCATCCGTGAGCTGAGAGGACAGATCCATGGTAACTATCCAACTGCAGTTCCTAGGGAAACTGTAGTTTGTTTATGGATCCTGTGTGAAAACGTGTGCCAGGTTCAAATCCTACTTAGGAATGCCGGAAGTTAAGTTAAATGTCCAGTTCTCTACAACTTCTCAGTGCTTTGCAAGGCCAAGGGGAACTGTAAATCTCTCGGAGGAAGGTGTCACGGGGTAATGCGGTGATGCTAATGATGGTGATGGTCTCGTTGGGCTGGCTTACATGTTCCCATCTCCCAGAGGAGTGAATGCCTGAATGCTATTTGATAATTAGTGTGTGATCTAGTCCCACCCCCTCATGTCGTGGGCACATAGACCAGCTGCAGAGGCTGGCATGGTAGCTGTTGAGAGAGTCTCACTGCATACAGAGGCAGAGATAACCGGGTTTTTACCTCAGTGTCAAGGGCTGAGTCCAGGTGTCAAAATTCTCCTTCAGCAGTGCCTCTTCTGTCTTGTTGACCTTCCCCATGTTGGGAAGAATGAAGACCGTGGTGGCGTTGCACCTGCAGGGCAACCGCAGGACGTAGCTGTGCAGGTGACGGAAATACTGGAGCTGGAAATAGCCCAGCCGATGCATCATGGGCACCAGGACCGTGAGCTTCTCATTGACAGAGAAGGGCCTCATCTCAGTGAGCTTTGGGTCAAAGTAGTGCTTCCATTTCCCTGATAAAAGAACAGGCAGACATCACAGGAGAACTGTCAGGGCAGAGGGCACCGGATGTCAGGTATTTCATTCATTTGGGAGCTGTTTAGGGAGGAGAGTGACGTGACAGGTACCATTGTTGTGCTGCGTGACATAGCCAGGTGTGAGAAATCTCTGTCCACCTAGAACTTACCTACCAAGGGAAGACAAAGAACAAGATAAACAAAAAAATACATTAGGAGGTGATACACGTTAAGGAGAGAAAGTAAAGGGAGACAAGAAATGTCAGGGGAGGAGGGTTACAATTTCATATAATTATGAGAAGGTGACAGGGAGTAAAGCCTTAGCGTGAGGGAATGCAGTACGGCATATCTGGGGAGGAATATCCCAGAGCAGAATGGGCGAAGGTCCCATGTCAGGAATGGGTTTGTCATGCTCAAGGGACATCAGACGGCTGTGTAGCTGGAACAGAAAGAGTGAGGGGGAGAGGAGAGGGCGGTAAGAACAGAGTGGGGCTCATCCATTTCCTTGTGTGTAAACGGGGGTGCTAATATCTACCTCACTGCACGTCTGTGAACGTTCAACGAGATGCTGTAGGTCAAGTCCTGGGCACGGTGCCCGGCACAGGGAATTGCTCAGGCATTGCTCATGCTAAACGTTATTATTACAATGCTCACTGTAAAAAATACGAGTTACTGTACTCTTCCTTGGTGTCCGCTGCAGATGCTTGAATGAAGTCTACCAGTCCACTGGGGGCTCAGGGTCTCAGCAGAATAAGTAAACCACCACTCCTCCTTCAGAGTCGACCTCCTGCCTTCTCTGCCTGGCAGCTGAGGCTCTGGCCAGAGGCTGAGGGTCCAGCTCTGAGGGCCACTTGGTGAGCCTTTCGTGCTGCAGGGACTGAGCACGGAGGGACAGGGCAGGAGGCACTGAGGAGAACCAAGAAGCTAAAGTTCTGAGCTCTGCAGTCGTGACAGTGGCTGGGCCACAGGGAAGGCAGGCGTGGCACAAACAATGCCCTCTCCTGTGTGAGGGGGCCCAGTCTCATGGGGAAGGGATAAGTCAACAGAGGACACATAACAGTGTGACCTCAGGCTAAAAAAGGACATGGTACCGCCAGGACACGGAGGAGAGCAAGATGAGCCCTCCCGGTAGCTTCCGACTTCGGTGCACTGAAGGCTCCCAGCCCTCTACGGCCGGCCTGTGCCTCCCTCGTGAGCTTTGGACTCACCTGGTCACTTTTCTCAGATGTCTGAGCAGCAGCTCAAACTCAGCCTGGTCAGAACAAGAAGCATTTTCCCCATTTCCAACTACTTAGACAATGGCCAGTAGGGTTGCCAGGTAAAATATAAAATGCCCAGTTAAGTTTGTATTTCAGAGAAATAATTTTTAGATCTAAGTATGTTCCTTTTTTTGTGGTGTTTTGTTGTCTTCCTAAATCTGTCACCTTCGTGGTAGAGATTGTCAAGGAAGGCTTCCTGGAGGCAATGACTTCCGGACTGAGCCCTAAAGGGTTAGTATCACTGGCTAGTGGAAGTAGAGGGGAAGTGGGAGGCAAAGGAGTGGGCTGAGTAAAGGCTGGAGGCTGCTGTTCAGGGAGAGGGCAGTGTTTCACGTGGCTAGCTTGAAGGTCACTCCTGAAGAAATGGAGCCTTAACCTAAGGGCTGCGGTCGGGTTAAGACCACTGAAAGGTTTTAAGCTGTGGAATTACAAGATCCAGTTTGCTTAAAGGAAGATACCCCTGACACAGCATGGAAACTGCATTGGGCTGCAGGTGGGAAGGCAAACTGCAGACGAGTAGACCATATAAGAAGCCTTTGGAATAATTCTGGTAAGACATGATGTAACTTGGGGCCAGCCCTGTAGCCTAGTGGTTTAGGGAACTGGAGCTCACATGACTGTGTGGTTCAAATCCCAACCCCTGCAGCTGGAAAAGCACCCTGGCATGTGTGCTTATGTGTCCCAAATCCTGACAGTATGAAGAAATGGAGGAGAAGGGATTGTGGTGTGACCAAGCCCCTTTGGAGGTGAGGTCTCCCTTACCCTCGCTTTCTCTGTCTCTGCCTGGAGAGTGCAGCACACCCTCTGGCAGTTGAAGAAAGAAAGAGCGTATAACTTGAAGATTAGTGGCAGGGGAGAAAGACAATGGTGGACTGAGAGATTAGGGAAATAAGTCCAGCATGTGGCTTCTGTTTGGATGCGTAGTATGGGAAAGAAAAGAAGCACTGATGACCTGCCCAGCCAGGGGACAGTGGTGCCTCATGTTCTGGTTTGAGTAGGAGTTGGGCCATTTATTGGGACATAGAAGAAAGGAACAGTAAGAGAGGAATGTTTCATTGTGGGAGGAGGTGGTGGGAAGGAATGCTCTTGCTTAGACTATGGTGGGCAGAAGTGGGTGACCAGATGGCCTGTGAGGGTATGGGTCTGGAGCTCATTAGAGGTGCAGGTTGGGCTAGAGAGCTGGAAGTCTCCAGTAGACAGGAGGACTAGAGGCCAAGCTGGCAGAGGGACAGTCTGTAGAATAAGAAAAGAAGGTGGCCAAGGATGAACTCTCTGAAATGCCAGCAGTTAATGGGCTGTACTGGAAGGGGATTAAATGTCGGGGCAGGTGCTGGGAGACAGATGGAAGATGTAGGAGAGAAGGAGTTAATCAACAGAACGGCATTGTCTTGGAGGGGCAGAAGCAGGCGGGATGTAAGCCTGACTAAGAGAAGAGGAAATATTGATCTTGAGCTTAAGATGGATTAATTTTGCAATAGACTACGAAGAAGTGGTGAGAAGTTTACTCACCTTTAAAAAATATATAATTGGCCAGAATCAAGACAGTGTCTGGGTTCACCTCCTGGGCGAGCTTCTCGATTTTGCCATGGGTTTTCTTCCTTATGAAGAAGTCCATGTAATCCCTGGCTATCTCATAGCTCTTGAAGGCAGTGAGGAATACATCAATGCGGTACAGATTCTGGGCCGTATCGATAAACTTCCGCACCAGGCTTCGTCTCTTGTCCACAAACAGCACGCTGCCCATTTCTGTCGGGCACTTCCAGGGGTCTGGCAGGAGGGCTCGAAGTAGCTGACTGTAGTGCACCTGGGCCCGGTCATTAGAGACCTCGGCAAGGCTAAACCCCAGGGCCTTCAGGACCGGAGAGCAAACTGCTGGCTTGGCCTTGAGGGCCAGCAGAGTCAGGGGAATGGAGACACTCAGTGGGGAGAAGAGCACGTTTCTGCCTGGGCTCGCAGCCACCATCTCTCTGTACAGGCGGAAGGCAAAGTGGGAATTGCTCAGGGAAGTCGAGGAGGCTGACGGCATCTCTGGAGCTGGAGGGTATTCTTGGCTATAGGTGTGAGGACCCAGTCCGGCCACCAGGAGCCAGAAGGACAGAGTTGGGTTGGCCATCCTAGACAAAGAGACACAGTGCTATCCCCCAGTCCCACCACACAGCCGGCGAGGCGTGTCTCCCCAGAACACTTCCTGCTGGGGTCAGCAAGCCTCAATAGAGTGCCGGCTTTGGAGTCAGACAGCCCAGGATTCACATCCTGACGCACTTGCTCAGGTGTGGGACCTAGGCGACTTCCCTGCCCCCCCAGTAGAAGTCCCAGGTGTACAAGGACATAGTACGCCGGCCTCACAGAACCGTGCGAGGTGTATTGTGAGAACAGAGTGGACACAGCACACAACACATGGTCAGCAAAACTCGCGATGTTACGAAAATTAGTCCCAACTGTACTCTGCAGGCTTCTTTAGATTTTAGTTACAATAACACAGTGTTCTATGTATAATATGTTCTTAGTATAATATTTATAATATTTAGTAAAAACTCAGCTCCTTCCTGCTCACCCTGCAACCTTACTCTTCGGAGGGAATCAGTGTTTATTTTTATTTATTTAGAGAGATTTTTTGCTATAGGGTGCATGTCCTCACTGGAGAGACAGAGAGAGAGACAGAAAGTGAGAAATAATCCCCCAGGGGGGAAGGACACACCACAATCCCTTCTCTTCTATTCTCCTCTTGGGATTTTGGACATGCACACACATACTCCTAGCATGAGTTTTAAGCTGCTGGGTCCAGGACCCCCTCCACCTCATAGGGGTGCAGAGTTCCACAGCAGGAACTCCTCCTCCAGGAAGGCCCCTGGCCTGGACCTGGGAACTGACCCGAGACGGCTGACCTGTCCTTTAGAATTTGTTCTTGGGTCTGAGCAGCCTGCCCCTAGCCCATGGCTGATTTCCCTTCCCTCTCCTGTGAGCAGGGGGCAGCAGGGTTTGCCAGCATCTGGGTGGGAGGAGGTGGTCTAGAGAGGGCTTGGGAAAAGCCAGGCAGGTGCTCCGTGACCAATGAGAGGGAAGGCTCCTGAGTGTCCCTTGCCATTCAGGGCCAACCCTGGGGCACATGCCCCCTGTCAGACCCAGCAGGGGCGAACAGCAGGTCATCCTTCCACTGTCCTCTGCTGTGACCATTCTTCTCCCCATCTCCAGAGTCCCTGAACACAGTTCCCCATGACTTGGTAAAGTGCACACCTCTCCTCAAAGCAAGTCACCAAGAAAACCCAAGGTGAGGGTGGAAGTCAGGGTGAGGTCACTGAGCTCCCATTTCTTAAAAAAGGTGCAGAATCTTAGTCACCTTCTGGCAGAAAACTCGTTAAGCCAATAATGCACATTGGGTCATAGCGAGTGTCCCCTGCTCAGAGCTAAACTCCTTCTGAGTAAAAATGGAACAAAACAGTGTTCAGGCTCAGGGCACAGAGGGAATGCTCAGCAAACGCTGGCGACGACTTTACCATTGGCGATGACTTTTCTGGGGGTTGTTCTATTCCCCATGCTGTCCTGATCTCCTCTGCTCTCCTCCACCCTGTTCTGTGCCCTTAGAGCTGACCTCCCTGGACTGTGCTGCTGGCTCCCCTGCTCACTGCCTTCCTCTTGGGTTTGGTAGAGTCCTGGCCAGAGGAGAGAGTGGTAGGAGTGCTTATTCTCACTCCCTCCCTGCTCCAGCTGTTCCTGGCAGCCCCTCCTCTAGGGCTGCAGCTCCCACTGTTCCTCCCTTTGTCTCTTCAGCTCCTGGCAGGGAATGACTCCCTGATGGCTTTCCCTCAACCCTTCCCACATCTCTCCAATGGCCTCTTCATTTCAGCCTTGTCCTTTGAACTGTTGAGGGCACTATGAATGATATTCCATATAGTCCTCACAGCCTTTGCAGAAAATGGAGTCCTAGGGAGGTAAAGTGGCTTACTTAAGGTCAATACACAGCAACTGACAGCCAGGATTTGAGCCCAGGTCTGCTGCCTCTGAGGATGGGTGCTTTATTTTATCTCCCACTGGTTCCCTGGTTCGTATCGGTGACCCTCTACAATAAGATCCATCTGCAAGTCAGTCCTGTAGGTTTTGCTGTGCAGCTCTGCAAGTCCAGAGAGGTACTGTGCTCTGCCTCAGCCCTCCTCCTATCCTCCTACTGCCCACACCACCCAGAGAGCTACCTCCTCAGGTGCTGAAAGCCGCGGGCACCGGACATGAAGCCATGGGGTGGTATCTGTTACTTACAGGCAATGTACTAGGTGTCTGATGTGTCCTCAGCTCTCACAGTAAGCAGCTGTCCTGAGCTGAGGCGCCGAGTGGGTAGCACATGTCACCTGCTGGTTCTGGTGGTCAGGGACTAGAGTTAAATGAGAAGGTCAGCTTGTACCCTGTTCTGGCCCTTGGCTCACTGTGCTTGCATCTTTTGGAAGCTACAGTGTGTGGTGCTCACTGGTTCATGGAGAAATTGCAGGAATGGAAGCTACTGAGCTCACCTGGTTCTGGAGGATGGTCACAGGGCATGCCAGAGAAGCTGCGGAGGAAGGACAGAGTTCCACCCACTGCAGGGAAAGGGCTTTCCCAGCCACCTCTCCTCCCTTTCCTTCCTCCCTCCCTCTCGTCCATGCACCCATCCATTCTTCTTTCTATCCATCCATCTATCCATCTAGTCACCCACTTCGGAAGTACTTGCTGCATATCTGACCATGGGTAGGCATGGAGAGAGTCAGGGAGAGTCAATGTTTTCATTGACTTCAAGAGACACTCACTTGAGGCTCTGGATGCAGCCATCTCCATACTGAAGTACCTCTGGATTAGGACAGTGAAGGTGCAGGAAAAACTCTAGACTGGAAAAACCATAAATCAACCAAAAGAACCCTGAGTTGATGAAGTTTGTGTGGAGCTAACAGTATTCAGTTAGAATTGGCTAAAATTAAGTCTCCTTTACTGGGTAACGTAGAGATTCAAGTACTAAATGGAGAGTCCTGTAATGATCTGGCTTTACCTGGATCCTGAAGAATGGGCAATATTTCAGCAGCCAGAAGAGGGAAGAGATAACGCTGGCAAAGCCACCTGTAAGCAGTGCCCCGAACGGACTCAGAGCCTCTTGTACTCATACTTTATCTCTTCTATTTGTCCATCTATTTGTGCTTCCTTTTGTACTTCTGTGGGCATGAACAAGAGCTTATTTCTCTATGCAAAAGCCAAAGGACTTGGCCTGATATAGAAACAGTACTAATAATGGTGGTGACATGCAAGGATAGCAGGCACTCGTTTATCTGCTGAGTGTCTTCTAGGTGGTAGATGTTTCACATGCTAAAATGATTCCATGAAGAGGAATTAGTCCTATTAATATTTTGCAGATAAGCACAGGGTGGCTTGAGTAACTTGTTCAAAGGCAAACAACTTGTAGAGATTGAGATGGGATTGCATGCTGAGCTCTGTGACACCCAGGTTTATGTTCTTTATAGTGTTACAGATGACTTCTTGGGAATAAGAACATCCCCAGGTGGATGCAGAGGTAAGATGAGAAGCTTAAAGGAGATTTTAAAGCTAGGCTAGACTCTTGAGCATTGAAAGAAGGCAACTCACAGGCAATAATCCCAGAAATAGACAAGTGAGATTACATGAGGTTAAGAAGTTTCTGCACAGCAAAAGACACAGTAATTAGTGTGAATTGACAACCTTCAGAATGAGAGAATATTTTTATAAAATATAAATCAGATAAGAGACTGATAACCAGAATACACAGGGAACTCAAGCTGCTTACCCAGAAAAAAAAAAAATGAGTAACCCAATTAAAAGATGGGAAAATGAGCTGACAAAAAAACCTCTAAGGAGGACATATGACTAGCCTAAAAAGCATATGAAAAAATGCTCAACATCCCTCATCATAAGGGAGATGCAGATTAAAACTGCAATGAGATCCCACCTAACCCCTGTTAAAATGGTGAAGATTAAAAATACAAAAAAATGAAAGTGTTGGCAGCGTTGTGGTGAAAGGGGAACTCTCCCACACTCTTGGTGGGAATGTAAATTGGTCCAGTCACTGTGGAAAACAATATGGAGGTTCCTCAAAGACCTGAAAATAGAACCACCATATGATCAGCCATTCCACTCCTGGGTATCTACCCAAAGTACAGAAGAATGCTCAGTCAGAAAATTGCTTGTTTACTATAGCATTATTCACAACTGCTAAGACATGGAACCAACCCAAATGCTCATGAATAGAAGAACGGATTGAAAAAATGTGGCACATACACTCCATGGAATACTATTCAGCCATTAAAAAAAAGATTCTGGCATTTGATAAAAAGTGGGTGAATATGGAAGGCTTATTGCTGAGCAAAGCAAGTCAGGCTATGAAAGAGAGACATTGTATGTCTCCACTTAACATATACCAGCTCTCCACACTATATGGTAGAGACTGAAAGATTGGAGGCCATAAAAGCATTGAAAATAATTATGAATACTGGAGACTATGGAAGGAGGGTCAGAGAGGGGAAGAGTATAGGGAAGGAAATCAGGGAGAAAAATAGAGAAGTAAGATATTTATGGGACACAGAACTGGTTTATTACCTGTTGATCATAAAGTGTATAGTATTCTCAACTGGGTTAGTCTGAGGTGTATTTCATGTTAGGTAAATTCTCTCTACAGTTAACTAATGTATAGTGATTGAATGTATAAAATAAAAATAATAGTAATAAATTGAAAGAAAAAGAAGGCAATTCATGTAACACTACTGTGAAGCTGATGTCTACACACCCACACCCACACACAGGATTCCTTTCTCTTTGGTTTAATAATTTTTCCTATAATTTTTGAACATATTTTCTTGGGGTGAAGTGGTCAATAGTTTTTATGATAAATCATTTTATTTTTTTAGTTTTTGTTATAGGATGCATATGTTCATTGGAGAGACAGAGAGAAAGAAAGTGAGAAATCATCCTCCAGGGAGGGTGGCCATATTGCAATCTTGTCTCCTCCATTCTTCTCTTTGGATTTGGGGCATGCACACACATGTACCTGGTATATTTTCTAAGGTGCCAAGTCCAGGATTCAAACCAAATACTAGGCCATGTGGGATCCAGCCATCTTAATCACCACCTTCTCACAGGAGAGTGTCTTCACATGTCAATCATGACTGTCTTTGGTAGAGGCAGAGAAAATGGTGAAATAAATTATTTGATATAAATTAATATTGTTCTTGGATGTCCAAGCATTTTAGAAGGTGAAGAGAGAAAGTTAGGTTACTTAAAATAATGAAGTTACCAAAATCCAGGGACTTTGTCCTAGTAAAAACATTGGGAATCTGGTATGGAAGAAGGGATATTGTCTCACAATTCTGGAAGCTAGAAGTCTGAAATCTACCTATGAGAAGATCGATTCTTTCAGACAGCTTTAGACAGAATTGTTGGTAAGACAATTCATAACATAGAGACCCAGACAGTGGAAGATCCCAAATATTCTCCACATCTTCAAAGATGCAAAAAAAAAAAAAGTTGTTTCTGGCCAAAAAAGGGTTCAACTCAGAAAACGTAGGAATTGGAAGACATTTAGAGTCCTGTCGTAGACAGGACAGTAAATGATTTCCATCTGAGCTGCCATCTTGGATCTATTGTAGTGACTCCTGGAAAGTTATCTTGAGAAGGATTCTGAAGTTATGTCTGAATGAAGCTGGGAATAAGAGCCATGGTTGATTAGTGATGTCTGTCATGGGCGTGAGAGCAGGAGGAGTAGTACGCAGGCCACACACTTGCCATTTTTAGTCCAGTCCAATACTCTCAATTTGTAGATGAGGGAGTATAGGTTGAATATAAGTTTTGACGTGACAAAAACTTTCCAAAGATTAAATAGCTAGGGAAAACAGAATTACTGAGTCATTGGGAAAGTCATCATGCATAGAAAAATACATCATGACTTTTCCAACAACCCAATAGAATCCTGTCTTATGAGCAAGTACTCATTCTATACCATCATACATTCTCTCAGGAATGATGGAAGTCATAGCTGATTTTCACAGTGTCTAATGGGGATAAACACCTGACTTCTCTTGAATATTGACTCTGACCTCCACAGTTCTGTTGACCTTCACTTCCAGCCAGTCATTTATTGAACAAACAAGCCTTTGAGCCTGTTTATTAGTCCTCATGAAGCTTATCTCAATCCCATCTCTGGATTTTTGCCTGATTTCTTGAGTACCTGTTATATTCTTGGAGCCTTACATGTAATACCTTATTTAACCCTCCCCATAGCTCTAGAAGGAACTATAATTACCCATGTTTTGTGAAGGAAAAAGCAGAATTCTAGTGACTTTCCCAAGATGATGTTCCTCATGAGGGTTCAGTGCCAGAAGTGGAACTCAAGCTCTATGCCAGACAACTTAAATTCTTGTGAGTTTTTAGTCAACCTTGTCTGGTGACTTTATTCGTAGAACAGCATTGGCTGTCAAAAGTTCACAGTAGCATAAGCTCTATGCTTATAGACTCATCATTAGACATTGTCTGGCCTTTATATCCTGATGGAAAATGACTTGTCTTCATTCTTGCTTATTTTTTGCCTAAGACAAACATTTGCCCATGACATTTCCTAGGTCCATAAACCGTGCAGAGCAGGGTATACTTACATTTGTACTCATTCTGGATGTTCCAGGAGGTGATCAGACCACTGCTAGCCCTCAGAACACCTTGCAGATTCAGAAACAAAAATCTGTATTAATTTTTTAAAGCCTCTATAACTAAGTACCACAAACTGGGTGGATTAACAAGCTGATGCTTATTGTCTCACAGTTCTGGAAGCCAGGAGGGGTGGTTCTTTCAGACAGCTGAGAGTGATGGGTCTGTTCAAGGCCTTATTCCTTGGCTTACAGATGGCATCTTCATGTTCACAAGATGCATTGCCTGCTTCGTCACATCATGCTCCTTCTATGTGCATGTCTTTTTGTTCAAATTCTCCTACTTTAATTTTTTTTTTTTTTGCCAGAGGGTACATATACTCACTGGAGAGAAGAATTAAGAAAGAGAGAGAGAGAGAGAGAGACAGAGAGAGACAGAGAGAGAGAGAAGGGATAGATAAAGCACCCCCTCCATGGGGGATTGTTAGACCTCAAGTCTTTCTCCTCCATTTCCCTTACTTGTTGGGATTTGGGGCACACATGTACGTGCACCTGGTGTATTTTTCAAGCCAACAGGCCTGAGACTCAAACTGTACACTCAGCCATGTAAGATCTAATGTCTTTAACCACCACACCACTGGCTGGCCCCAAAATTCCCCTATTTATGAGTATACTCATAATATTAGATTAGAACTCACCTAGTAACCTCATTTTAACTTGATTACCTCCATGAAGACCCTATGTCCAAAACATGTTCACATTCTGGGGTATTGGGGGCTAGCATTTCAACACAGGAATTTTGGAGGAGACATAACAGCGTCTCTTTGGCTTCTTCATGCAACCTCAGCATTTTCTTCTGAACATTTTCTAACATAGAGCAAAGATGAAAGATTTTTATAGTGGGCATTCTAAATTTGTCAACTAAATTTCACCATAAATATTTTCAAAAAAATAATTATTTATTTAGTTCATATAGTTTATTCCAGAAATAGGTATTATTTACTATGTGGGAATCAACAGGTGTGGTAGTTTATCATATTACCAGACAAGGATTTTTGAAGGCCCAGATATATGCACGACAGGCAGTAAAAAAAAAAAAAAAGACAGAAAATCCAGTATTTATTCATTCATTTATTTTAATTGGACCAGAGAGAGACAGAGAGAGAGAGAGAGAGGGAAAGTGAGAAAGCAAGCTGCCAGGTCCAAGACTCAAACCATGGTCAGCCACATGGGAGTGTCCAGTGCCTTAACCACTGTGACACCTACTGGCCCCCATCCACCATAAACATTTAACATTGCTAGTTTTGTCACATACTGTTTAAAGTGATGGCATCTTTACGCAACGGAAAAAACTCACCTTTTTGACTAGACAGATGTCTCCAAGCTGGTGGGCCACTCAGTGAGAAGAACACGGGCTGGATGCCAGGTCTCGCGCTTCCTCTGCCAGGTGCCCGTGTGTATTTAACAACTTGTACCAGTGCATGTTGATTCTGAAGACAATCATCCAAGGAAGCAGCAGAACAATAGAGTATCTACAAAGCCCTTGTTTAATTTTGCAAGGAAGTTTTCTGTTCAACATTGTTCACTGGACTTATGCAGAACTCACACGTAACACAAAGTACAACTCAGGTCTGGCATGTGGTGGATACATAGTACGAGATGGTTGGGTGAATGAATGATTCACTCATGAGCTGTTTGAGTAAATGAATGATGGTTGGTTGAACTTACTTCTTCATGAGCAAAGTTTGAATGAGCAATGATAACAATAGGGGAAAATAAGTGTCCAGACATCAACACAGGGAATGCCTCCTTGAAAATAAATATATTCTTTTTGTAAACAGATCTGATTGCACATGGTTAAAAATGGCAAGTATCCTGGGTTGCCAATTCATGTTGCTTCTGCTAGGTTTCTGCTCTCACTAATGTCTTCCCTGTGTCATGGGAGGAAATTTCTTGATATGTAGCCATGGCAATTGAAGCTACATATTTATGGGAGACTCAGAAGGATCCCCATCAAAGGCCAAGTAAGAAGCCTTGATGATCCAACCTACAAAGTGAGCAAAGCAATGTTGATCAAGGCTGACTTTAGGGATTGCTGACGAACCCCTCAGGCTGGAGATTGAGTTAATATTAACAGACTCAAGGTTATATGGGTTTGTGCAATGATGGGCTTGGCCACCTTCTTCCCAGTAGACAGTCCTGTCCACTCACCTTGCCTCTGGCACCTCAGTTGCCCTTCAGCTAATGCCCAGGAAAGAGGAAAGTGGGCTGGGATTTGGGCAGCAGCAGGAGCTGATGTCATTCTGAACCAAGAGTGTAAAATACCACTCTGTCACATCAACATCCTTCCAGTCTCAGGAGTACAGGGGAACCTGAAGACATCTGTATCACTCTCTCTGGGCACAGGGCATGTCAGTCCAGAAGGAGCAACAGATGTTCATGATGGCAAAGTGAAGTCTTAGGTCTCCTTACACCTGGTCCTGCCTCCAAAAGATTCCCTGACACTGTCAGTGTGAGCTGCCTGAGTGCAAATATGTCCTTGTCACTACTCCACTGATGAGCTCCTTCACGCACAACAGCATCTTGTAGAGTGTATTCTGCGGCATTCTGAAGGTAATTGGTGAAAAAATGGGCTCCAGGGTTGAATAAGTTGGAGAAAGATTGCACTCTTTTTTTCTACTTGGATGATAATATTTTAAAGCAGTTGTTCCCAACCCTTTTGGCATGAGGGACCACTTTCATGGAAGGCAATTTTTCTATGGACCTCAGAAGGAATGGTTTCAGGATGTTTTGAGTGCATTACATTATTGTGCACTTTATTTCTATTACTATTACATTGTAATATAAAATGTAGTAATTATATAACTTACCATGATGCAGTATTTTAGCTGTTCCCAGTGCTAGCATCACTACCTCAGCTCCACCTCAGACCATCAGGCTTTAGATTCTCATAAGGAGCACACCTAGGTCCTTCACAAGTGCAGTTGACAATAAGGCTTGCACTCACATGAGAATCTAATGCTGAAGCTGGTCTGATAGGAAGCAGAACTCTGGTGGAAATGAGTGATGGGGGAGCAGCTGTAAAGACAGATGAAGCTTCACTTGCCTGACTGCTACTCACCTTCTGCTGCCATGGCCCAGCTCCTAACAGGCCACACACTGGATTGGGGGTTGGAAACTCTATTTTAAAGGAGCTTAGATGTCCTGCCCTGAAGACATATTTAGTTTTCTAAATCCACTTATCCAAGAAATGTTTCCTCTCATGGGAACCAGCAGTTAGCGTAATGGCTATGTCACTGGACTCCCACGTGGTCGACCGCGGTTCGTGTCCCGGACCCGGTGGCTTAAAACTCACGCTGGACGTGTGTGTGTGCATGCCCAAGATCCCGAGAGGAGAATGGAGGAGAAGGAATTGGGGCATGACCATCCCCCCTGGGGGGTGATTTTTCGCTTTCTGTCTCTCTGTCTCTCTCTGTCTGTCTGGCAAGCACACGCGCCCTATAGCGAAAACCTCTCCAAAAAAAAAAAAAAAAAAAATGTTTCCTCTCTAACACAAACTAACATCCCAGAGAATTGCCTTGGGGAAATGTCCTCGTCTAGGACCAGCCCTGACTTCTCTGAGTAGGATAGCAATGTCTCCCTGACCTTCACTTGCCACCTACCCTTACTCATCTCCCAGCACCTCCTTCCATTTAATGCTTCAATTAAGATGTGGTACTTCTTGTTTTTTTGTTTGTTTGTTTGTTTGGTTTTTTTTAGAGGTTTTTGCTATAGGGCGCATGTGCTCGCCAGACAGACAGAGACAGAAAGCGAGAAATCACCCCCCAGGGGGGATGGCCACGCCGCAATCCCTTCTCCTCTATTCTCCTCTCGGAATCCTGGGCATGCACGCACACGTGCCCGGCGTGAGTTTAAGCCACCGGGTCCGGGACGTGAACCGTGGTCGACTATGTGGGAGTCCAGCAACATAGCCATTATGCTAACTGCTGGTCCCAAGATGTGGTACTTCTTAAAAACAGAAATCTGGGACCAGCAGTTAGAGTAATGGCTATGTCGCTGGACTCCCACGTAGTCGACCGCGGTTCGAGTCCCGGACCCGGCGGCTTAAACTCACGCCGGGCGCGTGTGCGTGCGTGCCCAAGATCCCGAGAGGAGAATGGAGGAGAAGGGATTGCGGCATGGCCATCCCCCCTGGGGGGTGATTTCCTGCTTTCTATCTCTCTGTTTCTCTCTGTCTGTCTGGCGAGCGCACGCGCCCTATAGCAAAAACCTCTCCAAAAAAAAAAAAAAAAAAAAAAAAAAAGAAATCTATAAAGAAGAAAAGAGTCTATGATTGTGCCATCCAGAAAGACTCCACTTATTATTTAAAAAATAACGAGCATTGTTATGTGATTGTGTCAAAATGTAAATCATTTTAGGCTTCCGCTGAATACCTTCTCTGGAGTTGAAGATGCTTAGTGCAACAGTCAAATCATATTTGCATGACTTGCCTTTTCACCTGCTTCAGGGCCTCAGGTGCCACCTCTCAGTGAGGTCTTCCTGGATCACTATCTGACTGTCCCCATACCCCAGCACTCCTCACCCCTGGCCCTGCATTACTTTCCACTGTAGGACTCATCACCTTCCTCTAATCTATGCCTGGTATAGACTTACCTGGGTTATTGCCTGTACCCCTCATTGAGTTTCTGTGGGCAAATATTTTGTCTGTGTTGTTCACAGCTGCATAGCCAGTGCCAGACACGTAGTACGTGCTCAGTAGTTAGTTTATAGATAAATGAATGTGCATTTGCACAGAATGAACCATACTGTGGACATTGGCCTGTATTTTGCTATTTTTTGCTTTTAGAGATCTTTACTTATAAGCTTAGATAGTGCTAGCCTCATACTTTTTCTGAAAAGGCTGCTATAGGAATGTATGTGAATTTATACAATTGAGTCCCTGTTGATAGATTTTTTTTTTTTTGGCTTTTAAACAACACTACAATTAAAATATTTTGTTTACATTTGTTTTGCTGGTAAGTAGTTCCATAGTGTAGATTCCCAGAAGTGAATTTCCTGAGTCAAAACAGTGGGATTTTTTAAATTCAGATTTTCATAGATGTTACCGAGTTGTCTTCCAACAAGACTGCACACAAGACTGCACACAAACTCCCTGAGATAATGTGGGACAATGTTTCTTCAGAGTATGTAGTTCTGTATATTACCAACTAATACTTTTGCCATGCTGGTAGTTGAAAATGACAACTTACTCATTTGGTTAGTGTTTTTAAAATTATGAATGAGGTTGAGAATTTTTGCATATTTTCAGTATTTATTTATTTTTTGTAATCTGCCTGCTTAAATCCTTTGCTCATTTTTCTACTGGGTTACTTACTGTTCCTTACAGATTTAAAATAGTTCTTTACAATTGAAATGAGCTTCTCTTGTCATATCTGTTACAAGAATTTTCAGTTTGTCCATTGTCTTTTTACATGGAATTGAATATGCATTTTAACAAATTGATGTAAAAATGTCATTAAAGCCATAGGATCATGAGTAATAACTTAATATGTCAGAAATTTCACTGGCTTATTTTGAAAATATTATTCCTATCAAATTACAAGAGACATTCTTCACACATCTAGAAAAGACAAACATAGATTTTGTCTGGAATTATGAAAGACCCCATTTTGCCAAAGCAATCCTATGCAAGAAGAGTGGAGTGGGCAGCATCTCACCCCCTGAACCCAAAATATATGACAAAGCTGTGATAATCAAAGCAGCATGGTATTGGCACAAAAACAGTTATGTGGATCAATGGAACAGAAGAGAGACTCCAGAAATAAACCCCAAAACATACAGCCAACTGATCTTTGACAAAGAGTACCAGTCAATCTAGTGGGAAAAGGAAAACTTCTTTAGCAAATGGTGCTGAAAAAACTGGGTATCCACCTGCAGAAAGATGAACCTCTCACCATTAACAAAAATCAACTCAAAGTGGATCAAAGATCTAAACCCAAGACCTCAAACTATAAAACTACTGGTGGAAAAACTGGGAGACATTGGGGTAGGCAAAGACTTCTTAAATAAGACCCCTAAACACAAGCAATAATCCCCAAAATAGATAAATGGGATTACATGTATGTTTTACATACACACCACATTTTGTTTATTCATTCACCTGTCAATGAACACTGGGTTGTTTTCACCTTTTATCTATTATGAATAAGGCTGTTATGAACCTGATTGTACACCTATCTGACTAAGATCCCACTTTCAATTCTTTTGGACATATACCCATAAGTGAAATTGCTGTATTATATAATATTTACACATTTAGTTTTCTTGAGGAATTTTTATATTGTTTTCCATAGTGGCCGTACCATTTTACATTCCCATGAATAGTACACAGGGATTTTAATTTCTCTACATCCTTGCCAACATTTATTATTTGCTGTTTTTTTTTTTTTTTTTTTAAAGGACAGTAGCTATTCTCACATAGTGTATGTGAGGGCTATTATGTCTTTGGAGAAATATTTATGTGTGTTAGTGTTTTTCACTGAGTTGTAGGAGCCTTTTAATATATCCTGGAAAATTAACCCTTTATATGATGTATATTTCAAAATATTTTCTCCCATTTCATAGGTATCTTTTTCATTCCAATTGTGTTCTTTAATTTACAAAAGTTTAAAATTTTGATGTAGTCCACTTTAGTTATTTTTTTCTTTTGTTGACTATAATTTTGGTATCATATTAAAGAAACCATTGCTAAATCCAATTTTATAAAGCTTTCTCCTAAGTTTTCTTCTGAGTTTTATAGTTTCAACTCTTACATTTAGGTCTTTGATCAATCTTTTCAGCATGTAGTTGTTTGAATCATTTCAGTATATAGTTGTTTCAGCATGTAGTGGGTTATATTCTCTTATAATCCTTTCTTTTCTATAAAATGAAATTCTTGTAAGCCCATTTTTTCATTTTGTTATAGTTATTTGAGTCTTCTTTCTTTTTTTGTTAGTTAATCTAGCAAAGTGTTTGTCAATTTTGTTAATCTTTTCAGAGAAACAAAGAAACAACTCTTGACTTGGTTTATTTTTAAATTATTTTTAATTATTGATGTTCTCCATTATTTTTCTTTTTAAAATTTTTCTTATTTATTTTTAAATGTATTTCCATTTAATTACACGTCTTTACAGCATACATTTCTCTTTCCAACACAAACACCATGCATTTTAGTCAAGACAAAGATATTATTATATACATTATTATCAGCAAATAGCGTCTCATTTTTTGTCAATTAAGCATACTTTTACCAGTTTTTTCTTCCCCTTTCCCCTCCCTCCCTTCAATACTAATTTTTTTCACGTTTTATTGATTCACAAAAGATCTTAAAGTATGAACAAAGCTAGAATTTAGTGACAAATGCACTGTAATTTTCTTCTGAAACATTTTTTCCTCTCTATTCCCTTTTTTACTAAAGAGAGGTATAACTAAATAAATTGCAAAAAAAAAAAAATAGGTTAAACTCACTTTGGTCTGTTATTTGCACCGAACCCCATAAAAATTCAATTTCTGATGTAAGGCAACAGATTCTATTGTATTATTGAACTTATACAAATAAGCATTCTGCAACAAAATAAGAATGCTTGTAAATATCTTCCAATTGCAAAGGGGTCAGAAAAGGAGAAAAGTTTATGTTTCAATTTAAAAAAATTAAACAAATTGCTGAACCTATCAATAACTCAAAAGAAAACAAAAAATCTTTAAATCTGAAGACACAGCATAGAAGAAAATCAGTAATGTTTTAGAAAAAAGTTATAGAATTCTGTTTCACCAATTCAGTCTTATGTAATCTCTCTTTTGTTGAATTTGCAGTGTTACTGTGGTCTGACCTTTCTGTTAACGTTCAACACTATCATTGATATTTCAGAACTTGTTTCTACCATTAAGTTGGCCTTTTTTTAAAAAAAGTTTTCCTGCTATAGTATTTCCTTCAGAACTTCTCGAAGAGTTGGTCTAGTGTTGGTAAATTCTTTCCGGTTTTGTTTATCTGAGAATATTTTTATCTTTTCTTCCCATATGAAGGATAATCTTGCAGGATATAGTATTTTTGGTTGAAATTGTTTTTGAATTAACACTTTGAATATATTTTCCCATTTTTTCCTTGCTTGCACTGTTTCTGATGAGAGGTCCGATGTTAGCCTGATGGGATATCCTTTGAAAGTAACTTGATGTTTTCTCTTGCCAATTTTATTATCTTGTCTCTGTCTGTGGTTTTGGTCATTCTGGCTATGATGTGCCTTGGAGAAGATATTCTTGGGTTGATTCAGTGGGATCCTTTGTATTTCTTGGGTCTGGATATTCCAATGCCTCTCTAGCTTTGGAAAGTTTCTTTCCAGAATTTCATGGAATAGATGATCGCCCTGATCACTTTCTTCACCTTCTGGGATACTGATGATCCATATGTCTGGGCATCGAATGGTATCTAGTATTATTCATATATTATTCTAATTTGGGGGGGGAGGTATTTTCTCAGTCTTTTTGGTGAATTTTTCTAGGTCTGAGGTTCTATCTTCTACAGCTGAGATTTCATCTTCTGCATGATCTAATCTGCTTTTAATACTTTCAAGGGAGGTTTTTTATTTCCTGTATTACAACCTTCACCTCTAACTGTTCCATTTGATTCTTTTATATGGTGTGTATTTCCTCTTTCAGATTGTGGAAGAACTTTTCACCTCCTGGAACTCTTTGCATCTTTTCTTCTGCATTCTGGAGTTCGTTGTTTCTCTTCTCTTTCATCTTTCATCTTTAGCTTTGTCACTATGAATATCCTAAATTCTTTATCCAATATTTCCACATATTCCATTTTACTGTCTGTAGATGATGAAGGGCTGATTCTTTCCCGTTGGGGGAGAGACATTTTCTTGATTTCCCATATTTCTTGTTTTTAATTATTTTTTTTTAATTTCAAGCTCTTTTATACATTCAATCACATTATTTAGCTTGCAAAGTGAATATTCCAACATGTGTAAATTTATCCCTAGTCCAGTTGATAGTACTATAAAGTTATCTTTAACAGATAATACCCCATTTCTTTGTCCCATTAACACTTTGCCTCTCTATTTTTCTTCTAAATGTCCTTCCTCAGACTCTACCTCTTCACTCACCCTCTTCCCACACTGTATCTAGTATTCAGTACCATTTACTGTGTGTCTATATCCTTTAGTCATTCAGTTTAAATCATAGAGTAGGGACACTCAGTATATAATAGGTGGGGATATATAATGTCTCTCCTTCATAGCCTGACTTGCTTCACTCAGCAGTAAATCTTCCATATTCATCCACTCTCTGTCAAAACCCAGGGTCTTGTTGTTTTTTATGGCTGAGTAGTATTCCATAGAGTATACGTAACCTAACATATGGTCTGTCCTGGGAAATGTTTCATGTGAAATTGAGGGAAAAAAATAGGTATTCTGCTATTGTTTAATCAAGTATTCTATATGTGTCTGTGAGGTCAAATTGACCTATAGTGTTGTTGAAGTCATCTGGTTTTTGTTAATCTTCCATCTGGTTGTTTTAGTGATTACGGAAAGAGGGGTACTGCATTCTGCTGTTACCAGATTGCTGTCTATTTCTCCCTTGTATTTGGTCAATGTTTCCTTCATCCACATAGGACTTCTGGAGTTTAGAGCATATTTTTTTTATCATTGTGAACCATTCATAGTAAATTTGATGACTGTTTTTTGCCAAACGATTTGCATTTTATTAAGTCAAAAGTGTTAAAAGTAAGTCAAGTATAGTAATCCTTGCTTTTATAACATCTGGGTTTACAGCCTTGTTTAGAAAATCAAGAAATCAACGAACATATGCTTCCTTCTAGAACATTTATGTTATTTATATTTTATGGTTGATTCACCCAGAGGTCCCAACACTACCATTTACCTTGGGCTTGAAGTCACTCTACTCCTCCATGACAGGGGAGACCCTTAGCTTTTCCCCTGCTGTGGTCTAGTTGACTGGTCCTTGCTTCACCAAGGTCCTCATTGTCGACTTCTCTCCTACAAAACTCTAAGCATTCAATTAGTTGTCCAGATACTTCTGGAGAGGTCCTTCTCCTGTCTTTGCTGGTTCTCCATATCTGTGACTCTTTTCTTTGGAAAGAAATACTCTTTATATTATGTGAACGACAGAACAGGAGACACAAGCGAGATCACTGGGGAGGGTTCTGAGAGACAGAGGTCAGGGCCAGATCCCATATAAAGAAGAGAAAGGACATGGAAGGAAAGGTCACCAGGTTGTCAGAGGAGTTAACGAACACCTATCTCCGTTTCAGGCACGGGATGGACCCAAGAAATCTGGGCAGAGGGTCCACCATGGAAGGAGATGGGGCTCAGAGAGCAGAGGGAGACGAAGAGGAATCACTCTCCAGAACGCTGGGTAACTGCTGTGATGGTGAGCACTGAAGGCCATTCCTATCCCATTGAGACAGGAAGGGATGGGACATGGGCTCTATAAGCTGGGGTCTCAGCCTGTCTTGGGCTGGAATTTCAAAGGTACTGGGTAAGAAAAAAGGCACCTGATGCAGAGGAGGCTCAAGAAGACAAGCAGGGGTGGGGGGGCTGCTATGAAAGAGCTGACTACTTCCTGCCTGTGCAGATGGAGGACCCAGGTGATGACAGGAGGGCAAGACAGGGATATTGGTGACAACAGCCGGTTCTTGTCCCAGGAGGTACCATATGTAGAGACCAACCTTGTGCTGCACTTTTGAAGACATGATTCCATCCTCCCACCTGGCCCTGCCCAGAGGAAAGAGAAGGCTCAGCTGCCGGGGAGCAAATCCTGACTGGCCAAGGAGCTAAAGCTACACCTGCCCAGGTGCCCTCCTGTTTAGAGGAGATCAGAAGCAAGAAAGTAATCCCATCACTGATGCCAGCTTCAGCTCAGGAGGAGGTGGCCGAGAATGAGTCTTTGCCAGAGGAGTGGGTTCAGTGGAGAGGTTGCTAGACAGGACCTGCTTCATGTTGGTACATATCCCCACTCCAGCCTCCCAGAATCAGGCTCCAGGGAAATCAGCCCATGCCTGCAAGCTGACAAGGTGGAACGAGGAGGCGCATGGCCTTCTCTCTACTCTTGCTGGAGGCACTGCAGCTGAATGATGAGGCAGGAGCTGGCAGCTTTGAGAGCAACAGGACACTGAGTTCCTATGTGACCAGTGAGCCATGTCCAGGACATAAGCCAGAGGCCCCCTCTAGAACCAGGGCATGGGTTGCCTCGAGCATGGCTATTGGCATCTGAGGTCCTTGCCGTTCTTCCCTGCACTGGCTCAGCCCAGGAATTGACTGGTGCGAGGCCGTCTGAGCTACACATGGTCCTGGTCAGGGACGCACGTAGGTCAGTCCGTTTCCTCTGTTAAAGTTCTGTCCGTGTGTCCAGGCCAGGGAACGCTCATGCCTCAACACTTCACCTTTGGATCCCCCAGACTTGACGGACGCCTGCTGAGTGCCAGAATTGAAGACACTTTGCACATGTGGGCACATCAACCTTTAGAAGTACCTGCACATTAGATCCTGTTGTGCTGAACGGACAGTTTTTTTTTTTGTTTTTTTTTTTTTAATTTTTTTGACCTCCTTAGCGTTTCACAGTAAGAAAAACTGTGGGGTATCTCTGTTCTTTCTTCTTCTTACATGGACTCCAATTTTGGTTTTCACAGTCTAACTGAGGTCACCCACTTTGAGTGTGAGTGTGTGTGTATGTGTGTATGAGTGAGTGTGTGTATAAGTGAGTGTGTAAGTGTGTGTGTGCGTGTGTGTGTTCAATAACACAAAGGCACAGCACAAGTCCCGCAGCTGGGATTGCTCACAACGTCATGCTCACTGTGGCCCCAGTAACCTCGGAGGTGAGCATGTTGCTTCTGGAAATGCATCTCTGACTCTGAGGGCAAAAGGCCCGGTGACTATTAGTGGCGGTGCTATCCCCTTGCTGCTTACCTGCTATAGTGGTGACTCAGAGGCCAGCAGTCCCACGTGCTCTGGCACTCTCTCAGCATGTCTGAAAGTGGGCTTCACGTGGGAGGAGCTGAGCATGTGTAACTGACCTTCCTCACCGGGCCATACCAGGTCCCTCCACCTTCCCTCCTGCGGTCTGAGTCATCATCCCAGGTGGGCTCAAGGCCTTATCTGAGAGCCTTCCAGGTGTCCTGGCTATAGCCGTGTACTCCTTGGAGGCCACAGGGAAGGTCACGTGCAGGGAGATGGCAGGTTGCATGTGACCCCAGATAGAGCACCAGCTGGAGAAGAATGCGGGGTGTGGGGTACACAGGGGGTCCATGTTATGACGTCCCCTGTGATAACACATATCTCAGCAATGACCTTGAAGGTCCCTTCATGACACCATGGCCTCATGAAGAGGGAGGGTGTAGGGCAGTGGGAGGGGGGCCTGGATCTTGGGTGAGATAGGAGAGTCTGAAACCACCACCTGGACCCCCCTCTGCACCAGGAAGGACGACTGTGTCCAAGACGACCGGGGAGAGAACTTCCGGGCAGTGACGGCATGCCAAGGACACAGTAAGAGGTGTGCTCAGTCTTCTGGAGCGAGAACTCCAGGGAAGTCAGCCCGAGCCTGGGGAGGGGAAGAGGTGGCATAAGAAGGGACGTGACCTTCTCTTTACTCTAACTGGAGACATTGCAGCTGGTTGCCAGAGGGGGAGCTGGCAACTCTGAGAGCAACAAGTGGGGCAGCCTGGGGATGGCCTTGTCACCCTGGTAGGGCTCCGGCAGTGAGAATAGAAGGTGGCTCAACACAACAGGGAGAGTGTGGGTGTTTGGTGAAGCCAGGGACCACTACAGGCAGGGACTGAGACCTGCTATCCACATTGGGTTTCCCAGACAGGCCTGAAAGTTTACCATACCAGTTAGCCCGAGCCTTAAGATGGGGTGTCTCCCAGGGTCCTGCTGCCAGCACTGCCTGCACAGGAGAGGAACCTCCCAAACATTTGTTCAGACCGTCCCTGAGAGAAAATTCTGACCTGAATCCACACATGTCCCCTGGGCCCGAAGACACACTCAGACAGCAGGGTGAGGATTTGCAAATCAGGCTCAGCACAGCCTTTTTTTAATGTCCTGGAGGGATGGGCTGAACTTGGGGGAGGAGCAGATAGAAAGTCATCTCAGTGTGGGGTTGAGCACTTTAGCTATGAAGAGGATAAAGTCAGAGAATTCCTCTTTGATGACTATTAGGAAGGGCCTGTTGAACCGGATAGTGTGATGGGTAGCCCAGTGACTGTCTTCCAAACTCGGGCTCCCAGCAGCTTCTGTGCCTTTCTCATCGATGGTCAGCACCGCCCTGTGCACAGCCTGGAGCGGGGAGAAGCAGAGGAACGTTCTGAGGCGGTGCCGGCCCAAATCCAGGCCCGAGCAGGGCAGATGAGGCACTTCCTCCCTGAGGTTCATGTGGAAATTCATCCACCTGGACCTCCCTGCCCTGGGCACACTCTCCTGTAAGTGCCTGGGGGCACCTGGGACTTTCTCCTGGCTCAGCCTGTGCCCATTCAGCTGCTCCCCTGGGGTACCCTCACATTCATCTCACCCTCTTCCCTCCCAGAAGAGAAAACCCCCTGCAGCGTCCTGGACCCTGTGGCTCTCTTTACTGGGGTCCTATTTAGCTCCTCAAGCAGGCAGGCAGTGACAGCTCACACGGCAGCCAGGCCCATTCTCAGGTGCCCTTGTATGGGCCTGAATCAGTGGCGTTTTCTGGTGAAATTCAGACTTGGTGATTTCCCAGTAATGCAAAAGACACAGGAGGTGAGGCCAGAATGTGCCTTGGGCGTCTGAGCCTAGGCCCCTCTGAGGGAACAGGCCCAACTATGACCCGAGGATGAGAAGGCCCTCGGTAAAGGGGTGATCTAGGCTCACTGAGAGTCTAGGGGCAGGTCCCTATTTGCCCCAGCACAGGCAGCCACCTCCCACCCAGGCTCCTGCCCACGTCCATCTTCGGGGATCAATGCAGTCCGGGTCAAGGGGCGCAGTCTGGGTCTTCCTTTCTGTCCTTGGCCCTTCCCTCGGCCTCATCCCTTCACTGCACCCTCTCTGACACCAGGGGATGAGGAGGTCTGGGCAACCTCACCTTGGAGAGCTTCAGGGGTGCATGTTTTGTGATCCCCGAGAGGTCAGCCTCGCTGCCAAAGACCTTGGTGATGCCCATGTCACTCAGGACTTCCTTCAGATCATAGGTTGCAGAAATGGAGAGTTTGGGGAAATGCAGATTGACTGACCTGTCGGACAGAAAGAACATGGGGCTCAGGGCAGGGCTGAGGCTCCCATCTGCACAGACCCGTCAGGTCGGACCAGTGCATTGTACTCTGCTGTGTCTTATCTTTAGTGCTGGGTACCCACCCCTCACCACCACCCCAAGTCCAGATGTTGTTCCTGGCTTTAGGCTCCTCTACTTCCAGCATCCTCTACAGCTGGTCTAGAGCGTATTAGCAGGAGCAGGTCATCTTCTCCTGGCAGCCTGTGCAATGCCACCTCCTCGGAGAAGCCCTCCAGGCAGATTGAGGGTGTGCTCACGTTAGCAAGTCTCATTCTCTCTGCACCAAGTGGTTCCCTCCTACCAGCCTGCCCCTTCCCCAGGACAATGGGGGTCATGGTGACAAGTGCTGAAAGGCATCCTTTCAGGGACAGCAGGAGGGGAGCACCCCAGGCTGATGCTCAGCTGTCCTATTCCATGGGGAACAGCGAGGCCCACGGGTGTGACATGGGTGAGTCGACTACACTCAATGCTCAGTGACCAGCCATGGTCACAGCCCTCTAGTCCTCTTCTCTAGCCCTAGTGTTGAACTCGGGAGGGGTGGGGCGGGCAGAGGGACTGACATCCTCATCCAGGCGTCAGGTCCTCCCTGGAGGTGTTTAACGTTGCTGTCCCCTGACCCTGTTCTGTAGATCAGCACGGTCAGGCACGTTGGCACGCGAACAGGTCCATGATGCTGTGAGCATGCTCAGGGAGGCTCCCCTGCTGACCTGGACCCCACTCTGGGACAAAGTAGATATAAGAGCACATCTCAAATGCATCCTGGAGAGTAGCTCTGGCCCTTCTTCCCTGGCCTGTCCTTGTAGGCTCTACCCCGTCCCTCCAGGACACCGTGTCCTCCTCCACACTGCACTGCTAGCCCTGGCCCCTGCTCGTTTTTGATTCTGCCATATGGGGGGCTGGCGTGGCTTCCTGCCCGAGCACTGGGGCTTCAGACGGACAGTGTCTATGCTCCTGTCACTATGAGCACTGACCCTCTCCCAGATCCTGACTGCACAGCTGGAACTGAGCGCTGGACTCCCTGTGGACCCTTAAGGTCTTCTACATGAATCTGTGACCTGAGGGATGTGGGCGTGTCCTCTCCTGCCCTCTGGGCTGTCCTCAGGGGTCTCAGTCCTGACATGATCGAATCCTCTCAGCTCTGGGTCAGCGCCTGTCCTGGGGAAGCACCTCACTGTAGAGGACTTCAGGATGTTGTTCATGTGCTGGTAGGTGAGTGTCTCCCCCAGATGCTGGAGCTTCCGGGGATCTGGCAAGAAGAAGAAAGCTGTGGCCCCTCCCACAAGATGCTGCAGCACCACCCAGCTGGATAAGTTCTGGTCCCGTTGCAGGTCGAATATCCCCAGGAGGTTGAGCATGGGTACCCTGACGGTGGTGTCCTTGTCCACATGGAAGTCTTCCTCCACGATGCGCTTCCCCTCCAAGGTACTGCTCCATTTGCCTGCAGAGACAAGGTGGCCATTGGGGGCCTTGAATCCTCAGGACAATGTAGCAGGTGACCACAGCCCTGAGCCCTCAAGACACAATTCCCTCGAAGCTCATATTCACGACCATCTGAGAAAGGGGGTTGTAATGGCATCAGCAGGCTGCTGAAGGACCTTAGTGAGAACCAACTGAGGGTAGAGAAGATTCTGGAATTGCTCTATGCTTAGTCTCATTGGAGACACCCGGCTACACAGAGGAAACACTTTCAGTTGTGTGTTATTTTTACTTGCAGGGAGTTAAGGGATTGCTTGTGAAAAACTATGGAGAGCAGGAAGCTCCCCAGTTCTGTGCTTGGCATGTCCTTCAAGGAGGGCTCCTGCCCTCTACTGTGGGCTTTCTGTGACATTCCAGGGTATTGTCCTGTCCTTGTTCTGAGGCTTCTCCTTACACAAAATGTTACAAGGGATCCCATGGTCACCTCCGCGTCTGTGTGCAAGGGATCAGCTCCATCGTGGTAGTCTGATAGGGCAAAGGCTACTTAGTGCAGAACTCTCATTGGACAAGTGGTGGTGATGGGCCTGGAGAGGGGATGAGCCTCGCCATGTGTCCAGAGCTGAGCTGGGCCCCCCGTTGGTTACCTCCTCCTGGGTCTCCCCTGTGCAAACTGCCTAGATGAGCCCCAGGGAGGAGGCACAGCCCTGCTGGGACCCCTGCTCTGGTCCAGCCATTCCCACAGGGCAGATGAAGGTGGCCTAGAATGCCTTGCGCACCAGCGTGGCTTGAAATTGAGCCCCTTGGAGGCAGGAGGCAGCTGAGGCACAAGTCGGTGGATCACCCACTCTGCGCCCCACCCAGTCCTGTGGTTTGTACCTTGTTCAGTCCCTCCCAAACCTTACCACAAGGGCATTAGTTTGTTCATGGAAAAATACGAAGTCGGCATCACAATGAAGCGTGATTATTGGGTACTGTCACTACCTGATATGGACATAGACACACTGAGAACCCAAATCATTCAGGCTGCAAGGCTGAACCTCCTCCTGTGTCTAGAGTGGTCCAAAGAGTCTTCTTTCCGACACTGTATCCTTCCTGAGTATGGGTGGAGGACGTGTCTGGTCTAGTTTAGGAAGCACCCCAATCTACCCCTCCCTTGTAGGGATTTACAGTGAGCCGGTAGGACAAGGAAGGCGCCATGCCCTAGAGAGAGGACAGTGAGTTGACCATTGGGAACTGTTCATTCTCCTGCGTTATGGGTAATGAAAGTATTTTATCGTGTGGTGGAAAATTGATGAACCGGTGTTGAGATGCCCTGTCTTAGCCCATAATGCACCGTCAAGCAGAGATTTAGGCCTGATGTTTTGAGGCTATGTTTGGATTCCGTCCGTGGAACCAGCATAGGCTGATGGCGCTCTCTTACCGTGGAAGGCAATGTAATTCACAAGGGCTAGTGCCGTGCCTTCCGGGAGATCATCGACTGAATCCCGGATTAGTCCTCGAGTTTCCTTCTCCACGTGCTTGTTGATCTGGTCCTTGGCCCTGGTGCTGTCCCTGAAGGCGATGGGTAAGACCTGAGAGTGGTATGTGTATTTCATACGGTTCCGAAACTCAGGCCATATTTTCTGACTCTTGTCGATGAACAGGCTGGTGCCGATTACCAATGGAAGATGATAGTTTTCTGATGCCGAGACGCCGTTCAGATCTTGGTAGCATGACAAGATCACATACCTGTACGGTTCCCAGAGATCGATGTCCAGGCCTGTCAGGATCTCGGTGTGAGTATCACTTTTGGCCCCCAAGGAAAGCATCACCAAGGCTGCTGTGATGGACATTGGGGACAGTAAGACGTTGGAGGTGTGTGACTGATGGGCTGCACCTCAGTACCAGGCAATCATGTTGGTGTGATACGTGTACCCTGAGCAGAAAGATGGATCCCCGAAGCTGTGATCATGGTTGACAAGTTCGTCCTCATGGGGATCTCTAACCGGAGAGCTGGGGACCAGGTAGCACAGGCCTGCCAGTACCAGGAGGACTCCAGAGATCGAGGCTGGCATTGTCCTGCAAGAGAGGGAAGGGTCACCCGGCTGAGCCAGACCTCGTGATGGCCCCCACGGATCTCATGCAGACATCCAGCAACAGCACCCGCAGTTCATTTAGCATCTAGGCTGTGCCATCTTTCGAGCACCCTCAGCATCAAGAAAGAACAGGAGCAACGTGTGTGATGGAGCCCAGGCACGAGGCACCTGCCTGACATTGTGCCTTCTTTTAACAGTCCTAGGAGGAGGGAAACCACTAACCTCAGAGGACAGCTGAGGAAACCTAAACGCAGAGAGGCGAAGGCGCATATCCAGGGTCACCCAGCAAGCAGAGCAGCAGAGGGAGCCATGGCCCTGGGCAGCCCGGCACTGGAGCCCACAGTCTGCACGTCTTCACTTACATGGGCCACACCTCACTCTGCAAGGGCCCTGTCCTTACGAAAGGGGAAACTGAGGCACAAGAGGCATATGGGACAGGTCCCGAGTTCCCCGGAAAGCAAAGAGATCAGGATCAGGATCAGGAATGAGTTCTGAGCAGCACAGCAGCCTTCTGAGGTCGTGTTCATTATTTTATGAACACGGAAGTCGTTGCCCAGAGGAGGAAGGAGCTTGTCCCCGATAACAGCAAGGGCAGCGAGGGGCCTTGAGGGAACCCAGCTGGCCTGATCCTGCCCACGCTATACCCAGGGTTCACATGCTTCTCGCCCGTCCCTCTCCTCCCACCGACTGCACACCTCAGGTGGCCACTGCAGCCTGCCCTGGTACCTGGCAGAGTCTGGGACAAGCCCTGGCTGGGATGCTGCTGAGTGAGGCACCTGGGGTGGCTCTGGTCCTAGAGACTGCTGCAGACGTCGGCCTTGGCCTCGAGGAGAGTGTTTTCTTCTCTAGTTCACACAGTGGGGACGCAGGGCTCAGTGGTGCGGAACTTCCTCAAGGCCACACAGCGGGGCACACTGACCGGAACCAGTCATGCACTCCACACTGGCCGAGTGCCTGGGTACACAGCCGGGGCCATCAGCACAGCTGCCAGCTCTGAGGGGTGACCTCCCTTCTGTTTGGGGCCAGCCCAGAGGTCCGAGCATCCTCACCCTGGCAGTGTGGTCACCGTGGGCTGGGTGGTTCCCTGCCGAGGGCTGTCCTGTGTACCTGGTGTGTGCAGCACCTTCCTTGTGACGACGTGAGGCCCATGGCAATGCTCAGCCTCCATGGGTGACAGTGAACATGTCTCCAGGTACAGGTGAGGACTCCGTGGAGAGCACTCCAGGGCTTGGAACACCTGGCTGATTGGGGCATCTCTGCCTGACGGTGGAGGAGCTGCTCCTCCTTCCCTCCATAGAGGGTTGGAGCCCACTGATACCAACAGCGTTTTCCCCGTCGTGGTGGGGTCTTCAGTGTCAGGTCTTCAGGAGGCCACAGCTAATGTCCTCATTGCCACTGGGGACTCAGATGAACCTGGGGTCTTCCCTGTTACTGGATATTAATGACAACCCAGGAAGAGCCAGGGCTGTGCCCAGGGAATTCTCACAGGGTGCTCCAGCCTCTCAGAGAACTGGCAGACACCTACCCCACTGTGAGTCTGGGGTCCCTGCAGAATACTTGTTCAAGGCCTCTGCCCTCAGCTCAGCGGCCTCTCCTGGCCCCACCTGGGCCTAGGCCAGGGCTCGTTCCTGATGGGAACCTGGAAATGCTGATTTCCCCTGCAAGGACTAGGGAGCAGGGAGGAGACAGAGACAGCAGGCAGGAGCCTGGGCCGTGTCGCTCATCTGCTGGGTGACCCAGGAGCCATGTTTGAAGCCCTAAACCTCATCTTTCCCATGAGAGATGGAAGAACGAGGCCCACTAAATGCGCAGGTCAACCCCCACTGCAGAATGGGACCTGGCAGGCAGCTGGTGGAGAAGAGGGCGGGGTGTGCAAAGTCACCACCTCAGGGAATCGGGGTTGTGACCCCAGATAAGAAAGAGGAAGGAGGTGAAGGGAAAGGGAGCAGGGTTATCGGAGGAGTTAATGAACAGCTCTCTCCCTTTAAGGCAGGGATTGTGACCGAGAGAACTGGGCAGAGGGCCCCTGTGGCAGCAGGACAGGGGAGCAGAAGGAGAGGGACAGGCACTGCCTCTGGAATGCTGGGTAACTATGTGATGAGGGGCGGAGAAGGCCACCCCCGCCCCTTCCTTCCGGGTGGAGATGGGGCACGGACCCCCACACCGGGGAACCGGGCGGCCTCACACTGCGCTTTCACAGGCGCTGGGCAAGGAGAATCTCAGAGGCAGAGGAGGCTCGAGGAGAACAAGGGGGGGAACCTGTATCGAGGCCGATTGCTTCCTGCCAGTGAGGGGGGAGCACCCAGGGGAGACAGGAGGGCTGGACAGGGAGGATGGTGACACCGACCAGCTCCTACCCCAGCAGGTACCCTGTGTAGGGGCCGGCCCTCAGCTGGGTTTGAGAGAGCACGGTCCCTCCTCCCCGTGGCCCTGCCCCGAAGACAGTGAAGGCGGGGCTTCCTGGGTGCACTTCCTGGCAGGCCAAGGAGCTCAACCTCACCGTCCCAGGCGTCCTCCTGGCTTTGCAGCTCACAGGCAGTGAGAGAGGCCCAGCACTCACCCCAGCGTCAGCTCAGGCTGAGACAGAGAAGGGGTCCTCAGCACAACTGGAGAATTCCCCAAGGTCACTGCGCCGGACTTGAACATTGGGGATTTATTGGTCACTGTGAAGGGTACGGGCACACTGAGTTCCTGTGTGACCAGTGAGCCATGTCCAGGACATGAGCCTGAGGCCCGTCTCGGCCCAGGACGTGGACTGCCTCCAGTGTGTCTGCTGTCACCTGAGGTCTTTGCTGTTCTTCCCTGCGCTGGCTCAGCCTCGCGGAACAGCTGGTGCGAAGCCGCCTGAGCCGTACGTGGCCCTGGTCAATGACACACGTCGGTCAGTCCATTTCCCTGTTGAAGTTTTGTCCATGTGTCCAGACCGGGGAGTGTTCGTTCCTCGACACTTCACCTTTGGAATTCCCAGCATTGATGGACGTCCACCGAGTGCCAGAATTGAAGTCACTTGGCTCGTGTGGGCACGTCAGCCTTTAGCAGGACCCGCATGTTAGATCCTGGCCGGCTCAGTTGGTGCTCGAGGAAACAGTTTCTCTCTTTTGTTTATCACCTCCTTAGCGTTTCACAGTAAGAAGGACTGTGGGATTTCTCTGTCCTTTCTTCTTGTTACATGCACTCCAATTTTGGTTTTCACATTTTGATGCTTTAATCACCGTAGACTAACTGAGGTCGTGTGTGTGTGAGTGTGTGTGTGAGTATGTGTGAGAGAGTGAGTGTGTGTGTGTGTGTGTGTGTGTGTGCAGTAACACAAAGGCACAGCACAAGTCCCGCAGCTGGGATTGCTCACAACGTCATGCTCACTGTGGCCGCAGTAACCTCGGAGGTGAGCACGTTGCATCTGGAAATGCAGCTCTGACTCTGAGTTCAGAAGGTCCGGTGACTATTAGTGGTGGTGCCATCCCCTTGCTGCTTACCTGCTACAGTGGTGACTCAGAGGCCAGCAGTCCCACGTGCTCTGGCACCCTCTCAGCATGTCTGAAAGTGGGCTTCACGTGGGAGGAGCTGAGCATGTGTAACTGACCTTCCTCACCGGGCCATACCAGGTCCCTCCACCTTCCCTCCTGTGGTCTGTCTGAGTCATCATCCCAGGTGGGCTCAAGGCCTTATCTGAGAGCCTCCCAGGTGTCCTGGCTGTAGCTGTGTAATCCTTGGAGGCCACAGAGAGGGCCACGTGCAGGGAGATGGCAGGTTGCATGTGACCCAGACAGAGCACCAGCTGGAGAGGAATGTGGGGTGTGGGGTACACAGGGGGTCCACGTTATGATGTCCCCTGCTATAACAAAGGAGCTCAGCAATGAGATCCCTCCATGACAACACGGCCTCGTGATTCGGGAGAGGAGGTGTAGGGCAGTGGGAGTGGGGTCCTGGATCCCGGGTGAGATAGGAGAGTTTGAGACCAACACCTGGACCCCCTTCTGCACCAGGAAGGACGACTGTGTCCAAGATGACCTGGGAGAGAACTTCCAGTCAGTGACAGCATGCCAAGGACACAGTAACAGGTGTGCTCAGTCTTCTGGAGCGAGAACTCCAGGGAAGTCAGCTTGAGCCTGGGGAGGGGAAGAGGTGGCATAAGAAGGGACGTGACCTTCTCTTTACTCTAACTGGAGACATTGCAGCTGGTTGCCAGAGAGGGAGCTGGCAACTCTGAGAGCAACAAGTGGGGCAGCCTGGGGATGGCCTTGTCACCCTGGTAGGGCTCCGGCAGTGAGAATAGAAGGTGGCTCAACACAGCAGGGAGAGTATGGGTGTTTGGTGAAGCCAGGGACTATCACAGGCTGGGACTGAGACCTGCTATCCACCTTGGGTTTCCCAGACAGGCCTGAAAGTTTACCATACCAGTTAGCCCTAGCCCTAAGATGAGGTATCTCCCAGGGTCTTGCTGCCTGCACAGGAGAGAAACCTCCTGAACATTTGTTCAGACCGTCCCTGAGAGAAAATTATGACCTGGATCCACACATATCCCCTGGGCCCAAAGACACACTCAGACAGCAGGGTGAGGATTTGCAAATCAGGCTCAGCACAGTCTTTTTTAATGTCCTGGAGGGATGGGCTGAGCTTGGAGGGGAGGAGCAGATAGAAAGTCATCTCAGTGTGGGGTTGAGCACTTTAGCTATGAAGAGGATAAAGTCAGAGTATTCCTCTTTGATGACTATTAGGAAGGGCCTGTTGAACCGGATAGTGTGATGGGTAGCCCAGTGACTGTCTTCCAAACTCGGGCTCCCAGCAGCTTCTGTGCCTTTCTCATCGATGGTCAGCACCGCCCTGTGCACAGCCTGGAGCGGGGAGAAGCAGAGGAACGTTCTGAGGTTGTGCCGGCCCAAGTCCAGGCCCAAGCAGGGCAGATGAGGCGCCTCCTCTCTGAGGCTCATGTGGAAATTCATCCACCTGGATCTCCCTGCCCTGGGCACACTCTCCTGTAAGTGCCTGGGGGCACCTGGCACCTGGGACTTTCTCCTGGCTCAGCCTTTGCCCATTCAGCTGCTCCCCTGGGGTACCCTCACATTCATCTCACCCTCTTCCCTCCCAGAAGAGAAAATCCCCTGCAGAGTCCTGGACCCTGTGGCTCTCTCTCTCTCTCTCTATTTTTTTTTAGAGGTTTTCACTATTGGGCGCGTGCGCTCGCCAGACAGAAAGAGAGAGACAGAGAGATAGAAAGCGAGAAATCACCCCCCAGGGGGGATGGCCATGCCGCAATCCCTTCTCCTCCATTCTCCTCTCGGGATCTTGGGCACGCACACACACGCGCCCGGTTTGAGTTTAAGCCACCGGGTCTGATACGCGAACCGCGGTTGACTACGTGGGAGTCCAGCGACATAGCCATTACGCTAACTGCGCCCCCCCCCCCCCCCATGGCTCTCTTTACCGGGGTCCTATTTAGCTCCTTAGGACCAGGACCACATGGTGACACTCCTGGGCAGCCCACAAGCAGGCAGGCAGTGACAGCTCACACGGCAGCCAGGCCCATTCTCAGGTGCCCTTTTACCGGCGTGAATTAGTGGCGATTTCTGGTGAAATTCAGACTTGGTGATTTCCCAGTAATGCAAAAGACACAGGAGGTGGGGCCAGAATGTGCCTTGGGTGTCTGAGTCTGAGCCCCTCTGAGGGAACAGGCCCAACTATGACCCGAGGATGAGAAGGCCGTGGGTAAAGGGGCGATCGAGGCTCACTGAGAGTCTCGGGGCAGGTCCCTACTTGCCCCAGCACAGGCAGCCACCTCCCACCCAGGCTCCTGCCCACGTCCATCTTCGGGGATCAACGCATTCCGGGCCGAGAGGTGCAGTCTGGGTCTTCCTTTCTATCCTTGGCCTTTCCCTCAGCCTCATCCCCTCACTGTACCCTCTGTGACACCAGGGGACGAGGAGGTCTGGGCAACCTCACCTTGGAGAGCTTCAGGGGTGCATGTTTTGTGATCCCCGAGAGGTGAGCACCATTGCTGAAGATCTTGGTGATGCCCATGTCACTCAGGACTTCCTTCAGATCGTAGGTTGCAGAAATGGAGAGTTTGGGGAAATACAGATTGAGTGACCTGTCAGGCAGAAAGAACATGGGGCTCAGGGCAGGGCTGAGGCCTCCATCCACACAGACCCGACAGGTCGGACCAGTGCATTGTACTCTGCTGTGTCTTACCCTTGGTGCTGGTACCCACCCCTCACCACTGCCCCACGTCCAGATGTTGTTCCTGGCTTTAGGCTCCTCTACTTCCAGCATCCTCTACAGCTGGTCTAGAGCGTATTAGCAGGAGCAGGTCATCTTTTCCTGGCAGCCTGTGCAATGCCACCTCCTCGGAGAAGCCCTCCAGGCAGATTGAGGTTGTACTCATGGGAGCAAGTCTCATTCTCTCTGCACCTAGTGGTTCCCACCCTACCAGCCTGCCCTGTCCTCAGGACAAAGGGGGTCACGGTGACAGGTGCTGAAAGGCATCCTTTCAGGGACAGCAGGAGGTGAGCACCCCAGGTTGATGCTCAGTTGTCCTCTTCCTTGGGGAACAGCGAGGCCCTGAGGGTGCGACATGGGTGAGCTGACTGGACTCAGTACTCAGTGACCAGCCACAGTCACAGCTCCCTGGATTCTCTCCTCTAGCCCTGATGCGGACTTTGGGAGGGGTGGGGTGCGCAGAGGCACAGACGTCCTCATCCGGGCTTCAGCTCCTCCCTGGAGGTGTTTCACATTGCCATGACCTAATCCTGTACAGTGGGTCAGCACAGTCGGGGAGTCTGGTGTGTGAGCAGGTCCACACCACTGTGGAGTGTGCTCGGGAAGCCTTTCCTGCTGGGCCAGACTCCACTTGGGGATAGGGTAGGGACAAGGGCACATCTCAAATGTATCCTGGAGACCCCATCTCTGGCACATCTTCCCTGGCCTGTTCTTGCAGGCTCCACCCCGTCCTCCCAGGACACTGTTCCTCCTCCATGCTGCATTGCTGGCCCCCGGCCCTGCTCGTTCTTGGTTCTGTGTAAGGGACGCTGGCGTGGCTGTTTGTACCTGAGCACTGGGGCTTCGGATGGACAGTGTCTATGCTACCGTCGTCTGAAAATTGACTCTATCCCAGAGCCTGACAACACTGCCGGAACTGAGCCCTGGCCTCCCTGTGGACCCTTAAGGTCTGCACGAAGCTGTGACCTGAGGGATGTGATTGCCCTCTCCTGCCCTCTGAGCTGTCCTCAGGGGTCTCAGTCCTGACATGATCGAATCCTCTCAGCTCTGGGTCAGCGCCTGGCCTGGGGAAGCACCTCACTGTAGAGGTCTTCAGGATGTCGTTCATGTGCTGGTAGGTGAGTGTCTCCTCCAGATGCTGGAGCTTCCCGGGGTCTGGCAAGAAGAAGAAGGCAGTGGCTCCTCCCTTCATGTGCTCCAGCACCACCCAGCTGGATAAGTTCTGGTCCCGGTGCAGGTCGAATATCCCCAGGAGGTTGAACATGGGTACCCTGACGGTGGTGTCCTTGTCCACATGGAAGTCTTCCTCCATGGTGCGCTTCCCCTCCAGGGCACTGCTCCATTTGCCTGCAGAGACAAGGTGGCCATTAGGGGGCCTTGAATCCTAAGGACAATGTAGTAAGTGACCACAGCCCTGAGCCCTCAAGACACAATTCCCTCGAAGCTCATATTCACGACCATCTGGACCAGGGGGTTGAAATGGCATCAGTAGGCTGCTGAAGGACCTTAGTGAGAACCATCTGAGGGTGGAGAAGGTTACAGAATTGCTCTATGCTTGGCCTCATTGTAGATACCCAGCTACACAGAGGAAACACTTTCAGTTGTATGTTATTTTTACTTGCAAGTTGCCAAGGAATTGTTTGTGAAAAGCTATGGAGAGCAGGAAGCTCCCCAGTTCTGTGCTTGGCATGTCCTTCAAGGAGGCCTCCTGCCCTCTCCTGTGGGCTTTCTGTGACATTCCAGGGTATTGTCCTGGTCCTTGTTCTGAGGCTTCTCCTTACCCAACATGTTACAAGGGATCCCATGGTCACCTCCGCATCTGTGTGCAAGGGATCAGCTCCATCGTGGTAGTCTGATAGGGCAAAGGCTACTTAGTGCAGAACTCTCATTGGACAAGTGGTGGTGATGGGCCTGGAGAGGGGATGAGCCTCGCCATGTGTCCAGAGCTGAGCTGGGCCCCCCGTTGGTTACCTCCTCCTGGGTCTCCCCTGTGCAAACTACCTAGATGAGCCTCAGGGAGGAGGCACAGCTCTACTGGGACCCCTGCTCTGGTCCAGTCATTCCCACAGGGTAGATAAAGGTGGCCTAGAATGCCTTGAGCACCAGCGTGGCTTGAAATTGAGCCCCTCGGAGGCAGGAGGCAGCTGAGGCACAAGTCGGTGGATCACCCACTCTGCGCCCCACCCAGTCCTGTGGTTTGTACCTTGTTCAGTCCCTCCCAAACCTTACCGCAAGGGCATTAGTTTGGTCAGGGAAAAATACGAAGTCGGCATCACAATGAAGCGTGATTATTGGGTACTGTCACTAGCTGATATGGACATAGACACACTGAGAACCCAAATCATTCAGGCTGCAAGGCTGAACCTCCTCCTGTGTCTAGAGTGGTCCAAAGAGTCTTCTTTCCGACACTGTATCCTTCCTGAGTATGGGTGGAGGACGTGTCTGGTCTAGTTTAGGAAGCACCCCAATCTACCCCTCCTTGTAGGGATTTACAGTGAGCCGGTAGGACAAGGAAGGCGCCATGCCCTAGAGAGAAGACAGTGAGTTGACCATTGGGAACTGTTCATTCTCCGGCGTTATGGGTAATGAAAGTATTTTATCGTGTGGTGCAAAATTGATGAACCGGTGTTGAGATGCCCTGTCTTAGCCCATAATGCACCGTCAAGCAGAGATTTAGGCCTGATGTTTTGAGGCTATGTTTGGATTCCTTCCGTGGAACCAGCATAGGCTGATGGCGCTCTCTTACCGTGGAAGGCAATGTAATTCACAAGGGCTAGTGCCGTGCCTTCCGGGAGATCATCGACTGAATCCCGGATTAGTCCTCGAGTTTCCTTCTCCACGTGCTTGTTGATCTGGTCCTTGGCCCTGGTGCTGTCCCTGAAGGCGATGGGTAAGACCTGAGTGTGGTATGTGTATTTCATACGGTTCCAAAACTCAGGCCATACTTTCTGACTCTTGTCGATGAACAGGCTGGTGCCGATTACCAACGGAAGATGATAGTTCTCTGATGCCGAGACGCCGTTCAGATCTTGGTAGCATGACAAGATCACATACCTGTACGGTTCCCAGAGATCGATGTCCAGGCCTGTCAGGATCTCGGTGTGAGTATCACTTTTGGCCCCCAAGGAAAGCATCACCAAGGCCGCTGTGATGGACATTGGGGACAGTAAGACGTTGGAGGTGTGTGACTGATGGGCTGCACCTCAGTACCAGGCAATCATGTTGGTGTGATACGTGTACCCTGAGCAGAAAGATGGATCCCCGAAGCTGTGATCATGGTTCACAAGTTCGTCCTCATGGGGATCTCTAACCGGAGAGCTGGGGACCAGGCAGCACAGGCCTGCCAGTACCAGGAGGACTCCAGAGATTGAGGCTGGCATTGTCCTGCAAGAGAGGGAAGGGTCACCCGGCTGAGCCAGACCTCGTGATGGCCCCCACGGATCTCATGCAGACATCCAGCAACAGCACCCGCAGTTCATTTAGCATCTAGGCTGTGCCATCTTTCGAGCACCCTCAGCATCAAGAAAGAACAGGAGCAACGTGAGTGATGGAGCCCAGGCACCAGGCACCTGCCTGACATTGTGCCTTCTTTTAACAGTCCTAGGAGGAGGGAAACCACTAACCTCAGAGGACAGCTGAGGAAACCTAAACGCAGAGAGGCGAAGGCGCATATCCAGGGTCACCCAGCAAGCAGAGCAGCAGAGGGAGCCATGGCCCTGGGCAGCCCGGCACTGGAGCCCACAGTCTGCACGTCTTCACTTACATGGGCCACACCTCACTCTGCAAGGGCCCTGTCCTTACGAAAGGGGAAACTGAGGCACAAGAGGCATATGGGACAGGTCCCGAGTTCCCCGGAAAGCAAAGAGATCAGGATCAGGATAAGGAATGAGTTCTGAGCAGCACAGCAGCCTTCTGAGGTCGTGTTCATTATTTAATGAACACGGAAGTCGTTGCCCAGAGGATGAAGGAGCTTGTCCCCAATAACAGCAAGGGCAGCGAGGGGCCTTGAGGGAACCCAGCTGGCCTGATCCTGCCCACGCTATACCCAGGGTTCACATGCTTCTCGCCCGTCCCTCTCCTCCCACCGACTGCACACCTCAGGTGGCCACTGCAGCCTGCCCTGGTACCTGGCAGAGTCTGGGACAAGCCCTGGCTGGGATGCTGCTGAGCGAGGCACCTGGGGTGGCTCTGGTCCTAGAGACTGCTGCAGACATCGGCCTTGGCCTCGAGGAGAGTGTTTTCTTCTCTAGTTCACACAGTGGGGACGCAGGGCTCAGTGGTGCGGAACTTCCTCAAGGCCACACAGCGGGGCACACTGACCGGGACCAGTCATGCACTCCACACTGGCCGAGTGCCTGGGTACACAGCCGGGGCCATCAGCACAGCTGCCAGCTCTGAGGGGTGACCTCCCTTCTGTTTGGGGCCAGCCCAGAGGTCCGAGCATCCTCACCCTGGCAGTGTGGTCACCGTGGGCTGGGTGGTTCCCTGCCGAGGGCTGTCCTGTGTACCTGGTGTGTGCAGCACCTTCCTTGTGACGACGTGAGGCCCATGGCAATGCTCAGCCTCCAGGGGTGGCAGTGAACATGTCTCCAGGTACAGGTGAGGACTCCGTGGAGAGCACTCCAGGGCTTGGAACACCTGGCTGATTGGGGCATCTCTGCCTGACGGTGGAGGAGCTGCTCCTCCTTCCCTCCATAGAGGGTTGGAGCCCACTGATACCAACAGCGTTTTCCCCGTCGTGGTGGGGTCTTCAGTGTCAGGTCTTCAGGAAGCCACAGCTGATGTCCTCATTGCCACTGGGGACTCAGATGAACCTGGGGTCTTCCCTGTTACTGGATATTAATGACAACCCAGGAAGAGCCAGGGCTGTGCCCAGGGAATTCTCACAGGGTGCTCTCCTCTTAGAGAACTGGCAGACACCTACCCCACTGTGAGTCTGGGGTCCCTGCAGAATACTTGTTCAAGGCCTCTGCCCTCAGCTCAGCGGCCTCTCCTGGCCCCACCTGGGCCTAGGCCAGGGCTCGTTCCTGATGGGAACCTGGAAATGCTGATTTCCCCTGCAAGGACTAGGGAGCAGGGAGGAGACAGAGACAGCAGGCAGGGGCCTGGGCCGTGTCGCTCATCTGCTGGGTGACCCAGGAGCCATGTTTGAAGCCCTAAACCTCATCTTTCCCATGAGAGATGGAAGAACGAGGCCCACTAAATGCGCAGGTCAACCCCACTGCAGAATGGGACCTGGCAGGCAGCTGGTGGAGAAGAGGGCGGGGTGTGCAAAGTCACCACCTCAGGGAATCGGGGTTGTGACCCCAGATAAGAAAGAGGAAGAGGTGAAGGGAAAGGGAGCAGGGTTATCGGAGGAGTTAATGAACAGCTCTCTCCCTTTAAGGCAGGGATTGTGACCGAGAGAACTGGGCAGAGGGCCCCTGTGGCAGCAGGACAGGGGAGCAGAAGGAGAGGGACAGGCACTGCCTCTGGAATGCTGGGTAACTATGTGATGAGGGGCGGCGAAGGCCACCCCCGCCCCTTCCTTCCGGGTGGAGATGGGGCACGAACCCCCACACCGGGGAACCGGGCGGCCTCACACTGCGCTTTCACAGGCGCTGGGCAAGGAGAATCTCAGAGGCAGAGGAGGCTCGAGGAGAACAAGGGGGGGCCTGTGTCGAGGCTGATTGCTTCCTGCCAGTGAAGGGGGAGCACCCAGGGGAGACAGGAGGGCTGGACAGGGAGGATGGTGACACCGACCAGCTCCTACCCCAGCAGGTACCCTGTGTAGGGGCCGGCCCTTGGCTGGGTTTGAGAGAGCACGGTTCCCTCCTCCCTGTGGCCCTGCCCCAAAGACAGTGAAGGCTGGGCTTCCTGGGTGCACTTCCTGGCAGGCCAAGGAGCTCAACCTCACGGTCCCAGGCGTCCTCCTGGCTATGCAGCTCACAGGCAGTGAGAGAGGCCCAGCACTCACCCCAGCGTCAGCTCAGGCCGAGACAGAGAAGGGGTCCTCAGCACAACTGGAGAATTCCCCAAGGTCACTGTGCCGGACTTGAACATTGGGGATTTATTGGTCACTGTGAAGGGTACGGGCACACTGAGTTCCTGTGTGACCAGTGAGCCATGTCCAGGACATGAGCCTGAGGCCCGTCTCGGCCCAGGACGTGGACTGCCTCCAGTGTGTCTGCTGTCACCTGAGGTCCTTGCTGTTCTTCCCTGCGCTGGCTCAGCCTCGCGGAACAGCTGGTGCGACGCCGTCTGAGCCGTACGTGGCCCTGGTCAATGACACACGTCGGTCAGTCCATTTCCCTGTTGAAGTTTTGTCCATGTGTCCAGACCGGGGAGTGTTCGTTCCTCGACACTTCACCTTTGGAATTCCCAGCATTGATGGACGTCCACCGAGTGCCAGAATTGAAGTCACTTGGCTCGTGTGGGCACGTCAGCCTTTAGCAGGACCCGCATGTTAGATCCTGGCCGGCTCAGTTGGTGCTCGAGGAAACAGTTTTCTCTCTTTTGTTTATCACCTCCTTAGCGTTTCACAGTAAGAAGGACTGTGGGATTTCTCTGTCCTTTCTTCTTGTTACATGCACTCCAATTTTGGTTTTCACATTTTGATGCTTTAATCACCGTAGACTAACTGAGGTCGTGTGTGTGTGAGTGTGTGTGTGAGTATGTGTGAGAGAGTGAGTGTGTGTGTGTGTGTGTGTGTGCAGTAACACAAAGGCACAGCACAAGTCCCGCAGCTGGGATTGCTCACAACGTCATGCTCACTGTGGCCGCAGTAACCTTGGAGGTGAGCACGTTGCATCTGGAAATGCAGCTCTGACTCTGAGTTCAGAAGGTCCGGTGACTATTAGTGGTGGTGCCATCCCCTTGCTGCTTACCTGCTACAGTGGTGACTCAGAGGCCAGCAGTCCCACGTGCTCTGGCACCCTCTCAGCATGTCTGAAAGTGGGCTTCACGTGGGAGGAGCTGAGCATGTGTAACTGACCTTCCTCACCGGGCCATACCAGGTCCCTCCACCTTCCCTCCTGTGGTCTGTCTGAGTCATCATCCCAGGTGGGCTCAAGGCCTTATCTGAGAGCCTCCCAGGTGTCCTGGCTGTAGCTGTGTAATCCTTGGAGGCCACAGAGAGGGCCACGTGCAGGGAGATGGCAGGTTGCATGTGACCCAGACAGAGCACCAGCTGGAGAGGAATGTGGGGTGTGGGGTACACAGGGGTCCACGTTATGATGTCCCCTGCTATAACAAAGGAGCTCAGCAATGAGATCCCTCCATGACAACACGGCCTCGTGATTCGGGAGAGGAGGTGTAGGGCAGTGGGAGTGGGGGCCTGGATCCCGGGTGAGATAGGAGAGTTTGAGACCAACACCTGGACCCCCTTCTGCACCAGGAAGGACGACTGTGTCCAAGATGACCTGGGAGAGAACTTCCAGTCAGTGACAGCATGCCAAGGACACAGTAACAGGTGTGCTCAGTCTTCTGGAGCGAGAACTCCAGGGAAGTCAGCTTGAGCCTGGGGAGGGGAAGAGGTGGCATAAGAAGGGACGTGACCTTCTCTTTACTCTAACTGGAGACATTGCAGCTGGTTGCCAGAGAGGGAGCTGGCAACTCTGAGAGCAACAAGTGGGGCAGCCTGGGGATGGCCTTGTCACCCTGGTAGGGCTCCGGCAGTGAGAATAGAAGGTGGCTCAACACAGCAGGGAGAGTATGGGTGTTTGGTGAAGCCAGGGACTATCACAGGCTGGGACTGAGACCTGCTATCCACCTTGGGTTTCCCAGACAGGCCTGAAAGTTTACCATACCAGTTAGCCCTAGCCCTAAGATGAGGTATCTCCCAGGGTCTTGCTGCCTGCACAGGAGAGAAACCTCCTGAACATTTGTTCAGACCGTCCCTGAGAGAAAATTATGACCTGGATCCACACATATCCCCTGGGCCCAAAGACACACTCAGACAGCAGGGTGAGGATTTGCAAATCAGGCTCAGCACAGCCTTTTTTAATGTTCTGGAGGGATGGGCTGAGCTTGGAGGGGGGGGAGCAGATAGAAAGTCATCTCAGTGTGGGGTTGAGCACTTTAGCTATGAAGAGGATAAAGTCAGAGAATTCCTCTTTGATGACTATTAGGAAGGGCCTGTTGAACCGGATAGTGTGATGGGTAGCCCAGTGACTGTCTTCCAAACTCGGGCTCCCAGCAGCTTCTGTGCCTTTCTCATCGATGGTCAGCACCGCCCTGTGCACAGCCTGGAGCGGGGAGAAGCAGAGGAACGTTCTGAGGTTGTGCCGGCCCAAGTCCAGGCCCAAGCAGGGCAGATGAGGCGCCTCCTCTCTGAGGCTCATGTGGAAATTCATCCACCTGGACCTCCCTGCCCTGGGCACACTCTCCTGTAAGTGCCTGGGGGCACCTGGCACCTGGGACTTTCTCCTGGCTCAGCCTGTGCCCATTCAGCTGCTCCCCTGGGGTACCCTCACATTCATCTCACCCTCTTCCCTCCCAGAGGAGAAAACCCCCTGCAGAGTCCTGGACCCTGTGGCTCTCTCTCTCTATTTTTTTTTTTTTAGAGGTTTTCACTACTGGGCGCGTGCGCTCCCCAGACAGAAAGAGAGAGACAGAGAGATAGAAAGAGAGAAATCACCCCCCAGGGGGGATGGCCACGCCACAATCCCTTCTCCTCCATTCTCCTCTCGGGATCTTGGGCACGCACACACACGCGCCCGGTTTGAGTTTAAGCCACCGGGTCTGATACGCAAACCGCGGTTGACTACGTGGGAGTCCAGCGACATAGCCATTACGCTAACTGCGCCCGCCCCCCCCTCCCCATGGCTCTCTTTACTGGGGTCCTATTTAGCTCCTTAGGACCAGGACCACATGGTGACACTCCTGGGCAGCCCACAAGCAGGCAAGCAGTGACAGCTCACACGGCAGCCAGGCCCATTCTCAGGTGCCCTTGTACCGGCGTGAATTAGTGGTGATTTCTGGTGAAATTCAGACTTGGTGATTTCCCAGTAATGCAAAAGACACAGGAGGTGGGGCCAGAATGTGCCTTGGGTGTCTGAGTCTGAGCCCCTCTGAGGGAACAGGCCCAACTATGACCCGAGGATGAGAAGGCCGTGGGTAAAGGGGCGATCGAGGCTCCCTGAGAGTCTCGGGGCAGGTCCCTACTTGCCCCAGCACAGGCAGCCACCTCCCACCCAGGCTCCTGCCCACGTCCATGTTTGAGGATCAACGCATTCCGGGTCGAGAGGTGCAGTCTGAGTCTTCCTTTCTATCCTTGGCCTTTCCCTCAGCCTCATCCCCTCACTGTACCCTCTGTGACACCAGGGGACGAGGAGGTCTGGGCAACCTCACCTTGGAGAGCTTCAGGGGTGCATGTTTTGTGATCCCCGAGAGGTGAGCACCATTGCTGAAGATCTTGGTGATGCCCATGTCACTCAGGACTTCCTTCAGATCGTAGGTTGCAGAAATGGAGAGTTTGGGGAAATACAGATTGAGTGACCTGTCAGGCAGAAAGAACATGGGGCTCAGGGCAGGGCTGAGGCCTCCATCCACACAGACCCGACAGGTCGGACCAGTGCATTGTACTCTGCTGTGTCTTACCCTTGGTGCTGGTACCCACCCCTCACCACTGCCCCATGTCCAGATGTTGTTCCTGGCTTTAGGCTCCTCTACTTCCAGCGTCCTCTACAGCTGGTCTAGAGCGTATTAGCAGGAGTAGGTCATCTTTTCCTGGCAGCCTGTGCAATGCCACCTCCTCGGAGAAGCCCTCCAGGCAGATTGAGGTTGTACTCATGGGAGCAAGTCTCATTCTCTCTGCACCTAGTGGTTCCCACCCTACCAGCCTGCCCTGTCCTCAGGACAAAGGGGATCACGGTGACAGGTGCTGAAAGGCATCCTTTCAGGGACAGCAGGAGGTGAGCACCCCAGGTTGATGCTCAGTTGTCCTCTTCCTTGGGGAACAGCGAGGCCCTGGGGTGCGACATGGGTGAGCTGACTGGACTCAGTACTCAGTGACCAGCCACAGTCACAGCTCCCTGGATTCTCTCCTCTAGCCCTGATGCGGACTTCGGGAGGGGTGGGGTGCGCAGAGGCACAGACGTCCTCATCCGGGCTTCAGCTCCTCCCTGGAGGTGTTTCACATTGCCATGACCTAATCCTGTACAGTGGGTCAGCACAGTCGGGGACTCTGGTGTGTGAGCAGGTCCACACCACTGTGGAGTGTGCTCGGGAAGCCTTTCCTGCTGGGCCAGACTCCACTCTGGGGATAGGGTAGGGACAAGGGCACATCTCAAATGTATCCTGGAGACCCCATCTCTGGCACATCTTCCCTGGCCTGTTCTTGCAGGCTCCACCCCGTCCTCCCAGGACACTGTTCCTCCTCCATGCTGCATTGCTGGCCCCCAGCCCTGCTCGTTCTTGGTTCTGTGTAAGGGACGCTGGCGTGGCTGTTTGTACCTGAGCACTGGGGCTTCGGATGGACAGTGTCTATGCTACCGTCGTCTGAAAATTGACTCTATCCCAGAGCCTGACAACACTGCCGGAACTGAGCCCTGGCCTCCCTGTGGACCCTTATGGTCTGCACGAAGCTGTGACCTGAGGGATGTGATTGCCCTCTCCTGCCCTCTGAGCTGTCCTCAGGGGTCTCAGTCCTGACATGATCGAATCCTCTCAGCTCTGGGTCAGCGCCTGGCCTGGGGAAGCACCTCACTGTAGAGGTCTTCAGGATGTCGTTCATGTGCTGGTAGGTGAGTGTCTCCTCCAGATGCTGGAGCTTCCCGGGGTCTGGCAAGAAGAAGAAGGCAGTGGCTCCTCCCTTCATGTGCTCCAGCACCACCCACTGGATAAGTTCTGGTCCCGGTGCAGGTCGAATATCCCCAGGAGGTTGAGCATGGGTACCCTGACGGTGGTGTCCTTGTCCACATGGAAGTCTTCGTCCATGGTGCGCTTACCCTCCAGGGCACTGCTCCATTTGCCTGCAGAGACAAGGTGGCCATTAGGGGGCCTTGAATCCTAAGGACAATGTAGTACGTGACCACAGCCCTGAGCCCTCAAGACACAATTCCCTCGAAGCTCATATTCACGACCATCTGGACCAGGGGGTTGAAATGGCATCAGCAGGCTGCTGAAGGACCTTAGTGAGAACCATCTGAGGGTGGAGAAGGTTACAGAATTGCTCTATGCTTGGCCTCATTGTAGATACCCAGCTACACAGAGGAAACACTTTCAGTTGTATGTTATTTTTACTTGCAAGTTGCCAAGGAATTGTTTGTGAAAAGCTATGGAGAGCAGGAAGCTCCCCAGTTCTGTGCTTGGCATATCCTTCAAGGAGGCCTCCTGCCCTCTCCTGTGGGCTTTCTGTGACATTCCAGGGTATTGTCCTGGTCCTTGTTCTGAGGCTTCTCCTTACCCAACATGTTACAAGGGATCCCATGGTCACCTCCGCATCTGTGTGCAAGGGATCAGCTCCATCGTGGTAGTCTGATAGGGCAAAGGCTACTTAGTGCAGAACTCTCATTGGACAAGTGGTGGTGATGGGCCTGGAGAGGGGATGAGCCTCGCCATGTGTCCAGAGCTGAGCTGGGACCCCCATTGGTTACCTCCTCCTGGGTCTCCCCTGTGCAAACTACCTAGATGAGCCTCAGGGAGGAGGCACAGCTCTACCGGGACCCCTGCTCTGGTCCAGCCATTCCCACAGGGTAGATAAAGGTGGCCTAGAATGCCTTGAGCACCAGCGTGGCTTGAAATTGAGCCCCTCGGAGGCAGGAGGCAGCTGAGGCACAAGTCGGTGGATCACCCACTCTGCGCCCCACCCAGTCCTGTGGTTTGTACCTTGTTCAGTCCCTCCCAAACCTTACCACAAGGGCATTAGTTTGGTCAGGGAAAAATACGAAGTCGGCATCACAATGAAGCGTGATTATTGGGTACTGTCACTACCTGATATGGACATAGACACGCTGAGAACCCAAATCATTCAGGCTGCAAGGCTGAACCTCCTCCTGTGTCTAGAGTGGTCCAAAGAGTCTTCTTTCCGACACTGTATCCTTCCTGAGTATGGATGGAGGACGTGTCTGGTCTAGTTTAGGAAGCACCCCAATCTACCCCTCCCTTGTAGGGATTTACAGTGAGCCGGTAGGACAAGGAAGGCGCCATGCCCTAGAGAGAGGACAGTGAGTTGACCATTGGGAACTGTTCATTCTCCTGCGTTATGGGTAATGAAAGTATTTTATCGTTGTGGTGGAAAACTGATGAACCGGTGTTGAGATGCCCTGTCTTAGCCCATAATGCACCGTCAAGCAGAGATTTAGGCCTGATGTTTTGAGGCTATGTTTGGATTCCGTCCGTGGAACCAGCATAGGCTGATGGCGCTCTCTTACCGTGGAAGGCAATGTAATTCACAAGGGCTAGTGCCGTGCCTTCCGGGAGATCATCGACTGAATCCCGGATTAGTCCTCGAGTTTCCTTCTCCACGTGCTTGTTGATCTGGTCCTTGGCCCTGGTGCTGTCCCTGAAGGCGATGGGTAAGACCTGAGTGTGGTATGTGTATTTCATACGGTTCCGAAACTCAGGCCATAGTTTCTGACTCTTGTCGATGAACAGGCTGGTGCCGATTACCAATGGAAGATGATAGTTCTCTGATGCCGAGACGCCGTTCAGATCTTGGTAGCATGACAAGATCACATATCTGCACGGTTCCCAGAGATCGATGTCCAGGCCTGTCAGGATCTCGGTGTGAGTATCACTTTTGGCCCCCAAGGAAAGCATCACCAAGGCCGCTGTGATGGACATTGGGGACAGTAAGACGGAGGTGTGTGACTGATGGGCTGCACCTCAGTACCAGGCAATCATGTTGGTGTGATACGTGTACCCTGAGCAGAAAGATGGATCCCCAAAGCTGTGATCATGGTTGACAAGTTCGTCCTCATGGGGATCTCTAACCGGAGAGCTGGGGACCAGGTAGCACAGGCCTGCCAGTACCAGGAGGACTCCAGAGATCGAGGCTGGCATTGTCCTGAAAGAGAGGGAAGGGTCACCCGGCTGAGTCAGACCTCGTGATGGCCCCCACGGATCTCATGCAGACATCCAGCAACAGCACCCGCAGTTCATTTAGCATCTAGGCTGTGCCATCTTTCCAGTACCCTAAGCATCGAGAAAGAACAGGAGCAACGTGTGTGATGGAGCCCAGGCACCAGGCACCTGCCTGACATTGTGCCTTCTTTTAACAGTCCTAGGAGGAGGGAAACCACTAACCTCAGAGGACAGCTGAGGAAACCTAAACGCAGAGAGGCGAAGGCGCATATCCAGGGTCACCCAGCAAGCAGAGCAGCAGAGGGAGCCATGGCCCTGGGCAGCCCGGCACTGGAGCCCACAGTCTGCACGTCTTCACTTACATGGGCCACACCTCACTCTGCAAGGGCCCTGTCCTTACGAAAGGGGAAACTGAGGCACAAGAGGCATATGGGACAGGTCCCGAGTTCCCCGGAAAGCAAAGAGATCAGGATCAGGATCAGGAATGAGTTCTGAGCAGCACAGCAGCCTTCTGAGGTCGTGTTCATTATTTAATGAACACGGAAGTTGTTGCCCAGAGGATGAAGGAGCCTGTCCCCAATAACAGCAAGGGCAGCGAGGGGCCTTGAGGGAACCCAGCTGGCCTGATCCTGCCCACGCTATACCCAGGGTTCACATGCTTCTCGCCCGTCCCTCTCCTCCCACCGACTGCACACCTCAGGTGGCCACTGCAGCCTGCCTTGGTACCTGGCAGAGTCTGGGACAAGCCCTGGCTGGGATGCTGCTGAGCGAGGCACCTGGGGTGGCTCTGGTCCTAGAGACTGCTGCAGACGTCGGCCTTGGCCTTGAGGAGAGTGTTTTCTTCTCTAGTTCACACAGTGGGGACGCAGGGCTCAGTGGTGCGGAACTTCCTCAAGGCCACACAGCGGGGCACACTGACCGGAACCAGTCATGCACTCCACACTGGCCGAGTGCCTGGGTACACAGCAGGGGCCATCAGCACAGCTGCCAGCTCTGAGGGGTGACCTCCCTTCTGTTTGGGGCCAGCCCAGAGGTCCGAGCGTCCTCACCCTGGCAGTGTGGTCACCGTGGGCTGGGTGGTTCCCTGCCGAGGGCTGTCCTGTGTACCTGGGGTGTGCAGCACCTTCCTTGTGACGACGTGAGGCCCATGGCAATGCTCAGCCTCCAGGGGTAGCAGTGAACATGTCTCCAGGTACAGGTGAGGACTCCGTGGAGAGCACTCCAGGGCTTGGAACACCTGGCTGATTGGGGCATCTCTGCCTGACGGTGGAGGAGCTGCTCCTCCTTCCCTCCATAGAGGGTTGGAGCCCACTGATACCAACAGCGTTTTCCCCGTCGTGGTGGGGTCTTCAGTGTCAGGTCTTCAGGAAGCCACAGCTAATGTCCTCATTGCCACTGGGGACTCAGATGAACCTGGGGTCTTCCCTGTTACTGGATATTAATGACAACCCAGGAAGAGCCAGGCTTGTGCCCAGGGAATTCTCACAGGGTGCTCTCCTCTTAGAGAACTGGCAGACACCTACCCCACTGTGAGTCTGGGGTCCCTGCAGAATACTTGTTCAAGGCCTCTGCCCTCAGCTCAGCGGCCTCTCCTGGCCCCACCTGGGCCTAGGCCAGGGCTCGTTCCTGATGGGAACCTGGAAATGCTGATTTCCCCCTGCAAGGACTAGGGAGCAGAGAGGAGACAGAGACAGCAGGCAGGAGCCTGGGCCGTGTCGCTCATCTGCTGGGTGACCCAGGAGCCATGTTTGAAGCCCTAAACCTCATCTTTCCCATGAGAGATGGAAGAACGAGGCCCACTAAATGCGCAGGTCAACCCCCACTGTAGAATGGGACCTGGCAGGCAGCTGGTGGAGAAGAGGGCGGGGTGTGCAAAGTCACCACCTCAGGGAATCGGGGTTGTGACCCCAGATAAGAAAGAGGAAGGAGGTGAAGGGAAAGGGAGCAAGGTTATCGGAGGAGTTAATGAACAGCTCTCTCCCTTTAAGGCAGGTATTGTGACCGAGAGAACTGGGCAGAGGGCCCCTGTGGCAGCAGGACAGGGGAGCAGAAGGAGAGGGACAGGCACTGCCTCTGGAATGCTGGGTAACTATGTGATGAGGGGCGGCGAAGGTCACCCCCGCCCCTTCCTTCCGGGTGGAGATGGGGCATGGACCCCCACACCGGGGAACCGGGCGTCCTCACACTGGGCTTTCACAGGCGCTGGGCAAGGAGAATCTCAGAGGCAGAGGAGGCTCAAGGAGAACAAGGGGGGGAACCTGTATCGAGGCCGATTGCTTCCTGCCAGTGAGGGGGGAGCACCCAGGGGAGACAGGAGGGCTGGACAGGGAGGATGGTGACACCGACCAGCTCCTACCCCAGCAGGTACCCTGTGTAGGGGCCGGCCCTCAGCTGGGTTTGAGAGAGCACGGTCCCTCCTCCCTGTGGCCCTGCCCCGAAGACAGTGAAGGCTGGGCTTCCTGGGTGCACTTCCTGGCAGGCCAAGGAGCTCAACCTCACGGTCCCAGGTGTCCTCCTGGCTATGCAGCTCACAGGCAGTGAGAGAGGCCCAGCACTCACCCCAGCGTCAGCTCAGGCTGAGACAGAGAAGGGGTCCTCAGCACAACTGGAGAATTCCCCAAGGTCACTGTGCCGGACTTGAACATTGGGGATTTATTGGTCACTGTGAAGGGTACGGGCACACTGAGTTCCTGTGTGACCAGTGAGCCATGTCCAGGACATGAGCCTGAGGCCCGTCTCGGCCCAGGACGTGGACTGCCTCCAGTGTGTCTGCTGTCACCTGAGGTCCTTGCTGTTCTTCCCTGCGCTGGCTCAGCCTCGCGGAACAGCTGGTGCGACGCCGTCTGAGCCGTACGTGGCCCTGGTCAATGACACACGTCGGTCAGTCCATTTCCCTGTTGAAGTTTTGTCCATGTGTCCAGACCGGGGAGTGTTCGTTCCTCGACACTTCACCTTTGGAATTCCCAGCATTGATGGACGTCCACCGAGTGCCAGAAATTGAAGTCACTTGGCTCGTGTGGGCACGTCAGCCTTTAGCAGGACCCGCATGTTAGATCCTGGCCGGCTCAGTTGGTGCTCGAGGAAACAGTTTCTCTCTTTTGTTTATCACCTCCTTAGCGTTTCACAGTAAGAAGGACTGTGGGATTTCTCTGTCCTTTCTTCTTGTTACATGCACTCCAATTTTGGTTTTCACATTTTGATGCTTTAATCACCGTAGACTAACTGAGGTCGTGTGTGTGTGAGTGTGTGTGTGAGTATGTGTGAGAGAGTGAGTGTGTGTGTGTGTGTGTGTGTGTGCAGTAACACAAAGGCACAGCACAAGTCCCGCAGCTGGGATTGCTCACAACGTCATGCTCACTGTGGCCGCAGTAACCTTGGAGGTGAGCACGTTGCATCTGGAAATGCAGCTCTGACTCTGAGTTCAGAAGGTCCGGTGACTATTAGTGGTGGTGCCATCCCCTTGCTGCTTACCTGCTACAGTGGTGACTCAGAGGCCAGCAGTCCCACGTGCTCTGGCACCCTCTCAGCATGTCTGAAAGTGGGCTTCACGTGGGAGGAGCTGAGCATGTGTAACTGACCTTCCTCACCGGGCCATACCAGGTCCCTCCACCTTCCCTCCTGTGGTCTGTCTGAGTCATCATCCCAGGTGGGCTCAAGGCCTTATCTGAGAGCCTCCCAGGTGTCCTGGCTGTAGCTGTGTAATCCTTGGAGGCCACAGAGAGGGCCACGTGCAGGGAGATGGCAGGTTGCATGTGACCCAGACAGAGCACCAGCTGGAGAAGAATGCGGGGTGTGGGGGTACACAGGGGGTCCACGTTATGATGTCCCCTGCTATAACAAAGGAGCTCAGCAATGAGATCCCTCCATGACAACACGGCCTCGTGATTCGGGAGAGGAGGTGTAGGGCAGTGGGAGTGGGGTCCTGGATCCCGGGTGAGATAGGAGAGTTTGAGACCAACACCTGGACCCCCTTCTGCACCAGGAAGGACGACTGTGTCCAAGATGACCTGGGAGAGAACTTCCAGTCAGTGACAGCATGCCAAGGACACAGTAACAGGTGTGCTCAGTCTTCTGGAGCGAGAACTCCAGGGAAGTCAGCTTGAGCCTGGGGAGGGGAAGAGGTGGCATAAGAAGGGACGTGACCTTCTCTTTACTCTAACTGGAGACATTGCAGCTGGTTGCCAGAGAGGGAGCTGGCAACTCTGAGAGCAACAAGTGGGGCAGCCTGGGGATGGCCTTGTCACCCTGGTAGGGCTCCGGCAGTGAGACTAGAAGGTGGCTCAACACAGCAGGGAGAGTATGGGTGTTTGGTGAAGCCAGGGACTATCACAGGCTGGGACTGAGACCTGCTATCCACCTTGGGTTTCCCAGACAGGCCTGAAAGTTTACCATACCAGTTAGCCCTAGCCTTAAGATGGGGTGTCTCCCAGGGTCTTGCTGCCTGCACAGGAGAGAAACCTCCTGAACATTTGTTCAGACCGTCCTGAGAGAAAATTATGACCTGGATCCACACATATCCCCTGGGCCCAAAGACACACTCAGACAGCAGGGTGAGGATTTGCAAATCAGGCTCAGCACAGCCTTTTTTAATGTCCTGGAGGGATGGGCTGAGCTTGGAGGGGGGGAGCAGATAGAAAGTCATCTCAGTGTGGGGTTGAGCACTTTAGCTATGAAGAGGATAAAGTCAGAGAATTCCTCTTTGATGACTATTAGGAAGGGCCTGTTGAACCGGATAGTGTGATGGGTAGCCCAGTGACTGTCTTCCAAACTCGGGCTCCCAGCAGCTTCTGTGCCTTTCTCATCGATGGTCAGCACCGCCCTGTGCACAGCCTGGAGCGGGGAGAAGCAGAGGAACGTTCTGAGGTTGTGCCGGCCCAAGTCCAGGCCCAAGCAGGGCAGATGAGGCGCCTCCTCTCTGAGGCTCATGTGGAAATTCATCCACCTGGACCTCCCTGCCCTGGGCACACTCTCCTGTAAGTGCCTGGGGGCACCTGGCACCTGGGACTTTCTCCTGGCTCAGCCTGTGCCCATTCCGCTGCTCCCCTGGGGTACCCTCACATTCATCTCACCCTCTTCCCTCCCAGAAGAGAAAACCCCCTGCAGAGTCCTGGACCCTGTGGCTCTCTCTCTCTATTTTTTTTTTTTTAGAGGTTTTCACTATTGGGCGCGTGCGCTCGCCAGACAGAAAGAGAGAGACAGAGAGATAGAAAGCGAGAAATCACCCCCCAGGGGGGGATGGCCACGCCGCAATCCCTTCTCCCTCCATTCTCCTCTCGGGATCTTGGGCACGCACACACACGCGCCCGGTTTGAGTTTAAGCCACCGGGTCTGATACGCAAACCGCGGTTGACTACGTGGGAGTCCAGCGACATAGCCATTATGCTAACTGCGCCCGCCCCCCCCTCCCCATGGCTCTCTTTACCGGGGTCCTATTTAGCTCCTTAGGACCAGGACCACATGGTGACACTCCTGGGGCAGCCCACAAGCAGGCAGGCAGTGACAGCTCACACGGCAGCCAGGCCCATTCTCAGGTGCCCTTGTACCGGCGTGAATTAGTGGTGATTTCTGGTGAAATTCAGACTTGGTGATTTCCCAGTAATGCAAAAGACACAGGAGGTGGGGCCAGAATGTGCCTTGGGTGTCTGAGTCTGAGCCCCTCTGAGGGAACAGGCCCAACTATGACCCGAGGATGAGAAGGGCCGTGGGTAAAGGGGCGATCGAGGCTCACTGAGAGTCTCGGGGCAGGTCCCTACTTGCCCCAGCACAGGCAGCCACCTCCCACCCAGGCTCCTGCCCACGTCCATGTTTGAGGATCAACGCATTCCGGGCCGAGAGGTGCAGTCTGAGTCTTCCTTTCTATCCTTGGCCTTTCCCTCAGCCTCATCCCCACACTGTACCCTCTGTGACACCAGGGGACGAGGAGGTCTGGGCAACCTCACCTTGGAGAGCTTCAGGGGTACATGTTTTGTGATCCCCGAGAGGTGAGCACCATTGCTGAAGATCTTGGTGATGCCCATGTCACTCAGGACTTCCTTCAGATCGTAGGTTGCAGAAATGGAGAGTTTGGGGAAATACAGATTGAGTGACCTGTCAGGCAGAAAGAACATGGGGCTCAGGGCAGGGCTGAGGCCTCCATCCACACAGACCCGACAGGTCGGACCAGTGCATTGTACTCTGCTGTGTCTTACCCTTGGTGCTGGTACCCACCCCTCACCACTGCCCCATGTCCAGATGTTGTTCCTGGCTTTAGGCTCCTCTACTTCCAGCATCCTCTACAGCTGGTCTAGAGCGTATTAGCAGGAGTAGGTCATCTTTTCCTGGCAGCCTGTGCAATGCCACCTCCTCGGAGAAGCCCTCCAGGCAGATTGAGGTTGTACTCATGGGAGCAAGTCTCATTCTCTCTGCACCTAGTGGTTCCCACCCTACCAGCCTGCCCTGTCCTCAGGACAAAGGGGATCACGGTGACAGGTGCTGAAAGGCATCCTTTCAGGGACAGCAGGAGGTGAGCACCCCAGGTTGATGCTCAGTTGTCCTCTTCCTTGGGGAACAGCGAGGGCCCTGGGGTGCGACATGGGTGAGCTGACTGGACTCAGTACTCAGTGACCAGCCACAGTCACAGCTCCCTGGATTCTCTCCTCTAGCCCTGATGCGGACTTCGGGAGGGGTGGGGGTGCGCAGAGGCACAGACGTCCTCATCTGGGCTTCAGCTCCTCCCTGGAGGTGTTTCACATTGCCATGACCTAATCCTGTACAGTGGGTCAGCACAGTCGGGGACTCTGGTGTGTGAGCAGGTCCCACACCACTGTGGAGTGTGCTCGGGAAGCCTTTCCTGCTGGGCCAGACTCCACTCTGGGGATAGGGTAGGGACAAGGGCACATCTCAAATGTATCCTGGAGACCCCATCTCTGGCACATCTTCCCTGGCCTGTTCTTGCAGGCTCCACCCCGTCCTCCCAGGACACTGTTCCTCCTCCATGCTGCATTGCTGGCCCCCAGCCCTGCTCGTTCTTGGTTCTGTGTAAGGGACGCTGGCGTGGCTGTTTGTACCTGAGCACTGGGGCTTCGGATGGACAGTGTCTATGCTACCGTCGTCTGAAAATTGACTCTATCCCAGAGCCTGACAACACTGCCGGAACTGAGCCCTGGCCTCCCTGTGGACCCTTAAGGTCTGCACGAAGCTGTGACCTGAGGGATGTGATTGCCCTCTCCTGCCCTCTGAGCTGTCCTCAGGGGTCTCAGTCCTGACATGATCGAATTCTCTCAGCTCTGGGTCAGCGCCTGGCCTGGGGAAGCACCTCACTGTAGAGGTCTTCAGGATGTCGTTCATGTGCTGGTAGGTGAGTGTCTCCTCCAGATGCTGGAGCTTCCCGGGGTCTGGCAAGAAGAAGAAGGCAGTGGCTCCTCCCTTCATGTGCTCCAGCACCACCCAGCTGGATAAGTTCTGGTCCCGGTGCAGGTCGAATATCCCCAGGAGGTTGAGCATGGGTACCCTGACGGTGGTGTCCTTGTCCACATGGAAGTCTTCCTCCACGATGCGCTTCCCCTCCAGGGCACTGCTCCATTTGCCTGCAGAGACAAGGTGGCCATTAGGGGGCCTTGAATCCTAAGGACAATGTAGTACGTGACCACAGCCCTGAGCCCTCAAGACACAATTCCCTCGAAGCTCATATTCACGACCATCTGGACCAGGGGGTTGTAATGGCATCAGCAGGCTGCTGAAGGACCTTAGTGAGAACCATCTGAGGGAGAAGGTTACAGAATTGCTCTATGCTTGGCCTCATTGTAGATACCCAGCTACACAGAGGAAACACTTTCAGTTGTATGTTATTTTTACTTGCAAGTTGCCAAGGAATTGTTTGTGAAAAGCTATGGAGAGCAGGAAGCTCCCCAGTTCTGTGCTTGGCATGTCCTTCAAGGAGGCCTCCTGCCCTCTCCTGTGGGCTTTCTGTGACATTCCAGGGTATTGTCCTGGTCCTTGTTCTGAGGCTTCTCCTTACCCAACATGTTACAAGGGATCCCATGGTCACCTCCGCGTCTGTGTGCAAGGGATCAGCTCCATCGTGGTAGTCTGATAGGGCAAAGGCTACTTAGTGCAGAACTCTCATTGGACAAGTGGTGGTGATGGGCCTGGAGAGGGGATGAGCCTCGCCATGTGTCCAGAGCTGAGCTGGGCCCCCCGTTGGTTACCTCCTCCTGGGTCTCCCCTGTGCAAACTACCTAGATGAGCCTCAGGGAGGAGGCACAGCTCTACCGGGACCCCTGCTCTGGTCCAGCCATTCCCACAGGGTAGATAAAGGTGGCCTAGAATGCCTTGAGCACCAGCGTGGCTTGAAATTGAGCCCCTCGGAGGCAGGAGGCAGCTGAGGCACAAGTCGATGGATCACCCACTCTGCGCCCCACCCAGTCCTGTGGTTTGTACCTTGTTCAGTCCCTCCCAAACCTTACCACAAGGGCATTAGTTTGTTCATGGAAAAATACGAAGTCGGCATCACAATGAAGCGTGATTATTGGGTACTGTCACTAGCTGATATGGACATAGACACACTGAGAACCCAAATCATTCAGGCTGCAAGGCTGAACCTCCTCCTGTGTCTAGAGTGGTCCAAAGAGTCTTCTTTCCGACACTGTATCCTTCCTGAGTATGGGTGGAGGACGTGTCTGGTCTAGTTTAGGAAGCACCCCAATCTACCCCTCCCTTGTAGGGATTTACAGTGAGCCGGTAGGACAAGGAAGGCGCCATGCCCTAGAGAGAGGACAGTGAGTTGACCATTGGGAACTGTTCATTCTCCGGCGTTATGGGTAATGAAAGTATTTTATCGTTGTGGTGGAAAATTGATGAACCGGTGTTGAGATGCCCTGTCTTAGCCCATAATGCACCGTCAAGCAGAGATTTAGGCCTGATGTTTTGAGGCTATGTTTGGATTCCGTCCGTGGAACCAGCATAGGCTGATGGCGCTCTCTTACCGTGGAAGGCGATATAATTCACAAGGGCTAGTGCCGTGCCTTCCGGGAGATCATCGACTGAATCCCGGATTAGTCCTCGAGTTTCCTTCTCCACGTGCTTGTTGATCTGGTCCTTGGCCCGGGTGCTGTCCCTGAATGTGACAGGGATGACTTCTGTGTGGTAGGTATTTTGTATGTCTGTTGCAAACCCATGCCTTAGCTTCACACTCTGGTCAATGAACAGGCTGGTGCCAGTTACCAACGGAAGTTGATAGTTTTCTGACTCAGAGAGGATGTTTAGCTCTCGGTAGCATGTCAGGATCACATTCATGTATGTATTCGAAAGGTTGATGTTAATGCCTCTCAAGATCTGGGCGCTAGTATCGGCTTCAGCCCCCAAGGCAAGAACAACAAAGGCTGCTGTGATGGACATTGGGGACAGTAAGACGTTGGAGGTGTGTGACTGATGGGTTGTTCTTCGGTAGACCTCTACCATGCTACTGAAATCCGTGAACCCTGAGCAGAAAGACTGATATTTGAAGCTGTGATCATGGTTGACAAGTTCGTCCTCATGGGGATCTCTAACCGGAGAGCTGGGGACCAGGCAGCACAGGCCTGCCAGTACCAAGAGGACTCCAGAGATTGAAGCTGGCATTGTCCTGCAAGAGAGGGAAGGGTCACCCGGCTGAGTCAGACCTCATGATGGCCCCTACGGATCTCATGCAGACATCCAGCAACAGCACCCGCAGTTCATTTAGCATCTAGGCTGTGCCATCTTTCCAGTACCCTAAGCATCGAGAAAGAACAGGAGCAACGTGTGTGATGGAGCCCAGGCACCAGGCGCTGTCTGAGCACCTGCCTGACTGACGTTGTGCCTTCTTTTAACAGTCCTAGGAGGAGGGAAACCACTAACCTCAGAGGACAGCTGAGGAAACCTAAACGCAGAGAGGCGAAGGCGCATATCCAGGGTCACCCAGCAAGCAGAGCAGCAGAGGGAGCCATGGCCCTGGGCAGCCCGGCACTGGAGCCCACAGTCTGCACGTCTTCACTTACATGGGCCACACCTCACTCTGCAAGGGCCCTGTCCTTACGAAATGGGAAACTGAGGCACAAGAGGCATATGGGACAGGTCCCGAGTTCCCCGGAAAGCAAAGAGATCAGGATCAGGATCAGGAATGAGTTCTGAGCAGCACAGCAGCCTTCTGAGGTCGTGTTCATTATTTAATGAACACGGAAGTCGTTGCCCGAGAGGATGAAGGAGCTTGTCCCCGATAACAGCAAGGGCAGCGAGGGGCCTTGAGGGAACCCAGCTGGCCTGATCCTGCCCACGCTATACCCAGGGTTCACATGCTTCTCGCCTATCCCTCTCCTCCCACCGACTGCACACCTCAGGTGGCCACTGCAGCCTGCCTTGGTACCTGGCAGAGTCTGGGACAAGCCCTGGCTGGGATGCTGCTGAGTGAGGCACCTGGGGTGGCTCTGGTCCTAGAGACTGCTGCAGACGTCGGCCTTGGTCTGGAGGAGTGTGGGAGGCTGCGCACCAGCGAGTCTGCCGAGGTTTCTCAGAGAGCAAAACAATTGCCATGATTGGTTTCCTTCAAAAAACTGATCTTCGAAACCTTACTCTGATTGGCCACTAGAATCCCTCAGATTTGCATATCTGGCACCTCATGATTGGTCCAAAAGCAACCAATCATAACCCACCTTTTACAACCAATCACGGCCCACTGTTTACAACCAATCACGGCCCTCCGTTTACAACGAATCATGGCCCACCAGCGTGTATATAACCACGATGCCTGGCCCACAGTAGCCAGACGACGACCCTGGAGAGCCTGAAGCGCTGTAACACTACATCGTCTCCGGACGACCCTGAAGAGTTGTGACACCGCGTCATCTCCGTGCTGCTCACAATAGACGACGTGACCCTGTAGAGTTGTAACACTGCATCGTCTCCGTGCTGTACCGTGCTGCCCACAATAAACAGACGACACTGAAGACACTGTGTCGTCTCCGTGTTGTGACACTGCACCGCTTGTCCCGGCTCTCACTCCTTCCCTCAGGAAACCTGTTCGACTGTCCCCCCGGGTCGGGACAGAGGAGTGTGTTTTCTTCTCTAGTTCACACAGTGGGGACGCAGGGCTCAGCGGTGCAGAACTTCCTCAAGACCACACAGCGGGGCACACTGACCGGAACCAGTCATGCACTCCACACTGGCCGAGTGCCTGGGTACACAGCAGGGGTCATCAGCACAACTGCCAGCTCTGAGGGGTGACCTCCCTTCTGTTTGGGGCCAGCCCAGAGGTCAGAGCATCCTCACCCTGGCAGTGTGGTCACCGTGGGCTGGGTGGTTCCCTGCCGAGGGCTGTCCTGTGTACCTGGGGTGTGCAGCACCTTCCTTGTGACGACGTGAGGCCCATGGCAATGCTCAGCCTCCATGGGTGACAGTGAACATGTCTCAGGTACAGGTGAGGACTCCGTGGAGAGCACTCCAGGACTTGGAGCACCTGGCTGATTGGGGCGTCTCTGCCTGACGGTGGAGGAGCTGTTCCTCCTTCCCTCCATAGAGGGTTGGAGCCCACTGATACCAACAGCATTTTCCCCGTCGTGGTGGGGGTCTTCAGTGTCAGGTCTTCAGGAGGCCACAGCTAATGTCCTCATTGTCACTGGGGACTCAGATGAACCTGGGGTCTTCCCTGTTACTGGATATTAATGACAACCCAGGAAGAGCCAGGGCTGTGCCCAGGGAATTCTCACAGGGTGCTCCAGCCTCTCAGAGAACTGGCAGACACCTACCCCACTGTGAGTCTGGGGTCCCTGCAGAATACTTGTTCAAGGCCTCTGCCCTCAGCTCAGCGGCCTCTCCTGGCCCCACCTGGGCCTAGGCCAGGGCTCGTTCCTGATGGGAACCTGGAAATGCTGATTTCCCCTGCAAGGACTAGGGAGCAGGGAGGAGACAGAGACAGCAGTCAGGGGCCTGGGCCGTGTCGCTCATCTGCTGGGTGACCCAGGAGCCATGTTTGAAGCCCTAAACCTCATCTTTCCCATGAGAGATGGAAGAACGAGGCCCACTAAATGCGCAGGTCAACCCCCACTGTAGAATGGGACCTGGCAGGCAGCTGGTGGAGAAGAGGGCGGGGTGTGCAAAGTCACCACCTCAGGGAATCGGGGTTGTGACCCCAGATAAGAAAGAGGAAGGAGGTGAAGGGAAAGGGAGCAGGGTTATCGGAGGAGTTAATGAACAGCTCTCTCCCTTTGAGGCAGGGATTGTGACCGAGAGAACTGGGCAGAGGGCCCCTGTGGCAGCAGGACAGGGGAGCAGAAGGAGAGGGACAGGCACTGCCTCTGGAATGCTGGGTAACTATGTGATGAGGGGCGGCGAAGGTCACCCCCGCCCCTTCCTTCCAGGTGGAGATGGGGCACGGACCCCCACACCGGGGAACCGGGCGGCCTCACACTGGGCTTTCACAGGCGCTGGGCAAGGAGAATCTCAGAGGCAGAGGAGGCTCGAGGAGAACAAGGGGGGGAACCTGTGTCGAGGCCGATTGTTTCCTGCCAGTGAGGGGGGAGCACCCAGGGGAGACAGGAGGGCTGGACAGGGAGGATGGTGACACCGACCAGCTCCTACCCCAGCAGGTACCCTGTGTAGGGGCCGGCCCTTGGCTGGGTTTGAGAGAGCACGGTTCCCTCCTCCCCCTGGCCCTGCCCCGAAGACAGTGAAGGCTGGGCTTCCTGGGTGCACTTCCTGGCAGGCCAAGGAGCTCAACCTCACTGTCCCAGGCGTCCTCCTGGCTTTGCAGCTCACAGGCAGTGAGAGAGGCCCAGCACTCACCCCAGCGTCAGCTCAGGCCGAGACAGAGAAGGGGTCCTCAGCACAACTGGAGAATTCCCCAAGGTCACTGTGCCGGACTTGAACATTGGGGATTTATTGGTCACTGTAAAGGGTACGGGCACACTGAGTTCCTGTGTGACCAGTGAGCCATGTCCAGGACATGAGCCTGAGGCCTGTCTCGGCCCAGGACGTGGACTGCCTCCAGTGTGTCTGCTGTCACCTGAGGTCCTTGCTGTTCTTCCCTGCGCTGGCTCAGCACCGCGGAACAGCTGGTGCGACGCTGTCTGAGCTGTCCATGGCCCTGGTCCGTGACACACGTCGGTCAGTTCATTTCCCTGTTGAAGTTTTGTCCGTGTGTCCAGACCAGGGAACGCTCATGCCTCGACACTTCACCATTGGAATCCCCAGCCTTGACGGACGCCTGCGGAGTGCCAGAATTGAAGTCACTTGGCTCGTGTGGGCGCGTCAGCCTTTAGCAGGCCTTGCACGTTAGATCCTGGCCTGCTCAGTGGCACTCAAGGAAACAGTTTCTCTCTTTTGTTTATCACCTCCTTAGCGTTTCACAGTAAGAAGGACTGTGGGATTTCCCTGTCCTTTCTTCTTGTTACATGCACTCCAATTTTGGTTTTCACATTTGATGCTTTAATCACCATAGACTAACTGAGGTGGCCCACTGTGTGTAAGTGTGAGTGTGTGTGTGTGAGTGTGTGTGTGAGTACGTGAGTGTGCGTGTGTGTGTGTGTGTAAGTGCATGTGTGTGTGTATGTGCAATAACACAAAGGCACAGCACAAGTCCCGCAGCTGGGATTGCTCACAACGTCATGCTCACTGTGGCCGCAGTAACCTCAGAGGTGAGCACGTTGCACCTGGAAATGCAGCTGTGACTCTGAGGGCAAAGGGCCGTCCCCTTGCTGGCCTGACCTGCTGCATCCTTCGTAGCGTCCAGGACCTACAGTTTCACGTGCTTTGGCACCTTCTCAGCACAGTGTGGAGGTGGGGAGGAGCTGAGCGTGTGTAACTGACCCTCCTCGCTGGGTCATGCCAGGTCCCTTTACCTTCCCTCCTGCTGTCCCTGTGTGGTGGGCGCCAGGACTTCTCTGAGAGCCTGGCTGTCTCAGTGTACTTCTGGAAGGCACAGGGAGGCCACGTGCAGGGAGATGCCAGGTCCCTTGTGAGCCAGACCAAGCCCCTGTTTGTGAACATCCGCTGCTGTACGTGGGATGTCAGCAATGACCTTGCAGATCCCTCCATGGCACCTGGCCTTGTGATTAGGGTGAAGAGGGCGTAGGGGCGTGGGACTGGGGGCCTCGAGCTCTGGTGAGATTAGGAGCATGTGGCTTATGCCTGTGTAAATTTGGACTTCCTCAAACTACCCCTGAGTGAAACAGCTTCCCCACCTCCAGCAGTGGGAGATTGAGACTAGGTCTCTCTTAGGCTAGAGCGAGCCCAGAGGAAGCCTTATGGGCTGGGCACACACATACACACAGAGGGACTTTAGGATGTCACCCTTTCACTGAGGCCCCAGGGAAACTCAGTCCAGGAAGTCTTTTATCCCCATGTTACCGATGAGGAAACTATGACCCAGAGAGGTTGAGGATCCTCCTCAGGGTCACACAGCCGGCTCACAGTCCACCCCTCAGATACATAGTGTGTCCCTGCCACCCTGAGCTGCTGGCCTGGCCTTGTGGGGAGGGAGCCTGCCCTGAGGAGACACAGTCCCCTGACTTCTCTGCCTGGACTTGGGCTCCATGAACTGGACGGCCTCCTTCTTCAGCTGGCCCTGCGCAGACCACTGTGTGTGCTTGCTCCCTGCCTGTGAACCCCTCTGCAAGGCCTTCCCCTTCCCAGCAGCTCTGGGCACTCCGAGTTCTTCGCAGTTGTCGGTTGGTGGTTTCCTACCACTCGGGAAAGGACCGGGCCCACCGTGGGCCTCACTTGTCCACAGTATCCACCACCACAGACCAGCGTCCTTCCCTCCGTCCCCCACGCGGAGTATGTTCCCTGAGTGGCTCTTTACAGAATTTGTTTCTTTGTCCTTTGTGGGTGGGATCGAGTGGGCACGTGGGAGGGAAAACGATGTGTAATTCACACCTCTTTTCTGACTCAGTTTACTTGTGTAATGGCCTACAGGCACCGACCGCTGTCCTCTTTACACACGGGGCTCAGATGGTGCCACAGGAAGGCCAGAGCTCACGTGTAAGCCAGTGCTCTAACGTGTGTGTTCCCTGCTCTGCACACTGCCAGGTGGCATGCACCTGCTGTCCTTGCCTGGGCTAAGGTGTCCCTGTCATCCTGAGAGCACGGTGTTCCTGGCCTGCCTGGAACACCCCAGAATTCCAAGCAGCTCTGCTTTGGCTGGTGTCGGAGCAGAGCAGCTGGGCCGTGTGGACCTGGAGGCTGGGCTATTCGTCCCGACCACCACGGACTGGGACGTGGGAGAGACCTGCCTTCTCGGCCTGTTCTGGGACTGCAGTTGACCGGCTATCAATGGGCACTGGCTGTGAAGGTCGGATCAGAGACAGATTTTCTAAGTCTGCAGAAAAAAGCAGAGCTGAGGGGCGTGGCTGTCTCACCGCTGCTTTGTGACCACATCTGACCTTATCGTCATGAGGTTGTCCTGATTCTTTGCCCACCCTGCTCGTGCCAGGTGGTTCCAAGAGGAGCCGTGGACTCCCCTCTATGGCTTGAAGAGAGTTTGATTTGAGTGTCTCCCCACCAGGGCCTCATTTGTGTCAGTCAAATGGTCAAGGCAAAGGACGATGTGTAAGGCCAGTGTGCTTGCTCTTAACCTCGGGCTCTCCATAAACACACCCAGATTTGCCTCCCCCCCTTTAGTTAGATTTTTGCCATGGGCACAGGAGAGAGAGGGAGAATGTGAGAAAGCACCTCCAAGGGGGTATGGCCACGCCACAATCTCTTCTCCATTTTCCTATTAGGGTTTTTGGCACATGCACACAAGCGCCTAGTGTTTTGTAAGCCGCTGGGTCTGAGATTCGAATTGCAGAGTTGGCATGTGGGATCCAGCACCTTAGCCACCACACCACCTGCTGGCCCACATCTGCCCCCTGTTTTACAGAACGCTCCTGAGAATATAGGGAACCCAGCAGCTCGATACTCGGGCTAGAGTTACCTCAACATCCAAGGCTCGAGCACCAGCAGGGGGTCCTCCAGCGTCAGAGGAGGTTTGTCTCTAGAAGCATCTTAGCTGCTAGCCAAGGGCTATGTCTGATCCATAGGATGTGGCTAGTAATTGGCCCTGCATGGGTGCAGCTTGGCCCTGCAGAGGGCCAGTGAGGGCATGGAGTGCAGAGAAGCCAGGAAGCCACCTATGAGCTGATTGACATCGTGGGAGTCCAGCAGGTCCCTGGGCCCCAGTATCCTCGTCTCTAGCAGACCCATTGGCAGATCACAGGGTCACTATGAGGATTAAACCAGACAGTCCCGTGATGCACTTCAGTGTATGAGCCCTAGAAGGGGCCAGGCGTGCGAGAATCACAGCCCCACCCACGTTCGTGTTCTGTCCCATTAGCTTTGTTCAGTCCTCTCATTGGAACCTCATGCCAATGAAAAGTAGGCTTTGACTATCATCGATGAGGAAAGCAAGGCTCAGAGAGGTTTGGCGACACCCATAAGGTCACACAGCTAGTGAGCGGCAGCATGTGGACGCCAGGGTGGGAGCTACAGCTGTGGGAGCCACAGGCAGGGAAACCTGGACCCTCACCACCCCAAGCTCAGAGAAGACGCAGACAGCAGGGTGAGGGTTTGCAGCTGAGGCCCAGGGCAGCCCTTCTTTAATGTGATGGACAGAGGGGGAGGCGCTGGAGGGGAGGTCTGAGGCCTGAGAGGCAGTTACTGCAGTGTGGGATTCACCACTTTTCCCATAAAGATGGGACTGTGGGAGATATGGTCATAAATAACGATGACGAAGGGTTTGTTGAATAACACCTCGGGCGGTATAGACATGGGAATGGCCTCCAGCACCGTGGCTCCTGCAGCTTCTGTGCCTCTCTCATCGATGGTCAGCACCGCCCTGTGCACGGCCTGGAGTGGAGAGAAACAGAGGAACGTTCTGAGGTGGTGCCGGCCCAAGCCCAGGCCTGAGTAGGGCAGATGGGGAGGCTCGTCTCTGAGGCTCCTGGGGAGAGTCATCCTCCCGGACCTCCCTACCCTGGGCACATCCTCCTGTAAGTGCCTGGGGGTCACTCAGACCTTTCTCCTGGCTCAGCCTGTGCTGAATTCGGCTGCTCCCCTGGGGTACCCTAACATTCACGTCCCTCCCTTACACCCCACAGCCTCAGAAGGGAAGACCTTCTGCAGTGTCCCAGGCCCCATGGATCTCTCCTTCTTGGGTCCAATTTAGCTCCCCGGGATGAGGATTGGATGGTGACCCTCCCAGGGAAGCCCACAAGCAGGCAGGCAGTGACAGCCTGCAGTGGAGCCGAGCTGATTCTCAGGTGCCCTTGTACAGACCTGAATTAGTGGCATTTTCTGGTGAAATTCAGACTTGGTGATTTCCCAGTAATGCAAAAGACACAGGAGGTGGGACCAGAATGTGCCTTGGGTGTCTGAGCCTAAGCCCCTCTGAGGGAACAGGCCCAACTATGACCCGAGGATGAGATGGCCGTGGGTAAAGGGGCGATCCAGGCTCCCTGAGAGTCTCGGGGCAGGTCCCTACTTGCCCCAGCACAGGCAGCCACCTCCCATCCAGGCTCCTGCCCACATCCATCTTCGGGGATCAACGCAGTCCGGGTCAAGGGGCGCAGTCTGGGTCTTCCTTTCTGTCCTTGTCCCTTCCCTCGGCCTCATCCCTTCACTGCACCCTCTCTGACACCAGGGGATGAGGAGGTCTGGGCAACCTCACCTTGGAGAGCTTCAGGGGGGCATCCTCTGTGATCCCCGAGAGGTCAGCCTCGCTGCCAAAGACCTTGGTGATGCCCATGTCACTCAGGACTTCCTTCAGGTCGTAGGTTCCAGAAATGGTGAACTTGGGGAACTGCAGATTGGCTGACCTATCATGTAGGAAAGAATACAAGGTTCAGGGCAGGGCTGAGGCTCCCGTCCACACAGACCCGACAGGTCGGACCAGTGCATTGTACTCTGCTGTGTCTTACCCTTGGTGCTGGGTACCCACCCCTCACCACCACCCCAAGTCCAGATGTTGTTCCTGGCTTTAGGCTCCTCTACTTCCAGCATCCTCTACAGCTGGTCTAGAGCGTATTAGCAGGAGCAGGTCATCTTCTCCTGGCAGCCTGTGCAATGCCACCTCCTCGGAGAAGCCCTCCAGGCAGATTGAGGGTGTGCTCACGTTAGCAAGTCTCATTCTCTCTGCACCAAGTGGTTCCCTCCTACCAGCCTGCCCCTTCCCCAGGACAATGGGGGTTATGGTGACAAGTGCTGAAAGGCATCCTTTCAGGGACAGCAGGAGGTGAGCACCCCAGGCTGATGCTCAGCTGTCCTCTTCCATGGGGAACAGTGAGGCCCACGGGGTGTGACATGGGTGAGTTGATTGAACCCGGTGCTCAGTGACTAGCGACGGTCACAGCCCTCTGGATTCTCTTCTCTAGCCCAGTTGTGGATATCAGGAAGGGTGGGACGGGCAGAGGGACAAACGTCCTCATCTAGGTATTAGATCCTCCCTGGAGGTGTTTCACGGTGCCGTGCACTGATCCTGTACTGTGGTCAGCAGTGGCGGGCACCCTGGCACGTCAGCAGGTCCACACTACTATGGAGCATGCTCAGGGAGGCTTCCCTGCTGGCCCGGACCCCACTCTGGGGATAGGGTGGAGACAAGGGCACATCTCAAATGCATCCTGGAGAGTAGCTCTGGCCCTTCTTCCCTGGCCTGTCCTTGTAGGCGCTACCCCATCCCTCCAGGACACCGTGTCCTCCTCCACACTGCACTGCTAGCCCTGGCCCCTGCTCATTCTTGGTTCTGCCATAAGGGGAGCTGGTGTGGCTGTTCCTGCCCGAGCACTGGGGCTTCAGACGGACAGAGTCTATGCTCCCGTCACTCTGAGCACTGTCCCTCTCCCAGAGCCTGACAGCACTGCTGGGACTGAGCGCTGGCCTCTCTGTGGACCCTTAAGATGTGCACGAAGCTGTGACTTGAGGGATGTGGGCGTGCCCTCCCCTGCCCTCTGGGCTGTCCTCAGGGGCCTCAATCCCGATGGGCGCAGGGTGCAAACAGCTCCGGGGTCAGTGGCTGCACAGAGAAGTCACCTGGTGCGTCTATTTTCCAGGAACTTGGAGAGGATCTGCTTGCTGATCACACGCTCCATGTGCTGCATTTTGCCCTCGTCCGGCATGATGAAGAAGGCGGTGGCGTTGCCCACGTAGTCCATCAGCAGCACCCAGCTGGACAGCGTGTCACAGTACTGAACTTCGAACATGCCCAGGCGCTTCATCATGGGCACCTTCACTGTGGTGGTCGCATCCACGTGGAAGTCCCCCTCTGTGGTATGCTCAGCCTCGAAGGGTTTCTCCCATTTGCCTGGAGAGAGTGAAGGCGGTGTTAGCCCTGGGTGGTGTAAGTGGTAGCACAATGAAGCCCTGAGCCCTTGCTGGGGAGTTCCTGTGTCACAGAGGCCGCGACACGCCATCCGGACTCTGTCAAGGGTGGATTTCATGTTTATTTGAGGGCGACTTGGGAATTATAAAAGAGAATTTCTAGCAGCGATCACATTTGAAGCTGTCTTGTCTTGGGCTCCCTGTTCCTTAAAACTGGCAGGTGAGTGACATTCTATGGCATCATCCTTGTCCCTGTCCTGAGGCTCCTTCCTGGGCCAACATGTGGCATGCAGGTACCTGGCCACCTCCCTCTTTGTGTGGACGGGATCGACTCTGTCCTGGGAGTCAGAGTGGACAGGGGCCACGAGCCCAGTGTTCTCATTGAGCAGGAGATGGTGATGGGCCTAGAGAGGGGATGAGCCCTGCCTTGTGTCTTCCACTGTGGTGCCTCCTCCTGGGTCTCCCCTGTGCAGGCTGAGCCTAGAACCAGGGAGCCCCAGGCAGGAGGGCCAGCCCTGCTTGCATCCCCTGCCCTGGCCCAGCCTATTTCCACAGGGCTGGAAGCTGGCCTAGAATGCCCTTGGCCCCCACTGGGGTATGAAATTGAGCACTCAGAGGCAGGAGGCAGCTGAGGTATAAGTCAGTGGATCACCCACTAAGCGCCACACCTAGGCCACATTCTTTGTATCTTATTCAATCCTTCCCATACCTCATGGCAAGGGCATTAGTTTGTTCATGGTAAGATAGGAAGGTGATAAACCAAAGAACGAAAATGGGTGCTTCTTTGTTAAAAGCTAGTAAGAGAGGACCAGTGGACGGTGTAATGGTTACGTTGCTGGACTCCCACGTAGTCGACCGTAGTTTGAGTCCTGGACCTGCTGACTTAAAACTCATGCTGGGTGCATGTGCATGCATGCCCAAAATCCTGAGAGGAGAATGGAAGAGAAAGGACTGTGGCATGGCCATCCTCCCTGTGGGGAGTGATTTCTTGCTTTATGCTTTTCTGTCTCTCTCTGTCTCCCTGGCCACCGCACACATCCTACAGCAAAAATCTCTTACAAAAAAAGAAAAAAATAAAAAGCTGGTAAGCGGTACATACAGAATTTGAACCCAGGTCTTTCAGGTTTCTAAGCTTCTATAACACTAGGGTTGTCCAAAAGATGTTCCTTCCAAAACAGTCCCCTTCATACGGTCGGCTACCATGTGTTTTCTCATAGTGTGGGAAAGACCACATATTCTAGCCCCCTTCCTGGCAGCGATTTGCAAAGCACTTTAGGATAGTAAACCACAGTCCCGAAACTCATGCAGAGAAACTGATGATGTTGACTGTTTAATCTATTAGTGGCTGAACTCATTCCATGGAAAATTTTGTGTCATTTGTGTGTGGAAACTTGAAGAACCCATGTCGACACGTCCCTAGCCCATAATCCATTGCAAAGGGAACTTAAAGAACTGACTATTTGAACATATTTTGGGGTTGTTTCCAAAAGCTGGTTGTGTGACCTTACCTTTAAAGAAAATGTAATTCACCAGAGCAAGCACCGTGTCTTCGTTCAGCTCTTTGATCAAATCCACGATCTTTCCTTGGGTTCCCTTCTCCACATATTTGTTGATCTGTTCTTTGGCACTTTCGGTGTCCTTGAAGTTGACGGAGAAGGCCTCTGAGTGGTACAGCTTCTTGACGTCCTCCATAAACTTATCCACGAGCTTCATACTGTTGTTGATGAACAGGCCGCTGCCGGTGGTCAGCTGGAGCTGGTTGTTGGGCCTGTTCAGGGTCTCGAGGAGACTGTGGAAGCCTCTGTGGACATCGGCCTCGGCTTTCTCTGTGAGGTTGAAATCCAAGCCCTCTAGGATCTGGGTGTGAGTGTCGGCCTTGGTCCCCAGGGAGAGCATGGCAAAGGCCGTCGCGATGCCCACTGGGGAGAAGAAGATGTTGGTGGTGTTGGACTTCTGAGCCATCTCCTGGTACATGCGCAGGGCGAAGTTGGACAGGTGCGGAGCGATCCTGTGGCAGCTTAAGTGATCGTGTTCATTGCCGGAGGCGTCTGTCTCCTGGGCAGCGTCTCCGTGGGAGTCCTCAGCCAAGAAGCCAGGGACCAGGCAGCACAGGCCTGCCAGTAGCAGGAGGCCCCATTGGATAGAGGACGGCATTGTCCTGCAAGAGAGGGGAGGGGGGGCGCCCAGCCCGGTCAGAGGGCATGGCGACTCTCACTGACCATGACTGACACCACCGTGAAATCAGTCATGGTTTATGACTTCTGAAGGTTGAATATTCCTCATTCAACATGCCAGGGACCAGAAGAGTTTCAGATTTCAGACTTTTTCAGATTTTAGAATATTTGCATACCCACAATGTGGTATCTTGGGGAGGGGACCCACGTCTAAACATGAAATTGATTTACGTTTCCTATATACCTGTACACATAGCCTGAAGGGAATTTCGTACAGTATTTGCGTACTCAGTGTTTTGACGGCGACCTGTCACATGCGGTGAGGTGTGGCATTTTGGATTACAGATTTTTGAATGAGGGGTGCTCAACTTGCACTAAGTGCCTGACCACTGCCAACCACTTTCCCACACCGTCATAACTGACTGCAACAGGGCTAGGCTGCCCACCATGTCCCAAGGACTGCTTTGAGCACTCACATGTCGGGGCTCCTCCTGTTCTCGTCGCAGTCCTGGGGAGGGGTAATATTGCTGTTTCCCCAGAGAGGTTAATTCACCCACCCAGAGTCACTGAGCAAGTGAAGTAGCCGGACCAGAACTACACCTGCGTCCTGAGTCCACATACATAGGCAGCGATCCCGACGTGTAAGTGCCACAGTCTGCGTTTTGCAAAAGAGGAACTTGGGGCGCAGGAAGAGTAATGGACTCACCAATGATTACCTGGGAATTGAGCCAGAGCCCAGGTCTGTAGAAGCCAAAAAAGATGCTTTTTTGTTTCTCTCTTCAAGGTCAAGCCTCTCTTTAAGCCGGAGCAGCCCCAGGAGGCCTTGCATCCAACCCGCTACTTAATGGTGGGGGGTCTGCTGTGCTGAGGAAGCACCATGCACAATGGCGCGCAGCTGGGACACAGTGGCGCTGTGCCCAACTCCCTGGGAACAAGTCACAAGGAGCCTCAGCCCCTGGTGGCTTTTCCTGAGGGAGAGGGCTGTCCCCGCAGTGTTCCCAGCCACTGTTCACCTGGCATCTTAGTCACCGGCTGAGTCTCAGGTCTGGGCTCTCACATGACTAGGGTGTTAGAGACGCATGTCTTTCCTTTAAAGCAGGGTGTGTGTGTGTGTGTGTGTGTGTGTGTGTGTGTGTGTGTGAAGGGGACTGCAAGAAGTGAAAAAGCATCTTTTTGGGCTTCAACAGACCTGGGTTCTAATCCAGACTCTGTCATTTACCAGTTGTAAGTCCAAATCTCTTCAGCATTCATTTCACTTATATTGAAGTGAGGTTTCTGGGAGAATTTAGTGCAATAAGTCTAGACCCCAAACTATACCTCAGAGAGGTCTGAGAGAGCCCCTCAAATGAGAGAGAGCTGCGAGGTGCTACAGACTCAAAGCCTCTAGGAGACAGGCTGGGGGTGAGGTAGCAGGGAATGGGGAGGCCTGTGGCTAATCTAGGCCTAGACTAGAAATGGATGGAGTCAGTCACCCACAGCAACACGGAGCCTCTCCCATTCCCAGAGCGCACTCTGCTCTGTATATCCCCAGGGCCACGCCCCTGCAGCCCCTGAGCTCTGCCTGCTCTCTCTGCAGATGGGGAGACTGAGCTGTGGCCTGTAGCCACATGGCTATTATCCCATAACTAAAATCATCGTCTTCATAAAATACAAAGAGAGAGTTGTCCTTGAACTAGGGATAGGAAAACCTGAGGGGAAAAAGTTAAAAGCAAGAAAGGTTGGGCTCCATCAGCCCCCTGGACTTTAAAAAGTTTATTTCCAGGGTTTCGTTTGAAATGATCACCTTGTAAGCTAAAAAATGTGATCGAGTGTATTAAAAAATGTAAAAAAAAAAATTAAATTAAAAAAAAAAAGTTTGTTTCCAATGGAATGATGGAATGAAACACAAAGGCCTTCTGCCGGTGCTCAGCCTCTAGGTGCTGGGGATAGAGCAGACCACACGATGTTTGTTTTCTCAGTCATCGCCCTAAGGGCTTCCTTCTGGATAATTCCAGATCCCTTAGTTTGCTCTACTTCTCAACTGGCTTTTCGTGTGGTCCTTCATGGATTATGGAAATTTCCAGTATTTGCAGGGCTCAGTGAGCAGGCAGGAGGGGAGCCTCCACAGGGCAGGGACAGTAAATAAGTAGAGTGGCCTTGGGGCCTGAGGCTGTGGCATCTAGCCCAGATAGAGCCATACTATCCCCTGGACCTTGGGTGGGCATGCTCTCGACCTGGAATCCCACTCTCCCCAGCAGTACAAAGTGGGATGAGACCTAAATACCGTTCTCTGTGCACTAGCACTGGGTCCTTAACCAGAGGGTATCTGGGTTTGAGGAACAAACAGACCGAGAAGTCCCCTGGGGAGGAATGGGGTGAGGTCCCTCCCCCTGGGGCCTATGAGCTGGAGTGGGGAGGCCAGAGAGGGGCTGGGGGGGGGGGGCTGAGCACATTCCCCAATCCCCTCTACGCATCCGGGGGGAGGGGGGCAGGTGGTCACAATGCCTACTCTGGTTCCTTCCTCTTCCAGGGAAGAGTCTTAGGCCCAGAGAGGGTCGGGACCTTGCCACAGTCACCAGTGAGTCAGTGGCAAAGGTAGAACAAACCTTGGTTTCCCGCCACTCTGACAGACAACACGTACTCAGGTGTCAGACTCTGTGAATATCAGAGCTGGGGCCCAGCTTTGGTCCCAGCAATGTGTTACCCCCCCCAATCTGTTTCCTTATAACTCAGGGCCAGAGACCTGCTCTCTACCTGCTCCTCCACCGAAGCAGCAGCCTAGGCCCCTCAAAGCCTAGTGCTTGGGAGGGAGGCTGGAGAAGAGAGATGGATGGTGAAGTACTCGGAGCAGGGACACAGAGCCTAGGCTTTCATCTGGAAGAACGGAGATCTCACAGGGACAGTTTAGGAACCTGGGACCAGCAGGAACCATCTTTGTGAGCAGGGAGAAGGAAATGAGCTTCCCCTCTTGCCAAGTCTACATCATTTCCACCCAGGAACGTAAATGAGGGAGGGGCCAAGAGCCATCTGGCAGGGCCCAGGATGCAACTATGGCATAAGGTCAAATAAGCAATGAGATGTCACCTAACCCTAGTCAGAATGACTAAGATTAAAAAAATAAAGAATGATAAGTGCTGATGAGGCTGTGAGAAAGGGGAACTCTCCTACACTGCTGATTGCGATGACATTGGTCCAGTCACTGTGGAGAACAATATGGAGGCTCCTCAAAGACCTGCAAATAGAACTACCATACAATCCAGCAATTCCTCTCCTGGGTATCTACCCAAAGGATAGGAATACACTCAGTTGGAAAAACACTTGCACATCCATTTTTAGAGCAGACATTTGCAATTTCTAAGGCATAGATTCAACTCAAATGTCCAAGAACAGATGAATGGATTGAAAAAGTATGATACACATACACTATGGAATACTATTCAGCCATAAAAGAACAAGACCCTGGCATTTGATAGAAAGTGGACAAATATGCAAGCTAATATGCTAAGCAAAGCAAGCCAGACTATGAGAGAGAGACATTGTATATCCCCACTTAACAAATACCAAATGTCTGTACTCTAAGGCAGAAATTAAAGATTGGAAGATACAAAAGCAGGGAGACCAACTGTAGATACTAGAGACAGTGTGGGAGGAGGATGGGAAATGAGGGGATAGAAGGAAATCAAGGGGAAAAAGAACATTTAATGGACACAAAAATAGAAAATTACCTGTTGATGATAATATGTATAGTAATATCTTTGAATGGGCTAATATAGTGTATTTATACTGAAAAAAATTTGTTTTGTATGCTATAAAGGTAGAGAGTTATTGAATGTAAAAAAATAAATAAATAAAATAAAACATAAGAAAAAAAAAAGTTTAGTTAAGACCCAGCTGTGTCACTTACTGGCCAGTACTTGGGGCAAATGACTTCACCTCATTGAGCCTCGGCTTCCTGTCTGCAGAGTGGAGAAAGAATCCTCTACAGGACAGAGGAGCAGGATGGTGGCTGGGCAGGCGCTGACCTCCCCAGGATCCCTCCCCACACCTGCAGCAGGTTGAGCTGGCAGAGGTCTTCCTGGCCAGTTGTTGTCCTTCTCAGGACAGAGACGGGGTTTCTACTCAACAATGTCTGGCAGATTTTACATCCAACCCTCCATGTTCTGGTTGATCGCCCACAGCTAACCTTCTGCTGAGCAAACAGCAGCGTCAGAATCACCGTCTTTGCCAATCTGAGTTCCACACACTGGGCACTTTAACGTGCTCTCACTGACTCTCCCCTCAAAGCTCACACTAGGACATGGAAATCATCCTTAGCCCCACTTTATAGGTGAAAAAATTGAGGCCCGAAGAGGTTACTTACTTAAAACCACCGAGCTAGTTGCTTACAGATCTGGGCTTTAGCTCTGGGTATTTCCACCCCACAACCTGGCTCTTACCCTTCCATGTGTTCAAAGTCGAAGCCCAAAGATGAAATGGGAAACCTCGGAACTGCCCATTCCAGAAGGTCAGCATCACTTGTAGCTCTGAGGCTCCGAGGCCAGATTGCTTGTGTCTAACCTGTTGTTAGCTGTAAGACCTTTAACAAGCGTCCTCACCTCTCTAAGCCTCAGTTTCCTGTGTATGATAAGGGCCCGGCTCCTCCAGGAGCTATTCTGCAGGTTAAATATGCACAGGAGCACCTGGCTCGCAGCAAGCTCTCGCGGAGCATCCGTGGTCCTCGATACTTGTGTGGGTCCTCTGGAGGATCCTCTGGGATTCCGGCCACCGTGGCCTCAGCGCTCTGTCTAGCCCCGTCTCCGAAATCCAGCCGGAAAAATCAAACCCTTCCAATATTGCAGAGATCAAGGTTGGATGTTGGACGAGGGTGGAGTGAGGTGGAAGAAGACAAAGTGTATCTGTGTTTTGTCCAACAGGACAGAGAAGTTGTGCAACTGGCCAAGTCACCAAGCACCGAGAGGCCTCAAGGCCACACCCGGCTTCCTGTTCCTCAACCAGTCCACAGTAGGGCTGGCATCAGGAGTATAGGGTCCGGAACCAGGTGCCTGAGTTTGAACCTTAGATGCTGTGTGACTTGGAGGAGCAAGTTAGTAACCTCTCTGTCTCCCATTTCCCCCCCTGTAAAATGGGAATAACGACAGTAGCCACCTCTGGTGGCTGTCAGCCTACTGTGCTAGTAGGTACCCTGAGCTTTGGAGTGGCCCGGTCCAGCGCAGCTACCCAGGAAGCCCAGCTGGAACCCATGAGGGTGTCCCTTACAGTGGTTTCCGGTCCTTAGCCCCAGAGACCCACTGAGCATAGGGAGGCCTATCTCGAGACCTCTGAGACTGGGGCCCGGCTTGGTTGGCTCCACTCCTGAGTGCACAGAAGCAGATGGAGTGTGGGCACCTGGTCCCTCACTGCCCCCCCTGGGCCTTAACTTCATCTGCAGAAGAGAGGAAAGATTCGCTCACAAGCAGCAGGCAGGTGATGGGGCTTACACAGACCACGGCAGGAAAGCCCTCACTGGACACAGGAGCTGTGTAGACAGACCATGGCGTTCTCAGTGTTGCCGTGGCTCTGTCTTGGCTCCTGTTCCCTCCTGGGGTTCCAGGACCATGGAGCCAGACACCCTCTTCCACTTGTGCATACAAGGCCCATTCGGTTCAGCAGGAAGTCCTGGGGCATCTTGAGAAGGCCTGGGGAGCTCAAGAGGACCTTCAGGACTGCTGTGTCTATACCGACAGGAGGACCGACCCCAGCATGCTCCCTCCATCCCAGCATTCTAGGCGGCATGCCTTGTCCACCACAGCCCCCATGGCCCAGGCCTACGGCCTGCCTGGGCAGTGCATGGCCCTGGAGGTGCCTGCAGAGCCTCCTCCGAGAAGAACATACTCACAATTCGCTATTTCCTGGGCTGGCAGTGGAGACCGAGGCTGAGGAGACAGAGCCCTGTCCTCATCCGTATTTAAGCAGTGGATGCAGAGGAGGCTGTTGGTGAATATTAACCAAGGTCACCCCAGTTATCGGAGGAGCAAACAAGGGCTAAGTCCACCGGCAGAGACTAAGCCACCAGCCCGCCCACCCACGCTGCCTGCTGCTCGTCTGCTCCGGCCGGTGGGGCACGGCCCTCTGCTCCAATCCCAAAGGCAGTCATTGTGCCTGTCTGTAAACCCTGGCTTCCTGAGTCTGAGGAGGGGTGGGTGGCATGAGTCAGGCGTCAGTATCAATGGGCTGGCCCTGTGCTCCTGCTGGGCACTCCGCCATGGCTGCCTCATTAACAGTGGGGTGCACCCTTTACTGAGCCCCCTTGAAATGCCTCGTGCCAAAACCCACTGGCACCTGGGGGTTCCGAAGTGGGGTATGAGCCCATGTAACAGATGGGCAAACGGAGGCCCAGAACCAGGACACTGCTCATCCAGAATTGCCTGGCCAGCCTTAAATACAAAAGCCCTCGAGTTCCCAGATGGAAAATGAGGCGTGACTGAGGCAGACATGGCCACCCTAGGCTGGCCTGGGTAGGCCAGGGGACGGGCTAGGCCCTGGAGAATAAATCTGCGAAGAACTGTGCTGCCTCAGGAAAGCTGTTTCACCTCTCTGTACCGGGGGTGTTTTCACCTGCATGGCAGGGGTCAAAAGCCCCATTTCTAAGCATCGCTGTCAGGGATACACAAGCACCTTGGGTCAAGGGCCTGGAACACAGTAGGCCCTTTATTTGGGCCTGTATAGCCCGCTGTGCAGCCTGCTCCCCAGGCTGCTCTGTGCAGAGGAGACTCGGCTTCTGTCTAGCTTCAGGCCTGCTTCCGTCCCTGGCTCCCGAAGACCACTGTGACCCCCAGATCACCTGAATTTCCCTCGGGGACATGGCCCCTGCCTTAGGGCCGCTGCAGCCTTTGGGGGCATTGTGGGTGGCTGGGGTTGGGGTGTGCGTGCAGTTACAGGGTTGAGGCCAGTAGGGTCCTATTTACTGAGATCCCTTTAAAAACCACAACCAGGGTAGCATGTGTATGGCCTGGTGGGTATGTGAGGTGAATCCCCCACGGCCAACTGCGTGGCTTGAGGCCCAGACCTGGCAGGTAGCTTGAAAACACATGCTGGGTGTGTGTGCATGCCCAAATGCCAAAAAGGGAGAGAAATAAAGGAGAAGGGATTGCATTGTGACCATTCCCCATGGGGGGGGGGGGTGCTTTCTCACTTTCCCTCTGTCTCCCTTTGTCTCTCTCCAGGGAGCACACGAACCCTATGGCAAATTAAAAACAAGAAAAAGAAAGAAATGAAACACTTTTATCAGATCACACCACCTCTGTGAAGCCCCCCAAACCTGCCTGGCAGCTAATGTGTGCTCGGTGGGCACTTGCGAATGAATGAATGAGTGCGTCTCTGCCCTTTCTCGCATCTGCCAGTCCCATTTGCCTCCGCCTGGGGGTTCCCCCAGGTGAGCGGCCCACGTGGTTCTCTAGCATGCGGGCTCAGACCAGGGAACCCTCTGGCTGTGGGACCTCAGCCGAGTCATTTAACCTCTCCGTGCCTCAGTCTCCTCACGTGTACATTGCAGACCTTGCGGGTCCGTACCTTGCTGGGCGCTGTGCAGATTAAATGCAGTGCATAAGGTAAGGTCAGAGCCCCTTTATGACGCTGCCCCTCACCCCGGTCAGGGGTCTCCCCGGGGGGTGTGCATTTCAGGAGCTTCCTTCCAGGCATCGCTCCCTCAGTGCCCTCCTTAACACTGTGAATGGAGCGGGTTCAACCCTCCTTCCAGGAAATGGACACTGCTCTGGCTCCCCGCCCCATCCGCTCTTAGCATCTGCCAGCACCGTCGTCTGGCTTCAGGGCCTCTGTTCTCTGAGCTGGCTGATGGGACACCCCCCAGGATCCACCGGCTCACAGTGGGGGAGCTGGCTGTGGGCAGGTGAGGCCTGTCCTCTAGACTCCCTGGGCTTTCCTCCGCTCTCTGGGCCTCGTTTCCCTGCCTCTACATGGACTATCCTGAAGCCCTCTGCTCCTCCCCTCTGTCACACCAGGTGGGCAGAGGCAGGTGCCCCTCCTTCTGGACCATGGCACTCCCCAAGTTCTGCACCCTCAGGAGGAGAGCGGCCTAGGGGCTGGTGGGTGTCTACCTGGAATTCTCGGTGCTGTCAGGTGACCACGCCTTCTGTGGCGTCCCATTCCCTCCTCTTCCGAAGCTGAGGACTCCAGGTGCTGAGGGCCTCGTGCCCCTGAGGGCAAGGCCCAGTTTCTTCCTGCTCTCTTGAGAGGAATTGCTCAGGTAGCTAGCGGGAGTGGAGGCAATAGGTCCAGAAGGGGCGGGGACCTGGGGCAGGAAGGGGCCTTGACTGCTGCCAGGCAGGTGTCAGCAGGCACTTTGCAGCAGGGCTGTCCTGTGTGTCACCTACTCTCTCTGCCATTCCAGGGCTGTGTGACCCAGGACAAGTCATGCCTTCCCTCTGAGTCTCTGTATGAGGACCAGTCCTATCTGCTCGTAGGATTGCTAGAAATGACAGGTGTCACCTAGCTGGCACAAAGCCTGGTGCCAGGATCGTGGCAGGTTTCCAGGGCCAGCTGCAGAAGGAAGAGGACTGAGCCAGCTCTGAAATGCCCAGCCAGGGTGGGGGTGGGCGTGAGGCAGGGAGGGTCTGTGTGAATGCGGAGGGGTGGCTGGCAGGCCCTGGCTGGGTACAGAAGCTGTGGGGAAGGAGGGGTGCTCAGGGCTTGGGACCCGCCCTCTGGGTCAAGAGCTCCCCCTCAGCCCTTGTTGTCCTCAGGAAGAAGGGCTGGTGTGACGTGGACAGTGAGCAAAACAGGGCTGCAGTGGCCCCGATGGCCATTCCCTCCAGGGCTGTGCCACTGGAGCCCCTGGCCATGGTAGGCAAAGTCTTGTTGGCTTGGTTGCTCCTGAAATGTCCCTTGCAGCACTTGGGTGGAGTCCCTGGATGCGAATGCTTTGTCGGAACATCCTGTGGGCTGGTTGGAAACAAGGAGCTCCTAGGGAGACCCTGCCCCTCCACAGGGTCCTGCCTCAAGCTGGGAGCAGCATCATGGAAGCTGGGAGGAAGTGTGAGCGCCGAGGCAGGGGTCTGCAGCAAGGAAGGGAGTGAGGGGGCACGTGGGGCGTGCGAGGGACCCTGGCCGAGTAGCTCAAGGACTGGTCAGGAGAAGGTGGACTTCTAAGCTCATTGTCAGAGTCCCGGGAGGGTGCGGGAAGCAGCCTACACTGCCCACCCCCTGTCCTATACCTGTGTCCCACACCACAGCTCTCTCAGGTCCCTCCACTCTCCCGGCCACTGACTCGCTTTTAAGGAGAGCAGTGTAGGTCAATGGATAAGGCATGGGTCAGAGCCAAACAGCCAAGCCTTCATCCACCACTCTCTGTGAGATTTCAGACAGGTCACGTGACCTCTCTGCCTTAGTTTCCCCACCTGTGGGGGAGGGGGAGAGGGAGAATCGTGATTGCGAAGCGCAAATGAGATGGTAACACATGAGCACAAGACGGGTTCCGAGCCCGTGTCAGCCACCATGTGACCTGGGGCATGGCCAGGGCCTGCAAAGCCTTTTGGACTGACCCTGTCTGAGCAGAGAAGCATGCCACCTTTGGCCCAGGCCTGGGGAGCAGCACCCTTCAACCAGCGACACCTCCTCAGAGTCAAGCTTTCATTCTCTGATGGCTTGTTTGGCTTCCTGAAGGCACAGGGTCAGACGCATGTGGCAGTTTTCTGAGTCCCTGTGATGTGCAGAGGACGGGACGGGGAGGGAGTGTTTCAGAGCCTCAGTTTTGTTGTGTAAAATGGGAACAAGAATCCCTCCCTCACATCATGAAGCTTGAATGAGATGATACTTGTGGGGTGCTAACAGGGCCTGCTCTGTGAGCATGACCAACGTGCATGTCCGTCCTCTCGCAGCGCCTGTCCTTGGTGCAGTGAGTTGGCTGTTCCAGGGGTCACCTTCTGGGGGACAGACTGAAAGTGTGCCGTGAGTGTTCCTCTGGGCACCTTGCAATACCCTGGTGGACTCTCTTTCCTCCTTTGCATAAGCTGCAGGCCACTTCCTGTTTCGGGATGATTTCGGCATCTTCTGGAACTATCTGGCTTACTTGCAGCTTCCTGTTTAAACTCCTCATCCTCTCTCAGAGAGAAATGAGGCAAATGTACACACGGCAAGTAGCAACTTGTTAGTTGAAGAAATGAAAGATGTATCTTGATCTTTGTCTTCTCCTTGTTGAAATTAAACTAGTGTTTTATTACCGCTAGCCTTTTCTACACGTTAACTTGACACTTTTGAAGTTACAAACTGTGATGGCCACTATAGACTTGAGGCTTTTGAGACTCCACCTGTCCCTACTGTATAGCCACGTGCCACGTAAGTACACCTTGGTCAGTGATAGACACGTGACAATGGTCCCGTGGATCATGATAGAGCTGAAAAATTTCTGTGGCTTCAAACCCATGGGGTGTCACAGTGAGCCATGTGGTGTGTCAGTGGTGTTGTTGGGATAAACAAGCCTGCCACTCTGCTGGTTGTATACAAGCAGAGCACTGGACTGGCTGGTGGCATAGTGGTTAAGGCATTGGATCCCCCATGGCTGACCACTGTTCAAATCCCAGACCCAATGGGTTGAAAATAATGCTGGCATATGTGTGTGCATGTCCAAATTCCCAAGAAGAGAATGGAGAAGGGATTGCAGTGTGGCCATCCTCCACCCTCGGGGGGGGGGGGGGCATGATTTCTCACTTTTCCTCTGTCTGTCTCTAACAAGTGCATGCACCCTATGGCAAAAATCTACAAATAAATAAATAAGGACCAGCAGGTGACATAGTGGTTAAGGTACTGGGTCCCAGATGGCAGACCGTGTTTGAGTCTTGGACCTGGTGGCTTGAAAATCATACCAGGTGCATGTGTGTGCATGCCCAAAATCTCAAGAGGAGACTGGAGAAGAAGGGATTGTGGTATGGCCATCTCCCCTGGTGGGTGATTTCTCACCGTCTGTTTCTTTGTCTCTTTCTGTCTCTCTGGCAGGCACATGTGCCCAATAGTAAAAGTCTCTCAAAAAAAAAAATAATAATCCCAAAGAAGTTGCTGTAAGGCAGCAGCCCCTGTCGTGCTGGCAGCAGCCTCATACAGCCCGTGTTTAACCTTTCAATTGCATCATTTTTTCTTGTGCTTGGTGTAACTTCATGTTGTTCTGTTCACCGAGGTTCTCCTGGTGGGCCAAGCATGTGGATGTGGAAGAGAGTGATATCGATGATCCTGACCCTGCAGTCAGGGTATAGGTTGACATTTATGTTTGGGTCTTAGTTTTTAATAAAAAATTAATAGAAAAAAAGCTTATAGAATAAGGAAATATATGCAAAATATTTTTGTATAGCTATATAATGTATTTGCATTTTAAGTTAAGTGTTATTAAAAAAGATTCAAAAAACTAAAAAATTATAAAGTAAAAAGTTACAGTAAACTATAATTTATTATTGAAGAATGCTTTTTTTTTTTCCCCAGATTTTTGCCGTAGGGCACATGCCCTTGCTGGAGAGAAACAGAAACAGAGAGAAAGAGAAAGTGAGAGATCATCTCCTGGGAGTGGGTTGGGTTGGGGTGGCCTTGCCATAACCCCTTCTCCTCTCTGGATTCTGGGCATGCCTGCATACACACGCCTGGGATGATTTTTAAGCTGCTGGGTCTGGGACTTGAACCACAGAGTTGACCATGTGGGATCCAGGATCTTAACCAACATGCCATCTGTTGGCCCGCTTTTGAATACCTTTAGTGTAGCCTGAGTGTGTAGTGTTTATCAAGTCTGCATTGATGTACAGTCCCAAGCCTGCACGTGGCCTACTCATTGACTCACCCAGAGCAACTTCCAGTCCTATGAGCTCCACTGGCGGTAAGGGCCCACCTGAGGTGCACTGTATTAACCTTTCCAGTGTTTAGATATGCTTAGATACATGAGTATTTGCCACTGTGCTTAAATAGCCTGCTATCTTCAGTACAGTGACTCACTGCACAGCTTTGCAGCTTCGGAGTCAGCTATGGACACCATCTAGCCAGGAGTGTAGCAGACTAGACCAGCCAGGTTTGTGTGTGTGTGCTCTGAGCCCGTGCAGCGGTGAAACCACCTCACAACACATTCTCAGAACTTATCCCTGTGCTTAAGTCACATATGACTGTAGATATGATTTCCTTTTCCATGGTCAAATTGTTGCATTTTGGCCAATAGAAGTCCCTCTTTGGCCTTTCAGTGATCCCTGCTGACATCTCTGGAAACGCACACTTGCTTCTAGCAATGACGCCATGTCCTGGGCCCGTCTTCATTTTTTCCTGCCTGAAGACATGGCATTGGTGACCCCGTCTGGGAGAAGAGTCACAGGCAGGGTTGGGTGTGCAGGTCTCACTTGCATGGGAGATGGAGAGAACCGGACAGACCTTGGGGCTTGTTATTCGGAAATCCAAGCCCTGTGTGGGTGGTTCAGATAACAGAGAGCAATAGGGCTCTTCTCACTTGCTCAACTTGGACCTTGTGATGGTTCGATCCATCCTGTTGACTTCTTCATGTTGACTTTGAGCATTCCTGTTTGCTCGGTTTTAACGAGCCTTTTGTTGCTTTCATTTTACAGCACACGTCCCCACACTGACTGCAGCGTGTGGCACGTCACCACCTGCACCATGGCTGACACAGCTCGGCCACTTACTGCTGCCAGGGTCTGTGCTGAACACTTCACATGTTTTACTGATAACTTACGCAGTCCCGTGTGGTAGGACAGTTATTATCTTTTTTGAACGGATGAGGAAACTGAGATAGTGTTACACAATGCTAACAGTGTAAGTCTCTTCCCCTCCTCCCCTCCTCTCTCTCTCCCTGCTCACCTCAACTTCCATAGCCCATTGTACACACCCTGCTACGACAGTCATGGCAGCTAACGGTGACTGAACACGAGGATATGCTACGTGCCACTCCAAGCATTTTATCCAGACAAACTACTCAGCCTCTCATCAAGCCTATGACATTGATATTTTTGTTGTTCCGCTGATAGTTATGACATCTGTATTTGAAGTGATGAACCCTAGGTCATGTAAGTGGTAGGGACAGAACAAGGGCGTACGACCCGGAAGTCAGCAACACATCCAGATAGCAAGTCACCTGAGTTTCCCCGTCCCTGTGACTTTTTACCGAGCACACATTAGTAATCCAAGGATATTCAGTATGAGCTAAGGAGAGCGGAAATGGAGTGTTTCTTTAGTTAAAAATAAAGGTGGGCCCAGGACATGGCGTCATCACTGGAAGTATGATGGAGAAGATAGGTGATGCGAATGAAAGAATGAAAATCTTTAACATGCTAAAAATTTGAATGGGGAATGCAGCTTCTTTTTCTTTTTGGCTACAGGGCACATGTGCTTGCTGGAGACAGAGACAGAGAGAGAGTGAGAGAAAGGGCAGGTGAAATCACCCTCCGCAGGGGAAGACTACATCACAATGCTTTCTCCTTCATTCTCCTCTCGGGATTTTGGACACATATAAACATGCTTTTGGCTTGTTTTTCAAGCCATTGGGTCTAGTACTCAATTCACTCAGTCATCCATGTGGCATCTAGCTGCCTTATCCTCCATGACATCTGTTGGCCTTCAACTGCTTAGATTTAAAAACAAAACAAAACAAAACAAAAAACACAATGAAACCAGTGGCTTTGTTATTTGAGGTGGAAGTAAAGAGTGAAGGGAGACGGGCAGCAGGCTCCTGGAGGCCGGCCTCATGGTTAGGACTTGGAAACTATCTCCTGACCTCCAAGTCTGAGCTCCCACTGGTAGCCAAAGCTGTTCCCTCATCTGCCTCCTGTCTGCCCAGGGAAATAGGAGAACAGTTTATCAGAGGACAACACTCTGAGGCTGAGCTACAGCAAGAGCCACCCAGGGGCTAGGGGACTTTACCATGCTCCCATTGCCCCCTCCTTCCATTCTCCCTGGCCCCTCCTGAGCCTCATCCTGGCCAGTGAGGGGACCTCTTGCCTTGGCTGGCCTGCCCAGGAGCTGAAAAGCCTAATCCCAGGAAAGCAACCCGCTTTCTGGCTCCCAGATGCCAGATGCTTTGAGGCAGTTTGTGTACACACACTTTCTTTATCCCAACGGATCCACAAGGAGGGTTTTGTTTTGTCCACTTTGCAAGTGAGGCCCAGAGATAATATAACACATTCTGTAAAACCTCCTTAAACCTTCCCACCCTCCATATCTCCCCTGCTGCCACATTTGTGCTTGTCCTTGTCTCTTCGCATTCATGCTTGTCCTTGTCTCTTCGCATTCATGCTTGTCCTTGTCTCTTCGTGTTCATGCTTGTCATCATCTCTTCGCATTCATGCTCGTCATTGTCTCTTTCCTGCTCTTTCTAGTGATTTGCTTTCGCAGAGGTGCTATTTAATCGCAGTGGAACTAAATGCACAGTTCAGTAAATTTCTGCACTTATGTACGTGTGTGTAACCACCACTCTAAGCAAGACAGAGAGCACATCCACCCATCCAAGAAGCGCTCTCAGTCAGTCCTTCCCAAGTTCCTTCTGGTCTGACTCCACCCATCAGCTCTGTAAATGGAATAATGCGCTGTGTCCTTTTTGTCTGGCTTCTTTAGTTCAACTTCATGTTTTTGACATTCATCTAAGTTTTACATACACAGTGACTCACTCATGCTTCTTGCTGACTTCTATTCTGTTGTGTGGATGTACCACAACTAGTTCATTGCTGATGGATGTCTGGGTTGTTTCCAGTCTTGACTACTATGAATGGCCTTTCTGTGAACGTTCATGTTTAAGTCTTTGTGTGAGCCTGTTTTGATTTGTCTTGGAGGCAATGGCTAGTTATTAGGTAGAATATGCTAAATGTGTAAGGAATTGCTCACTCTCCTCTCCACCTGCCCCTTCTCCTCCTGTCTATGAACACTTTGGGAAATAGAGAAATAGTCAGACAGGCTTAGTTCAGATCCTGGATCTGCCCATGGCTACGGAAAACCTGGAGCCAGTGACTCGATCTGTTCTATCTGTGGAGTGGGACTTCAGTGAGGTGCCAGGCAGGACATGACTGCCTCAATAAATATTATTTCCCTGTTCTCTCACCCTCGTGACTGTGTGACTACTGTTTGAGTGGAAGGCAAATAGAAATTAAATAATTCAGTGAAATGGTTGGGAACAGAAAACAAAACTTCTCCAGGAATCTAGTGAGAAATCAATGATTTCCACAGCTCTGGGACCTGTTCTCAGGGTCGAGTATTCAACTCTTTTCTTGCAGAGCATTGAGCAAGCAGGGCAAATACCAACGAGGTCAAGACTGCTTCCTGCCAGGGGACTCTATGCAAACAGTGAGAACGTGTGTTTCCTGAGCTTCTCTGCCCTCTTGCTCCGTCTCTGTCCTTGCCTGAGACTAAGTAAGCAGGTAGGGAAGACTCTGTTAAGCCACTCGGGATCAAGTGCTGGAAATTGCATAAACAGGATTAAGGGATCCCAGGGCAGACTTGGAGAAGCATCCTCCTCCTGTAGGCTGGAGATTATGGTTCCAATATCTTAGAGTTGGCTGTTAGAATAAAATAAATGGATACATAGAAAGAACCAGTATATAGAGGAAACTCGGTAGATGTTGGTTCCCTTTCTCTTCCTTTTCCACTCTTCTCTCTTGGTCTTTCATTTTAGCTGGAACATTAAGAAATAAGAGAACAAAGCAGTTCACCATGTCCCCTGTAGGCTAAGGGCCTCTATACACAGAAATAGAAGCACATGTATAGCAGGCTCGGAGAGAGACCAACCAGTGGTTACCCTGGAATGCAGACCTACCAGTTGGGGCAACTTTTACTTTGTTCTTTATGGTATTGTGTGTTCATTGTCGTATAAGAATAAGCTGCCTTTATAGAAAAGCATACCTTTAATTCATTTCAACTTAACCAAACAGAAGAACTCTGTTTAAATATTTGACAGCTGCTTTCAGTATCTTTTAAGAAGGTAACTTCCTGGAGGAGCTCTCCTCTACCCCTTTGACTTCCTTTCCAGAGCCTTAGTCCTTGGAAGGCAGCCTGATAGAGTGAAAAAGCTTCCATGGTGATGTCAGAGAGCCCAGAGCTCAAATCCTGATGAGTTGTGTACTAGCTGTGGGACTACAGGGACATTATTTAATCCCTCTGTGAGCCTAGCAATAAAGTCATAACTCCTGGAGTATCTGGGGGAAGGCTAAAGGAGATAATAGCATGCAGTCCAAGCATGATGCTCCCTCATGAGCAGAGCCATTCTTCTCCTGCTATGGGCTGGTTCAGTCTCTCTGGATGTCACCTCAGACAATCCTATACGGTAGTGACCCTCTCACTCTGCAGATGAGCAACTGAAACTCAGGGAATCTAAGTGATTTATAAAGACGAGCATGCCTTGTCCTCTATGGTCGCATCATAATTTGTGCATTATGTACATTATGGCCAGGTCACACTTTGGCTCTGACTCTGATGCCTGGAGAGGTAGTTAGGTCTGTGTTCACTCATCTGTCCTCTTGCAGTTTGCACCATGAATCTATCTTCTGGCCTAAGCGGGAGGCCTCCCTGAGGATGGGATCCCTGTAGCTCAGATTTCAAGCAAGAACTTCTTAGCCTCATTGACATGGAAAGATCCTAGAAATTCCAATATTTTGCATCTAAAGAGCATTTTTTCAGGACCAGCAGTTGGCATAATGGCTATGTCGCTGGACTCCCATGTAGTCAACCATCAGTAATTCTGGTTCGAGTCCTGGACCCAGTGGCTTAAACTCATGCTGGGCATGTGTGCATGCGTGCCCAAGATGCCAAGAGGAAAAAAAAAAGCTAAAAAAAACCAACAACATTTTTTTTAGATTTAAAAGCAGTACCACTAAGATCCTTATTTGAGTCTTTTGCCTTAGTATTGAATCACATAGGTCATCTGGTCACCTAAGGCAGAACTTTTCCAAAATTGTGACTTACTTCTACACAACCATTCAGTAATTCTTGAGGAGATGCCATTCTCCTGAACTCAGGGCAGCTCTGAAACACATCTCCAGTTATGATTTTCTAAATCACGATTCCAGATTAAGGATGGATCCCTGTACACCTGAACACGTGACTAAATCAACAGAAAAATGCTCTTGGTAATTTTTCCTGCAACTTCAAGCTCAGTGTATTAAAAAATCACATCAGGAAGGGTCTACAGGTCTGTGAGCTACTGGAACCCTAATAGATTGGATCTCTCAGAGGGTCACGACTATAACATCCCAGTCTGAGGAAGCTACTCAGTAAATGGTTTCATACTTTGTTCCAACTTCTTTCCTCTTTTGCTTAAATTTTTCATATGTAAGGAACCCAACAGGAAACCAGTTTATGATCTTATTTCTTATTTAATTGCTAGAGGGCTTGTGAGCTTGCCAGAAGCAGGGAGGGGTAGGGCAGAGAGTGGGGAGAAAGTGCCCCCCTCCATAGAGTGTGACCATACCATGATACCTTCTCTTCCATTTCTCCATCCTGTTGGGATTTGGGGCACACTTGCACTCATATTTCGTGTGCTTTTCAAGCCTCAAGGAGCAAGAATTGAATGGAGGAGGTGCGGCAAATGGTGTGGTGGTTAAGGTCACTGGACTCTCACATGGCTGACCATGGTTCAAGTCCCAGACCTAGCGGCTTGCTTTCTCACTTTCTCTCTCTCTCTCTCTGGTCAAATTAAAATAAATAAATAAATAAAGTTGAATAAAATAATTATTAAAGAAAAAAGAACTGAACCATAGTCAGTCATGTTGGCTCCAGTTCCTTTAACCACTAGGCTTTTTTGTTGTTGTTATTATTGAAAACATGTGTATGCACACCAGAGAGAAAGAGAGAGAGAGCACCCTTGAAGGGTCTCAGCACACTGAGCTGTCCTCTTGCCAGCCCTCCAGCTCCATCAATGTCTCAGTTATTTTGTAAGTACCAAGCAAGAGCCTACCAACCAGCATTCACAACTGGACATCTGCTTGTGATTTGTCATCACTTGAGCAGTGATGACCCTTGGCTGAATATGCCCACAGGTTCTGGCTGCCCAGTTGCAGTCTGGGCAGAAACAGCCAAACTACTCAGGTCTCAGATGTGCACAGAAAACCCACCATATCTGGAACCTAGTTACACTGAGTAATAAATAACCAGGACAGATTTTGCAACATCAGTTAGCAAAATCCATGCCCCAAGCACAGGTGAGGTTTGAGGACTATTGTGACACTTAGAGCCCACCACCTGGGGACCTGAATCCAGGACTTTGGATAGTGATTATCACACAGGTAAATGAAAACAGCATTCCACTCCCTGCCCTGAGAAATGGCTGGAATTTTAAGGACCCCGACTCACTGCCTGGCCTTCTCTTCCATCTTTCCCCTGGCAATGTTCTCGCTGACTGGCACATTGACTTCAGAAGTCATTAATCCCCCAGTCCAGCATCAACACTCCTTTCTCTGCTTTAATCTACAGTAAGGGTTCCTTGGTATCCTCTCATGCTCAGGTGTAACATTAACCTCTCCATGGTTCCTCATCCAAAAGTGATCATGCTGTCTCTGAAATCCTATGTTGTTTATGACCAATCAGAGTTCAGGGAACTGACATGCTACCACCTCCTGGCATACTGGCACCTTCCAGGTGTTTTGGGTCTCTGCTACCTGGCTCTGCGCTCAGGGCCCTTGAATGCCCACTGCCTCAGTGGGATGAGATTGGTCCCCGATTTAGCTGAACAGGTCAGTTTTCCCATAGGAGACTTCCTGTTTCTGAGGAAAATAATTGCTAGGAGAGACTAGAGAGTGAGTTGTTCAAGACTTTTCAGCTTTGTATTCTGTATTCCAACCTGTGCCTCTGCACTGAGCTCCCATTACCCTATAAAGAGAACAGTGGACTCCTTGTCTCATCTCCCAAGTTACACTATTAGTACATATGAGAGAAGAGTAACATCTGAAACCTGTTTATGCACCTTTTATGCATCCCAGGGAAACTGATGCAGGTCTGACAAAGATGAGGTATGTTGTTAACAGAGGAGAATGAGAAAAACTGGTGGTGCAGGAGTGGAAGGGGAGAATTGCTAAGCATTGCTCTTGAGCTGGTCAAGGAGGTAGACAGTATACACAAGTAGAGGGAGGGTTGACCTTGGCCAGGAGCATGGACACTTTGTTCATAGGACAGAAGGGAAGGGAGTCTATGAGAGCGTATTTGCAGGAATGTAGAGGAATGTTGAGGGGGAAGCTTGCAGAGGTCCTCTTCTGATTGCTTTAATTTTCTCACTGCAGCAAAATGATGTCATCGGCTAAGAATGAGAATGAAGGAGGAGGTTTTGGAAGTCCAGGTAAAGAAAAGAAAGTATGAAATAGTCATCTAGGAAAAGAAGAAGAATGAATTAGGGGAATACAGTCTTATTACTGGGTCAAATCAAGGGTCCTCTTGTGAGTGACTACTCACTTCAGCCTTTAGTTGACAGGTGCATGGTGAAATAGATGAAGAAGAGAATTTAACCAGGGTTTGGTTTTGCCATTATGGCACTGGGAGAAAGGAGAATGGTTGCAATGATGGACCATATGGTCACTGGAAATCACATAATCAAGAAGTGACCATGGGAGTGGACAACTTAGGTGGCGTGGAGGGAAACATTGGAGGAGAGGAAAAAGTCAAGGGAATAGAAAGTTCTATTTATATAGATATTGAAATTGTCAAAATTTTAAAAGGAGGGATTTTAGAGAGCATAATAATAAACCAGTAGCTATAAATCATCAAGGAAGATCAATAAAGAATAGATATTGTTATGTAATGGAAGATATTAATAAGGATCCCATTTGTGGCTTTTTGTAGTATGAGGGAATTTCCCAGAAGCCTCCTCAGGTCACGTGCTCATTTCTGAACCACTCACAACTGGGAAGATTTCCCTTAAACCAATCAGGTTTCCCTGAAGGCCAGCCTTCTTCCAGTCCCAAGAGAGGGCCTTCTTCCAGTCCCACCTGCAAAGCTCGATGTGACCGGAATACAGAGAGCTGGGAGGTGCAGGCTATGGGGACAAGGCCTGCTGGTGCTGGGGTGGTGGGCTTGTGTAGCATCTGGCAGCCATGTTCGAAGCATTTCTCATTACCACTGGAGTCACTAAAGCGTTCACACATTCCATCTTCATTACGAGTCTTTGGGTGACCACAAATGCCATTCCTACTTTATATTAGATAGATGAGGAAACCGAGGTAGTGAGTCACCAGGCAGGAGACCCAAGGGCACCCACCTGGGGGTGGATGAGCAGGGGTGTGGTATGAGCAGTCCCGAGTTCCCAAAGAGCACTACCTCCCACACCTTTTTGGATTATTTCTTTTTATCTGATTCTTTTTTTTTCTCATTTGTATTTTTGTCCTGGACCCTGCTGGCATTTGCTTCCAAAACCTCTGCAAGCTTCATAAACCCAGCAACTTATGGTTTATGAAGCACCCTCATCTGATCCCCAAGAGCCAGGCTGCTTTGTCCCCAAGGGGTTAGAGGCTAGAGTAGAGAGACTGAAATATTTGCTGTTGTAGTTTTCAGGGTGTCCCAGACATCAACCTCTACCACCTGGGGCTTCTGTCACCTCGCTGCAGACTGGCAAGCCCCATGGTGAACAGACACCTAACATGACTCCTCGCACCTGTAAAGACCTTCCTGAGTCATGATAGTCTTTACCTCCACAACAAGAAGGCCAGGTATGCAGCATACCCTCTGTCCCTGATCACTTCTACTTTGCATAGAATGGCCCCTGCCGACTGGATAGAGATGAGTCTGCCCCAGTTGCTTCTCTATAGTCCAAGTTATGTGGGTTACCTGGGCAATGTCGAGGCCAGGCCAAGGAGGTCCACACTGGCCCAAGTCCAATGCTTGAGTGTCACCTCCCACTTCTACATGCTGGGTGTGATTTCATACCTGCTGGGCTTAGCCCTGGGAGAGGACAAAAGGGGATGTTCTTAAGGATCTATTTAGATTCTTATTAATCCATCCTCAAATTGGACGCAATCAGAGGAAAGATACATTAGAGCACAAAGAAGACAATTACTTGTGGCTGAATTTAAATTGGACTGTGTATTTTATACGAGTCTCAGCTGTTCTATTCTTGCCGTGTTCCATTGTTATACATTGACCATTTCAGTGTTTATGCCCACTTTCCATGTGGAGCAGACAGAAGTAGAAGGTGAATAATCTAATCTTCCCAAAGAGGATCCTGAAGTCCCTTCTGTATGATGACTCAGTCAATGGTCTGGCCAGAAAGGAAGTGTGGAATGAGATGGCAAGACATATCCTCCTGGTGCTGCTGTTTGCTTTACCCCGCATCTTTGAATCCTTCTCTAGGCCTCTCCCAAAACAGCTGCGCATATAACGAGCCCCTCTTTTTCAAGACACATGTAGGCGATCTGTTTTATTAAGAATGTGCTTGCCTATGGGTTAAATGCATGTTTCTCCCTATCTAGGTTGTATGGATTAGGTATTAGAATTGAGAGTAGAAGACTGAAAGTTCTAGAGAAAAAACAGAAACTGAAAAAAGAACAAGGAGGGTTGAACAGGATAGCCAGTCACACATAATTAGCAGGCACTGAGGGAGCCCAAGAGTGTGCTGTCAGACAACAAGCCAGTCGAGGGTCCAGAGAGAAACTTGGCAGTGTCAGCCTAGCCCCACTGACAGACCCTACTGGCTTGTGAGATGGAGCAAGGAAAACACTGCATAATGAGGAGAACCTGGGACAAAGACTGAGTAGGACAAGGACATGTGCATCCTGAGAGAGATGGAAAGAGAAAGAGATGATGTCTCTCATCTGTAGAGTGCTGTCTCTGCCATTTTGGTAAGCTTGCCTCTGGTGATGGTTTCTCCTAGGTAGCAAGAGTTACTGATTTTAAGTAGATGTTTAAACGTCTTTAATTCCAGGGCCAACAGGTGGCATAGTGGTTAAGGCTCTGGACTCCCACTTAGCCGCAGTTAGAGTCCTGGACCTGGCAGCTTGAAAATCATGCTGGGTGCATGTACATGCAAGCCCCAAACCCCAGAAGGAGAATGGAGGAGAAGGGGTTGCAGTGTGGCCATCCTTGTTAAGAGGGGTGTGGGGTGGCGTCTCACTTTCCCTCTCATTGTCTTTTTCCAATGGATGCTCACACCTTATGGCAAAAATCATTTAAAAAATGTTTCAATTCCTTACTAGAAATATGGGGTGGCCAAGTATCATGCCCACCAACCTGATCGGAATTGGCACCTTTGTGGTGAGGTCCTTGACAGCAGGACCTCAGTGAGTGCCCACTGAACAGCCACAGTGCGGGGTGGCTGTGAATCGTCTAGCTCTGATGCAGAACAGCAGCAGCCAGCAGAGCATCCTCTGGGGACTCAGAGCCAAGCAGAGCTCGGGAATTCAGGGAGGATCTCTTCTTCCACATCGGGCTTGGCATCATGCGTAGCTACTGGAGCAGTGATTTCCAGACCTTGTCATCAAAACCCCCCGAGCTATCAGGAGATTGGGTATATTTCCCTGAGATCTAGCTCAGGGTACAACTCCAGGAGCATGAGTTCCTTTGAAAATCTGGCAAACGTCACCTTTTGCTCTATAATAAATCAGTGTTTGTTTTGACATGAAAACACTTTTTAATCAGTTACTATTGAACAAACTGAAGCTGTGGTTATCTCAAGGGTAGTTTAGGTCCTGGCATACATGGTAGGCCCTAACCCAAGCACATTGATTCTGTCAGGGTACAATCTATATTTGTCTGTCTGTCTCTCCAGAGAATCGTTGATTAGTTCCACAGAGAATTAGTAAGATTAAAGGAGATATCTTAGTTCAGAATACTCTATGGCCCGAATGCTTGTGTTCCCCCTAAATCCATATATTGATATTTAATCTCCAGTGAAACAATATTAAGAGGTGGAGTTGCTGAGGGGAGATTAGGTCACGTGAGCAGAGCCCTCATGAATGGGATTAGTGCTCTTATATAAGAGGTGAAACTGTGGCAGTGCATGGTGGCAGGTGCTGCTATTTGTTAGGAAGACATAACACAAGAGGCCTGAACTTGATTCCTGGCTCACCCTAAAAAGCACAATGGCAACTTATAGTTTTAGCTATGCATGAGACTGAGGCAGAAAGATCAAGCCTAAGGAAGCAGCTCGTTTTGCCCTCATTCTGTGAAGGCACCATCTATGAGGAAAGAGCCATCTCTAGACACTAGTGCCTTGATCTTGGGTTTCTGTCTGCACAACTGTGCACAATAAACTTCTGTTACTTACCAATTGTATAGTCTTAGGTATTTTGTGTAGCAGCCTTAAAGCACTAAGGCAGGCTGTTTTAGCAGGTTACTGTAGACTGGGTGGCTCAAACAATACCTACTTATTTCTTACAGTTCTGGGTGCTGGGAAGTCCAAGATCAAGGTGCTGGCAGATCCATGTCTAGTGAAGGCCCATTTTCTGCTTTGCAGATGGCCATCTTCTCATTTTATCCTCACATGGCAGAGCAGAAGCAAAGAGAAAGTTCTTGTGTCTCTTCTCATAAGAGTATTAATACTATTCAAGAAGTTCTACTCTCATGACCAATGACTGACCAAAGGCCCCAGCTTGTAATGCAGTCATGTTGTGGGTTAGGATTTCAACATAAAAATTTAAGGGGGGGGTGAGTAGAGCACACAAATGCTCAGCTTAAAATAGGGGTTGGTGAAGTCTCCCTGAATTGCTGGATTTAAAGAGCTTTCCCTAAAGAGATTCTTAACTGTGAAACCTTACCTCCATTAAAATCCTGGTACAACTGGTGTATACCTGGTGCCAATACAAATGTCCGCTTTCAAAATCTGAGCTGTTGGTGGTTGGACCTTCTTACTCTGTGCTTCAAATTGTTTTGCTAAAACTTTCAGTGCTTTCCTAGAGCCTGAGCTCAGCCTGCCTGCTTAGTTTTAGCAGCTGATGTCACCTGCTACTGTCCTAAAACATTTGAGCCAATCGTGCAGGAGTGATGTAATTTTCCCCTCCTTACTCTTCCTAATTCCATCCTCCCATCTTCTTCCTAGTTTTGAACCATGCACTGTCTCCTTATACCCTCTACATCCTCTGGATGCATTAATTGATTAGTGAGAATGTGCTCCCTCCTGGGAGCCTGCATTAATTATTTATAAGGAATCCATAGCTATGTCTTAAACACTTCCCGCTAGGCCCCACCCTTCAGTGCTGCCCTGTTGGGTGTCAATCTAGAGTCCAACTTTTGGTTGGGCTACAACACTCAAGCCATAGCACAGGGGGAGCAAAACCACCCCTGTAATTTCATGTATCACTATTTATGACTTTTATAATGTGAAGACATTATAATCCTCCCAAATATACATGAGACCTGGTAGTGGTGCAGTGGTAATACAACTGAACCCGCATGGCTACGGTCTGGGGTTTCAGTCCTGGAACCTCCCTGAAAATGATCACAGGGCTGCTGAGACTGGGAGTGGACTGTGGCATGGAAGACCCTGTTGAGGGTACCTGTTTCTCTGTCTCTCTGTCCTCCTTTCTGCCTTTTTCATGGAAGAAATAAAGAATTGGGGGTTCTCCTAGCCTTTCAAGCAGTTTCAAATTCAGCCTTCTTCCAGGGCACTTAACAAGGTCCACTCTTTTTCACCTTCGGTGCATCTTTCAGTAGCTGTACTTCTCTTTTACTTTTCCATTCGGTTTTGGATTTTATCCTATTTGATATTTTTCTCATTTTGAATATAGCCTCTAGCCAAGTTTGGAATCCAAGATGGGTAAGGCCATAAGTCACAGGGAAGGGAAAGCAGTTTCTCTGTGACAATCTCTGCCAAGGTGGGGGACACTTCTGGGCACTTCTTTGGGGAGGCAGCAACCTCCAGGACATGGCTACTCAAGAAGGCATTTTTAAAAACTCTGTTTCTTCATACAAGTTATTGGTGTATTGCCTTTCATCTTCCAATTTAATCTTCAGTCCATGCTCTGTGACCATGGAGGGGATTCTTATTTTCCTTGGAGTGGATGCAATGTTAAGTTTTCTCAGTAGGGGGCGCATTACTGGAAAAAGAAGGCTTCCCCTGGCTTCCAGGCAGGCAGCAGTAGTGGGTGTGAGGACATCTAGTAGTGCTCTGTCAGGAACCACTTCAGGAATGTGCTGTCCCTTGACAACCTCACAACCCTGACCTGGCATGGCAATCATCATACCAGAGCTTCTCAACAAAGACTCCCCGAGCCTCCTGTCCACCCTGGCGTCACACATCCCTCTGCTTGTTTTCCCCTCCAGAGTTCCATTTCCTATGGCCCTTCCTGTGCTGCCAGGCTCCCACCATGGACACCAGAGCCCCCTTCTGCCTGCCTGCATGTTGCCACTGACTGACTTGTCTGTGCTTGGAGGGATATTACTCAGGGCAGAGACCATGGACCGACTTTAGCCTGGGAAAGCCAGCAAACTTCTCTGACTGTCAGTGGAAGGAACAGCATCGTCTCCAGTGAGGTCTGAACTCCTGAGCCAGGGGACCCTTCCTCCTAAGTTGGTCCTTCCTTGATTATTCTCCAACAGCCCTAGAGTACTCTGTAATGTCTCTGACATCTGTTACTCTTTTATCATAGCTTAATAAATCTTTATGGGAGGAACCAGCAGTTGGCATAATGGCTATGCTGCTGGACTCCCATGTAGTTGACCGCGGTTCGAATCCTGGATCCGGTGGCTTAAACTCACGCTGGGCACGTGTGCGTGCATACCCAAGATCCCAAGAGGAGAATGGAGGAGAAGGGATTGCAGCGTGGCCATCCCCCCTGGGGGGTGATTTCTTGCTTTCTGTCTGTCTTTCTCTGTCTTTCTGGCGAATACACGTGCCGTATAGCAAAAACTTCTCTTAAAAAAAATCTTTATGGAAAATGTTCTTTGTTTAAATCACAGTATAGTTTCTGCCCGCTGAATGGACCTAGACCAGTACACAAATCAACATTTAATTAACATTTACTCTGTTCTATAAAGTGTATATAGCATCCTCAAAAACGTTATTGAAATATCAGAAAATATGCATTGCTTTCAAATTTTCTTTTTTTTGGGAGAGGTTTTTGCTATAGGGCACGTGCACTCGCCAGAAAGACAGAGAGAGACAGAGATATAGAAAGCAAGAAATCACCCCCCGGGGGGATGACCATGCCGCAATCCCTTCTCCTCCATTCTCCTCTCGGGATCTTGGGCATGCACGCACGCACACCCGGTGTGAGTTTAAGCCACCGGGTCCGGGACTCGAACCACGGTCAGCTCCATGGGAGTTCAGGGACATAGCCATTATGCTAACTGCTGGTCCTTCAAATTTTCTTTTCACCAAAGTAAACTTGTACTATAATTTCATTTCTTTCATAAACTTTTTGAAGTCCCTACATATGTTCTATTTCACTTAACGCGGAGGATAGTAGACAAACACACGCTCTTCGGAATCAGGCAGATCTGAAAGACGGTTCTGGCTCCACCACTTTCTCTCTTACCTTTGGGTAGAGATCTGATTTCACCTGGGTAGGGACACTCTCTGCATCCAGGTCAGGGCTCAGATCCTCTGTTGTTGAGCTGCCGGCTGTGCTGGCTGCTGACAGCTCATGGCCTTCTCCCTCTGAAAATTGTCCTTTACTGAAGGAAACTGCCATGCTCAAAGTCACAAGCCCCCTGGGACCAATTGATCGGTCGATGTGGAGTTTAAAGGCCTGGTCCTCTTTGACTTCCTTGGTCACATCTCCATTTCAGAGTGCCCTGTGGGATCTGAGGCTGCCATTGCAATTGCATTGAAATTCTCCTTCAGTCCAAACTTGCTTTTCCTGCTTCCTCACAGGAGCTGTTCCTGACAGTTAAATAATAAAGATGATATACAAGTCCCAGAATGTGTTTTCTAGAATTGCAACAGTAAGTACTGAGTGCTCTGAGCACCTTCCCTTCACAAGTAAAAGGAAGGTGATCATTGCAGCCGTGCCAAAACTTGTGGCAATTAAATGAAACAGTACAGTGAAGTGCTTGGCAAAGCGCCCACACATTTAGCAATCAAAGAAGCTCATTATCGAGATCATTATTAAAATAGAGGCATTATCATTCTTATTTCACATACAAGCAGCTGCTATGGTTCGAGTATGTCCTTGAAAAAGTGTGTGTGTTGGAACTTGGCTGTGTTATGAAGGTATTAGGAAGAAACTTATCCTGCTATGAGATTAATAGGTGGAGCATTTGGGAGCTGATTAGAGTGGGGCTGCCCATGATTGGCTCCCGGCAGGTTTAGAAGAAGAGGAAATGGCATGAATTCGTATGCTGCTGCTCTCTTACCGGGTGAAGCCCTCTGTTATCTTATCCACCAATAAGAAGATGCTCACCCCAAGCAGCCCCTGGACCTGGGACCTTCAAAACCATGAGCTAAATAAGCCCCTATTCCCTTAAATGGCCCAGACTCGGATATCTAGATTACTAGCACAGTTTAGATTAGTACAGAAAATAAAACAAAAACATCAACAACTAAACCACTCATGGTACCAATTTGCCATTCTAGTTTGTTCTGTTGCTAAGAAGAGAGATACCTGAGTCTGAGTGATTTATTAGAATCAGGTTTTATTAAGCTCATGGTTTGGAGGGGCCACATCCACCCCGAGTTCAGGGGCCACATCTGGTGGGTCTTCCAGCTGTTATCAAATGGCAAGACAGAGCAGAGCAGAGTGTGTTTCTGTCTCTTATAAGCCCACCAGAAATCAATCATGGGGACCCCACCCTCAAGTCCAGTAACTTCCCAAAGACCCCACTTTTCAACACCATAATCAGATGAAATCTCCACCCTCTCAATGCCACTACAATGGTATTTTAACACATGAATTTTAACACATGAATTTGGGGAGACATTCAAATCCTAGCAGCAAATGAGGCTCGGGATGTTTAGATAACTTAACAACCTCACATGGTAAATAGTGAAGCTGGGATTCAAACAAGTGTATGTATGTGTGTGTGTGTGTGTGTGTACGTGTGCATACTACTTTATACTGCCTCTTATTCTTTGAAGCTAACTGATAGGAGTTCTGAATAGAATAAAGAGTTTGCAGAAGTTAGCAAGGACACATAAAAGTTGATTTTGGAGGGTTACGAAAAATGGGTGGCAATTAGTTTCAAAGAGGTCGAAAGATGACCCAGGCACACAGCACACCTGTAATAAAGCCTTCTATGGGAATCAAACTAAAGAACATAAAGCCCTGGGGTTAAAGAAAACGCATACCATTGTTCCGATCTACCAGTCACGATGCAGAAGCTGAAAAGCTTAAGCAACGCACTTTCCAGAAATGTCAAAGGTTCTCAGAGTTATTTTTAACTACTTGTTAAATTCTTAGAACTAGAAGAAAAGGCCACGGAGCTTTTGTTCTTTACACAATTTGCACATTCCATAGGCAGTTTTGGTTTATCTTTTTCCACTCTAGGACTAGGAAATAAAAGTTGCCTTTGTCAAGTATTCACCTGAGCACCTCTGACTGAAAGTAGAGGGAACAGAAGATGAAATGCAACGTAATAAATAGGAAGCACTTGCTGTAGAATTGGGAATTCACAGCAAACAATAGATGGGGATGGTTCCAACGCTCGACGTCCACCCTTCTTGGTGCTATTGTTCCCAAGATACTTGCTGTGGCTGAAAGCTCACCACTTGTCTCTGGTCAGGGAAGGTACTGGGACCCATATGATAGAATAAGGATGTAACCTAGAGAAAAATGAGATTGAATGCAGAAACACATTGCACAGCAACCAGTTGGGGCAGTCTTGGGAGCATCAAGTCCAGAACACTGGACTGAGATCAGCATGGAAAACTATGTGAATCACTCATCTCAAGACAGACCCAACAGGAAAGAATCTATGCAATGTCCCTGCCAAGAACCATAAGTATTGTTTGTCCCAGATAGCAGTAATGGCCTATAAGAGTTCATCTTTCTTTAAGAGTCTGTTGTTCCTCATGTAGCATATAGGAAACATCCACCTTGCTCCCTGCTTAAGATTGTATAAACCGTCTGTAAAATAAAATATTTGGGCTCTCAACCTTGAGGTTCTGAGTACCCTCTTCCCGTACTTTGGTGTCTGTCTCTTTCTTTATCCTCTGTGCTGATCCTTCGTTCACCCTGTTCACTGGACTGAATCTAGCAGCAAGGTCCAAACAGGAATCCACGAAATCCCCCTGGTCTTTTCTCTCTGCCTGGTCTGCCGAGTCCTCAGGGTGCTTCAAGAAAGGAAAGCTTCACATGGACCAAGCACATCGGCAGAACCACAATCAGCTTCTCCGAAGTACTGTGGGTACGGGAGAAGCTGGACAGGGCAGTGGAATGTAGGTAAGCATCCTCCACTGGATGAGAAGCTGGTTCTCCCAGGCTGAGCCAAAGGGGAACTCAGAGGCCACCAGAGTTCCTATGATGAGAATGAAAAAAGGACTTCTAACCAAGAGTCATTTTGGGAACAAGGTCACCTCTCTCTGAATGAATGAGAATTGTGGTCTTGACTTCTAGATGATTGGAGGCTTTTGGACCAGGAGAGTACAAGTCCAATTTTAGAATTTACTTTTCAACAAAAAGACTTGCTTTATGATCTAGCCTCTGGTGAGGTGGCTATGTGAGCTGGATCCCACATGGCTGACTGTGTGGTCAAGTCCCAGACTCAGTGTTTTGAGGAACAAATTAGGCACCTGTGGTTTTGTACCCAAAGTCCTGAAGGGAGGGAGAAATGGAGAAGGGATTGCAGCATGACCATTCTCCTTGGGGTGGGGAGGTGCTTTCTCCCTCAGCAATCTCTCTCTCTGGCAAGAACACATACCCTCTGGCAAATATTTAAAAAAGAGAAATTCCCTTCCCTGTATGCAAATTCAAATTTGAAGAATCTCCTTTTCCTCTATATGTGGCCCTAAGGGGAATAAATTATTTTAAGTAAACAATAATCATTATATTAGGTTATTGGAAGAGTCATGACATATTTTTTCTATACTTTTCTATGCAAAAATACATCATGACTTTCCCAACGACCCAATATATGAATGACCTGCATCTTACCACTGGAAATCCCAGGAGGAAAAAACGGGAAAGTTATTTAACACAATTGCATGCTCAAAATGTTCATTAAAGTTGTCAGTTAAGTGGTCAGTCAATAGTCCTCCTGTGTGTTGTATGAGAAGCTGCAGCAAATAGAAGAAAAGATGTGTTTGCAGGAGTGACAAAATATGAAAAGCACTCACGAATGACATCAACAAGAAATGTGCAGGAGCTTTAGGAACAAAAGAAAACTTGGTTAGAGCCGCATAGAAATGAGAGTAAGAGAAGAGATTCTTCATGTTCTTCCATAGGAAGAGTACACAGTATCAAATATAAGTTTCTCTAAACCCATGGATATATTCAGTGTAATTCCTCTCAATATCCCAGCAGAACTGTTCTTGGAGTTTGAAAAAAGAATTCTAAAATTCACCTGAAAAGATCATTTCATTAAGAAATTGGGGGAAAAAAACAATATGGGTGACTTGTTATATATAATGAAACTCCAGCAATGAACACATGAGGTTCAGGGCTACAAATCACAGGGAGCGCACCCTCGTTGAGAAAGAATCAAGACATAGATCTATGTGTGCCTAGAATATGATTTATGAAAGGTCACAATTCAATTGGCTATGGCTACCAGTTTGATCTAATGCTAAGTTATCCATTCACCAACTGAAGGACATCTTAATAGCTTCCAAATTTTAGTTATTATTATTATTATAAAGCTGCCTCCATGTGAAGTTTTGTGTGGGCATATATTTTCAGTTCCTACGCATACATACCGAAGAATGCAGATTTTATGATAAGAGTTTTGGAAGAAATGGCCAAACTGCCTTACAAAGTGGCTATACTATTTTGCATTTCCACCAGCAATGATGAGAGTTCCTGTTCCTCCATTACTTTACCAGCAGTTGCTAATGTCCACGTTCTAGACTTTGGACACTAATAGAAGTGTGGTGGTATCTTATTATTTCAGTTTGCATTTCTCTTATGAGATAGGATGTGGAGCATCTTTTCATATGCTCTTTTGCTATTTACATATCTCTTTCAGTGAGGTGTCTGTAACATAGCAGGCCATTTTTAAATCAGGTTGTTTGTGGGTATTTTTGTTGAGTTTTAAGAGATCTCCATATATTTAGATAAGAATCTTTTCTCAGTTGTGTCTTTTGCAAATATTTTCTCCCAGCCTATGGCTTGTCTGCTCATTCTCTTGGCATTGTTTTTGTCAGAGTAGAAGCTTTTCATTTTAATGAACTCCAGCTTATTAATTCCTTTTTTCCTAAATTATGTCTTGGGTGCTGTATCTAAAAGTTATTCTATATCCAAGGCCATCCACATTTTCTTCTACCTTCTCTTTAAAAAATAAATTGTTAAAAATTTGCTATAGGGAGACCAGCACTTGGCATAATGGCTGTGTCACTGGACTTCCATGTAGTCAACTGCAGTTCTAGTCCCAGACCTGGTGGCTTAAACTCATGCTGGGCATGTGTGTGTGCATGCCCAGGACCACAGAGGACAATGGAGGAGAAGGGATCGTGGCATGGCCATCCCCCCAGGGAGTGATTTCTCTCTTTCTATCTATCTATCTTTGTCTTTCTGGTAAGCGCACACGCCCTATAGCAAAAACTTCCACACACACACACACAAAAAAAAAATTGCTATAGGTTGTGTGTGCTTGCAGACAAAGAAACAGAGGGAGAGAGATAGAAAGTGAGAAAGTACCCCTGAGGGGGGTATGGCCACACTGCAATCCTTTTTCCTTCTTTCCTCTCTTGGGATTTTGAGCACACACGCACACACACCCATTGTGTTTTCCAAGCCACTGGGTCTAGAATTAGAACCAGTGAGATCCAGTTGCCTTAACTATCATGCCACTGACTGGCCCTCCTCTGTATATCTTCTTTAAGTTTTATAATTTTGTGTATTAAAGTTTATGATCTGTTTTGGGTTAATTTTTGTGAAGGATGTTGGGTCTATGTCTAGCTTCACTTTTTTGCATGGAAATGGCCAGTTGTATCAGCAACATCTGTTGAAAAGATTATCTTTTTTCCATTCTATTGCTTGTGTTTTTTGTGCCTTTGTCAAAGATTACCCGACATAGAATGTCCTTGATCTTTCATAGCTACTGCAAACATCCGCCATCTGAGTAACAATTCTGTGCCTCAGAGCAGGAAGAATTGGGCCAGTATAAACACCAACTGAAGTTGGAGTTCAGGAAGAAAAAAGCAAGCAAACATTTTTATGCTCATAAACATCCGGTGCTCTCTTATTCCTAAAAGTGTGGCTTATGCACACAATGTTGCATGGCATAAGCTTCTATTCAAAGATTATTATAGGGACCAGCAGATGGCATAGTGGTTATGTTGCTGGACTCCCACATAGTTGACCCAGTTAGAGTCTGGACTGGAAACTCATGCTGGGCACATGTGCATGCATGCGTGCATGCCCAAGACCCCGAGAGGAGAATGGAGAAGGGATTGTGGCATGGACATTCCTCTTGGGGAGTGGGGGGTGATTTCTTGCTTTCTATCTCTCTGTCTCTGTCTCTCCTGTGATTGCACACACCCCGTGGCGAAAATATCTCTCTCTAAAGAAAAATACTGTTTATTGTTAGAGTTTATATTTTATCTGGCAACCCTTTCCTCCCACAACTCCTCCCCAAACTAGCCTCAAGAAGGGCCAGGAGGTAACTAACTTCTAGGATACATCAGTTACCTCCTGTGCCCAGTAGGGGGCAGAGCTAGCCTTTGATGATGAGGCAGTTGGGGTGAGATCAATGTCTTTTCCCCTAACGTCCTGTTATTTGAGGGAACCCAGTTACCCTGACAAACAGTTTTCCCCTCAACATGGAGCTGATCAAGGCATCACCACAGACTCACATGATCCAAGGCTCTCCATTCATTTTACTCTACTTGGTGCTGACGTCAGTGGATTTCTCAGTTCAGGTTCTTCGGTATCACCTAATCATTTATTAACCTGACATTTCTGTAGGTATTTCAACCTGGTGGCTCACAGCCTGAATTTTGGACAGGAATTTGTTGCTGGGTTCAGACCCTGTGGGTTAAAATGTCAGTGCTAAGGGTCACACGTACTCTCCCGTTCTGACATCTCCAAAGAAGCACAGTAGAATCACAGTGGTCCTGGCCAGAGCCCTGTGCGGACGTGTGCATCTTTTCCTTCCCCATTAGGGGAAGGGCTTTCTTTCTCACATTGGCAGCCAGTGTGGAACAACAGCCCTGTCACTCAGTGTGGGGTGAACATACTCCTTTTCACTTTGTGCTCTAGTGACATCTTCATTCCCCACTCCTTTATCTCCCACCTGCCACTGGCCTTTTGTTTTGGATCATCTTCATGGTAAGATCGAACACCTGGGTTGACACTTTGGAGAAACAGGCCCCTTGGATCTCAGGGATAAGTCGGGGATCTGGCTCAGCTGACCATGGTTTTGTGAATAATCTTGGTTCAAACCCACAGCCCACAATGTAAGAAAGCTTGGATCCCTGTTTGGTTTTTGCAGATTGTTCAGACATCACTGGGAAAGTCTTGGTGAGGTAGAGCTGTGGATTGGAGTAGGATGTGGGGGTTTCCAGCTCCTTCTGCATTATAATCTTAATGGCACACTTGTGTTCAACACATTGATGAATAAAGGCAAAATAAAAGCCCTATTCTAAAAAACTATGTTGAAAGATCCAGAGTAGAGGTGATAACATATCTTACTACCAAAGTTCATCTCACACCATACAAAATTTGTGTGTGTGTGTGTGTGTGTGTGTGTGTGTATCAGTTCACAGTTATGAGGCTGATGTCCAAAATCTGCAGAGCTAATATCCATTTTAACTCTAAAGGCTGGAAATTTCTGTAGACCTAGGAAGAGCCCGTGTTCCAGTTTGAAGGCTGTCAGGCAGAACTGCTATTCGCCTGCGGGAAAGTCACCTTGTCCTCCTCAGATCTCCGACTGATTGGATGAAGTCAACCATATTAGGAGGGCAGTTTGCTTTACTCAATTTTCTTACTTAAACGTTAATCTCATTAAAAAAACACCCTCACGGAAACACCCAGAATGACGTTTGCCAGAATATCTGGGCACTGCGTGACTCAGTCAGGTTGACATCAAGTGAACCATCACGTGGGTATTCTCAGCGGGCACGGGCATCATAGCGTGGGGCTCTCTCTGCTGTATTACAAATTCATCTGGTTTCTAACTATGCCAGAGAAGCTGGTGTCAGACTAACCACCCATCAAGAACAAAGTATAGTATCTGAATAAAATTCAAGATATCGCTGTCTGAAGGCACTGGAGAACTGAAAGAGCCCTGTCTTAAGGATATGGAGAAGAGTCCAGAGAGAAGGCTACCATGTTGAGGTAAGCCTTCCATTTGCTGCTCTCTTCTCCTTCTGGGACTCTGGCTGCTTTGCCGTCTGGAACGTAGAAGTGACCAAAAGAAGTGACATAGATTCTGTAACAGTGTCGCTGGGATGGGAAAAACAGAAGTAGAGTTCAAAACTAGCAAGAGTTAGGACTCAAGGGACCAAGATCCTACAGAAAAGAGAATCACAAGAAAGCTAAGCCAATGTTCTGTATGCAATTTCCCTTCAAGGAAACTTGTCTCCTAAGAGGTGCATATGTGGGATGAGATATTGAGCAATCATGCAAAAGACACCGGATTAAAGAGAAGGGATTATAACAGGTTCACAAAACAAGGGAGACAACAATTGGTATATAAGGATGTCAAGGGGGAGGGGCCCTGGAAAATGGCCCCAGCTTTCAGTTGGCACTGCCTAAAGGCTCCACTAAAGGGATATGGCAAGTCCAAAAAAGTATAAACCAGACCTCAGAAAGACTGAACCCAGTTTTGGCTGGATCAGGGAAATCTTTCTTTCTTCCTGAGAAAAGAAACCAAATCTCTCCTTGAGGGAAATAATATTATCTAAAGCCACACAATTTATGATACACACTATCTGATACTCAGGTTTTAAAAATAACCAACCATTGAAGGTAACAACAACAACAAAATGACTAAAAACTAAGAGAAAAAATAGACACTAGAGATTCAAAGGTAATCTCTACATTGGATTTATCAAACGGACTTTAAAATAACTTTGATTATTTCTGTGTAATTAAATAGATGCTGAATTTGACAGAATAGGAATCTAAAAAGAGAATCAAGTAAATATTCTAGTGCTAAAAAATTAAAATAAGTGCAATTAAGATTTCAATAAGTTCATTTAACAGTAGATAAAATATAACAGAAGACAATGAAAGTGGAAGACAGGCGAATAAAAAACATACAGACTAAACAAACAGAGAGCAAAGGGTAGGAAGTGCAGAAAAGAGCATAAAAGACAAATGAGACACAATGAAAGCGTCTAATAAGTATAACTGTGGTCCCAGGAAAAGGAGAGAAAATGGAATAAAAGCAAGTTTTAAAGAGATAAGGTCTGAAAGTTTTCCAAAACGGACATAAAATCACATATTTAGGAAGTTATATAAACTCTAAGCAGAATTAATACATGAAAAATTGTACCTATAGACATCATTTAGAAATAATTGAAAGACGGAAAGAGAAAAAAATCTAAAGCTACTAAAGGGAAAAACTGTATTAATTTCAAAGGATAACAACAAGAACTATAGATAACTTTTCAATCCAAACTGTGAAAGGCAAAATATAGCAGGGTAAGGGCAGGTGGCGGCGCAGTGTCTAATATCTGTGCTGACCGAGACTAGGGGTAGGTTGTAGCATGAAGACCTTGATGGGGACGCCTCTTTCTCTCTCTCAGAAGTAAGAACTGAATACACTTAAATATATACCTATCCCTTTATCTATCTAAATGATAGCTCTATAGCACTGAAAGAAAACATCTGATTATCTAAAAATCCATACCCAGTAAAAATATCTTCCAACCATGAAGGCAGAACAAAGATGTTTTCAGATAAATCAGCAGGAGTTCAATTGAGAAAATAAGCACTACAAGTATTTTCTGTGGTAAAAGGATTTCATATAGGAATTGGGGCTTATGCGAGTTTGGGAAGTGTTAGAAGCCTGAAAGACTGCTTTGTCCACCTCCGCGTCTGCTCACAGAACCACTGTCTATGGGACCAATACCACCCTGGGATCCAAAGCTGCCAACTTTTACCTCTGAAAACCTCTCCAGCACTCCCTCTTACTGTGATTCTATGGAACTTCCTATTGCCAGAAAACTGTTTTTTTTTTTTTTTTTTTTTTTTTTTCTCATTTTATCAGAACATGCCCTTTGCCCATAGCATCTTTCCTCTGTCCTTCCACAAACTGTCTTACCCTTTACTCTTTATTTAAGGCTTACCTGGATTTTAAGACCCAAGGGTCACTTCCTCGGCATGGGGGTGGGGGTTTCTACCACTCTGGTGCTTTTTGAGATGCCTCCTTCCTAGACATGCACCGCATACAGCCACCCACTAGGCTTGCACGGACGTCACTGTGGAGCTGGGTGGTGTATGCCTGGCATGGCCTCTCTTTCTGTTTCCCCCGCTAGTTTCAGTGGACACCTCCTGGGGGGGCACAGTTGGGGAGTTGGACTCCCAATCTCTAAATCTACATTGCCATTTAGTGTAGCCCTAAAACTCACCCTGCTGACCATGTCTTTGCCCTGTGCCCATCACCCCTCTTGCCATGTTGACCTCTCACTTCCTCTGGTCTTGAGTTGGCTGGGCCCTGGTGTTCCTTTCTTGCTGATTGCATTTGGCCCTCTTGCTGGACTGGCCTATTACTGCCTCGGCTCAGCCCTGCACCCCTTTCTCCTCACGGGGCATGGTGTGGAACCCTGCCCAGGTCCACCCTCCTCAAGGTGATCCAACTCCTGATGCCTGGGTAGTCCCGTCTCGGGGACCTTAATCGACGGTGCAACCCCAGTCAGCCACTGAGAAGGGAGAGACTCACTCCTCCTTTGATGTCCTCTAGGCCTTTTACCGTGACCTTGCCCAGAGGATACTCAGGAAACACCAACGGTGGTGATGGCAGATGTCTTCCAGGACGCCATAATAGGGGGCTGTTCTCATTTCAATATTCCTTTCTTTTTTCTTTAATTCGCTAAAGAACGTGTGCCCTCATGAGAGAGAGACAGAAAGAGAGAAGGAAACTAAGAAAGCAAACCCTCGTGGGGAATGGTCATGCCACAGTCCCTTCTCCATCTCTCCCTCCTTTTGTAATTTTGGGTATGCATGCACATGTGGCCAGCATGTTTCTCAAGCTGCTGGGTCCAGGACTTGAACCACACAGTTGGCCATGTGGGATCTAGCTTCCTTAACCAACATGCTACTGGCTGGCCCCTTGTTCCTATTTTCTAACCACAGTTGACACCAGACTTAGGATGGTTGTGCAGTAAATGGCTAGAAGCTGCTCTGGAAGATGCTCTCTCATAGACATTTTTATTTTTTTGGAGATGTTTTTGCTATAGGGAGCATGCGCTCATCAGAAAGACATAGAGACAGAAAGCGAGAAATCACCCCCCAGGGGGGATGGCCACGCTGCAATCTCTTCTCCTCCATTCTCCTCTTGGGATCTTGGGCACACACGCACACACACCCGGTGTGAATTTAAGCCACCAGGTCCGGGCCTCAAACCGCGGTCAAGTACATGGGAGTCTAGCGACATAGCCATTACACTAACTGCTGGTCCCTCTTGTAGACATTTTAAATCACTCTTCACAAAATCCAAAGTCAACTTTATTAGCAATCTGCACACTGATGAACCAATCTGCACAGTAGTCTCGGGGTGCTCGCTAGTGCTGGCTCTTCTGTTTAGTCAGGGGACAGATGAGACACCCTGCGCCTTCCACAACCATCACCCTGCAGCAGGGTTGACGACTTTTCCCAAGAAGAGTAAGCTCTGGGTGGTCACTTCCCACAGGAGCAGTAGGAAAGGCCGGTTGAAATGGGCAGGCATGGCCGATGTCGTATTGAGGGCCGGGGGCTGGGAGAGGAGGCTGGAGGCAGCCGCTGCCTCGGTTCCCTTCTCATTCATGTCCACCACTGCCTTGTGGGACACCTAGAAGGGAGAGAAGTGGGTAGAGGCAGTGTCAGCTCCAGGGGTTGCTAGGGACAGATGCCACCTCTGCGGCATGAGGGAGCTGAAGGTAGAGCCACCCACTCTGGTTCCTCAGACCCCGCCTGCCCAGGAGGCGACTCCAGCCCTTCCTTCATTTTCTCTGTCTCTTTCCCTCCACCATATCCAAGGGTTCACCTTGATGGTGCCTTCTGCTCTTTGGTGGCCGAGACCATGGGCCTGAGTAAGGCTGAGGGCCTTCTGAATATGTACCAGGCTGTAAAAACTTTACCATGACTTTAGAACCATTTCTCAAGCACCTGGGTGCACACGGCACAGGCCTGGGGGCATTTTCTGCTCCGAGCTGCAGTGAACCTCTTTAAGCCTCAGCTTTCTCATCTTTAAATGGCTTACTCAGCCTAAATCAATGGAATTCAAGTGAGGTCAGTGAAACCAAGATGGCTGATATGTCAACACTTCTGCTGGCCTCTGGGCCATGGAGTTTTCGTTTGTTTGCTTTGTTTTGTTTAACTTCATTTTCATACAACTTCTTAGAAAGAAAGAATTCTGAGGCTTAGAAGAAAAAAAAAAGAAAAATTGACCTTCCTAATCTTTTCCAAAGAGCTCCTGGAAAAGATAAATCTAGCATTTAAGGTCAGGAGAAAGAACTTCTTTTAGTAGCTACATCATTTCTCTTTCCTTCTTGTCCACCTCACCACCACCCCTGCCCAACAATAACAACACACACATACACACACTCTCTCACACACAACCGTGTTCCTACCGCCTTGGTTGTGCCCTTAACCCTCGGCTGGCCTTTTCCAAATAAAAAACAGAGTACTTGCCTTCTGATGTTTCTAACAAAGACTCAAAAGGCTGTGAATGACTTTAACCAAAGCGCTATACGAAGGACCACCAAAGCTCAAGACCTGGCCTTGGTTGCCTTCCCTCCTGTGGAATATTACATTATTATTCCCAAATATGCCCTCTCCTTTCCTGTTAGAGGGTTCTCAATCCTCGCCCATTCCATATCACCTGTGCTGCCTCCTACAAGGGAGAACACAGTCCCACCGCATGGAGAATGGCCTTGGCTGTGGGACTTGCTTTAGCCAATGGCATGTGAGAGACATAGGCATGTGTAGGGAGAAGCGTTCAGAGCCATGGTACATTTTCTGTTTTTTTTTTTTTTTTATCCTGCTATGAGAACAGTATATCTCAAATAGATATACTGCTATCTTATCCAACACCCTGGAAGATAGAAGACATGTGAGTAACTCTAGAGATGATGCTAGTGACCCACTTCTGACATGGAATACCAACAGGAAATAAGCTTTGTTACAGTAAGGCAAGGCAATTCGAAGATATTTGTTACTGCCGCTGAGCTGACTGATACACTTCCTGTTCATACTCCACTATTCTCTATAGCTATAACAAAGGCAGATGAGGTTTGACTGCTACTCTAGGAGAAAGTTTCAGGAATAAAAAGCTGATCCTGCACCTGGGAAGTTCTGTTTTTTGTTTATTTGTTTGTTTGTTTTTGAGAGGATTTTGTTATGGGGCACAGGTGTTCCCCAGAAAGACAGAAGGTGATAGAGAGACAGAAAGCGAGAAATTCCCCCCCCCCAGGGGGGATGGCCATGCCGCCATCCTTCTCCTCCATTCTACTCTCGGGATCTTGGGCACACACACACACACACGTGCCTGGCGTGAGTTTAAGCCACTGGGTCTGAGACTCGAACAGTGGTCATCCACATGGGAGTCCAGCAACATAGCCATTATGCCAACTGCTGGTCCCCATCACCTAAGAAGTTCTGGATCCATCGATTACCCCAAGGGAAGGTGGAGTGGGAGCTGCCCAAGAAAAAAAGTCTTAAAGATTCCAGTATCTAAGAATCAGAACAGGCAAATAAAGAGGGAACTTGACCTTCAAATAACCCCCTACACACACTCACACACACACACACACACACACACTCACATCCCCCACCTTACCCTGGAGATGGTTTTGTTGAGCAGCCCCGTGATTCCTGATAAGTCAGCTTCTAAGCTGAATATGTTGGTGAGACCGATCTGGGAAAGTATCTCTTCCAGGGTATATGTTCCGGAGATGGAAAACCTTGGCAAATGCAAATCCAATAGACTAGAGAGAGGAGAAGACAGAGAAATGGTGCTTCTCATTATTATACAGTCTGCCCTTGTCCTGCCTGTTAGCACCTGAGCCGTAGGAGAGAGAGACATTTCTCAGGGTGAGGGCTGACCAGTCCTCCCTCAACACTCCTGCTATGGCAGAGCACTCTGCTGCCCAGACCTCCCTGCTCTTCAGAGTCCATGCAATGCCCTGTGGCCGGGTCTCAGCCCTTGGTACAGCCTGGTGTCTCCATCACCTCACCACATTTACGGAGGGCTTTCCAAGTGCCAGGTGTTGGAGTTAGAAGTATTTAGGAGGCTTGACGGAGTGAACTCACATAATGGCCATATATGGGAAATATGAGGGACTTCTAAAACTTCATGGGAATAGAATTATAGCATAAGTTTATTTTGGTAAAATATTTTGAACTCCATGCAGTTTTTTAACAATATGCATTATCCATGAACTTTTTGAAAACCCCTGGTGCTATTACCATTTCCCCACCTCCATATTGGATTCATTAGCAAGTTCTGTTTTCTCCAGCTGTACTCTAAATCCATTGCTGGCATCCCTTAATACAAGCCACCATCATCTCTCACCTTCCTGAGCTTCAGTTCTCTTATCTATAAAGTGGCATGGGGACACCTATGCTATGGAGACATTGTGAGGATGTGCTGAGGGACTGTGTGTGTCACGCATGGGTCCCAAATAGAGAAGATAGCTCTCCCTGCTGTGCCTGGTGAGTTGTTATAGCCAGATTGCCATTCTAAGTTCAGAAGTTCCTTTTGACCCAAATAAAATCTGTCCTTTTCTCCCTGGGATTATTATTCTCCTATTGTTTGACAATTGCCTTGAGACCTGCAAGCCTGCCTAGTTAATAATACTCTTGGAAGCTTCTGCTTCTAGTGAATTCAGATTGAAGAATCTAATTTGGATTAGAGAATCACTACCAGTTTAACTGTGAGGGTCCAAATAAATAACTGATATGGGAGAGCATCTTGGACTATTTGACAAATTTCCATAGGCAACATATATTCCCAGTCTGGTGGAGCTAGGTTGGAGCACTGAGTAGAGTCTAGTAGAGATAGACCTGATAGAGGGGCCTGACATGCAATAGGTGCTCAACAAATGTGAATGAACAAACAAATGACGTGCCAGGAAGCATGATTGCACTAACAGAGCTAACGTTCTTCACATCTGCATGTGCAGGTCCACCCAGGAACCAAACCCTGATCTTCAATGTCTTCCAGCATTACAGAGCATTGAACTACCCCTTTACCATCACAGATGGACCATAACTATTCTTTTATTTATTTATTTTTCATGAGTGCACAAGAGGGAGACAGAGACAGACAGACTGATAGAAAGATAGCACCCCAAACAGGATCTTGAGGCCATGATCCATCCCATCTTTAGCCATTCCTGGGTCATGGGCATGCATATGCCCAGTGTCCTCAGGGATGTCTTTAGATGCAAACCTGGAACCTTTCCAGGGGTCAGCTTCACAGAATATTGTGTTTTACCACTGCACCACCGTTCAGCCATGATTATTCTTAATAATTGTCCTTGATCTGTCCTTTTGCTATACTTAAGTACCTTATAGTAAGAGATTATTATTAAGAAGGAAACAAAAGGAAAAGAGATTGGGGTTAGACAGACAACCAGGATGGTTAAAATCCAGTAAGCACTTATGTTTCATGTACTAGTTTGGGTTCTCTGTGATTATTAACTCAATTTTATTAATTCTCTGAGTACCCCCAGTGAAAGAGGTATCATATCCATATTTTGACAGCTAAGGAAATCTAAGGCCCAAAGAGGTGAGAAAATTATCCCAAATCACAGTTAGTAAAGGAAGACAATGAGTCAAACCCAGCAGCTGGATTCTTATGAGAAGTTGATTGAAACTTGAGTTCGTGGACAACGTCTGCCCGAGTCCTTCACTCTGGAGCTTACCTAGGCAGGAACAACTGGGCCCATTTTCTCAGGGTCTCTGGCTGCAGAGTGGCCTCCACCTGCTTCATTTTCCCAGGGTCAGGGAGGATCAGGAGCACCAGGGCGTTTCCACTGTACTCTATCTGGAGGACGGTGCAAGCCATCTCCTGGTCATAAAGGAATCTGTGCATTTCCTTTTGGTGCATGATGGGGACACGGAGAGGGGTCCTCTCATCCACAAAGAAGCTATCCTGCTTCTGGGTCTGGTAGTGATTGAAAGGATGCTTCCACTTAGCTAAGGACCAAAAAAAAGTAAATAAAACTATGACAACACGTTCCAAGAGAGCAGCTCTGGGCAGACTCACACAAAGCCTCTTGAGTGCATGAGGATCCAGCAAAGAAGTGGCCTGGATACAGAAACGGGAGGCCGGAAGCGGGCTGGCTCAGCCTCCAGAGCAGGCACCAGAGTTTGAGCACTAATGGCCACGGTTTTAGTGCTTTTAAGAGGCTGAATGTTATTCCCAACTACTAAACACCATCCATGTGTGAGGAATCATCTTTTCAAAACATCACAGAAATTAATAAGAGACAAATATCGTGTTCCCCCCTTTAGGGAGGAGGAAACTGAGTCTCTGAATTTATCTCAACAGTCCAGTTTGCGCAGCCATTGAAGTAGCTGAGTTGGACTGGAGATCTAACTCTGACTCCACAGCTCAGGCTCTCTGCAAACGTGGAGTCAATCCTTTCCTGCCAAATGCCTCTGGATAAGCAGCCTTCTACAGAGTAGCTCGAGAGCTTCTGCCCTCTCAATTTCCTAGTATTCAAACTGGAAAAGGAGAAAGAACCCAGTTAATAAAATGGAGTGCATAATACAAAGACCCATTAATGTACAGTTGGAAGCATGGCCGTGTCCACATGTGTGGTATCTTCTCTCTTCTTTCTTGTAATCTGCCCTCACAACCACCTCCTGGCAGCACTGGTCTTGGAGACAGGGGGAGATGACAGAGTCATCCTATCCTTATGTCACACACTCAATCAATAACTGAGTATTGGTGGTCCTACCTTCAAAGCCCCAACTTTATTCAAGGCCATCAACATATTTACCGTGGGTCACTTTTGAGAACACCCTAACTTGTCTCTTCTCTCTCTTCCTTCCTCCTTTCCAAACTATTTTATAAATTGTAGCCAGATTATCTCCCCAAAACATACGTGATTGTGTCACTTGGCTGCCTAAAGCTCCCTGGCAATTTGGAGGCTCTTCGGATAAAGTCTAGGATCCTCAAGATGGTTCAGCCCCCTCTGCTTTGCAGCTCTCAGCATGCGTCCTGCTCTCCTCTACTGCACCCCGTGTTCCAGTCAAATTCAGTTCTTTAAAGAACAATGGCTTTTCTTTCACCTGGGCCTTTATATATGTTGTTTTTCTCAATATGAACCTTTTTCCCTCACCAATCCCACAGTTTCTTCCCCTGAGTAGATCTAACCCATTCTTCATGTGTCAGCTAGGCCTCTTTTCCAGGAAGCCTTCCCTCACTCCCCGGTTTTAGATGGGTGTTTCTTTTGGGAACTCCTTGGCACCCATGATGCATCATCAACCGTCTGAGTTGTGTCGTTTCTGTTTATTTCCAGCCCATGTGGGACTTGACTTACGTGAGGGCTGGAGAGCCCTATCATATTCATAGATCTTTCCAAGAGGCAGACCGAGTCCCAAGAGGCTAGCAAAGAACCCGATGGCTGTCTCTCTCTTCAGTCAGAGCACTGATTTGCAGGGGAAGTGGTGACAATTCTGTCTGAGCAAGCCTTACCTTTGAAGAAGATATAATTCAAGAGAACCATGAGTGTGTCTTGGTTGAACTCCGGGAGGCAGCCCACGATTTGTCCATACGTATGCTTTCTCACGTAGTTGTTAATCTGCCTCCCAGTTGCAGCAAAATCCGTGAAGTTGGCAGAGAAAGCAAGAGCTCCATAAAGCTCCTTGGTGCTCTCCAGGAAGTGCCGCTGGGGCTTCAGCTGCCTGTCTAGGAACAGGGACGTTCCTACTTTCAGTTCGAGTTTGGGGCTCGGCAGGCTGAGGGTGTGGATGAGGCTCTGGAAGCCCTGGTGGATGTCGGCTTCTGAGATCTCTGTGAGGTTGAAGCCTAAGCCCTCCAGGATCTGAGTTGGGGTGTCAGCCTGGGCCCCAAGAGAGAGCAGGGCCAGGGTGGTAGAGATGCTCACCGGGGAAAAGAAGATGTTTCCTGTGTTTTTTGCCGCCAGCTGCTTATACAAACGCAAAGCGAAGTTGGTGATGGTGGGTGTGACTTTGTGGTAGGCAGGGGTTGGTTCTGAGAGCTGCTGGCTGGGAGGTTGAGGCACCCCAAGACTCTTATCTCCATGAGCAAGAAAAGGCTGGCCGTGGACAGAAGCCAGGATCCCTGTTCCCAGTAGCCACAGCCAAACTGGCCCCATCCTCTGAAAACAAGATGGTGGACATGTCACTTCCTCATGAATAGTTACAGTTCTCCACTGCTCACAAAATAAACTACGCTATCCAAACTGTGTCCCACAGGGGTGTCACGGGCACACTGCAGAGGACAGGGTGGTGGGCGAATGATTAGGACTCTGGACCCTTCCCTCCAAGGCTACGGTCAGAACAGCAACCCGTTATCGGCTTTATGTATTGATAGTTCTTCGTGACTGTGGTGCATAGAGGACTCTGGACTACTCAAAACATTCCCACAGTGCGTTCTCCCCTTCGGCCTCCCTAACTTCCTTTCTTCTTTTTGTCTCCTTTTCAGTCATTCTTTCCACCATTCATTAACTTTCAGGGCTCTCTCTGCTCCAAGCCACTTTGATATCCAGTATCCAGTGGGAAAAACAAATGTAATACGTCATTTCTGATTTCATAGAGTTGAGGTAGGCTCTAAGTGGGGGACTGTCGGCAGTTAAATAAGCAAATGTTCGGGCACTGACAGTGGTAAGGCTAGGCCTCCCTTCACCTAGGTGTGGCCACTCACCGCAGGTGTGAACTGGGGGGGACAGGATGACGCGCAAAGCTGCAGTCAGGCTCTAAAAGGAAAAGGAACATTCCTGCACACCTGGTCTTCGGTAGCTGGAGCGTGGCTGTGAGAATTAGCCATCTGGGCCGTGCGGGTGCGGGCAGGCATGAGAGATGGCAAGGCAGTGGACTGCTAGGAGGGTGGAGAGGAGACTCTGTGTCTCGTGTCCTGCCAAGCCTCTATGCCTGGAATATCTCTTGTCACATGCAGAGGTCGAAACCTCTCTCTTCACCGATGTAGGGAAGATGTCGTAAGATGCCCGTGCTGAAGTCCTGGTCCCCACTACCCCGGAATGTGACCTTGTCTGGAAATGGAGTCGCTACAGGCACAATTAGTGAAGTTGGGGTGCTTAAAGCAGGCCGCTGTATGCAGGGGAATTTGGACACGGACACACACAGGGAGGAACGCACTGCAAATGGAAATCAGGAGGGTGCTTCACAAGCGAGGGAGTGCCACAGATGGCGGCAAAGAACCAGGAGTGGGGAAGAAGGCTGGAGCAGGTTCTCCCGGACAGATCTCAGACCAGCCAGCCCTGCGGACACCTGTTGTTGGACTTCCAGCCTCCAAAACTGCAAGACAAGGCATCCCTGCTGTTTCAGCACCACCCAGTGTGTGGCAGCTTATTAAGGCATCCCTTGCAAACAAATGTGCTTTCACCGGTGCTTATGAAGTTACTACCCATGCTGGAAGGGAGGTCCACCCCTGACGCATGCTAAGGAAGGCTCCTTGCTTCAAGGCGGGAGTGCAGTGTAGACCATGCTTCCTCTACTCACCCTGCCCCATGTCTACTGTCCCCTTCCTTTTCACCCCCCACCACGTCCTCACACTGCCAGCTTACCACCTGGCCCCTCCCAGACCTTGGTGTCCTTGATCAGGGGAGCCTTGCTCTCCTGCTCCCTCCAACATCAACCCTTCCCCTCGTTGTCCCACTACACGGCACCTGCCTGCGGCTGACATCCCCTCCCTGTTTGTCCTGATAACATTCGTGTCTCCATCGACACCTGTAATACTTCTGCCCAAGTCAGTGACTGCAGATCGACCTCACATGCTATGGCAGTGTGGGCGAGATTGTATTCTGCAGGGAGTTTACGGCCCCTGGTGCCCTAGGGACCCTGTCCTTCAAACCGCCAAGGCCAGTGGTCGGGACGTATCTCATGATCTGTTGTGTTGAAATGTGTCTGTGGTCAAAGTCCTGCTGAGCTTTCCGAGGCCACGTCCTCCCTCCCTCCAGCACAGCTCGGTGTGGCTCACTCACTGACAGTTTCTGCACCCTGAGTTTCCCTTGGATAGAACTTTGAAAAATGCGTGACAATTTTAAAATTTTAAATTTACACTACCCCTGAGCAAAATAAGAAAGCAACACGGATGCAACCGTTTTTGGTTCATTCTTTACATCCCATTGAATCTGCACCAGTTTTGCATCCCAAGGATTCCCAGACAAGCAGAAGGATCTATTTCCCAAAGAGGACTACATTGTAATGCAGGGGGCCTGGGTTTGAATCAAGGCTCTGAGGAGATTTGCTGTGTGATACTCTGCAAAGGATTTTTCAACTCATTTCTCCCTCTGCGAAATGTGAGCAATAATGCCTGTTTCCTGAGGGAGAGGCTATTGAATGGTGAGATAACATACAACATACAAAACACCGGGTAGCAAAGATTGTTTTCTTCCCCTTCTTAAAGATACCAAATTCACTTCATTCGTTTTTTTAGAAAGATCCCAAAGAAAAATTAAGAACCCTAGTCAGTCCCCTTTATTTGTTGATTTAAGGGATTTTTGCTATCGGGCATGTGTGCTTGCCAAAGAGAGAGAGACAGAGAGAAAGTGAGAAATCACTCCCCGGGGTGGAAGGCCATGTTGCAATCCCTTCTCCTCCGTTCTCCTCTTGGAAATTTGGGCATGCACGCACATGCGCCCAGTGTGTTTCAAGCTGCCAGGTCCAGGACTGTAACTGTGGTCAAGCACATGGGAGTTCAGCACCTTAACCACTACGCCCCCTGTAGGCCCCCAACGTTCCCATTTTTAGTAAGGGTTTATTCTGCCGTGTGGATATTAGACACATTGCATCACTGGTATCCTGCAAGAAATGCTTACAAATGCAGAGGGAGGGTGTGTTAGAAGGGGGTGGAGTGATCATTTGGATTGTCTCAACTACCCACCAGAGGAGGGGTTATTACTAGAGCTTAGCGGGTGAGAGTCCCTCATGCAGAGACTCTCGAAAGGCCCAGAACAGTCACAGTCAATGAAGAATGGTCCTGCCCAACCCCACTGGCACCTCTGAGAAACATCTCTTAGCCCTGTTGTAGTTGTGGGGAAACTGAGACTCAGTTTACAAACCCTGGGAAGAGGCAGGAGGAAGATGCAGATTCCAGCCCAGGGCTCTTGAGCACGACCCTTTTCACATTACAGAGCTAGCAAACTTCCACAGCACGTCGTCACTTTGCTCTGGGTGCTTTTTCCATTTTCTCTTCTAACTGCCAGGAGTATTTAGGGTTCCTCTCTCAAAATTCTTTTTTTTTTTTTTTTTTTGGAGAGGTTTTTGCTATAGGGCACGCGCGCTCGCCAGACAGACAGGGAGAGACAGAGAGACAGAAAGCGAGAAATCACCCCCCAGGGGGGATGGCCACGCCGCAATCCCTCCTCCTCCATTCTCCTCTCAGGATCTTGCACACACACGTGCCCGGCGTGAGTTTAAGCCACCGGGTCTGAGACTAGAACCGTGCTCAACTACGGGGGAGTCCAGCGACATAGCCATTACGCTAACTGCTGGTCCCCTCCTCTCTCAAAATTCTTCAAAGCCAAGTTCTCCATAACGTTATTGAAAACCTGAAATTCCTACTTCAAGACTGTGGCAGTACAGGATTGCAATTCTCTTCAGGGATTCATTTCTCCCATCCCTACTGCAAAGTGAAAAAGAGAAAAGAGGGAGGGCAACAGAGAGAGAGAGAGGAGAGAGAGAGGGAGGGAGAGAGAGGCAGCGCGGCCCTGCCTTCACTGGGACAAGCACAGTACTCACAGAGCAGTCGCTGGGCTGGGCCCCGGATCCTCAGCACTGCATTGCCTCCTACCAGCGGGAAAATGGTGTCGGAAGAGCACGGCTGCTAGTCAATATTTGCCGGTCAATTCCTGGAACCCAGGTGGAGGCAATGCGCAGCAAACAGGAAGGGCTCTTTCCAAAGTGTCTCCCTGGCTCCCTGTCCCACAGACAGAGCAGTGAGCTGTGCAGGACCCAGTTCAGTGTGCGGACATCCTGACACAGGTGGCAGGCAGTGGGGTACAGTTGATGCCGGTCTATGTGTATGTTCCTGGCAGCATTTTTACTGATCATTTCATAATACGAGTGCAAGAGAAACACCATCCCCACTTCCCCGCTTTACAGGAGGGAGGCCGGGGCTTTGTGAGGTTGAAGAGTGCGCTCACTCCCTGGGTTGTGAGGGCAGGCTCAGCACTGGGATCTGACTCCACGAACTCACTGCACGCATCCCTTTCCAGGTGTAAGTAAAGGCAGTCCATGGACAGGGAAAAGACCGAAGGACATGAGCAGATGAGCAAGCTCTCACCTCCTGCTCCGCTGAAAGCCCGCCGTATTGAAAGGTGGGACCACAGCACCTGTTCACCCGTGCATTCCAACACCAAAACAAAGCCTGGAACCAAATGAGTATTTGTTTGTGGGAGAATCTCCTGGTGATGGGATTGAGGTAATTTTTATGTTCTTCTCTGCAGGTACTTATATTCTCTGAATTTCTCACAAAGAGCATGCATCTTATTTATAATTTAAAAAAACAATAAAACATTACTGTTACAAGGTAGAGGCCCAGGAGCAGCGGTGCCGCAGTGGTGCAGCGTTGACGCAACGTTCTGTGAAGCTGGACACACACAGGAGGTCCTGGGTTTGCACTCCGAGGCCTCCCTGGGTATTTGGGTTGCATGCTTGTGAAACCATGAGCTGCGCTGGCAGAGGCGGCGGAGGAGGTGGCATGAAGACTGTTGAGGGGTGCCTCTCTCTCTTGTTCTCATGGAAAAAATAAAACAACTTTTCAAAAGTACTGGGTCGGGGCCAGCAAATGGTGTAGCGGTTACGACGCTGGACTCCTACATGGCAGTTTGAATCCTGAACTCGATGGTTTCAAATTCATGCCAGGTGTATGTGCATGCGTGCCCAAGATCCTGGGAGGAGAACAGAGGATAAGGAGCTGCGGCATGGCCATCCGTCCTGGGGGGTGATTTCTCGCTTTCTGTCTCTCTGGCAAGCACATATGCACTGAAGCAAAAATCTCAAAAAAAAAAAAAAAAAAAAAGAAAAGAAAAGAAAAAAAAAAAGAAAAGAAAAAAAAGACAAGAAAAGAAAAGAAAAAAGAAAAGAAAAGAAAGAGAAAAAGTATTTGGTCATTGGAAAAGTCATGATGCATTTTAGCACTAAAAAAATAGAAAAAATACATCATGTCTTTTCTGACAACCCAATAGTTATTTAACCCTACAAGTAAGGCTCATCATAAAATAAAATCTTATCCAGGTTGGCACAGAGGTTCTCATCAAGGAGAGCTTACCAGAGGAAAGTCTCCTGGGGAAGAACTTGATTCTCCAAAGGGAAGGGGGTGGAGATCTACCTGTAAAACTCCCTGGTCAGTCTGTTGCAGCTTCTCCACAGACCAGCATTTGGAAACAGCCAGTAATGCCCAGTCCCTACCAGATCCCAAATCTTCTCAGCTGTGTGCTGTCTGGAGTGCTTCCCTAGGGAAGAGTTCCCTTTCAAGGTGGTTGATATCTGGACCAAAATTTCGTGAGAGACCCAGAGCCAAATTCCTTAGGAAGCAACTCTCAAGTTCCTGATACACAGAAGGGGCTGCTTGTTTTAAGCTACTAAATTTAAGGGTAATTTGTTAGCAGAAGTAGACAAATAACAGAATTCTTAACTTAGGTCTTTAGGAAGATATATTTTTTATTTTTTCATGTGAGAAACAGAGAAAGAGAAAGAGAGCTAGAACTCTCTAGCGGCATCTCCAATGGGGTCTTCACAGCACGATCCACTCCAAGCCTCAGCTAGCCCAGATCACAAAGGCATGAGTGCATGGAGAGGCCCTGGATTCAAACCCCAGACTTTCCCGTGTGAGTCCAGCTTCTCAGAGCGTGTTACCATGGTGCCAACATCTGGCTCCTTTCCAAAGGTATTAATAGAAGGTGGTAGAGACTACAATCCACCTTCTGAAATCAGCATGACCATATAGTTTCATGCGCAGAGACTAACATGAATTACCAAACATCTGATTTCTCCTCCCTCGTTTGGTCCCTAGCCAATCTGACCAAGGGAATCATTCTAGTGCAGAACAGTGACCCTCTTCTGTGAGGTCGGTGGCGCCTCATCTTACACCACGTGCATTGGGACAACTGCTTCTGCCTCAAGCCCTTTTAACTCCTCTGGGAGAGGTGTCTTCGTGGGTGGCTGATTTAGACTAGCTGGGTGGGATGCCTTGACTTAAACCTTTTGTTCTCTTTCTCTCCTTTCTTTCTTCCTTTTTCTTTCTCTTTCTCTCTTTCTCTTTCTTTCTTTTTCTTTTCTTTTATTTTTTTTGCCATAAGTTGCTTGTGCTTGCTGGAGAGACGCAGAGAGAGGAAAGGTGAGAAATCACCCCCCCCCCCAAGAGAGATGACCATGCCACAATCCCTTCTCCTCCATTCACCTCTTAGGATTTGGGGCATGCACACACAAGTGCCTGGCATAAATTTCAAGCCGCAGTGTCTGGGGCTCAAATTGGGGCCAGCCACGTGGTATAAAGGAGTCTATCAGGGCTTGCTGGAAAGGCAGTGAGGAAACTGATACTGCAGGCTGAAGGAAGACAGCTCATGTTATGTGGCAGTGGGATGTGGTAACATGAAAGACAGAGAAGTTACCAAATGAACTTATGGATCTAGCCAATGAGATTTCCAGGCAGAATTTTGAAAATGGGAATGTGCCTTTTAGCTGTATTTGATAAAGTATGGATGAGATCAAAGATTCTCAGAGTAAGAAACCCTGTGAAGACAAAGACCGATTTCAGAACACCATCTGTAAACCAGAAGATCAATATCAGGTAGGAGCGTGACCATACATAAGCTGTTGTCTCCTAGACCCTCTCAGTTAGGTGAAAGGATTCCTAAGAATCTGTTGGGTATTTTCCCATGACTCCTTGCTCAGCCAAATGTAGAGAGACGCTGTCTTAAGGAGATCTGTGTTTATGGCTTTTGTCTAATGAAAGAGTTTACAACTTGGCAGAAAATCTATGAGGTGTTTAAAGGTGCTGTATCACTTTGGATCCAAAGGGAAAAAGATCATTCAAAATGCAATGAGTCTGAGTCCCCAGCTTCTTACACACAGGGAACAGGAAGTTTAAGAAAGCATTGCAGTGGCATTTGTAGGTCATTTCCCATAGAGAAAGAAGAATGGTATGGGGGTGGAGCCCAGAGCCCAGAGAATGGATCCAAGAGCAACCGCTCCCAGGAAGCGGAACTGGGCCTTAATCAGCAAGTATTTCTCATACCCACAATAGAGGGACATGGAATCTGTGTTTGGCTGGATTTCAGAATGGTGTGGAGCAGTGATGCTTCATCTCGGTCTTCTCTTTCTCTCTCACTCTCTCTCTCTTGTCATACACTGATCAACCCAATGAAAAAATGGGCAAATGAGTTGAACAGACAACTCTCTTCTCTTTTTAACAAGGGTACTGTGAGCCAACCAATCATTATTTCCAGAGCCCTGCAAGGATGTGGGAGTCCTATGGCCAGGTGAATTCATATTTTAGGTTTTCTGAACCTATTTATGTAATTCTGCAGTTAGGGTGCCTGGCCTATATGGCACCATTCCCAGGAACTCTGAAGGATGAAAGCCTGCCAACCCGCCATATTCCACGAAGCTAGCTACCTGGAGGCTCTATGGATAAGGGAACTGACTGAGGTTAAAGGACTTTGGCTTGTGAGTAGGGTTTTTATTGATGGTTTGATAGTTGAGCCTCAGAAGTGGCATTCAGCCAACCAAGGTAGCTTTGTTGGGGGTCGCAGTTCCTCTGAGGTCAGGTGGACCCCTAGAACAGAAGGAGGTGTGTAGGTTGTTATTTCTTGTGCATTATCAACATGCTAGCTGTCGACAGGCCATTTCCCACCTAGGACGTAGTGGGATTTCCAACTTTCCCTAGGAAGAGGATAGTTTCTCTGGCTTCGTCTGTGATTATTATCAGGAAGGGACTATTGAAGATGATGACAGAGTCAGTGGGGCCATCCTTTGATCGGACTATGAGCTTGGTGGCAGTAGCTGCTGCAGCCTCAGTACCTTCCTCACTGACGTTCAGCATGGCCTTGTGAGTAGCCTGCAAAGGGAGAACAAGCATCAGTGACCCCCCGCGAGACACCTTTACTTAACCGAGCTTTGGGGTTTTGCCGAGGTAACGCCTGCCTCGGGAGGCATCAAGAATCGACATGTCGAATGCCTGTCATTAGGTGCACCCAGTAAAGTGCAGCTGGTGTCGGTGACTGGTCCATTGGCCCTTAGGCATGGAGTCACGTAGTTGTATATCCAGACCAGAAAGATCTGGGCTTGCCTCTTAGTTCAGTCGTTGACTATTGTAAGCATCATTTAGATGCCACATGCTTTCTATTCCAAATCTGAAAGAAGTGGTAGCAACTGCACATATTCTGTGAGGTTACTGAGTGAGTTAAAGAGCATACAAAGATGAGCCAGCAGGTGGGGTAGTGGTAAAGGCACCGGACTCCCACATTGCTGACCATAGTCAGAGTCTCAGACCTGGTGACTTGAAACTCATGTTGGGTGCGTGTGCATTGCTGGGCGCGTGTGCATGTGTGCCCAAAATCCTGAGAGGAGAATGGAGGAGAAAGGATTGCGGTATGGCCATCCCCCTGGGGGTGATTTCTCACTTTATCTCTCCCCATCTCTCTCTGTCTCTTCAGTGAGCGTCCATGCCCTATAGAAAGAAAAAAAAACTCTTAAAAAATTTTTAGAAAGATAATACAAAGACACACTCAATTACTTGCCAGCAACTGTGACTGCCATAATTGTTACATTGCAGACATGAGTTAAGTATTACTAAAGGTTGAATCCCCCTTTTTGTCTTGTAGGGATGAAATTCTTAACCTGGGATTTACGTCATCCTAGGCTTTGGGGGCGTGTGAACAACTTGTGATCCCAGGCGTTAGTTTTCATAGGTTCCTGCAAGTGTTTCTTTGGGAGGAGGCATATCATGCCCATCACGTCCCAGCAGGACCTCTCTGTATTCCTTTTCTGGAAAGCAATGACAAAAGCCCCCTTCTATGGCTCTGGGACTGCTCTGATTACTATACTCCATTATTAAAATAAAATTCTAGGTCATGGCAAGAAACCCATATGTGGACAGGGCTAGGCAGGTAACCCCGATGAAGTGAGCAGACCTCCTACAAGGAGAGGCAGGCAAGTAACCTGAGGGGACTGTCTGGGAAAAGCATGCATGCGGCTCAACCCTGGAGATCGCATTTGGGTTCACGGTTGCCGTGTGGGAACTGGGTTCAACGTTCATTCCAAAAAGATTGGAAATCTACCTTTTAAAAAGTCCATCTACATATTTAACATGATACAATATACTAAATTTTAAAAGTCCTCTCCTGCTCTCTCTCTCTCTTGCTCTGTGTGTGTACCTAAACTTTAGGGAGGAGGAAGTGAGGGCAGATGCCAGGGAGCACTTGCACATCTGCAGCAAAGGTGGCACAGCAGAACCGCCTGCAAGGACAGGCCTGCTTCTCTCAGAACGTCTGTGTGAAGGAGGATGAGGGTGCCTGGACCGCACGGTTACCAGCCATAGAGCCACAGGCCCAGCAGCCACAAGATGGAGCCCTTCTTCTGGTCACGGAGCAATCCCTTCACCCCTTGGGCCTCTGTTTACTTCTCAATGAAGCGAGGGTGTTCAGTTAACCAATCTCTAGGTGGCTCCCACTTGGGCTTTCTTGCTGACATTCTTCTCAATCAACTCACTTTGGAAACCTGCAGGAAGCCTCTCTTTGTAATTCCCGAAAAGTCGGCATTTTTGTCAAAGGCGTTGCGGATGCCCATTTTGGGGAGGATGGTTTCCAGGTCATAGGAGACAGAAATGGAAAATTTGGGGATGAACACCTTTATCCACCTGTGGAGAAGGAAAAGGGAAAGGTGAGGTCCTAGGCCACAGGAGCCCTATCTCTGCCTGTAGGTGGCATGGCAGGAGACTCTTCCTCCAGGCACTGGTGGTCGCTGCTAAAGCGGTCCCACATCTCAGCCAGACAGCCCTGGTTGCTCTGGAGGGAAGCCCAGCTGAGCGTGTCCAGCAGGAAGTACATAGGAGACAAACGGGCCTGCTCACAAGCAGGTGCAGAGGTGGGAAGGTGGCCTAGAAGGGGAGCCGAAGGCAGTGACCAACAGGAGCCATCAGAGAGTGACGGAGGTCATCTATCACCCCATCCAGATGCACCCCATCAGCCCTTCCTGAGGCAGACCCTCTAATGCCCTAAAGCAGCAAGGGCAGGAGAACGCTCTGTGGGAATATGCTGCGTCTGTGTTGTCGGTAGCTCATGGCGACATGCAGCTATTGAGCAACTTGCTGTGTGGCTAGTGTAAATGAGGAACTCGTGTTAATTGTACTTATCGTAATTCATTTAAATTTAAATAACCACTTGTGGCGAATGCCTGCTGTATGGGACAGTACAACCACAGAATTCAGCACCCTGTATTCTTTCTCTGCAATGGTTTCCTGAGTTAAGAGTAAACTATCTGCATTTATTGAGCATTTACTATGTGCCAGACATCACCCCAGGGATATTCAATAATATACCCCTCATTTTAAAGATGGCGAAGCTTAGTTTTAGTGCCTTGCTCAGAGTCTTGACTCACAGAAATGAAAGCATTGAACTGTTGGATAAAAACTTTGCAGTCCTTGTCTGGCATACTTCTCATGACACTGACACCGTGGACAGCTCTCTCCTCCCTGTCACTGTCCCCTGTGCCGGCCTTGGCATCTCCATCATCTCTGCTGCATCTGCTGTGCTGTGCTCCACCCCTCCCCCAGCCTCCACGCTGCGGCCTCTTCCTCTGCCTGGTTACAGTCTGAGAAGAGAAGAAACTCAGAAATATCGTGCAGCATCTCTTGATCCTTGACTCTGCATCTTTGTCAATACTATTTCCTCTACCAAAAAGTTGTCCTTCACAGTCCTCGATACGTTCATGTCTTGTTCATACTTGTGGCTCAAATGCCACCGCCTCCTTGAAGCCTTCCTCAGTCCCATTGATGATGATCTCTCTCCACTCAAAAGCTCCTCGGCACCTTACCTGCCCTCCTCTGAGGCACTGCCCATTGTCTTTCTCAAGTAACAAGCACTTGGGGAAAATGCCCATGATGTGAAAAACAAGTTACTAGCAGAACAAAAATAAACCTTTCACATTCCCATGGCTAATTCTTTTGATACTCACTGTAATAACTGCAGAATTAATCATATTACTATTAAGTAACATTTATTGAACACTTGTTATCTCCTGGACAGGTTTCTTAGCATTTTATAAATAGTAACATTTTATCTTCAACAACCTACAGATTAGGTAATATTATTATCCTTCTTTTATAGGTAAACACTAATGGCTTTTTAGTTTGTTTGCTTTTATGAAATCATTTCATGGAATTCAATATCAGATTGGCTTCTAGAACAAGTTCTAGCACATAATAGCAGTAGGCAATACTAGCTTTGTGACCTTGGGTAATTCACTTAACTTCGTGAAGCCTATTTCATTATCTGTGAAATGGGGAGTGATACGACTTCTCATTGGTCAGAGGACAGAGAAATTCAAGTGAGAATATGTATGCACAACATCAAGCTTACTGTTTAGCATGTGATTGGTGCTCAGTTTGCATGAATGATTATTCGAGAGCTGTTAGCACAATCTTTCTTAGGTCTCAGCAAAACGACACAGATGCCCACCTCTTCTGCAGTAAGTGGCTCCAGTTTCTCAGCGTCCTGGCTGACAAGGCCTGTTCCAGTTGCCTCATCTTGCCCTTTCCAGGGAGGACAAAGAAGGCTCCGATGTCTCCACTGTAGTCCATTTTCAGCACAGAACAGCCCAGCTCCGGATCCACCCCAAAAGCAAACTCCTCCTTCTGGTGCATCATGGGAACATGCACAGTGACCCGATTGTCCACCAGGAATGGGAAGCTTTTGCGTGTATCCACAGAGTTAAAAGGTTTCTCCCACTTGGCTAGTACAAAGACAGAAGAGAGGTCTTTATGTCAAAGTGTAATTAATGATGTGAAGACAACAAAATTGGTGAAGTAAGGACCTCTGAAAACTCACTCCCCCACAAAAACAATGAGGAAGGAGCTAACCATAGTCAGAATCAACTGTTTTAGAGCGTTGGGAGTTAATTAAATGCTTGCAGTGAATAAGGGAACAATCTGTTTTTTTAAAAAAAAATCTGATTCTGACAAAGAACAGCGTACTTTGTGGTATTTTACCTTGCCCTAGTCTCATGCCTGACTTTCCAGTCACTGGAGGGAAAAATGGGGCTAGAGTCCTTTAAAAAAAACTTACTCCCAAACGATTGTCATTATTAACCTATTCTATGCCTCCCCAGAAGATATCTCTTGTATAACTGTCTGTATTTGATAGGATTTGGAGCTCGATCAATGCAAAACTCTTTTTTCCCTGGGGGAGTACTTGCCAAAACAGTTATAGGCAGTGATGACAAAGGTCGCAGCTGCTTGGGGCTATGGGTAACTTTGGGGAAAACAATGTACTAACCAGAAAGCTTAAGAGGATAAATTGGGGGTTGAAAGGGTAGTGACAGCACCAAAAATAACAGAATAGGAACCTCTATGTCTTCATCCTTCCCTAAGTACAATAGTAAAAACTGGAAGAAAAATGTTAGAATCAATTTTTTCAAAGCTCTGAAAAGTAACCAAGGTCCTACAGCAATCTGGGGAGAGTTTATTCAAGAAAAATTGGCTGCATCTTGATAAGAACAGTTGGCTTTGTGCCATTTTAACTGGCTCAGCAATAGTACTGAAAAATAGAGGTTTATATTCCTGATACCTGGGCGAGAGGAACCGAGCTGGAGTGCTTTTAAAACTTCTTTACTACAAAATTATAATTATTTGACTTGTATGACGGTTCACTGGAAGATGCCACTAATACATATAATTAGAGTTCACTCAGTGCAAAAAGCCTTCTTCCTTGGGGTGTGAGAGTATTTGTCAAAAATAATTACAGGCAAGTGTTTTAACTTCATGACTACTACTATGATGGATAATAGATAGGCCAACCAATAAACTAATCAAACTTTTCAAAGAAAAAGTTGAGATTTAAGGTGCTCATTGGGACTCTGGAAAGTTCTCACATATCCCGAGCATGTAGAGGCCACATGCATGTGTAAAACTGTATGTGGTTTGTGTACTAGAGAAATATTTGAGAAAGCTGTAAGCTCTTATCTCTGGCTGACCTTAGAGAAGGTTTTTGCACAAACAGAAAATGAAGGCTGAGTCAAAATTGTAAACTACCTGGCTGAGTATTGATAACAAACTTCATTACACATGTAGAGACCTTCAGCAAAGACTGGAAGATTTATTTGCACCAGGCATTTAAGAAATCTCTATACTGTCATAACTGATCCCTTAACTAATCAAAAGACTTCAGTGACCACAGATGACAAACTGCCGACTATAAAGAATTAGTTTAGAGAAATTACTAAATAAACAAATAGTAATCACTACAAGCAGTAGCAACAAGAAACCCCTTGAAAGGGAGGATAATCTGATTTCTAAAGTTGCCATATTACATTATTTAAAATGTCCAGCTTAGCAACAAAAAAAGCATATGAGATATGGAAAGAAACAAAAAACATCGATGACTAAAGTAATGAATGGAAATTGCTCCTAAGGAAACCTAAATATTGGACTTATGAGACAAAGACTTTAAATCAGTGATTAAAATGTTCCAAAATCTAGAGAAAACTTTCTGTAAATAATTTTAGAAAAGTACAATGTTGCCTTACCAAATAAAGAGATAGAAACTATGTTTTTTAAAATAAATGAATAGAAATTCTAGAGTTGAAAGAACAATAATGGAAACGAAAAACTCACTAGAGGGGCTCAACACCATATTAGAGTTGACTCTAAAAGAAATTAATCAATGAACCAGAATGTAAATTAATTTAGAGCATACAGTATGAGAAATAGTAAAAAAGAATGAAAGAAGATGAATAGAGTCTCAAAGAACTGTTATATACCATCAAGCACAGCAATATATAAATAATGGAAAGCCCTAAAGAAAAGAAAAGAAAGAAATGTGTGTGTGTGTGTGTGGGGGGGTGCGTGATGTGAAGAAATAATGTCAAAAATGTCTCTTTTTGATTAAAAGCATTGATCTATACATTAAAGACATTTATTTGACACTTCCAAACAATATAAAGTTAATAAAATTCAGATCTAGACATATCATAAACTGTCAAAAGCTAAAGACAGAGCTTTAGCAACAGGAGAAAAGTAACTCATCACATACAAGATATACTCAATAAGACTAGCAACTAATTTCTCATCAGAAACCATGGAGTGGTCAAAGTGCTGAAATAAAAATAACTTGTCAACCAAGAACTCTATATTTGGCAAATAAACCTTCACAAAATGACGGAGGAGAAATTAGGACATTCTTTGATCAAGAAAAAATAAGATAATTTGTTACTAGAAGACCTGGCCAATCAAAATTACTAAAAGAAGTCTATAGGAATAAAATGAAATGATACTAGACAATAACTTGTATCTGCAAAAAGAAATAAAGAACACTAGAAAGGAAAATTACATAATTAAATATAAAAGACTATGTAAAGTATTTTTGTGTTCTTTTCCTGTGATTTAAAAGACAAATACGTAAAGCAATAATGATAAATCTATGTTAACACACACACAATAATGAAGATATAAGTTGTGACAACAACAAAAAGGAGATGAGGGGAAATTAGTTATTTAGAAGAAAAAATTTTGTAGACTACTGAGATGTTAGTATTAAACCAGATTATTTAAATTAAAATGTTCTCCACTACTAATTTACATTACCATCAACAGCATAGGAAAGTTAGTTCCCTTATGATTTTTTTGGAGAGGTTTTTGCTATAGGGCGCGTGCACTCGCCAGACAGACAGAGAGAGACAGAGAGATAGAAAGCGAGAAATCACCCCCCAGGAGGGATGACCACACCACAATCCCTTCTCCTCCATTCTCCTCTCGGGATCTTGGGTATGCTCATACATGCACCCAGAGTGGGTTTAAGCCACTGGGGCCAGGACTTGAACTGCAGGTTACTATGTGGGAGTCTAGCGACATAACCATTACTCCATCTGCTGCTCCCAGCACTTACCATTCTTTAGTTTTGTTTCATCTTAGCCATTCTGACTGGGGTTAGGTGGTATCTCATTGAAGCTTTGATTTTCATTTCCCTTATGATAAGGGAAAACGTTCATTGTAATCTCTATGACAACCACTAAAACAACTAAAAACCATTGAAAAGAAAAGATAAGGGAATGAAAATGGTACACTAGAAAATATTTCCTTAACACAGAAGAAGTAATAGAGAAACTGAGGAACAAAAAGACGTAAGATATATAGAAAACAAATAGCAAAATGACAGAGATAAATTCTACCTTATGTTTAATGAAAATGGATTAAACTTTACAATTAAAAGGAGAAATTAGGAGAATTAATAATAATAAACCTGGTCCAACTATTTGCTATCTATGGAGCAGATAATAAGCACATGAAAAGATGTTCAACATCATTAGACATTAGGTGAATGCATGTAAAAAACCATTATGAGATACCACTTCACACTTTCTCTGGGCTATAATAAAAAAGACTGTTTGCAAGGAGAAATTGGAGTACTCATACATTGTTTGCAAGAATATAAAATGGTATAGCTTTATGGAAAATAATTTCCAATTCTTTCAAAGCTAAATATAGAGTTGCCTTATTATCCAGCAATTTTACTCCTCAGTATGTACCCAAGAAAATTGAAAATATGCCCACACAAAATGTGCACAGTAAAGTTATAGTACAGCCCAAATGTTCATAAACTGATGAATGAATACACAAAATGTGGTATATCCATACAGTGGAATAGCATGCAGGCATAAAAAGGAATGAATTAATGATACATGCTATACAACATGCAAGAACCTTGAAAATGTTAAAGTAAGTGAAAGAAACCAGATACAAAAGGCTTGGAGTTAAAGGCTGGAGTTAAATTGTACCATTCCATTTACATGGAAATAACCAGAAAAGGCAAAAATCTATAGAGACAGAAAGTAGATTGCTGGTTGCTAGAGGGAGGAAGGGGATAACCAGGAATTGGGAGTGACTACTAGTAGGAATGGGGTTTGTTTTTAAGGTGATAATGAAAATGTTCTGGAATTACATAGCAGTGGTAGTTGCACGACCTTGTAGCTATACTAAAATCCAAAACCCTCTGAATAATATACCTGATATTTTTTTTCCTGGAGGATGTATGTGTTCACTAGAGAGAGAAAAGGCACCCCATCAATGGGGCGAGGTCACACTGTAAACTTTTTCCCTCCCTTTCTCCATCCTGTTAGGATTTGGGGCACACATACACTCATACTCAGCATGTTTTTCAAGCTTCTAGGGCTGCAATTTGAACTGTGCTTGGCCATATGAGATTTAACTTCCTACACACAGTGCTTAACTGCTACACAACAGGTCTGACACAAACTGTGCACTTTATAATGGTGAATTTTACAGTATATAAATTATATTTCAATAAAAATATAATTAAATTAAATAGAACAGTATACATAAAGTGAAGGTGACTTACGGCTCAAACATAATAGTTTCCCTTCTTTCTTTGTGTTTGAAGGAAGGATGGATAAATGGGTAGATAACTTGGTTAATGAGGTGTGGATAGGTGAATGGGTGGTGGAGGTTGGGTGGGTAGATGAATAGGTTAGTGGATAGATAATTGGCTGATTGGATGACTGACTGGATGGAAGGAAGGCTGGATGAATGAGTGTACGGATAAACGAGTAGACTTATAGAGAAAGAGAGGGAGAAAGGAAGGAGAATGGAGTGGGAAGAGAGGGATGACACAGTAGAATTCACAGTAACTCTGGGGAGTACAGGTGCTTCAACGTCAAGCACAACCTATGAAGCTGGCTTTATTATCCATCCACCTAATCAGCAGAGAGACTGAGCAGATAAGGCACTCAATACATAGTAGATCTTTTAAAGTAATGTGATTTAAAAGATGGAGTAAGTAAGGGGAAGTGGAGGAGTTCAAACCCTCTGCCCAATTTCAAAGTTGATGCTCATTCTTTTGTAACACAGTGTCTTTATAAACTATAAAGCTCTAGACAGATATGTAAGAAATTTGAATGGCATTTACAGCAGCTTGTCTATATTTCCACACCTATGAAAGTTTTCTCATCCTTGTATGTGCTTCTTAAACTTGGCTGCCAGAGAGCTGTGTGCCTTCTCTAGAATCGTCATAGGTGGTGGGGCAGCTGTTGATGGCAAGAAATGAGATCCTTTCTTTCAAGCTAGTTTCAAGATTTTTCCTATGGGCTGTCCACTGAGTCCAATGTCAGTGCTAAGGACAACTAATCAATCCATCCAAAGACAGGTGAGTGAGCCCCATTGTAAGTGATAAACTAAATAGGTGAAGGATACAAGATATCCCAGGTCTTACAGCCAGCTAGTTGCAAAGGTGATTAGAAGTTCAGGGTTTGTCTAGCCTGTGAATTTGACTAATCAACAAAAAGATCAAGATCAACCTCTTAGATTCTCACCTTTAAAGAAAATGTGGTTCACCAGGACCATGACAGTCAGAGGATCAAGGTCTTGGATCAAGTTCATAATTTTCCCTTTGGTTTTCTTCTCTATGTAACTATTGATCTTCTTTCGGGCAGTGGAGGTGTTGGAGAAGTCTATAGTGAACACTTCTGACTCATACAGCTTCTTGACCTTGTCCAAGAAATTGGCCTGCAGCTGGAGTTCCTTTTTGATGAAGAGAACACTGCCCATCGTTAAGCTCAGGTCTTGTCTGGGGATATTCAGTGAGTGGAGCAGCTGCTGGAAGCGCTGGTGGATGGTGGGCTCAGGTGTGTGTGTAAGGTTGAATCCTAGGCTCTGGAGGATTTGGGTCTTGGTGACTGAGTGGGCTCCAAGGGACAGCATGGCAAGGGATGCAGAGACACTCACGGGAGAGAAGAGGACGTTCTGAGTCAGGGTTTCCAAAACCAGCCTCCGATACATGTGGAAGGCAAAGTTGATATTGCTGGAAGATTCCTGGGAGGAACAGGTGTTCTTTGTGGAGGAAAGGTGGGAGGAGCCTCTGCTGGGAAGTTTGGGTGGTGGCACACCATAGATGGGGACACAGAGGCCAATAATGAAGAGAACTTGATAAAAGAAAGATGGCATTTTGAGTGAAGCAAGTCTGAAAAAGAGGAGAAAACCATTGAGGGTTGGTAAGATGGGGGTCCAGTCCCTGAGTCAGAGACCCTTCAACACCTCATATCGTTCACAACGATGAGGGCCAACAGGACAGGTCACTGTGCTCCCTCCCCCACTCAGTAAGTATTGTCCTTGTTTTGAAATCCTTGAATAGTCCCCAGAGAGGTTGTGTGATTTGTCCCATGTCACAAAGCTAGAATGATATGAAATTCAAAATCAAGTCTAAAGCCCAAACCCCAGGATCTTTGCTATTTCTGCTTCATAGACTTTTTAAAATTTGTTTGTCTTTTAAATATTTCTATATGAAAGATGACCCAATACACTTTTTTAAAAATTATTTTTGTTTTTTTGGAGAGGTTTTTTTCTATAGGGCATGTATGCTCACCAGAAAGACAGAGACAGACAGACAGAAAGCAAGAAATCACCCCCCGGGGGGGATGGCCCTGCCGCAATCCCTTCTCCTCCATTCTCCTCTCGGGATCTTGGGCACACACGCACATGCGCCCTGCATGAGTTTAAGCCACTGGGTCCGGGACTCGAACCACAGTAGGCCACATGAGAGTCCAGCAACACAACCATTACGCCAACTGCTTGTCCCGATTCAATACACTTTTTTATTATTTTTTATTTTATACATTTAATCACTATACATCACTTCACTTGAAAGTTGAATTTACCCAATGTGAATACACCCCACACCAGTCCAGTTGAGAATAGGCTTATTTTTTAAGAGTTAGGAAAGTGAAACCAGATTGCAAAGTCCTATTCTAATAGCCAGACGTGATCTCTCCCCCTTCAAAGATCCCTCCAAACATTCTTTATCTTTTTTGCATAGATGTAATCATCTTGCTCTGGATGCCTGTCCCCAGCCACAGACTGTGGTATGTTCATGTCTCCCAAAAAGTGGAAAACTGGAGCCAAGAGCTGCCCTGGAGCTGCGGTCCTCCTGGTGCTCATAGCACTGGGGTCGGTCACTGATGGGCTGTTAGCTCCAGCCATGTCTGCCTGCTTCTGCTCAAGCCTCATCCAGGAAGACTTTTCAGACTAAATGTCCTGTTGGCAGTTGGAGACGCTCATGGTCTTGGAGTAAGACAAGACAGGGCTTCCATCTCACTCTGACATTCACGATGGGCATGTGACCTCTCCAGGCTTCAGTTCTTTTTCATTTATATATATTTTTTTGCCTTTGCAAAATGGTGACAATAACCTTATATAGCTGTTCAGGGGACTGCGTGTGACAAGGCACACAGGGATGCAGCACGGGACCCAGCATATTTTGGGTCATCTGAAAACTCATGACTCATTTTTGCATAGAAAAACAGAAAAATACGCCATGACTTTTCTGACAACCCATAGTAAGCGTTCAACCAATCGCTTCTCACATTGTTATTGTTATCTAATTTGGTGACTCTTTGACCTGTAGTTTGGAGGCCTCCCAGCCCTGCCTACAGCACCCACACCCACTGAGCTCCTGAACTATCTTTACACCATTGAGAAGTTTCATTCTCTTTAACACACCTGTACAGCAGAGCTCCGACCCTATGGGTTGACCCAGAGAGGCAACAGAAAGTGACCCCTTTGGATAAGGATGAAGGAACTTGATGCAGAGCAGGATGGAATCTGTGCTGAGCCCGAGGGAAAAGCAAATAGGGTGTGTGCTCCCTGGATCACGTCAGTCCAAAGGTTTTTCTTCAAGACCTTCACTCCAATTTTATAATTTCTTCCCTTTACCCAATCACCCTTTTCATAAGATTAGTACTTCCACGCAGCAGTGACCACAAGTCTCTGCCACCCAGGCTGGTTATGGTCAGATACAGGACAATGTCTGTGTAATGCCCAATATGGCACCTGGTCCACTGTGGGCTGGAGACTAAAGCTCTTCTCTTTTGGGACTCTCATGATCTGGCGTTCTTCATGAGAAAGCAGGATGAAGGGACAGGCTGTCCCTGACTATTTGTGGCCTTGTGAAGAATCAGAACCAAGGAAGAGACCATCAGGAGAATAGAGGGGGAAGTGGGTCACTGACAGAGAACTAGGGTGTCTATGAGGGTAAGTGTGCTCATCTCTGGGCAGGCTTGGAGTAGGGCAGATGGCTTTCAGGGAGTACCTACTAAGTCCTAGTTGTCTCTCAGGGAACTGACATTCCCACTAGCAAACACGGCCTATAAGAGCACATCTGATGTAGGACATCTATGCCCTAAAAACTTTCCTCTTCCAGGCCTCGTCTTAGTAGGGGAGATCCAGCTAAGTGATAGTCACTCTGGGAGTCAGCTGGTGAGTGTCCTCGCTGGTCAAGGCCTCTGATATCCATGTGATCAGGTCTCTGCATCTTGCAGAATCTCGATACAGGCTTGGGGGGATTGTCTCCAGAGGGCCCTTTCCTTCAGAAACTGGCTTTGAGGTCATGGCCTTCAAGGGCCATGTCACTACACTCTTGAGCAAAACCCTGGCAAGAGATAGATGGTTCAGTTGGCTCTCCTTCTATACTCAGTCCCTCTCCTCCCTAGACTCTTGTCCTCCGTGGCTGCTGCTTCTTTCTTCCAGACCTGAAAAGGCCCTTGGTGCTCTCTCTGCAGAGACCTGTTGAATGTGAGCCTCTTGCCAGTGGGCTTAACCCACACATCCAAATGAGCTGAAGACAGGGTGGCTCCCTAGATGCAAACCTGGTGCGTCACTCGCCTACTCAGATTCCTCAGTGACTCCTTATTGACCTTGGGAGAAACGGCTTAGCTTCTGGCAGGTGAGGACCTTCTCCACTGGGGCCCAGCTTACCTCCAGCGTCTTCTTCAATAACTCTTCTGTTCTGCTTTCTCCAGCCCACCCACCCTCCTGCCTTTACTGCCTCCTTACCCAGCCTGGGCATCAAAGGCTTCATTTGTTCCCAATACTCTACTCCCTTGGGCCGTGTCCTTGCGGTGCAGCCTTTTGGCAAGGCTCCAGTCCTTGTAGAATGACTTATCTGTCTCCTTTGTCAAGTGCTGCTGGGGAAGGCAACTCATCAAGGGATCTGGGTCCCAGAGAATTCCTCATCACCAGCCTTTATCTGCCTGGCAACACATCACTAATCGACTCACTCTCATTGACTGTAGGGATCATCTCAATGTTTTCCGTGTCCTTTAAAGCGACCCTTCAACCTGACACATAGGTATGCCCCCCACTCCCTATACACACGCATCCTCTCAGCAAACAACTTTGCCTCCTACTTTACGTAAAAAAGAGTCTCAGAAAATGAACCCCCTCCACCACTTCCAACAGACACGTCTGTACTATCTCTGTACCCCTCTACCTCCCTCACTCCACCAGCAGAAAAGAGAAGCTGTCCTTCCTACTAAGGCCAAGCCACCTCCTTGAACCTTGGAAAGTTTCCATTCTCAGGACCCTTCCACCTCTCTTGTCTGCATTTTTAAAGTTGTTTTCCTTCATAAGCGTGAGAAAAGAAAGACAAGCTCCCTCCAACAGGGTCTCATGACCCTTCCCTCAAAACAGCCTTCTCGGCCAGCCAGGATCATGGGCGTCCGTGCCTGGTGTGAACAGGTCACCCAGGAAACTGAGCCTACTGCATGAACGCAGCTCAGCAGGATGTCCCCTCACCACCAAGCCAGCCCTCTCTGCTGCATTTAAACGCTTCCTCTTAATGGATCCTTGCTGTTGGCTTTCAAACACATTCAAATCTTGCCCACTAAGACAAACAGATCATCACCAAGATCATGGCAATAAAAATCCTCTCTCGCCCTCATTCCCTTCTGGCCGTTCTCTCCATTCACCTCCCATGTGGCCCCAGTCCTCGGGAGCTCTAAGATCATGGGCTCCGCGGCCTCACCTCCCACTTGCTCCCTGGCCCACTCCAGTCTGACTGCTGTGTCCATAGAAATATGACCCAGATGTTGCAAAGCTGACCTGTGAACATGCCTAGGCTCTCATACTTGACTTCGGGTAGCATCTGGCGATGAAGAGCACCCTGGGCTTCTGAAGCAGCCCTTCACTTTTGCTCTGGGACCCCACACTCCCCTGAATGTCTCCCACCTCTGCTGGCCCTCCTCACTGACCTTTGCTGGTTCCTCTCCTGCTGCTCCGTCCGTGTTAGCAGGTCTCAGCCCTCGGAAAGTCGGTTGTAGCTCTCTGTTTATCAGCTCTCCCTTGCGAGCTCATCACACCCACAGTTTCATTACTGAGATGCAAATGACGTATTATTTGAAATTTGCAGCCCAGTCCTTTCCTCTTAACTCCATCCATCTAATTACTTACTAGATGTTGCAAATAAATCCTAACAGCAATATGACCCAGAATGAACTACAATTCTTTCCTTAACAGCGTCTCCCAACGGTGGTCACAGCTGACACGTTCTTACAACATGCCCATCCACAATGCCACCGTTTACCTAGTTATTCAGCCCAGAAGTCATCCTTGCTCCTTCTCCTTCACTCCTCATGTTAACCTATCACCAATCCTTACAGTTTCACCTCCCGAATTCCCTCAAATTCATCCTCTTTTCTCTGCCTTCACCCCTAGCAGGCTAATTGTGCCAACATTGCCTCTTGCCTGAATGACTTGCCTCTGTCCTGTTTCTGCTGCACATGGCAGCTAAAAGGGGCTTTTAAAACCGAAACCTGGGACTAGCAGTTGGCATAATGGCTATGTTGCTGGACTCCCATGTGGTCGGCCATGGTACGAGTCCCAGACCCAGTGGCTTAAACTCACGCCGGGTGTGTGTGTGTGTGTGCCCAAGATCCCAAGAGGAGAATGGAGGAGAAGGGATTGCAGCGTGGTCATCCCCTCAGGGGTGATTTCTTGCTTTCTGTCTCTCTCTCTCTGTCTTTCTGTCTTTCTGGCAGCGCACATGCCCTATAGTAAAAACCTCTTCAAACACACACAAACTCTGAAACCTGGCCACATCACTTACCTATTTTAAAATATTTCAATAGTCTCTCATTTCACAGAGTGAACACTGAAATCTCTAATTCAACCTGCACAGCCGAGGTTCTGCTGGCCCCTCTAACCCTCACGGAGCACAAAGCCCCTTCTCCTGGCTTCTCTGTCAGACCATTCTGCCCATTTTGTGACGCTAACATGTGACTTTTGTTGTTCCTTTATTCCTAGAGTGGTCTTCCCACGCCCTTCCCAAGTTTTCCCCTAGTTAATTCCTATTGTTTAGGTCCTAGTTCACGTCATTTCTTCAAAGAAACTCTCTTTGGTCACCCAGATAGAAAAATTCCTCCTATTAAATGTTTTTTATAGTACCACCACCTCTTAGTGAAACACTAGTGGCATGATTTTACATTTGTGTGACTAAACAGTTTATGAATCAGGGACCTCGTCTGCCTTGTTCTTCCTGTACACCCTCTGTTTGGCCAATACTTAGGGCTCAGTGCTTACTGGATGAATGAGTGGATTGAAGTAAAATGAATGAACACCCTTCCCTGTGAGAAGTGAAGAGGACTGTAAATGAGCCAACAGTTCTCTTTCAGGGTGCTACAAAGTTCTGTATCTTTTCTTTCTTTAGGTTTTTTGCCATAAGGCATGTGCACTCACCAGAGAGAGACAGAGACAGAGAGGGGAAAAGTGATAAATCACCCCATTTAGGAGGGCCATGTGGGAGTTCAGCACCTTAACACCACACCATCTGCTGATCCAAAGTTCTGTATCAATTAAAGTGAAGTTATATATACGTATTTAAAGTCTAAGTTGACTTTCATTTTTGGCCAAGATGAAATAATTGATATTGGACTTATAGATAGTTGTAAACAGATAGAAAACAAGGCAAAATATATGAAATAATTCAGACATTGGACAACACGTACAGAAAGGAAGCAAATGAGGTAAGAATGATGATTGTCCAAATTTTCTGCTTAAAAGCACTTTCTGAACACAGGGAGGGAAACCCATGTAGAGCATGGTTGGCTTGCTGAGCTTAGAGACAGACATGGGAGTTTAAGAAAACTGAGAGAGCTACAATTTGTGCAGTTAAATACTAGAGAGGCTATTTTCAGAAATATGCCCGGGGATCTCAAGTTCAAAGCTAAGCACTAAGCTCTGCATGCCTGAAGTGAAATTCCACAAGGACAGAAACACACACACACACACACACACACACACACACACACAAAGGTTTAAAACAAAAAACTACTGTAAAGATATAAGCTGAACAATTCCCAGAACTCGCAATATGTGAGGATATAGGTTATAATCATCCAGGGTGGAGAAACCTGGGGTGTAGTAAAGATCCAAAAGTGTCACGTCTTGGCACTGGGCAATCCTAATTTTTATTTAAAGCTACACTAGACACTAGACTTACCCTAACAGCTTGAATACATGCCTTGAGAGGGTCAAGCAGGATCTTCAAGTAATTGAATTGTCTGTTGAAACAAATATCAACACACTGTACAGGAAGACAACAAAGACAGATAACAAAATTGTAATGTTATGATGTGTATAACCCACTCAAAAATTGCTAGACATTCCAAGAAATATAAAAATGTGACCCTAATCAGAAGAAAAATCAGGCAAAAGAAATATATCCAGATTAAGACATTAGCAGACAACAATTTTAAAGCAAGTACAAAACATGCTTAAGTGAGAAAAATATTAATGTAATGTGAAAAATAAATAAAAAGTAAACTTTTGAAGATGAAAAATTCAATATCTGAATTGAAAAATTCACTGACTAGGCTAACGAATAAATTTAACACTATAGAAGAAAAGATCAGTGATCTTGAAAACATAGTCAAGATTCTCTGGAGAGATAGAACTGATAGACGACAGATAGATGATATCATTAGATAGGTAGATGATAGATAGATATAGATAGATAGATGATGGATTGATAGATGATAGAGACAGATATAGAGATAGATAGATATAAGAGAGTATTTATTAAGGGAATTGGCTCATGTGATTATGGAGATGGGGAAATCCCACAACAAGTCACCTGCAAGCTAGACCCTGGAATGTGGTAGTATGGTTCAGTTAAAGTACAAAAACCAAAGAATCAAGGACATTGATGGTGTGACTCTCAGTACAAGGCTAAAGGCCTGAGAACTTGGGGAGCTGCTGGTATAAGATCTGGAGTTCCAAGGCCAGAGATCCTGGGTGTTCATTTAACTTTACTTCAGTTCATTTATTAATTCAGTATTCATCCAGTCCCCAGCAGATTAAATGCTACCACATTTAGGGTGGATCTTCCCCATTCCATCCACACAGACACATGCCAATCTCCCCTGAAAACACCCTCACAGAAATAATGCTTTGCCAGTTCTCTAGGTATTCCTTAATCTTAGGTGTCAAGTTGACACCTAAAATTAACTATTACATGTAGCAATAAAGACTACCCAATCTGAATAAAGCAAGCTGAAAAAAAAAAAAGGGCAAAACAGAGCCCCGTTGACCTGTGGGATAACATCAAGTGGTCTAAAACATGTGTAATTGGAGTCGCAGGCCAAACGAAAAAATAGAGGGGGATTGAGTGGGGGAACATAAACAGTTTTGAAGAGGGCACAGCCCTGTAGCATAGCAGTTAGATGCTACACAGAGGAAACCAGATTTCCACATGGCCAAAGAGGGTTTGAATCTTGTCCTCATTGACTTTAAAAATATGTCTGGGGGACCAGCAGTTAGCGTAGTGGCTATGTCGCTGGATTCCCACGTAGTTGACTGTGGTTCGAGTCCCGGACACGGTGGCTTAAACTCACGCCAGGCACGTGTGCGTGCGTGCTCAAGATCCCGAGAGGAGAACAGAGGAGAAGGGATTGCGGCGTGGCCATCCCCCCTGGGGGGTGATTTCTCGCTTTCTGTCTCTCTCTGTCTGTCTGGCGAGCGCATGCGCCCTATAGCAAAAACCTCTCAAAAAAAAAAAAAAAAAAAAAAAGTCTGTCATATAAATCTAGAATCCTGATAGGATAGAAAGTTAGAGAAAAAATATTGAAGTATGACAAGCCCCACTCAGGCGTATTTTCTCTCTTTCTCTCTCTCTCCTCCTTTCTTACACATGTGTATTCATCCTCTGGCATAAAAGAAGTTTTAAAGAAATACCAGGCATAAATATTTGTGATAGTTGTGTACCATGTAAACCACACCTAAATTTAAAAAAATTAAATACAATAAAATGGAATGAATGCAGCCCTATCATTCCTTTCCCTACCTTTTCTGGGGATGGGGAGGGTGAGATGCAACTGGACTGGGCACTCAAACCGTGGTTATCGTATGGCTTCTAGCTATCTCCACAATCCAGTGGAGATCTGGGGGAGACTTTGCCATAATGCTGGGCCTCTTTCCCTACTCTGTATGATTACACTTTCTCAATCTGCCTGGACCACTCTCCCCACTCCCCTCACCTAATACACTTCTTTTATCCTGCCAGTTCCAACTCAGAACCACCCACTCTACAGAATCTTCCAGATCCCACAGAAAGTCTGCCCCTCTCTTTACAAGCACTCAGAGCAAACAGCCACAATTCACCTTCTCACGTGTCTGTCTTCCCAATAAGACGGTCTGAATCTTGTGTGGCTTCCTCCGAGGCAGGGACAGAGAGAGGGTGAATAATATGGGGGGAATACGAAGATGGAGGAAGAAGAGGGAGAGCAGTGGGATCAATGTTGAGAATGCTGAGGGCCAAGCCCTGTTGACTCACCAACACCCAAGGACTTTTGTAAAGGCTTACAATTCATGAGACATAGGGAGGCAGCTTGAAGAAGTATGAGATTTCCTGAGCTTGGTTCATTCGTTCTCATTAAAATGAAAATCTTCAGGTCCCACCCAGAATTACTGAATCAGATTTTCCAGGGACAAATGCTAAGACTCGGTCATAAGAAGGACTGTGTGCTTCCTTTCCCCTATCCTAACCTCTGACCTGGCCTCAAAGAACTCTTCAAGACTATCTCCAGCTCTGAGCCCCTCAGAGGGGAGATCTCTGGGATCTCAGGGCCACCTGGAAAGCGAAGGCTTATTTTTCCTCAAATTCCTAAAACTGAACCTGTATAAGCAGCAACAAATTGGGAGCAGAATCTCCATGGGCTCATCCATGGTCCCATCAAGATGGAGACTTATCCCAAGTCCATCCTCTTCCAAAGAGTCTTTCTAGACTCTTCTTAGGGCCATGTTCTCTTGATTACCTCACATATCTTTACATTTTTGCACCTCTCCTGGTTTTTATGAATATATTTGTATCATTTTTACATCTGGCTGCATCTTTATACTTTTCTATTTCAATGTTTATCAATTTATTTTAGAACTTTATTTATTCTATGAGCTATAGAGACAGAGAGGCAAAGACAGAGACAGCACTCTAAATAGAGTCTTTTTTTTTTTTAGAGGTTTTTGCTATAGGGCGCGTGTGCTTGCCAGTCAGACAGAGAGACAGAAAGCGAGAAATCACCCCCCAGGGAGGATGGTCACGCCACAATCCCTTCTCCTCCATTCTCCTCTCGGGATCTTGGGCATGCACGCACACGTGCCCAGCATGAGTTTTAAGCCAGGGTCCAGGATGCGAACCGCAGTCGACTACGTGGGAGTCCAACGACATAGCCATTACGCCAACTGCTGGTTCCCTCAATAGAGTCTTGATGCCATGATCCACCCCCGGCTTCAGCCATCCCTGGATCATGAACATGCACGCGCGCGCGCGCGCACACACACACACACACGCAGTGTACTCAGGGAGGTCTCTAGATGTGAACAGGACCCTTCCCATGTGGATCAACCTTGCAGAGCTAGCATTTTACTGGTGTACTATCATAGGCCCCATCAATACTTATTTTTACATTTCACTTGCCCTTTCTCTTAACAAGGGAGGAGATGGGAACCTCAAGTTTACTCTTGTAGAGCCATCATTACTAGAAGCTTCCCTCAGATTATAGAGAAGCATTCCCAATAGGAAAGCCCTCATCCCCCCACTGTGGACCTGTCTCCTGGGTGTGTGGGGGGGAAGCAGGTAGGCTTCTCAGAGTTCCCCGTAACAATTTTTGCTGCAACATTGTTCTGTTCTTAGTCTGCCAGGTGAGGTCACCTGATTTCCAAGAATATGAGCCAAGCCAAGGGTGGAGATGGGGAAGGGAGAATAAATCCAGACAGGTAGCCAGGCTCTAAGAAGTTACGTCTAGCTGTTCATTTGTTTTGGCTTGGTTTTTGGCAAGGGATCCTTATCTCGTCGTGAGACACATAGACCTCAGAGAGATCTTGATCCTGGATGATCCCATTCCCCAGACCAGTTCAGGATTCATAATAACCAGTTATGGTTCATAATATGGCAAAAGAAGCAATACTCAAAAAGTTACCTGGGCCAGAGGGAGAAGCAACTTTTTTGTTTGTTTTGTTTTTACATTTAGCCACTGTACATCTTTACAGCATGCAAAATGGTTTATCCCCGAGTGACAACAGTGCATATTAGTCAAGTCATAGATATAACCATGTTATACTGAATGTCTGCACTCTGTGGCAGAAATGGAAAGATAAGAAGCTTTGATGGACGCTCTCTCCAAGCCTGGATGGTGGCCTTTAAAAGAAGGCAGCACTAGGCCAGCAGGTGGTGTTGTGGTTAAGGTACTGGAATCCCACATAACTGATAGTGGTTTGAGTCCTGGGTCTGGCAGCTTAAAAATCATGCCAGGCACATGTATATACATGCCCAAAATGCAGAAGAGAGAATGGAGAAGGGATTGTGGCATAGTCATTCCCCCTGAGGAGTGATCTTGAGTAAATAATAATACAAAAAAGATTAGGGTCAGTTGTTTTTCTTTTTCTTTTCTTTCTTTTTTTTTTTTTTTCTTTTTTGCTAGTGGCAAGTGCACTTGTCAGAGAGACCAAGAGGAGAAAGAATCCCCTAAGGGGCATGGTCATGCTATCATTCCTTCTCCTCCATTTCTCCCTCCTGTTGGGATTTTGCAAAATATGTGCCCAGTGCGTTTCTCAAGCTGCTGGGTCTGGGACTCAACCTTGTGGTCGGCCCTGTGGGATCTGGCTCCCTTACCTACCAGGTCATGGAGCCAGTTCTATCGTTTCCATGAGTGCTGAAGTGCTGTCTGAAACAGAAGGGCCTTCTAAGGTCATCGAGGGCAACCCCATCATTATGCAAATGGGAAACCAAAGCCCAGGAAGGAGAAGGCACTTGCCCAAGCTACAGAGTCAGTGTCTCAGAAATGCAGAGCCGGAACTAGCCTCCCTGTGAGTATCCTTGCCACACATTGGCCTGTCACTGCTGGCATGTGACCAGGGAGATGGTCCCAGTCTGGGCAGAGGGCAGTGCGGGCTGAGCTGGAGAGGACGGGTCCCACCTGTGCTGGAAGAGGCTGAAGGGCCCCTGCTTGGGAGCTGTGCAGAGCCTTTCTGCATCAGGAGGAGGGTCAGGTCAGATCACATCTAAGGGCCTTTCCACTCTGGGATTCTGACCTTGTCACTTACTTTCTTGGTTGGGGCTAATCTCTGTCCTATTTGTCAAGTGCATCTGTGCGTGGGCACCTCCAAGGCATGAGGCTCCAAGGGGCAGCAGAGATACAGAGAGCAGAACATGAGACCTACGCTCTCAGAGCTGAGCGCCGCCTTCTCAGTGAGGCCAACCTTGATGCCCCAGCACCCCCGGCACCTCCCAGTGCCCCCGCCCCATTCAGCTGGTGTTCTTGTTTCTTTCTTTCTTTTCTTTCTTTTTTTTTTTTTGGTGTTCTTGTTTCTGTATTTCATCTGCTGTTTACATTTTTTATTATTTACTCATATTATTTTATTATTTACTCATTTTTATTATTTACTCATGACGGAGTGCCTGTGTGCACACATGAGAGAAAGAGAGAAACAGAGAAAGAGGGGAGCATCCTTCGCCGGGTCTGGCCACACCACGGTCCCTTTCCTCCAGTCCTCCAGGCCATAGGAATCTAGGCATCTGGCACGTGCCGGGCGAGTGCTGACCAGACTGGGGCTCAAATCTCGGTCACCATGTGTGATCCAGCGACTCAGCTTCTCTGAGCAGATGTGAGTGCTACAGCACAGGGCTGGCCCGACTCCAACGGCTCATTGTCTGCCTTTTCTTTTCTTTCTTTTCTTTTCTTTTCTTTTCTTTTCTTTTCTTTTCTTTTCTTTTCTTTTCTTTTCTTTTCCTTTCTCTTTTCTTTTCTTTTCTTTTTTCTCCTTTTTTCTCTTCTCTTCTCTCCTTCCTTCCTTCCTTCCCTTTCTTTCTTTCTTTCTTTCTTTCTTTCTTTCTTTCTTTCTTTCTTTTTCTTTCTTTCTTTCTTTCTTCTTTTTTAGGGAGAGAGAGAGATTTTTGCTACAGGGTACATTTGTTCACCAGAGACACAGAGAGAGACACAGAGAGAGAAAGTGAGAAATCATCCCCCAGGGAGGATGGCCACGCTGCAATCCCTTCTCCTCCATTATCCTCTTGGAACTTTAGGCACACATGCACATGCACTCGGCCTGAGTTTCAAGTCACCGGATCCGGGACTTGAACTGCAGTTGACCATGTGGGAATCCAGTGCCCTGACCACTGTACTATCTGCTGGCTCCTATCTGCCTTTCTTTACTAGCCTGAAATCTCCTTAAGGGCAAGGATCTTTGAATATTCTGCTCTACTCACTGATGTACCTCCAGAACAGTTCCTGTGTTGAAGTGGACGCTCAGTAAATAGTCATAGGATGGGTAAGTAGTGGGACAAATGAAAACCAGAATGTCTCAGGGACTTGCCGTTGGTCCTGGCTCTGTGGTTTTCCAGCGGTGGGATCCCGGATGATTAGTGATCTTGGGCCTCCGTGTTCTCATCAGTAAAATGGAAGGGTTGCAGCAACCTAAGGGGCCGGCGAGTCAGCGGAGTGGTGTTGGTTACATGGAAGCCGAAATCCATTCATTCACTCACTCATTTGTTCACATGGCCCATCAGTCCACAAACGTGGCCCTGGGGAGACGTGGGAGTTGATCTTTCCCAGAAGGCTGAATAATACCCTAAGGGAAGCAGTGGGAGTGGGGAGGGGCTATCCAGGCACGGTAGGAGGGCATGAGCAGATGCAGGGAGGTGGCAGACCTCAGGGAGAAGCAGGCCTGGCAGGCTAAGGAGGACAGGGCAGCTTAGGAACGGGCTGGCTGTGTCCTGTGTCTGGACAAGGGTGACTGCCATGACAGCAAACACACTCTGAGTGCAGGCTCGTGGATGCACTGGCTGGGTATGGAGGACACAAGGACATTGAGTCTTCAGCCAGAGGGACATTTACAACAGGGGTCTGCCTGAGTCACTCTCCAATTAAACACCCGAGTGGCTCATCGTATTGCTTCAGATAAAGACCAGAGGACCTCCACAGCCCATGACGCCGTCTGACCTCTCCAGCCACACTGCCCACCTCTTCCTGCCTTGCTCTGCTGCTTAGTAACAGGAATCTTGCTTCAGTTTCTCACCCGAGTCGCCTTTCCACCTCAGGGCCTTTGCACATGCTCTTGCTTCTGCTTGGTAGTTTCTCTTTGCTTCACCCTCAACTCCTCCCTCTTTTTGTCTATTTTTTAAAAGAATTTTTTTCCTTTTTTTCACATTGTGCTATAGGATGTGTGCACTGTCCAGAGAGAGAGAGAAGCAGAGAGAGAGAGAAGAAGTGAGAAAGCACCCTCCGGGGAGGACAGCAATACTGCAATCTCTTCTCCTCCATTCTTCTTGGGATTTGGGACATGCACACACATGTGCTCAGCATCCTTTAAGCCACCAGATCTAGGACATGAACCACACACCAGTCATACAGGATCCAGCTGCCCAAACCACCATACCACTGGCTGGGCCTAAAGCAGAATTTATTTCTATAGTGAACAATGAAAATATAGCTGTGAAGGTAGCAAATCATATTGAAAAATATTTAAGATGTGCAGCAGTTATTTCTGAAATAAAGTTTCTTAATAGGAAGATAAAGAAAACAGCAGGGCTTATGGACAAAAGTGTTTTGTTTTGTTTTGTTTTTTAATTTGCCAGAGAGCACATGCATTTGCCAGAGAGAGATAGAGAGGCAAGGGGAAAAGCACCCTCCAGTGGGGTATGGTCATGCTGCAATCCTCCGTTTCTCCATCCTGTTGGGAACTGGGGCATGCATGCACACGCACACATGCATCTGGTGTGTTTTTTAAGCTGCTGGGCGCAGAGAGTCTAACTCTGTGATCAGCCATGTGGGATCCAACTCCCTTAACCACTAGACTGCCGGGCCAGTCCCTCAGTTTCTATTTGAAAGACCAACTAGTATTTTATAAATTATTAACTACACTGGAAAAAAACACCCCATGCACAGTTTTAATTAATAGCTTCAGTTTAAAAACAGATGCGTTCCCAGCATTCAGAACTTTTCCAAACACCACGTCTCTAGGGCAGCCTTCCCTGGGATCCCAGACTGGGACAGACCCGTTACTCCCCAAGCATCCTATGATCACCATTCATCATGTCTCTGGAGCTTCTGATCATAACGCGTGGCTGTGGGTACAGCCCAGTAACCACACACAGACTTTTATGAGCATGCTGCCCCCCCCCCCATCTGAAGACATGGTCTGTTTATATCAGCAGCTAGCTCGGTGACTGCAGCCCCGGAAGTCACTATTTACTGCAGGATCGATGGCAGCCCACGTGGGAGTGGAGAGGACACCCAGACCCACCAGCTGCCATTGTGCATGGAGGTGAGTGCGTTCTCGAAGGGCTGCTTAAATGATGCGGGAAATGCAGAGGAAAGTTCCTAAGGAGGACATAAGGCCTAGGCATTAAGGGGTGATCCAGGGCCCGTTAGTCAGGAGGACATTCCTGCTAACGGGGACAGAGAAGCAAATGTCTGTTGAGCAGCATCTTGGTAAACCGTCAGTCATCCTAGAGACTTGTGTGAGGGGCGGTCTCCACTGCACACTTACCTGCGGGCCAAGTGGGGCAGTCTCTACCACACACTTACCTGTGGGCCGGGATGGGGAGGCCTTCCCTGGAACACTTACCTGCAGGCCAGGTGGCGTGGTCTCCACTGCACACTTACCTGTAGGTCAGGTGGGGCGGTCTTTACTGCACACTTACCTGTGGGTCAGGAGGGGCGGTCCCCGCTGCATGCTTACCTGCGGGCCAGTCCTGGCGTCTATGCAATCAGAGCCCTCCTCAGTGCTCCTTGGCCCAGGAGTAGATATTGTTACCTCCTTTCGACAAATCCAGAGCAGTTAAGCAATGTGCCCAGGTCTCCCAGCCCTCGGCTGTCTTACTTGGCTGTCCCATGTGATATTCACAAGTAGCACACCCAAGGTATCTACGGAGGGCTCCCGTGACCTTCTGGTATCGTTTCACACCCACACTCAGGCTGGGGAAGGGTCAGGCGTTGCCAGCAAAGACCCCCACCCGTGCCCAGCCGTGCCTTTGTCTGTGTCCCTGGGGTAGGGTCTCTATCCTCTCCCCCACTCCCACCCTCTCAAAGAGAAGCCACTTTCCGCGGGGCTCTCCAGTCTTAGCAAAACCACCTCGTGCCACCTGGTCCCTCTCTGGCTACCTTCCTCCGAGCTGTGGGTAGGTTCCAAGCCCTGCGGGTGCCCAGGATGGAGGTAGAGGGGCCTCCTAGGTGCATGAGGGGACCTGAAGAGAAGCTGAACCATGAGCCGCCGGGCCCCTGGGCAGTGTGGGTCCCGCCTTCCACCCCAAAGCAGAAGACACGGGGAAGTGCTGCGTGTGGCCAGCTGTGAGGCCGTAAGGAAGTCACTGCACTTCTCCTAGCCTTGGTTTCCATATCTGCCCTACGCATGTCCACTCTAGCAGAGTAGCTGTGACCAGAACACAGAGGGCACTGTGCGTTGCCAATTGCTAGATGCACCAGAGAGTAGCAGCTGGTGTCAACTCAGGCTTCGCTGCACCAGTCAGGAGTCTCTCCTCCCAAACAGGAGCGCTGGGAGTAGGCTGCGGGAGGAGAAGGAGCTGGCGGCCTGGAAGGAGACCGCCTGGTGCCCCCCAGTGGTCACAGACAGACCCTGCAGGACCATGCAGGACTCCACTGGCCTCTTCGCAGTTTGTTAAGGGGTTCAATGCAGGGCCTGCCTTTAACAAGGCAGGGAACCCCAGGGGCTTCTTTTTGTGCCTGGAATAGACAAAGCAGCAGTGAATCCTGCTGCTACTCTAGGCTGGATCCTTCTAAAGTTGCCAAAGGACAGGCCACCCTACCCTTGTTTGGCCATTCACTGGCTGAGCCCAGAGCCTCTACATGGACACTCCGGTGTTAACTATGCAGCTCACGTGCCAAAGACCTTAAGAAGTCACGGAGGGGCTGCCTTCTCTGAAACAGAGCTGGCTCAGAGCCCCGTGGGAAAGTATTGTGAGCCTCGCTTCCGGAATAAGGAAACTGAGGCTCAGAGAGACAGTGACTTTCCTAAAGACCCCATGTTCTAGCCTTTGAAATAAGTATCACTCCAACCCTCAGGGTGTGCTGTGGCTCACGCTTTTCTCAGGTTACCCAGCAACAAACAGCAGACTCGGTGGTGGTGATGGTATTTGTTTTATTTTTTAAATTTTTTTTAAAAAAAGAAGTATTAATTTTAAGTATATTTATTATTATTATTATTATTATTATTATTATGTTTTAATTTGACCAGAAAGAGACAAAGAGAAAGGGGGAAAATGAGAGAGCAAGCCTCCAGGTCCAGGACTCAAACTATAGAAGGCCATGTAAGAATCTAGCACTTCAACCATCACACCACCTGCCAGTCCCAACGTGTGTGCTTATTAAATCACAAAACGCCCTTGCTTTCAAGGAGGAAGAGAAGATGGCCAAGCAGTTGAGGTGCATGTCTGGCTTCCAGGAAGGAAACAGCACACATGGCCCAAGAGCCAGGAATGCCGCCCACTTGGGTGGTCTTGGGAGACAGTGGGTGTGGGGTTGGGTCAGAACGGTCTGTGGCCTCGATCCCAGAGTCAAATCCTTGCCAGGCTCAGGCCGCGGCGGGGGTCTGCAGCAAGCAGGAACTGCCCTTTATGTTCCTCTAGGGTTGGAAATCTTTCCCAAGAAGAGGAGGAAAGATTTGGTCTTGTCAAAAATCATCATCAAAAAGGGTCTGTTCATCTTGAAGACCAGTGGCTTCTCCATAGGCAGCGTCTGTGCTGCCGAGCCTGCGGCCACCTCCGCGCCCTTCTCGTCCATCTTCAGCTCGGCCTGGTGCACCGCCTGCAAGAACCAAGGGCAAGGTCAGTGCTTACCAAGCCACTCAACAACCACGGTGAGCCAGAGGTCCGGAGAGGCCCGAAGAGGGAGGCAACTAGGCTGAGTGGCCCAGCACAGAGTGACATGGTGGCCTGCAGTCACTCCAGGACTCCTGGCTCTTCTGCTGTCACTGCGGAAGGATATTCGACAAGCAGACACAGCATGAAAGGGAAGGTGGAGCAGGAAGCGCCAGCTGTAGCCCAGATGGAGTGGGGCTTGGTCCTTCCCGTGGATGCAAGAAAGCGTCAACCATCGTCACGGCCATAGCGTGATGGACAGGAGGTGGTGGCATGCCCACCCCGAAGCTCCAGCACCACCACTCCTTCCCTTCCCCTGGTGGATGGTTCAGAGGGAGCCAGAGTCCGGGTTAGCTGTTTAAGATGACCCCAGATCCACCCCAAGGGCACCAACGTCTGTAACTAGGGGATCGATACTGAGAAATCGACGGGTCTCTGTGAAGTATTGGCACATTTCATTCTCAGCTACAGAATTCTAATCATTTTACTTGCAGAAAACAGGCCAATCGTCTAGTTAGAACCAAAGTCATCAGTGTGCCTGAGCATAGGAAGGCAACGAGTCATTGCTGAACCCAACAGAGACCTACAGCAAAGGGGGAGCTGGCATCGAACCTCTGCAGCAGGAAAACATGGGAGTGACAACATCCCGTAGCGGATGTTCCTCTTGCAAACTGGGAAATAAAGCAGAATCTGGGCCTCCTGGCTCAGCTTTTGGCTCACCTCAGCAAGCCCACTCCCTCCCAGGCTGGCTCGACCCTCCCCGTTCGCTCCCCACATAAGGAAGCCAGTCCCCACCACCCACATCCTAGAGCCTTCCCACCTCCCAGAAAACCCTCCACATGCCCATCTCTGCTTGCTGAAATCTTTCCCCCTTTGATGCCCTCTTAAACCCCAAAGTAGGGTTGCCAAATAAAGAACAGGACATCCAGGGACCAGCAGTTAGCGGAATGGCTATGTCGCTGGACTCCCATGTAGTCGACCGCGGTTTGAGTCCCGGACCCGGTGGCTTAAACTCACGCCGGGCACGTGTGCGTGCATGCCCAAGATCCCGAGAGGAGAATGGAGGAGAAGGGATTGCGGCGTGGCCATCCCCCCTGGGGAGTGATTTCTCACTTTCTATCTCTCTGTCTCTCTGTCTGTCTGGTGAGCACACGCGCCCTATAGCAAAAACCTCTCAAAAAAAAAAAAAAAAAAAAAAAAAAGAAGAAGAAGAAGAACAGGACATCCAGTTTGAGTTCAAGAAAACGAGTGTGCCTGAGTGTGAGTATGCCCCATGTGATATTTGGGATATACTTATCCTAAAAATAGTACTCACTGTTTGTCCGAAATTTAAATTTAACTGGGTGTCTTGTATTACATTTGCTACATTGGTGACCCCACCTCTATGGTCCTCTCTTCTTGCCTCAGACAGGCAGGGGCTCATCCTTGCCAGAGACCCCAGGACCTTCATGTGTCCTTGTCCTCATGCAGGACACAGTGTGACTGACCCCTAAGGTGCCTGCGAGGCGTTTGTGAGAGGCTGTGGGTAAGCTCTGGACCTGGGCCATGTTCCAGGCCTTGATCCACGTGTGCTGCAGTGAACTGACTCCCGAAATAGCCCCCGAGACTGACATTTCCAGTGTTGAAGACCCGAGGCTTGGGGAGGTTCTGTGCTTTGTCCAGAATGCTATCGCTGGTCTGGACAGAGAAGGATTGAAACAGGTGGAACGCTTGCTCCTGCAGCCACTGCAATGGTGGCTCTGGCCAGGGGCTGCGTATAGAAGGTGCCTGTGCTGCCAGGGGCAGTGCCAGGCCAGGCAGGCTTACCTCACCCACTTTCAGGTTGCCACGAGGGGAGATCCTGTTGAATTCGCCATGCTCCTCAAACACGCGGGACATGCCCAACTTGGAGAGAACTGTCTTCAGGTTGTAGGTAGCAGAAAAGGAGAGTCTGGACATGGACACGTCTACAACCCTGGGGCGTTGAAAGAAACCGTGGTGAGCTGTGAAGCTGCTCTCCAGGCAGGTCAGGACAGACGATGAGGGAGACCTTTGTCCTCCAGCCCCACAGCTCTCAGATCTGCCCTAGAGCCACGGATGGAGGAGAGGCTCCTTAACCTTGGGCCCCTGGTTCCAAAACACCATGTGGTCTCTGAACTAGGTCCCTACTGCTGCCCACCAAGCTGCCCCGGAGACTCCATTCACAGGAGTTGGTCTCAAGTCTCCTTCAGCTCAGAAGCCCTTTAGCCATAGTCACTGAAGGTCTCACGTGGTCTTGGCCATGCCCATGCTCTGAGCCAGTGCCAGCCCCGGCAGAACTGCCAGCCCCGGCAGAACTGCCACTAGAGGCAGCAGGACCCTGAGACCAGGAACCAGGTAGAACTGAGTTCAGATCCTCTCTGCCTCTGGGAGCTTGTGACCTGGGACAGATAACCTTACCTTTCTAGGTCACTTGTGCAAAATGCAGGGTAATCATCGCATCCACACCCCGTGGTCCCCTTCTCTTTTCTACCTTTACTCCCTGCCCAGGAATCTCAGGGCCATAAGTGCCATCTTCAGGCCTGATCATGCTCACATTTACCTTTCTGCTCATCTACTGTCTGAAGAATGTCCAGTAGGGGCCTACTGTGTACCAGGGGCTGCTTTCCGTGCTGAAAATGAACCCAGGAACAGAGCAGGCGAAGATCTCTGTCCTTGACTTGAATTCTAGCAGGGTTCTAGAATGCTAGACAGAAAAATAGCAAGCCAATGAAAAGTCGATGCCTGAGTATAGGCATCAGCTGATGTCAGAGGGCATAAAGTGCCATGGACAGAAAGAAAGAGGCCAAATTACAGGACTCGGGAATGCTGCTCAAAAGGTTTGAGCAAATCTTAAAGGAAGTAAAGGAGTTTGGCACATGGTAGGATTTTGGGGGGATTTTTTTTTTCCTTAACAAAATAAGCAACCATGAGTGCCAGCTTGTAACCTGGTGGCTGGGCGGCTGGATCTCACACGGCAGACTGTGTGGTTGGAGTCCGGGCCAGCAGCCTGAAAAACATTCCAGGCATGTGTGCCCAAAATCCCGAAAGGAGAGAGACTCGGAGGAGAAGCGACCACAGTGTGACCACACCCAGTGAGGGGCGCTTGCTGACCCTGGCATGCTCTCTCTCTCTGTTTCTGCAGAGCATGCATGCCCTCTGGAAAATATCTTTTTTAAAAATGGGGAGCCTCAGTAGCGTTTGAACAGAGGAGTGTCCTCGTCTCAATTAGGATTTTAAAGGATCGCTGTGCCCATCTCCTCAGCTAAGAATCCACTCTGGCTGTGGCAGTGGCCGGGGACTACCGGGAAGTTCTGTGGTGGCGAGGTGCTGGAGCCACAGAGGTGATGGGAAGAGTCCAGATTCCAGCTCTCATCTGAGGGAGGGTTTGGAGTTTCCGGACAGACAATGAGGGGTTGGAGAAGAGAGTGATCAGGACAACTCCAGATTTTTCTCTTGAGCAGCTACAAGGATGGAGTAGCCATGGACTGAGATGGTGAAGTTGGCGGAGGCTCCACGGGGGAGACCAGGATGACCGTTCCAGACATGTTGAGATCAAGACCCCATTGGCCATCCGGGAAGGTAGCTGCCGGGTGCAGACCCTGTGTGACCCGGGGGTGTGGGGCTAGAAGGGTGCAGATCACGCTCACAGAGATGGAAGCCTGAGCCTGCAGTGCTCCAGGAGAGATTTTCAGGCATAATGAGGAGGGGATGTGGGGTCCCCTCAGAATGCTGAGTTCCAGAAAACCAACTGCAGAGCCTCGAGCCCCTGTCATTTGAATGCTAAAGGAAATCGGATCTTATGTTGTAATCCATCTCCCTTTAAGAGAAAGGATTTCACTGTGTTCCTGACTCGTTTCCCGTTATTTTCCACTGTCACATAAGTTCATCACAGAGCTTAGGAGAGGACTTGACAATGAAGCAACGGCTCAGGAAAGTTGTGATGGATTAAATAAAGACAGTGGGAGGGAGTAAGGGAGGTAAAAGCACACAGTGTCAGGACTTCTAGGTGACATGAGGGTGGAGGCCTAGAGTCTTCCCCATTTTTCACTTTCTCTTCATTCTCAGTCTCCTGAGTGGGAAGAGGGGGTCCCTCAAGACACCTCTGCAGACACTAAAGCTCCGTAAAGCACAGCCTGGAAACCACCAGTCTCTTAGTCATCCTGTGTTAAGAGATACTGGTCCTTCTTCAATGGATGAGCTGCCATCTTGGGGCTCCATCTTGAGGGGAAGGGATCAGACTTGCAGGACACCTGACCTTCAGAAAAACAGAAGTTCTAAAGCTCTGCTGATAACCTCAGTGCTCTGCCTCTTCAGCCATGCCTTTGTGCATGCCCTCAGAGGGGTGATGCTGTGCTGGGGTGCACTGAGCTCTCAAGAGTCCTAGGGAGTCCCTGTTACTGTAGCCACATGTCTTAGTTGCAAAAACCAGGATCTGCTGAGGTTGGAACCCAGACTTCTGCTCCTGGCTTAGCGGCCAGACTTCACCAACTCTTGTAGCAGAGGCGAGAGAGGGGGCTGTGCAGAGCTAATCAGAGCCCTCTTGGGATGCCTGCCCTTTCCCTACCCCACCCCAAGAACTGTGACCTTATCTGAAGCTGTCAGACCTGGAATTTACCTTTCAAGAGCTTTCGGCTAACTCTGGCTGTCAGAGGTGCATCCTGCAATCCTCCAAGGGTGTGTCCGTGTGAAAGGAGTTGCGTGGGCCCAGCTACCAACCGCAGGTAGGCAGCTCCATCCTCAGCCTCGTCTCTACCTTTCTTGGAAGCATCCCAGGCACCTGACAGCACAGTAGGTGTGGCAGAGGCTTTCAGCAAAGACCTTGGTTGAGGTGGAGGAACAATGACAGCAGAAGCAGGGTGGAGGAGAAGATGCAAGGAGCGTGGAGAAGGGATCCTGAGACTGTTTCTACTCAAGTGGGAACTTCTCTCTCTGCCTCGTTCTCTGCCACGGCCAGCTGAAACAGATCCTGCCCTACCTCGGCCACTTTCAAGATGCCAGACACAGCCACGCTGATCCCAAGTCCCCAGGACTTAACTCCCACACCAGTCCTTACCTTTCCCAAGAAAATCAGTAGGCAAGTGCCCAGAGAGATTCTGTAGGCTTGCTTTAACTCTGTTCTAATTGAATGTTTTCCAAGAAAATGGTTTAACGTCTTTGTCCTTTGATTATTAGTAGTCTAATTTACTTGGTACACACTGCATTGGTTTTGTTGTGATAGCACAATCAAAAACATCATTCTGGTCACAATAAAAAACTCCCAGCTTCCTTGGACATCTCAAGCGTCCATCCTTTGGTTTCCTTTGCCAGGGTTTCATTTCTCCTCTTCTTTCCGTACGGATTGTATTCAGCCTTGAAGTCTTAGCTCTAAGGCTACCTCCTTTGGGAATTCCTCTTTGACCACTGCCTTTCCAAGACTCCATCTCACAGTTTTAATCCACCTCCCTTCAAGTAAAAGGGTTTCACTGTATTCCTACGACTTGTTTCCCCTTACTTCCCACCATTAGATAAGCTCATCACAGAGCCTAGAAGAGGATTTGACAATGAAGGAACAGCTCAATAAATGTGTGATGGAATAAGTAAAGAGAGCGGGTGGGAATGAGGGAAGGAAGAAGCAGCTGCATGTGTCAGGCATCCTCTTTACCTGTGTGACATAGACTTTCTCCATCTGGCTAACGTGTCTGTATTCAAGCCCTTCTCCACCTGCTCCATTTGGCCCTCATCGGGGAGAACGAAGGTGGCCGAGATGTTATTGTGGAAGGGCATTTCCAGGATGGTGCAGGAGAGCTGGTCATCACGGGCAGCATCATACATGCCTCCACGGAACATCATGGGTACCTTCACTGACTTATTTCCATCAAGAATAAAATCTTCCTCTTTAGTTGCTTTTGGATCAAACTCGTGTTTCCACCTGGCTTGAGAATGAAAAAAGGACAAAGTGGTATGAGTGTTGCCAGGGAAAAGAGGTGGTCAGGTACAACAAACCATTATTTTTTGTTTGCATGAACTCAGGGTAAGGAGTTTGGATGCTTGGAGATATCAGGGGAGGACACCAGAAGTCTCTGCCCTCATGTAACGCCCTGAAGATCTCTGGTAAGATGGGCTCAGGTCCTGTTATCAGTTTCTGCGGAATCTGAGACAAGGGCTACCAGATCGACAGGTCAGCAGCAGACTGTCCTAAGCCCCAGAGACCCTGAGGCCACGAGAGCCTGTAGATTATGTACTGACAATGGAGACAGGATTACACGTAGCGGAAACTATGTGGATCTGATCTGAGTGAAAATGCTTGACCGTATTCTAGGTCAGCTCTGAAGGAGCTGCTCTCACATAGGTCTAACAAAACTAATGGATTCTGTGCCCTTGGGAGCTTGCTGAAGAGCAGTGAACATCCAAAGCTGGCTGTTTGACTTCTCCTTTTTGACCCTGAGGATGCTTTGAGACCACTGGGCATAAACTAAGACTTGGTTTTTCAAACCTGCCACCCACAAAGCCCCCAATATAGGGCCCTAAGGGCCAACTCCATGAGTTCTAAGCCTGGCTTTGCCATTTGAAAGGATGGCCTTGGGCCATCTGGTGATGTGGTGGTTTAGGCAGCTGGATCCCACATGGTCAACTGTGCAATTCGAATCCTGGGTCTGGTGGCTTGAAAAAATGTCCTGAGCATGTGGCATGCTTGCCCAAAATCTTAAATGGAGAAACAGAAAGGATCGAGGCATGACCATTCCCCATGGGAGGATGCTTTCTCACTTTTCCTCTCTCTTACTCTCTCTTGGACTCTCTCTGGCAAGCACATGCACCCTCCAGCAAATATATTTTTTTAAATCAAAATTAAAAAATATTAATAAGATGGTCTTCAGTAAGTGTCCCAATATCCCTGAACTTCAGTGTTCTTCATAGATAGAATGGTAATACTGATAGGCACCTCATAACACTGCTTCAGGATTTAGTGGGATAAGGCAGCCTAGTTGCCTTGTGTGTGGTGAGTTTTGACTGAATGCTAGTCATCATTACCACTGTTCCTGTTGTGATCTAGGGGACAGAGGGACTTCGGGAGATTTAAAATGCTCCTTTCTTCCTCTCTGGTTTGGGGATCCTAGGATTTTAGATTGCCATTACACTGCCCCTTCATTCTCACCCCCACCCTCATCCCCACCATGGTCACTAATGTCCCTATAGATTTGGAGAGACCTGAACTTGCATATTCAGGATCATATTATTGACAGTTCAACAGTGATTTTTCCTGGATTGAGAAATGTTAGCTTTTGATTATGACCTATTTTAGCTGAACTTGGTGTGCGCATGTAGTGTGAGTGTGTGTGTGTGTGTGTGTGTGTGTGTGTGCGTGCCTGTGATGCTGATGCTGAGAATGAAGCTCTGAGTAGAGAACATTTTCAGTCTCTCTCCCTCAGACTTGGGTAATCTACAAAGTCTGATAAGGAGACAACAATCATCGAAGTTTTCATCATCACTATAATCGACATGATCACCATTCTGGAGTGTTTGAAAGCACATAGGTCAAGAAAAATGGGTTCTAGTCCTTACTCTCATGGAACTTGTTTCTAACTTGGAGTATGTCAATTAATCTTTCTGAATGTCACTTTTCTCATCTAAGCAATGGGAACAATAATGTCACTTCAACCTCTACAATCGGTGTGATCAGGATAAACAATAATAATAAAAATTCACACATAGAAAACAATTTAGACTTCACAAAACTTATACATTTTTGCTTTGAATCCAAATAATTGCCCATTAAGTTACGTATCATGGTACTCAGTTTGTAGATTTTAATAAGTAGGATTCTGAGAGATTAAGCACATATGATTTCAAGTCACAGAGCCAGCAAGTGGCCAACCCAGGTTTTTAAACCAATTCAATTGGTCATCCTATTCTTACCATGCTAACAAGCCCCAAATTTACCTTGAAAGAAAATATAATTTGTAAGAAGCAGCACAGTGCTGGGGTCTATATTCTTGACAAGGTTGTTAATTTTCCCATGGGTTTTCTGACTGACATAGTCATTGATCTGCTTCTTAGAGTCTTCCAAATCCTGGAAGTTGGTGGAGATCGTTTCTGTATTGTACAGTTCCTTGGCCTCTGTCAGAAACTTCTGCTGTGGCTGTAGTCTTTGATCAATGAACAGTGTATTCCCGAGGTTCAGCTTGTGGTCCTGGCATTCCTGGTTCAGCCTGCCAATTAGGTCATGAAAGCCTTCGTGTCGGTCTTTGTCTGGCATACCGCTGAAGTTGAAGGCCTGCTTGATCTCATCCAGGGTAGAATTCTGGGCACCCAGACTCAGCATGGAGAAAGCTATAGAAATGCTCAAGGGAGAGATGAAGATGTTCTTGCAAGGGTGTTTGGAGGTCAACTTCTTGAACATTTTGAGGCCGAAGTCTAAGTTCCTCCTTGAAAGCTCATGGCCTTGACTCCTTCCCTTTGAGCCTTGGACCCGGCTCATAGTTCCCTGATTCTCTGAAGGGCAGTTGAGCTTCTGAAGACCTTCTACTGTCAGGAGGCCAGCCAGAAGAAGACCCAGGCCCAGTGTGGGGTTCATTTTCTTGGAGACTTCCCTGTTAGAATATCTGAGGTTAGTAAAAACACAAAAATAAAAAATATATACTGTCCTTACCTTATTCATAAAGAAGATCAGATTAAAGAAGAAATATGATAAGTAGTGTGTGTTCTACATAGCAATTTATGAGTGCTTTAACAATCCTTCATAGCATTTAACCTTCATAATCATCCCAGGGACTAATATGTATAACCTTTATTTCATAAGTGAGAAGATTGAAGGTAGAAGACAGCTCTTATTTTTGAACCCTTCCTCCTCATCTTATGGTGACAATGTCTCAATTACTTTGAAGCATGCTCCCCTCTACTCCACTAGACCACAGGAAGAATGTCCTACATTGTGGGCATATGACCCAGACCACACCATCATAATACTCCATCTCTTTGTCATACTGATTAGTTAAGAAACAAGAGTGTGTGGGGCCAGGAGATGGCATAGCTGTCACATCGCTGGATTCCCACATGACTGACCACAGTTCAAGTCCAGGATCCGGTGGCTTGAAAACCATATTAAGCATGTGTACATGCATGCCCCAGATCCTGGGAGGAGAATAGAGGAGTAAGTATTGCAGCATGGTCATCCTCCCTGGAAGGTGATTTCTCATTTTCCTTCTCATTTTGTCTGTCTCTCTCTCTCTCCCCCAGCAAGGCATGCACCCTAAGGCAAAATCTCTCAAAAAGAAAGGAAAAGAAGAAAGAAGAAAGAAAGAGAGAAAGAAAGAAAGGAAGGAAGGAAGGAAGGAAGGAAGGAAGGAAGGAAGGAAGAGAAAGAGAGAAAGAAGTAAAGAAAGGGAGGAAGGAAGAAAGAAGAAAGAAAAAAAAAAGAAACAAGAGTTTGACTAAAATCAGATTGATCCAGATATTTCCCAGAAACTGCACAGCACTGTTAACTCGAGTTAATGATATATCCCTGAGGCTAAATGTAGTCATGACTATTACATGAAGAAGGAGAGAAGAAAGAGAGAGAGATGGAAAGAGAGAAATGGACAGACCCATCTAATGATTTCTTTGGAGTCATTTAGCATTTAGCTTTACCTCAATATACCACCTACCTCCACTTTTCCAAGGTATGAAAGCCAATACATTTCTATCTTGTTTGGTTGAAATTTTCTCTTACATTCAAGAGTCCTGTTGGGACCAGCAGTTAGCGTAATGGCTATGTTGCTGGACTCCCATGTAGTCAACCGCAGTTTGAGTCCTGGGCCTGGTGGCTTAAACTCACACCGGGCACGTGTGCGTGCGTGTCCATGATCCCGAGAGGAGAATGGAGGAGAAGGGATTACAGCATGGTCATCCCCCCTGAGGGGGTGATTTCTCACTTTCTGTCTCCCTATCTCTCTCTGTCTTTCTGGCGAGCGTACACGCCCTATAGCAAAAAAACAAAAGCAAAAACAAAAACCTCTCCAAAAAAAAAGAGTCCTGTTCAATCTGTAGAAAGCAAGCCCTTTGTCTAAGATCTTACAGTCCATTACTGGTGGATACTCACTCCAGAAGACCCAGTTCTCTAGAAAACCTTCTTCCCATGAGGCCAACAGGTGGTACTGTTGTTAAGGAACTGGATTCCCACATAGCCAACAGTGGTTTGAGTCCTGGATCTGGTGGTTTGAAAATCACACCAGGCACATGTGTGTGTGTGTCCAAAATCCCAGGAGGAGAATGGAGGAGGAGGAATTGTGGCATGGCCATTTCCCTGGGGGGTGATTTCTCGCTTTCCCTCTCAGTCTCTCTCTAGTGAGCACATGCGTTCTATGGCAAAAATGAGAAGAAGAAGAAAAGAAGAAGAAGAAAAGAAGGAAGAAGGAAAAAGAAGAGGAAGAAGAAGATGAGGAAGAAGACGACGAGGAAGAGGAAGAAGAAAAGAAAAGAAAACCTTCCTGATGCCCTGTCCAGGGAAGAGAAGGGGTGGGATTATGGCAAGGAAAACCCATGTCTGCCTGGCCCAAGGACTGCTGCTCCTTTCCCCAACCACTTGGCACTGGGAGCTTTGGGGGCACAAAAATGTAATTTACTCAGTTTCTAACTCTAATGCTGCAGAGAGCTGACAAAAACATGGTACTCCACAAAACTTGTTGTTCTCTATATTGATCAATACTATTGTCCAATGATTCTTATTATATTGATTTCCATGTAAAATGAGGGCAGATTTTTTTGCATGGTCCTCTGATAGGTCACTATGTTTTCTCTGTGACTAACAGCGTCACGTGTTTGTAATCCGTGAGAGTAGTGAGCTCCTCTACAGAAAAGGCTGCTCACAGTGTCTTAGCTTGGGCTCCCTGGAAGCAGAGACATTTCCGGGCACCCACGGCACACACACACACACACACACACACACATGCACGCACACACTGCTCTCCTGTGAAGCTTCATCATGGACCACTGACTACAGTGACAAGTCTGAATGTAGGTCTTGTCCCCCTTAATGCTTGTTAGGCAGCGTGAGGCAAGTCTCTTAACCCTCCACGATCTCAGTAGTTTCATCTATTAATTGAGGAAGGGGTGATAATTTGGTCTCTTCTCCCATTAGAGGCTGCTAATTAGCTGACTCTCCCACCCTTGGGACACAGTCCACACCCTGGCTAGGTCTCAGCCCGCTCCCACCTCTACAAGTCTGAGGCCTCCTGCTTGGTCCCCCTACCTTCTCCCTCTAAACAGCCCACACTAGCCCTATTCTAGGCCTTTCTGCCTGTCATCATAGACCCTAAACTGACCCAAACTTGTCAGATGGGTTAGATACCTGCGTAGGCTAATTTCTTTTTTTATTCCATCAATTAAAATAGTTGAGCAACTAGTTATTTCTCAATAAACTGACAGGTGGCTCTCCTGAGTTGAGCAATGTTTTGTTGTTTTTGGTTTGGAATGTATGTGTGTGTGTTTGCCACTACAGCAAATTAAATAAATAAATTAGATAAAAATGAAACCAAGAAGGGAAAGAGCCAGAGAGCCCCTGAAACCTGTGTGGGGCAAACCCGTCATCAGTGTTTCTGTTCTCCTCTGGCCATCTCAGTCACACATGTCCTTTTAACTTGGGAAAATAATTTCCTCATCTTAGGAGTAAATAAAATGGGGACCAGCAGACGGCATAATGGTTATGTCATTGGATTCCCACATAGTCGACCACGATCTGAGTCTCAGACCCAGCAGCTTAACACTTACATCAGGCACATGTGCATGCACGCCCAAAATCCCTAGAGGAGAATGGAAAAGGGATTGTGGCACGGCCATCCCCCTGAGGGGTGATTTCTCACTTTCTGTCTCTGTGTCTCTCTGGTGAGTGCATGTGCCCTATAGAAAAAAAATCTCTCTAAAAAAAAAAGACAGACAGGGAACCAGCAGTTAGCGTAATGGCTATGTCGCTGGACTCCCACGTAGTCGACCGCGGTTCGCGTCTCGGACCCGGTGGCTTACAACTCACGCCAGGCGCGTGTGCGTGCGTGCCCAAGATCCCGAGAGGAGAATGGAGGAGAAGGGATTGCGGCGTGACCATCCCCCCTGGGGGGTGATTTCTCGCTTTCTGTCTCTATGTCTCTCTCTTTGTCTGTCTGACGAGCGCACGCGCCCTATAGCGAAAAGCCTCTCAAAAAAAAAAAAAAAAAAAAAAAAAAAAAAAAAAGACAGACAGACAGAAAGAAAATAATATCTGGCCCAGCCTTGGTGGCGCTGTCTGCTGTATGGTTAACTGCAGTGCTGGAAACCAGATAGCCGTCAGGGGTTCAGATCCCTGGGTCAGCCTGAAACTCGTCAGGTACACATACACGTGTCCAAGATCCTGAGGAGCTGGAGGACTCTATAGAGAAAGGTCATCACAATTTGATGAGACCCTGTTGAGAGTACTTTCTCCCTTGCTCCCCCGACATATACGCATGCATATGCACTATTAATAAAACTAATTTCAAAATTTAAAAAAAAAAAATAGCATCTCACTGTCCCAGGAGTCATTCATCCTGAAGACAGGGCCAACCAGGTGGGAAGTCCCCCGGACAAGACATGCAGGCAGCTTATAGTCTACATGCAGGGGGTGCCTCGGGGGGACGCTCAGGTGTGCAGTGGGCACTGTCACTTAATCACCCGAATCAGCCTATCAAAGTGACAGTGAGATGTGACAGCAGATTTGACAATAACCGCATTTGCAGCTCTACGAAGGGCTTTCCCACTCTCACCAGCAGTTTGGGGGGAAAAGTACAGGAAATTTTAAACAGTTCCTAGCATGTGTATTACGAAAAAACTATGCGTAGATTTTTTTTGCAGCAAAATAAACTCATGCTTTAGTCCCATCTTTCCCCACACACTGTTTAGAGCCCCTGCACGTTGTTCATATCATACATAAACCAATAGAAGACACACAGGCTATGAAAGCTCTGTTCAGCACAGGCTTATAGTCCTTTGCTTTAGAAGACGGAGGCCTGCCCCCGACCCCTTCCTGCCAGTCCTTCCCTGTGAGGAAGCTGACTGGCTAGGAAGAGTCAGCCCGACTCCTTCCTCAGCCAATGAGATCAAGGAGTTTGGAATGCTTTGGACAAGTCCCAGTCTCAGCATCCTGAGCCCTAATGTAATGAGCTCAAGCAACCAGTGCCCCCACCTTGATGAGGACATGCTTCCTGCACAGGTTGGACATGTCAGGCATACAATTTCCTGCACTGAAGAAATCCAAGTTTCCTCAGGTCCTTCCTGGAATTCTGCAGAGCACATAGCACTTGATGAACTCAGAACCCTCCCTTGGGCTGACAGATCAGAGGGATCCTTCCTAAAGATGTGCTTTGGGGCTGGCCCTGTCGTGCAGGGGCCAAGTACTGTGCTTCGCAAGCCATATCCCACATGGCCAACTGAGGTTTCAATTCCAGGCCCCGTGACCTGCAAGACACACTGGGCACTTGTGTTTGCATGCCCAAAATCCTGATGGGGTAGAGAAATGGAGGGAAAAAGATCATGGCATGAACATGCCCCAATGGGTTGTCTCTCTCTCTCTCTCTCTCTCAATTTGGCTAGTACACACAGATTCTGGAAAATGTATGCATATATATATATATATGTGTGTGTGTGTGTGTGTGTGTGTGTGTGTATATATATGTATATATAGGCATCCCAACAAAAGATCGTCACCAGAAGAGACATCTCAGGCATGCTCTGTGGTCTACTTTTTTTTAGAGAGAGATTTTTGCTATAGGGTGCATGCACTTGCTGGAAAGACTTAGAGGGACAGAAAGCAAGAAATCACACCCCCCCAGGGGTGATGGCCATGCCACAATCCCTTGTCCTCCATTCTCCTCTTGCGATTTTGGGCACGTGGTCACATGCACCCGATATGAGTTTCAAGTTGTCAGGTCTGGAATGTGAACTGCAACCAGTCGTGTGGGAAGTCCAACGCATTAAACACTACGCCACCTGCTGGCCTCAAGTAGTTCCCTTTTTTTAAAGGATTGATACTTTTTTTTTTCTTACCTTTATTTATTTCTCTCATGAGTGACAGATACAGAAAGAGACAGAGAAAGGGACAGAAAGAGAGGAGAGAGTAAGACAACACCCCAATAGTGTGGGTTTTTTAAGAATTATCTATTTTATTATTATTATTATTATCAATTTAACTTTCTATAGAGCTCATGTGCTCACCAGAGAGAGAGGAAAAATGAGAAAGCAAGACACATGGTCTAGGACTCAAACAGCAGTCGGCCATAGAGGAGCCCAGTGCCTTAACCACCATGCCACCTGCTGCCACCACCATCCGGCAAAAAGAAACTGTGTCCTGAACTGCAATAAAAGCTCAGCCCCAGCCTTAGCCTGCCCTCAGTCCTGGGCATGTGCATGCACTTAGGGAGGTCTTAGAACACAGCCCTCGAAACTCCCCTGGGGGTCAGCCTTGCGGAGCATTGTTTTGCCACTCTACCACCCTCTGGTGCCAGGGATTGATTTTTTTTAAAGGAATCCATTTTAAATATATCCGAACTTAAATCACAATATTATTTTGAAAGCAACTGGTAGAAGCAAGTGGTGGTAAGAGGCACCCTTTGTACCTTGTAAGAAGTGAGAGATGCCCATAAAAGAACTCTGATGGTCATTTTCCAAGGAAATGCATCTGAGGATGCAGCATATGCTACCACCTCCCCTCTTCATCTGCCTTGTGGGCTACTGCCTCTATTCTTTTCAGATGCATTTCTGAGCCTTCACTCTGTGCCAGGCACTGGGCACTAGAGCAACAGCCAAGGACGGTCCACATCAGTGCTGCTGGCCAAGATGAAACCTTCTTTGGAGGCCAAACACAAAGTCCTCCCATCTGAGGAGCCGTGCCCACAGCCAGCCAACAGTCCTCCCATCTGAGGAGCCGTGCCCACAGCCAGCCTACAGTCCTCCCATCTCAGGAACCATGCCCACAGCCAGCCTACAGTCCTCCCATCTGAGGAACCATGCCCACAGCCAGCCTACAGTCCTCCCATCTGAGGAACCATGCCCACAGCCAGTCTACAGTCCTCCCATCTGAGGAGCCATGCCCACAGCCAGCCAACAGTCCTCCCATCTGAGGAGCCATGCCCACAGCCAGCCAACAGCCCTCCCATCTGAGGAGCCGTGCCCACAACCAGCCTACAGACCTCCCATCTGAGGAACCGTGCCCACAGCCAGCCAACAGCCCTCCCATCTGAGGAGCCGTGCCCACAACCAGCCTACAGACCTCCCATCTGAGGAGCCATGCCCACAGCCAGCCAACAGTCCTCCCATCTGAGGAGTCATGCCCACAGCCAGCCTACAGCCCTCCCATCTGAGGAGCCATGCCCACAACCAGCCTACAGACCTCCCATCTGAGGAACCGTGCCCACAGCCAGCCAACAGCCCTCCCATCTGAGGAGCCGTGCCCACAACCAGCCTACAGACCTCCCATCTGAGGAACCATGCCCACAGCCAGCCAACAGCCCTCCCATCTGAGGAGCCATGCCCACAGCCAGCCTACAGTCCTCCCATCTGAGGAGCCGTGCACACAGCCAGCCTACATCCCTCCCATCTGAGGAGCCGTGCACACAGCCAGCCTACATCCCTCCCATCTGAGGAGCCATGCCCACAGCCAGCCAACAGCCCTCCCATCTCAGGAGCCGTGCACACAGCCAGCCTACAGTCCTCCCATCTGAGGAACCGTGTCCAAAGCCAGCCAACAGCCCTCCCATCTTAGGAGCCATGGCCACAGCCAGCCTACATCCCTCCCATCTGAGGAGCCATGCCCACAGTCAGCCAACAGCCCTCCCATCTGAGGAACCATGCCCACAGGCATTCCCTGAGAACGTCAGAGCTCTTTGCCTGACCTGATTCTCCTTCCCTCAGTGACTATGTTCTAGGACAAGGGAATGTGTGGTTTAGTAAGGTTGAGTAAACGTCAACTTTGGGACCACTTATGCCATCAAGGGAAAACCAAGGCCCAGAGTGGACAAAGGAGGAGACTGAAGTTACAATGTGCATTAGCGATAGCTCAGCGTGGGAATCCAATCTGAGAAGGCAATCCTGCAAAAATGCATTCAACAGGTTTCCTGGCCTCACTTTCTCTGTGAAATAGTGATTTGATAGATACAGCCCCTGTCCTGGAGAAGAGATAAAAATACACAAGCAGCTCACATACGAGGCTGCCGGGCCAGAGCCTGAGGGCAGGACTGGATCAAGATGGAGAAACTGTCTTGTCTCCCAAGACCATCCCCTTGCACACCCATTAAGGTTTGTTCTAGGAAAGCACTGGAATGCAGATGGCTTTGAACCAGGACTCTACCAAAAATGCCTAGTGAACTCTTCAGAGCTTTCCCCAGATTATAGAACTCTTCTAGAATGTTCTTTCAATTTGTCTGCCTGGGTATAGTAAGACATGCTCCCCAGTCTAAAACAAACTATGTGAAATAGGCAAAAAGCACTTGACCTTTACCAAAGAGATGGTATCATTCATACTCACGGTACATTCAGGAGAAGTCCACTGAGCCAGTCAAATGGATCCACCTCTCTTGCTTTATTATTTATACTTCTTCTTCCTCTTGAAAAAGTGTAGTGAAGGCCAATAAAATGTGCTGGCCTGAGTGGGCAGCTGGCGGAGGCTCCGGGAGCACCAGCCACACCACTCACCCGGGGGCTTCTCCTCTGCACGGGAGGCAGAGCGTGATATTGTGCGGACCACACCTCTGGGCTGTGGCTTCCCTAATGAAGTCCACTTACGGCTTTTGAAACCTCTTTCTTTCCCAATCACTGTCTGGGTCTGGAGTCTTGGCTATCGATCATCCTTGAGTCTTGTTGACTGTTCAACCCAAATAGTCCCGCAGTTGTCAATGTGAGGAATGATAACAGGGTTTCACAGGCATTCTTTCCCTTTATCCTTCCTTTTTTTTTCTTTTGCTATTTTTCATGTGCTTCAAATTGTCAGTTCTAGAGGAGTCCTTGTAGGGAAAGGACTGAGCAGAGCTTAAAATAAAAAAAAAAAAAAAACAATTAAATGCTTCATTCCTATGAGGGGCAACAGACATTCATGTCCAAGTGTATGATCATTCAAGAAAATTTTCAATGATTTCTTGGGCTGGAAGTAGTGAGACTGGTTGAGTTTTCTTGTTTTTTTTTTTTTTTTTTTTTTTTCCTTTTTTGTTTCCCCCTCTTTACTTTTATGTATCTTCCATATTATCTTTGAGGAATAGATTCTATTTTAGAATGAACTTTGAAAATAAAATAAAATGCTTATCTTTAATTTTATCACTTAGAGAGAGAGGTACCGATGTCTGAAAATTTCCAAACTCACTGACCCTGGGATGGAAGAGAAAATTACTCTGGTGAGCAAAAACTTCATTCAGATTTTCTTTCCTGGTCTAGTTAGTCCCCTGTTTCGTGGTAGCTATTATAAGGCCATAGCACCATGAGGGTCTCTGAAGAGTCACGTATGTTTGACCTGCATGTGGGATGTTACTTTTAGCAAAGGCATGACTCTTGTCCCAGAACTGCACAAAGCAGGTGAGCAGCAAAGCATTCTTGGAGAGAGGTGATTCTGGCTTATTTTCAAGTCTGGTTCAGCCAGGAGCTGATATATTCATGGTCCAGACCATTGAGGCCAGGGGACGTGGGGCCCCAGAGCTTCCAGTATCAGAAAGAGCAGGTGGGTCAGATAGACCACACGACACAACAGCCAAGGCCTCCTTGTCTGGTTCTGGTCACCAGGACGCTGCAGACATGCGTGCACCCCGAGGGAAGGGAAGCATGGCGAGGGCAGTTGGTCCCACTGAGGCAGAGGATGCAGAAGGAGGGCAGGAGCCGGGGAGGTGGATGCTGACCCATAATCCGGGTCTGCAGCCCTGGTTTGGGAGGGAAGAGCCCCGCCCACTAATGACAGGGTGACGCCTGAGTGAGTCCAAGGGCCACACCTGCTTGCCTGCACCAGACACCCTCCACTAAAGGCAGACTCCCATAGGAGATGTGCAGACGGAGGCCTGTGGGAAGCCTGCTCAGTGACCTGGGCTGCATTGGGATTGCTTGAGCTCAAGACACTCAAAGGCTGCTAGGCCATCAGCAGAGAGGGAAGGCGGCTGCAGTGCAGGCCAGGTGCAAAGTCTTGGTGAGGAGCCTTGTAAGGAATTAGGTGGGTGAGGACCAACAAAGGAGATGTCTCTGGGAGGACCAGGCCCTCCCAGCACCCATCAAGGCCTCTTGCCTGACTTAAGACTGCCCCCAACCACCTACATACGGGAAGACTCGAGGTCCATGAGTTTGGGCCTAGTGTTCTTGAGGAGCTAGAGGATGGAGATTACTGTTCAGCCAGGAGTACTGCTGTAAGTTCATGGGCCACAGCCCAGCCTGAGGCTGAGAAGTGGCTTGAATATTTTTTTACAGTGTGTTTCCCGTTTCACCCCATCTTTGGTTCTCCTAGACACTGGACCTGTGAGGGATCCAGGGACAAGTCTGACTCCAAGATCCCTGGTCTAGTGGGACCACAGGAAGCACAGAGATACAGGCCATGCTTGGTAAAGGCCAAGGTGGAGGTAACTGTGAGATGAGAGGCAGGAGGCTCTGATCTCACCTGGGTGATAGTTTTGTAGAAGAGGCACATTTGAACTGGGTTCTGAAGTACGAGTAGGAGTTTCCCAGGCAAACACTGAGAGCAAGTCCATATCAAAGATTGGAAGAACTGAGTGAGTGATTTAATGCCCTTAGAAATTTGAATGTGATTTTAAATGTCTGGTTCCTTACTATAAAATGGGAAGAGCCTACTGCGAATGCAGTTGTCTCCTCCCTGGGAACACATTAGGGTCATCTGAGAGCTTAAAAATATCCATTTTATGAAGAGCCCTCTGGAGCCTATGTTTTAGTCAATGTGGAGGAGGCCTGGGTGAGGGTGCTTTTAAGAACCTCCTGAGATGGGAGGATAGTTATAATGAGCATCTAAGGCTGAGACTATCTGCTCTGAAGCGAGTAATTCCCACTTGATGATTCTCTGAATCACCCATTAAAAACACTTGAGAGCCTCACCCACCCGATACCAAGAAAGGCTGTAGCGCTGCACCCCTGAGACCGTGCGTATTGGCACAGAGTCAGGCACACTGAGCACTGGGATGGACAGGAGTGCACAGCAGACCACACAGGAAGTCACCTGCTGCATACCAAAGGCACATGCAGTGCAGTGAGGGGACAGTCTTCCCAGCGATGGTGACATACTGGGTATGCTTGTGGAGAAAACCAACCACGACCTCATGGCACTCCACGTGCAAAATTACTTTAAGAAATCCGAGGTCTGGGGCCAGCAAATGGTGTAACGATTACATTGCTGGACTCCCACGTAGTTGACTGCAGTTCGAGTCCTGGACCTGGAGGCTTGAAACTCATGTCAGGAGCATGCATGCCCAAGATCTGGAGAGGGGAATGAAGAACCAACCCAAATGTCCATGAACTGATGAATAAATTTAAAAAATGTGGCACATATACACTACAGAATATACTCAGTCATGAAAAACAATGAGACCCTGGCATTTGATAGACAATGGGTGAATATGGAAGATTTACTGCTAAGCGAAGTAAGCCAGACTATGAAAGAGAGGCCTTGTATGTCCCCACTCAATATATACTGAACGTCTGCACTCTGTAGCAGAAACTGAAAGATTGGAGGGTATAAAGGCATGCAGAGCAACTGTGCCTGTTAGAGACAGTGTGGGAGGAAGTTGGGAAATGGGGGAGGGTAGAGGGAGGAAATCGAGGGGGGAAAAGCAGCAAAACATTTAAGGGACAAAATGGGAAAGTTACCTGTTGATGATAATATATGCAGTAATATCTTTGACTAAATAATATCCAGTGTGTTCATGATGGGAAATTTCATTTGGTATGCTGTAATGATACACAGTGATTGAATGTATAAACAAACAAATAAATAAATAAATATTTTATAAAAGGCATCTGCAAAACAAAACTCAGAGATAATACTACACACCCACCACAACAGCTAACATTAAAAGTACTGACAAGGCCAGGGTGTGGAGCAAGTGAAACTCACTTATATCGTGGGTGGGTGTGTAAACGAATACACACTCTGGAACATTGCCTGGCAGGATCCACTAGCGCTAAACCTATGCTTGTCCCTGCCCCTTTAACTGTGTCCTGGAGTACCCAACAGAAACGGATGCTCTGAGCTCTTGCAGACACGCACCGCTACGTCTGTGAGAGCTTTATGTGGTAGCCCCAGAGTAGAAATATGTCCAATGTCTATTAACAATAAAGAGAGAGAGGGCGAGAGAGAGCCTAACCCACCGTCCACATCCTCAACTCCATTTCCCCGGGTGCCCTTGCTCTTCCTGTTTTCATAGGATCCCCAGTTGATGTGCATGACAGGGAGCCATGGGAGCCAAGAATAGAGAACATGAACTGTTGCAGAACACGTGCAGAGGCACGTGACACTAGATTAATGTCATACACTTGAGCAGCAAGATTAAGACTGAGGTAAGGAACCTTGGTTGACTATGTGGGAATACAGCAATGCAGCCATTATGTCATCTGCTGTTCTCAGGGAAGAACTTTCTAAGCCTGAACCCGTGGAAGGAAAGGTGGACATAAGTTTTTGCATACATAATGTGTTACAACTACAGCACACGCAAAAGGAGGACGCAACGCAAATGGCACATGTGTGCAGAGGGCCAACGTGCTCAGTGATGGATACAAAGTATCCTTGCCTTTCCACACCTCCACCTGATGCTTAGTGGGCAAACAGATGAAGAACATACATAAACATGCATGGAGACAGTCTGAGTGGGGCTGACTTGATTTTCTCATTTATTTAATTCTCTTTATCATATTTTCTTCTTTATCTTTGTCTCTGCAGAAGAAAACCTGTGCATGCACATTATTAATAGACAAATAGTACATGTTTTTCACAAGGACTTTGAAAGTTAGACTTTGTAAGTTAGACTTTGCTGCTAGACTCACTGTGCAGAGAACAAAGCTGCCAGTCCCAAAGCTAGGTAATCAGCAAACCCAGGACTGTTGTGGTTCTAAATCCCTTGTTCTTCTTTTAGTTGCCAGAGAGCACTTGCCAGAGAGAGATGGCGGGGTGGGGGGAGGCAGCCAGTGGCACTGCGGTTACGGCGATGGATCCCACGTGTCTGACTGAGGGTTGAGTTCCAGACCGAGTAGCCTGAAAGGCATGTGCGGCTCATGTGCAGGGACGCCCAAAATCCTGAACGGAGATGTGGGAGGAGATAGTGCTGTGGCCATCTCTCGTGGCAGTGCTTTTTCACTTTCTGTCTTTCTCTCTTTCTGTGTCTCTCCCTCTAGCAAAAAGAGAAAAAGAAAATAAAGAAAAAAGAAAAGAATGAGAGGAAAGAGAGAGTCCTCTCCTCCCTGTGGAGTGTGATCACTTCACACAATCCCCTTTCCTCCTCAGGATTTTTGGACGCACACATGCACACCCAGGGTGTTTTGCAAACCATAGTTGGCCACGTGGGATCCGGCTCCCTTAACCACTAGGCCATGGGGCCGGCCCGGACTCTTGCCAGGCTCTTTCATTGAGGTCTGGAGGACTACAGATGAAAGGCTAGGCCACAGCATTTTGACAGCCATTCTGACAGGGATCTACACCCAGACTGGTTCTCCAGTCCTAGGGCAGGCGTTGAAGGGATATAGGATGTCTGTCTGAGTGATCACTTCGGTTCTTGGTTCTCATCCTGAAGACAGACAGACCACACACACACACACACACACACACACACACACACACCCTTCACTGGCCTCCCAGAGTCCTCTTTTCCCTTGGTCAGTCTTCTTCGCCCCCCAGCCCCAGGTCTTGCTGCTCCCAGCCTCCTGGCCATCTCTGTCCTGTTACCACAGCCTCCTGTTCCCCTCGACCCAGCCCCATAAGTCTGGTCTGCAAACTAGGTAAGCTTCTATCCACACCCTGCCCAGCCCACCTCTGCCACCTCCACGCCTCCCCCAGGTCTGCCTGGCCAGTTCGCCCTGCTAGGGGCCACGCCCAGAGAACGAGGTGTCTGGGAGTTCCCTGACTCAGCCCTCAGGAACATGCTGGCCTGCTTTCCTGACCCATCCCACAGCACGGCGCTCTGTGCTGGTCCACCACAGGTGCCAGACCTACTGCCTGGCTGCCAGGGCCCAGTAAACCCCACCGAGAACGTGAGGGCACGCTGCCCAGAAACCAGGGAGGCACGTTTTTCCACCCTGATCCTGCGGCTCTCTCCCTGTAGCGTCTCTGAGTAAAGTCATTTGTCCCAGATTCCTCCCTGGTGTGGACACCCTAGCCCTGCCACAAGGTGCTAACCACACAGAGATGTTTACAAGGCCCGGCCTAGCCTTCCAGACACAGGCTGGGAGCAGGCAGCTCACCCCACCCCACCCCAACACCAAGCTCTGGGAGGTCCCAGGGCCTGGGCCTGTGTTCAGGGCTCTAGACACAGGTGACCCATAATGCACCAGGTGACTGGGGAAGCCACCCCTGCTCTGGTCCTGAGCTTACTCACCTGTGCATGGGCAACAGGGACCGCATTGGATTTATGGTTGTCTGAGGGGGCTACTTTCTTGTTGTCTATCAATTTCACTTAAAATAATATGAGAAGACTTCAAAGTTTGTGGAAAGTGGAATAAAAGTGAGTTTATTTTGGCACAAAAAAATTTGAAATCATTCTACACATTTTCCATGAACAGTTTGAAAACCTCATATAGACCCAAGTGTGTGTTTAATGTCATTCTATCCAGGACTGGATTCTGGTGTAATAACAGAACCACAGAAGACATAAAACCAGAACATTTAATAAAACTGTTTATGGGAGGAAAATTGCAAAACATAAAAAGAAAAAAATCCCAACTTAATGTTTTACTACACTTAGAGATAAGCCCACCAGTTTGACTTCAGCAGCAGGTGTGCTTGCACACACACACACACACACACACGTACGTGTGCACGCACTAATGCTTGCAAGTCTATGAAGGAGGGTCTGCTGTCCCACTATACAGATGGGAAACTGAGGTTCGGGGTAGCGAGGAATCTGACATATATCTCGTGGTTATTAACTGGATATACATCCTTATGAGAATATCTGTCTGAAAGAAGAAAAGATTAAGTGTGGACCCCGTTAGTGGGAACAGTCTGGAGGAACTGAAGAGATCTGAGGTCAGATACTGGGGCCAGATCTGTGTCAGAGGCCTGCTCAAACCTGTGGATAGTCCCAGCAGAGACCAGGAGAGCAAAGAGGGCTCCCTGGAGGCGGTGATGCCAGCTTTTCTAAAGCAAAGTCTGAGGCTTTTCTGCTTCATTCTATGTCAAAGCCACAGGAAGCTGTGGGAGGCACCAGGTGAAATAGGCCTTGGGAACTCTCCTCCATGAGGGTGCTCAGAGCAAGCCCAGGGGACGGCAGCCCAGGTGGGCCTGGCACTCCTCACTGAGCCTGGGGGGTTCTCCACCAAAGACCACGTTCACATGCCTCCTGCCTGGAAGAGTGAGAGGGTTCTTCCAGGCGTCGGAGATGGAGGGCAGAATGATTCCACGACTGACTACGCTCTGCTGGCTCCTTGTCCAACTCTCCCATCACACCGAGCTCGGGGGTGGAGAGGGGAGGGAGGAGCAGGGCAGGACGGGGGGAGAGCAGAGAGGCAGGCTGAGATCTGGGGATGGCGCGGGGTCAGCATGGCACACTCCGTGGAAGAGCACGCTGAGCCAAGTCACAGCCTCCAGACGAAGCAGCGCCACGGCCCTGCCCCTGGCCATTCACGGGGCCTGCTCTCGGGCCCGCTCTCGGGAGGCCTCACCACACAGAGGCGCAGTGCAGTGCCCACGGTCAGTCCTGCACTCGCGGGGCCACCTCCCCCTGCTTGCCTCCCCTCTCTGTGCCTCACTGATCCCATCTGCTCGGTGGAACTACGGAAGCACCTCTGTCCACTTCACCAGGTTTTCAGCCATGTGGCCAAACGCAGCGGCCCACGTGAAGGAGGGAAATTAAAACTAATCGGCAGTGATTACGGCAATGGTAATAACAGTAATTACTAATAATAGCAACAGCGATAATGAGCGCGAAGACAGAGAGCTGGTTCTGTATGTCCGAGCCACTCCATCCAACACCCCCATCCTCCACCATCTGGAGAGCGTGTCCTGTCCCTGCCGTGCCCGAGACCCAGGGGAGGACACGTGCCATGACAGTAGATCCCACGGCAGGAACAGCGTCACAAGGAAAGCCTGCAGTGCCGTTAGCGTGGGCCAAGCTCACTGCTGAGCTCTCGGAATCTCAGGACAGCGGAGTGACCATGGAAAGGGCCCTCTGGACAAGCTGAGCGTGAGGGTTAGAAGTGGTGAGAATACACAGCCATGCCTTCTGTTCTCTAGAATTTTCCAAACAGGCCCAAGACCAGCTGCAGACCACCAGCACAAGCCCATGCAAGGTCACAGTGTCCCCCTGGCAGCAGGGCTGCGGCTCGCCCTGCAGAGGGCACAGGGGGCTTTTCCTTCCCTCACGCGTTCCCCAGAACTTCTTCCCGGCAGGCTGGGGGACACCCTGCGGGCTGGGGCTGGCGAGCAGTCACCTTACTCTAAGGGTAGACTGCGCAGTCACAGAAGGTCTTTTTCCAGGGGACTGGCTTTGTGATCCCAGACAAAAGGGACAATGGCTTTTGGAGAGAGAATATATTGATTGAGACTTACTCATACTTAGATGCAGCAACTGATATCAGATGCCTTTAATGGGGCCAAAGAAAGACAGAAGAGAGGGTGGAAGGACCTCGAGGGGAGAAAGATTGCAGAAAGGGGCAGGGAGAGTGGGCCTGACCTGAGAAGACCTGGCTTTGGGTTTTCTATCTGCCACGTACAGATGCACAAACCTCCTCAAGTGACTTCTCTTGGGGTCTTGATCTCACCCATAAAATTGGAGAATGCTTGAGAAATCCACTTGGGTGGGGGTCCCTTAAACCGGTGCCTGAATGGTGTGGTGAAGCCACAACCACCATGCACAGGCTGCTCTGTGACTCTGGAATTTTGCAGGGTCCCTGTGGGTGGGCGCTTTTCTTCCCTTCTGAGATGAAAATGTTTTAAATTGGTGGATGCTCAGCTCAAACTGTGTGGTCGTACGGTTAAACTAAGTACCGTGGAGACACCAGCATCCTCCCTCAGGTGCCCATGTGCCGAGTAACCTGCCAGCAGGAGGCCAGCACCTCTCAAGACCAGAAATATTCTCCTCCTAGAATGAGCACCCCACGGGCCATGCTGGCTCCCGGCGGACGTGTGGCCTGAGAAGGAAGGGGTGTGGGTGTGCGCACAGAGCCAGACGCCTGCAGCCGCCCCAGAGCTCATCCCGCCTCTGGGCCTCCGCTTCTCACCTGTGAAATAGGCACCATCGCGCTCACCTCCCATTGCTGAGATGGGCAAGACAGCCCACGTGGAGCCCAGGGCCGTGCGGTACAGAGGCACACAGACGCAGCTGGTGTTGTTGTTTTATTGTTGACGTTATCTTTGTTACCGTATATATAAAAGTTTATTATTCTATGATGACACCAACGATGGAGACAGCTATTTCCACAGATGCAGCCACGTCACCTCTCCACACCCACCACCGCCCCACCCCGGCTGCCTGCTGCCCAGCACACGCCCGGCCAGGCAGGAGGCATAGCACGGGCACGTGGTGGCACGGGTGGGCAGCCCTCACTGGGACTGCTGTGACTCATCCCCAGTGACGGCTGGCATGGGGGTGTGACGATCAGGAGACTCAGAGGGGGCCTGGGCAGGGCCGAAGTGGGCAGAGCCAAGGCGGTGTCGGAAGTGGCTCTGACGGGCAGTCCTTGGGCACTGGGGGCGGGCTGGGTGAGATGTGATGGGGCTCCGTGCAGGGATCCAGGGAGGGGCCTGGGGGGCCAGTGTTCCCTGAGTCACTGGGTCTATTCCCAGGGGCTCCATCTGTACCCACCTAGGGACCCGGGGCGTGCGGGAAGTGCAGGGCGGGGGGGTCTAAGGTGTCGGTGGAGACAGGTAGGAGGCAGAGTTTCGAGTCCACGTCATTCAAGCCTGGCCTTCTATGGCCACTGGACACAGCGGGGAGAGTCCAGTCCAGGGATCCGGATGAGGACATGGATGGCAGTTAGGCTGGATGCCAGGACAGGGCCACAGCCTCCGTGGAAGGAGATCCAGGGGCCGAAAGAAGGCACTCGTGGAGCCCTCAGCTAGCGGGAGACCCAAGGCTGGCTGGCACAGGCCTGCTGCCAGCTCCCACGTCGCCATGCCAGCCTTAGGATGGCCCAGGCTGGAGTCGTGGTCCCCACAACCAGGAAGGCTGGGGCAGCAACGTCTACACTGATGGCGACATTCCCAAGGGTACACTGAAGTGTGTGACATGTTCCTACCAGCACAGGCGGACAGGCGCATGGAGGTGACAAGCCATGAGCAGAGACACCATCGAAACACGAAGGGCACCTTACGGTAAGAGCTTAGGAGAGCCAGGTGTCAGGAGGACCCAGAGCTGTGTGGGTGGTCCAGGAAGGCTTCCTGGAGTAGGTGGCCACAGAATGAGTGGAACCGAGTTTCTACATGACCAGAGCCACCAGATCCACACGTGTTTGTGTATCCCCTTCCCTCTGCCCCCATGTGGAGAGAGACACCCAGGAAGCCCCAATCGCTAATTCTGCTCCTACTCCCTGCTTCCCATCTTTCCAGCCCTTGTGCCTGACCATAAGCCCTCCCTCCAGTTCCCCCCCGCCCCCCCGACCCGTATGACCAGCAGGAGGAATTTGCTGCAAGCACAGCTCTGGCTCGATCGCTCTCCCGCTCAGAGACCTGCGACGGCTCCCTTTGCCCACCGAATGAGCCTCTTTGCTCATCTCAGGCCCTCTGCGGTCTGGGCTCAGCCTCCCTCTCCAGCTTCAAGACCCTCTTCAAGCTCCGAACACTCCGGAACAGTAGATAACTCGCCATTTCTCCCAGCTTCCGCACAGGTCCCACCCGCGCCTTCACTGTGGCCTCCGTGGGGGCAACTTCAACCATTGCCAGCTGTGTGACACCAGGCGCAGGCCCCCAGGCCAGCTCCGGCTCCTTCTCCCACGACCGGAGTGAGGCCCCGTCGTGAATGCTCCCTCCCCCACAGCGTGGCTCCTCTGACCACACTGCCCACACCGTCGTTCGTGTGATCTCTGCGTATTTGTTTTTCAGTCGTTTTATTTATTATTCTGTCATTCCTAAACGTGCTGAGAAGGAGGTGGGTGTAAGAAAGACTCTTTCACTGCCTTCCGTATCTCTCCCACCACGACCTCGTCATTGCTCCTCCACGTCACCCTAGCCCACGAAGTTCCCGTCCCTGTTCTCTCTGCCCTCAGGGTCTCTGCCTCACTGTCCCTAGAGAGTCTCTCCCTGAGTTCAGTGGGCACCCGGCTCCCTACACCCCTGCTTGATCTTATTCGCAGCCCTGGTCACTTCGGGACGGTCCTCCTTCCCTGGCTGGCCCCTCTGTTTTCCGTTTGGATCTCAGCTCTGGGGGCACAGCCGCAGTCCCCCAGCTTCTAGGACAGGGCTGACCCAGAGTGGGCACTCCAGTCGTCCTTGCCCGAGCCCAGACCCCGACCCTGGATGCGGCAGGCTTGAGCGAGGCCGCGTCCGTCAGGCGCCTGCATCGGCCATCCTGGTTGGGTGGGTGCTGGTGAGAGAGGCGGCATGTCTGGGAAACGCTGAGGACTCAGGGTCAACAGATCTGGGTTACACACCGGCCCTGGGACTCCTGGAGCCAGCTCCCAGCAGCTCCCACTCCCTTTCCGTAGAATTCGGATAAAACCACCCGCTTCCTGGGCAAGGAGGGAAGATGGGAGGAGACCCCAGCTCCATGGAGCTCTGGATGAGGGAGTTCATCAGCCCACAGCGTCTGAGGCTGGACGAGCAGGCAGGTCACCCCGAGACAGGGTCAGGAAGGCCTTGGCCTGAGAGGCTCCTGGAACCTTCTGTCTGCCCCACCTGGGCTCCAGCCTGTGTGCTGGCTTGATCATCTCTCTGCAGATTGGCTTCTCCCACTGTGAGTGGGGCTTCCAGGAGGCAGCAAACCCATGAGGGGTGGGAGGGGAGGGATTGTCACAGGAGAGGGGCCCCAGAGGCCTTCTCAGGAGCAAGATTGCCCTCGTGGTCAAGGGTCAGCCCGGAGCCTGCAGGTCGGCAAGGCAAGGGAGGGAGAAGACCTGGGCAAATGGCAGGCTGGGCCAGATGGGCCCAAGCCACTGGGACAAACCGGAGCCTGCATCTGCCTCTCTCGCCTGGATGACACAGCGGCCGTGGGTGGCCGGGTTCTTCCCTGGCCCTGCCCGTGGAGATGCCGAGGGAGGAGAGCAGAGGAGCTGGAGGAGCCACGGGCCCAGCTGCTGCCTCGTGGCCACAGGTGTGCCGGCAGGTAGAGCAAACGGAGCCGGCACCCACGCCGACCCCAGCGTCCCGGCTACTTCTCAGCTTCCACCTTCCAAACCCGTCGCACCGTTCTCTCAGGGCCCAGCCTTACCTGGGCCTGGGCAGGGCAGAGACTTGTGAGGAGGGTGGTCCCTTCCTAGCTAAGGTGACACGCCTGGCTGGCTCTGTCACCCCAACATCTTTCAAGGTCTCCAGCGCCCAGTTTCTGCCACCGAGACGTGCTATAATACTGCTGCTCTCCTTGACCCAGGCACCAGGCCCGGGCCCTTGTGGTTCCTGCCTGGTGCAGACGTCCCTCCCTGGAGAACGGCCCTGGTCCTGGGGGGTCAAGGGAGGACAGATGACAGGCACCTGGGGAGGGGACGTTTCCCGGGGGACAGGAAGGGTAAAACTGTGTGTGTCACCTCGGCTATCACACACACATATTATAATCATGATGTGGCAGGCGGGTCGTGCACTGTCAACACTTCCATGTGGGAGAGGTCCAGGGTGCCTGTCCTGGGACCCTCAGAGCACGCTGGGTGTGCACACGGGACCCGCGACGGACCTACACAGCTGCGGCTGGGGTGGATCACACCATGAAGGCTCTGCTGAGGGTCCTGTCTCTCTCCTTTCTCTGACTCTCTCTCTCAGAATAAATAAGTAAATAGACTTGAAGATAATACTAGGGAGACTTGGGGGAAGAAGCAGCATTAAGAGAAGAACTGCGGGGCCAGCAGGTGGTGTGGAGGTTAAGGTGCCGGATCCCGCATGGCCAACTGCACGATTCAAGTCTCAGACCCAGCGGCTTGGAAATCATGCCAGGTGCGGGTGTGTGCGTGCCCCAAATCCAGAGAGGGGAATGGAGGAGAACAGACTGCAGCATGGCCATCTCCCCCTAGCGCGGGGGGAGGGGGGATTTCTCTTTCTCTCTTTCTGAGGAGCTCATGGCAAAAATATTAAGAGAGAGGCAGAGAGAGAGAGAGAGAGAGAGAGAGAGAGGTTCGCTGACAGCAGAGGCCAGCGAATCACCTTTTGGGGACCTGCACAGGCTCTCTGCTGCTGATGGTAATCAGGCCCTAGACCTCGAAATTATCTTGTTGGCCCAGGCTGGGAAAAGACCAGGGCCAGTTAGGCTCAGCAAACCTCTTGGGCCAAAGGGTTCCGGGAGGAGGCAGGGAGGTGCTGGCAAGAGAGCACGGAGTGTTGCGTTTACACAGGAGAGAAAGGGAAGAAGCCTGCCCTCAGGCAGAGACCTCATGGTACCTGTCAAGAAGGCCCAGTGCTCACACGCCCCAGGGCTGATGTCTGAAGCCAAGCACCACAACCTCACCCACTGGTTACAGATGGCTCTCTGAGAGGGCAAGCCCATGTGCTTTGGTGCCAGACTGGCCTGGCTTTGAATCCTGGCTCCAGCCCTTAGCAGTGGGACTTATCTGGACAGGAGGTGTGTGTATGTGCACGTGCGTGTGTGTGCATGTGTGTGCATGCACGTGTGTGCATGTGCATGTGTGTGTGCATGTGTGTGTGCACGTGTGTGCATGCGCATGTGTGTGTATGCGTATGTGTGTGTTTGTGTATACAAAACTTCTTTCCAATTCTGCAAATGGACTTGCTGCGTCCCACACGGGGCTGTCATGAATAAAGTTATGTAAATATTGAGGTTAGGGGCTGGAAACCGTATTTACCAACAACGACAAAGCAGACACAACTTCCAGCCCCTGGGTGTGTTGGGAGGAGGAATGAGATCACTGGGACGGCTTCTGTCATTTTGTTCTTGGCTGCATCCCTTGAACCTGCAGATAAAAGGCCTTGATAAAAATCTGTTGAATAAATTAACGGGCAAACAAATGTGTTGTTCCCTCACCCAAAACCACTTGTCTATAACAGAAAATCCAAGTGTATTTAATGGCAATGATTAAGAAATGCTGTAGCGGGACCAGCAGTTAGCATAATGGCTATGTTGCTGGACTCCCATGTAGTTGACCACGGTTTGAGTTCCAGACCCGGTGGCTTAAACTCACACCAGGCGTGTGTGCGTGCGCGCCCAAGATCCCGAGAGGAGAATGGAGGAGAGGGGATTGCAGCGTGGCCATCCCCCTGGAGGGGTGCTTTCTCACTTTCTGTCTCTCTGTCTCTCTCTGTCTGTCTGGTGAGCACACGTGCCCTATAGCAAAAACCTCTCAAAAAAAAAAAACAAATGCTGTAGGGACCAGCAGCTGGCATAATGCTTCCATGGCTGGACTCCCACTCAGTTGACTGCAGTTCAAGTCCTCTGATGGCGTAAAACTCATGCCTGGCACGTGTGTGTGCATGCCCAAAGTCCCGAGAGGAGAATGGAGGAGAAGGGATTGTGGTATGGCCATCGCCCCAGAATGTGGGGGATGATTTCTCTCTTTCTGTCTCTGTCTCTATAAAAATCAATCTCTCTTTTAAAAAAGAAAGAAATGCTGTAATTAGAAAGTTCACACCCACCGCCCCCATTCCCTCAGTCCCCGTTCCCCTTCTCCCCGTTTGCACTCCAGAGACCCAATCCTTAGCTTTCTCGGGACCACTCAGCCCTTCCGTCCTCCCGTGCTCTGGCCCTTGGTCCTGTATGCCCTGCTTCCTGTGCACCCAGGAAATTCGTATCCAGCTTCAAATCCAGCTTCAATATCACTTCCTGGTGGTGCCGGATGTCTTGGAAATCTGCTGTTTCAGGCTTGGAACTGGGAAGAGGCAAGGCTGTGAAGAAGCAGGCAGGGGCAGCCGGGGGTTCCTGTGGGTGGCAGACCCTCTGGATCTGGGGTGTACCTGGCATGAAGCTGAACCCTACTGCTCAGCACAGACAGGCCCAGTGGGCACAGCAGCCATTAGCGTGGCCATGTGGTGCCCAGGGTGGTGCCTGCCACTCTCAAGGGCCTTACCTGTCACTTCACCTCTCAACAATGGCAAAAGTGTTCAGGCGGCTGCCGTGTGTCCTGGAGGGTGACAGGGACAGCTGTCAGGGGTTTTCTTTGGAAGATTAAAGCTCCATTGTCCCTCTGGGGGATTTTTCTGCCACTTCTCAGAGGCCTTGTCATCCTGTTTCCTTTCTGTCCTTCCATTTCTAAAGAGATGCCCACGCCAACAGTTGCTTAATCCCGGCTTCTCTGTTCTTTAAAGGGGACTTTGATTCCAAGCAGAGCAGTTGCATAACTCAGCGTTCAGCAGGAGCCTGGCCCCTGCCTGGCTGCTCTGTTCTGTTTGCTAAGCCTCTGCTCCCTGCTGGGTCTGAAAAGAGATAGCAAAGGCATTTCCAGCTTTCCGGTGCTGAGAAAAGGCTGTTTTCTCACCAGAGCCTGTCCTTGGCCCCTCTGTGCCCTGGGGGCCTCCACCACCTTTCCAGGGGCCTCTGCCCCGCTGCGGAGCTGCCCACCTGTTCTTGTAGACACCTGCGGGCTGCCTGCTCCAGGGCACCTGTCTCTTGGAAGCTCCCTCCACGCTGTCTCCCAATAGCCATGTATGAATAAACCCTTCCACTCAATTCCACCCCACCCGGTGGCCTCCCCAGATTCCTCCCAGTCAAAAGTCAGTCCCTTCTCTCCCCCGTGCTGCTCCTGACCTGGGCACGGCCCAGGCCTTCTGTGTGCACACCATTTGCTCATGACTGTCCTGGTCTCAATGCCACCGCCATGAGCGCCACAACACTGGGGACCTGTGGTGGCAGCCAGTTCTGTGGGGAGCGTGGACCGCCTTTCGCATGGGGAGTGCGGTCAGCACAGAGCCTCCAGCTGTCAAACCCTTCAGCGTCTACCCTTCTGGGGGCAGGTGACATCGGGGAATGAGTAAGACGAGGATTTCAAGGTCCAGGCGTTTCAGCCCAGCTGGGAACTTCACTGGGCAATGTTACTCCCAAGCTCAGGAGTCGGCCAGAGATTCATGGGCCGGCATTGCAGGCCAGCTTCTCCGTCTGCCCAGCCCTGCCTCCTCCCACGCCCTTGCACATGCGGATTCCCGGAGAGCATCTTGTCCCCAAAACGCCATCTCAGCATCTGCTTCCAGAGAAGCCAGTCGGCAACCCTGGGCCTTCCCCCCGCGTCTTCGTCAGTCCTTTCATTCAACAGCTGCTGGCCGATCACCAGCCTTGTGCAGGCGCCATGCTGGGCAGTTGAAATGTAGCAGCAAACACCGTGGTTCTTACCAACGAGCCGGCGAGACAGACCAGGACCAGGTAAATAAATGTCAGATGATGGCCATGCTGTGACAGCAGCCAGGGTAATGGATAGTGTCTTGGAGGTAACTGTCCTAGGTGCAGAAAAGCTTTTCTGAGAAGGTGACATTTTAGCTGAGGCCTGAAAGTTGGGAAGGAGCCAGGTTGGAAGAAAGGTTCTGGCTGGTCCTCTGCGTCCACCTGTTTTCTGGACATCTGTCCAGGCCCCCAGCAGTCCCTAGCCTCCTAACCCTAATCCTCACTGCCATTCCTTTGCCTGGGTTTGTGACCTCAGTGGCTGCACTGCCTACATCCTTGGCACCACCTCAACCTTGCCCTACCTTGTCTCCAGGTCCCAAGGTCACCATCCTTCTGGGAAGGTCACGCCTCTCAAGCTGAATGCTGGGCCTTGGCTTGGAAGCCCCTCAGCCCTGTCACCAGCTGCTGCAACACGCCCCAGACAGGTTGCTCTTCTCCTTCTCCACATCCAGTGCCCGCTCCCTTGTGAACCTCTGCCTGACTCCACCCCCGCCCCGCAGAACTAAGCCCTCCCGGCTCCAGGATCAGCATCCCCTGCAGTATTAGTCTGCTTGCTGCGGTAACAGAGGGCCACAAATGAGGTTAAAACAACACCGATTCATTGTTTCCTGGTTCTGGAGGCTGGAAGTGCAGGGTCAGGGTGCTGGCAAGGCCAGATTCCCTCTTAGACGCTGGGTAGAACCTTTCCTTGCCTCTTCCCAGCTCCTGGTGGTGGAGGGCGGTCCAGTGTTCCTCAGCCTGCGCTACGTCGGCCCAGCCTCTGCCTCGGCCATCACACGGCCTCTCTGTGCACGTCTGTCCCTGTGTTCAAACTTCCCCTCTGGAAAGGACGACAGTGATGCTGGGTTAGGGGCCCTCCGAATGACCTTGTCTTAACTCGATCTCTGGAAAGACCCCGTTTCCTAATGTGAGCGTTTTCCGATCTTAACAACTGTTTAGGAGAGACAGAACCTAACCCTGCCACCTGCCTTTACCTTGCTCCTGCCTCCATCTTAGCATAATATTCTTCCAAAGGGGCCTCCTCTCCTCCCCATTCTAACACCCTGACCAGCAATTTTTAACCTTCTTGGATTTCACACACAAACAAAAAGAAAAAACATTTTTCCAAACATAATTTTACCTTGAGCTCCAATAAAACACACTAAGTGGGGGTGCTCTCTTACTAAAGGGGACTGTGGTGAGGGTTGGAGATACTCAGACAGGCCGCCTTCCTGAGCGGCCTCTGAGGAAGCCTGGAGCACCATGGAGCACAGGGGAGAGACCCTGGCTGGACCCTGAGCCCTTGCAGCTGCTCCTGGGCCTTGGCTAACTGGAATCTGAGGATCCCAGACTTGGGCCTTCATTGCTCAGGCCTCTGCCCAAATGCCTGCTCCAGAGAAGTCTCCCTCGATGGCTGAGTAATACACAGTAGTCTCCCCTGCCTCCACGCCCATTTCTGCTGTATTTCTCTCCCTCGCGCCTGCTTCTTTCTCATTACTTCTGTCAATGTCTGTCCGTTATTGGCTGCTCTGCATCTGCTGTTCATGCTGGTCATACGCAGACAGCGAAACAAGCAGGTGTGTGGCCTCCTTGTCTGCCCATGATAAACCCATGTGAGATGTAACAAAAACGAACGGTCAGAGGGAGGAATTGGCCACCGAGGACAGACATGCTGCAAAGAAGCAGAGTGTGATGATGCTGCAATTGAAATCCGAACAGAACAGAAGCAGAGTTCAGAAGAGCCAGCTGGCAATAAAAATGTTGACATCTTGGGACCAGCAGTTAGCGTAATGGCTATGTCGCTGGACTCCCACGTAGTCGACTGCGGTTCGAGTCCCAGTCCTGGTGGCTTAAACTCACGCCAGGCGCGTGTGCGTGCGTGCCCAAGATCCCGAGAGGAGAATGGAGGAGAAGGGATTGCGGCGTGGCCATCCCCTCTGGGGGGTGATTTCTCGCTTTCTGTCTCTATGTCTCTCTCTGTCTGTCTGGCGAGTGCACGTGCCCTATAGCAAAAACCTCTCCAAAAAAAAAAAAAAAAAAAAAAAAAAAAAAGAAGAAGAAAGAATGTTGACATCTTACCATTCAAAAGGCTCTACAGATAATGTAGCCAGAGGAACTCGGGGAAGACCAGACTCTCAGCAAGGATTTCCCATCATTGAAAGTACAAAGGATAAAACCTTGGAATCATCCAAACTTGGAAAGGAGGATGTCAAAGATCCTTGCTCATGAGCCTAAGTAACACAGAAGAAGACAAGCAGTGTTCTAAATACTATTTTTTTTAAGAACTTTTGCTACAGGGCATGTGCACTCGTCAGGGAGACAGAGAGAGACAAAAAGTGATAACTCACCCTCCAGTGGGGACAGCCATGCCACAATCCCTTCTCCTCGGGATTTTGGGTGCACATGTGCCTGGCATGAGTTTTAAGCTACCGGGTCTGGGACTTAAAACCTCAGTCAACTACACGGGAGTCCAGCGACATATCCCTTATGCCATCTGCTGGTCCCAATAAATGTTTTGAACAAAGAAATAAAATGCTTTAATACTTTATGTTTCCATGTCTGAAATTAGTGTAATAAACACATCTTAGTTTTACTATCCTTTCATATTTCTCTGTATTTACAAACATTAGTAAGAGAATTTTCAGGTTGTGGCAAAATTAAAGAACAATTGTGATTTTTTTTCCCCACTGATTATGATGATCACACTTCAAGTTTTCTGTTTCCATGGCCATTTTTACAGACCCGAACCTATCTCTACCTACCTGTAGGATAAGGTAGCCTTACACCTCTTATACCCTTGCCTGATTCAGCATAAGCCCTTCAAGGCTGCTGGCTGCTCTTAGTCTTGTCTCTCCGGGGGTAGACCAGAAACTGAGGATTGTTTTCCTCAGATATAAAACAAGGACCCACAGGGAGAGCGTGTGTCTGTAACCACTACTGACCCCTCAGACAAAGGGTCAGCGTCTTCCTCCGCTTCTCCCACCCGCATGTTTCACTGTCCCTGAGAAGTGGTTCTAATATCCCCCAATCCCTTTAAAGATAAGAATATAGTGTATGCTGGGGCCAAAAGGTGGTGTGGTGGTTAAGGCGCTGGACTCCCACATGCCAACCACAGTTTGAGTCCTAGACCTAGCTGCTTGAAAATCACGCTGGGCATATGTGTGTGTATGCCCAAAATCCCAGAAGGAGAATGAAGGAGAAGGGATTGCAGTATGGCCATCCCCCTGGAGAGTGATTTCTCACTTTCTCTCTCTGTCTCTCTCTAATGTGTATGCACACCCTATGACAAAAACCTAAAAAAATTAATTAATTAATTAATTAATTAATATTTAACATAAAATAACTTAAATTATGAAGAATAGAAGGAGCTGATCTAAGATGGAATAGTGTCCACATACTTTCATTCATTCATTCATTCACTGAACATTTAATTTGTTTTTACTTGTGCCATCTCTGAGCTAAACTCTGGGGCTACAAAGTTAATGAGACATCTCTGTGCCTTCAAGGATCTCCCAGGCTAGTAGGAGAGACAGATTAGGAAATAAATGCCAACGGTAAGGCAAGGGACCCACTAATTAGGCAAAAAATTTCGTTCATAATTTGAAAGGTATATTTTCAACTGATTTCAGTTACCTGCATTTGCTAACAAACTTGCAACTGATATATTTTTTAATAAAGAAGTTAATGTATCAGTCAGAATAAATGAGGGCATGCTGCAGTAACAAATGATCCCAGCATTTCAGGAGCTTAAAACAATGGTTGATTCTTGCTCACACCATAGATCAGTCACAGATTAGCTGCTAGTCCACCTCATTTTCTTTTTTTTTTTTCTTTTTTTAAATTTTAATTTCTTTTATACATTCAATCACTAGGATCCAAACTCTTTCCCCGACATCACCAGCTGTGGTGACAGGGGTGAGAAAGCATAGTGAGCTATGCCTGGCTATAAAATCTATTCCTAGAGATAACACACATCACTCTATACATATTTTACTGTACAGAGCCAACGTATAATCTTTTTCCAGAAAAGGGCAGCAAATATAACCATCTAACCCAGGTTCAAAATCACTGAAACTCTTTTTTCACATGCACGAAAAAGGTAAATAATTTAGAAAGTCTTGTTGCCAGCTCTTTTCAAATTTACAGATATGAGAATTTTTATGGGTGACATATTTACATAATTTTCAACGTTACATTATAATAGAAACTTCTCTAAATAGCTGTTTTCAAAAATTCTCCAAAGTCTGAGATTTTTTGTTTGTTTGCCCTTTGAAAAATGTTGCTTTCTCACTCATGATGAAAACCTATCCATTATATCAAATAGATGGGTTATTGTTCTGAAAATAGGCCCACTGGGACTGCCCAGCCTCAGTGGCACAGGTGGCAGAGTGCTGAACTGCTGTGCGGGAGGCCACAGGCCAGCTACGGGTTTGGACACCCAGGCAACCTGGAACGTGCTGGGTGCATGCACGTGTACCCTAGACCCTGATGAGCAGGAGAGATGGGCAAAGGGGGCTGCAGCATGAGGAGACCCTGTTGAGGTGCCTTTCCCACCCTCTCTCTCTCTCTCTATCATGTGCTTACACATACTCTCTCTAATTAAAAACTTCTTAAAAATCCACTTAAAAATAAGATCTATCCCTGTAGGAGAAGGGGTTGTGGTATGACCATCCTCCTGGGGGGGAGGGTGATCTCTCACTTTCTGTCTGTCTCCTTCTGTCTCTTCAGCAAAGGCACATGCCCTATAACAGAAATCTCTCAAACATAAATAAATAAAATAATAACCATTCCTAATTGGAAAAAGGTTAATGAATTTGAAATATCTATCTTATGCTTATATAAAGGAAAAATAGACAACTCTCCCTTTAAGCGTCATATTTTCAAGTACTTTGCACAAGATAAGCTGAAAAGGAGCTGAACAGTGGTTCAGAGGTAAAACCCAACGCTCTGTGAGGCAGACCCACATGGGAAGGTTGTGGGTTCACGTCCAGAGACCTCCCTGAGCAAGCCAGGCATGTGTGTGCCCATGATCCAGGGCTGACAGGAGGCAGGGGTGAACATCTGTTGTGGACTCTTTCTCTCAGTCTTTCTCTCTCTTTCTGTTTCTCTAGATCATGGCGGAAATAAACTTTAAAAAGATATATAAGCAGAAAATTTCCATGTTCTCGCAGGGCTTCCACGTAATTTCCCATCTCATAAAGATTCCATTTTAACACACTCATTCTATAACATTCATTATACTGATCATACCTTTCAAATTCAGATTTTAGAAATGACTCTACATGTTAGCCTGAAGAATCAGAGTCCTGACTTAGTTCACTTCCCATCATCTATGTATGCTGGGTATAGGTGCAGAGAAGGAGAGATCACTGTGTGGAAGAGACAGCTGCACTCCCGTGTGGATTGCAACACTGTATTCACAATAGCCAGGATAAGGAATCGACCTAAATGCTCACCCACAGATGAATGGGTACAGAGACGGTGGCATACATACACAATGGAGTACTACTCAGCCAGTGACAAGGATCGAATTCTGCCATTTGTGGTGGTGAGGCTGAGCCTGGAAGACATGGCATTAAGTGGAATAAGGGAGGCGCAGATAGACAAATACTGCAAGATTGCACTCATACGTGGAATTGAAAAAACATTGAAGGAAAGTAGAAATGACCAGAGATTACCAGAGCTGGGAAGTAGCGGTGAGGAAGAGGAGGGAAAGAGTTTGCCAGTGAGTACCATGTTGCAGTTAGATGGGAGAAGTACGTCATACTACTCCACTGCATGGTAGGGTGACTACAGATAACGACACGATGCATGTTTCAAATAGCTAGAGAACGATTTTAAATGTTCTCGGGGGCCGCAAGTGCTGTGATGGTTGGCGTGCTGGATTCCCACATGGACGACCACAGTTTGAGTCCTGAACCTGGTGGCTCACTTTCCTTTTCTCTCTCTCTGGTCAAATTGAAAAATGACAATAAATAAAATTAAACAAATAATTCTTTAAAAAAAAAAAAGTTCTCACAACAAAGAAATGGCTGATGTTCAGGTGGCGGACATGCTAATTATCATGACCTGCTCATTACTCAAGGCGTACACGCATCGGAACACCACACTGTAACTATTCTCCACGGATATGGCTAATTACACCCATTAAAATCAGTAAGATATTTATCCTCATTATATAATTACGAAGATAATTGTGCCCATTAAAAATTACGAAGGTCTTTCTAAAGACCTCTTTTTATCAAATTAAATACATTGGTCATATCTTTTGTTTTCATTGGCAGAGGGCGTGTGGGCTCACCAGAGAGAAAGAAAGAGAGAGAGAGAGAGAGAGAGAGAGAGAGAGAGAGAGAGCAAGCAGCCCCAGTGGGAGGGATGTGGTCCTGCCCCAACCCTTTTCCTCCATTTGTCCACCCCATCAGGATTTGGGACAAATGCTCAAACAAGCCCATGTGTGTTTGAAGCCAGTGGGGCCAGGACTGGAGTCACAGTCAGCCACGTGACCCCACTCTCCCTGCACTGCGCTTAGCCACCGTGCCACAAGGCCAGCCCTGGGGAGCTCTGGCAGCTTGCCTACAGATGATAAGTCAGCTCTGCAATTGACTTCTCTCTACAGGTACCCAGAGTCCTTTGTGAATTCTCATCTAAATTAATAGAGCCAATTAGTCTGCATTCCCCCACAAATACATCATTTTGAAGTAACATAGTATTGAAAGTAAATACTCCAGTGCATCTTTCCTTGACAGTTTCACCAGAGCTCGATCGTCACGTAGGTATGCTTCGTTGCTGGAGCAGAACCTACAAACACAGAGGCGCCCTAATTTGGGATGTATTAGACTTGCCAGGATGGGCGTCCAACTTCAGAGAAAACTACCCACGTGGGGAGTTTGCTTCGGCAGTCACTACTTCAACTCTTCAACAAGATTTTCTCTGGCTCTTTAAACAGGATTTGGTGACAGATTTGTAATTTACCCTATTTTCCATACACTTTTTATAGCTATTTTTACTAAACCAACAGGAAATGGCTTTTGTTTTCACTGTTAAGAGATGTTAGGGAACCAGCAGTTAGCATAATGGCTATGTCGCTGGACTCCCACGTAGTCGACCGTGGTTTGCATCCCGGACCCGGTGGCTTAAAACTCACGCCGGGCACGTGTGCGTGCGTGCCCAAGATCCCGAGAGGAGAATGGAGGAGAAGGGATTGCGGCGTGACCATCCCTCCTGGGGGGTGATTTCTCGCTTTCTGTCTCTCTGTCTCTCTCTGTCTGGCGAGCGCATGTGCCCTATAGCGAAAATCTCTCAAAAAAAAAAAGAAAGAGATGTTAGGGGCCAGCAGGTGGTGCGGTGCGTAAAGCACTGGACCCCACATGACCAACCATGGTTCGAGTCCCAGATTTGGCAGCTTCGAAATCATGCCAGGCATATGTGTGTGTGTGTGTGTGTGTGCTCAAAATCCCGAGAAGAGAATGGAGGAGCAGGGATTGCGGTGTGACCATCCCCACTCCAGGGGGTGATTTCGCACGAAAGAGAAATCTTTGTCTCTCTCTGGATAGTCCACACATCCTATGGCAAAAATCTTATTAAAAACAAAAAAGGAAAGAAAGAAAGAGGAAGGAAGGAAGGAAGGAAGGAAGGAAGGAAGGAAGGAAGGAAGGAGAAAGAAAGAAAGAAAGAAAGAAAGAAAGAAAGAAAGAAAGAAAGAAAGAAAGAAAGAGAAAAGAAGGAAAAGAAGGGAGAGAGAGAGAGAGAGAGAGAGAGAGAGAGAAAGAAGGAAGCAATTTCAGGCATGGTTTCTCCTGGGAAGCTGCCCACATCCCTTTCTTGCTGTCCGTCCTTTTACCGGACTGTGTTCAGTTTGTGAATAACTGATGACTAAACGCTTTTGATAGGTGTTTGCTTCTGTATGTGTATTACAGTTTAAAAATACAGTTGAAATTTTTATAAAATCTGTTATTACAGTTAATATAATTTTGTAATGTACCAGATTGAGTAGTTCATGATTTTAGGCATTGCTGGGGAAAAAATGTACAGACGTTGGTCTCAGGTCTTAAATAGTTGTCTAATTGTGATCGCTCCAATGATCATAGTTCTTATTCCAAAGAGCAACATTTGCTGAGGAGGAGTGAATTTGCTAGAATCGTGTTCAGCTGCAGACGACACAGAACCTGCCCTAACAATAGCTTAAGCAACTCAGAAGGTTCCTTTTTATAAACCAGAAAGACGACAGCTCCTGGCACTGCTTTGGCAGCTCAGCGATGTCAGGGACGGGTCTTCGCTGGTGCCTTCCCCTTTCCCTCAAGACCACGATGCAGCTGCCGCACCTCCAGTTATCACATTTAAATTTCATAAACCAAGAAGGAGGTATCCATAAAGAGGAGGGGTTTTGCTTATGTTAGAAAAATAAACTTTTCTAAAAATCCTTAGAAGACATCCTATTATTCTCTCCAGCCAGATTTCTACTACGCAGTTAAGGGAGGCTGGACAAGGGAACGCTTTCGCCACACACAGGTTACTCCACGTGAAACCAGAGAGCCTGCAAGGACAGCCACCCGAAGCAGGGCTGAGGACAGCACTGCCCCTCGACCACGGGGGCCCCGCTTTCCGGGTCCTGCCCCAGCCCCACTGGCCAGATGGGCAGCCTTCGGGCCGTGACTCCGAGCAGGGCTGAGCGTCCCTGCCCTGCAGCCTTGGTGCTGAAACCTGTGGGTTTGGGAGACGGAGAAGGAAACGCTTCTTGCCAAAGGCTTCTTGGCAAACCAACAGGACTGAGCCCCGAATTAACGCAGATCCCGGAACCTGTGAAAGCTCTGCTTCCCAGTGTCTGCCCGCCGTGGAGCCTAGAACCCCATGTTCAAGGATGTCTGCTGAGGGCCCCCAAGTTCAAGATCTGTTCAAGGGAGAGAAAGCATTAGACTCTAAAAAGCACTTCCTGAAGAAAGGCACCCTTCTCGTGGCCCTCACTCCCTGTGGAGAGTCCGCCCCTTTTCCGCAAGGCTCATGCCTCAGGGAGCTGGGGTCATCCTGGAAAGGGGGAAGGGTGGAAACCCAGAGGAAGAAGGGACCTGCCCTCAGAATCCGGTTTGGACGACGAGTCTGGTGACAGAGCACGTGCACTCAGAGGATCGAAAACACTTTGCTACTGCTGTGTGAGGCTCTGGGGGGGAATCAGGGTAGATTCCTCCAGAAGGTCCAAAGCTGCTTCAAAAAGCCAGAAAAGGACGGGCGCGTGTGCGTGCATGCACAAGATCCCGAGAGGAGAATGGAGGAGAAGGGATTGCGGCGTGGCCATCCCCCCCGGGGGGTGATTTCTCGCTTTCTGTCTCTCTGTCTCTCTCTCTGTCTGTCTGGCGAGCACATGCGCCCTATAGCAAAAACCTCTAAAAAAAAAAGAAAGAAAGAAAGCCAGAAAAGGAGAAGGGCTTGGGGTTTCTTGGTGGCCAGGGGGTAGGCTGGGCAAGGATCCTAAGCCAGCTCGAACGAGCCGCTAGCACCAGGTGAAGGGCACTAGACTGCCCATAGTGGGCCAGGTGTGGGCTGAGGGAGAGAGGGGATGCCAAACACTCTCTGTGGCCACGCACCAAGAAATGGAGTCAGATCGGGCCGCGTGGCCTGCGGGGAATGAAGCCTTGTGGCTGCACAGTGGTTCCTGAAACCTGTCCCTGTCCATTAGCCCCAACACACTGCAGCTCTGAGCGAGAGCCGGCGACGCCAAGCTGGGGCCGCAGGAGCGCAGGCATGACTGAGGGGAGGGGCGCAGCCTGCCCTGAGTGAGAGCCACGTGGAGACCGCACGGCAGAGGAACCTAGGCCGGGAAGGGAGGCCAGGGTGGCCACAGTCGTGGTGGGGAGAGTGACAGGGCTAAGAGGGGCTGGCCCGTGGGGAGAAGGAAGCCCCATCCCTACCCAGTCCCGGTTCAGGAGGGTTCTCACCTGCTGTGGTCATTGACTCAGGCCAGCTATGGAGGTCGGTGGTCAGCATCCATGTCCTTACTCAAACCAAACTGGGACCAACCTCAATGCCTCCTCCTCTAGGAAGTCCGCTCCTGTCTCCTCCTTTTAGCCCCCTGCTGCATGGCTTATGACGTGGCCAGTGGCTGCTTGTGCTGTCACTGCTGTTCCCCAAGGTCAAGGTTGGGCACCTGTGTCCCCATGCCTGCCTCTCCTTCCCCTCCACTACGCTGCCCTCACGCCAGCGCCTCTGCACCCAGCCTGTTCTCCGTTCTCAGAACACTTGCACACGCTGTCCCTGGCGGCAGCACTGTTCTCCACTCCCGCCCTCTCCTCTGCCTTGGCACTTTCTTCTCACTTGCTCAGCTCAATGCTTCCTTGCTCAGGAAGTCCTCCAGAGAGCCCCCTCCACAACCAGAGCAAGTCCATGCGGGCCACCCCACCCCGACTCCTCCCTCAGCATGTTCGCGGTGTGCTGTGGCCGGTGAGCCAGTGGCACATTTTGATTTTGATATTTTTAATTATGATTTTACTTGTCATAGCAGGAGCTCAGTAAAGAGCTGAGAAGAGGGCTGCGTGGCCTGGTGGTTCAGGCGGCTGGAGCCCACACGGCTGACCATGCCGTCCCAGTCCAGATACTGCAGCTTGAAAAGCTCGCTGAGCGTGTGTGCGCAAAATCCTGAAAGGAGGGAGAGATGGGGAAGGGAGTGAGCGTGACCATCTCCCATGAGCGATGCTTTCACACTTTCTCTCTCCCTCGCCTCTCTGTCTCTGTCTCTCTCCAGCGAGCACATGAGCTGAGAATGACTGGAGGAATGAATGAACAAAGGCAGGGTCCCGCTGCAGTCTTCTCCTCCCCAAGACTCCACATCTTTCCATTTCCCTCTCATCTGCAGCTCCCCAAGCTCGGGAGAGGAAGGGCCTGTGTGACTGGGCAGGGCTGCATGTCTGTCCACTAACTTGCCCTGAGCAGCTTCTGTCCCCCTCTGTAAGAGGAGGCCTTTGGCTAGGCGAGCTAGTTGGAACAGCCTTTCAGAATAGAAGGGGCCAAGTGTGTTTCTCAAGTGCAAAACCACCCTTTTTCACCCAAAGTCCCAGGACAAGGTCTTAGGAACCCCTGGCCTGTGCTGTAAAGAGACGCGGCGCGCCCTCTGGTGGCAGCACTTCAAGCTGCAGGGGCTAGGCCCTGCCAGTGCTGGCTCTGAGATGGTGACTGCCGAGACCCACACAGGGAACGCCTTCAGGCGCGGATTCTCAGACACACGCTACGCCACCAGAATCACGATTCTCATTCAGAGACTTGGGGAAATGCCGGTACTTCCTCACTTTTAATAAGTACTCCTCTTATGAAGCATTCCAAAGGCATATTTTGAAGAATGTTGGTCTTAGGCCAAAGCCTGCTGAAACTTCCGGTGTCCTAGCCACTTTTGCAGAGTTCTGGGACAGTCGCCCTTGCTCGGATCATCACTGGCCCCCTAGAATAGGATAATTCACTCAGGAGACTAAAGCTTCCCAGCCCTGGCAGGGTCAGAGCCCACAGGGGCACAGCCCAGGCAGAGTCCAGCCCCCCATAAGGGAAAGCGTGACCCAGAGATGCCCTACAGCTCGGCTCGGCTCCAGCCCTTCTTCCCTGCTCAGAGCTGGGAAGGGCGGCTCTCTCCTAGGGCCCCCAGTCCTGCCCCGCGGCAGCCCCACCTGGTGCAGCAGCAGTGGAGGGGTGAAGAGAAAGGGCCGAGCCCCCCGCTCCTCCGCTTCCACGCTGGACTTCCTGGTCACAGGGCTGCTCCCTCCTTTTCAAGCCAGTCCTTGCTGAGACTGTCGCTGTCCGCAGGAGCACGCCACTGCCCGCTCTCAGAGCAGAGCCTCGGGTGTGTCTTTATTCATTCATGGTCTGACTGACTAAGTGTCTTCTCCAGGCCAGGCCTGTTCTGAGGCGGAGGCCTCGGTATAGCTATGGCATGATCCATTTTCCTCTTGACCCTCACAGAAGAGGAACCAGAAACCTTTAGCATTCCAGTTGAAGAAACATGCGAAGTTTCAAATACCCTAGAGCACACACACACACACACACACACACACACACATGCTCGGAGGCCTTCAGACAGGAAGCGGCCAGGCCGTTGGGTATGCCTGAGTGCTAAGCCCATGACCGGGCCCAGTCTGCCACTTGGCACTCGGCACTCGGCCATCTCCTCACTTTCTCCCCCACATTTGAAGTCAGTGGCTTCCGTTCCAGGTCCGAAGGCCGTTTCCATCTTTCTGTGACACGGGCCTGCTCTTTGTAGGAGAAAATATCTGCCCTGGCACCCAGGCCCTGTGCAGACTTCGTGGGGTTCAAGACTCCCCTAAGTATCAAAGGCTGTGCATACATGTGTATTTCAAGGGAGGCCAAAGCTTTCTCAGAGGCTCTATCTGGATCACAACTCAAAGAAGTTCGAAAATCCTTCCTCGGCTGTGTCTACACACGGGGAATAAACACTGGGTTGTCAGAAAAGCCATGGCATAGTTTCCTGTGTTTTTCTATGCAGAAATGCATCGTGACTTTTCCAACAGCCCAGTGACGGTGGGCAAGCCATGGAATCACTGACGGGATAACTCACAGATGCTGCACCATCACCAGACACTAGGTACTCTATGAATGTGTTTACTGACTCCTTATGACAACCCTGAGACTTAGGGACGGGTTCGACAAGGCAGAGTGGGTCGCTTACTGAGGGCCGGAGTCAGGATTCACCCCAGCCATGAGACGCTCCTCTCTGTCAGAGCCTGGAGGGGGGCCTGAGGCCGTTCCATGCCCCTAAATCAGCCTTTCCTATTGGGGATTATTGCCCCTAATTTGACGGATGGGAAAACTGAGGTGCAGAGTGGTGGAGTGACATGTCCAAAGTCACACAGCCCCACAGGGACAGAGCTGTCTGTCTCCAAAACCCAACCTCTGCCCAGAGCAACGCGGGGCAGGCCCCAGAAACCCAAGGGCAGGGGCTGTGGCCCACGGCAGGTGCTGCCCACCCTTCGCTCTGCAGCCAAGCACACACTGACCCCTGGAACTGGTTGCATCAGCCCCGAGCTCACTGCAGAAGCCGGACTGAGGAAACGAACCCCCAGCTGCTGCCCGTAGTGAAGGAAATCACCATTTTCACATTCACCAGACCCCAAACCAAGAACTGTCTTTCATCCACGTGGGCTGCGAATACTCTGCAGGCACACCGTGCCCTAGCACTTGGGTTGCAGCAGTGACGATGACGGAGCTGCTGTCCCAGTGGACCATGCAGGGAAGCAGCAGGGACCAGGGAGGGATCTGGGCTTCGGCAACAGCTCAGGGTGCAGATCTTTGCTCTAGAATCTAAGCAAACAGAATAGCTTTAGAGTTCTCCTGTGTCAAATGGCGTAAAGCTAATAGCCTTCGAGTGTGTTTGATTAGATGGAAGAAGATTGAAAAGAGAGAGCTGGGTGAGATTCAGCTCTCAGTCTGCCCCACGTTTAGTTCCTCTCTGGTCCTGTGATGGACACATCTGAGCACTGGCCAGCAGGGGGTGGGGCTGGGCTTGTGTCTGCTCTGCCATCCCAGGCTCTCCTGGGCTCAGGGGGCCCAGCCCAGTCTTGCTGCTCAGATGGGTGTATTCCTCCCAAGTGAAGGGTCCAAGGACTGAAACACATCAGAAAAGTCTGTCCAAGGAAGCCTGAATGGTCCAGGTCATCTCGGGAGGGCACTTGGGGCCGGGGGCTCCCTATTGCCCTTTTCCATTTGAGAAATGCTGCCCCCGGAGGGTCCCCTGGTGCGGAGGCTCACTGATGGTGCAAACACAGGAAGTTTCCTCCCTCAAAAAGGAAATATGCAAATTGGACTCCTGGCCCAAGGAGAGGTCTCGCCCAGCCCCTGCGACCCTTGCCAGGTGCCCTGTCCTGGTGGTCTGCCATGCGAGGTCTCAGCAGGTCCCATCTTCAGAAGTCACGGTGTCAGGACCAGCAGTTAGCGTAATGGCTATGTTGCTGAACTCCCATGAAGTCGACTGTGGGTCGAGTCTCGGACCCGGTGGCTTAAATTCACACCGAGCGCTTGTGCATGCATGCCCAAGATCCTGAGAGGAGAATGAAGGAGAAGGGATTGCGGCGTGACCATCCCTCCTGGGGGGGTGATTTCTC